>CM072547.1:15483517-16883856 GCA_036898215.1 Platycarya strobilacea
TTATTTAAAATTATTTCATCTCAATTTATTATCTAAATCGAGTCTTAAAGTTTAAAATTTATCTTATGCTGACTAAGTAATAATTTTACTATATAAAAATCTTTATTTATTATTTTTATATATAATTTTTTATTTATCATTTTTTTCTGTTATCAAATTTATAAAGTATAAATGATAAATAAAAGATTTTAATTAATTTAAAAAGAATAAACAAAAAATTAAAATAAATATAATATATCTATTCTATTATATTAAATCATTAAGGATTTCTTTTTTCGTTAACTTTTCATCTTTTTTTTCCTTTAAATTTAATGATCACTTAATATTAGATATGATTTAAATTTTAAATGAGATTAGTTAAATATATAATTTTAAATTATATATAAATTAGAAATTTATATATAGAAATTTTAATTTAGATAATATAAATTATTTCATTTGTTTAAATTAGATAAGTTATAAATTCGAATAAATTATTCTTTTTTTGTCTTTATATAATTTAGATAATATAAATTATATAAAATTTAAATTATATAAAATTTAAATTAAATCTAACTTATATATATATATTTATTTAAATTTAGATATTATATATGATTATAATTTAAATATGATTTAAATTTTAGATGAGATTAGTTAGATATATAATTTGGTATTATATCTAAATTATTATATATTTAAATTTAGATAAATTTTAAATTTTATCTAAATTATAGATATAAATTTATATTTATATTTTATATATAAATTTAAAGTTATATATTATATATAAATTAAATCTTGATGAATTACACTTTACTCCCTCCAACTTTCACTCGATTTACAATACTTTCCTGAACTAAAAATTTCAACAATTGACCCTCCAACTTTTAGTTTTTCATAATGTCCCCCTTTCGTCTATTAACTGTATCAAATTTAACGAAAATCAAATTAACGTGCACCTCACGTGCATAGTTTTGTCAATTTGACACAAATGCCCTTCGAACTCTAATTCCCAATTTATTTGCATTACTCCTCTTTGAAAAATCTTTAGGATTTCCATACAACAGCAAACTCATACCAGAGCACTATCAACCTGCAGTATTTGAAGTGAAAATCACGATCCTTTTTCGTGGGCAATCGATTTGTGGTGAGTTCATCCCAAACACAACCAATTAGTAATTTTCGTGGGCAATTCCATACCTGAGCACCATCGACCCGTGCAGCACTTTTTGCAATTCAGACTCATCCTTAGTGAGTTCATCTATGTCTTCATCTAATTTAGATATTATTGATGTGAAAATAACTAAATAGTTGTATCTCTATGTGATGTTAGTGCAACTATTAGGATTTAGAAAAAGTTCAATTTTAAGGTGCTATTTGTTTTCTTAACTTATTTCAGTTGAATTCATCTCATCTCAAACTAATCATTACACTTTTTTCAAATTCTCGTATAAAATAAAATAAACAATTCATTTCTTTTTTTTAAATTCCAACACAACTTTTTCAAATCTCAAAAATAAAATTAATATTAAAAAATATATTATAATAATATATTATTCTTTTTTTAATTTTTATTTCATCTCATCATATTTCTAAAAATAAACAAAATTTAAGTATTAAATAAAATTGGGGATTTCAACTACAGTTAGGGATGGTTAAATCGATCAATTTTGAGGGTGATATATAATATTAAATTTGAATGACAAATTAGGCTAGTAATATATAAAGATGATAAATAGCATAATCATTAGGAAAAACCTTAGGCTGAGGAATTGCGTGATGTAACTGTATATATAGCGTTTATCTAGTTTTTCAGTCCTCGAGACATTGACAAAAAAATGTTAAATTGCCTAATTAAATCTCTCGATAAAAAAAAATAATAATTCTTTTATTGAATAGTTAAGTAAATACATTTTAATAATATTTTTAGTTTTTTTTAAATATTTAAAAATAAAATAGAATTAAAGAATAAAATTATTCATTTTAAGACAAACTCGTACTGGATCCTAGCACTGTGCGCTCGGAGCGTGAGTATTGCTGCTAGCTCCAAATTTTGGCCAAGCGGTCCTGGCACCAATGAGCCAATGAGCAGCAATAAGAGCGTCCCATTGGATTATACAAATCCAAAGAAGTGAGAAGTTTGCATAATAAAGTCTAAAAATACACTGCATTAGATTATGCTTAACTACAATAAATTAATATAATAGGTCATATTTGGATTTCACTATTACTATTTAATAAATAAAAAAATTCATACTTTCTCCTCTCCCTCTCCCCAACTCACTGTAGCTACAATAAAAAGCCCCAGCTGGCACCTGCATTGTTCCTTCGCCAGCTGTCCTCTCTCCGTAAGCACGTCCTAAATTCTTTTTTACTTCCTCTAGTCTTTCTCATTAAGATATGCCTAAAAAGAATTGTCGAATTGTTGCCCAAACCAAAAACTGCTTGTGGAAATTATATATATTCGTTAGGCAAGCACCCTCTTCTCTAAAGGTATTATTAGTAGTTAATTAATTTCATCTCTTTATTCAAGTCTTTTATTGTATAATATTAAAATTTTCATATAACTTTTAATTAAAAAAAATTGTAAAAATTAAATTGATAATATTTTATTATTATTTGACTAATAAATAAATAATCCAATATAAAAATAAGTTTTGAATAAAATAATCAAATATAAAATTATGTGATATTATACAAATTTTATATTTGCATTTATATAATTCAATAAAGATGCTCTAATATTATAGTTTTTGATACAATTGTCAGATGATAATTTTTAGAGAAATTAAGCTTGATTACATCACATGGGTAGCTGTTCAGCGAGTATTGCTAATTTTATGACTCAATTTTCGTTGGTATACCCTGCTAAGTCTTAGAAAGAGAAGAAGATGAATAAATCACATAATGTATTTAAATAATCACTTAGATAAAGAAGAGTAAAAATGACGCTACCACTTGTTCAAGAGCGAGATAGTTAGAGCAATAAAGCATCGTCAAAGTGCCTTTTAGTGGCTGGTCCATTGTATTCAACCCAATATACATAACCACATTCATTTTCTATATTACTGTCATCTGCTTTGCATTGGTCAAAAACCAACCACAGCTTTTTATAATTTTTCCTTACTCGTACAGGAAATAGTGTCTTTCTATCTGGAGGGAATTTTTTTTCTCAATCAAAAATGCCTCAACTGAAAGTACGTAATTCCTTCGCGTGATAAGCTTAATTCTCATAGGTATGTTTGTTTCTCTCTTTAATTTATAAATTTGAATTTTTAGCATAATAAGTTATCAAAAAAATCTTATATGTACTTTAAAAATTAATAATGCTAGGATCCTCGAGAGATATTCCCGTCGTGGTGAGTTTGTCACGTCAACCGAAAAAATAAAAAAGGAAAGAAAGATGGAAGGGAGAAACCACGTCCGTCTTCTCTTTTGTTCTCTTAACCTCTTATCAAAAAATCTCCAAGAAAGAAACCCACGCAAAATTTCCAATTCTCATGATTGATAAGGCTTAAAATCAACCATAAAAAATAGCATCAAATGATCAGATTTAGAGGTTGAAATAAAAGAAAAGCCAACCATCCACCCATGTGCATCATAAAAGACAAGATGAAACCACATATACTCACAGAATAATATTTCCAAAACCATGATAATAATACATCTAATTTTACAAGCATTCATATTAATATCGACCATTATTATAACCATTATATATGAAATCCATTTGAGAAAAAAACTTACAAAAAAATACGGTAAAGCAAATCTGAATTTCTTTCAGCATGAATACTGTGTAAATCCTTCTCTGAGAAATTCCAATGGACTAATTTGGGAAAAAAATATCATACTTGATGGGTTCTCAATATCGACCCTTTATTTTCCAAACCTATTGGCCATTTTTGTTTTGAGCTTAGAATTTTGTGGACACGAAAAGAAAGATAGAAAGATTGTCAGTTGGTGGGATCTTTTTTTCTCTTTCCCCGTCCTTTCTTTGGTTTTGCATTATATAAAATTCGTTTATTCACACCTTATCAGAGATGGAAGGACTGGAAGTTAGTTGCAGAGGGATGTTGATGAGGTTTAGAAATTCAAAGAGAGAGAAAGCAAAGGAGGGAAAGTGGAAACTAAAGAGAAGGGAAACAGATGGGGAGATGGAGATTAAAAAACGACGTCGTTGGTACACGTCGCATACGAGGCCACGCTGGGGCTTTTACCCTGGTTGCCTATAGAGTTTTCCTTTAAAAAAAAATAAAATAAAAACTTACGAAAAACTTTTTTTCTACATGTCAGTTATTCAGTTATTGATAAGTTAAAAATCATAAAATTTAAATTTTAAAATTTAAATTTTAAAAGAAAACTAACAAAATGAGTTTTATAAGTTAAAATATAAGCAAAACTATTAGTACGTATAGCATTACTCTAAGTTATAGTCCCTTCATTAAATTCTTGCATTCTTGTGATGAGGAAATATTATGACACGAAAAGATTTTTTGATGCCTCCATATATGCACTGAATTGTCTTTATAATTTTGATACTTTGCTTTATACGTCCCCCAGCTTTCTTGAGCTCTAATGCATGCGACAAAACTCCTACCTTAGAGTATGAGCAATGGTCTTACTAAAATTAAGTCTAAATTGAAGTTCAATTTTACTCCTTTGACTATAATCTATATAGTTTAGCTAAGGGGTCTATATTGGTCTAGTAAAATCAAAGTCCAAATAATAATATAATATTATATATTTTAATATAAAAATATATTTTTTAGAATTTTGAAAATACACTTAATATATTAAATATTAATTCTAGTAAAAAATAAATAAATTTTTTAATTTTACAAATGCATGTAATGTATCAAATATTAATTAGGCATAAGAAATATTTTTTTTATAATTATATCTTCTCTCAAACACCGGCACAATTTTATTGTACCAATCAAGCACTATCTACAATTCATCAATCAACAACCACATTATATTAAAGTTTCTTACTTTAAACAAACATTCTTCTTTGAAATTTGAAATATGAAAGTTACTAAACTTGGCAAAACTTGACAAAATTTGTGGATATTTTGTTCCACATTGCCTTAGCAAATTAAAAATCTTGCTAATGAACTTTGATACGTAGGCATCATGTGCAACAAAACGGCCAAACGATTTCAAACCATTCTTGAGTTTCCAACTATGGTGATCATGACATAGGAAATAAAACTTAACAGCACCACGTAGATATTTGTTTTCAACATAAAAGTAAGATGTATCATTCAGATTATTTAACAATATAAAAATATGCTATTCATGAAACATTGACTCCATTGGATCTATACACATACTCCATCTGGTGATACCATGAAACTAGGACCGCCTCCTCATTCCAAAATAATAATAAAAAAACTACCATAAATGCTTTCTATATTTATTGCAAAGGTGATACTCAGACTAGAAACCCATACTCGGATGTTCAAGAACTATCATTATTGCAAAGGTGATAATTATTTCACCTGTGATAATTTTTGCAAGTTTGGAACAAATCTAATAATACTACATATCCAATTAAATTCATCCACACAATAATATGAAACTTCAACAAACTACATATCCAATCCATAAAACTTGATAAGAGAAACCTCAACAAACTACATATCCATAAAACTTGAACAAAATACATATCTATAAAACTTGATCAGAGAAACAGTCCACAATCCATCCACATCCAAAAGATAATAGCCAAGATGCATACATGAATTACCAAAATCATATCCACACCATATAATAATGTGAATCAAATTTAATTGCTACCTAGCAACATGTGTCTATCCATCCACAAGTGACTGGGTAGCAATTAAAATTCCAAAATAAATTGTATTTTACAATTCCAATCTAAATTTCAAGGAAGTCACCTCCATAAGGGTTTGAAAGGAATATAGGCGTATCTTGACTTTCTTGCCTTGACTCCTCAAAGATCCTGTGCTGAATATTACGGAAAAATTCAACTTGCATGGCATTCATGCCACTTAGATTTAGCATCATTATCTTTACCTCAAATTTCCTCTTTTTAAGTTCATAGTTTGCCACTCCCAGACTGTTTGCCTCTACCACAACTTTCCTTCGCTCCTCCATAGTTGCCTCTCTTCCGCGGTCATCTTTTTTAAAGATTTATGGACCACATTGTTATGGCCCTCCAGCGACTTCCACTTCTTCTCAGCTTTCTTGCTTGGAGGTCTCTCAACTAGAAGCTCCAATTCATCACCAGGTATATCAATAGGATCTCCACCGACTTGAGTTTCTTGTAGCCTCCTCTTCTTACCAATTGTAGATCTGTAGTGTTGCCATTTCGGTTGGAGTCTCATAATACACCAATAGTGCTCCAATGTGAAATTGTGTCCTGGCACCTCTTTGTACAACGCCTTCGCCTTCTCAATCTACAAAGGTATAATAAATATATGTTAGTTCATAGATAAGTCCTACATAACATCATGACATCTTTGAAATTTGATACATACTTTATCTTGCTCCGTTGCACCACTTGGGTACAATGATTCTACTTTTGCATGATATGCACAAAACTTATTTGCTCACTTTTGAATCGTGGACCACCAACATTCCAACGAGCCCTTAGTACGATTGGCAATGTTTGGGTTTGAAGATCACTTCTTTACAAATTATAGATCAAGAGGTTGATTAAAATAAGTTAGAGATGAAAATCTATTTTTGAACTTAGAGGAAAGCTAAGAATTTCAAGTGTTGTATTGGTGATTACTGTCTTTTATAACCTAATGAATTTGGCATTGGATGGGTGGTTAGTTGATCTTGACCATGTAGGGCTCTGACCTTTTTAGAGATACTTTGCAAGCACTAATGGGGACCTTAATGTACATGATCATGCATCTTGTTTTAGAATTATCGTGATGGCTAAAACATTTATTTATTTATTTTTATATAGGGAAATCAATATCATTGATAGAGAGAAACATCACAAATTTTTATCAAGCCAAACAACTTAAGAAACAAACTCAGAAACAATCTCCAACCACATTTCTAAATCCTCAACATTCTAGCTAATTATGTGTTGTTGCATTCCCAGGCCTGTTAACGTGTTGGACCATAAATTCAGTAAATAAAAACTTAAGGTTCTAATTTCTCTTACCAAATTGCCTAGCATGGAAAAAGAAGCCTCATTGACTTTACTTCATTAACCATTAGCAGACTATCACTCTCAGTAAATAACCAATAGCTCTATGACTTCTAGCTCATGCACTTCATTTGTTACCTTATTTGCTGCCCAGACAATGTCTCCATTTTCATTTCTTAACACAACCCCAATTCCTACATTTTGATTATCAAAGAATATAGCCTCATCTACATTTAATTTCATATACCCTGAAGGAAGTGGCTTCCAACAACAATACTTTCTTATCTTTGAGCTTGACAAAGCTTTGCTCCCTTATGCAAATATTGCAATGAAAAGGCTAAAGACTTTTGTTAAACTTGTCTCACCTATGTGAGATGCTGATTGTACTAAAAATATATAGCAACAAATATTACAAGGAATGAACTCTAAAAGAGATGATACAAAGGATTTATGGGAGGATTTGTGGGGATTAAAAATATTCAAGGAACAAGTTTCTATAGTGTATAGAAAAACTCATAGAATTATAATGTGTGAGCTGTAGGGCTATCACTCCCCCTCAAACAAGGTCGGGACTATAATTTATTTGTTGAATAGAGGCTTTATGAATATTTTTGCGAGTTGGTGTTGAGAATGAACAACTTTGTTCGCAGAGATCCTAGTGTCACCTTTTCATGTACATAATGGAAGTCCAACTCTATATGCTTGGTGCGACCATGAATGTGAGTTTACAGTCATGTGCAATGCACTAATATTATTACAATGCAAAACAGTGAGTGAGGTAGTTGAATGTTGAGGTCACGAAGTAAGAAGCAAAGCTAAGTAAGCTATGCTGCAATGGAGGCCATAGATCAATATTCGGCCTCAGGGCTTGATCAAACTATGAGTGGCTGCTTTTTGGTGATCCGCGATATGTAGTTGCTACCAAAAAATGTGCAGAAGCCGGTGGTGGAGTGACGAGTTGTGGGGCAACCAGTCTAGTTGACATCAAAGAAGGCATATAGGTCCAAAGTGTTGGAGGAGAGAATGTTGAGACTATAGTCAACGGTACCATGCATGTAGCGTAAGATACACTCGACAAGCTTGAAATTTTCAGTCATTACTACATGCATAATTGACACATTAAGAAAGTTTTGGACGTTTGAATATTAGGTACTGAAGATCAACCACCAAGCTGCGATAGTGAGTGGGATTATTATATGGTTCATTTGTAGATTGTTCAGTACGTCCTTAAAAGGCATTGGTGTGGAGATGGGTTTGCCCCATAGAGGGACACTCATGAAATTCTGAGGCATAAGGAGTTTGAGAGAGCACCATGCCAATGGCAGAACATTGAATCTTAATGTTAAGAAAATGATGGAGAGGCCTTAGGTATATAATGGAAAAATCTCTGCTAAGTTGAAAGATGAGCTAATCAAGCTTAGTTGGATTTTCACATATGAGAACCATTGTTATCAACATACAAGAATAGGATCAAAAGACCATCATGTGAGTTGTAGATGAATATACTCGAATCGGTGACATTGTAATGGAAGTCAAATTGAAGGAGAAATTGACTGAGACGACCAAACCAAGCCTGAAGAGCTTGTTTGAGGCCATATAATGCTCAAGAGAGTTTGCAAACATGGTTCAGATAATTTGGGTTAGTGTATCCCGTAGGTTGTTGCATATATACGGGGGTAAAGAGGTAGCCATGGAGAATTACATTTTTTTATGTCCATTTGCCAAATTTTCCGACCTTTAAAAATAGTCATAGTGAGCATAAGTCGAATACTTACCACTTTGATGACCGGAGAGAATGTGTCTGAGAAGTCGAGACCATCTACTTGGTTGAATCCTTCCAACTAACCATCCTTTGAAGCAATCTAAAGATCTATCTGGCTTGAGTTTTGCTCGATAAACCCATTTTCACCCAACAATGTTCATAGATGATTGTGGAGGTACAAGCTGCCAGATAGAGTTGGTAGCAAGGGCTGCAATTTCTTCTTCCATGGTAGCTATCCAACCAGGATGGCGATAGGCCATAATGACTGAGTGAGGAAAAGAGGGTATGTCTAAGGAAAGTAAAGCCACATGCATTGATTTATATTTTTTAGGTTTGGTTTACAGATCCATTTGATGTGCTATCATGGTTGAAGCTTTTGAGATAGTTTTAAGGAGACTATGACAGTCATACCAGTCATAGAGCTTGTAGACTCCTAAGCAGCAGTGATTGAATTGGTTGACTGGATCAAAAAAGGAATCAAGTCACGTGAAGAGGATGGCATAACAGCTATAGATGGTTGATGAAGTATCAGTGGCACATAAGTTGATGCACGTGGAGTATGGCACAGTTTCTATGAAGAGCCATGTTCCTAATTAGAGAAAGTACTGAGCTCACCTTTAGTTGTGTCACTACTATAGAATTTAGAATGAGAGTTATATGGTAAGATAGATTCATCAAAAATGACGTGACGAGAAAAATACATATGCCCAATAACAAGATAGCACTTGTAGCCCTTATGCTTGATGCTATACCCCAAAAATATACAAGGTAAAGATTTTGGATCTAGCTTATTGTTCTTATAATTACCAAGAAAAGATAAACAACGTGAGCCCAAAATGGTTGATTCCCAAACAATCTGAAGTAAGGAGAATTCTTCTGAAGTATTTTGGTGAGAAAACAATTTATAAAAAATACTGCAGTGGAGAAACACTTAACCCATAATTGGCAAGGAAGATGAGCATGAAACTTCATAGAGAGACCCAAATCAATGATGTTTCTGTGTTGTCTTTCGGCTTTTTCGTTCTGTTCAGGCATCTTTGCACATGCAAATTGGTGACAAATACCTTTGCTTCATGATGTTTGAGAAATGTTTTATTGTTGAACTCCCCCATCTTCATCGGTTTGAAATATAAGAATGTTGGAGTTAAATCGACACTCAACATAATTGAAAAACACAGGGAAACTAGCAAATGAGTCTGACTTGTGGTGCATGGGAAAAAACCAAGTGAAACCTATGTAGTTGTCAAGAAATATAGTGTAGAAGCAAAAATTTTCACGAGAAAGAACAAGGACTGGACCCCATAAATTGCAGTGAATATTTTGGAAAGGCAAGTTCACTATATTTTCACTACTGAAAAAAAGGAAAGTTTACAAGATTTTCCTTTCTTTTTGTCGAAGAGTCGTCTCGTGACCCCATCCCAAATTTATTAAAAAGCCTTCACTTGTAGCGGAGGAATATCGTGGTTACAAAACCAACATTTGGGAGCTTACAGATATGCATATAAAAAGCCTCCCAAATACAAAAAACCAACAACCAACAAAAGAATAGCAAAAATCTAAACAAGCCTAAAACCAAGACAAGTCTAAACAGGCCTAGATAAAATAAAAAATCTAAACAAGCCTAACACCACATAACTGAAGCAAACCAACAAACCAAAGAAAAAACACCAAAAAAATAAGAGGTCGAGCTACGAATGGAAGGTAGGAAGACCCAACCTATCAATCCATAGGATACCTTTCAAATAATGAGGTAAAAGATGCGAATTTTCATAAATGACATTCATTCCCATTTCTCCTTTTTTAGCGAGGAAGTCAGCCGCACTATTACCTTCCCTATATAGGTGGAGCACCATGAAATTCACCCCTTCTAGCTCTGTCACGAGATCCTCCCAAAAATCCCAAAGATACCATAAGGTACATCTGCCTTTCCATATACAGTCATCAACAAATCTTAAGTCGCTTTCAATAACAACATTAAAATTATGAAGCCTCTTGCACAAACAAATTCCTTTCATTATTGCTTTTAATTCCGCGCTATTATTAGTACCATTGCAAAAATAGAATGAGAATGCCGCTTTCACCCTGCCATGGCAGTCCCGAATAATACCTCCACCTCCTGACGTACTCGAATTTTCCTTGTAGCTCCCATCACAATTAAGTTTAATCTACCCCGTAGGAGGCTTAGCCCACGAAATGATTTTACCAAGCCTGGTACAAACACCCTAATGTTTAATGTGAAACTCGTTCAGAATAGCAATGTCCGACGTTTTCAATTTAGAGAAGGAATTAGTGCTTTTGGCTAGTGAGCTAACTCAGTACCAAACACATCTCCACAACTGGTCAGCACTTTGATGCATCCTTCCCTTCTCACTTTGCACCTCCGATTCCATAGGCACTAGGTGATCAGACATGGTATCAAGCCGATTAAAATGCCTTTGATAGACGATTTACAAGCATAGTGAAACCAGTTTGCCATTCTGTTTTCCCATGAGAGAGAACGCTAGAAAGGGATCCCTAAAACCACACTAGCTCAACGCCAAACTTCCGAAGCAACCTCGCCTACAGAGAAAATGTGGTCAATTATTTCCTGGCTTCTCTGCACTCAACAATCACATGCTGAAGCCATCAATATTCCTTTAGCCTGAATTCTATCATCAATTACCAAACATCTAAACCAGGCTTTCCATAAACATATAGAAATTTGTTTGGGCAGTAAAGTGTGCCAAAACCATTTATTCCACACAAAATTATCACCTCTGCTCCTCACTGCCTCCCATGCTCTTATAGTGGAGAAGTTACCATTAGGGGCAAGCTTCCAGATGAATATATCCCGACCACCTCTACCAGCCAGAACATTGTTCAAAATTTCTATGGTTCTATCGGCACCAACCAAATCCAGTAATAAATCGGAGTTCCAGTTGTTGTTCGGCCAGCAATCTTTGATACACAACTTCTTGTTTGAAATATCCTCAATTCGCACAGCTAAGGGACTCGATGCAAGCTACCTATCGAACCAAAAGGAAGAGTTCCCCCTTCTCACCAAGATTTTTACATTATCCATAACTTCCGAGATGATGGCCATCATTGATCTCCAAAATCGTGAGTCATTTAGTCTCCCTTTCCTTACCACAAATTTTCATTTATGCAATATTTGGGCCTAAACAAATCTGACCATAGATTGTTAGAAGAAAGCAATCTAAAAGCGAATTTCATAAGAAGAGATTTTTGAACCTCCTTAAGGTCTCTCAAACCCATACCCCCTTTCAAGGTAGGTTTACAAATATTACTCCAAGCACGCCAATGAATCTTTCTTTTACCTTCCACCTCCCCCCATAAAAAAATTAGCAAGAAGAGAGTTTATACGAGAAATAGTGACCAGTGGCATATTTATAACAAACATCAAGTGTATAGGCAAGCTGGACAACACGTCTTAAAAGAATCAATCTACCACCTTGCAAGAGCACCTTAGATTTCCATTCCGCAATTTTCTTTCTGATATTTTCCGCAAGAGGCTCTATTATCCTGGAGGTCAATTTACCAGACACCAACGGCTCATCCAAATTTGTAACTGGAAAGTTGCCTTCTATGAAACCTGTAATTCTCAATAAATTACGTTTTCGGGCAAGAGTAATGTATTTGGACATAAATAAAGTTGATTTAGCCTTATTAATACATTGATCGGACCACTTCTCATACATCTCCAAAGCGCAAACCAACTCTAATAGATCTCTTCCCTTCATTAGCAAAAAGAAGAATATCGTCCGCATAAAGTAAATGCAAAACCAAAGAAGCCCCAATAGGATGGTAGAATTTTCCAATATGACTTGTCTCATAATTATTTTTGAACAACTTGTCAAAACCTCCTCCATTATGATGAATAAATAAGGAGAAAGGGGGTTTGCTTGACGTAAGCCTTTAGAAGATTGAAAAACCCTTTAAACGATCCATTCATCATAACGGAAAACCACGAGGACTCCACACAATTCGTAATGAGCTTGCAAAAATTTTGAGAAACCCCAAGAGCCTTAAGAACCTCCAGAAGAAAATTCTAGTTCACTCTGTCATAAGTTTTAGCCATATCTAGCTTGACCATCACATTGCCGCCGGCCATTTTATTGTGTAAGGCATGGACCATTTCCTGTGCTAGAGTAATATTCTAAAAAATACTACATCCAGGAATAAAAGCACCTTGTTCATGCGAGACCAACTTCTCAACAACATTAGTTAGTCTGAAAACAATAATCTTGGAGAAAATTTTATAAGCTACAGAGCATAAAGTGATAGGCCAGAATTTATCAAAATTGGCAAGATAGTCAACCTTTGGAATTAAAACAACAAACGAAGAGGAATAGAATTTGGAAAGAGAAGTACCTCGAAAAAAAATCTTTCACCACATCGTTAACATCTTCCTTTATAATGTCCCAGGAAGACATAAAAAATTCAAAACCAAATCTGTCTAGCCCTGGGCTACTGTCTTTGAGGATCGAGAACACTGCTTTTTTAAGTTCATCTACTGTCGGTTCGGAGTAGAGAAATTTATTATCCTCATCTGAAACTTGCCTTTGTATTAGCTCGGAGAGATCATAGGGGTTCAATCACGGAAGACTCTGAAAGAACATTCTAGAAGAGAGCAGTAGCTTCGTTATGTATTACTTCCACACCATCTAAAATCTTCCCATCGGTTAGAACCATGCAGTCTATATGACCCTTGTTCCGTCTTTGATTGATAACCGAATGGAAGAATTTAGTGTTTTGATCCCTCTCCATCAACTTTTTTTTTTTTTTGCAATTTGACCCAAGCAGGATACTTCTCGCTTCTCCCACACTTGAAACTCCAACTTCGTAGCCAAGTAATCGGCTTCAACCTCCTCAGAAAAACCAGCTAATATTCTAGTAATTCCATCATTTCCTCTAGAGCTTGTAGCTTTTCTCCCACTCTCCCGAAGACATTTTTATTCCAAGTACGTAAAGCAACTTTAGTTCTCTTTAGAAGGATAGCCAATTTCAAAAGACCCGAGGCCAAGTCATTTCGTTTCCATGCATCTTTAACACACAACAAAAACAAATCATGTCTGCTCCACATGTTGATAAATCGAAAAGGTGTAGGGCCATACACAGAGAACAGCGAACTAGTATAAACCATCACAGGACTGTGATCAAAAGACTTTCGGCTCAGATATTTGAAATGGGCTGAACCAAAAAGGTTCAAGAAAGCATTATTAACAAGAGCACGATCCAACTTAGCCCAGTTATGAGCCACTCCTACATGGCCATTGCACCAAGACGTACGCTGGCCTGAGTTCAATAAATCAACAAGACTACACTGATGTAAACATCCGTTAAACTCCATCATAGGTAAAAGAGGTCTTGGATTTCCACCAATTCTTTCAGAGCCCATTCGAATAACACTAAAATCTCCCATGACCAACCATGGGAAATTTGAAACTTGGCTCTCATCCAACTGTAGCCATAAATCTCATCTCTCAATATATGAGCATTTCGCATAGACAAAACTCACCAAAATGCTTTGACCATCCTTAATGAATCACCCAAAAATCATCTGAGTGTTGATAGAAATTACCTCAAACGCATTCGCATCCTTCCAAAAAAACCATAGTTTACCACCTTGATTTTCATTAGAAATAAAGTTGTGATAATTCAGAAAACTTCCCAACATAGTCATCCAATCCTCAAGTGCAAAAGGTTCTGAAATAGTAAACAAACCAACATTAAACTTATCAAGCAAATTCTTCAACCTGCTTCTTGAACTGCCTAACCCTCTAATATTCCAGAAAAAAAATAGTATCAATCATAAACTTAATTTATGAGAGTGGGTGTGAACCCTCTGAGATTTCCTCACTAATTTTCCTCTACAATATTAGTATTTTTAGCTGTCAATATTTTCCTTGTATCAGAGTCATACATTTTTTCTTTTCCCTTCAACACTGATATTTCACCTTCCTCCCTCTCAGATGAGTACCCATAGCCAATTCCCCCTTGTGTAAACCCTGATTCCTACTTTCAGATAATTTAATAATGTTCCCATGTAACGACCTAACTCTTAGGAGAGTAGGATCGTACTTACGTGACATTTCTTTTCCCCAAAATAGTTTTAGAAAACCATTAGAAAATCAGACTGATTTCGTTCGTTTTAAAACCTTTCAGTTCATTCCCAGGGTGCAAGGCTCCACATTCTAAAATAAGATACATTTTTATAATAAAAGAGATTTACAGCAGAAAGTCATATGATTTATACCTAAAAGATCCTTCCTATAGGCCTAGACTGTCGTGCTCTTCTCTCGAACTGTCTGCTTCTTGTTACGCACTCCTGTGTGGGGAAAGAAATACACAGAAAGAAAACTAAAATGAGTCAAATACTCAGTAATCATTACTTCATACCATTTTTAATATATAACAAAGTAGGTTTTCAATCATACAACTAACACACAAATATACGTACATAAGTACAAGACAATACATGTATTGTTTTTCATAGCTATAATCCTATTATGCATTTTCTTCATATGTGTCTTAGTACACTACATTCATTACATAAAGGATCCGAAGATCTACCTTATTCTTAATATTTACTTTAAGTCATTATCACACAAGGGATCAACAAGCAAGCAAGCAAGACAATAGCCACTACTACTAAATAGTTATCAAACAAGCAAGTCACTAGCCAGCAAATAAGAACAATGACCAACAACTACAAGTCAACACAAACAACTAGTAAACAATCATTCATCCAATGCATACATATCATACATGAAATACACATCTTACATAACATGACATTCATTCTAGTTCATTCACTTCCTTTAGACTGTTGCATACTGTTGCCCCCGTGTGCTAAGGTTGGCTGTGAGACCCTGCATTTTTACATACCTTTAATTTACTCATATTTTGTTATTGGATATTTTAATTTATTTTAATAAATTAAATTGTTATCTCACACAATTTATTTCGGGTACATTTTATTCATAATTAGAATTAGTTATTTGTGAGATTTACGATTTTAATATTTATAATTATTTAAAAATTATTATTGATTTTATCATTTGGATTGTTATCGATATTATTTAGATTTAGTAGTTTTGATTTTAATATAGTTATAAACTTTTGTGAGATTCTTAAATAATAGTACTTTTAATTATTGTAATTAATTGTTGCTACTGGTCTTTCCATCTGAAATGATATATTCAGTATTTTTAGTTTTAATTATTATAAAATATGGTTTGATTTGCCGTATTTTTATTAAGGAGCATTGATTCTATTTTATCTGACATCATCTGATTTATTGATATTAAATTTATTAAAATTTTAAGTCTTATTATGTTTATTCTATTTTGGTTGGAAAGCTTTTGAATAGCTCCAAAAATACTATGTTATGCAGGATTATTTTATTAACTTGATTTTAGTTATTTGAAATAGTACGAGACTATAAACGTGCTTTAAATATCTGATTTAAATGTATGGATCTATTACTTTTAAATAATTAAATAAAGTTCATCATATTAAGTATTGATGAAAAATATTATGTTGAAAAATAAAATAAGTTAAAATAATATTTTATTTAATTAGTTTGAGAATTTTAAGTTAAGTTGATGTTTTACGCTTTCAAGTCAGTATTTTAAATTCATCTGTTATCCGTTTGAAGATCCAAAGCGTCGGGCCTATAAATAACGCGAAAAAGGTCAAACCCTCTCATTTTCCCCTCCCCCTTTTCCTTTTCTCTCTCTCTCCTCTCTCTTTTCTCTCCCACGTGCTACAGTAACCGTGGGAGAGCAATCCGGTTTTCAGCTCGTGGCGGCACCACCCCCGGCCGCCTAGTCTCGCCTCCGGCCCTACCTAAACCGCCACCCTCCGGCGAGTCCAACCCCACCGGTGGTGTCAACCACCGCAGCCCTATGTCCCGCCGGCAGCCCTAAATCCGAGAGGCATTTAATCCTCTACGCTGCACCTTTCGCTGCCCATATCTCCGCCACCAGCCACCGTACCATGACACCACCCCCACCATTTGATCTGCCACCCATAGAAGACCTACCACCAGAAATTTCAGCCCCAACGGAGCACTCACTTTCTCTTTTCAGCCCCACCGTGGCTCTCACCACCACCGCCAAAAGCTTCCCCTACCTCAGTTTATCACACCCCTAAAACAGTTTTCCCATCCATGGCCGCACCTCCCTTGTACGGGGGAAAATCAAAAAATGAGCCTCCACCACTTCGAGCTAGATCCGCCGCCTTCCGGTGGTTGCACCGCCTCATCGATACCACCACGAGATTCCCCATCCTCCAAGGAGCATTTCCCTGAATTTTGGTGTCGAACGGAGTACCCAAACTCAACCCATCACTTCGTCGTGCCTGGAGATGAATAGTGCACAATTTACCCGCTTGGGATCGGGGATCACCGCGATGTTCAATTGGCGTCCGTTTATGCACTGTAAGTAACAGATATTTGTTTGACTGTTTGACTGACTGTTTGATTGACTGTTAATCTCTGTTCTATTTGCTTGATGTGTTAGTTAGTGATGATGAGTAATTTGAGAGTAGATTGGTTGGGCCTGAGGCCATTTAATGGAGATTGAGATTATTTCGAGTTAATCTTACTATAGTTGAATACTGTGTGGATGGTAATTGTTGATGGTATAATGTTTTGGCTGGATGACTCTGGTATTTGAGTGATTATTGGCGATAAGATGTTTTGGGTTGGACGACTCGACTATTTTAATGATTATTTGCGGTAAAATGATCTGATTGGACGATTCGACTACTTTAGTGATTATGAGTGATAAAATGATCTGATTGGATGATTCGGATATTTTAGTGATTATTGGTGATAAGATGATCTGATTGGATAATTCGATTATTTTAATGATTATTAGTGATAAAAAGATTTGGTGGAATGACTCCGTTACTTTTTAGTAACTATCGATGTGTGTTCTTGGATTTCCTTGATGTATAGATTGAGAAATATTTAGGAATAGAGAAAATAGTATATGAGGATCATCTGTTAAAGAGAATAACTATACATGCAATGTAAATGTGGTGATTAATGATTAGTTATGATATGGTTATTACGTTATGAGAAGATCTTAAGAAAATATGCGTGTTTTGGGTAAAGAGAAAGGAGAAGAAAAGTTAGATTTGACCCCGTTATAAGTTGCGTCCTTAACCCCTATGAGATAGTGTTGGTTGGATGTGATGTGACTTAAGGTCTTGACTATATCTTCATTGGAATATGCACAATGTGTGAGATAGAAGATAAATTAAAAATGAGTGTCTGTTCATATGTTAATATCTATGAGATATGTTTTGTGAATGTATGATCATATGTTTCATGACTCACATGTTTTGCATAAGAAGTCACATGTCACATGCATGTCCCATGCATGAGCACGAAAAACATGTTTTGAGTCAAGCATGTTTTTAAGAAAAAGAAAAGGAAAGATTGAGTTTTTGAAAGAAAAGAAAAGAAGTAAAGTTTTATAAGAACCCCAAAGGCTGGGACGAGGTAGTGTCCTAGTGGAATTCTCTATCCACTCAAGAGTGTTTAAAGTCGAGTGGAAGCCCCTGGGTCGACGAAGAACAGTCGGCGGACCGTGTATAGCTCCAAAAGGTATCCGGAGCGCGGTAGCATCTAACGCTGGTGGGTGCCAAGGACGGATAAGGTGTAAAGACCTGCCGTTTTATAAGTTATATGACGCACTCACTTTAAGGTGATGCGGTAACCAGCAGGGAACATGCAGTGCTTAGGGGAGCCGTGTTGTGTCCCATATATGCAATGTGATAAGTCATGACAAGATGGGCTTTCGAGCCATAAGAAAAGATATGATATGATAAGTGGCGACTAAGATAAGAAAAGACGAAAAGTATTATTGAAGATGACTTTTGAAAAGAAGTTCAAACAGTACATATGAAAGAAGTCAAGTTATATGCATATGAAAGAAGTCAAGTTATATGCATATGAAAGTATTTTTATGAAAAGCAAGTACGTGAAGCAAAGCATTGAAAAATGTCAAGGATTACGAATGTTTTTACATGAAAGTGCATGTACATAAGTCAAGTTGCAAGTCTCATATTCATGGTACATGCACCCATTGAGTTTACTGGTACATGTTGATGATGTTCTGTTATGTAAAATGATTGTATGTTATTTGTTATCTGTTGCTTACTGGGATTCACATCTCACCACGGTGGATCGAGCCCACCCCATGGTCCCCCATTTTACGGGATCGTAGTTTGTGATTGCAGAAAACGAATTTGGCTCAAGATACAGACTTCACAGGAAAGGAAATTTGTTGAGAGGATGAAGATCGAGATTACGATCTCGAAAGCAGTATTTGTTTATCTTTTTCTTTTGAAAGACTGTATAATCCCCTGTTGAAGAAATTATTTTAAAGTGATTTGTAATTTTTAAAGAAACTCTGGTACTAGAACAATTGACTTTTATTTATTTTCCTGCTGCTAATATTTACTGTACACTTGGTGCATGCTTCACACACTCTTCAAACACTATTCGATGGGATGATTGACCCATAAGATGATCGTCTTGATGTCGCGAGTCCTTCTAAATCCCAGGGGGGATTCGTGGACGTCACAGGTGGTATCAGAACAGTTTGGCTCTTGGTAAACCCATACGTTGCCTAGGAACTGTACCAGAGAATTTTGTCGTTTTAAACTTGGCTGTTTGTTTTATTGTTTGCATATTTTATGACATTTTATCATCCTCTAGTTCATTTTCTACCAAGTTATATTTTGAAGGTTTTAAATACTTGTTTCGTTGTATGGTGTTATTGTTTTAATGAGCCTTTTGTTCATTATTTTGGATTTATGTTGGTTTTGGTAGATCGATTTGAAGTATTATATTTTGTAGCTATGCGATAGTTGAGTTGCCTTTGGTTTCAATAAGTATCTTATTTCAATGGTATTTTGTTTAGAATTTCATTCCATGAGCTACTTGTAAAATGACTTTGGTTTGAATGATTATTTTGTTTTTCATGTATTCTTACTACAACCTCTTTCTTTCATATAATTCTGGAGATTTGAATTTCTTTGAAGAAAGAATTTTAAAAGACACTATTACCCTCATAACTTTCTTGAGATGCGCTTTGAGATGAGTTTATGATTCTATTTGTTACTTTGTTTTCCCTACTTATTTATTTTTATTTCAACCATTGTCCTTTCAAGGATAAGCTTTTGTTGACATGGTTTTCGACAAGAGTGGGCTTGTTTTATTGAGTTGTTAAGATTTATTTATTTATTTAATTATTTATTTACCATGGTTCTTTTCTCTTAAACTTTGAGATTTTTAAATCTTTGAGATTTCAAAAAAAAAAAATGGTGATAAGAAGAAATTCTACAATTATGAGATTTCTACAAGAAACTTTTTATAGTTGGTTTTGAAGTGAATTTCAAAATTTTATTTACCATATCATTTCCTTTCCTTTCTTGTAATTTAAGATTCTTGTCCTTTAATGAAAACTTTTAGTGAAGTTGTCTTTGATAAGCAAGGTGGACTTGTTTTATTAAATTGCTACTCCATATTTATTTGTTTATTAGAATCTCCTCTTTGTATTTTCATGTGATATTTACATGAATTACATGGGTTTCACTCAATGTTTAAGTATATCCTAATTTTGGTATAAAGTGGTTTTGTTTTGGAGAAATTGTCGATATTTATTAAATTATCCATATTTCTTCATCATCATTTTTATACGTTATTTACGTGTGATACTTGGATCTCATGTAGGGCTAGAGCTTTAAGTTCTATTGTCATTCTGAGGAGGTTGTTGGAATTAAATTTTGGTAGAACTTTGTAAGTGTTGAACCCTTAGCGTTTGGTACAACAACATAGTTTCTTCTTTTATAATATTGAAGGTAGTAGTTGATCAAATACGTGGTTGGGAGAATTTTGGTTTGTTAATGGATATTTGCTAACCAACTGATTGTAGTTGGAAGAGTGTATAAAATTTTGGAGAGTGTGTGTGTGTACCCTTATGATGATTCCCTGGGATGAGTTGATTGCTAAGAGTTGAATATTGACTCGATGCGTTGATATTAAATTTAAGTGATCTTAACCTTAGGCGATTTGATGAGTTGATTGGGTGGAACAATCTAAATATATATGCTTGGCTAAGTTGTTGATTGACAAGATTGTGATAGTATTTTCAGGAATTAGTTGTGACTTGAGATCGCATAGGAACTGAAAATTTTGAGGCTATTCCTTCATTGAGAGATTGGATGAATGGTCGGAAAGATGTGGATTTGCTCAATCCATAAAAAGAGTGATGAGTCACTATAAAATAAGATATGCATTAAAGGGTTGGAGATTCCCATTGCAAGACTTGTCGTGAGTTTTAGACGAATGTATTATTTGAAGACTTAGTAACGTTAAAATCGGAAGAAGTTTAGCATAGAAGTTAGACAGAAAACGTTTAGACTTTAGGCTGATTTTAAAGATATAAGTAGAGTGATTTAAGATTGAGACTTTCTTTCCTTTGAAGTTAGTCCTATGAAATGGTAGCATTATAAAGGGTCTTAGTCTTGGGTTTCTCTTTTTGGTGAGTTGATTGGAGAGCATAGTTTGAACGTGAAAATCAATGAATTCATTGATCAACACTTAATAGCGATTGTGGTGGCTATCTTTAAGGATCAGTTGTAACTTGAAGTTACCTAGGAATTTAAAATATTATGGGTTATTCTTTTACTGGAAATTGAACGTCCAGTTGGGAGAATACAAATCTAAGTAGTTAATCTATTATGAGAGTGATGAGTCATACAGATGATAAAAGTAATAAGGTTTGGGAGTGTGGTACTTAGCGCTTGGCAGATCGGATATTTGAGTTTCAAGGATTGTCTTGCAGTTTTAGACATGAGGTAGTATTGGAAGACTCATTAATATTAACATTGGAAGAGATTTATTAGTAGTGAGTCTAAGCTTTAAATTGATCTTAGGAGATTATTGTAGAAATACAATGATTATTTTATTGGAAGAATGTAAGAAATATGCCATGGTAATTTTAGTAAGTATACTTTCACCTTTTCCTTAACATTTCTTGTATATAGTTAGGTGATCATACTTGTTGGATTAATGATTGAATTGCCATGTTTGGATTAAATGGATTTGTGTTAATGCTTGCCTTTGCTATGAATATTCATGTGTAAATCTCTATGATAGAACAAGATTAGAATATGAGTATAGATGATAGATCAAGTATTGTAGTAAAAAGAAATAGAAAGCATAAGTATCATATGAAATGATGAAGTTGATGCATGATGGATTTTAGTATTAAGCTTATAAAAATGGTGTTGCTAAGATAGAATTTATTTGAGGAAATTAGTAATATAATTGATTTATTCAAAAAGAATATTGTCTTGAGGAAATGAAAATGGACATGGGAAGAAAATATATGATTAATATGAGATGTAATGGTGTATACATGCATATGGAAAGAAGCAATCACTTATATATGATGACTAGTAGGATTTAATTGGAATCTTATGATGTTTAAGGTTAAGACTAAAGGATTAAAGTATATTGCTTGTTTGTGGAATTATTTAGTTTAAACTTATAGAAGACACTTGTTGAAGAGGAGACCTTGAATGAATTAATAGAAATAAATTTTCTAAGTTTAAAAGGTGAATGGAAGAAGTTGGAATGAAATAAGTTTGGAATGGGTGGTTTAGTAAACAAAATATTAGATATCGAAGAGTGAAAGGGCATAATAGAGAAATGATAGAAAAAAATGTAATATGGTATACATGACCACCAAGGTATGTTGTAATGATGGAAAGGTTTTCTATTTTAAGTCGATAAAGCTTGAGCATGTGGTGATTTGCTTAAAATGGTATATTTTTAAGATTTATTTCATATCACATTAAGGGTTTGATTAACTCGGACGAATAAGCATGAGATGTAAAAAGGCAAAGTGTGTTGAGATGGTGATGCATATGTGTTTGGTGGAAATATCATGATATTGAGGGAATATGTTATTTTGTGACATCAAATCTATGGACATTGTTGTTGAATCGATAGATCAAAAGCATAATGTTTGAGTATTATTATTAAGTTTAGATGGGTGATGATCCGATTTAGATAAGATGGGTGCTATGGAATTTAGAAGGTTAAATAAATTATTAGGTGAAGTTAAATATGGGAGGATATAATGGTATGATTTTCAATTTCCTCACAGAGGAGTGAGCATGCTACTTGGTCTGAAGGGAAGGGACTTAAAACTATGATACCCAAATGCCACTAAGGTTCCGGTCAACCCCTTGTTGTGAAGCTAAAATTATGTAAACAGTTTTATTTAGATTTAGTGAAGTATGTGGAAGAGAATAGAAGGAGAAAAACCCCAGATGATAGACAAAGAGGGTCTCGGCCTAACCATGAGGATGGAGGTTGAGTACCCTATTTAACTCATTAGATCCAACTATATGCTGGTACATGAATGACTAATCGAATGAGGTAGTGTTTGTGTGAAAATGGCTAAGTGTGCACTCAAGTTCGTCTCGAGTTTTGCATGGTTAACGTTAGGATTTTTTTAACTAACTGTAATAAGGTCCAGATAGATATAGGGACTTCGTACCACACGGCTATTCTAGGAATTCTAGACTCATGATGCCAAATTGACATACGCAACTATGATGAAAGCACTTAGTGGAATGAATACGTTGGAACAACAACATCCAAAAGTAAGTGAGGAAATCAGTAATCTGGTAAAATCATTTTGAGCGAATGATGAACGGGATGGTATGTGCGTTGCAGAGATCTTCAACGTTGTAGCCTAGCAAATTTCGAGGACGAAATTTCTTTTAAGGGGGGGAGGATGTGAAACCCTTCATTTTTACATACCTTTAATTTATTCATATTTTGTTATTGGATATTTTAATTTATTTTAATAAATTAAATTGTTATCTCACACAATTTATTTCGGGTACATTTTATTTATAATTAGAGTTAGTTATTTGTGAGATCTACGATTTTAATATTTATAATTATTTAAAAATTATTATTGGTTTTATCATTTGGATTGTTATTGATATTATTTGGATTTAGTGGTTTTGATTTTAATATAGTTATAAGCTTTTGTGAGATTCTTAAATAATAGTGCTTTTAATTACTGTAATTAATTGTTGCTACTGGTCTTTCCATCTGAAATGATATATTCAGTATTTTTAGTTTTAATTATTATAAAATATGGTTTGATTTGCCGTATTTTTATTAAGGAGCATTGATTCTATTTTATCTGACAACATCTGATTTATTGATCTTAAATTTATTAAATTTATAAGTCTTATTATGTTTATTCTATTTTGGTTGGGAAGCTTTTGAATAGCTCCAAAAATAATATGTTATATAGGATTATTTTAGTTATTTGAAATAGTACGAGATTTTAAACGTGCTTTAAATATCTGATTTAAATGTATGGATCTATTCCTTTTAAATAATTAAATAAAGTTCATCATTTTAAATATTAATGAAAAATATTATGTTGAAAAATAAAATAAGTTAAAATAATATTTTATTTAATTAGTTTGAGAATTTTAAGTGAAGTTGATGTTTTATGCTTTCAAGTCAGTGTTTTAAATTCATCTGTTGTCCGTTTGAAGACCCAAAAGCGTCGGGCCTATAAATAACGCGAAAAGGGTCAAACCCTCTCATTTTCCCCTCTCCCTTTTCCTTTTCTCTCTCTCCTCTCTCTTTTCTCTCCCACGTGCTACAGTAACCGTGGGAGAGCAGTCCGGTTTTCAGCTCGTGGCGGCGCCACCCCCGGCCGCCTAGTCTCACCTCCAGCCCCACCTGAACCGCCACCCTCCGGCGAGTCCAACCCCACCGGTGGTGTCAACCACCGCAGCCCTATGTCCTGCCGGCAGCCCCAAACCTGAGAGGCATTTAATCCTCTATGCCGCACCTTTCGCCTCCCATATCTCCGCCACCAGCCACCGTACCATGACACCACCCTGCCATTTGATCCGCCACCCATAAAAGACCTACCACCAGAAATTTTAGCCCCAACGGAGCACCCACTTTCTCTCTCCTCCCTTGGAACCGAAATGGGTCTCCAAATGAACTTTCCGTCGCCACGCCGCCTTCCGGCTACCGTAGCTCTCACCACCACTGCCAAAAGCTTCCCCTACCTTAATTTATCACACATCTAAAACAGTTTTCCCATCCATGGCCACACCTTCCTTATACGGGGGAAAATCCGAAAATGAGCCTCCACCACTTCGAGCTAGATCCGCCGCCTTCCGATGGTTGCACCACCTCACCGATACCGCCACGAGATTCCCCATCCTCCAAGGAGTATTCCCCTGAATTTTGGTGTCGAACGGAGTACCCGAACCCAACCCGTCACTTCGCCGTGCCTAGAGATAAATAGTGCACAATTTACCCGCTTGGGATCGGGGATCAACGCGATGTTCGATTGGCGTCCGTTTATACACTGTAAGTAACAGATATTTGTTTGACTGTTAATCTCTGTTCTATTTGCTTGATGTGTTAGTTAGTGATGATGAGTAATTTGAGAGTAGATTGGTTGGACCTGAGGCTATTTAATGAAGATTGAGATTATTTCAAGTTAATCTTACTATGGTTGAATACTGTGTGGATGGTAATTGTTGATGGTATAATGTTTTGGCTGGATGACTCTGGTATTTTAGTGATTATTGGCGATAAGATGTTTTGGGTTGGACGACTCGACTATTTTAATGATTATTTGCGGTAAAATGATCTGATTGGACGATTCGACTACTTTAGTGATTATGAGTGATAAAATGATCTGATTGGATGATTCAGATATTTTAGTGATTATTGGTGATAAGATGATCTGATTGTGTAATTCGATTATTTTAATGATTATTAGTGATAAAAGGGACTACAAAGAATGGTCATACATACGTATATTAGCATTTTCAATCGTATTATCTTTTCTTTACTATTCTAGTAAACACTAAAGGTGTATGAATATAACATTTATTTGATCTCAATGCTATTTTTATATCATGCAGTCCAATCACAAGTGTATCATATAGTAATCAACCTACAGCATACACACAAATAGCATTAATATATATATCTAGCACACAAACAATTAACAAAGGAAAAACTTACACTTCACTAGAACACTTCTGTTATCTCCACGTCCTTAAGGTCCTTATTATGCTAAGGCTATCGAAGACTCATTGTGGACACTGGACACCTTCTAAT
The DNA here is from genome assembly GCA_036898215.1 of Platycarya strobilacea. Lineage (NCBI taxonomy): Eukaryota > Viridiplantae > Streptophyta > Magnoliopsida > Fagales > Juglandaceae > Platycarya > Platycarya strobilacea. Next base: position 15,509,606 of record CM072547.1, read on the forward strand.
ATCCTCATGTCTTCAAAGTCCTTACTCACTATGCTAAGACCATCGAACACTCACTGCAGACACTAGGACACGTTCTGATATCTCCATGTCCTTGAAGTCCTTACTCGGAACTGAGCCCCCATTTCATATGGTAATTCTATCCGATACACTTGTCACTAAATACACATGCACCCTACTTCCATGTCACCTAAGATCAACATAGAATACGTTGATCGCTGGCTAGTGCAGAAAACACCATACATCGATAGCAACCTTCTCCATACTGATTAGCAGGACTAATCTCACTTTCCGGCCCTTTACGAGTTCATCCCGACACTTAACACGATAAGGTCCATCTCAATGTACCTCCATCATGTCACGCAGTTCGAGACTACTATTGAGCTATCTCTTCATCCCCCACTTTACATGACATTATGCCATGTGACGCCTACTTCGACTCCCGACTCAACACGAGTATGACTCCTTACATACCCTAGCTATGCTCCCAATACTTCATTGCTATGCGACTCCGTCACTTTGCACATATTTTGAGACATAACGTGGTTACACAATGACAGCCATCACTAGGGCTACTAGTCATGTCACTACTCTGGGATGCTGCTCCACAGTTCCTGACACTTCACGGGCCTTACATTCCCTAGTCGTGCAACTATCCATCTTCGTAACATAATTTACAATGCGTCATTACTACAGCATGTAGAGTACCCTCAATGCTTCTGTTGCGCACTCTATTTTGCACATACACCCCACCTCGGATATACTTTGCGTATACCCTCTCATAGCACTTTACGCCACAATTGGTACGATGCACGTTACACGATGCATCACTTAACCACCATGGAGTGCACTCTACGTGTACTCCCTTCAAACACAACTTGACACAACACCATACCTGCACATAAAGCACCCCCGTACTATACAACACAGTCCACAATCCTACTTCACAATACAATTCCCAACACTTTAGAATACAGGCAACCAACTTCACACAACTACCCAGCAGACTCTATAACATTAACAACACAGTTCACACTCAATCAATTAAACATAATTACAAGAGAAAGAGGGTTATACCATAGCAGGACAAACCCGTACATTGCTCGCTTCTTGGCATAGTTAGTGGCATCGAAAGTCACTAACTTTAGTGTTAACCGCTCCATCAAGATCAGTGTCGTGACCTCGAAATGAAAATTTCTCAGGGTTCGGGTCTAGGGTTCGATTACTAAATCTAAGTCGGGTGAAAGTGGCCATCAAGGTGGAGAGTTCGTTAATGGCAGTATAAGGGTCGTACATTGCAGGGTTAGCCGCGTACGATGACGTCAATCACATAATGTGACAGTTTTGGTTAGGGTGCTCGGTTTGACACTGAAATCTAGGGAGATACTCATTAGAGGAAGGGGAATCTCATGGTGGTAAAGTGATGCAACTACCAGAAGGTGACAAATCTAGCTCAAAAGGGGTGGAACTCATTTTCGGGTTTTTGCTTATACATGGGAGGTGGAGGCTTGGTTAGAGGAGTGGAGTTAGGGGAGTGGTCGGCTAAGGTGGGAGAACGTTTTGGTAGTGGAGGTGAGGCTCACGATGGCCGGACAGCAGGGCGGTGAAGAGAGACCCATTTGGAGACCCATTTCGGGTTTGTGGAGAAATAGGGGGAGCTAGGGGATGCCGGAGGTAGTTGGAGGGTCACCGGTGAGTGGGGAGCACGGTGGGGGTGGTTGGAGGTCAAGGTAGCCGGTGGTGGTGCCGAAAAAAGTGAGGAAAGCCATGAGAACTCATTTCGGGTTTGTGGCTCACGAGCCATCTAGGGGCTGCCGTGAAGTGCACCGCCAGTGCAGGGAAGCTCGTCGGAAGGTAGGGATGTCGACGGTAAGGGTGGTGAGGCAAGGTGAGCGGCTGTGGCACCTCCACTGGCTGGAAGCCGAACGGGCCAAGAGGGGGCTGTAGCGTGCGGGAGAGAAAGGAGAGAGGGGAGAGAGAAAAGAGAAAAGAGACAGGGAGAAAAGTGAGGTGTTTGGGCCTCTTCGGACTATTTATAGGCTTGACATTCTAGGGTCTTCAAACTGACAAACGATATGCTTAAAACATTGATCTGAAAGCATGTAAAATCAATTTAACTTAAAATACTCAAAAGAATTAAATAAAGTATTATTTTAACTTACTTTAGTTCATAACATAATATTCCTCATCATTGATTAAAATGATGAAACTTACTAATTATTTAAAAGAAATAAAGCCATATATTTAAATCAGAAATTTAAAGCATATTTAAAATCTTACATTATTTTAAATAACTAAAATCAGGGTAATAAAAGAATTTTATACAATTATAATATTTTGTAACGCTCCAAAATACTATACTTGTATTTTCATATAAAATAGCCTTGAGTCCAATAACATTGGAAATACCCCATATAATATTTTCAAGACGTTTAAAATATTTGATAGCATTAAAACATAGGATGCATTTTAAAATTAATGTTATCTTAAAAAAAAAACACGTCATCGGGATTGGGCACGTGCTTCGAGACCTAGCACATGCATCAAGGCTCATCTCAATCGAATGAAAAAGGAACGAGCTGTCACATCATCTTCTCAAGATTTGCTAAGCATTAGGGAAAAGAGGGGAGCAGGTGTTACACCGCATCCTCCACTTTCTCGTGAGACCCAGGCTCTTCCTCACACCAGACTTCCTCACACTCCTATCCATCACTCTCTGTTGAGCTTTCATTACACTCTTTATCATCCAAGCCCGATGCGGTACATCAGAATTTTGCCTTGCTTGTTCCCTTATTTCTTGAGCCACAGGAATTTTCAATAATAAAGGTTCTTAATTCATCTTTGTCATCGGTGCACTACTAGGTCCTGCATCTTCATTCCTCTGTTTTGCTTCTTTCTCCACATCCGTGTTGTTAGTCAGTGCAATATCATTAAGCTTCGACTTCCATATCCTTTGTTCTTTCTGCTTTCCGTCGTTCCTTCATTTCTTTCCCACCCTACACACGATTGAGGTATGTCCTTGTCGGCAACAACTGGAGTAAAAAAAACCCATCTTTTCATATTTGGCCTCTTGCCACAGACATTGAGTCGGTGATAAAACGAGGGGAAATCCCTTTACTGGTTCCATAGATAGGTCGACTTCCACACAAATATGTGCCCCCGTGGCTCTCGTGTGGTTGATTGTCGCATTATCAGTTCCAAGATAATGACCAAAATGAGTTGCTATAATTTGCAGAAAATTCATTCGGTAGAGATGCATTGGTAACCTAGGCAAGAAAATCCATTGAAGAGCTAATGGAGATTCTTTATTCACATCAAAAGCCTTCGTCCATTTGAACAAGCGAAAAGAATTACCTTCCATAGTTCTACCTTCCCTTGCCCAACCATGCACAAAATCACGTTCATTTTTCATGTGAATTAACACATGATAATCATCCATAACACTGATCGTTGGAATTTCCGTCAATCCTCATGTTCTCACAACTGATAGTCTAATTTTATCAATAGATGGCCGATATCTCGTGAACTTCATCACTAACGCAAAACATAACTCTTCCTCTACCTTAGTCATCTCTACTTCTGAGAAGATAAAACCCAATTCCCCATTGATATCAACTGGAAATCTCATAGGTATTTTGAACGCAGGTGCATCCACTTTTTTTATTCACGGCTTGCGCATACGTCTACAACCTGGAACCAACCTAGCCTACAATCCCCGCCAATGGTGAAGCCATCGAAGGGCAGAAGACAACATCCCAACAACCCTAGGCAGCCAAAAACCCAAGCAAACGAACATAAAAAGGAAAGCACACAAAATCAGGACTATCCAAAATAGGAAGCAAAAGGTCTCCCAAAATTGCCTTATGTCCGCTCTCAATGGATGTCATCACTTTTTCAAACTTCAATATCAAGAATCTCAAGGATTTTCTCATTTGATAGCTCATACAAATGGGGTTACTATCATTATTTTTGTGACTCAATATAGAAATATACAAGAATGTAAATTATTCAAAACTTGAGGGTGGGAATGTCCAAGGCAAAGATGCCAACAATCAGAGTTCGCATGTCTAAACCTATTCGAGAAGCAAGCACTAGGTTGATGTTCGAGCACATAAAGGCGGCCGTTCCTATGCCCCGTTGCCATTACCCATTGTATTTCCATGTCCTTTATCACAAAACCATCATCATTAAATTCCATAGCAAGTGGGTAATCCGGTATAAGCTTTCTAATGGATAGTCCTTAATTCTAGAAATAAGTAACACATCATTCAATGAAATTGAAGAGGAACCAGTACCAAGTTGTGCTTAACCAGTGTGAGTAATAAGGAGACCCACTATGAGACCGTCGAACCCAGTATAAGATTGAAGAGAATGTAGTATACCTAGGTTGTTAGTGACATGATCCATAGCTGTTGTGTTAGGGAACCAATCGGTGTCTTGTGTATCAGCAAGCGTAAAGTAGCTAAAGCTTGGGGAATGTTGTCTTCTATGAAAGTGATTAAATCGATTGTAGCATCGAAGGGCAGTGTAATCTTTTTTGTTGCAGATTTGGCAAACTAAGACATCATCCTTGTTAGATTTACGAGAGATAGAGTTGGAGGAAGATTCAAACTAGCCATGTGATGAGCTGTAGGGTTTGTTTGTCAAGTTTAAAGAGTCTTAATTGAAACCATAACCCTTAGAGTTGAATGAGAGTTGCCTTGAGTGCCATTGTGCCTTTTATTTTTTATTGTTGTTCCATTGTCCATAGAAAGTCATATGAGCTGTTTCTTTAGCATCTAACTTGTGTTTTTTAGCATAACTTTCAAGCAGTGTTATCATTTCTGAGTAGGCAAGAACAGGGGTCGAAGCATTGTAGTGGGGAACAATTTATAGTCTTTCCCAAGGCCTTGAAGTAACCACCATGATTTTTTGTTTCCAAGAACAGGTTTTCCAAATCATAGAAAGATCATTGCAATTTCTTTTTTGAATTTTTGAAGGTATATAGACAGCATATTCATGTCAAGAGCAATCGACGTAGGTCGATGCTTTAAAGCAAGGCTTTTATTAAAGGAGCTATGGACAAAGGCATTAACTAGAGTGTTCCAGACCTCAATGGAAATGTTGAGGCCGAAGGCTATGCCGAGAACCATGTCAAATAGAGTTACAATAAGCCAGCATTTAACCAATTGGTCTAATTTGTGCCATTTTAAAAAAGCATGACTGAGTTGGGAACCAACATCACCTCCATCAACATATTGAGGATGGGGCTTGGTTTTACTAGAAATAAATTCTTGGAAATCATAACTCTCAATAGTATTCAACATTTGAGTTTTCCAAAGAAGGAAATTTCTTGAGGTGAGGCGAAGTGAGACAAAATTAGTGATATTTTGGGAGACAAGATATGGGTAGTTCTCTTGTGGAGTAAAAGCAGAAGGAGTGGAGGCCGTAGTGGACATTTTTTAAGGTATTGTGTAGAGAGTTCTTGCAACTTACTACTCTCAATCTAATACCATGAAGACTTTTGCTAAACTTGTTTGACCTTTTTTTTTCTTTTTCTTTTTTTTTTTTTGATAAAGAAGGTGGGGGTTTCGAACCCGATGGAGAACCGGACTATATGCCATCAAGCTATTAAGCTCTTGGTTGTCTGACTTATGTTAGATGTTGATTGTATTGAGAATATATAGTAACAAATATTAGAAGGAAGGAACTACAAAATGGATGGTATAGAGGACTTACAAGAGGATTTGTGGGAATTAAAAATATTCAAGAAACAAGTTTCTATACATAATGTACAGACAAACTCCTAAAGTTACAATGTTCGAGTTGTAGGGCTATCAAAGGCACGTTCTATTGCTTGGTTTAGCTAAAACATCTATTTTTGGAATGATAACTTCGGGGTTTAGTATTGACTGAGTCTACTAGGATTGTGAGAAAGATGATCAAATACCACACCCAGTGCCTTCATCCTTGGTGTCACTCAAGTACATTAAAGTTTATGGATTTGGTAGATGTGAGAACGAGTTATCTGCCATGAAGATTTTGTACTCAAGAATGCAATTGTCTTGGAAATTAAATAATAGTTATATTGTGCATGAATCATTCTGCAAGGGATTTATAGAAACAAGAGAAAGTTTATGAATAGTTACTACTAAGAGTGGGAAAAAAATGATGAACCGGAAAATCGAATTAGACGGGATTAAACCGATGGATTTGGTCTAGTTATGTATTTGGTTCGGTCTAGTACTAGTTTCATTTTCTCAAAACAGTCAAATTCAATATGAACCTAGTATTTCCTTTTCTAATACCGAACCAGACTGGTCTATATATGTGCGTGTGTGTATTTTACTTTCTTATAATTTATAAAATATTTTTTATATATAAAATATAATTATGTATATAATAATTTTGTATTATAAGATAAATTACTAATTAATATAATATTATATTTTAAAATTATATATCACTATATCACTATATATTATAATATATAATAATACATTATAGTATATCATATTATAATATATAATGAACATCGGATAGAATCGGACTAGAATCGATAAAATTGAAAGTATTGATTTAGGGGTATAACTAGTGTGATATCTATTTTTTAAAATCTCAAAATAAGTACATACTAATTTAGTTATAAAATATCTCTATATAGTATCGAATCGAACCAATTATATCTTTAATTATTGAGTTACCAAGGGTGAAAAGAATTATGATATGGTTTTGAAATGAGCTTTTGAAGTCTTAGAAAAGCCATAAAGTCCTAGTTTTTGGAAGATGTAAAGCAAAAGTAGGGATACTTATTTCATTCAACTGGAAACTTGAAAGACTTGGGGCTATTTTGCTGCCTTGACCTCCAAGCTACAAGTTTATGCACAACTTGATTTGTTCAGTATATATATATATAGATATATATGTATGTATTTGCCTTTGATACCTTTAATTTAGTTTCATGAAGGATATAATCTTTGATCGTTTGTTTCTTGGGTATTTTTATTAGTTGTGGAGGAGATAAAATATCTCAGGCCCAAAAGGATTTTTCAAGCCCAATCCAAGGTTAGGGGTCTCATCATGAGGCAAGAAAGAATGAATGAATGAGGAGACAAAAATTTGAGGAAGAAAAACCTAGTTGTAACAGAAATTTAAAGAAGATGTGATACAAAGGCATGATGGGTAGAGGATAAAAGAATGGACTTGATGATTTTGTTGGAGGTTTCTTCCAAACTGCTACTTTGACTTCTCATTTAGCTTCTTTTACCTGACGATGAGAACTTCAGAGAAAAGATCTCCACAATATTTAATCTCCATTCTACCTAGCCACGATTTCTCCTTCAGATAATACTTTCAATTTTAGTTGCACCTTACTTTTGTCATACACTACATTTAGAGTGAGTAAAATTTGTATAAATGAAATTTTGGTTTCAAAGAAATTGTTGATCATAAGGATGCATCCATTGGAGTAAAGATGGCTGATTTTTTAAAGGATGAGGAATTTAAAAAGTTTTATATATTATAGTTGACAACACCAGTGCCAATGACACTACAATTGAATGGTTCAAGTGGAATATGACGGTGAAAGATGGTGGCATTTGTCAGCATGAGTTTATTCATATTCGATGTTATGCTCATATCATCAACCTCATAGTTGTTAAGGGATTAAAAGAGGTTGATGGTTTTATTACCAGGTCTGCAACATTATGCGATATGTGATGGCTTCCTTTCAAAGGCTTTCCAAGTTTAAGGCAAAACATAATAACTTCAGATTGGATGTTCTTGTACGTTGCGCTTGAATATTTTAACTCGATGGAACTCTACATACATGATGTTGAATGTGGCACAGAAGTACCAAAGAGTGTTTAAGTAGATGGAGGTCGAGGATGGGAGCCTTATGTATGCTTGCTAGAGCTAATAGGAGAGGGGCTCAATGCGTCGGATGCACTTGATTGGACTAGTGTGAGGTATTTTGTTCAATTTTCGAAATTTTTATATACATAACTACGCAAATATTTGAATCAAAATTTACAATTGTGAACTGTGCTTCGGCAAGCTCTTGGGGCTTCCTTTCCACTTGAAAAGTCGTTGTGCTGACTTTAGAGGATTGTTATTTAGTATGGCTATAAAGATGAAGACCAAATATGATAAATATTGGAGAAATATTGAGAAGGTAAATAAAATACTATTGGTGTTTGTGATCCTTGACCCCCAATATAAGTTGGTTGTTAAAACTTTTTGGGTAAATTCTATGCTCAGGGCAATGAAGGTTGCATAGTTTATTAGAGCGCTGAAAAGTTATCTTGATGGCTTATATATTCACTACAACAATGGTGGTCAACCTTCATCCACAGCTAGTACCTCCTCACACTCGATGCCAATAGGGTCAACATCTTCCTTAAATCATCATGACCCATCTAGAGAGGGTACATGCCATCTTATTATGCAGTAGTATCACCAACTCATTGCAATGAGAAATATTATGTAGTATACTTTTGAGGTTGAACGATACTTTATGAAATATGTCGAGGCATCTAGTGCTGTATTTCAGTTATTAACTTGGTGGAAGGTTGATTCCATCAAGTATCAGTTCTTACCCGTATAACCCGAGATGTGTTACCCAATCTTGTCATTACGGTTGGCTTTGAGTCGGGGTTTAGCACTAGAGGTCGCATGTTGAATGCTTATCAGAGTTCATTATCACCGTCAACTACTGAGGCCTTCGTTTGCACATGAAAATGGATAAATGATACGCTTATTAGACTAGATATCGTTGACGTTGATGCCGAGAGCTATAGACTTGAAGCAGGTAACTGTATATACTTTTAAATGATTACTTAATTCTTTTTTAACGTTTTCTTTATTTAACTTCTACTTTTTATGATTTTATAAATCTAATTGTAGACCCTATCATAATTCTTGATGATTGAGAGTCTAAGATGGACGCTCCTTGGGAGTTGGGATATAGTTGATGGCCTCCTTTATTGGTGAAAAATGAGAATCATAATCTACTTTTAGCGTGTTCATTTTCTATTATCAATTTTTTTCTTGTATTGATTGCAACTTTCTATCTTCGTTTCAGGTATGACCATTCAGTGAAATTCGTGCTACACATACTGTTCTTAGTGTTTATGTAGTTATCTCTAAGACTCTAAGGCAGTGTTCACTGTTGTAATAAATGGATTGTTATAACTTATGTGCCTATGGCTACATGTTATTTAATTTTTAACCTATTGTATTTAAGTTTTTGAATGACTTTTTACAGCATTCTTATTTTTTTTATAAGTATGGAGTTGGGCTTAACCCTAGCCTAGAAGTCGAAAAAGGGTCTTCAATTTGGCCCAATAAACAGCCAAAGCTCCGACCTCTGATCGAAGTCAAATTCGGAGTGAATCAAAGCAAAGATTTTCCTTCGACCCCTATCAAAGTTTGTAGGTCGAAAAAGCCTAATCCGGCTTCGTCAAAGTTGGAGCTCAACCTTAACTAAACTTGCTGTCCCAATTAGTTACCTATCTCTTGGAATTTGTTTTACTAAACTCTAAACATGGATTTGAAAAAAGATAAATATATCAAAGTATATCGCATACTATTGATTAAATATTTAAGGTTTAGACAAAATTTAGGCTCCATTTAAATACATAAATGATTTTATCTCATCTTATTTCACTCATTACAATATTTCAGATTCTCATACAAAAGATAATAAATAATTTAATTTTTTTAATCCTAAAACAATAATAATATGAAAAGTAATATTTTAATAATATTTTTGCTGATACGTGAAAAATTACACAATAGGCCGGAATGAGAGAAAGAGTTAGGCCGAGCTTGCTGCAGTGACTTAGGCCTTCGTAGATATTGTTTGGAGCCCCCAGTAATGGTCCGATGTGGCTGTACAGTGACATTGCATACATTCATGAAGATGAATGAAAAACAAGTTGTGACGCCTCTTAAAGTATCGGGACATACAATACAAGATTATCTGCTCCCGTTCATGACAGATAAAGATGCAATGTTCCTAACAGTCATCTAGCAATATATAATATTCATAGTGGATAATTTTTTTTATTTAGCAATACTATGCACCAAACTAAAAATATTTCAAATACTTAAAATATCTTTCATACAAAATGACATAATAAATCACTAAAATCATAACGCTAGTTTAAAATGCTTATGATCAAAGAGTACTGGAGATACAACTCCATAGTATAAGTAGTAACTTAAAATAACTATTACATTAATATTGATGTCGCACCGTCGCTCAGTCAATCGTGTCTAGTTGGTCAAATCTTGCTTCTCCTTCGGATCTTGCAACAAGATCTACCATTCAGGGGGAATGGTAGTTGGGACTACCACAATGAGATTTGATCATAAATCTCAGTAAGTTAACTAATAACCTCCACACAGATTAATGATGCATGCATGATAGTAAAAGTATGAATGTATAATCAAAGTCAAAAACAAGTATACAATAACTCAACATATAACATAGCATAAACCGACATGGCATGAACTTGAGACGTGAACGTGAACTTGAAACATGACATGACATGAACTTGATATGAATAACATGAATATGGACTTGAAGCATGATTGAATGCAATTTTGAACATGACCGAACATGACTTGAATATAGTAGAATGTGAAATTGGAACATAGCATGAACTTGAGCTTGAAATACATGAACTTGGAATTTGTTCATTAAACTTGATAAATAAACATGAACATGTGGGTGCTACACAGGACCCCTTGAGCCATGTGTCCTTGCTGATTACTACATCACAACACAAAATTTACACCAACTGTGAGTGTGTTAACATATGATCACTTTAATTTTTACATTATTTTTATTACTATTTTACTTATTAAAATTGTTAACTTTTTTATTTTTTATTTTTATTTTTTCTTATTTATTTTCTAAAGATTGATAAGGTTTCATTTAGTCTACACCCAATTGGGGCCACAACATCATAACTATTGGGAGAGACATGCACGTCAACTTTGCACTTCAATGCACATGCACTTTGGACTTCAACTCTCTTGGCATAGAGGCCCTGTACACGGATTCGAATTTAGCTACAAACTTACATTTATTTCATTCGGACCTGCACTTCAAAATGGCAGCACTTTAATACTCACATGATCCACATATTTCATCTGAAGGGGCTGCATGGTTTGATTTTTATTGGGGCACGAAACTTCACTTTGACGGGGAGGATAACACAACATATACAAGGAGATGAAATATAGTAGCGTCAAGGAAAATAAATAGAAGGAGTAGCAATGCAGCGTTGTCAATTAGTTTTAAGTTTTTTTTTCGGTTCTTTCAATTAGTTTTTCTTAAGTGTTTTGATGTTAAAATTTTCCATTAGGTTTTTATTTAATTTTCTCATGAGTTAATTTATTTTTCTAGCTTTGATTATGTGAATTTTTTGTAGTCGGATTAATTTAATATTTGTATTGTATTGTTGAGTATTTCATTCTGAACTTAATGCTTGTGAATGCTTGATCACCATTTACATGATTTGTGATTCAGTTTGAGATTGAAAAGTGATAATTATTTCAGCTTATGTTTGAGATACCATAGAATACCGTAAAATAGAGATATCTATGGGCCTGTGTAATCTTTATAGAGTCTCTTTATTCTTAATGAATTTTGATAGGTTTAGAATTGTTATAGAAATGTAGCAAATTTACCTGTTGAGATATTTCGTTAATACCTGAGATAGATTAATGAATAAATTAGAGATACATGATTATCAACAACAGGAGTAGATATTTTTTTAATTCAATTAGGAAAGTTGCATAAAATTAGTTATGATGAATCGAAAATGCTAGATTCTTGCTTTTTTGATAAAAACTTGCTTCTTTAATTTTGCTAGTTTACTGTTCTAGTTTAGTAATTAATTCTTTCCATTCAAGTTATCAGATAGATCTTAATTGAATACATTTTGATACTTATCAATAATTTTTCAATTCTTATAGGACGATACTCTTATTCATCCACTTTATTACGTGTTATGATTCGTGCACTTACAAAATCGATGAACAAGTTTTTGGCACTGTTATCGGGGATTTAGATAAAATTATTAATAATATCGATGTCACTTCAATTTCAATCTAGTTTGATTTGCTTTATCTTTTATTTTCAAATTTGCTTAGTGTATGAGATGAAGCAAGAGCTTGGAGCTATTCCTTTTCGATCCCAAAATCGAGAAAATAGCAAAGGGATTAAGAAAGAAGAAGCGAGAAGCTCAAAAATGTTCAGTCACCATGGCAGAAAATGAAAATCCTAGACCGGATACACGAGCATTGAGGAGATTTGCGCTACCACAGGTCACAGGGATTCATTTAGTTATCCAAAAACCTACTATTGAGGCCAACAACTTTGAGGTTAAGTTGGCTATCCTACAAATGATCCAGACATCGATTTAGTTCCATGGACTACTGATTGATGACCCTAATGCCCATATTGCAAGTTTCTTGGAAATTTACGACACTTCAAGCACAATGGCATTACTAATGATGCCATTGGCCTTTGATTATTTCCATTCTCTCTTTGAGACTGAGCCAAGAATTGGTTAAATTCATTGCTGGCAGACTTAATCACTACTTGGACAGATTTAGGTTAGAAGTTTCTTTCTAAAATTTTTTCACCTACCAAGACAGTCAAGATGTGCAATGAGATTTCAAATTTTGCTCAAATTGTGAGCAAATCACTTTATGAAACTTGGGAGTGATACAACAATTTCCTTAGGTGTTGCCCCATCATGGATCATCAAAGTGGATGCAAGTTTAAAACCTCTATAATGGACTTGCTTCTTCTACAAAAACTAAGACAAATGTAGCTTTAGAAGGAGCATTTATGGGCAAAACACAAGATAATGCATATGAGCTATTGGAGGAGATGGCCACAAACAAATATCAATGGTTGAGTGAAAAGGTTTTACCAAAGAAAGAAGCCAGAGTACATGAGATTAAAGCTATTACTACCTTAACAACACAAGTCTATAATTTTACTGAACAACTGAAGGCAAATCATTGCTAGGAAATGTCATTCATTTGAGACAACCGGTTTGTGATTTTTTTCAGGGCAACCATGCGAGCGAAGAGTGTCAAGTGGCAAATCCGTTTTCTTAGGCCCAAGCGGAGCAAGCAAATTTTATTACAAATTACAACAGGCAGAACAATTCATACAGTGCAACATACAATCCCATATAGATGAATCACCCTAATTTTTCATGAAATAATTAGAATGTATTGAAGCCCCCACTTGGTCCATCATCTAGTGAACCGCCGAAAGAGAAGTCGGCACTTGAAGAAGCAATGACACAATTGCTTAATAAAACCAACCGATTCATGATAGAGACTAAGATCAACTTTTAGAATCAAGCAACTTCGATTCGAAATTTGGAAGTCCAAGTAGGTCAATTGGCCAATATGCTCACTAAGAGACAATGGGGTAATTTGCCTAGCACAATTGAAGTGAATCCAAAGGAGCAGTACAAGGCAATCACTTTGAGAAAAATAAAAGAGTTGGAACTTCCAACTAGAGGTAAGAAGACAGAAGAAGAAGATCAAGAGATGCAACGTATCAGACCACTAGGAATTAAAGAGATCTCTGAAAGTTAACCAATTTCATCGTAGGATTTAGCTCCAAGAGTTCCATTCCTTCAACGACTCAAAAAAAAAAAGCTTGATAAGCAGTTTTTTAAATTTCTTGAAGTGTTTAAAAAATTGCATATTAATATTCCTTTTGCTGATGCTCTTGAACAAATGCCGAGTTATATGAAATTTATGAAGGACATCTTGTCAAATAAAAGGAAATTGGAGGAATATAAAACAATGGCTCTTATTGAGCAGTGTAGTGCAATTCTACAAAAGAAATCGCCTTCTAAGCTTAAGGATCCTGGGAACCTCACTATCCCATGTTCAATTGGAGATTCCATATTTGAAAGAGCTTTATGTGACTTGGGTACTAGTATTAATCTCATGCCTTTGTCCATTTTCAGGAAGCTTGGATAGTTAAGGCGAGACCTACTACAGTTTCATTGCAATTAGCGGATCGCTCAATAAAGCACCCAAGAGGTGTTATTGAAGATGTGCTAGTCAAGGTGGACAAGTTTGTTTTTCCAGCTGACTTCATTGTTCTTGACATGAAAAAGATGGAGAAATCATTTTGTGCATTGGTAGGCCATTTTTAGCTACTGACTGAGCACTTATTGATGTTCAAAGGGAATAATTGTAGTTGAGAGTATAAGAGGAGGAGGTCACATTTAATATTTTCAATGCCAAGTATCCAGATATAAGTGAAAACCGTTTCAGCATCCAAGAGGCAAGTGAAAAGCGTTTGTTGCAACTTAACGAGATGAATGAATTTCTCAATGAAGCTTATGAGAATGCAAAAATATACAAGGAATTGACCAAAGCTTGGCATGATAAGCACATCTCAAGGAAGGAGTTCCTACCCGGACAACAATTTTTGCTTTACAATTCACAGCTTTGCCTTTTTTTAGGAAAGCTCAAGTCGCGATAATCAGGCCCATTCATGGTTGTTAAAGTTTTTTTCTCATGGAGTAGTTGAAATCACTCATGATGAGAATGGGGCATTCAAAATAAATGGACAACGCCTGAAGCCTTTTTTAAATGGTAGATTTGATAGCTAGAAGACTACCATTCTCCTAGATCTAGCTTAGAAGATGAGTAACAATTAAGCTACTTACTAGAAATAAAGTGCTTTTGGGAAGCAACCTAAGTTTTTTATATTTCTGTTTATGTTTTATTTTTTCTTCATTTTATTGTTTTACTTTCATTTTATAGGAATAAAGAGACCAAAGAAGTCTCCAATGGGTACACAGCTATATCTCAAGGAAAATTATTCAGTTAAAAATCATGAGAGCATCTTTTATCCTCTCTCATTCTTTTCTTTAACTTTTCTTCCTGTTTTTCATTGAGGACACTGTGATATTTAAGTTTGGGGGAAATGAATTTATTCATTTTGTTTTTTTTTAAAAAACTGTCTATAATAAGAATATGGTTGAATTTGATTATAATTTTTAAGAAACATTCTTATTGCTTAAGTCCAGCTATTAATTCTTTATTTGACCTTGTTTAATTTGATATGATCATTAATCATTGTGCATACCTAGACAGTTTTTTTTGTGAATTTTTTGAATTTGGATAGTCTCTACTTACTCTAGAATTTGTTTGATTACTTTCTAAGTGATATCTTATACAAAATATTACTTGAGAAGTGATTTAAGCATTTTTTGAATCTATTGAGCCTTTTAAGCTTACCTTTTTATTATTTTTATCTTTAGTCAACGAGTTGATCTATTCCTAAATGAAGAAATAGAGATATATGAATAAAAAAAATAAAAATAAAAAAAGGGTACAAAGAGTACAAAGTTCTATTTACTCCAATGTTTTGAGTTGCTTAATAACTAGGGGTATTCATTACCAATATTTACTCTTATGTCAAACTACAACTTGAAATATGAGTATGCAAAAGCACTTCAAATATATGACTTGTTAAGTAATTGGGTGCATCCATCACAAATGCTTGCATTCATGTCAAAAGATGAGTGACAATTTGAAATAAAAAGAAAAAAAGAAGAAAAAACTTTGAAAGCACGACGAAAATAGGTATGTTAAGATATTCAAAGAAGAGTGTATGTTTTAAAAGTGAGTATGCTCTGTTTGCTTAAATCTTATCCTTTCTTTATAGCACTCACCTTAGCCATGCACCACAAGCCTAATAAAAACCTATTGATCCTTAATAATATTTTGTTCTATATTATTAGAGAGTAATTTGAAAAGCAAGTTTATGGAAATTTTAAAGATCCATTATTTATTTACTTGTTTGCATAAAACTATCCAGGGAGCTAATGATGAAGTGAGATTGATAGGTATGCATGAATGTGAAAATAAATAATGCAGTGAAGTTGAGTTTTAAATTAACTTTTGGACTTGATTGATTTGGAATGATTCTTTTGAATTATAAACTTTATGCAATTTATGAAGTAAGAAATTTAATGAAGCAAACCAATACTTGTTTTGGTTGTTTTATTTTTCTTTACTCAAGGACTAGCAAAGTTTAAGTTTGGGAGAATTTGATCGGTGTAATTTTTACATTATTATTATTACTCTTTTACTTATTAAAATTGTTAGTTTCCTTTTATTTATTTTATTTTTATTTTTATTTTTATTTTATTTATTTTCTAAAGAATGAGAATGTTTCATTTAGTCTACATCCAGTTGGGGCCACAACTTCATAACTATTGGGAGAGACCTTCACGTCAACTTTGCACTTCAATGCACACGCACTTTGAACTTCAACTCTCTTGGCATATGGGCCCAGTATATGAATTCAAATTTAGCCACAAACTTACATTTATTTCATTCGGGCATGCACTTCAAAACGGTAGCACTTTAATACTCACATGATTCGCATATTTCATTTGAAGGGGCTGGATGGTTTGAGTTTTATTGGGGATGGAACTTCACTTTCACGGGGAGGATATCTCTATAGTGCCACATAACATATATAAGGCGATGAAATAGAGTAACGCCGAAGAAAAGAAATATAAGGAGTGGCGGTGCAGCATTGTCAATTCTTTCAAGTGTTTTTTTTTTCCGGTTCTTTAATTAGTTTTTTCTAAGTGTTTTGATGTTAAACTTTTTTATTAGATTTTTATTTGATTTCCCCACAAACTAATTTATTTTTCTAGGGCTACAATGTAGCCTAAATTTGATTATGTGAATTTTTCATAGTTGAATTAATTTAATATTTGTATTGTATTATTAAGTACTTCATTATAGACTTAATGCTTATGAATGTTTAATTACTATTTGCATGATTTGGAATTTAGTTTGAGACTGGGAAGTAATAATTTTTTCGGCCTATGTTTGAGATACCATAGGATGCCGTAGGATAAAGATATCTATGGGTCTGAGTAGTCTTAATAAATTTTATTCGTTTTTAATGAATTTTGACAGGTTTAGAATTGCCACAAAGATGTTGAAAATTTACTTGTTGAGATATTTCGTTAATTCTTTAAAGAGATTAATGAATAAATTAGAGAGACCCGATTATCAACAATAAGAATAGATATTTTTTTAACTCAATTAGGAAAATTACATAGGATTAGTTATGGTGAATCGGAAATCCTAGATTCTTTTTTTTTTATAAAAACTTATTTAATTTTGCTAGTTTACTGTTCTAGTTTAATAATTAATTCTTTTCATTTGAGTTATTAGATAAATCTTAATTGAGTATATTTTGGTACTTATTAATAATTTTTCAATCATTGTGGGACGATAGTATTACTCATCTACTTTATTATCCGATACGATTTGTGCACTTGTGAAATCGACGAACAACATACGTGTCAGTTCACAGGTATCTGCACCTACTGTGGATATTTGTACATAGCCCGTAACAAGTATTTGCACTCGCACAAGTACGTATAACATGAACGTGAAATAATGGCACCATTGTCGTTGGTGCTCGTTGCGCTCCAATGATCAGTTACTTAGGCCCCATTCGTAGCTCGTTGATCTTTACTTTGTCAATTTAAAAACTTTCACACTAGTTTAGACACTCCAACGTGAACAAAGGAGTTCCACTAATATATTACCCCATATTAGCACTTAGGGTCATCATAGACATAAACAGATTTGATATAACTTGAAAGGATATTCTTGAAATATACAAACTGTACTCGAGACGAAACGTGACATGAAACCAAAGGACAGACGCCTTGACGTAACATAATGTGACATTAACATGAGATGAAAAACATGACGTACTATGAGACATAAAATATTTCATCACGCGACATTACGTGTAGTAAACAATATTTCATAATATAATATAATAGATAACAGATAATATTTTATAGCATGACATAACATGTAACAATGAATAATACGTGACATGACATGCACGTAACAAATGGCATACATAAGATGACATACTTGTAACATATAGCAATATGTGATAGAATGTATTGTGTAACAAATAAGTATTACATGATAGAATAATACGTGTAACAGATAAACATGTAATGACATGACACGTCATAGCATATATAATAACATACATAAATAAACTATAGTTCTCTTACCCAGAACACATACACAATAAACTGTAAGTAAGTTAAGAACTAACTTACCTCGATAGTCATGTTCTATAAAAATAAAGTGTGAAATACGATAAACTGAAAATAATGATTCTAAAGATTATAACTTAATCACTAACAATTAGTAACGCCAAAAGAAATACTAACTTAGAGAAAATGACTATCTTACCCCTAACTTAAAGATTTCACACCCTAATTTAAAAAATTACTAATATTTACATTCTACATGTAAATCTTCTCCTAAACTCAACTATCAATTTAGAAAAAAGAAATTAAAACTAAATGGAACCATGAAAAATCTATAGGGGCCGAAAACATGCATAGGCTTTTCCCTTGATTTTTGTTGTAATTCTTCCAATTTTAAAACTTATGATCAAACCAAAATTTGCAACAAAGATCTTCCTATCCTAAGTTTAAAAACATACTTAAGATATCCCCTAAAAATATGATAGTCATCAACACCAAACTTTTTAGAAAAATGATCCAACTTTTTCACTAAAAAAGCAAATTCTTGAATCACATAATTTGATCTATTTCAAAGCATCTCCAAGAACTTCAAAAATCTTTACTTCTAACATATTTATAACATATTCATAATAACTATTGAACCCAAGATTTCAAGTCTTATATCTATATATAGATTTTGATGATAACAAATAAATTTAAGACTTAAACTTAAGTTGTCTACGCATGAATGAAGCTAAGTACATCAAGAAATCAAGCATGAACAAGAAAGAGAACAAGTCTACAAATGAAACTCATAGAGGAATTTTGTATATCTCTTTATAAAATTCAAAATTGGATTAAGGTTCAAAATTAATCTTCTCTTACAAAGTATCAAATTGCATTTTTTACATTTGCATGACATTATTAAAATGTTTAATTTTGAAAATTAATTTTTCTACATATGCATAAAGATTTGAATTTGTAAGATGATTGATTGTCATTTTTGACATGTGAATGTTTTATTTGTCAATCTTGAAGGGTGATTATGATTCTTTTAACAAATGCAAAAGATAGATGATTTTGTTTGAAAATTTTGAAGGGTAGTTGTGTACTTTTTTGACATATACAAAACGAAATTGTTTTGGTTTGAAAAATAAATCATACTCATTTTGTCATGTATGAAAAGTAAAAGATTAGATTTTATTTTTTTGAAAAATGAATGGAGTTGTCTTTGACTAATGTAAAAAGAAGATATTTTTATTTGAATTTTTCGAAAAGTAAATAGTGCTCTTATTTGACATGTGAACATTTTCAAATTGGAATATGAAGACTCATTTGCCTATAAATAACTCACTTGAATTTTACAGAAATCACAACAAGAGCTTACACATCAATTATTAAGTTTTGCATCATTCTTTCAAAATCTTTATTCTTTCTTCTCTAAATTTTGTGCATTAATCCTTATTCATTTTGATAGAGATATAAGTTGCGCTGTATTGTTCTTATTTTACTCATTGAGGAGTGTACTCTGATAATCTAGCCACTATCAGCTCTTTTTTTGTAAGAATGTGCATATAACCCTTGTGTGTGTAGAAGGCGTTTTACACAATTGAATCACTAAGTGTAAGATGATTGCAAGTGTAGAGAGTGTTCTACACGAATTCTTTGTAGCGGTGTTACTCAAAAGTGTAATAGGTTTCTATCTCCACCTGAAGGAGATTTAATAGTGAATTTGAGATTCTCAAGGGGTAGCTTGAGACAAGGACGTAGGCAGTGGAGCTGAACCTCGTTAAAATACTGAGTTTGTTTTTTCTTGATCTTACTCTTTATATTTATTGTTACTTCGTATTTTGTTTATATTCTATATTGTGTATTTGGTTTATAAGTGTTAATTTTTTAATATAACTCAATTCATCCCCCTCTTGTGTTAGTCATTTGGATAACAATTGGTATCAGAGTAAGGGCTCTTTTATAAGATTAATTATTTATTGAGTTAATATCATATGGCTAACATTGCAGCTACATTGGTTGAAGGACAATCTAGTAGTCGGTTCAAGTAGCTCAAACAGTTATGTAAGTAATGAATAATCTACAATTTTTTGTCTGATGATTAAAGATAATCCTGAGTTAACAAATTTTGAAAATATTGAAAATTTTTCTTATGAAGAATTGCAAAATGTTTTGGAAGAGGTATATGAAGAATTTGAAAATTTGGGTATCAAGTATACCGTTTTGAAAAAGAAAAATTCTTCTTTAACAGATGAAATTGTTATTTTAAGAAATGAAAATATAGTTTCAAAAAATGAAAATGATGAGTTGAAAAAGAAAGTAGCTAATTTAGAAAAGATTGTTAAAAACTTTACAAATAGAAAAAGAAATTTTTTGGTAATCAAAGATGTGTTTTTGATAAGTTAGGTTTAAGATACATGCCAAAAGAAAAATTCAAACCCTATAAATGTTTTTTGATAAACCGACTAAATCAAAATCAGATTTTCAAAATTTTTTTAATAAAAATAAATTAAAAAAATATTATTACAATTACTCAAAATTTTCAAACATATCATATGCTATTTGTAATTTTTGCAATAGAAATGGTCATAACTATCATACTTGTCCTATTAGAAGAAAACATAAAATGACTATTAGGGTCATATGGGTATCAAAGAATTTTATTTTTTTTAATACTAGTAAATAAATGACTCAAAGAACTTAAATACCAAGAAAAATTATTTTAATTACTTTTGTAAGTATGCATAAAGTCTTCTATAGGTAAAAGTAAATGATTTTTAGACAGCGGATGCTCAAAACACACGACAGGAGACAAAACTAAATTCATTGACCCCACTTCTAAAGAAGAAGGACATGTGATATTTGGAAAAAATTCAAAAAGAAAGATTATGAGAATAAGTAAAATTGATAAGGAGTCTTATCTCATAATTGAAGATGTTCTAGTTGTTAATAGTTTAAAGCATAATCTTTTGAGTATAAGTCAATTATGTGATAAAAGATTTACAGCTACTTTTAAAAATGATAAGTACATTATTTTGAATAATCATGATTACAATGTTTGTTTTATTGCTCTTAGAAACAATAGTGTTTATACAATTGAATTTGAAGAAATTGCCTTACAAGATACTATTTGTTTATCAGCTTAATATGAAAACAGTTGGTTATGTCATAGAAGGTTAGGTCATGCAAATATAGAACTTATTTCTAAATTTTCAAAAAATAATTTTGTGAGAGATTTACCAAAAGTAAACTTTTTTAAAAATAAAATCTGTGATGCATGCCAGTTTGGTAAATAAACAAAAATTTCTTTCAAAACCAAAAAATATATTTCCACTACTAGACTTTTGCAACTAATACACATACACCTTTTTGAACCAAATAGAGTTGCGAGTTTAGGAGGAAAATATTATACATTTGTTATTGTTGATGATTTTTCTAGATATACTTGGGTCATCGTTCTTACTCATAAAGATGAGGTACATAATGCATTTACTAAACTATGTAAGAGAATTTAAAATGAAAATAGTTATACTATTTCAAACATCCAAAGTGACAGGGGGAAAGAGTTTGTCAATAAAAATATTGAATATTTTGTGATGAATATAGTTTTATACATGATTTATCTACTTCTCGAACTCCTCAAAAAAATGGGATAGTAGAGAGGAAGAATAGATCTCTTTAAGAAATAGCAAGAACAATGCTTAATGAGAATAGTTTACGTAGTTATTTTTAGGTCGAAGCGATAAGTACTGCATGTTATATTATAAATATAGTTATGTTAAGGTCTAAATTAGATAAAACCCCTTATGAGTTTTGGAATGAGAAAAAGTCCAATATTAGTTACTTTCATGTATTTGGGTGCAAATGTTTTATTCTCAATAATAGAGATAATTTAGAAAATTTTGATATAAAATCTGATGAATGTATCTTTTTTGGGTATTCTACAAATAGTAAAATTTATAGAGTATTCAATAAAAAGATTTTGACTGTACAAGAATCTATGTATGTAGTATTTGATGAATCTAACCCTATACTCTTTAAGAAATCTATTGATGAAGAAACAAAATGTACAAATAATACAAATAGTTTCAATCTCAATAAATAGAATACAATGGGAGAAGTCCAATATAGAGACATCAGGAAAAATATCACAAGACTTAGTACAAGATGCAACCAAACAGTAGAAACATGTGAAAGATCATCTAGTGGAACAAATTCTAGGAGAACCTTTACGATGTGTAAATACCTGATCATCTTTTAAAAATATTTGCAATCACATTGCTTTTCTATCTTATATTGAATCTAAAAATATTGACGAAGCACTGCTTGATGAATCATAGATAACTATGCAAGAAGAGTTAAGTCAATTTGAAAGAAATGATGTTTGGACAATTGTTCCTATACCCAAAAATCATAGTGTTATTAGAACAAAATGTGTTTTTAAAAATAAGAAAGATGAGTCTAGAATCATCACTAAAAACAAAACTCTGACTTGTAGCCTACGATTTTAACCAAAAGGAAGGAATTGATTATGATGAGACGTATGCATTTATTGCAAGATTAGAAACTATTCGAATGTTAGTTGCATATGCATGTTATAAAGATTTTAAACTTTTTCAAATGGATGTTAAAAGTGTTTTCTTAAATATTTTTATAAATAAAGAGGTCTATGTTGAGCAACCCTCAAGTTTTGAAAATCATATTTCTGCTAATTATGTTTTTAAGCTCACAAAAGCATTATATGTACTCAAACAAACTCTTAAAGCTTGGTATGAGAGGCTAAGTTGTTTTTTGATTAAAAAAGTTTTTCAAGAGGAAAGATCGATACAACTCTTTTCATCAAATATGAAAAGGATGATATTCATCTAATTCAAATTTATATGGATGATATAATATTTGGTGCTACTAATGAAAATATGTGTCAAGATTTTGCTAAGAGTATGCAAGAATAATTTGAAATCAGCATAATGGGAGAACTTAACTTCTGTCTTGGATTGCATATCAAGCAAGTAACAATTGGAACATTCATTAATCAGTAAAAAAATATCAAAGAATTACTCAAAAAGTTTGAAATAGAAGATGTGAAAGAAATTGGGACATTAATGAATCCAACCACCAAATTTGATAAAGATAAAAGCGGTAAACCAGTTGACTCAAAGGTATATCGAGATATGATTGGTAGTTTATTATATTTGACAGCCAATAGATCAGATATTATGTTCAGTGTATGTTTATGTGCACGCTTTCAAGCATCTCCAAAACAATCTCATTTGATTGTTATTAAGCGCATTCTTAAATATCTTGCCAGTACAATTGACTTAGGGTTGTGGTATCTTAAACATATTTCTTTCGATCTTATCAATTATTCAGATGCAAATTATGCTGGTTGCAAAGTTGATTGAAAAAATACTAATGGAATATGTCATTTCTTAAGTCATGCACTTGTTTCATGGTTTAGTAAAAAATAAAATTCTATTGCATTATCTACTGCTGAAGCAGAGTATGTTACTATAGGTAGTTATTGTGCTCAAGTTCTTTACATGAACCAACAGGTTAAAGATTTTAAACTTATGAACATTCATATTCCTACTAAATGTGATAATAATAGTACTATAAATTTCTCAAAGAACCCTTTACAACATTCTAGAACTAAGCATATAAAAATTAGATATTATTTTCCTAGAGATCATGTGCAGAAGGGCGATGTTGTATAAGAATTCACAAGCACACACGATCAATTGGCAGACATTTTCACAAAACCCCTACCAGAAGATAGACTATGCAAAATTAGAAGAGAAATAGGAATGAAGCATGGCATGAATATTTGTTGAATATTTTTATTCCATTATCTCAAATGACTTACAAAAATTTGAGACTTCTAGCCTCATCATTAAAATTTATTTGCTTCTCTTAGATCATCATGTCATTTTTGTCTAAAATATTAGGCAATTGAAATGAAGAGGTAAGCAATGATTTTAAATTCTTATTTTGTTGCTTTAATTCTACTATTTTTTTATTTGATTCATAAACAAGTCGTTGAAGTACAAAGATCGTCTTGCTAAGTTTCTCAATTTCACGAATTTTAGACTGCAACCGAGTGGAAAAAGCAACAATAGACGATGAGTATCGAGTTTCGAGACCCACAAGCTTATAAATGGCGGCATGATCTAATTTATTAGTTAAATCAGTCTTTTGTTATTTTATGGCACCTGCAACAGATACAGAAATAGTTTGAGACTAAGGTGAAGAATACCTCATATCTTGATCACGAGAAGTACTGAAAGGAAATTGATGAACCATTGAAAACTTGTAGAATGAGAATGCAAAGATGAGAAGAATGTTTGATGCGAATTAAATGAAATTAAGGATTACTTTTATAGAAATGGAAATGAGTATCCGATGGGTGAAAAGAGTCATTTAAATAGCAATTCAAAACTTTAAAATCTCGATAATATCTCATTTGTCAACAACATCAAGCAGATTTCAATTCTCTGCACCGGGACGATAGAGTTATGCCTCTAGCCTTTGTAGTTTTTGTTGGATATGGGTGTCTCCAATTATTCAACTCTTTACAGTTTCTACTAACGCACCGTTTTATTTGATTATTGGTTATTGTGGGAAAAAAAATTGAAATCAATTGCGGTTCCTTTTTAATGATGCCAAAAAGAGGATAAGTCTTATACTATTATTATACTACTTTGTTATATATGTTAGAATCATATTTATATTTTACTTGAAAAACTAACGCATTTTTTCAGGGGGGGCTTAAGTATTACTATAGGTTGCAGATTTCTATTAAGTATTTATCATCATCAAAAATGGGGAGATTGTTGAACCCAAAATTTGAAGTCTCATATCTACGTATAGATTTTGATGATAACAAATAAATTTAAGACTCAAACTCAAGTTCTCTACGCAAGAATGAAGCTAATCACATCAATAAATCAAGCATGAACAAGAAATAGAACAAGTCTACAAATGAAACTCATAGAGTAATTTTGAACATCTCTTGATAAAATTCGAAATTGGATTAAGACTCAAAATTAATCTTATCTTACAAAGCATCAAATTGCATTTTTTATATTTGCACGACATTATTAAAATGTTTAATTTCAAAAATTACTTTTTTCACATATGTATAAAGATTTGAATTTGTAAGATGGTTGATTGTCATCTTTGATATGTGCATGTTTTATTTGAAAATCTTGAAGAGCAGTTATGATTCTTTTGACAGATGCAAAATATAGATTATTTTGTTTGAAAATTTTGAAAAGTGATTGTGTGCTTTTTTAACATATGCAAAAAGAAGATGTTTTGGTTTGAAAAATAAATCATGCTCATTTTTTCTTGTATGAAAAGTAAAAGATTAGATTTGAATTCTTTGGAAAATGAATAGAGTTGTCTTTGACAAATATAGAAAGGAGATATTTTTATTTGAAGTTTTTGAATAATGAATAGTGCACTTATTTGATATGTGAACCTTTTCAAATTTGAATATGAAAACTTATTTGCCTATAAATAGTTTACTTGAGTTCTACAAAAACCACAACAAGAACTTACACATCAATTGCTAAGTTTTGCATCATTCTTTAAAAACCCTCATTCTTTCTTCTCTAAGTTTTGTGCCTTAATACTTATTCATTTTAAGAGAGATATAAGTTACGTTGTATTATTCTTATTTCACTCATTAAAGAGTATACTCTGATAATCTACCCACTATCAGTTCTTATATTTGTAAGAGGGTGCGTATAATGCTTGTGTGTGTAGAATGTGTTCTAACCAGGAAATAGTTGAATCACCACTCAAAGTTCTTGGCTTTCCCCTAAGTCCAAAAATAGATATATATTTATATATATATATATTTATATTTTTTTCTAACTTGTTTTGATCAATTTCTTGATCCACGACTTAAAAAGAGGTGATCTTCAAACCCAAACAAACATAGTTTAAAAAGGTTTCTTTTAATATATCTAATCTTCAAACTCAAGATCACATGGTTAAAAATCAACTAAAACATCAATTTAGTCAAAAACCTCAACACTTTGACCCATTCGAACATTTATTTGCATAAAGTTTTATATATTTGGAACTAATATCAAATATCTTCAAAAAAAACATTCTAACACGTATATAAGAGAGTTAGGATCTTTCAATAAAATTATCAAAGCCATTGGAATAGGATTAAACTACGAAATATTCAAACTTACTCAAAACAAAAATTATTTTTTTTTCACTTTTAGTTTTCAAGATTCTAGATCCAAAAAAAAAACTATCATCAAAAGCTTTAGTCATGCCACAAAATCACAATGATCATTCATAAACACATGTTAACAATACTCCAAAAAGTTTTTGGAAGAAAATATGTCTTTAGCTTGGTCAAAATTCTAAAATATAACTCACTCTCCAATTTAACGTTTAGAATGACCTACTCATGGTTAAAAATACTTTGACTAATCAAATGACTATGAAATGAAACGAACAATATATCCACGAAAACTAGACTCAAATAAAAATAAATTTCATGGAGGAGTTAAAGCAAGAACATACTTACAAACGATCCAAAATCATCATGCTAGAAGATATCTTTTTAAGAGAACTATTTCGGGTTTTTCTTTAAGAGTGTGGTGAAGAGGTGATGAAATGATGTTAAGGGGATCTTTCACGACTATAGAACTCTGGAGGGGGAATGTATGGTCTTGAATACCCTTAATTTGAGGTAAATAGGTTATATAAAGTAAAGAATGGTAAAAAGTAAGACTAGCTGCTGCAGCTGTGAAGCATGAACAGAGGTAAGATAGATTTGTACTTTATATCATGGCCCTATTGAGTGCAGCCAAGAGCAGGAAATGATCTGGCATGTGGAAGAAGAAACTTCCTCAAGAAACTTTGCCAAGGTGGCCAATTTTGTAGGCCTTAGTGGGTCTCAACCAAGTGGACTTTAATTTGGAATTTAGAAGATGTTTGATTAGTGTTTGAGATGCTATCAAACCCAAATTCAATTTTTCATGGCTCAATTAATTTCAAAAATTTAAAAGGTTGAAAAATGATGTCATAACATGAATTTGAGGAATTAATAGCATATGGAAGTAATTTAATCAAGTGATTAAAGGAAATACTAGAAATTGGATAAAAAAAAGGTTCAGAGGCCAACTTTAGGATTTTGGTTCGACAAAATTTGAACGGTTAGATAAAAAAAAAATAGAGTTTTGCTTAGGTGTCTCAGTTTCACACCTTAATTCTTTCGCAAAACATCTCTTGACTCATCTTGGTGCCAAGTGTCCAATACTACTCGCCCAGTGTGGCTAAGATCTTGTTCAATATCCAAATAAAACTTTTCAAACTAATTTGGACATCTCACACTATGATTATGAAAATGCTATGCTAGGTAGGGCTGTAAACAAGCCGAGTTCGAATGAGTTGGGGTTGTGCGAACTCGGCTTGTTTATTACACGAGTCGAGCTCAAGCTTGGCTCGTTTAACTGATGAACCCAAAACATTGTCCGAGCTCGGCTCATTTAACCCTACATGAAGCTCGAGCTCGGGCCTATTATCGAGTCGAGTTTGGGCTCGACTCGAGCTCGGCCCATTTATTGTAAGATCTAAAAATAAATATTAATAACCTAAAAATGTATTAATAAGTTGATGCTTAGCCCATTTATTATGAGCCCAAATCCAAATCTAACAAAATTGTTTCATACAAAAATAATATATATTTGTAATAGTTTGCTAAATAAAAATCTATATACTAATAATTTAAATTAAAATATTACATTATTGGGCCTAATTAGATTACAAATTACAATAAATTAGCCCATTATAACAGATTAAAAATTATAACAATAATTAAATTATATTGAATTATAGTCTACAGATAACCCAAAATCACTGAGTCACGCCACTTGTACAATCTTCCAATTGCTACTGGTACACTACCATCTACCTCTACAAACACTAATAAGACTAAAAATGTTAGTCATAATTTTAATCCTTTACTCAAGTACTATTAAGTGTTAATTTAGAACTACTGTCAAGGGATATTTGAATTAAATTGCAAAACTTAATTTGCCTTAAAAAGTGATGAATTAACAGATATCATAAACATAAAACAAGTACCGAACAGACTAAAATAGATTACATTAATATATAGCAATCAGTAAAAATTACATCTCATTCACCACAATCAATCTAAAACAGCTCCAACAAATAACAGATGCTATAAACATAAAACATCTATTAAACAGTTTAAAATAGATTACATTAACATATAGCAATCAGTTAAAATTATATCACAATCACCACAACCAATCTAAAACAGGTCCAACAGATAACATGTGCCATAAATTGTAAACAAATAAAATAATTGTGAGTTCTAGTCTTCCAGATACCAATCTGTCCAAAGCCCTAAACAGATTGCAAATATCAAAAATAATTATAGTCATAAAACATGTACTATTGCATTAAATAAGAAGGCCAAAAATATTTATTGAAAATAAATAGAAAGTAATCATAATCATAATCATAATTATAGATAGCAATCAGAAATGGATTCAAAATATTAATAACATGATCCTAAATATGTTGGGGCTAAAATGCAGGTGGAGCTAAACATATACCAAACAAACATATAAATAGATACCAGTTACCAAACAAACATATAAAAAATCAATATAAGATGATGCTAAACATGTATAAGCAAATTGGAAACCTAATCAAACCAATATAAGTATAACATAACATAACCAAGAGCCAAGAACATTGCACAGGCATATGTTAAGTATAACAGAACATATACCAAGAGCCATGAACATTGCATAGGCACAAAGAAAGTAAAACAAAACATCAAGCATGAACCAAGTGATATTTTGTTTAAACAGATGCCAAGCATAACAAATGACATAAATAAACATATATCAACAATAATAAGATAGAGACTGAACATCAAATGTGTTGAGGCAGCCACGCAAATAGAATAAAAAGTCAGAAATCATCAATATGGAGTGATTAAACTTACTGCGTTGACTTTGTAAAAGCTTTGCTTCAACTGAAAAGCATAGAAATGAGGGCAACTAGGCAAATAACTCGTGAGAAATGAGAATTTTTATTCAAAACAGAGACCAAACGGTGTAAACAGATAGTATAATCAATGTTGCAAGTGTAATTGTGCAAACAATGAAACAAGTTAACAAACAACAAGTAAAGTAGTAATAACAACAAGATCAAGATAGATTGGAGTGATAGACAGAATATGAATTTCTCATCACTGAATTTTCCATTAGTAATTCATTGAAGGAATAAAAAAAAATATTCCTATTATTCTATAAACACAAAAACAGAATTGGAATTCAACATCATTGATTCACTAAAGATATCTAAAAAAAAAAAAAATAGTTCCCCAGTTTTCTATAAACACACAAACAGAATAGGAAATCAAGACTTTAATTAGAATAGGAATTCAAACTGAACATAATAGTTACTACAGAAACCATTACAGAAGTTCTTATGCAATATTGTAGTGTTCCAGACTTTAACAAAAAAATGCAATTTAGTAACCGCTGCACACTGATATACACTAAAAAAAGATAAAGTTATTTTTAATTCCTTGCATCATTACTCAAGAACTTTCAATTTAGTAATTTAGTCAAGGGATATTTCCAATGCAAAATTTAATTTGCCAATAAAAAATTATGTAAGGATGGTGAGAAGTTACCTGAAAGCTGAAATGCCAGACTATCATTACTCAAGTCAGATAACCCTAAACATCTTTCAATAAATTATCAGGCCAAAAAAATTAAAAGATGATAGGATCAATCATCAGATTAGTGATAGACCAAAACATGAACAACAAAGTATCATTAAAAATTTTAGGCAAAAAAATAAATAGCAGGTAACCTAAGATAACTCACAAAGGGGTTTGAATGTTACTTCAGCTTCAAGCACAGATCTCAAATTCTCAATCTCAGTTCTCATATCTAACAAACAGTAGACAAGCTCCTTAAAGGATTTTTATGAAATAGATAACATAAATGAAATATAGAGCTACGAAAGAGATAAACGTAAAATGATATAGCAAAATGAATCTAGGCAAGTTGTAATAGAAAAATAGAAAAAGTTTTATGTAATGAAGATGTAACAAGGGATGATTGTCTGCCCAGTGCTCATACTAAATAAAATATGAAATAAATCATAATCAGGAGAGAACAATCATAGTGAATAGTGATCAACCTATCACCTTGTCACCTTGGACAGTCACGTACAAGAGTCAGAAAAACCCTAGAAAGTTTCAACAAAACCAGATCTTCGAAAATACTCAGAGTAAAGTTCAATTTATAACTAGATAACACTAATCAAAGTTATACGGCTTAAACCCTAGACCAAAGTGAAACAAAGCATAAAACTAACATTATAACATATGACTTACGAGTAAATTAGTAACCGAGTTAAAAGAAAGTTCTAATCAGGGACACAGTTGGTTGGGACTCATAAATGCAAGCATATAATGAGCCAACTTGTCGAGGCCTGCCTACCATTTTTGAGATGGAGATGGCAGTGAGCTAGTGGCGGTTCCCCTCAAAATCCGGTGAACAACATTGTTTGTAAGGGGCTAGGTTTCAACACGCATCATTTCCCTTGCGAATTCGACTCAAACACGCACGAATCATATGCTAACACCTATAAAATCACACCAAACTGGTCCAAACACGCAATAGGACGAGATGCAAATTAAAACCCTAGAAAGATTTGAAAGGATGCGTGAGGATTTGGACTTGGGAGAAAGATCAAGATGCATGATGTGAGGTGAGACGCAAAGATAGTGATTGTGAGAGACGACGAGTGTGTTACGTGTACAAGAGTTGAGATTAGGATTAGAATAGGATGGTATTTATATAAGTTGGATGAACGGCCCAGATTAATCTTATGGTTTAGATCCAACAATGCAGATTTAGGGCTCCACATTATAAATTAACGGGTGCGATTAGCCCAAACAGATATAATGGTTTAAACTATTAATTTAGTACTATATTAAATTTATTAATAAACTATACTATTTTATTGATTCACTTTATAAGTTAATAATAATAAACTATTAATTTATAATACTATATTAGTCTATATATTTATTAATACATTAACATATGTATATAATATAGATTTATAAAACTAATACTTAAGTTATATGGTAAATTTTCGAGATTTTTAATATAAGTTATGATACTAATACCAATACCTATAGGTTATAAACTTATAAATTATAATACTAATACATACTAATATAGATATTTTTAATAGTATGAGCTTATTTATTAATAGTAGTAGAAATTAATACTAAACATGTATGATGTATATTATTAATTTACTATAGTTTATATAATCTTATAAAAAAAATAATACTAGAGTTTAGTTGATATTTATTAATTTTGTATAAAGTAATAAATTAATAACTAGTGATAAATTATTAGTAGTAAAATCATACCTCATAAATATGATGTAAATTCATAAAATATATAATAATAGAATATTTAAGAATGACATTATGAATCTATGATATATCAATGATAATATTGTAGAATCTTCAACAATAATTCATAGGATCATAATTCATAAGTGATAAGCTATAAATTAATAAGTTATGACTATAATTTATCAAACATTATAATTTATTAATCATATTATAATATTCTAACTATATTATAAATTTATATTCTATAGTCTATAGACTATCGTATTAGTATATGACTCTTTAAATTATAAATTATAGTATATTATTAATATGTTATAGTATATACTACTAATATAGTATAATCTATAATATAGGCTATAGTAGTAATAGTTATATTTTTACACTTTTACTATTACTATATAGTACTAAGATTATAAATATTAGATATTTATAAATTTATAATACTATATATATATATAAATTATGTATATTTTCAATACAATTAAAGTATATATATATATATATATTATTCTAATAAGTTAATACTAATAAATTAAGACTATAAGTCTTACAGAGTCTATACTACTTAGTACTTAGTTGTTACTAGTTAGTGCTTAATACTAATAAGTATGTTATAATTTATATAGTATATATATAACTAACTATATTATACTAATATAATATTATAACTATAATATATACTACTAATATAGTATAATATATAATAGTAGTAATATTTATACTTCTACACTTTTACTATTACTATATAGTACTAATACTAATACTATATGGTACTAATACTAATATTCTTTTTATTCTATATATAGTCTATTTTATAGTATTGTTAATTTAGTATAACTGTATATGACTATTTAAATTATAATACTATTAATAAGATCACAATCTTTCTTTCATATATTTAATATTTGTATAGTAGTATATGTATACTTATGTCTATAAGACTATATATTGACTTATAAATTTATATTATTGGATATACATCATTATGTATGTTATAAAACATATATATATATTATAATTTATATGTAAAAATATATACGAGTTGAGTTCACATGTTTATACGAGTCAATCGAGCTTTAAACGAGTTTGGCCGCGAACATTAATTGAGTCGAGTCGAGTCGAACTCGAGTCGAACGAACTATATACGAGTTTGTTCGCGAACATTAAACAAATCGGTCGAGTTTTATATGAGTTGTATCATTTAATTATCGAGCCTAATTTTGTATTCACGATCGGCCTATTTAATATAAGATTTGAGTCAATTTCGAGTTTTATCGATTCGAATTCGAGTTGACTATCGAGTTGCTTGTTTATTTTACAGCCCCGACGCTAGGTGCTACTAAGGAGGTTACTATTCACTTTAGAAAAGTGAAAAATAAATTTTTGCACTAAAAAATTCTAAATAATAAAACTAAGCTAACATTTCAATTCGTATATTGAAATTCTATCTTGAAGTGTCTCGAAAAAATCAAAATGTGAATTCTAACAAGCGTATTAACCGAAAACTAAAAATGAGATTATTGCGCCATAAAATCATAAATAATCAACTAAGTCTAATGGCACAAATCATAACGCATTTAAGCACTTCTAACTATCTCGAATAAATAAAAAGATACTTTTGACACCAATATAAGTGATAACACTGACTATGCTGATGGATTAAAACATACGTGATTAACCAATTTGTAAAAACTTATGAGGTGTTCATGAGATTTCTAAAGCCTATAGAAATTTCACCATTGAATTTCTAGCGAGTTGTTACACAAGTGCAAAGAGAATAAATAGAAATTGATACACAGATTTACGTGATTCGACATGTTACCTACGTGCACAGGCGTTTGTGGAGGAAAAATTCACTATAAGATACTTGTTTACAGTCTCTTATGGCCTCTCATTTCTCATTGTACAAAAAAAGCTAAAGATATACTTGTCAGAAAAGTTTTTCTCCCTTAAGCATTGAAGAAGAAGAAGTCCATTGGTCATCTGGTCTCTTGCTTTTATCTGCTATGATGTGACTAGTCTCTTTGCATGTATGGAAACCCTTTCTTCTTTATACATTTATTGGTCCATCTATTACATCTCTTGACACCTACCCTCGTGTACTTTCTTGTTCCCAACTTTCTATCTCTCTATCTTGTCCTCTAGTGATGGCCTAGTGGACCATATTTTATCTTCTATAATTTTATTCAACTTTTAATTTGCATTTAAAATTATTTTATCTCATCTATATCTTACTATCTAAACTACACTTTAATACGATAGTTATAGATGTTTTGACATCCCATTCATATAAATCTGCTAACTAGGATGTGTCTTAGAACATTAGTATTGGTCTATGCATATGCATATGCAAACTCATATTTGCATAATATAGACTTAAAATCCTCCACATTAGAGTATGCATATGCAAATATTTGCATAGTTATGAATAATGGTTTTTCAAGCTTGAGATTCAATATTCACTCTTCAAATATTATTTTATTACTTTTTTTCTCTCTCCCACTCATTAAAATTAACTTTGTGAAATTTATATTAAAATAATTTTGATATATGAAATTGGTATTGAGTTGATGATACAAAATGGGTAATAATTGTAAAATATATAAAAATAATAATTTTTAAAAAGATTAAGAAATAATAATATTTTTTTAAACTATGCATAAGTCAATATAAGAGTTTTTCTTGAATGGCAAAATAAATCTCTAGAAGAGGTTATTTTGTATATACATATGCATAAACCAATGCTAATATATTTAAGAATGGTAGTCGCTAAGTCAAATCCTCTCTCTGGCCCGTATTATCTTTTCATTTCTCTATCGCCACCGTTGCCAATTCCCAACCATAAAAGGCTGTTTTTGAGGGAGGAGAGCCCTCTTGGGCTCTTTTAGTTTATTTTTTACTTATTTTTCTTGTTACTTCCTACACTTTTATTGTTTTTTCTATAGTCCTTAGAGTGGCCGATCTTTTGCTTGCCAGACTTATACGACCACTACGCGCTAGCTAGATGGAGTCTATAGCCGCCAATCTATGGAAGGAAAGAAAGAACTTGACTAGACGTGCATCACGTTTCTCTCAAGCGCCTATTGGGATGCTTGTATCCACCACGCGTCGTCGCACTTGGAGAGTCCTACTGCCGCCGGGTGCGGTACCATTAGAATTAACGACTTCTGTTCTTCCATTTTATCATTTCAATTTTTTACCCAGTGCAGCGTGTTCTCCTCATGCGCCGCTACAGTCGGTAGTCGCCTTGTTATAGTATATCGGTTCTCTTATATTATTACTTTCAATAACCAGCGATTAAGAGGATGTATATGTAATAGCTTTCTTCAGTTGGAATAAATCAACAAAATGTAGTGCACTTTTTTCGATTGCGACTTTGAGTTGTAGATTTATAGTCTGTTTATTAGACTATGTCAAAATTGCTTTTGAGCGACTTTTTCTTATGGGAATTAGACTAGAGTCAATTTATTGACGAGATAACCCTTTTTGTTTATATTGCTTATATTTGTTTTGAAATAATTGTTAAAAATTCTTAATCTACTGAATATTATATCGTTATATCCTTATAAATTATCTAACTGCTAACTGCTAACTGCTAACTGCTAACTGCTAACTGCTAACTGCTAACTGCCTTCGAAGAAGCTCAGGGAGAAAAATGCTACTTTGCTCAGCCTTAGATTCACGTGCCCTAAAACAGTATCAAGCAACTCCACCATAAAAAAAAGGGCCTTAACAACTTGGTCTCCCCTAGACAAACCTTGATTCACAACTCAAACATACAAACAATCAAACAATCAATGAAACACACGCACACACGCCTGATGCCTATATCATGATGGGCTTGGTTTCAATTCCGAAATAAAGCCATCTAGAACAAGTGGAGACAAGACATACCTGTTATTGTCAATAACAACTGGACCAACCCAATTCACATCTATCTCCAGCCGTCAAAAAAAAAAAAAAAATACTTCCAAAATAAAAACATGAAATATTTTGCCGTGTTGAGAAGCATTGGAAATCAGCAAACAACTTGGCATGTGTTCAATACTGGTTGCCCGAGCCTTTCAATCAATGAAATCAATGTCTTGTCGTTTGTAGCAGTGTTGGGAGTTGTTTCAAGCAATTCACGGTGAAGAATTGGCAGGCTAAAAAGGTTTGTCGTCGTGTCATGTATGTTCCATCAATGTTGGTGGCTAGAATTATGCACAACTAGTTTGGTAAATAAAGACATATTTAGAATACTTTTATTAGATTATTTAAAATTAAATTAAAAAAATATAATTATATATATATTAAAAAAATCAATCATATTTGATTAAAAAAATTATGAAAAACAGAAATAAAATTACTTTATATTTTTACAAGTAAATAATAAAATTAAAAATTTTGTTAAATTTTAATGGCATTAAACTCCTAAATATCCAATTTAAAAAATAAAAAATAAAAATAGATTCTTTTGTTCTTTTTCTTTAATTAAAATATTAATTATTTTAACTCTAGATTTATAATAAGAATCATTACAATTACAATTAAACTTTTATTGCTAAATTAAATGATTTAAATTTTAAGTGATATTTTGAAACTCTAGAATTAAATTCATTTTAATCATAAGATGAATTACTGTTTTTAAAAAAGTAAAACAGTTCTTACTATTTGGAAGGAGGATGAAATAATGTTAGATAAAATTTTAATTTTATTATTTATAAAAAAATATTTTTATTCTTTTTTTTTAATTTTAATTTTATTATTTTTGATCAATTATGATTAAATTCTTTTAATAAATATATAAATTTATATTTAAAAAAATAATTTTAAACATTTTAATAAAAATGCTGTTACGAAGAATAGTTTGCGGTGAAGAATTGGCCGTGCTAAAACGAACGTCATGTTGCAGTTCCATCAATCTTGGTGGCTTGAATAAAGCAATTAATTTGGGAAAAGATAGAATCTTGATATTTTTTTTTGTAATTATTGCCAATTTCTGGGACAGGTAAGGTAAGGAATAAGGAGGAAGAAAATGTATCTTCTCTGTAAATTAAGGTTTTATTTGTATGTAAAATTTATTTTTATTTTATTATTTTATTTTTATAATTTTTTATATAAAATATAAATTCTTATATATATTTTTAAAATTTTAAAATAATAATAATATTAAAAAATAAATTAAATTTATCTTAATTAATCTTATTTTCAAATTTAAACAAGACCTAAACTGAATTGATCTAATTAAACCAAGCTGGGGAAGAAAAAATTGTCACGAAAAATTGACCGACAACCAAAAAAATCTTGCTAGAACATTATCACCAAAGTTCTGTCTGTATTTATTGCGGTTAGATGTTAACAGTTAATTTAAAATATTATTCAGATTTTGCAAAATGTTTAGAGGAATTGGGTACAAATTTATACTTACCATCATCCCCACTTTTTAATGTTTCTCTTCTTATATGAGGGCTTGTTTGGGCATTTCAAATCTCTCATAATTTTGTAAATAATGATGAAATAGTCTAAATTAAGATTTTTTTATTAAGTCTTGAAAAATGAAAAAAAAAAGTTGAATAAAATTATTATAAAATTATTTAAATATAATTTTTTATTTTGAAATTTGTGAAATTGTATTGATTTATGTTTTTTTTAATTTATAAAAATTGTATTAATTTTTTGTTTAGGTAATAATTAAAATAATTTAAAAATCTGATATTAAAAATTATTTTATAAATGTTTGAAAATGAAATTATAAGAAGTTTTAAAAATTTTAAAAATTATGTATCTCCTCTCTCTTTCCAAAGAGTCTCTAGATTTGTCTAATTAGATATAGAAAGAATATAAGAAGAGATGGCAAAAATGTTAAACCAAAGAAAAATTATTCTATCTCGAAAGTCAAAAGAAAAACTTAATAATTAAGAAAGTATTTTTTAAAAATAATATTTTTATTTTTTATTTTTTAAAAATACTAAAAAAATAATGAAAATCATTTAAAAATAAAAATAAAATTCTAATCCTATTCGGTGGATGTTCGGGCTAGCACCGCTCTAAACCAAAAACTAGAAATCAAGATGCTAATATTAATTTTGAACTTTCATTCTTTCTAATTTTCGAAGTTTCTAAAATTCTGTAAGGAAGCAAATTAGAAATTGTTAAACTGAAAAACACCAAAAACAGTAGGTCACCACTGACCACAGATATAACAACACGGCCCATCCTCTCTAATGACCGCCTCAGTCCACCTATATATATATATAATAATATATATATATATATATATATATATATATACACTTGTACTTCTTCCCACTTCCTTCCCAAGAAACACGATTTCAAAACTCTCCTCCATATCCTCCATTCCGTCACTTTTTCAGCGAGATTCCTCTGTTCTCAGAACTCGGAAGTCCCTCAAAAGTCTCACATTTTCCCACTAAATAAACACCCCGAGGAAGGTCTCTTGAACCATCCCTTCCACTTCCTGCGTACTTAAAAATTCCAATCTAGATTTCCTGATTCATTTTGGATTTTTGCATACATAGACATCATGATCTCTTCAGCAAAGCTCACAGCCTCATCCTTCCTGTCCTCAGATTCCATATTTCGAAACCTTCCCCTTCCAACGCCTCGGTTTCTTTCACTACCAACTGCTCAAAATGGTAAACGGAGCCTTAACCACGCAGTCTCTTCCCAGAAACCCATTTACATTTCTTCCATTGAGAATTTCGCATTGCCGACGAAAACCCAGAAGCGCGGAACAGAGTGCAAGGCCTACGAAGCCGACCGGCCTCTGCCGCTTGAGGTTAACATCGAGCTCCCGGACGATCAGGCCCGGTTCGAGGCGGCTCAGAAGCTGAAAATTGGCATATATTTCGCTACCTGGTGGGCTCTGAATGTGGTTTTCAATATATACAACAAGAAGGTTCTGAATGCTTTTCCTTACCCGTGGCTCACTTCCACACTTTCGCTCGCAACTGGGTCGTTCATGATGCTGATATCGTGGGCCACGAGGATCGCCGAGGCTCCCAAAACCGATTTGGATTTCTGGAAGACTCTGTTTCCGGTAAGAAAGCTCGTAACTTTTGAATCAATTATACCAACAACAAAAAAAACTCCCATTAGTGCTACCATTTTAATAAACTTAATGGCGTTTGTTCTTTGTTTATTTATTTTTTCCTTAGTTTTCTTGGCACAAAGCAGAACATTTTGTGGGTTTGGGACTCCGATTAATTTTTACTGAGTCGCTTATGTCTCTTGTTTGTAGGTCGCGGTGGCGCACACAATTGGGCATGTAGCAGCGACCGTGAGCATGTCGAAAGTTGCGGTTTCGTTCACCCACATCATAAAGAGTGGCGAGCCTGCTTTCAGCGTCGTGGTTTCAAGGTTTTTGCTAGGTGAGATGTTCCCGATGCAGGTTTATCTGTCACTCTTGCCAATTATTGGAGGATGCGCGCTTGCCGCTGTGACCGAGCTCAATTTCAACATGATTGGTAAGAAAACTTAGTCAATTGAGGATTTAAGGGAAATTTTGATGGATGATTGGCTGGTGTTCTGAATTCAAATATGTTCTGCAATCTTTGTCAGGGTTTATGGGGGCGATGATATCAAATCTAGCATTTGTGTTTCGGAACATATTCTCAAAGAAAGGGATGAAGGGCAAGTCTGTTAGTGGGATGAACTACTATGCTTGTCTGTCTATGCTGTCGCTATTGATTCTTACACCTTTTGCCATTGCCGTTGAAGGCCCCAAGATGTGGGCTGTTGGATGGGAAAAAGCCATCTCTCAGATTGGACCACATTTCATATGGTAATTTTACTTGCCCGTTAGACTCGTGTTTTTTCCTTATCCAAGCAATTGTGTTTTTTCATTTGTCTGATCTTTTTCACCTGGTTTGATGAATCTGTCAAGTAAGACTTAATGGAGGTTACAAGTTTAGGATGATAAGATTTCTATGCCAAATTGACGCTTTTTTTCTTAAAAAGTAATTCCCCTTGTTTTAGGCTTGCAGAAGATAAGTCAAAAGACGCAATTAAGATGTTTCAGTTGTATAATCTAGGATCAGTCTAGTCAATTTCTTATAGGAACTTATCGAAGCAGAAGTGAAGTGGATTATTCAAAATTCGAAGTTGATTTGCCTTATAAAAAGAAGATATCAGTGAACTTCAATGAAAGGATTTGAAAGAGTTTTAACCTTTATCTCAATTGCTTGGAGAATTGTGTTTCTTCAAAACAGCTATAAATATTAAATTTGGAACACTGTTATGGGTGTTCTGATTTTATTAAAGTGGTTTGAACAGAATTGTCCACCTATTGAATTAGTATCATTATTTGCAGGTCTGAATGATGGTCAGAGAAATCTTTTAGTTCATCAATACGTAGTATTACTATTTTTGCTTTTAGATCAACTACCTGCTTGTTGTAATTTGCATTATATTCTAGCTATTGGTGGAATATCTACTGTCATGACCACTATATACTAGACATGAAACAAGTTGATATCTAGGATCTTCTTTTATATCGACTGATGAGTGGGAACGTTGTTCCCTCATAGCTAGGTATTACATGTCTGAAGTGGCAATGTTGGTGTGATGGTTCTTGTTATTGAATGGCTATGATCTTTTGCCGGTAGATATATAAGCACGCTTTCATTGTTGATGTTTGACTAAGAATACTATGTGGTTCTGAACTTGTGCAGGTGGGTGGCAGCCCAGAGTGTCTTCTACCACTTATATAACCAAGTTTCATACATGTCTCTCGATCAAATTTCTCCTTTGACATTTAGCATAGGAAACACAATGAAGCGGATATCCGTGATAGTTGCATCCATCATAATCTTCCACACGCCTGTCGGACCCATCAATGCTACTGGAGCTGCCATTGCAATTCTTGGCACTTTTCTCTACTCGCAGGTAATATC
The DNA here is from genome assembly GCA_036898215.1 of Platycarya strobilacea. Taxonomy (NCBI): domain Eukaryota; kingdom Viridiplantae; phylum Streptophyta; class Magnoliopsida; order Fagales; family Juglandaceae; genus Platycarya; species Platycarya strobilacea. Next base: position 15,550,039 of record CM072547.1, read on the forward strand.
TCATCTCCTTACGGATTAAGTTTGAGAGTTTAGGGGTCCTGAGATTTCTCTCGGGACCAAAGTGCATAATGATGTGTATGGACAAAGTGTCTTTTTGTTTGCATTCTTGAGATGCAACTTGTTTGTATACGGACAATAACTGCAGAACGGCCTTTGCATCTCACAAAGGGTCACTAAACAAAAGGGAGGGAACTTTTTAGGATGATCTTTCTTGCTTATGGAACTCTCATATTATACCCAAGAGAATTTGAGCCTCAACCCATTTATTGCATAGTGATACCCATAGTGCCCTCTCATCGAATTATTGCATAGATCCTTGAATTAGTGTTATTATAGATTCCAGCATGTGCTAATAACTTTGCATCATGTTTGTGAGCAGGCCAAGCAGTCGGGAAGTTTGGGCACTCCAAAGTAAGTGATGTGTCATGGGTTGAGACTTGAGAGAGAAGAGACGATTTAGCATGGACTGGAACTGCAAGTGCTAGTGTTGCCTTTTGATTAAGGCCCTTATTGTTTCAGAGAGGAGAAGAGATAAAAACTAAAATATATATATATATATTATATCGTTGTAAGATATTTTTTTAATATTAGTTTTGTTTTGAACTTTGAAAAAGTTGTGTAAGAATTTGAAAAAAAGTGAATTGTTTATTTTATTTTATATGAGAATTTAAAAAGTGTAATGATGAGTTTGAAATGAGATGAGATAAGTTGAAAAAACAAACAAAGGTCTAAGAGTCACAGATATTAGACGCTGGTCAGTTGGACTCGTCCGAGTTTCTCCTTGAAGATCATGGTAATGATGCGTTTCGATCATATTATAATAAGAATGGTTTCTAGATGAAAGTTTTCCATTTCTTTCCTCTGGCTTACGAGTTGAGAAAATGTAATATGGTAGATAATGTAGGGTCAATGTTTCACGGGCTGAAAATGAGATTACCAAAGAAATGCAGCATCTTACCTTGTAGCAGTAGGCGTTGTGGTCCTTCCTTCTTAAACCTTCCTTTGGTCTATGCATCCTCTGGACTACTTATTAGTTCAAACTTACATGAATTTCAATGTTAGAGGCTTCTCTGTTTTTTCCTCAGCAAAATTGAGGTTTCTGAAATCCCACTATCATTTGTTTTCTTCCCTAATTTTATATTGGGTCATAAGGCTTGTAGTATTTGGTCTTCGGCCTATTTCTTAGGCCCATTGCTGCTGCTTTTTTCAAAACGCAGTCCTGTGAACATGAGTTTTTCCTGTCCATCAGGCGAATATCCTTTTGAACCACTAATATACAGGGGAGGAAAAGGCCCACATCACTATACAGAGAAAACATCTGAAGTACACGCAGGGATATATATTATAAATAATTTCTTTTGTTGGCAACTTGTGTTTGAGAAAAAAAAAATCTCCACTAATTTTAGGATGCACACATCTTCGATAAAGAATTTCCATTTGGATAATTCAAGAGGAAGTTGTCCTAGTCTAATAATCTCTAGAAATAGATATACCGAAAACTTAAGATTTTGTGTTTAACAAGTGAGATTGCAGAAAAAGTCTTGTGTTTGTAGTTTGAAATATTAATTATCTGATTTATAGCATTGAAATTCTTCAATCACTGTTGTGATTGGCTAAATTCCAAATTAAAATGCGAGTTGTGGCAATTTACCTCATTCCTCGTCCATCGATCTCAATACCAAGAAAAGCATTTTTGGTCCGATGTAGTTCATTGGTGACAACCCACATGCTTGTTCTTTCTTTCGGAGATTCAAATGAACAAGAAAGGCCAATCTTCAAAACTGAAAGCAAGCACTTGTGCACATTATCATTCATCTGGCTTAAATTCCCAATATAGCACCTTTCTTCTTTTGCCTCTACATCAATTTCATCCTGGTTGTCGGAGTTGTAATCATCTTTCGTTGCAACCGCTATTTCATTGCCTTCTCTGGTAAGAAGGTTTGGGTCAACAACATTTACAAATCTTTCTGGCAATGCCATCTTAACAAAGTTATGGAGGTTGAAACTATCTTTGAACATTTTATCAGTGGGTTTCTTCCCCGTGAACATCTCCAACACAAATATGCCATAGCTATAGACATCTCCATGGGTTGATGCCTCACCACCCATCCCGTACTCTGCAAAATCATATATTTTATATGCATGGTTAACGTGATGATGATCTCTGTTAAATAGATGTTCTTAAATATAGTGGATTCAATACTTGTGACACATTTTGGGAAATGTGATGAAAAAAAGGGGCCATTATTCCAAAAGTTTTACAGACCAAAAACTTCGTCTTCTATATATTTACTGATAAAAATAGACCAGGATTCAAAGGAAAATCTAAGATCTAAGTACTTGTTTACCTGGAGCAGCGTAGCCAATAGAACCCTTTACTCCAACTGTGCTGGTTTGGTATTGAGAAAGGTCATTTTTTGGAGAGAGAAGTCTTGCCAAACCAAAATCACTTATATAAGCAATCATGTCATTGTCAAGAAGAACATTGCTTGGCTTTAAGTCACAATGAATAATTGGTGTCTCACAGTGGTCATGCAGATAATGCAGTGCAGAAGCAACATCAATTGCGATGTATAGTCTTCGAAGAAGGCTCAAGTTTCTTGATTGATTTTCACTGACTTTATCTGGGTGCAGCCACTTTTCTAAGCTTCCATTTGACATGAATTTGAAAACAAGGGCTTTAAATTCATCACCCGTGTGGTCTACACTGGAGCAACATGTTAGAATCTTAACAAGGTTCCGATGTCGTATATTTCTTAGCACATTGCATTCGGACAAGAAACTTTCAGAAGCTCCGTCTCGATGAAGGTTCAAGACCTTGACAGCAACCACTGTCCCTTCATGACGAAGAACTCCTTTATATACAAAACCGAAACTACCGGATCCAATTAAGTTGCTGGAAGAGAATCCGCCAGTCACCTGATAAAGCTCCTTGTATGATACATTTGAAAGCAGGTCAGTTTTTGAGGATACAGAAGATGATTTCTTTTCTACTTTTCTCCTCCGATAAAGATAATACAGCAAGGATGAAAACAGAAGGAAACATAAAGCCCCAGTAACAATTTTGAGAGTTAATTTGAAAGCATGGGATTTTCCTTGCTTTCTAGTTTTGATGCTGCATGCTTGCAGATGCAATTCAGGAATACCTCCACAAAGGTTTTTATTTCCTGTCAATGATACTGCCCTTGCACTATGGAAGATTCCTTCAGTCGGTACCTCGCCCTCCAAATTATTGAAAGAAAGATTCAAATGTACCAAAACAGGTAGTTTCTGTAGATCTTGAGGAATTTGTCCTGAAAATCTGTTTTGTGAAAGATCTAAATTCTTAAGGCCTTTCAAAGAAGTCAGAGATTGAGGTAAGGCTCCAATAAATTAATTGCCCTGCAAGTAAAGATACTCCAGGCTCAAGCAATCTCCAAGAGTATTAGGAATATCAGCAGAGAGTCCATTTTTAGAGACATCCAATCGGTAAATGTTTTTTGAATTACCTATTTCCACAGGCACGATGCCAGATAATGAGTTCTGTGATAAGTTGAGTACTAGTAATTGGGAAGACATAATGTCTTTGGGTATGGCTCCACTAAGATTGTTTTCTGCAATATCTAACTCCTGCAAGTTCTTGCAGTCTGCAAGACTCGATGGAATGCTTCCTTCCAATTTGTTTCTTGATAAGTTAAGTTGGACTAATCCAGTGAGGCTGCCAATAGAGGATGGTATTTGTCCTGACAATCTGTTTCCATCCAAATGCAATCCTTGCAGTTTTTGAAGCTTCCCAAAAAAAGTAGGAATGGTGCCTTCAAACAAGTTTTGCGACATGTCTAGGATGTATAAATTGATGAGATTATCTAATGCTGCTGGAATAATTCCTGATATCTGATTGCCAGCCATATACAGTTCCATGAGTTGCATCGAGAAATTTCTTACAGAGTTGGCTAAACTACCTCCAAAAATGTTATCACCAAAATGGAGAAATTGCAGTTTGGTGCAGTTTCCCAAAGATGTTATGAAATCCATATCCATTGCCGAGTTACTTCCTAGATTATTTTCAGAAACACGAAGGTCCTGGAGATCTAGGAGGTTTCCAAATTGAGCTGGAACTTGTCCCACGAAATTGTTTCGGGAGAGGATAAGTATTGCAAGTTGAGAAGCATTTGATAGAGAAACCGGGATTGGGCCTGAGAAATTATTTGTAGAGAAGGACAAAATTTGGAGATTTGGGAGAGTGAGACCTATATTGGCAGGAAGAGTGCCTGTAAATCGATTACGTGCGGTTTGGATGTTACTTAAACTTGATCTATTGTAAAGGGAATAAGGGATCGTACCGGTCAGATTATTGGCTGCGATTATGAAGAGAGACAACCTCGGCAAAAGGCCAATTTCATAGGGAATATTTCCGCAGAAATTATTGTCTGCAATAGAGAGTTGTTGGAGTGAAGAGATATTTCCCAGAGAAGATGGGATGCCTCCTGTCAAGTAGTTTAAGCGAATTATAAGTATCTCAAGCCTTCTCAAAGAGCCTAGTTCAAGAGGAATGCTCCCTGTAAGCTTATTCTCTTCCAAATCCATGACTCTGAGTTCTGGACAATTGGTCAAGTTTCTTGGAATCTCCCCTGTGAACGAGTTATTCCTAAGATAAAGATACTGCAGTCGAAACAATTGAGTTACTTCTTTTGGTATTTCTCCAATTAAGAAGTTGTCTTGGAAATCGATCGTCCTAAGAAAGCTGAGGTTGCCAATGTAAGGCGATAAGGATCCGCTCAAAGCACAGCCTTGTAGGAGCAAGGCGGTGACTCTTCGATGCTTTTGGCCGCAAGAAACTCCGTACCAGTTGCAGAAATGGAGAGACTCAGTCCAGGAGCTCAAAATGTTACGAGGATCAGTGTTTATCAATTCCCTGAGTTTGAGCAGAGCTAAACGATCAGTCTCGCTCGTCGGAGCGGCAGTAGCAGTTGTGATCAGTTGTAAGCACGGCATGGTTAAAGAAAGGAGTAGAATGACGTGCAAATATGCAGAAGGTAATGAAGATATTAGCTTCATTGATATTTGTTTGGAGAAACAGAAACGCTGGGAAATATTAATGGATTCTTCTTTCAGGATTTTCTCTTTAACAACGGATGCTTTCAAACAGCAATTGGGTTTTATACATTTTGCGAATATAAAAATATGAAAAATTAAATAAATAAATCGTGTAGGTTTTCAATTTGTTTTTCCTGCCCTGATTCGCTGTTACTGTCAGAATAGTTGACTATTTTTTTTTTTTTTAATATATTTGAAAGAGGAGAATTTCGAAATGTAAACCTCTATTTTAAAACTCGAAAATTATATCAATTAGGCCACGTATCTTTGGCATAGTTAACTCACCTTTGAGTGCTGTGCTGCATTGTCGACCATTTGATAATCTAATCCACCAGCTCCATTGAAGAACTTGAAGACTTGCTGTTGGCGCCTGGCGCCTGGCGCCTGGCGGTCTTCCCTAAAGTCGTAGACTTGGTCGAAGTTTGAACCCGTAGAATACGGATTTAAAAATCAGTAAATTCAAATACCTCGTTAAATAAGTGATTCAATGACTTGAACACACTTTTTATATGGGATATTTCAATGCTAATAAAAGATTTGAAAATATAAGTAATGTAGTTTAAATTAGTGTCGTAAAAAGATCGAATTCAATCGAATCAGTGAATTAGACCACATCAAGATTGAAGGATCCAATTATTTTTTATGAACTAGAAATTTTCGGTCCAGTCTAAGAGGAGAACATTTCTCCTTCTGAACTGGACCGGACCGAGCCGAATGCACACATATATATTTTATATATATATATATGTATATATAAGTAATATTATATAAATTTTAATTTTAATATTAATATAGATTAAAAATGGTAGTATTACATATATATTAATATATAATATATACTCTTATAATATTAAAATATTATAATTTATAATAGTTATAGCATAAAATTATAAATTATAGTAAATCTCTATAGAGATTAATAATTACTTGTAAGTAATAAGTGTATAATTATTATTTAATATATTATTACTAATTTATCATTATTCACTAACATATAAATTTATAATATATTAATATAAATTATGTAATAGTGTTATTAGTTATAGTTAACCAATTTATGATGTATCATTATTAACTACTTAATAATTATTCTTCTTATGATTATATATAACAATTATAAATATTAATTATTAATATTATTTTTAACTATATATGAAGTATGATTAATGATTATTAATATAATTGATTAATTGATATAACTTATGAGAATTAAAATAACTAATAAAGTAATAGGTTATATATAATATAAAATATTAGTTATAACTTATAGTATAAGTATTAAGTCTATATACTATAAGTTATAAATATATATTTTGTTTAATATTTAGATGAGATTAGAAATTGACAATTGGTAAAAATGATTATTTTTTTATAAAAATAATACTTGTATATATTTCATAATTTATAAAATTAAGCAAAAATATATATATTTAATTATTATAAGATTTTAAATTAAATTTAACCCATTAAATTATATGAATTATTTTCAGATCGGACTGAACCACTCTTAGGCCGAATTAGATCGAATTAATATAGACCAAATTTTATTCAGTTTGATCTAGAATAAAAAAAAAATTAGACTAAATAAAATTGATCTATATTTTTTTAAAATCAGACTGAATGATTTATATTCCTAATTTAAACATTTACTATGTATAAAAGAATTTAAACATGAAAAAAGTCTAAGGAACAGCCGGCCCCGGGTGCATTACTCCCGGAGTGCACCTGACAGGCTGATATAATGATCAAAAACAGTGAATAAGTCAGCTGTCCTTTGGGCGCAAATCCACTGAAACAGCCCACTTTTAAGATCAATCTAGGGGCATTTCCGACTTTTTGAACTTTGACAATTCAATAAGATTTTATGGGATTATTTATTCGTTATCCAAATGACCACGATCCGTTTTCTACTTTTTTTTTCTTTTTTTTTTTAATTTATTATTTTAAAACGTTTGTCAGAGAATCTCGAACCTCCCTCATGTATCAAAATTACTTAAAAAATTGACCGTGACCCATGTAGAGAAATTCACCAGCATGTCAGTGTCTGCCACAATAACTTCTCCTTTCTTCATCTTCTATCTTCTCCCTTCACTCTCCTCTCTCTCTTTCTCAAAGGAAAAAATAACCCACGAAGAATATGAATTATGTATGAATTATGTAGCTCCTCTCCATTTATTTAAACCAATAACAATCTAACACATACGTCAATTATACCAAAAATAGAAAGAAATCGTTCACACCCGATTATAGAGATTAAAAATGATATCAATAGAAAACTAATTTTTGCACGGAAGCAAACTTTCCCTCCAAACCAAGCAAACTTTCCCTGCAACAAGAAAACGTCCGTCGGCCAGCTTCTCCTGCATCACAGTTGTGAGCTTCCAGCTTCACCGTCGCTGAACTTCCAGCTTCTCCCTGTCGCCAAGCATTCCCCGCTGCAAGCCAAACTTCCTCGTCGCCAAACTTCCAGCTTTCCCCCGTTGGCCAACATCAGCTTCCCCGACGCCGAGCATTCCTCGTTGCAACATTCGCCGAGCATCTTTCTGTCCGTCGTCGAGCTGCCAGACGCCAACCAACGATTTTTTATGGATGATTCCAGTGCCCCCTATGTGCCTCAAGTATTTTTCATTTTTCACATATAATATGTTTGACTGAATATTTCAATGGTATTTTTTGCCTATGCTTAATGATAATGGTATTGATGGACGATATAAGAAGATGCAAAACACAGGAATCTTGTTCTGTATTGATTATTAAGGAGGATTGCAAAGACTAGGAAAATCAAAATTAAAATTCAAAACCATAGCTGTACAAATTGCCTCATTTATTCTACTGTTACAAATTTTCTCATTGATTGTAATTTATATTTGTACATAATTACAATTCTTGCATATATGCAACTATCCAAAATAGGCTTGTAAAAATTTGTATATGTTATTTTGATACTCAATGAAAATAGTATGGTGTTTCTTTTCCATTGTTATTCTGTGTAACGTTACTCTTATATTGATGTTGTACCCAAATTGTATTGATGGACTATATAGGAAGATGCAAAACATAGAGAAACTGTTATGAAATGTATTCTAATATGTTATCTCAATTATTAAACAAGATTTGATATACAATAAATATTATTAAACATAGTTTATAAATATTAACTCCTAAGTTCCACAAAACATGGATCAATATAAATCTTGATATGATTTAGATTTTGTATTTGCATTATTGACATAAAGTGTATGGAGTTAATGTATTATTTACTTTGTGTTTGCATTACTGGCATAAAGTGTCTGGAGGTAATGTATTATTTAGATTTTGTATTGGCATTATTGATATAGGGAAATATGAATCGATATAGGCATAAGTTTGTATAGGCACAGGATTTCGTGAGGTGCACTGGATTTTGTTTCTATAGGTAGGTGTTTTGTAAGTTTTATTGATTTGTATAGGCACAGGTTTGGTTTTTCTTATTATTGCCCCTATTTGGATTATTATAAATGTATTTTTCTTGACTTTTGGTTGTTTAATAAATCATCATACGACATAAAAAATAAAAAATCTCCTTTATTTCAAACACCAAAAGTTAGATCTTAATTTTCACATAAAAACCCTGCTCCTATCATCATTTTCTCATGACAAAAATAATGAATGGTATATTGTTAAAAGGCAAATAATGATACACAAGTGCTATAATATAGCACTCAATCCCAAATTGGGCATGATATCATATTGATCCCAATCTGACTTTTGTTTTGCCCTTTTATCCTCCGAACTAATTTAATTGTATATTAACATGATAAACTTTAATTTCCATAAATCTTACACTCCAAAATATAGTAGGCCATGAAATCCTTAACAGGTGCAATATTATCATGCATGAGTTAGTTTACTAATTAGTTGCAAAAGTCAAACACGTATCCGGGTATAATATTATCATATTGCAATTAATTCTATGCAAATAAATATCTAGGTACAATTTTTTCAAAGTATTTAATGATAACTACTCGAAAATACTAGAAGTTTAAAAAAATAAATAGTAGAAGTTAGAACATCATGAATTTATTAGCAGAAGGACTTTTAAGTGGCAAAAACAGAGAAGTTTAAGTTCTTATTTCAATTTGAATTTGAAAAAAAATAATTGATCTAAAGATATGATTGTGAATATGAGACGACATCAGTTTACTAATTAGTTGCACAAGTCAAACACGTTGACTACACTAGGAGGAATAAAAGCAGCATAATTCACCTGTTGAGTTATATATACTTAACATGTTTTTTTTTCTTTTGGCAGGTACCCATTTATAATCTTCATAGTGATGAAGACCAATTTGAAATTGACATTCAATGTGACATGAATATCGATGATGAGATTAATGTTAGTGATGAAGTTCTTGTTGACGATGGGTCAATGTCGAAACTGGAGTGAATGTGATTCCCTCATCTAGTAGTGGTCCGCCGAAGCCAATCATTGGTATGGAATTTGAGGCGGTCGAGGATGACCAAGTATTCTACAGGACATATTCAAGACGAATAAGATTTTCAATCCAGACTAATTATACCCGAAAGTCAAAAGAAGATAAAAATCTTTGTGTAATAGACTATGTTTGCTCAAGACAAGGCCATCGGTGGGTAAAAGTAAATGCCGAAGATCGAGTAAAGCCAAAAGCTGATGAGACAAGGATCGGATGTAAAGTAATAATGAAAATAAAGAGAAAGGGTGAAAAGTGGATAGTCAACAAATTTTGCGCTGGACATAACCATGAATTATTTAGCCCTAGAAGTACTAGCCTTTTCCGTGGATATAGGGGAGTTACTAAAACTCAAAAAAACTTGATTTTGACTTTGAATGAGTCTAATGTTCCAACAAGGAAAATAATGTCGATATTGGAAAAAGATGCAGATAGTACATTTAGTGTTGATTGTATTGGTAGGGATGTAGAAAATTTTATGGGAAGCGAGCGGAGAAAGATATTTGAAGAAGAAAGTGATGCATAAAGATTATATAACTATTTTCAAGAGCGACAACGCAACGAGCCTGGTTTTGTGTTTTCCATGCAAGTTGGTAATGACGGATCGATGGGTAATTGTTTTTGGGCTGATGCGGGTGTAAGAGCTGCATTCCAATATTTTGGATATATTGTTACGTTCGATGCCACTTACTTGACCAATGTCTATAAGCTGCCATTTGTACCATTTTCAGGAGTTAATCACCATCATTAAACAATTTTGTTTGGGTGTGTTTTGTTAATTAATGAAACGACAGAATCATATATATGGTTGTTGAGAACCTGGCAGTTAGCAATGCTTGGACGTTCCCCTTCGACGATAATTACAGATGATGACAAGGCAATGGCAAAGGTAATTGTAGAGGTCCTTCCGAATACAACTCATAGATTGTGCTCGTGGCACATTTTATAAAAATTCCCTGAACACTTGGCCCATGTATACAACAAATTTCAGGACTTTGGAAACGAGTTTAACCATTGCATCCATAAAACACTTACTACGGATGAGTTCGAGAACCAATGAGCACGGGCTATGATGAAGTATGAGCTTGTTGAAAATCTTTGGCTGCAAACCTTTATGAACGACAAGGTAAGTAGGTGTCTGCCTTCTTTCGTATTACATTTTGTACTAGCATGTCAACAATTCAAAGGAGTGAAAGCATCAATAAATTTTTCAAAGATTATATTCAGCTAAGCACTATGAGTAGCAACTTTGTGCATCAATACAAAAAAATCATAGATGCACATTATTTGAAAGTGGAGCTTAAGGATGTTCAGACGGGTTCGACACAGCCAATTATGAAAACACCTTTTAAAATCGAAGAGGAGGCGGCGTGCATTTATACTAGGAAGTCTTTCAAGAAATTCCAAGATGAGTTGTTCAGGGGTCTACAGTATCATGCAAATGATGAGGCAAAGACTTATGGAGTGATAGCTAATGACAGAGAGACACCTCACTACCATGAGAGTGGAGGGTGATGATGTTACATGTACATGTCATATGTGGGAGTTTATGGGGATCCTCTGTAGGCATATCTTGTGTGTTTTAGGCAAAAACATGAGATCAAATAGATTACCACAACATTATATTTTAGAGATGTGGACTATTAACTCTAAGAGTCAACCCATTTTCGAGATACCATCTCCCAATTGACTAGCGATGGACGTGCAAAATGAGGTGTCTATTAGAAAAAGTAAGTCAATGATACAACTGCATGACATTGTCGAACTTGCAGCACAATCAGAAGAAAAGCATAAGCATTTCACACGTGCATTGGATAACGTTCACAAAGAATCGATTGAAATGTCCTCTAGTGAGGTATTGTAGATTTTATTTTTTATTTGTATTTTTTTAATCATTAAAGTATTAATGATTTTTTCAAAGATTAACGGCATGTTTATATAGGAATATTGGGGGTACTAATACTATGGCACCTGGGCTGCCTGATGTCCAGCGCACTAACTTGTAAGTTTTTATTATTATTTATTTTTTTATTTGTATTTTTTATTTTATTATCATATTTTGTTTTAAAATTTAATGTTTATATAGGAATATTGAGGGTACCTCTGAGACACATTTACAACCTGTCCCGCATGCAGTCCAGCGAACTAACTTGTAGGTTTTTAATTTTTTTTAATGCTATTTTTTTTATTATTATCAATGTGTTATTGTATTTTTATTGTGTAGGACTATTGGAGGTACATCTAAGACACATGCTGAACCTGTGCCACCTATGCACTAATTTAGAGAACTGATGAAGGTTTGCTTAAGTCAATATTCAAAAATAAATTTAGAATTTATATGTTTAAAATTGTCTTATAAGCTAAGCATATTTTTTTTTCTCGTATTTCAGGATGGTGGTGAAGTTTTTGAAATATTTTTAGAGGGAATGACTGGCTTTGATAATGAAGTAAATATTATAAACGCCATTTTTTGGATGTAAAAATAAACGACGAGTAAAAATATTACGGAGTTATTTTTTGTAGCCTCACTGTTTATTGTAACAGTGAAGTAGAAATATGGTTGATATTGTAACAGTGGAACATTGCTTATTATAACAGTGACTTTGTGCAAACATGATTGTTTTTGCTTTTAAGACATGTTTTTCAATATATGTAATTAAATTAATAAATTTTTGATATCATATATTCGACTCTTTTTTTCAAGTCCAATTGTAGTGATGGATATAACTTTTCAAGCCAAGGTCTTGAACAATTTTTTAAAAAGGAAAAAATATCCAATTAAAAAAATTAATTAGAATATTGAGAGACCAAAACTATCAATAGCAAAATTTCAAAAAAAGGGGTATGAAAAAATTTATACTTGAAAATTTAATGAAGTGGAAATTTAATTTGAAAATACACGTCTTTAATTTAAAATTTTAATATTTAATGTCGTGATTATATTTAGTCAAAGATAAAAATATAATTTTATAATTTTAATATTGATTATATTTTTACACTTCAACCATCACCACGTGTCACGTAGTATTATATAGTACTATATAGTACTATTATAAGTAAATTAATGTGTAACTATTAACTATAATATATATTACTAGTATATATTAGTATTAGTTATTACTCCAATAGTTATTACTTATATGGTACTATTCTAATTAAATTAATGCATAATGTTTATTATAGTATATCATACTAGTATTATATTACTATATAGAGCTATAATACTACTAATATTAAAATAGAACTATATAATTATTTAATGTAGGAATACATAAAATATATTATATTACTATAACTATAGCACTATATGGTACAAAGACAATAAATTCAGCCATTAAAATGACAGTAATTCGCAGCATAAGAAATACCAAAATGTAGATCTTCTAAAGTTTCCCAAGGAACTTTTTTTTTTGATAAGTGAAGGTTCCCAAAAAATTTAACTCCTGGCCCGCACAAGATTTATTACTTGCTCATACTAAAAAGCATCCTGTCAAAGTTATATTGACTTCCAAAAACAAAAACAGAAAATGTAGAGCAATGTTCACCTGACAGGAGCCACAACAAGTAGACTTCAAATTTCAAGCCACCATCATTCAATGGAATATTTATAGAAATATAAAATAAAAGTATCAATTGGCTTTCTGATACTGGTATCAGCATATTTATAAATATAAATTAAAAAAAGAGATAATTTGAATATACTCATATCTTAACACGGTTCACAACACAAAAGTCAATCTCAACTCTTAAAAAGAGGGCTTCAACTTTTGATCACATTACAAGCCAAAAACTGCATTACGTAAATGATACTCTACACCCTCAAATTAATTGGAAGTCAGTTATACAAATCAAATAAATGCATCACATCAGGCTGTCTATAGGGCCACCCAGCCACAAGCAAATTTTCCAAAAATCCCTCATTGCAAAGATGGTTGATTGTAGGCCAGAAAGCTCAAAACTAAAGTTTACTTATTTTTACCAAAAGAAAAGTGTTAATCATCCACGTTATTCATGCCAAGAATCTTCCATTCAGATGTGTAAACCAACTAGATATTATTAACTAAAAATGTCAAATTAGTTCAAAGAAAATGATCAAAATATATGTAACTCTTGTTATAGAGCAGGTGCCAAAGAACTAGGGTTTTGGGAATCACCAATCCGTGCAAGACCTAGGGTTTCCAGACTATAAACTCCAAGATCAAACATAAAGAAAGAGAGATTTACCGCAGGGTTTGTGACGATTGCAAAGTGGCTTCAGACGGCTGCGACTGGGGCTTAAGACCGCTGCTTCACACCCACGCGAGAAAGAGCTGCGAGACAGACGAAATGGGGGGGAGAAGGGAGGGGGTGGCTTTACGAGAGCATCGAAGATGAGAAGAAGATGAAGGGAAAATCGAAGAAGAGAAGTCACGAAATAGGGGAGAAGGGGATGATCGAAAAGGAGGACACCGTTTTCGGGAGAAGGGGGAACAGGGGGAATGACCGGTTGGATGGAAGATTAGAAATAAATGAAAGATCAAATGCGGGCAACTACATACTTATCTCTTAAGTTCAATACGTATCGTGCACTGATTAGTGGGCTGCATTTTAAATTGGGTGTAGCCGGACTGTATCCCAACTGCACCCTATCTTCAAACCCCATAAAGATTCTCTCGATCTCAAATTATTTTGCGAGGTCTAAACTATGCCAAACATATAGATAGAAGAAATGGATCGGTGCTTTGAGAAGAAATAAAAGGATAAAATCCAGGGAGCGTTGCCAAATATTAGAATACCAATAATTTTATAGGAAATTAATTTGAAGGACTTAACAGTAAGTCTGCTAACGTAGCGTGGTGCCACGTCAACAAACTTAAAAAAAAAACAAATCGACTAAATACGAGATCGAAGAGAGAGAATGAAAGATTCATCGTCAATCTTTGTATGAAAAGAGATCAACCGAAATATTCATCTTCAACTTTCGTACGAAGAGAGAGTCATAATGAAAGAAGAAAAAAGTAAATCCTCAAAACTCTTTGTTTTATTTGTCGATTCAGTCTCAGTTCTCAAAACTCGATATCTGGAAATGAAAAAATTTCCCACTTTTGACTTTATCATTTGAGATTTTTTAAAGTTTTGGTGTCTTCCCACTTTCAAAGATTGATTGGTTTTGAATTTTTTCGGATTTTTTTAGTAGCTTTTTGTTTGGATTTTGACTCAATTCCACTGTCAGACCTAAAGTGATCATTGTTTATTCTCAAAACTTCTGTTTCCCTTCCTCTCTCTAAAATAGAAATTACTGGTGTTAGTCTTGGGACCTTTGCGCTTGGGGTTGATTCCACTTTCCACCATTTCTACTCCACTTGGCTATTTGATTTTAATACAAGTGTTTTATAGTTGTTATTTGTCTACCAATCTCTCGCTGTTATTTAACTAGAAATATATGCACAAGATTTCGTTGTGCTTTTTTCTTATTTCATTATGGCACTTTTAGCATAAAGTTGTGAGCTTCCTGCTAAATGCTTCTTGAATATGAATATTTTAGTTTCAATCTCTTCGCACGAAAGTTGAAAATGAATTTGTCATTTCCTCTCTTCGATTTTGCGTTTAGTCGATTTGGTTTCTTTTTTTTTTTTTAAGTCTGCAGACGTGGCATCGCACCACGTCAGCAAACTCCTCATCTATAGTCGACTCTCTATAGAATTACTGTTAGAACACTCCCAATGGAGTCTCTAAAACACATTTTTTTTTCTTTAAAATATATGGCAAACCCCTTAAAAATACAAAAAAAAAAAAACTCTTGAAAGAGATAACTCCTAGTAGATTGACTCGGGAGCAAAGTCTGTAAAGACATGAGCATGTTCAAGAGGTATGAACCAATGGAATATAATCATGTTTTTTACATGGGAAACACGTCCATTGTCGTAATTAAAGGCAAAGGGACAATATAAATGGAGTTTACCTCTGAAAAAATTCTTACTCTCATTGATGTGTATCATATACTAGAAATTAGAAAAAAAAAATTTGTTTATAGTAGTCTTCTGAATAAGTATGGATTTAAATTATTTTTTGAATTAGATAAATTTATACTGACCAAAAACAATAATTTCATGGGGAAGGAATATCTAAGCAAATGCTTATTTAAACTTGATATTAATAAGTAAATTAATATTTTGCTTAATTTATATTATTTTCAACATTTTTGTTTAGAATACATGAATGCTAGAAATCTATTTGATATGGCTAATTTAGATTTTATTTATAAATATGCATGCAAATAAAAGAAATGTGTCTTCTATATATGAATTAAGTTGTACAAACCATTTTATGGTATTTGAGAAGTATCATGGATTATGAAATTAAGTACAACATATTTCTTTCAGTTATAGAAGAAGGTTTCCTTCGGTTAAACGAATATAAGTTCCAATTGGAATCTGAGCATGATAATCAAATCAACTAGTGGGCGGATATTTACTCATGGTCGAAGAATAATCTTTTGAATCACAGAAGCAAGCATGCATAACTTACTCAACCATGAAGACTAAGTTTATAGCATTAGTTTCTTGAAGCAAAGAAGCAAAGTGGCTAAACATGTATTAATAGAGATCTCGAATTTAGTAAAAAACTAATACCACCAATCTCTGCATTGTGACAGTTAGATTAGATTGTCACGAGTCTAAATCATTTATATAATGGCAAGATTAGGCATATTAAGACAATTACATACATGTAGAGTAATTATGATTGATTTTACGAGATATTGTTGGAACGAGCATTTCCATTAACTAAATAACTTGCAAGAGAATTGATGTGAAACATCAAATGGATGATTTTAAAGCCAAAACAATAAAATCATCAATAATGGAAACTCAACTCAACTCATGAACATATCATGACTTGAGTTCAATGAGCAAAATAAATTAGATGTTCTTAGTTTGCAAGCATTATATATCTAAATTAGTTTTTAAAAACTAATTTAATTTTCCTTAGATTTGAAGTATTTGATACTGTAATGAAAAAGAAGAGGATGAGAAATAGCTCTTAAAAGACTTATAACATGGTTATGTTAAAGTGTTTAGTTATAGGTCACTTTCGATAAGTTTACCTATATGAGTATTGGGAGTGGTGCCGTCTCCTATACGACTTAGGCTTTGTTTTTAGAGCGCTCATGAAATCAGCATATAGACACAAGGTCAATCCATGTGTCGGCTTTTATGAACTACTCTAGCAGAAAAAAATTTATATGTGAGATATGTCCAGCTAATTGTATAGAATCGCTAGTTCAAGACATGGTCTACTATGTCATTTGGTTAGTTTTGATGTATTTTAACTACGTGAAGGTTCAAATCCAAAAGACATTTTCATTTATGTATAAGTTTTCCTATTTTCACAAGAAAGTGTTTCGAAAATAGTGGGGGATTGGTGGAAATATTTCTAAAATAATATAT
The DNA here is from genome assembly GCA_036898215.1 of Platycarya strobilacea. Taxonomy (NCBI): domain Eukaryota; kingdom Viridiplantae; phylum Streptophyta; class Magnoliopsida; order Fagales; family Juglandaceae; genus Platycarya; species Platycarya strobilacea. The sequence continues at coordinate 15,567,011 of CM072547.1, forward strand.
ATTGTTATGAATTATTGGGGGCAGCCCCTGCCCCCTTAATTATTTTTGTAAATGATTCCATCACTATTATTTTAAGTATTGCACAGTAACTTGTATAGTAATTTCAACGTCTATAAATATGAGTTTCATTCGTTTTAAAATTCATAAGAAAAATTTATAAAATAAAAAAAGTTTCAGTTCTTAAAAGTTTATTTTATAATTCTCTTTTACAATAGTAGTAGTTTTCTTTTTAGTTTTATAACACGTTATCAGCACGAGATTGTACCAATACTGAAACTAGTAGTCTTCTACTTCAAGTAAGTTTTTCAATATATTATTTGCAATCCTCGAGATAAATATTAAACGTAATATTGCTGAATATTACTTGATAAAATTTTACTTTTATTCTTATGATTATGTAAATATATTTCTTAAATCCACAAGTTTATTTTTTGTGATTCATATATATATAATGTCAAATATTGAGATTTATTACTATTGACATTTTTGAAAAAAATTATTTATTTAAAATCCTTGATGAGATCTATTTGGATATGATGAACTTGGGAGATACAACCATAGAAGAAAATCATGTGTTCCTGAAAGACCATATTGTGTATCTCATGGTGAAAAATCATCTTACTGTGTGAAATGAATTAAGGAAGAGATATGAGCAATAGAAGATGTAATCCTCCCAAAAGATCATTATGGATTATTGCACCTGAATTGCAAGATTTTAAGAGTGGTAGTGAATATAACTCTGCACTATTTAAAATCAGCTCAATATTAAAATTATGCAGTGAGAAAGTCATTGATGATGATATTTTTTAAATAAGACATATATTATTTTTTATGTCTCGAATGTACTCCAGCAGCAGCAATATCGAGAGCGAAAGTTCAATAAATATTCTGAATTTTTATTTTGTCTTCTAGTGATTGAGCTAAATAATAAGTTTTTATTAATAAATCACCAGTTACGTCCTATTAATGATATTGAATTTACACTATTCTCAGAAGTGAACGGTGTATTATTTCAAAAGAACCAAGGGCGTAGATGTGGTAGAAAAATTATAGAAGTGTTAGTTCTAAAAACGACAATATTAAAGATGATAATAATATACCGTATCACCAAAAGTGATCCAACTCGAAAAAGGGTAAAAACCCTTAAAATAATTATTCATAGAAAGATAAAGATGTTTGTCATAGATATGATATGATTGAACATTGGTCGCGTACTTGTTATACAGTCAAACACTTGATTCACTTATATTAAACCTTTGTAGATAAACTTGTTAATATTTCATCATGTTTTGAAATAATGAAATATCGGTACCTGAAGTACGATAAGAAATTACTTGGGATAATAAAATTATGTCTAAATTTGATTCTCTTACAAATGAATGTGAACCAGAAGTTCAGAGGATTACATATTTGTAAAGTGTTGCAAATCAATTACTGGATGTATTTATTGACACTAAATGTGTTGTAAAATCATATATTACTGCTGTTAATACTTAAGCAAGAATTGAAATCCCTGAAAGACAAGTTGCTAAAACAGTAATAGATAAGTCTAAGACACACCTGAAGTATTGAATACTTATTAGTGCAAAAGAACGGTGCTCTTGTAAATACCGTACCCACAAAACAAACAATAAGATTTATCCAAACTTTCTGTATAGAAAAAGAAACTCCTGAAGAGAAAACCTTCTGAAGAGGTAACTCCTGAAAAGTATAAATCTTGAAGAGTATAACTCTTAATGAAGTAACTCCTGAAGAGTACAAACCTCTAGAAGAAGCAACTCCTGAAATGAAAACTCCTAAACAGTACAAATCTCCTGAAAAAGAACCTCTTGAAGATGTGTTTCACGAAATATTTTCCCCTAGAGAGGAATAATGAGATCTCAATACATTTCATGAGTACTAAAAAAATATGGATAGAAATAAAACTATTGTCAACAACATATTTTCATATAAAATAACCCTTAACATTACCAGAAGTAATGAAGAAAGTAAGTCAAGAATCGTCGAAAAATGTGGACGTAGAAATAATTGGCCAAAATGAAAAGCAGCTATTAAAACTAAATTAAACTCACTAGTGAAGCGAGAGGTATTTGGACCTATTGTCCAAACAGCCAAGGGTGTAATGCCTATGAGATATAAGTGAATATTTATACAAAAGTGTAATAAGAAATGAAATTGTATGATACAATTTATCGTACAATGTTTCCTGCATGAATGCAATCACATTCATATTTTTAATCTATTTGGTTATTACAAAAGGATTAAATATGCAGTTGATGAATGTGGTCACTGCATATTTATAAGGATCATTAGATCATTATATATATAAAGATATACAATATTTGAAGCATCTAATCCAAGTATATTTAGGAGTATGTACTTTATAAAATTTCAAAGATCTTTATATGGGTTAAAGCAATCTAGACGCATGTGGTATATAATTGAATCAGCAAGTATCTATTGAAAGAAATATTTGAGAATAATCCTATATGTCCATATATTTTATCAAAATCGAATTTGCCATTATTGCAGTTTACGTTGAAAACTTATCTTGTTATAACTCTTGAAGAGATTACAAGGACTGCTATAAATTCAAAGAATGCATTTGAAAATGAAAGGTCATATTATTCAAATGCTAGATGGGTTACAAAAATTTGAGACTTCTAGCCTCATCTCTCAAGTGCATTTTCTCTTCATAAAGCGACATGTCATCCTTATTTGAAGGATTAGACAGTCGAAATGAAGAGTCAAGTAAGGATTTTAAATCCTTATTCTTTTATTTTAAATCTGCTATTTTTCTGTCAAACTTTTGAACAAGTCGTTGAAGTACGGAAACTTTCTCGTTAAGCTTCTCAATCTCACGATTTTTGGATTGTAATCGGTTAGAAAATCCAACAATAGAAGAGGAGTATCGAGTACCGAGAGTCACCAGCTCATAAATAGTTTCACGATCTAACCTATTAGCCAGATCATTCGCTTGCTGCAACATGACACCTGCGGAAGATGCAGAAACAACTTGTAACTGAGGTGAAGGATACCTCATAAATTGATCGTGAGAAATATTGAAAGGAAATTAATGAATCATTGAAAATTTGTTATTTGTTATTTTAAGAATGTAAATACAGACGAATTATAGATATGAGAAGAAGATTTGATGCGTATTAAATGAAACTAAAGATGGTTCTTATATAAATGGAAATAAGAACAAGACAAACCATCATCTTTTCAAATCTCATTTAGTCAAGATTACAAGATATGCTGGATGCATAATTTCAAAAGCCAGCGAGATTAATTGCAGCTATTCCGGTTTTCTTGTAAATGCTGAACTTCTGCCATTAGCTATTGTTGTTGACTTTGTATTTGAGCTATCTCTCGTACCAGCTCTTCTACTCGTATTTTTAGGTCACGAGAATACCAGTCTACAAATTTTTTCAGCTCCTTTTTTTCTTGTCTTAAATTTTTATTTTTCTATCTTTAGTTACAAGCGTTTGATGCAACTCAGATATTTGATTTTTAAGATGATCAACCTCACTCATTCTCGCCATTAGCCTCTGAGACATGGTTGTAAGAAAGGCAACATATTGAGCACTGAGAGTTCTTGATGCTGCAATAATTTCAAGATCAGTTTTACTAAAAAGATATATTTTTACTCCTATCATGGTGTTACAGCCTCAGTAGAAAATATGAGTGGTTGAGGTATAAAATGTTCATGGTTCAAATTTGGGACATTAACAAAAGAATTTCTATCAAATATAATATCGTTCTGGATGAACAACAACTGAATGTAAAGAATGTGAGATCTTTTTGCTGAAGTAAACCAATGGTAAAATTGATTATATTAAACAGTAATCCAAAACCTTTAAATCTTTTCAAGATCTCGTTTGTCAATAATGTCAAGTAGATTTATTTTCCGCCGAATCGATATATAGATGGTTTCTAATGTCCTTTCCGCCGTACACAAACAAATTATTCCTAATAATGTCGAATGAGAGGAGAAAATTTTATATGAGAATATTATCATGTTCTCTCTAATGTATTATTTAGATGAAAATTATGTTTGAATTTTTAACTCTATTATATATGCTGAAATTATGTTTGTTTATTATTTGAAAAATTGACGCATATTTTCAAGGGGAGTTTAAGTATTACTGCAGGTCTCAGATTTATACTAAATATGTCAAGTGCCTTATATATGGGGTTTCGTCTACCATATCCGACGCATTTTAAACCCATAAGGTCCTGAAGTGTCAAAACGAACAAAATCAAATAGGGATATAGAGCTACCTGTATATGCCACATATTCAAATCACTCAAATATTATTTTAATTCATAAAGCAAGTTGAGAGAGTATTTAGCTGAGATCAGTGATTCAATATATTCAAGAAAAATGTGATTTCCTCATGATCAATAATAGTCCAACAATTTTAAATGAAGATAATACTTCTTATATAAAAAATACGATCAAGTGATAATTTGGCAGATTTATTCACAAAAACATTACCAACTGCGACATTCAAGAAAATTGTATAGAACATTGAAATATGAAAACTCAAAAATCTATCGTCATACACTTTTTAGGAGAGTAAATGTCCTGAAAAATTGTGCTGATTATACTCTTTTTCCTTCGCTGAGATTTTGTCCTACTGAGTTTTCCTTTGCAAGATTTTAATGAGGCAATCTTAAAGCACTTGGCGGTACATAAAAATACTGTACTCTTTTTCTTTCGCCATTAGTTTTTCTTCCCACTCAATTTTTTCTTGTCAAGATTTTAACAAAGCAGATTTTTTATGCGTGGTCATTCAAGGGAGAGTGTTATGAATTGTTGAGGGCAGCCCTCACCCCCATTAATTATTTTTGTGAATGACCCCACCACCATTATTTTAAGTCTTGCACATAACTTGCATAGTAATTTCAACGCCTATAAATATGAGTTTTATTCGTTCTAAAATTTATAAGAAAAATTTATAGAACGAAGAAAGTTTTAGTTCTTAAAAATTTCTTTTATATTTTTCTTCTGTAGTAATAATAGTTTCTTTTTTAGTTTTAGAACATATATATATATATTATATTTATTAGTAATAATATTTTGGGAATTATTTTTAGAAGTTGTGAATTATTTTAGAAAGAGAGAAGATATGGAAAGTTATAAGGTTTGTTATATGTTAAATCCATATGTTAACCATAAGCCTTTGAATGGCTTAGTGTTATTAATGCTTTAGATTTAAGCCATGTCCTGGTTCTAATCTACAGCACCTTCAAAGGAGGATTTCATGCTTATTTAGCTTGATGGTACAAGAGGCATGCGGCTAGAGCACCTTTAGGTGTCATGCGCCCCAATGCTTAGGGCCGAAGGGCCCAATGCAAGCAAGGCGGGCATGCGTGCTGTGAAATGCTGCAATGCTTTGAAAAATGAGAAAAATTAAAATCCCCAGTGCATACGCACGGAGACTCAAACTAGTGCCACACCAGTTGCAGTGAAGGCAACGCGACCATTGGACTAAGTCTAACTGTGGCGACTTTCATATATTTTTAGTATCTATTCTAAACAAGTTTTAGAATTATAAAAATTAATAATTTTTTGTTTATACCTTTTGATCATTTATAAATAGACTTATTGATTTGCCATTTGAATATACAGAATTTCAAAATTATCTCTCTTCCAAAAGTTATTAATTTCTTCAAAACTTATTAATAGGATCTATTTGTTCTACAGGGAATAAATTTCTAACTTCTTGATTAGATAGAAAAATTTAAGGGTATTTGGGGTCTGGTTTCGTTTGTATATAACACAGTTAAATAAATAGAGTTGTTCTAGACTTCATTATATCTTAAAAGTAAATTTACTTGTAATTCATATGTATACCATTATTGATAAAGATAAATATTATTCTAAGAAAAATGACATTCATGATATGCGTTGAAACAAACTTTTTTCTTATTATTTTTTGTTCCAGAACTCCTTTAAATCAACATATATATCATAAAGTCTTGTATCATCTATAATATGATTAGAGTTGGGGTTGAAATGAATGTAGCAGGGGTTTCCAAAGAATCTAACTGAAATTAAATTAATATATTTTTAAACTTAATTAAAATAAGATTATCTTCTTCACAACAGAATTGTTGTGTTTTTACAAAAAAAAAATAATAATAATAATTATGGTGTCTACTTGTTCATGACAGTATCAAATTCCTCACATTGGCGATAGAATCTGCGTATTGGGCTTTGAGAAAATGGAAAGAAAATGAAATCTAATTATAGTGGCGGCCTATGGAGAGAAAATGGAAAGAACGAAGAGAGCAAATGTAAGCGGCATGCTACATGTCCCGCTTTTGAGATCTCGATTTCGATTTCGATTTGTATTTTAAATTTTTTTTTCATAAATGTTAAGTAAGTATTTTTAAATAATATTATATCTTTTTATATTTTTAAAAAATATTTTAAGATATTAAAAAAATATAAAAATTATTATATTATTTAAAATACTAACTTATAAATAAGGTAAAAATATATTAAAAAGAATGAATTGGAATCTCAAAAGCGGGATTAAAAAACATTTTCCAAAATGTAAATAAACGTTCTGTCCTAAAGTTATTTTATTTATTTTTATTTAAAAAAAATCAAAACTAATAAAAATACAAATGAGTAGTACGCTGTCAGAAAAAAAAAAAAAAAAAAGGTAAAAGAGTAGTACGATGTCAAGTCAATGTGCGCCGCGGTGCTGTGCAAGGCGATTGGATTGGAAATTATCTCATTTAATTTATTTTATTTTAAATTTATTATTATATTTTTTTAAAATTTTATATAAAATATAAATTTTAATATAATATTTTTAAATTTTAATATAATTTTTATAAATCTTAATTCAATTTTTTTAAAATTTAAATAATAATAATATTTTATTTAACTTTTAAAATTTATTTTAACTCATCTCATATTAATTTTAAATTCAAATAAAATTTAAATTAAATTATTTTGTAGCAACGCAACTCAATATTTTATTAAGTATGTAGTTTATATATTTGAAAAAAAATTATAATGATTAATTTAAAAATATTGTAATGATTAATTTATAAATTTTATATTTAAATAATTATGATTAAAAAGGAAATAAAATAAAATAAAATAAAAATTTTGAAATGAGATCAATTTTCAAACAAGCTTTAAAAAGTATGGTTGGACTTTCTTCTAATACTGGTTTAGATTCTAATTCTGATACTCCGCATTTAAATTACAAAAATCCTCACTTTCATAAGTAGTTTGCGTTTGAGAAGTAAAGTGATTGCGTTTGAGAAGTAAAGTGATGTTAGATATTTTGTGAATAATACTAATAATAATAAGTAATAATAAAATATTAAATAAGAATAAAATAATAAATAAGAATAAGAATATTCAAAGAAGAAAATTCCTGTACGCAATTAGCCATTAAACTCAATAATTTCTCTAAGGTTCCATTCTATTAGGAGCATTATGGAGCTTTCATTACTGTTGCGTGCTTTTTTGGTGTTCATGAAGACTACTTGCTTTTCAATTCTAATGGTTTCGTGTGACTCCATCTCTCTAAAAGAAAGTGCAGATTCATGTCCATCCCCAAGCAACTTCCTCTTCGGAACAGCTTCTTCTTCTTATCAGGTTTTCTTGCCTTTCACTCCCTTCTCTCTCTCAAGTTCATTTAAGCACACTAGAGAAACAAGGCTGTTTTGGTTACCAACATAATAATAATATTATTATTATTATTATTATTATGTACTTTTTCATTTGCAGTTTGAAGGTGCTGTCTTAAGTGATGGCAAAGGCCTCAACAACTGGGATGTTTTCACTCATAAGTTTGGTATTAGGAATTTTGGACCTTTCAAATTTTTTTCACTAGGATTTATTTTTGACAAAATAATAAGAAAAATAGAAAAATAAACACAACACAAAAATTTCCATAAAAACTCTAAAACATGAGAAAAACTACCAGATCTAGAGAAGAAAATACACTATTTGAAAAATTGTTACAATCACATAATTTTTTTTTCCACTAGTAAAACTCTAACTTTCACTTCTCTTTCTTTTATATACAAAAAGAACAATAGAGAAATTTTATTAAAATCAAAAGTTACTAGATAAGTTTCTGACTGATATAATTAACCTAGAAGCCCAAGTCTCATTTTATAAGTCTTGAGACTGCCTCATTTTCCACTCATTTTCCATGTGGGATTCAAGAAGCAAAACAAACCCAACAATTTTCATCTTGCGACTTTGATTGATCTCATAGCTACACAATGAGGATTTTCATAACTTCCGCTATCATGCTCTATAAAAAAAGTATAACCATTCAAAATAAACCAATTTCAAGTATTTCACTTCGGCCCATGTCGAAAATAACTTTACTGAAAAATTATGGTGCAATTTTTACGTTTGGCTTTTCGGGAAGTTTATCAGTCATCGACATGAATTTCCACCACACAACTTGCATCAATGCCAAACCAATGTCCGTGTGCAAACTTGTGGAATAGATATCATTAACACATCTTCTATCATGATTAGTGGGATGCCATAAGAATATACATGTCTCTTTTTCCATGAAGAGAGACACAACGTTAGCTTCATACCAGTATTTCTATTTACTGACTTGGAACCATTTGTCGAATTGGCTCCACCTCTTGTTGAAAGCTTTTCTTGACGTGCTCATGTTGTCCACACTTCCAGCAAATTGCTGACCTCATGGGTTGGTCGACGTCTTGTGTAATCCTGATGGAATCAAAATATCCTTAATTTGCACTTGCCACAAGTCAAAATTGATTCTCCCATCAAATTTATCTAATTCCATTCTTGACATTGCCTCGATGAATTTTACCGTAGAAATGAATAGTACCTATTAAGTAAATTTCCAGGAAAGGCCGATCTTTTCTAGACAGAATTTTAAGGTTCTCAGGAAAAATTGGAGGGTCACAACGGACAAATTTAAAATTTTCAATCTCCTAAACAGAACCTCCTTGGACCGTACGTATCCATACTATCACACTAAAACTCCACCCCGCTAAAAGAACTTAGTGGCTCTGATACCACTTGTTAAGAATCTAGACCACCCAAATTCCCCCATCAGGATCTACTTTTGATAAAATAACAATAAAAATAGAGAAATAAACACAATACAAGAATTTACGTGAAAAATTTCAAAACAGGAGAAAAACTATCAGACTCAGAGAAGAAAATACACTATGTGAAAAATTGTTACAATCACACAAATTTTCTCCTCACCCCAACAACACCCACAAAAACTTCTCCCACTAGTAAAATTCTAACTTTTATCTCTCTTCCTTTTATATACAAAAAGGACAACAGAGAAATTTTACTAAAATCAAAAGTTACTAAATAAGTTTCTGACTGATGTAATTAACTAAAGAGTCCAAGTCTCGTTTTATAAGCTTTGGAGCTGCCTCCTCACCCACTCATTTTCCATGTGGGATTTAAGGAGCAAAACAAACCCAACACCTGGTACTATATGTCTTGCTGCTCTAATACCCTCCTCCCGCCACCCGTCCCGCCCCGCTTCTTTCTAACCTTCTTTTCCTGTCCTTAATCTTTTCCTCTTGTGATCTGAGTTGTTTGTTACAAGTAAAATAGTGGGTGGAAGTAATGGAGATGTTGCTGATGATCATTACCATCTGTATCCGGTAACTAAGTTGACATGTTGAGAAATAATCTTCATGATCTTCTTCTTTTACTTTCTGCCTGTTGGCAATTATTAGTACAGAAATGATACAATTATTATCCATTTATAATTTTTGACAATTTTTTTTATTTAATTTTTAATTTTACTTAGTGATTAAGAATGTGAATATTAATAAAATTATATTTTTAAAAATTTTTTTAATTATTAAAAATTTTTTAAAAAAATTTTAAAAAAAATTTAAAAATACTATTATACTAATAAATTGTAAAAAAAAAATTGTAAAAACCGTAGTACTTCTATCATCACTCTTATTAAGATGAGAAAAGTGAAAGAATTTGCCCTTAAAACTTAAACTCAATTCAAGCACAAGACCATCTGAGTTGGACTTGAATACATTGCAGCCAAGAGAAATGCTGGGGGATACGCAGCACTCAGCGTATCCCCCTCACATGAACAGTGCCATGGCACTGTTCATGAGGGGGATGCGCTGAGTGTGCATGATCCCCTCATTTCTCATCACATGATACTGTTCATATGAGGGGGATACGCTGAGTGTGCGTGATCCCCTCATTTCTCATCACAAAATCATGACTTAGATGTACAAATAATTTGTGTGAATGTAGACGGTTGATTATTGAATTGATAAATTATAAACCACAAGTGTCATTTTCATGTACTTTCTTTCAGTCTGATATGGTATGTTTATGTAATTTCATCCAATCAGAGGTCCCTTTTTTGTTGCTTCTGGAAGCTATCAATACTAGTTTTTTGTGACCATATAGTCGGGTTCCCTTGTAATTAGCTATTACGAAGTGATGTCAATTTCAAGATATTGGAGGGGTTGAAAATGTATGCACTATATTATTATTTTATTTTTATTTTATTAAATATGATGTACCATATTTATTATTATTAAATAATTATTTATTATTTAATAATAATAAATCTAATATATTTTATTTAATAAAATAAAAATAAGATGAGAATATATTATATAACATTGTTCGAAAGGGACCAGTTAAAAGAAAGGATGCAATAAAAATAATCTATGAATTGCGTGTATTAAGAGCTGGAAACTTCTTTACACCATAATGACATGTAAATCTAAGTAGCAAAATAATTGCAGCCAAGAAAGTTCAGCATCTGGTTTTGTTTCGATTTTACTACCATCAGTACGTACCTGAATATATAGCAAGGAATAAAGCGAACCATTCTCACCATCTAGTGGACTATTTTAGAATTTGGAATATTATTGCAAGGAATCTCTGTAGAAATCTCTAGGATTGGCTTAAGTAGTAAAGGCTTTGAGTTTAGAATTACGCTCCTTCCAAATCTAAGATTCAAGTTCTCTTTAAGTGCAAATAACTTTTAGGGATCATCATATTGGAATTTTTTTTTCATGAATTAATTGAGGTGTACTTGCAATAAATGTAATACCTCGTACTTGTAGGGAGTCTTGAAAATCAACCTATTTGATGTGACCTGTTTTCATTTACAAATACTATTTCTAAATATTTTTCAATAATCCATAAATAATTCCTCATCTCCAAATCCAGACAATCCAATCTTAAATATATCCACAGAATTCATACATTTAAAAATAACACCATCACATAGGGTCCACAGTCTTCCCATCACAAGAATAAAAATATTCCACTAACATTTGAATCTATTAATGCTAAATAACATAACAACAAATCATTAAATACAGTCTTCACTTCAACCAAAGGATAACCGCTTATCCTGGTCCCAACATACTAATCTTAGTCCTCAATTGAGACTTCCACTTCATCTGAAATGTATATAGATAAGAGGGTGAGTTCAACCACAACTCAGTAAGCAAAACACCTATACTAGTGTGTAAAGTATGAGCATTTTCAAAAGAAACTCTTATGCATGTAACGAAAAAACTTTTATTCAAAAGAACAACTCTAAAACTTATAAACCAACAAAAACCAAGCGAACCTTTATTTATTTATTTATTTATTTATTATAAAGTATACCCAAAACTAACTTTTCAAACCAAAATACTTTGGCACAAGTAACTGTAACATCTCATCTTATCAATATTCCAGAATATATACCATGTTTATCCCCTGTGGTAGAGTTATGCTATCCCCGGTGGCCAAATCAGGCGGTATCATATTGTGAGACTTTCCTTCATTCATTCTCAGAGTTTCGAGTGTGCACATAGGAAAGAAACACATAAAATGATCACTTTGTTTCCAAAGTGATTGCACTCCTATCATATCATATCATGGTGGTACCAACCATATTCCGTGAAACCATATAGACATATTAGAACCATATCCAGAAACCAAGACCAACAGATAAGCATGCTAAAGATTTTCCATGAACATAACATATCAAACCACGTGTTTTTCCTTTTCTTATTATTTTTAGATAAACAGAAACAAATCAAAATATTTTATTTCACATGTACAAGAAAACATTCCAAACCATGTTCGCCCATATGCATATCTTATAAACATGTTAAATGTCGCTTATGTCTACACATTTCATGTCAAAAGAAACTTTCTCTATCATATAAATTTCATGAGAAAATGCAGAAATATTTATATACTGAGGTTGTTTGTTCCATTTTTCTTTTAAAAGCATAATATGCACATTTTATAAAACCAACCTCAAACAAATTTTCTTTTTATGCAAATCTAGGATAGAAGCTCCGTTTACCTGACTCCTGAAGCGTATAGTCAAAATTTTGAGTCCGATCTTTAAAATTCTCGTCACCTACGCATAACATATTCACTAAATATTAATGAGTAGTTATACGACCCTCCAAAAATATAATTATAATTTTAATGTTCCAAAATAAGTTTTAGCATGTTTCATTCTTTCAACGCAATCAGTCCCCCCCTCCCCCCAATGTGATCTGAAAGATTATCCCCAAAAATATATGTAACATCATCACTTTAATCATCTCCAAGGATCACAAGTTATGAAAGAGACCAACCCCTTATTACATACCACCAGCCACCTGAAATTCCTTTATTCCACCACTCATAAACTTGCAACATCCCAATGATAAAATTTAAATAACACCCATTAACATTCTGACCAGCCCTAAATATGCACGTAACTACATCTTAGTCAACTTGGCTGATTCGAGGATATGCCAAAATGGTCTCATTTCCCCCATACTACCAGCCAACAAAGATAATAACCCACACAGCCACAAGGATTAAGAATCCCCCAACAATATCCAGCCATTACTCATCAACCCCAACTATCATGTATTAACTTAAAACATTCTCAATCAACAACTAGAGCAGTACAAAATAAAAACAGCAACAAATGTGTCAACGAATCCTTGAAAATCCCCCAGTATTCACTATGAAAATAGGTTCGGTAATTAACGGGTTATACTAGACAATTCCCTTAACAGAACATGTATTCAAAGAACCTTGAACCATACCTGAAATTGAGAAGCAACCCGCAAGAAGAACAGAGCAAAAAGGGACCAAATTCTTGCTTCTCTATGTTCGACTTCACCTACCAGAAATGCACAATTTTTCCGTGATTAAAAGTACCAAAACCGGAAACCCATGAATCGAAGAAGTCGTAGGACGAATTTAGAAGAACTTACTGGTGAGATTTGGGGATGAACGGAATAGGGGAAGACCGGCGATGGTGAGCCCTAAACAGAGAGGTGAGCCGCCGAAGGAAGAGAGAGAGAGAGAGAGAGAGAAATCGATGAAGATAAAATTTAACTTCCATTTTGAAAGGAAACCGTCGACTACATGGGGATCGATGAGTGAAAAACGGAAATGGGGAGTTTAGAAATTTGGAAACCGTCGAGGCAGAGCAGAGGAAGGAAAAATGAAGGAAAAGAAAAGGAAAGAAAGGAAAACGGAAAGAGGGCAAAGCTGATGAGGAACGGCGTCGTTCGGGGCTGGGGCAAAAACGGTTCGGGCCTAGGCAGCGGGCTTGGGCCTGGGTATTACATCCTCCCCTCCTTAAACAAATTTTCGTCCTCGAAAATTGCTACAAATGCTCATAATCCTCATTGAAGAGGTGGGGTATTTCTCTTGCATTCCCTCCTCGAGTTCCCAGGAAGCTTCACTGCTTGTGTGATTACTCCACAACATCTTAACCATTGGAATGCTACGGGTCCGCAACGTGTGTGCTTTCTTTTTCAAGATCCGCACTGGTTTTTCCACATATGTCATATCTTCTTGAATCTGCAGCGGCTCATGAATGATGTGAGTTGGATCAGGAATATGCTTTCTCAGCATGGACACATGGAATACATTATGCACACCCACAAAATTTGGTGGAAGTGCTAACTTAAATGCCATTGGTCCAATTCGCTCAAGAATCTTAAAGGGTTCAATATATCTAGGGCTCAACTTGCTCTTATTTCAAAATCTCATGACTCCTTTCATTGGTGCTATCTTTAAGAATACTTCATTTCCTACCACAAACTCTATTGGACGGCGTCGGTTATCAGCATAGCTCTTTTGTCGACCCTAAGCTGCTTTAATTCTAACTCGAATGATGTCAATATTTTTATGTGGTCTTATGAATGATCACTGGTCCCAGTATTTTTCTTTCACCAACTTCATCCGAATATAATGGAGACTTACATCTTCTGTCATACAGTGCTTCATACGGTGTCATCCCAATACTAGCTTGGAAGCTATTATTATAAGCAAATTTCACTAATGGTAAGTATCGTATCCAAGTTCCTTTGAAATCCATCACACATGCTCTCAACATGTCTTCTAGGATTTGAATAGTACTTTCTGATTGTCCATCTGTTTGAGGGTGATAAGCAGTATTAAAATTCAACTTAGTACCCATTGCCTCTTATAAACTTCTCCAAAATCTAGAAGTGAAACGAGGATCTCTATCTGATACAATGGACACTGGTATCCCATGCAATCTCACGATTTCTTGTATGTACAGCTCAGCTAGTTTCTCCACTTTATAAGAAACTTTAATGGGCACAAAACGCGTAGTTTCGTTAAGCGATCCACATTTACCCATATTGCATCTTGTCCGTTTAAAGCCGTTGGTAGACCTGTCACAAAATTCATGGATATATGCTCCCACTTCCATTCTGGAATCTGTAATGGCTGTAACAACCCTGCTGGTCTTTGATGCTCTGCCTTCACCTGTTGATATGTAAGGCATTGTTCCACAAACTTAACAATCTCTCTCTTCATACCGTTCCACTAGAAAGACTCTTTCAAGTCCCGATACATCTTGGTACTTCCGGGATGGACTGTGTATAAAGAGCGGTGTGCCTCTTCAAGAATTATTTTCTTCAGTGCATCATCTGCTGGTACACACAATCTATCTCTAAACCTTAAAACTCCATCTTCAGAAATGCTAAAATTAGTTTTGTCCCCGTTCTTAACTTCCTCGACTAGCTTTAACAACGCTAAATCCACTTTCTGAGCTGCTTTGATTCTCTCTAACAAATCTGGTTGCACTATCAAACTAGCCACGAAAGCGATTGTATCATTGGTGATGACCTCAATACCAGCCCTCTCTAAGTCCATTAGTAACTGGTGTTGGGTAGTAAGGGTTGCCACTACTGAACTCATTGATTTCCTACTCAAAGCATCAGCTACAACGTTCATTTTGCCTAGGTGATAATTGATATTACAATCATAATACTTTATTAACTCGAACCATCTTCTCTGTCTCATATTTAATTCTTTCTAGGTGAAGAAATACTTCAAACTTTTGTGATCTGTATAGATTTCGCACTTTTCCCAATATAGATAATGCCTCCAAATCTTTAGTGCAAAAAAAATTATTGCTAACTCCAGATCATGTGTGGGGTAATTTTGTTCATGTATCTTTAATTGCCGTGAAACATAGGCTATGACTTTCCCGTGTTGCATTAATACGCACCCTAAACCTAATCTTGAAGAATCACTATATACCACAAATCCACCTCTCGCAGTGGGAACTGTTAAAACTGGGGTGGTCACTAATCTCCGTTTCAAAGTCTGAAAACTCTCTTCACATTTTTCTGTCCACTCAAACTTTTTTTGTTCTTCCTGGTGAGTGCGGTGAGAGGAACTGCGATCTTGGAGAAACCCTCAATGAATCGGCGATAGTATCCCGCCAATCTTAAGAAACTCCTAACCTCATGTACATTTTTCGGTGCCAACCAGTTCACTATTGTTTCCACTTTCTCGGGGTCGACTGAAATGCCCTCTTTTGAAACTACATGCCCCAGAAATATAACCTCATTCAGCTAAAACTCACACTTCTTCAGTTTAGCAAACAATTTTTCCTCCCTAAGTTTTCCGAGTACTAGCCTCAAGTGTTCCTCATGTTCCTTCTTGCTCTTAGAATAGATTAGGATGTCATCAATAAAAACGACCACAAATTTATCCAAGAACCTATGAAATACTATGTTCATTAAGTCCATAAATACTGTTGGGATATTAGTCAAACCAAAAGGCATGACCAGAAATTCGTAGTGGCCATATCTGGTCCTGAAAGCAATCTTGGATACATCTTCAGCTCTAATCTTCAGTTGATGATATCTTGATCGAAGGTCAATCTTCGAGAAAACTTACGCACCCTCTAGTTGATTAAACAGGTCTTCTATGCAGGGTAAAGGATATTTATTCTTGATGGTTACTTGGTTGAGTTCTCTATAGTCAATGCACATTCTCATTGTTTCATCTTTCTTTTTCACAAATAACACTGGAGCACCCCATGGGGACACACTGGGTCGGATAAAACCCTTATTTAATAGATCTTGTAACTGCTCTTTAATTTCAGTGAGCTCCGATGGCGCCATTCTATAAGGAGCCTTGGACAAAGGTGTTGTGCCTGGAACAAGATCAATAGCAAATTCTACTTCTCAGTCGGGTGGTAATCCAGACAAGTCTTCAGGAAACACTTCCGGATATTCTCTCACCACAGGAATCTCTTCTAAACTCAACTCTTCCTTTGGGGCATTTATCACACAAGCTAAAAATCATTGACAGCCATCTCGCAATAATTTCCCAACCTGAACTGCTGATATGATTGATAGGAATAATCGCACTTTCGACCTCACAAATCGAATTTCATCTCCTTCAGGAGGTTTGAAAACTATTTCCTTTTTAAAACAGTCAATACTGGCAAGGTACGAAACCAATCAGTCCATACCCAAAATTACATAAAATCCAACCATATCAAAAATAATAAGTTCAGCAGGCATCAATCTCTCTTCGATAGATATAAGACAGCTGCGAAGAATTTTGTGACAAGATACTGTAGTCCCAGTCGGAGTTGAGACCACTAAGTTAAAATCCAACCTTTCACCTTCCCATGTGCAGAATTTGGCAAAATTCTTAGAAATAAAGGAATGCGTTGCCCTAGAGTCAAACAGTATGGTAGTATGATTAGAAAACAAAGAAAGAATGCCTGTGATCACACACAAAGTACCATTTGATTTAATATCCACAATAGTTACTAAGTTATTCCTAAAATAAAAGTAAGTAATAATACCTTCGATCACCTCCTCCCTGCCTTCAGCCTCTCCTGGTGTCAATACGAAAACCTGAGTAGGTGCAGTAGGGCGTTGGGTATTATTTCATGGCGCCCCTCCGATCCTGGGTAGGGGTGGTAGTGGGGCGGGTTTATTGTTGCCCAAAGTAAGCGGGCAATCCCTGAGGTAGTGGCCCGACTTGCTGCACCGATAGCATAAGCCTAGCTCTTTCCTTCACTTTCTCGTGTGAACACGGTCACAAGTTCTGCAGTGGTAGGGCTGTTGATCACTCTGAATTGGCCTCTTGCTTGAATTACCCCCTTCATTTATCTTCTTCCACTGTCCCTGGTTGTTGCTTGTATGGTATCCAGATGGGTTAGACCTCTTCCTTTGATCAAGTAAGGTCGCGCTCCTTTTGAAGGCATCCTTCAAACAAGGTAGCCTTATTCACCTGTGAATTTTTTCAACTGAAAGCCCATCACTCGTTCGTAAAACTTCTCGTTTAGCCCTTGCTCAAATTTGCGACACTTCTTCTCTTCATCTGGAATCAGATATGCTGCGAAGCGTGCCAGCTCAGTAAATTTGGCTGCATATTAGTGTACTGACATCAGCCCCTGGACTAAAGTGGCGAATTCCATAACCTTATCCTCTTTCGCTGAGACTGGGAAAAAACGCTCTAAGAAAACTTCTTTGAACTGTGACTAACTTTTTATTTCCTTCTTTTCAGCTTCCCTGATGGTCCTTTCAGAGATCCACCATCTTTTCGCCTCCCTAGTCAGCTTGAATGTAGCAAACGCTACCTTTTGTTCATCCGTGCAAGGTAAGACTCGAAATATCTCTTCAATCTTCCGCCAATATTGGGTCACCTCTCCCATCAAAAGATGTGGGATACAACTTGTTGAAATCTTTCACGGTGCAACCCCTTTCACTTGTGGTGCGGTGACGGCCAGATGAATTTTGCGCAAGATCATCTATTAACTAATGCGCTGCTGCCCGGAGCACTTCAGAAGCTCTTGGATTTGCTTCCCTTTCATTCCTGGCTGCATTCAAATCCGATACACTTCTTTCATGGCAAGGCGGCATCCTGAGAAGACTTGAACTATTAAACAAATCGTTCATTAAAAGCACATATACAAAAAGCTATATAAATATCAATGGGTAGTCATAGTAGCCAAAACAATAGTATATAATCTCCTCAACAAGAGTGAAGTATCCACCACAAATAAAATCATAAAAATTTAGAAACCTAGTCCTTCAATCTCCAACAATATAAAATCAGCTTACAAGCCTATAAAATTTTGCACCTCAAATGATTCCTAAAGTTGGCGAGTTCTAAAACCTCAACAACTCATAACAATATTTATTTAAGCCATCTCATTATCACAATTGAATCCAAATAATCATCTCCTAGAACCATTCTATGTTCTATACTCTCATACGAACTATCGTCTATAAAACCTCAAATCCCTCGAACTTTACTGCATAGAGTCTACAGAACCTTAAACCTTTGCTCTGATACTAACTGTAATACCCCGTACTCGTAGGGAGTGTTGAAAATCAACCTGTTTGATGTGACTAATTTTCATCTACAAATACTATTTCTAAATATTTTTTAATAATCCATAAATAATTCCTCATCTCCAAATCCAGACAATCCAATCCTAAATATATCCACAAAATTTATACATTTAAAAATAATACCATCACATAGGGTCCACAATCTTCCCATCACAAGAATAAGAATATTACACTAACACTTGAATCTATTAATGATAAATAACGTAACAACAAATCATTAAATATAGTCTTCACTTCAACCAAAGGGTAACCGCTTATACTGGTCCCAACATACTAATCTGAGGTCTCGACTGAAGGCCAAGATTAATATGTTGGGACCAGGATAAGCGGTTACCCTTTGGTTGAAGTGAAGACTGTATTTAATGATTTGTTGTTACGTTATTTAGCATTAATAGATTCAAGTGTTAATGGAATATTTTTATTCTTGTGATAGGAAGACTGTGAACCCTATGTGATGGTATTATTTTTAAATATATGAATTGTGTGGATATATTTACGATTGGATTGTCTGGATTTGGAGATGAGGAATTATTTGTAGATTATTGAAAAATATTTAGAAATAGTATTTGTAGATGAAAACAGATTGATTTTCAGGACTCCCTACGAGTACAGGGTGTTACAATAAACTACTTATCGAGAGCTTATGCATTCCCTGGATTAGTCGGGACGCTGTTCCGAACACCTGAGACTTATTAAAAAAAATCTCTATAAAGATTTAAAGTAAAGAGTTGTATAGTCTTGACATTAGAAGAAGGCTTTACCATATTATAATGGGACTTGCCAAAGATGTGTAATGGCTTTTGGCTCATTGATGTATGAATAATCAAAACCAGCAATTGACACCCTTAGCAATCAAACTTTAGCAACTTGAACGTTGATTAAAATCTGGGTGTTAAAATCACCATGATTTGTTGGTTTAGGGTGCCAAAAGTTAAGGATACAGATTGAAAATGTGATTGTAGTTAAGGCTACAAAATGTTTTTTATTTTTCAAATCAAAGTAGAAAATGTTATGCAAAATCTGTTCAACTTGGTTTGCTATGATGTGATAAATAGGAAGATGTAGATCTCATGGATTACATAGGAGTCTGCTGCCCAGATGACTAACACAAGAGGGGGGTGAATTGAGTTGTATTTAAAAAAATAACAATTATAAATCAAATATATAATATAATATATAAACAAAATAGGAAACAACAATAAATATAAAGAGTAAGGGTAAGAGAGAAGCAAACTCAGTATGTTAACGAGATTCGGCCCCACTGCCTACGTCCTTACCTCAAGCTACCCCTTGAGGATCCCCGAATTCACTATTCAATCTCCTTCAGGTGGAGATAGAAATCTATTACACTTTTGAGCAGCACCGCTCTAAAGAATCCGTGTAGAACACCCTCTACACTTCTAATCACCTTACACTTGGTGATTTAACTATTCCCCATGTAGAACACCTTCTACACACACAAGGGTTATACACACTCTTTTACTGATACAAGAATTGATAGTGGGTAGGCTATCAGAAAACACTCCTTAATGAGTGAAATAAAAACAATACAGCGCAAACTATATCTTTCAAAATGAATAAGGGTTAAGACTCAATGCTTAGAGAAGAGAGAATGAAAGCTTTGAATGAATGTTATATGCTCTTGGTGTTGTGAATGTAAAGCTCTCAAATGATCTATTTATAAGCATATGAGACTTCATATTCAAATTTAAAAAGATTCACATGTCAAAGACATCATCATTCATTTTTCAAAAATTTCAAATATAATCTTTTTACTTTTTGCATGTGACAAAAGGAGTACACTTTACTTTTCAAAAATTTCAAACCTAATCTTTTACTTTTTGTATATAAAAAAAGGAGCACACGTTACTTTTTAAAATTTTCAAACAAAGACATCTACCTTTTGCATAAGTCAAGAAAAACATCTATCACTTTTAAAAATATTCAAATAAAACATGCACATGTGAAAGATGACAATCAATCATCTTAATATTTTCAAAATTCAAACATTTAATCATGTCATGCACATGTGAAAGATGACAATCAATCATCTTTCAAAATTTTTAAATTTAATTTTCAAAATATTCATGCACATGTGGAAAATGTATTTTAATGCTTTATGATAAAATATTAATTTTGAGTCTTAATCCTAATTTCGAATTTTTAAGAGATTTACAATATTATTCTATGATTTTAATGTGAAGTTGTTCCATTCTTGCTCATACTTGGTTCCTTGATGTGCTTGATTGTATTGTGTGGACAACTTGAACTTGAGACTCCTTTTTTCTTTGAATTCATTTGTTATCATCAAAATCCATGTGTAGATTTACACGAAATTTGAAACCTTGAGTTCAACAATCTCTCCCTTTTTGATGATGACAAATATTTGATAGAATCTGAAACTTGTATTAATACTTAAGCTCCCCCTGAGAATGTGCGTTAGTTTTTCAAGCAAAAATATAAATATAATTCCAAGCATATATAATAAGTTTAGCAATTTAAACAATGTTAATATTCTAGTCTAAAACTTCTCCCTCTTTTGGCATCATTAAAAAGGAATCATAATCAGCTCAATAAGATATATTCCTACAATAACCAATAGATAAATAAAACACTGCATTAGTAGACACTCTAGAAAATTCGGTGCGTAGCCACATGTGTTCAACAAAACCTGCAAAGGCTGGAGGCCTAGTTTCGGTAATTCGGTGCGGAAGAAGATTTTGTAAAGAGCTGAATAATTGAAACCACCCGTGCCCGACAAAACCTGGAAAGGCTGGAGGCGTAGCTCTGGCAATTCGGTGCAGAGATTTGATCCGCTTGATGTTGCTGAAAAGTGAGATATTATCATGATTTGTAAGCTTGTCTTGTTCTTATTTCCGTTTCTATAAGAGCAATCCTTAACTTTATCTATTTTGCATCAAGTTTTCTTCTCATCTTTGTAATTTGCTTGCATTTGCATTCTCATTCTACAATTTTTCAATGGCTTGTAGATTTCCCTTCAGTGCTTCTCTTGATCAAGATTTGAGGTATCCTTCACCTCAGTCTCAATTTATTTCTGCATCTGTCGTGGGTTCCATGAAGTAACAAAGACTGATTTAGCTAATAAATCAGATCATGACGCCATTTATGAGCTTGTGGGTCTCGAAACTCGATACTCATCATCGATCGTCGCGTTTTATGCTCGGTTGCAGTCCAAAACTCGTGAAATTGAGAAGTTTAGCGAGACTGTTTCTGTACTTCAACGACTTGTTTATGAGTCAAACAAAAAAAATAGTAGAATTAAAGCAACAGAATAAGGATTTGAAATCCTTGCTTACCTCTTCATTTCGATTGCCTAATCCTTTAGATAAGGATGGCATTATGATTTATGAGGAGCAAATGCATTTAATGATGAGGCTAAACGTCTCAAGTTTCTATAGGTTATTTAAGATAATGAAATAAAAGTATATAACAGATATTCATGGCATGCATTATTCCTATTTCTCTTCTAATCATGCATAGTCTATCTTCTGGTAGGGGTTTTGTGAAAATGTCTGCCAATTGATCATGTGTACTAGTGAATTCTAATATAATATCGCCCTTCTGCACATGATTTCTAAGAAAATGATATCTAATTTCAATATGTTTGGTCCGAGAATGTTGTATTGGATTCTTTGAAAGATTTATAGCACTTGTATTATCACATTTGATTGGAATGTGATTGTACATAAGTTTAAAATCCTCAAGTTGTTGCTTCATGTAAAGAACTTGAGCACAACAACTACCCGCAGCAACATATTCTGCCTCAGCAGTAGATAGTGCAACAGAATTTTGTTTTTTACTAAACTAGGAAACTAGTGCACGACCTAAGAAGTGACATGCTCCACTGGTGCTTTTTCGATCTATTTTACAGCCAGCATAATCTGCATCTGTGTAGCTGATTAGATCGAAAGATGTGTGCTTAGGATACCATAACCCTAAGTTAATTGTACCACTAAGATATCTAAGAATGTGCTTAACTGCAATTAAATGTTATTCTTTTGGAGATAATTGAAAGCGTGCACATAAGCACACACTAAACATAATATTTGGTTTACTAGCTGTCAAATATAATAAGCCATCAATCATACCTCGACATACTTTCGAGTAAACTGGTTTACCGGTTTCATCTTTATCAAGTTTAGTGGATGGGCTCATTGGTGTTCCAGTTTCCTTAGCACCTTCCATCCCAAACTTCTTTAGCAATTCCTTAATATATTTCGATTGATTGATGAATGTCTCACTTTTTGCTTGCTTAATTTGCAATCCGAGAAAGAATGTAAGCTCTCCCATCATGCTCATTTCAAATTCTTCCTGCATAGTCTTAGCAAAAACTTGGCACATATTTTCATTAGTAGCACCGAATATTATATCATCAACATAAATCTGAATCAAAAGAATATCATTATTTTCGTATTTAATGAAAAGAGTTGTATCAATTTTTCCTCTTGAAAGGCCTTTTTTCAATCAAGAAACCACTAAATCTCTCGTACCACGCTCTAGGAGCTTGTTTGAGTCCATATAATGCTTTTTTGAGTTCGAAAACATGATTTGGAGAAATATGATTTTCAAAACCTGGAGGTTGCTCAACATATACCTCTTCATTTATAAAACCGTTTAAGAAAGCACTTTTAACATCCATTTGAAAAAGTTTGAAATCTTTATAACAAGCATATGCAAGTAGCATTCGAATAGCTTATAATCTTGCGACTGGTGCATATGTCTCATCATAATCGATTCCTTCTTCTTGATTGAAACATTGGGCTACAAGTTCAGCCTTATTTCTAGTAATGACTCCGGACTCATCTTTCTTGTTTCTAAAAACCCATTTTGTTCCAATAATAGTATGATTTTGGGTCTAGGAACAAGTGTCCAAACATCATTTCTTTCAAATTGATTAAGCTCTTCTTACATAGCTAGAATTCAAGATTCATCAATAAATGTTTCATCAATATTTTTAGGTTCAATCTGAGATAGAAAAGCAGTATGATTGCAAATATTTCTAAGAGATGATCGAGTGCTTACACCTCGTGAAAGTTCTCCCAGAATTTGTTCCACTGGATGATCTTTCACAAATTTCTACTGTTTAGTTGCATCTTGTATTAAATTTTGATGATTTTTCCTGATGTCTCCATGTTGGACTTCCTCTATCGTGTTCTTTTTATTGAGATTGAGACTTTCCGTATTATTTATACCTCCTGTTTCTTCATCAATGGATTTCTTGGAGAGTAAAGAATTAGATTCATCAAATACTACATGCATAGATTCTTGTACAGTCAAAGTCTTTTTATTGAATACTCTATAAGCTTTACTATTAGTACAATACCCGAGAAAGATACTTTCATCAGATTTTGCATCAAATTTGCCTAAATTATCCCTGTCATTTAAAATAAAACATTTGCATCAAAATACATGAAAGTAACCAATGTTGGAATTTTTCTCATTCCAAAGCTCATAGGGGGTTTTATTTAATTTATACCTTAGCATAACTCTATTTATAACATAACATGCAGTACTTACCGCTTCGACCCAAAAATAACTAGGCAAGTTATTCTCATTGAGCATTGTTCTTGCCATCTCTTGAAGAGATCTATTTTTCCTCTCTACTACCCCATTTTGTTGAGGAATTCGAGGAGTAGAAAAATTATGCACAAAACCATTTTCATTACAAAATGTTTCAATATTTTTATTAACAAACTCTTTTTCCCTATCACTTCGGATACTTGAAATAGTATAACCCTTTTCATTTTGAGTTCTATTGCATAACTTGATAAAGGCATTATGTGCCTTATCTTTATAAGCAAGAAAGATGACTCAAGTATATCTAGAGAAATCATCAACAATAACAAATGCATAATATTTTCCTCATAAACTTACAACTCTATTTGGTCCAAAAAGATCCATGTGTATCAGTTGCAGTGATCTAGTAGTGGAAATATGTTTCTTAGTTTTAAAAAAAGTTTTTGTTTGTTTACCAAATTGGCATGCATCACAAATTTTGTCTTTAAAAAAATTTGCCTTTGGTAAACCTCTCACAAGATCATTTTTTGAAAGTTTGGAAATAAGTTCCATATTGGCATGACCTAGTCTTGTATGCCATAACCAATTAGTTTCATTTTGAACTGAAAAACAAATAGGATCTTGTGAGGTAATTTTTTCAAAATCAATTGTATAAACATTATTACTTCTAAAAGCAATAAAACAAATATTACAATTATGATCATTCAAAATAATGCACTTTTCCATTTTGAAAGTAACTGTAAATCCTTTATCACATAATTGACTTATACTCAAAAGATTATGTTTTAGACCTTCAACAAGTAAAACATCTCTAATTATGAGAGAAGACTTATTACCAATTTTACCTATTCCCACGATCTTCCCTTTTGAGTTGTCTTCAAATGTCACGTGTCCTTCTTCTTTAGATCTAAGATCAAAGAACTTAGTCTTGTCTCCCGTCATGTGTCTTGAACATCCACTATCTAAAAACCATTTATTTTTATTTGTAGAGGACTTCATGCACACCTATAAAAACAATTAAAATAATTTTTTTGGGTACCCAAGTTCTTTGGATCCTTTATTTATTAGTATTAGAAGAAATAAGATATTTAGGTACCCAGATGGCCCTAATAGTCATTGTATGTTTTCTTCTAAGAGGACAAGCATGATAATTATGACCATTTCTATTACAAAAATTACAAATAGCATGTGACATATATGAAGAACTTGAGTGATTATAATAGTATCCTTTTTTAACAAAATTATTTTTATGAAAAGAATTTTGAATATTGGATTTTGATGTAAAAGGATTATCAAAAAAGTTTTTATAAGGTTTGTATTTTTGTTTCGGCATATATCACAAACCTGTCTTGTCAAAAACACATCTTTGACTACCAAGAAGTTTTTCAAAATTTCTTTTTCCATTCGTAAAGTTTTCAATAATATTTTCTAAATCAGTTTTATTTTTCTTAAACTCAAGATTTTCATCTTTCAAAACAATATTTTCTTTTCTTAAAATATCAATTTCGTTTGTTAAAGAAGAATTTTCTTTTTCAAAGCAATATACTTGATACCAAATTTTTCAAATTCCTCATATACCTCTTCTAAAACATTTTGCAATTTTTCATATGAAAGATCTTCAATATTATCAAGATTTGTTACCTCAATATCATTTTTAGCCATAAGACAAAAATTTGCTGATTCTCTATTACTTGTTTCACTATCTGAGCTACTTGAATTATCATCTCATGTAGTTTTCATTGCTTTTTTGCCTTTGTTTCGATCTTTCTTTAGCAGAGGACAATCTGACTTGATAGGACCAGACTTATTGCATTTATAACAAATTAAAGTGTCATTTTTACCTGAATCTTTCTTGGAAAACTTTTTGAAAGATTTCCTTGAAGGATTTTTATCTTTTTTTAAGAACTTCTGAATTCTTCTTGTTATCATCGCAACTTCTTCATCTTTGTCGTCATTTTCTTCATCTTCATCACTTTCACTTTCATGTGGAACAGTTTTAAGTGCCAATCTCTTCTTTGGCTTTCATTCTTCTTCTCCTCTTTTTAATGTGTACTCATGGGTGATAAGTGACCCGATGAGTTCATTCATTTCGAGTTTCTTGAGGTCTCTAACTTCAAAAATCGCTGTCACTTTTGATTCCCAACGTTTTGGTAGAGAGTTGAGAATTTTTCTTACTATCTCCACTTTGGAATAATCTTTGCCAAGAGCTGTCAAGCTGTTAATGATGTTAGTAAAACGAGTGTGCATACTAGAAATAGATTCATCATCATTCATCTTAAACATTTCATATTCATGAGTAAGAATATAAATTTTTGATTCCTTGACTTGAGAAGTTCCTTCATAAGTAACTTCCAAGTTATCCCAAATTTCCTTTACTGTAGCGCAAGTCATTACTCTATTAAACTCATTACCATTAAGAGCATTATACAATAAATTCATAGCAGTTAAATTCAAAGTATAAAGTCTATCGTCTTCACGATCAAACTCTTCTTCTTCCTTTTTGACCTTTACTCCATCAATCAATTTTGTTGGAATATAAGGTCCATTTACAATGCATTTCCAGATTTCTCGACCTTGAGTCTAAAGGAATATTCTCATTCTAACTTTTCAGAATGAGTAATTGTCTCCGCAAAAGAGTGGAGGCCGACTGCTGGATTGACCTTCACCAAATGAAGCTGTAATGTTAGCCATAAGATTTTAACTCAAAAGATAGTTAATCTTATAATAGAGCTCTAGCTCTGATACCAATTGTTGCCCAGATGACTAACACAAAAGGGGAGGTGAATTGAGTTGTATTTAAAAAAATAACAATCATAAATCAAATATATAATATAATATATAAACAAAATATGAAACAACAATAAATATAAAGAGTAAGGGTAAGAGAGAAGCAAACTCAGTATGTTAACGAGGTTCGGCCCCACTGCCTACGTCCTCGCTTCAAGCTACCCCTTGAGGATCCCCGAATTCTCTATTCAATCTCCTTCAGGTGAAGATAGAAATCTATTACACTTTTGAGCAGTACCGCTCCAAAGAATCCGTGTAGAACACCCTCTACACTTCTAATCACCTTACACTTGGTGATTTAACTATTCTCCGTGTAAAACACCTTCTACACACACAAGGGTTATACACACCCTTTTACTGATACAAGAATTGATAGTGGGTAGGCTATCAGAAAACACTCCTTAATGAGTGAAATAAAACAATATAGCGCAAACTATATCTCTCAAAATGAATAAGGGTTAAGACTCAATGATTAGAGAATAGAGAATGAAAACTTTGAATGAATGTTGTATGTTCTTGGTGTTGTGAATGTGAAGCTCTTAAATGATCTATTTATAGGCATATGAGACTTCATATTCAAATTTAAAAAGATTTACATGTCAAAGACATCATCATTCACTTTTCAAAAATTTCAAATCTAATTTTTTTACTTTTTGCATATGACAAAAGGAGCACACTTTACTTTTCAAAAATTTCAAATCTAATCTTTTACTTTTTGCATATGACAAAAGGAGCACACTTTACTTTTCAAAATTTTCAAATAAAGACATATACCTTTTACATAAGTCAAGAAAAACATCTATCACTCTTAAAAATATTCAAATAAAACATGCACATGTGAAAAATGACAGTCAATCATCTTAATATTTTTAAAATTCAAACATTTAATCATGTCATGCACATGTGAAAGATGACAATCAATCATCTTAATATTTTCAAAGTTCAAACCTTTAATCATGTCATGCACATGTGAAAGATGACAATAAATCATCTTTCAAAAATTTCAAATTTAATTTTCAAAATATTCATGCACATGTGGAAAATGTATTTTAATGTTTTATGATAAAATATTAATTTTGAGCCTTAATCCTAATTTCGAATTTTTAAGAGATTTACAATATTATTCTATGATTTTAATGTGAACTTGTTCCATTCTTGCTCATACTTGATTCCTTGATGTGCTTGATTGTATTGTGTGGACAACTTGAGCTTGAGACTCCTTTATTCTTTGAATTCATTTGTTATCATCAAAATCCATGTGTAGATTTATACGAAACTTGAAACCTTGAGTTCAACAGAGTCAACAGCTATCGTTTCTCTATATCATGGGCAAGAATTCTTCCAAGTAAAATTTTCAATCATTCAAAGGAAAATCCTTCTAACTTGATTGCTCTGTTGGTATTTGTATTTCAACCTCTCACTCACTCCGTTCTTATCTCTAAACTAGATGGAAGATTTGGAAATGTGAATAGAGCTGGCATCAAGCATTATAACAACTTAATAAACACTAATCTACGTAAAGGTCACTTCAACTTCCAAAATTTTTATGCTCATGATCCAATTTTACTTGATGGTTTCTTCTATGAAACTGTGAGGATGTGATCGCAGGATCACTTGTGATGACATTGGAAAACATATGTTTCCTGATTTCCTCTCCTTACTATTTTCTTTTCCTTCCCATTTTTCTGGTTTCAGGCATCCAACCCTTTGTGACATTGGCTCACTATGACATCCCTCATGAACTGGAAGATATATATGGATCTTGGCTGAATTCCAAAGTGCAGTTAGGGGAAATATTTTCTGAATTTATTCCTAAAAAAAGTTTTAGGACAATGGTATTCGAGTCTATATTTACCAACAATCGTAGTCCAACAGTTAGTAGGGTCAATGTGTGAGAGAAAGATTGTTGGAGTTGTCCCATATTAGTTGTGGGATGGGCTAGTGGCTAATTTATAAGTGTGACAAATCCTCACCTCTTAATTTGGCTATAGCCTATGAGATTGAGAAAAGTTTAAGACAACCCAACAAGTTGCACCATCTAACTATCAAAGAGTTGCAGTCTGGGTGACATGTCAGTTTTATTTATTTCTTTGATACCCAAGAAATGGCACCCTCCCTAAGGGTAAATATCTAACTTGTCGTGGATTTATTGTTATTTATACTAATGATCCAACTAGCATTTGAGTATTCTTCAAGTACCGCTGGAAATTTCGAATAAAAGAGTCCTAAACAAATAGTTTTCTTTAAATAACCAAGGACTCTACCAGTTGCTTTCTACTGGTCTACATTAGGACAACTAGTGCATATTCAAAGTTTACACATAGCAAAAGCAATATCGGGTCTAGTACAATGCATAATATATATCATGTTACCAATTGTACTAGCATATTCTAGTTGTGCTACTTCTCTTCTAGAATTTTTATCCAATTTGACATTAGAATCAAAAGGTGTATCTGTTTCTTTTATTCCTAAATGTTTAAATTTAAGAAGCACTTTTTCAATATAGTGAGATTGACATAGTACATAACCGTCACAATGTTTCTTCACTTTAATTTCCAAAATAGTATCTGCTTCATTGAGATCTTTCATTTTGAACTTTGAAGTTAAATACTTATTGGTTTCACATATGCCTTCTATATTAGTTCCAAAAATTAGCATGTCATCAACATAAAGACAAATAATAACACTATAACTCTCAATAAATTTTGAATAAATACACTTATCGGCACTATTATATTCGAAACCATCAGATAAAATAACAGAATCAAACTTTTCATGCCACTGTTTTGGTGCTTGTTTTCATCCATATAATAACTTAACTAATTTACACATTTTCTTTTCATTTCCTGGTAGAACAAACCCATCAGATTGTTTCATGTACACTTTCTCATTAAGATCACCATTTAATAAAGCAGTTTTACATCTATTTGTAAGTAAGTTATAAATCGATGCAAGAGTAATTAGTACATAAATAGATGTGATCCTTGCCACTAGAGCATATGTATAAAAATAGTCTATCCCTTACTTTTGACTAAAATCTTTTGCAACTAACATTGCTTTAAAGGTATGACAGAACCATCGAAATTATACTTCCTTCTTAATACCCATTTGCAGTCAATAACTTTTGAATTTGGAGGTAGATCCATTAGTAACCAAATATTATTTGATAATATT
The DNA here is from genome assembly GCA_036898215.1 of Platycarya strobilacea. Lineage (NCBI taxonomy): Eukaryota > Viridiplantae > Streptophyta > Magnoliopsida > Fagales > Juglandaceae > Platycarya > Platycarya strobilacea. Next base: position 15,597,215 of record CM072547.1, read on the forward strand.
GAGTTCATTTCATCATTTATTGAGTCCTTCCAAAAAGTTGCATCTCTAGAATATATGGCTTCATTAAGACTTTTTAGATCATTTTCCATATTAAGAACAATGGGTATTTTATTAAAAACTGTATTTAAGTCTCTTCCTACAAGAAAGACTACAGCAAGAGTTGAAATAAAATCAGGACTAAAGCTCTTTTCTTTTCTAACTCTTTGACTCTTTCTTTGCTCTATTGGCAAATCTAAAGAAACTCTCTTATTTTTATTAAGAGAACTATTCAAATCAGAGTTAGTAGCTTGTGTTTGACTTGGTTTTGAAATATATTCGGAATCACTATTAAATTTATTTTCAATAAACTCAATATCTCTTGATTCCACTATGATATTATAACTCAAGTCTAATAATCTATAAGCTTTGGAATTTTCAGCATAACTAACAAACATATTTTTTACAGCTCTTGGTCCTAATTTAGTCCTATTTAGATCTAGAACTCTGTAAAATGCTAAATACCCCTACACTTTAAGATAATTTAGATTTAGTTTTCTTTCATTCTAGAGGTCATAAGTGACACTTGTAATTTCTTGGATGATATTCTATTATGTACATGGCATGCTATAAGTAATGCCTCTCCCCATAAATTATAAGGCAAGTTTACACTTAAAATCATAGCATTGATCATGTCTACAAGTGTCCTATTTTTTTATTCTGCAAACCATTTTTTAATAGTGTATAAGGTAAGGTCATTTGATATATAACCTCATGTTCTTAGCAGAAATTAGAAAATTCATATAAAAAATATTCTCCACCTCTATCGGTTTTAAGAATCTTAATATTTCATTCTTTTAAATTTTCTACTTCTGATTTATAGTGAATGAACATATTATATGCCTCATCCTTACTTTTTAACAAATACACAACAATATATTTAAAGAAATAATCTATGAATGTAATAAAATATCTCCTACCTCCTCTAGTCAAAATATCATTTAATTCAAAAATATCATAATGTATAAGTTCTAAAATTTGTGAATTTCTATTAGCAGTAAGAAATGGTTTCTTAGTCATTTTTGCTTGAATACAAATTTCACATTTAGAATCAACAACACCACAATAAGAAATAAACCATGCTCATTCATGTGCTTCATATATTTAAACTTTAAATGTGCTAATCGACCATGTCATAAAGAAAAAAACTCAATCAAATAAGCAGAACGTGCAACATCTTTATTAATAATCCTTAGTTTGAACATCTCATCACAAAAACACCATTTACCCACAAATACTCCATTCTTAAACAAAATTAACTTTTCAGAATCAACTACAACCTTAACACCCTTTTTACACAATAAATTGACAAATAAAATATATTTCTTAATTTCTAGAGCATGAAGAACATTTGTTAAAATCAATTTCTTTCCAGAAGTAAATTGCATCACTACACCTCTTCTCCCATGAATTTGAACTGTATTGTGATTTCCTATAAGAACTTATTGACCATCAGTAGCCACGATATAGTTCTTTAATTGTACTTTATCATTGCACACATGTATTGTAGCACCAAAATCGAACCACCAATTGGAAGTATTTGCAGTAGAAGTGAGATACACTTCAGTTATCATGCTAATTTGCATTCATTCCATCATTGCAATTATTTCTTCAACTGAATTTGCAATATTTGAATTGCTATCATCTTTTTGTTTTTCAAGAATCTACACTCACAAATATAATGGCCATTCTTCCACAGTTAAAACATTGTCCATTTTTCTTATGATTGTTGGTGGAGAAATTCTTCTTAAAGGTGTTTCTCTTCTTTAGCTTAAGAAAGTTTTGTTTTCTATCATCTCCCTTTTGGACATTGTTTACATTTACTTTAGAATCAAAAAGACTATCATAACGAATTCTGCTCTCATCTTCAATTCGTAGATGTTTATCAATTTGTTCTAAAGTGAGTTCTTCTACCATATGCAAAAGCTTCTTCTTGTAGTTATTCTAACTTGGTGGGAGTTGTACAATAATTATTCCCACTTGGAATAATTTAGGAATGGTAATAGATAAATCACATAGTTTGTTGACCAAGACTTGCAATTCATGCACTTGGTCTAACACAAACAATTTTTCACTATTTTAAACTCAAAGTAATTCAAAATTATAAATTTATCAGTACCCGATTTTTCTATGTTATACTTTGCTTCAAGGGCATTCCAGATTTTCATAGGAGATTTCATAACAGTAAACAAATCATACAAACGATCAGAAATAGTATTAAGAATGTGACCTCTGCGGACCACTTCATCTTCTTCACGTTTTTTTCTCATTGCCTTGATAACCTTCAAATCTTCAAGAGTTGGTGTAGGAATTGGGTCAGTATCCACCTTTGGGCATGTAGAGGCAATTCCAAGACATAGAATATCTTCAGTGTTGTCAGAAGGAATTTCATCTTGTCTTACCAGCAAGTGAAATTGGTTCCATTAAAACGATCAAACTTCACAAAATCTTGATTCATCACTTTGAAAGCAGTGGATTCAGACCTTCCTTCCATTGGTAAATATCGTCTTAAACTTGTTGGGATATTTTGGGGATTGAAAAAATAATCTGAAAATAAATCAAGACTTTGAGGTGTATGAAAATAATATCTTTAAGACAATATTTGTCTCACTCATTTAGAATTTGCTAATGAGTTTTTAACAAATCCTCTCCATGATACAACAAAACTTTTGAACTTTTCAAATAGTAATTTTGGAGAATTCCTAGAATTTCTATTGAGAATGACGAAAACAGTAGTGATAAAAGTTTTTTCGTGACTAAACAGGTATGTCATAACATTATTTATAAAGTTTGAAAATGTATCTGTGAAAAATCACATTATTCGCAATTTAACCGTTTCTTGCTCCAGCAGGGTGTCAAGCGAGAGTTGAACAAGATCACTGTCTGACTCCTCACTTAAGCCACGCGTCAAGTAAGGATCGAGTGATATCACTGTCTGGTATCTCGCTCAAGCGATACGTCGAGCGAGTAACGGTTATTACAATTTCTACAAGCTCGAGCGACACTTTGGTTGGGACGTATCTCTTCTTCAGACGTTCTATAAGCTCGGATCCCAACAGTATCGCGCTCGAGCGATACAGTGAGCGAAGTTCAAACGAGATCACTGTCTGATCTCTCGTTCGAATGACTCGTCGAACAGGAGTTAAGCGAGATCTTGACCTTGACCTCGCTCAAGCGGCATGTCAAGCGACAGTCGAGTGAGATCTCGGCCTACATTCAATTCTCAACCATTTTTTCACAAGTTTTCTTCTTTCAACTTTTAAATATATATTACAACCTATTCCAATAGAATTTACTCGAGAAAACGAAAATGGTTGCTTTTGATTGGAGTGTTTCAACTCTATGTTTGTTTCTCAGGAATTTAGTCGAGAAAATGAAGATGGTTGAAATTTTATTGTTTTCGGGTGATGAAGATATTGAAGATGTGGACATATTATAAATATTGAAAAATATGAGAAGATTGAAAAATATTTAAAAAGAGTCAAATAAGAATATTTAAATGATATAAGAAAAAATAGATTAGTTGATGTATTTGATGATGTATTTTAAAAAATAGAATAGATTAACCATCTTGAATACTCTTAGGATGCAATTTTAATCTGACACAAGTTTCATATTTTATAGTGCCTTTTCAACGTTATTCTATGCAGATCCTGATGCCCCTCTCTTTTATGACATTTTCGCTATGATAGACGTATATGTTCGCTATGGCATTTTCGCTATGGCAAAGACCAAGACTAATATGAATAGCATTTGGGAGAAGAAAATACAAGGATAAAGAGAGGCAAAAAATCAATTGTACTAATACAAATTAAAAATAAAAGATCAAGACTAAAAAAATATAAACTTCATCAAAGTATAAGCATTGGTCTACATTCACATCGAATGACTATCAAGCAAAATATGATCCATCATAAAATACTTTTGTACTCATTAATTCTGATTTAAAAGTCATTAACATCAATCTGCATCATTAATGTAGAATATGCCAAAGCATGACAGTCAGTTTGTATCATCATGGCCATTTTCCAAAACACAACAACTTGCTCAATGACCATTAAGCAATTTACATGTTCCTACAATACCTTAGATTCAACTGTCAAAAATTACATCAAAATTCAACTAATAATGAAGTGATACATTTAATTTTTCTCATAATCACTTCAATGCAGATTTTTCTTAATATCTTCAGTTTTCAGGACTTCCATCTGTGGTATAGTGCATCTGTCATAAGCAATTCACATTGTTAAATAATAGTACAACGCAATATAAATAACAAAATAACAAGTAAAATATAGTTTGACTGGGAGCGCCGTAAACCAGAGACTAGAGTTACAACAGTGTTGTTTTCTTATCATATAACCTTATTGCAAGTTAATTAGCTGTAATGAGGATCAAGTATTCGACCCCCTAGAAATCTTTTCTATCGGAGGCACTCTCTGCTTTGATAATGGCCAGCCTTTCGCTTACACAACATGAAAACTAACCACTTTTGATGAGCTCACTATTATAGGATGAGTGGGATCATTAGCTCTACATATGCACAGACACTAAACTACATTACAAAAAGAGAATGTTGATTATTTGAGCAGTCATCAAATTCTTAGAAATGAGCAAATCAACATAGTTCAATCTCCTTGCATTTTAAGTACGCCTATTCTTCTAGATGATTTTTTTTTTAATTAATTTTGGAGTTTTGGTATGATCTTAAACCAAATTGCTAATTCTTAAAAAACTACAATATATATATCGTCAATGAATCTTGTATCATCTACAATGTGATTAGAGTTGGGGTTGAAATGAATGTAAGCAAGGAGTTTCCAAAGAATGTAACTGAAATTAAACTAATATATTTTTAAACTTAATTAAAATAAAATTACCTTCTTCACAATCGAATTGTTGTGTTTATAAAAAAATAAAAAAATAAATTATGGTCCTACTTGTTCATGACAACATCAATTTTCTCACACTGGCGGTAGAATCTATTTGTTGGGCTTTGAACTTTGAATGGAGGAAAAAAAATGGGTGATGCTACATATAGTCGTGGAGTTGCAAACGGCGTGCAGTCGCTTTAGAAAAAAAGTTAACTTTTTCACGTGGGTCTCATATATATTCACTTTTTTCTAAAGCGACTGCACGTCGCTTGTAACTCCATGACTGCATCTATCATTCCTCAAAAAAATTATAGTGGCTGCCTGTGTAGAGAAAATGGAAAGATCGAAGAGAGAAAATGTAAATAAGCCTTCTACTCTAAAGTTATTTTTATTTATTTTTATTTTTAAAAAATCAAAACTAAAAGAAAGGCAAATGAGTAGTACGCTGTCAGAACCAAAAAAAAAAAAGGCAAAAAGAATGTCAAGTCAATGTGCGCCTATGTAAATTGGACTGTTATGTAGCAATAAATTTTAATATTTTAATAAATATATCATTTAAATATTTTAAAAAATTCTAATAATTAATTTTAAAAAATATAATAGTTAATATATAAATTTTATATTTAAATCATGATTGGAACGGAAATGAAATGAGATTTATTTCCTAACAAATCCTTAAAAAGTCTAGGTGGTCTTTCTTCTACTATTAATTTAGATTCTAATTTTGATACTCCGCGTTTAAATTATAAAAACTCTCATTTCACATGTTTTAAGTTGTGCTTAAGTAATGAAGTGATTTCAAATATCTTGTAAATAATAATAATAATATATTAAATAATAATAAATGTAATGAATAATAATAAAAAATAGATAAAAAATAATAATACAATAATAAATATTAATACAATAATAAATAATAATAAAATATTCTACAAATATTCTGATTATTCAACTAACCATAAAACTCCATAATTTCTCTAAAGGTTCCATTCCATTCTATTAGGAACATTATGGAGCTTTCATTTCTGTTGCGTGCTTCCTGGGTGTTTTAAGACTTGCTTTTCAATTCTAATGGTTTCGTGTGACTCCATCTCTCTAAAAGAAAGTGCATATTCATTCTATTAGTAGGCTTGTTGTTGAATAATTTAATGAAATTTTGCACATTCTTAATTAATTTTTTCAACACAAGATAAAAATGGATGAATCCATGTCAGTTTCATCCATTATTAATAAACCTTTTCAATCATAAAAAAATTATAAAAGAAATTTAAAACATAAAAGGGGAGAATTGTCTCTAGAAGAACTAGGCCAACATCTTCATATAGAAGAAGAGATCAAACTTAGAGACATTAATAAAGAGCATGACTCTTTAATTTCCAACATACACATGTTAGAGAAAGGAAATATCCACAAACTCAAACATTCTAATGAATCCAGATATGAAAATCGAAAGACAGAATAATTTTGGAAGAAAGCAAAATGTTTCTAAAATAAGAATCAGAAGAATTTAGGAGTAAGTTGCTTCCATTGTGGTAAGTAGGGTCACTACAAAAGAGTGTCGTTTTCTTGGGAAGAAAAGACAGAACTTTGATTCTAGAGAAAATTTTAAAATAATAATATCTGAAAATAATACTCTTAAAGAAGATAACTCCTGGTAAATTGACTCAGGAGCAATGTTTGTAAAGACATGACCATGCTCAAGAGGTATGAATTAATAGGAAATGCATCTACTGTCGTAATTAAAGGCAAATGAGCAATACAAATGGAGTTTACCTCTAAAAAAGTTCTTACTCTTAATGATGTATATCATATATCAAAAATTAGAAAGAATCTCGTATATGGTAGTCTTCTGAATAAGTATGGACTTAAATTAATTTTTGAATCAAATAAATTTGTACTGACCAAAAACAGTAATTTCTTGGGGAACGGATATCTAAGCAAATGCTTGTTTAAACTTGATATTAATAAGTAAATTAATATTTTGCTTAATTTATATTATTACAACATTTTTGTTTAGAATACATGAATGTTAGAAATCTATTTGATATGGCTAATTTAGATTTTCTTTATGAATATGCATGCAAATAAAAAAAAATGTATCTTCTATATATGAATTAAGTTGTACAAAACATTTTATAATATTTGAGAAATATCATGGATTATGAAATTAAGTACAATGAATTTCTTTCGATTATAGAAGGAGGTTTCCTTCAATTAAACGAATATAAATTCCAATTGAAAACTGAGCATGATAATCAAATCAACTAGTAGGTGGATATTTACTCATGGTCGAGGAATAATCTCCTGAATCAAAGAAGCAATCATGCATAACTTACTCAACTATGAAGACTAAATTTATAGCATTAGTTTATTGAACCAAAGAGGCAAATTGGCTAAACATATATTAATAGAGATCTCGGGTTTAATAAAAAACTATTGTCATCAATCTTTGCATTATGACAATTAGATTAGATTGTCACGGGTCTAAGTCATTTATATAATGGCAAGTATAGGCATATTAAGATAATTGTTCACATGTAAAGTAATTATGATTGATTTTACGAGATATTGTTAGAAATATCCATTAACTAAATAACTTACAAGAGAATTGATGTGGGACATCAAGGGGATGAGTTTAAGGCTAAAACAATAAAATCACCAATAATGGAAACTCGACTCAACTCATGAACATAATATGACTTGAGTTCTTAGTTTGCAAACACTATATATTTAAATTAGTTTTTAAAAACTAATTTAATCATCCCAAGGTTTGAAGTGCTTTATACTGTAATGAAAATTGAAAGGCTAAACAATAGTTGTTAATAGACTTATAACATGGTTATGTTAAAGTGTTTAGTTACAGATCACTTTCGATAAGTCTACCTATATCTATCTTTATCTCCGGCTATATGAGTGTCGGAAGTGGTGCTGCCTCCTATGCGACTTAGACTTTGTCTCTAAAGCGCTTATGAAATCAAGATATAGACACAAAATCAATCCACATGTCAGCTTTTATGAACTATCCAAGGAGAAGAAAATTTATATGTGAGATATGTCCAGCTAATTATAAAGAATCGCTAGTTCAAAACATGGTCTACTATGCTATTTTGCTCAGTTTTGATTATTTTAACTACATGAAAGCTCAAATCCAAAAAATACCTTCATTTATGGATAATTTTTCTTATTTTAACTAGGAAGTATTTTGAAAATAGTGGGGGATTATAGGAAATATTTTCAAAACAATATATATTATATTTATTAGTAATAATATTTTGGGAATTATTTTTGAAAGTTTTGAATTATTTTGGGAATAGAGAAGATATAGAAAGTTATAAGGTTTGTTCTATCTTAAATCAGGGCTGAACAGAAATCCGACTCACCGACTTCGATACCAGTTTCGACCCAACTTTGCTCCGACTCCGACAAATCGGAGTCGGAGTCGGAGTTTTTCCCCCTCCTGAAGTAGGAGGCGGAGGTGGGACCTCCACCGTCTCCGCCGGTCCCACCTCCGCCTTCAACCCACCGCCTCCACCTCCGACCTATTGCCTCCAACATAGCTTTTAACTCCAACTTCGATATTTTGCATATAAATATAAAAACATAGATATATGATATAATATATATATATATATAATATAGACATATCATATATGTATATATATATAATAGATATATAATTAAATTAACTTATAAAATAATTTACTAATAATATAATAAGCATCTACTAATATATAATGATTTAAACTAATGTTATAATAAGTCTTAATATGTTATAAGTTGTAATATATATCTAATATATGCTATAAGTTATAAACATCTAATGACTAAATCTACTTATAATATAAGCTTTAATTAGTTATATTACTAATGTATAATAAGTTTTAATATGTTATAAACTTATAAGTTACTAATGTATAAGTGTTATAAAATTATAAGTTAGTATAGTTATTAATATAATAATTTATAATATGGTAGACATCTATTAGACTACTAATAGTTAATGACATAAACTAATACAATTAGTTAGATTACTAATGTCTAATACATGTTGATATGTTATAAGTCACCAATGTATAAGTGATATAAAATTAGAAGTTAGTAAAGTTACTAATATAATAATTTATAATATATTAGATATCTACTTATAATTAATGAGATTACTAATCTATAATAAATATTAATATGTTATAAGTTACCAATGAATAAGTGATATAAACTTAGAAGTTAGTAAAATTAATAATATAATAATTTATGATATAAGTGTAGTAAATATTTATGGTAGACTATAATAATATAGTAGACATTTTAAGTTACTAGTTTATAAGTGATATAAACTAATGTAAGTATTCACTAAAACAAGTATAAGTGTAAGTGTTATATACTAATATGTAAATGTAAGTGTTTACTAAAACAATACTAATGTGTAAGTGTTATAAATAGATTTAATAATAATCTACTTATAAATTTTAAATTTTAAAATCTAAACCCTAAATTCTAAAGGGTCTAAACCCTAATAAATATAGATAGATAATTAAATTAGTAGACATCTATTAATTTGAAAAAAAACTATTAAAAATTAATGTATAATAGATATCTTAAAATATAATACTTTTTTTTAGAGATAAAATATAATACTTATAACTTATCTTATCTTAAAATATATATATATATATATATTTACAAAATATATACAATTACATTTGTGTTACTATAATCTATATATAATATAAGCTACTTATGAAATAATAGAAATAGATTAATATGTAATACATTAATGTGTAAACACTTTTATAATAAATTAATCTACTTGTTTTAACTTAAAAAAAACAATGCCATGTTAAAAAAAGCATATTATTTTACACTTATAAGAAACGGTGCCGTTTGCTTGCATCAAAGGGTCAGACTAGCTTCTTAAAGCAGCCCCCCTCCCGATAATCGCTTGATTCACTTTGAAACGGCAAGCTGAGACATTTTCCTTCAAAATAAACCCTAGCCGCCTCCCAAGTCCCAGCCTTCGACTTCGTGACTTCGTCCCCGTCAAACGATGTCGTCCTCTCGCGCCCTCGCCTCCCATTGCGGCCTCGCCTCGATGCCTTCCTCTCACGGCCTCGCCTCCCGTTGCAATTGAGGTGAGGTTGGGTTGTCAAAGTAGGTAAACAAACAGATCATTTTCTAACATTAATTAGTGTGGCTGCACCAGATAGAAGAAACTGATCATTTTCACAAAGTCTGAGGTTTCTGATTTTTTTTTTAGGTAGTGATATTTAGTTGGATGTAAAGTATGATATGAATGTAAGGGCATTTCAATGATCTTTTATGTGAATAGAGTCATTTCAATGAGAATAATCTGTTTGGCTTTTTTTGGGGGGAGCAGAGTTACGGAAGAAACATTGTAGAATTCATGTTGCCATTGAAATTTCCAGTTCTAGCAAATTAAATATTATATGCAAGTTTAAAATTTAAACGGAAAGAGATAAAAACCATCTTCCTCCAATTTACAGCTATCATGCACATCAAGAACTCAGCTCAAATGAAACAAAAAGGGCAACAAAAGCCCAGAACAGAGAAGGCCCAAAAAGCCCATATCCGACTCATATCACCGACTCCGCTCCGACAAGTCTGAGGTGGAGGCAAAGCGGTTGTTCGGTCCTTCGGAGGTGGAGTCGGAGGTCATTTCAGACCTCCAACTAAGTCGGAGGCAGAGTCGAAGACTACCCCCTCCGAATTCGCCTGATGTGGTGCTCAACCCTATTTTAAATCCTTATGTTATTCATAAGCCTTTGAATGACTTAGTGATATTAATGCTTTAGATTTAAGCCATGTCCTGGTTTCGATCCATCATAACGCCTCTAGAGGAGGGTTTCATGCTTATTTAGCATGATGGTCCAAGAGGCATGCGGCTAGAGCACCTTTTGGTGTCATGCGCCCCAATGCTTGGGGCAGAAGAGCTCAACGCAAGCAAGGCGGGCGCACATGTTGTGAAACGCTGCAATGATTTGAAAAATAGAGAAAATAAAAACTCAATGCACGCGCAACTCGAACTAGAGCCGCACCAGTTGCAGTGAAGGCAACGCGACCTATGGTGACTTATGGGGACATGTATATTTTTAGTACCCATTCCGAAAAGATTCAGAATTACGAAAAGTAATAGTAATGACTTTCTGTTTACACTTTTTCGATCATCTATAAATAAACGCATTGGCTTACTATTGGAATTAACAAAATTTCAAAATTATCTTTCTCCCAAGAGTTATTAATTTCTTCAAAACTTATTATTAAGATTTATTCATTTTACAGGAAATAAATTTCTAACTTCTTTGTTGGATAGCAAAATATAAGGGTATTCGAAACCTAATTTTGTTTGTACATAATACAATTAAATATACTTGTTTTAGGCTTTATTTTATCTTAGAGATAAATTTGCTTGTAACTCATGTACAAATTATTATTGATGAAAACAAATATTATCTTAAAGAAAGTGACATTTATAATGTACCTTAAAGCAAACTTTTTTGTCATTATTTTTTGTTTTGTTGGCCCTTTGAACCAACATATATATCATCAATAAATCTTGTATCATTGACGATGTAATTAGAGTTTAGGTTGAAACGAATGTAGGAGGAGTTTCCAAAGAATGTAACTGAAATTAAATTAATATATTTTTAAACTTAATTAAAATAAAAGTACCTTCTTCACAACAGAATTGTTGTGTTTACGAAAAAAAAATTATGGCGTCTACTTGTTGATGACAGCATCAACTTCCTCACACTAGCGGTAGAATTTGTCAGTTAGGTTTTGAGCTTTGAATGAAGGAGGAAAAGAATTATAGTGGCGGGCCTTTGGAGAGAAAATGGAAAGGAACGAAGATAGAAAATGTAAGGGGCGTGCCACGTCTCACTTTTGAGATTCTAATTGGGATTTTCATTTTTTTTTTTAACATAATTGTTAAATAAGTGCTTTTAAATAATATTATTTTTTTTTTTATATATTTTTAAAAAATATAAAAAAAATTATATAAAAAAATATAAACTATTATATTATTAAAAAATACTCACCTAAAAAACAAGTAAAAATATACTAAAACGAATGAATTGGACTCTAAAAAGCGGGATAAAAAACATTTCCCAAAATGTAAATAAACGTTCTGTTCTAAAGTTATTTTATTTATTTTTATTTTTAAAAAAATCAAAACTAATAAAAAGGCTAATGAGTAGTACGCTGTCAGAAAAAGAGGTAAAATGAGTGGTACGATGTCAAGTCAATGTGCGCCGCGAGGCTGTGTCAGGCCCGGTTTGGATTTGATTGCAAGCTTATCTCACATTAATTTATGATTAGTGCGGGGTGCCAGCCAGTATGTATATGTATTTATGTGAATATTATTTTTATTATTTATATAAATAATAAAAATATTATTTATATAAGCGGATGTATTTGCAGACTTATTTGTACATAAAAAAATTTTAATTTAATTTATTTTAAATTTATTATTATATATTTTTTAAATTTTTTATATAAAATATAAATTCTAATTAATTTTTTCAAATTTTAATATAATTTTTTGAAAATTTCAAGTCAACTTTTTTAAATTTTAAAATAATAATAAAAATTTTTATTCAACTTTTAAAATCCATCTCATTTCAATTCTAAATCTATATGAGACTTAAATTAGATTGTTCTAAAGCAACAAATCTCAATATTTTAATAAGCATGTAGTTTATATATTAAGAAATTTGTAATGAGATCTATTTTCAAACAAATCTTTAAAAAGTATGGGTGGTCTTTCTTCTAATATTGGTTTAGATTTCAATGCTGATAGTTCGCATTTAGGCCCTGTTTAAATTTAGAGATGAAATAAATTGAAATAAGTTTAGTTTCTAAGTAGTGATATAGTTACACTTTAGTTATCATTTGTTTACCATTCTAAGTGTATTTGTTTTTTTAATATTTTCTTTTTAATATTTTTTTAATGTCTTTAATCATTAAAAAAATATTAAAAATATATAATTTTATTGATAATTACTTTTTTATTTATTAAGTAAAAAAAATTAAAAAAAGTAGTAAAATGGTAGTAAATGGATAGTAAAGTTATCATTATTCTTATTCTTAGTTTATTTTTTAATATTATTATTATTTTAAAATTTAAAAAGTTGAATTGTGATTTGAAAAAGTTGAATTGATATTTAAAAATATATATTGAGATTTGAAAAATGTATATAAGAATTTGTATTTTATATAAAAAATTAAAAAAAATATAATAATAAAATAAAAATTAATTGAGATAAATTGAAAAAAAATTTAAATTCAAACCTGACCTCAAACTACATAAATCCTTACTTTCTTAAGTCTCAAATTGTGTTTAAAAAGTGAAGTAATCTTAGATATTTTCTAAATAATAAGAAAAAAAAGTAATAATAAAATATTAAATTATAATGAAGGTAAAGAATAGTAAAAAAAAATAGATAAAATAATAAATAATAATAAGAATATTCTAAGAATATTCCAGTACTCACTTAGCCATAAAACTCAATAATTTCTCTAAAGGTTCCATTCTATTAGGAGCATTATGGAGCTTTCATTACTGTTGCGTGCTTTCTTGGTGTTCATGAAGACTTGCTTTTCAATTCTAATGGTTTCGTGTGACTCCATCTCTCTAAAAGAAAGTGCAGATTCATGTCCATCCCCAAGCCACTTCCTCTTCGGAACAGCTTCTTCTTCTTATCAGGTTTCCTTGCCTTTCACTCCCTTCTCTCTCTCAAGTTCATTTAAGCAGTACACTAGAGAAACAAGACTGTATTTTTGGTTACCAACATAATATTATTATTATTATTATTATGTCCTTTTTCGTTTGCAGTTTGAAGGTGCTGTCTTAAGTGATGGCAAAGGCCTCAACAACTGGGATGTTTTCACTCATGAGCCTGGTACCATATGTCTTGCTGCTCTGATACCCTCCCCCCGCCACCCGACCCGCCCCGCTTCTTTCCAGCCTTCTTCCCCTGTCCCTAATCTTTTCCTCTTGTGATCTGAGTTGTTTTGTTGCAGGTAAAATAGTGGATGGAAGTAATGGAGATGTTGCTGATGATCATTACCATCTGTATCCGGTAACTAAGTTGACACGTTGAGAATTAATCTTCATGACCTTCTTCTTTTACTTTCTTTCTGTTGGCAATTATTAGTATAGAAATGATACAATTATTATCCATTTACAATTTTTTTTATTTAATTGTTAATTTTATTTGGTGATTAAGAATATAAATATTAAAAAAATAAAAAAATAAAAAAAATTATATATTTATTTTAATTTTTTTATGATTAAAAATATTTAAAAAATACTTAAAATCAAAATCAAAAAATAAAAAAATAAAAAAAATACTATTATACTAATAAATTGTTAAAAAAAAAATGTAAAAACCGTAGTACTTCTATCGTCACTCTGTCCCGCTTGGATTCGGAGATGAGATGAGTTGAAATGAGTTTGGTTTATTTTTTAATATTATTATTATTTTGGGATTTGAAAAATGTGTGTTGGAATTTGAAAAAGGTGTATTGGAATTTGAAAAAGGTGTATAGGAATTTGTGTTTTATATAAAAAATTATAAAAATATAATGATGAAATGAAAGTGAGTTGAGATGAGTTCAATCTATTTCCGAATCCAAGCAGGGGATGAGAAAAGTGAGAATTTGCTCTTAAAACTTGAACTCAATTCAAGCACAAAACCATCTGAGTTGGACTTTGAATACATTGCAGCCAATCACAAAATCATGACTTAGATGTATAAATAATTTGTGTGATATAAGTGCAAGGGTAATAATACGCTTATAATATTTTTATTATTATTTTATCATTTGTAGTGTATTTTTTTTTCTTATTTTTTTAAGTATTTTTTTAATATCTTAATTATTAATAAAAAAATTAAAATATATAGTCTTATTAATAAGTTTTTTTAACTATTAAATAAAAAAAACTTTGAAAAATAATTAAAATTGAGAAAAATAATAAAAAATTGATAAGACCATCATTCTTCACAGATGCAGACTGCAAAAGTGCTGGCAGTTAGTACATCGGAATCCCTCCAATAAATGAATGCAGACTGTTGATTAGTCAATTGATAAATTATAGACCACAAGTGTCATTTTCATGTACTTTCTTTCAGTCTGATATAGTAGTATGTTTATATAATTTCATCCAATCAGAGGTCCCCTTTTTTGTTGCTTCTGGAAGCTATCAATACTTTATTGATTTATTTGTGACCATGTAGTCGGGTTTCCCTTTAATTGGGCATTATGAAGTGATGTCAACTCGATGATATTATATTTATTTTTATTAAATAATTATTTATTATATATTTTTTTATTAACTAATAACAATAAATATAGTACATCTTATTTAATATCATAAAATAATATGAGAATATGATATCTAACATTATTAAACAGTTGGAAACTTTTTTACACCATAATGACGTGTGAATCTAAAGTAGCAAAATAATTGCAGCCAAGAATATGATAACTACCATCCGTACCTGAATATAGCAAGGAATAAAGCGAACGGAACCATTCTCACCATCTATTGGACTACTTTAGAATTAGGAAAAACATTGTATAGGGTGGCCTCGTGTGACAAAAGTCTTGAATTTAGGGATATATTTCTGGTAAGTCTAAGATTCAAATACTTTTAAGTGCAAACAATTTTAAGGGACTATCAGATCAAAAAAAAAAAAAATCATAAATTAATTGATGTGTACTGGAAAAAAATTATTCATTAAGGACATGTATATTATCTAGATTAGTCGAGATGTTGTTCCTAACACTTGATGTTAATAAAAAAGAAAAACTTAATAAAAATTTAAAATGGAGAGAATAGTATAGTCTTGACATTAGAAGAAGGTTTTACCATATTATAATGGGACTTTCCAAATATGTGTTATGGCTTTTGGTTCATTGATATATGAATAATCAAAACCGGCAAAATCTGGGTGTTAAGATCACCACGATTTGTTGGTTTAGGGAGCCAATAGTTAAGGATACAGATTGAAAATGTGGTTGTAGTTAAGGCTACAAAATGTTTGTTTTTTTTTTTTTTTTCAAATCAAAGTAGAAAATGTTATGCAAAATCTGTTCAACTTGGTTTGCTATGATGTGAGTAAACAGGAAGATGTAGATCTCATGGATTATATAGGAGTCAAAAGCTATCGTTTCTCTATATCATGGGCAAGAATTCTTCCAAGTAAAATTTTCAATCATTCAAAGGGAAATCCTTCTAACTTGATTGCTCTCTTGGTATTTGTATTTCGACCTCTCACTCACTCCATTCTTATCTTTAAACCAGACGGAAGATTTGGAAATGTGAATAGAGCTGGCATCAAGCATTATAACAACTTAATAAACACTCTTCTGCGTAAAGGTCACTTCAACATCCAACATTTTTACGCTTACGATCCAACTCATTTTTACTTGATGGTTTCTTCTATGAAATTGTCAGGATGTGTTCACAGGATCACTTGTGATGACATTGGAAAACATATGTTTTAATTTCCTCTCCTTAATATTTTCTTTTCCTTCTCATTTTTCTGGTTTCAGGCATCCAACCCTTTGTGACATTGGCTCACTATGACATCCCTCAGGAATTGGAAGATATATATGGATCTTGGCTGAATTCCAAAGTGCAGTAAGTGGAAATATTTTCTGAATTTATTCCTAAAAAAGTTTTAGGCCATATGTGTCTCATGTTAGAGAAAAATATACTGTTCAGTTACCAAGTACTTGCACTTGGCACTCTAAACTATGTCAATTGTGTTGGTATTGTCCCACATCAGTTATAAAAGGAGCTAGTAGTCAGTTTATAAATATGAGGAAAAATTTCAAACTCTTAAACTAGCTTTTGGACTTGCAAGAGGCAAAAGACCACCTAACAATGATATTCGAGTCTAGATTTATCAACAATCTTAGCTCAACAATTAGCAGGAGAAACGGGTTGTTATTGCTTCAACTCGGGCCGATATGTGAGGATAAAATTGTTGGGATTGCCCCACATTAGCTGTGGAAGGGACTAGTAATTAATTTATAAGTGTGACAAAACCTCACCTCTTGATCTAACTATAGCTTATAAGAAGGAGATAGACTTAAGTCAGCCCAACAAGTTTGCACCATCTAACTATCAAAGAGTTGCAGTCTGGGTGACATGTCAGTTTTATTTGTACAGGGAGGACTTCAAATATTATGCAGATACATGTTTCAGATTCTTCGGGGACCGGGTTAAGTATTGGGTCACTTTTAATGAGCCGAATGTAGCAGCAATTCGTGGTTACAGATCAGGAATTTACCCACCAGCTCGCTGCTCCAAGCCATTCGGGAATTGTAGCAGTGGGAATTCAGAGGTAGAGCCTTTCATTGCGGCCCATAACATGATACTATCCCATGCTGCTGCCGTCGAAATTTACCGAACCAAATACCAGGTATATAATTCAATGTCATCACGTCCTAGAATCTACTGCTTAAGGATGATTTCTGTCACATTTGTAAATATAGAAGATTTCATTAATGAAAGAAAAGTGATACATTTACAAGGAAATATTACTAAACTAAACTTCCAATACAACATCACTTCCCTAGTGAAACTCAACAGCAAGCTTGGCTAGTTTAATGCTATTATACTTTTCTATTTTGGCACATCATTTTGACCACTCATGCATTTAATTTATTTTTATTTTACTTATATATAAAGAAGTGACTATTAGTATATTGATATTTTTTTATATTTTTAAAAATATTAAAAAAATTTGTGAAAGAGAATTTAGCCTAGGGGTATGCCCATCTATCTTTGTTGAGCGGCACCCTAGCACCGCTAATTGGGAATACTCTATTATTGTTCATTATTGTTATTATTTTTCATAATTATTAATTATTATTCAATAATTATTATTATTTTTTCACTATTATTCATAAAATATATGAGATCAACTCACTACTTTTTCATTAATTCTGCACTACTGGACTCTTTGCCACTCAACATCCAGAAAAAGCAAGGAGGTAGCATTGGAATTGTTATGAATGCTTTATGGTACGAACCCATCAGCAGCTTCTTAGAAGACAAGGTAGCAGCTGGGAGAGCTCAATCTTTCTACATGAACTGGTAACCAATTCCTATCTATAACTGATCATATCCACAATCGTCCTTAGAGGGCAAAGCTCTAACTTAGATTAATCTAAGAGTTCAATGCAGGTTCTTAGACCCAATTATACACGGGAAATATCCAATAGAAATGCGTGAAATTCTTGGATCTGATTTGCCTGCATTTTCCAAGCACGATTTGGAGATGCTGAAGAATGGATTGGACTTCATTGGCATCAATCACTACACCAGTTTCTACGTAAAAGACTGCATATTTTCTCCTTGTGAACCGGGACCAGGAGCTTCTAGAACTGAAGGTTTTGCTTTACGAACTGCTCAAAAGAACGGCATCTTCATCGGAGAGCCGGTATGTAATTTCCATTATCAACACCACCACAACTTTCATTCTCCCAAATTAGTAAGGATTTGTACCGACACAGACGGCAGCTGACTGGATATTTGTCTATCCTCAAGGAATGGAAAAGATAGTGACGTACATAAAAGACAGATATAGCAACATTCCAATGTTTATAACAGAAAATGGTGAGTGCAAAACAAACGTTGAAGCTTCTTCAGTAATTTGCTCCATGTGTTTGAGAAGTTTTTTTTAACATAAAACTAGAGGATCTTGTAGGGTTTGGCGAGAATGCGAATTCCACCATGGAAATTTTACTTCATGATGTCAAAAGAGTGGAGTACATGAACGTTTACTTAGAAGCTCTGGCAAAAGCTATGAGGTATTAAAAGACAACTATCACTGGCACTGGAGGTTTTACTTCCCTTTATGCGTCGAATTGTCTATCATCTTCTAACAACAATTACTTTTCCTTCTATTACGTCAACATCTTGAATCAAAACCAACCTTTATCTAAAACTATCTTATCTTTATCTCATTATCCAAACAAGACCTGTCAAGGAATCCCACATTAGTAATATTTGGGACTAAATATCTTCACTTATTCAATTGATTTTGTATTGGATTTGGAAAATATGATCAGGAAAGGAGCAGATGTAAGGGGGTATTTTGCTTGGTCCTTGCTTGACAACTTTGAGTGGACATCTGGATATACCCTTCGGTTTGGGCTTCACCATGTAGATTATGCAACTCTCAAGAGAATTCCAAGGCTATCAGCGACTTGGTACAAAGAGTTCATTGCTAACCATAAGGCACAAAATGCTAGTGCTCGCTCAGTTCTAATCAATAAAAAGGTAAATAGTTGGGGCCACCTGAATATGTAGCAACTAAATTTGTAAAACTTTCAAGTTTAATTTCACCAGAAATAGCCCCCTTATTTTCTGTATCTTAAGTTTAGGGCTTGTAGGCAACTGCTGTAAATTTGGTTACTGCTATATCTATTTCTGAACAATATAGTTCCAATATTGACACTATTGTGTATTCGTGTTCTGAAAAATAAACAAAGCATAAGGTGACGTGTTTAACTTCGAAGAAAAAGGAAAAGTTTGTCAATAAATAATAGTCTACATACAGGGCAAGTGGAGAAGGAGATTATACCCAACCTCCATTGCAGACACTGCTGAGGAAGTATACAAATTAATCAAAGTCACAAAGTCACATATATAAACGTATATATATATATATATATAGAGAGAGAGAGAGAGAGAGAGAGAGAGAGAGAGAGAGAGTATAATTCAGTAGGCGATGGCACTTGACCCAACACAAAACTTCCATCGATTATTACACCGATATGGTTGCGCATCCTAAAATCACGTTCCTACATTTGACCACGGGCATAAAGCCTGAGATAAAATTGGGTGTAAAAAGGGCGAGCACACAAGAAGAATCCCACTCTTAATTAAAAAAAATGTTGACGGAGAAAGGTGGGGAGGAGAGGCAATAAGAAAAGCATGATTTTCTCCCTAGTATGTCACTATCTTACTACAATGTTAACTGTTTTTAGCGGAGAACTGATCAAGTTCTCGTTCTCCAAACAATCCTACCAAAAGTCCTTTCATGAGATGAAGTGAACACCACAACAGGGACCATTTCGGTTTTCATCCTTCATTTAATTGAGTCGTGCTTTCAAATTTTCAATATTCCGTGACACAGGACATGGACCTCCATTATCTAAAGGAAATTACTGAGCCCTTCAGTTGAACCTTATCCCCAAGTATCAACTCTAACCTATTTCATGTCTCCACCAAGGAGACCCAGCCTTATACATGAGTTCACCGTCATCCCATGAGATCTGACATGCTTGAAGACCAATTGCGACCTTTGGTTCCTTTCCATGCTGTGAAATCCATTCCATAACAGCCATTGCTTCATCTGTCTCACTTGTATAATGTTTCTTGTATTTTCCAAATGGATTAAGCCCAGGATTATTCATCTCCGCAATTGCAGCTGGCGTGTACATTGAGTCACCGACTAATGGTGCACCACATGCAGCCAGTTGTGCTCGGATCTGCATATTCAGTCTGTTATTTTCATGGTAAATATTATCAAAGGATCCCTTCCACAGCCCTCACTTTGATAGCATCTAATACTAATAAAGCTATTCGTTACTAAATATAACTGCCTAAAGTCTGCTCAATATTGACTTTTCAATAGCTTCTTTATTGGAATCGAAGAACTATAAAATTGACAAAATAAAGTTCTAGAACAGCAGGTCTACCAACATGAATTAACTTTACCATGTGGACACCATCAGATATTCTGAGTCACTTCATTCAAAAGCTTAATCAGAATACTGAAATTTAGAACTCTTTGAACGATATCCTCTGAATCTCAAACCCTATCCTCCTTAAAAAATTCTGCTTTTGAGGTAAGTTTGAACTTTTCCTTTCGAATCAAAGGGAACTTTTAGCAAAGCAACACTAAAAGAAACACATCTGGGAGTGCAGGAAATTTGCAGAGGCAATAATTACCTGATGTCTCCACAGGAGATGGGAAATTTTGATAAACCAAAAACTACATTTCTAAAATGTCATGGAGTCCACAGGATTGATGCAAAAAATGCTAATGAAATTAGAAACGTAAGGGACAGGTGATAAACCTGATGAGTCCGACCGGTCAGAAGGTTGATTTTACACTCATATGCAATATTGTTGGAGGGCCAGCCACAATCTTCAATGCAACATTGCCTTTCAATGACTGCATTTGGCCACGGAACCTCTTTGCATTCCAAGACCTCAAGTTGACAAAAGTTCCATCCTTTCATAAAATCTGCATTCCACAAACTTTTTGGGATTAATCCACACCATATAAACCCATACAGAACGTCATAGAATACTTTCTTAACCATACAAGCTGCAGAAATAATTGGTTTAAGAATTGACTTTCCAAAACAGTAACTGAAAGGGAAAGAAAAAATGCATCAGAAACTGGAGTTTGTGCAAGAAGCATCCTCCTAAAATGAGTGAACATGTTACAAGAATGTGAAGGTTGGGCACGCATGAAGGAGTTGATGCTTCTTCTATTCTTTTCATTGGCACAGCCAGGCCATCCTTGACCTCACCAATGAAGTAAAATGCTTAGCCTATGGTCCAACCAATTAATATAATCGAGCATGCATGGAGTTAAATGCTTCTTCTATTTTTTTCCATTGGCACAGCCAGGCCATCCTTGACCTCACCAATGAAGTAAAATGCTTGACCTACGGTCCAACCAATTGATATAATCTGCAGATTCCATTTGGGAGCAATTCCTCTTTCTTCGAATACAAGCAACTAGGCTACTATTCTCATACATTACACAGCTCAGAAGAGCAGATAAAAATAACATCTTCGTCTAAATTCTGTGTGGTAGCTCACAAGATATATTTCTTAAACTTTCTGGCTCAAACCAAGGGTAGTTTTCATGAGATTATAAGTGCTATTTGAACAAAAACACTGTAATGAAAATAAAAAATTTTGGTTTATTTCTTCATCTTGTTCATTTCAACTGGTTTGGAAACACCTGCACTGAGATGACAACCTTCTGAAATGAGTCTTGGAGCCATGTTTATTGGACGCATGTAGTGGGTAATTACTCCAATTGGTACAGATGCAGCAGCAAGAGCCAGATACAACTTCTTCACCTTTTTCTCCTGACAACAGGAAGAATCATATAGTTCAGAATCAAATAGATATGAATCCAGTTTGAAGATTTACTCTGTGAGGAGGGCACCCTCACAGACCAGGGCACACCACTTGAGGGAGGGGGGCCCTTTGCAGTTCCAGGGTAATTGGAGGCTCTAATGAATAGGACTACTTGAGTCCAGTTTAAACCTTAAAAGGATATTATATAACTTACTCTGATTTTACCATGAAAAACTGAGCAATACTCCTTAGTCCTTGCTAACACAACACTGCAAGTAAATTACAAGCAAGCCAATGAAGCCACTACTTATTAGCAAATAAGGAAAATTCGTGCATAGAAAAAAAGGAAAAAAAGGTCTATTAATAACATGCAACTACCAGCCCTCCGTGCAATTATCAATCTGGTGGGTGGTCAACAAAGGGGTTGTTAAACCCAAGGCACGTGTGGCAAAGGTTGCACAACTTTCTTCAATATTGTCTGTTGTTCCTCCCACCTGATAAAAATTAACATAGAATCATTTATTTGTTAAGTAAAATTAACATAAAATCATAAAAGCCTTGAGCAATCAATTAGTTAATCACAAACATAAAGAATTCTCATATCAATGGATAATGAGCACTAAAATTAACAAACTTCGACTATTCATTGTCTTGGATTCATTTTATTTGGGAGAGAGGCCAAAAGCAAAAGTGTAGAATTTATATTGTAACTATTCAGTCCAAAGATTTTCTGTCATACAAATAATGCTAAAGGAAATCCATTCTTGAGGCACAACTAAGGCGACTCACATAAAAAGAAAATAATAATAATGGATTGGACGCATACTGATGTTCCAGCAGGTTTGTCCAAAACCACATAGGACTCGGCCACAGCTATGATCCTTGTTTTCCAGTCAATTTCATAGCACCTGATTATGATTCAAATGTCAACAAGTATCATGCAAGTAAAAATGATGGTACATTCTGCCAAACATTATGCTCAACCTTGGGAAGCGTTTTGGATGCACATGCACTCGCAAGTATGTTCCAGCTTCAACAACTTGGTGTATATGAGTTATCCTAAAAGTTTTTTGTGCTTCTCGTATTGTTTTCCCTTTGATGGAAGCTCTCTTTCTCAGTACCGATGGTGTTGTTACTTCTTCAAATATTCTGATTTGCTCAGGGGTAGCACTTGGAGGAGGCTTTGGACATACAAGGGCATAATATACCGCTCCAAAATGGATAAGATCTGCAACAAACCTTCAAAGAATGAAATTGTCTCTATTTATTACTTCATCCGGATTAATAAGAGACAATAAAGAGGCATACAACATAATTTCAATTCCAAAGTAATGAAATGAAATCAGAGCAGTGCTTACAGAGGAGGAAGATCCAGAGCTTTACAGATATATTCCAGAACAGGCCCTCCTTCTGAAACAACCAAATGTTCAACTCTTGGCGGGCCATTATTTGAGGGACATGGAAGCAACCGATCATATTCAGGGTAGCTTAAACAAAAACTTACTTCTTAGAGATGGGAATCCAATAAACAGGCACTAAAAAATAAGTATAAATCCAACTAATGAAGATCAAAAAGAAAATAAGACCATGAAGGTTCATTAAAATAACATCGAATAGTAGATGATGTAGCAGGATAAAAACAAGATTCAAGACTTCATTTCTCAAGCCAAAAAAGAAGTGCCGGAAAAATATGCAAATAACTTGATTGAAAAAAAAAACGTGCTATACTGAATTTTTTTTTCCTCTCCCCTCAGAGTTTTCTCTCTAGGTAGGGGTCGGTCCTCCTGTCTCTGTATAGGTTTCTGGGATTGTAAATTTCTTTCTGGGGTTTGGCTCCTCATCATGGATGAGGGAGGAATCGCATAGTCTATATGCAAAGTTAACGTTAACAGAGCAAGAAGAGGAGGAATTACCAGTTGATTCACGGTTGATTGAAGATGTTCTTTCAAAGGGCACCAAGTGTTTGATAATGAAACTACTGACGAATAAACACTATAAAAGAGAGGCTTTTAAGAATACGATGAGGAAGATCTAGCGACCACTGAAGTCTATATTCCGAGATCTTGATGCAATGCTAGTGTTGGTAGAATCTGAGGATGAGCGTGATATAGCCAGGGTCTTGCGAGAGAGCCCGTGGTCCTTTAATAAACAACTGTTTTTCTCTAAGAGTTTGTGAACGTCAGCAAGTTCATCAAGTCTGTACGAGTGAGGCCTCCTCCTTTTGGGTAAGAATTTTGTATTTTCCTTCAATGGCAAGAAATCATTATGTGGGTAATTTAATAGGGGAGTGTTCTGGGAAAAGTTGAAGAAGTTGATGTAGAGGTTGATGAACTGGAATTGGGAGAATGCATGCATGTTCGTGTTTGCTTAAACATCACAAAACCATTGATTGCAGAGAGAAAATCAATGTCAGTTTGGATTTTCCATATTGGATTCATTTCCAATATGAGAAATTGCCAGACTTCTGTTATTGTTGTGGATGCCATCGACATGGCCATAGGGAGTGTGATCGATGGCAGCAAAATCAAACCTTATATGAAGCAAAAGGGTTTCCTTACGGATCATGGTTACGAGGAGGTTTTACTGGAAATCGGGGTTGGGAAAAAAAGCAAACAAGGAAGGTGCCTAAGCCGGTGGCTACACCGGCAAAGACAGCCTTGAAAACGATTCCAGCAAATCAGCAAACACTTCCACTAACTACAGCGGAGATTCAGGAGGAGTTGATTATGGTGTTACGAAAAATCCAGGTTATATGGAAAAACAGATTGATAATGGGCCAGCTCACGTCATGGATGGTAAAGTGATTTTAAATTCAGGGTGAGGAGCACAAAATAAGATGATAAAGGAAGTTTGGGGAGATGCAAAAGATCTGGGATGAGGGATGAACTGGAAATTCAAAAAACCGTTGTAACGATTGACAAAGCGAGATTTCATTTTTCTCTTTTGGGGCCACTACCTTTAATGGATCGTGCTGGGTTGGGCCGTATGGGCCTTTCACATGATTCAACAATAGGCCTGCTTCCCGAAATAACCAAAGCTTCAAACGAACTAAGCTTTCGAGTGGGGAGAAGGGGTTCTCGTAAACAAGCTCCAGTTGCCCAAAGACAGAAAGTTGAAGGAAGCCTTAGAAATATAAGATGTCGTGATGCTTTGGAAGATGAAGAAGAAAAGGGAAGGGTTCAGAAGAGGCATACTAATTTTTCGTCAGAAATGGTGGAAGACAATGGTGTGTTATTGGTTGAGGTTGTTTTCATAGCCTTGCCAGCAACAATGAAAACATTGAGCTGGAATTCCCGTGGGTTTGGGAAATCCACGTGGAATTCAGAACCTTCATGACCTTGTTGTGAAGGAAGATCTTAACATTTTGTTCATCTAGGAGACTAGGCTCACAATTTCTGAGATGAACACATGTAAGTTTTGATTTGGCTTTTTAAATTGCTTAGTTGTTAGCTGTGAGGGGCATGGGGGGTTTGGATTTATGTTGGAAAAAGGATGTTAATTTATCTGTATTGAAGTATTCAAAAAACTATGTTGTAATTGCCGATAATGAGCAAGGTGGGAGGAAATGGTATCTAACAGATACATATGGTTTTCCTAAGGTGCCTAATAGACATTATACTCGGGCTCTTATGAGATCAGTAAAGTGTGTTGATGGCCTGGGGTGGTTATTACTTGGTGATTTTAATAAAATAGTGCACCAATCAGAGAAGTGGGGTGGTGTGGATAGGCCAAAGTGGCAAATGAATAACTTTAGAGAAGTTATAAATGACTGTGGTGTGAGGGATTTGGGGCATCAAGGTAGTCCATATACTTGGTCAAATCTTAGAGGGGGTTCTGAATGTATTAGTGTTAGACTGGACAGGGTACTGCCAAATGATATTTGGTGCTTGAACAATCCTATGGCAACTGTGGTACATGATTTAGTTCCTTATTCATATCACATTCCATTGTGGGTGGATACAACAGGGTCCCAAACAAGTTGAATGGGTCACAAACCTTTCAGGCTTGAATCCATGTGGGTAGGGGAGAAAGGATGTTGTAGAATAATTAAAGATACTTAGAGGGATGGGAGCAAAAGGGGGGCTCTAAATACTATGATGAAGTTGCTTGAAACTTGTGGGGAGAAACTGAAGAAATGGAACAAAACAAGTTTTGGTAATGTTAAGTTAAAGATATCTGAAGCTAAGAGAAGATTACAGAATCTGCAAGAGAGGGATCTGGCTGGCCTAAATGTTCAAGAAAATATACAACGCAAGGGAGTAAGAAGTAAATAAATGGTTAGAGAGTGAAGAGGTGATATGGCACCAAAGATCAAAAGCTATGTGGATTCAGGATGGGGACCGAAACTCAAGATACTTTCATTCCAAAGCATCTCGCAGGAAGAAAAAGAACACTATAAAAAGAATATAAGATGATCAAGACTGTTGGAAAGAAGGAAAGGATATGGAAGATCTGATTATTGATTACTTTCAAAAGCTCTTTTCAAGTTCAATATGAGAGGTCATGTTGAGTCTGTGCCAGTGTTGATTCCAAAGTAACAAATCAAATTAATGAGGAGCTGTTAAAACCATATACTGCAGAAGAGGTCCACAATGCTCTTAATTAAATGCATCCTACAAAGGCCCTAGGCCCTGATGGTATGTTCCCTATCTGTTATCAAAAATATTGAAATACTCTTGGACCTCCTGTTTCTCAGGCAATTTTAGAGGCACTTAACACTGGGTTTTTCCCAAAGACTAAACCATACTTTTATCTACCTTATTCCTAAGAAGCAGAACCCTTCTAAAGTAACAAAATTTCGCTCCATAAGTTTGTGTAATGTCCTTTATAAGCTTATCTCTAAGGTGGTAGCTAATAGATTGATGCTAATTCTACCTCTTATAATTTATGAATCTTAATCAGCATTTGTGTCAGGCAGATAAATTAATGACAATGTCTTAGTGGCATATGAGATCATTCATTTCCTAAGGCAAAAAAGAGCAGGCAAGAAAGGTTACATGCTATTAAATTAGACATGAGTAAAACTTAAGATAGGGTTGAGTGAGATATTTTGGAAATGATTATAATTTTTTTTTTGATAGATAATAAGAGAATTTTATTCGAAGTAGGAAATGATTATAATTCAATTGGGGTTTGATGTTAGATGAATAAAACTGATTATGTTTTGTGTTTCCTCAGCCCCGATTTGGATACGGTAGACTCACTTCTTATTCAAACAATTGCTGAAGTTGGACGTAAGATGGGTTTTATGTGTTTTTGAATAAGACAAAACAGGCCACTCTCAAGGAACCCACATCTATCAATTACAAATACTAGCCGTCTATCAATTACAAATACTAGACCCACATCCAAAACATTATTATTCTTTATTTATAAATACATTTATAAATAAAACAAAATCATTATAAATATTATACAATCATTTGTGAGACCCACATCTATCAATTCTCCAACAACTCAAAACCATCTCATCTCACTTCTAATCCAAACACACAAAATCTTCAAAACTCATCTCAACTAAAAATTCTCATTACTATTCACAAACCATATCAACTCATCTCATCTCATATCTCAATCCCAAACGAGGCCTCATTCTCCTTTTCTGTTTTATTGAATGGAGTTCCAAAAGGTTGCATAAAACCAAGTCGAGGGTTGAGACAAAGGGACCCTCTGTCCTTGTATCTCTTTTTTTTTTATGTACTGAGTGTCTTGTTAATCTGTTAAAACAAGCAGCAGTTAATTATGTGGTACCCAGTATACGAATCTATAGAGGGGCTTCTTACTTTAGTTTACTGTTTGTTGATGACAGTGCCATCTTTTGCAAAGCTAGTTTGCACCCTAATATTGAGCTACAAAATTTGCAAAAAAAGTACGAGTTGGCATCTGGTCAGAAATTGAATATGGATAAGACCAGTATGGTGTTTAGTAGAAACGTGAGGGATGATGTGAAGGATGAAATTAGAAATCAGTGGAGAGGTAGTGTTGTGCAGTAGTATGAAAAATATTTAGGCTTGCCTCCAATGATTGGTAGGAAAAAGTCCACTGCTTTTTCTGAAATTAAGTCAATTTAGGGAAGAAATTGCAATATTGGAAGGAAAAACAGCTTTCACAAGAAGGAAATGAGGTATTGCTCAAAGCAGTGGCTCTTGCTATACCTACATATGCAATGAGTTGCTTTAAATTTCCTAATTGTCTTTATAAAGATCTGGAAAGTTTGATGGCTCAATTCTGGTGGGGTAGATATGAGAATAATAAAAAGATCCATTGGATCAGTTGGAAAAAAATGTGCAAGACTAAGTTTCAAGGGGGTCAAGCTTTAAAGATCTTAAACTTTTCAATATAGTTCTTCTTGCTAAACAAGGGTTGGAGGCTTGTTCAACAAATAGATTCTCTATTGTATCAGGTTTTTAAAGCACGATATTTTCCCAAAATAGATTTCTTGGAATCTAAACTTGGTTACAATCCTTCCCATGCTTGGAGACATATGGGAAGCAAGACCTTTCCTACTACAAGGTTGTCAAAAGAGAGTGGGGGATGGAAAGAATATAAGGATTTGGCATGATCCATGGGTTCCAAGTTATAGAAATTTGGTTTGTGAACAATCTATGGTGGAGCTGCATGAAGGGATATCTGAAATTGTGGATTCTCTTATCAATTTGGAAACTGGATGGTGAGACACTCAAATATTACGAGCTCTCTTCAATCTAATTTTAGTTGAGAAAATTCTGAAGATTGTTATTTATCCAATGGGGTATGAAGACAAGTGGATTTGGACTGAAGAGAGGAGTGGTGAGTTCAGTGTTCGAAGTGCCTATAAACTGATTCAAAACAGCTGCAATAATTCAGAAGGGGAGAGTTCTAATAGTAGTAATCTCAACAGGCTTTGGAAAGCAATTTGGAAGATGAAGTTTACCAACTTGCTTAAACCTGATTAAGAAACATGTTGAGATTGATCCTAAATGCAGTTTGTCTATTGCTCTGAGTTAGCTGAGTTTTGGAAATATCATTTACCTATTTTGTTTGATATACCAAGACCTCTTTACTTTATTGATCTAATACAACATGTGAAAAATACTGGTACGATCAGTTGCAGAAATTCTTTCTAATAGCATGGAGTTTCTGGTTTAGGAGAAAGAAAAAGATTCATGATGCAGTTTTACTTACTCCTAAACAGGTTGTTGATCATGCTATTTCAGTACAGAATTGTTATAATTCTTTCTCACAGCAGAAAAGCACAAACCAGTTAAAATCTATCTGCAGTTGGAATCCTCCTCCTGTGGGTTTTCTTAAACTTAATGTTGATGGGGCTTTATTCTTTGATCACAAGAAAGCTGGTATTAGAGCTGTGCTTAGAGATGAAAGGGGTGACATAATCTTTGCAGCTAGTAAGGTGGAATTCCATATTGAAGAACCAGACACAATTGAGTTGGTGGCAGTGTTAAAGGGCTTACAGTTATGTCTTCAGTCTGGTATCACAAAGATGATTGTGGAATCCGATTGCAAGATGCTAGTGGAAGATCAGCAACAAGAGCCAGCACAAGCTGCAACAAGACTAGGAAATTTGGTCTTAGAGGTTAAAAGATTGATGTCTTCTTTTAATGTTTGTTTGTGTCAGCATGTTAATTGTTTATTTAGGCAATAGTGTTGCTTATAAGCTAGCTAGAATGGCTTGGAATGCTGAGGATTTGATTGTATGGGGGGATTATGTACCTAAGCCTATTGCCCAAGTTATTTGGGTTGAGAAGATCTCTTGTAATCCTTGATGCAATATATGGAAGCCTTCTTATAAAAAAAAAAATACTGCAAATACAATTTCAACCAGCAAACAAGCCAAACGTTGACACTCAACAAATTTAAGCAGTAGTTATGGAAAATTTGAACTGTCCGTTAAGAAAGAAACCGCATAAGTTATGCATAACATTAAAAGTTTCATATTCTTGTGCTTTCCTCAGTTTTATTAGCAACCAATCGATGGCAAGCAAAATTGATTCCAGCCGAAAAATAGTAAGCCAATTTTACGGGAGTCGAACAATATACGATCAGTTAATTTGTGACATCCTGAGTACCATTTAACGGCAGCTGCGGTGGTAACGCCGGAACTTGAGGATGCACATGCAAACACCCTGCCGTTGATTTGTGAACACCCAGAGGACGAAGACCAAGCCGTCCCGTGCTTGTTGTCGTGGTGCTTCCCGAAAGTAGCGTAAGTGGTTGCTAACGTGCGCACAAGAGGCATAGGCAAACTGAAACTCCGGCAGCCATTGGCTAGGGTTGAAGCAAGAGTCGCGGAGCCCATCTTCGGGGTCCTGTGCTAGTTCAGGTGAGGTACTAGCAGAGCCAGAGATTTTGATCGGTGTCAGGTTTTAGGATACGGGTCGGGCTTATCTGAGTAAGGACTTCCGCGAATAATGGATCAGGAGGACATTTGGAAGATATTAGGCCTGATTTGTGTGAGAAGAGAAGCAGCCCATATAAAATAATAGGCCCGGGTCGTTGGAGGAATCTTCTCCCACCAAGCGTGACAATCGAGACTCTCCCCAACAGAGTGTAGTAGAGTAGAGGTGGGCCGCAGGAGAGATCTCTTCAAGGCCCACAAAACAATGGTCACCACTCACCAGTCACGCATGAGTGGAAAGATGCACCATGGCTGCTATGTATGCTGAAGAAGTAAGGGTTCGATCGGTTGGATTCGATTAAATGTTAAATATATTTGAAGAATTAAATTAGAATAAATCAATTTGAAAAACTTAAAAACCAATCCGTCATCAAGTTTTGGTTTTTTCGATTTCGGTTTGGTCGGAATTTTTAGTTTTATAGTGAAAAAAAAAAAAAATAGATACTTGAACAAAGTTTTAGTAAGTGATGGGTCTCATATCTCTTATTTGAGACTATCCAAGAAAATAATATATCTAGAAGAAGGAAAAGTGGGTATGCTAGCAACACCGATTCGTTATTTGGTGAATTTTCTCAAAGAAAAAAGATTGGCAGAAAAACTACTGTTGACGTGGGAGGCTGCCGCCCAGCACGTCTCTTTGTCAAAACTTCATCTCACATGTGAGGAGATTAGGTTCTGGATATCTTCTATTATGGGGGAGATAGGCCAGAAAGACTCTTTTTGTGATATCGCGTCTAAGACCTTCTGCGAATCGCCTTCAAAGATTGCTTGTTCTTCATGTCTTG
Organism: Platycarya strobilacea; assembly: GCA_036898215.1. Lineage (NCBI taxonomy): Eukaryota > Viridiplantae > Streptophyta > Magnoliopsida > Fagales > Juglandaceae > Platycarya > Platycarya strobilacea. The sequence goes on from CM072547.1 coordinate 15,628,451, forward strand.
TTGCTGCCATCTCCACTGCAAGAAGAGCCACTTTGGCATCACTAATAAGAGGAAAACACGTATTAATCTTTTCTGTGTGTATCTCTAAAATGAGGCCCGATTGATCTCTGCATGCCGCTGAGGCGACGGAGAAAGAATCCCTAACCGCAACATCGAAGGAAAAACTTTTGAATCTTGGCGATGGTGGATTCCAAAATGCTTTGTAAGCCTTCTTAAATTCCCAAGCTTTTGAGTAGCTCTTATAAATATTCCTCGCCTCTATTACTGTATTTTCTATGGAGAACTTGGAGTGGTTGTGAGCAATGTCGTTTCTTGTTCTCCATAAAAAATCCAAAATGATGACCGCAAATAGTTGGAAACTATTAGAGTCTTCTTTCGAGAGACCGAAATCTTTATCACAAAAGATTACCATCTTAATCAATTCTTGAATAGAGTTGATGGGTATGATCCCATTTTTCAGAGGCCAGAGACTTTGTAGCCACAAAATTTGGACGATAGGGCATTTGATAAAAAGATAAAAAGTCGACTCCTCTGCTTTGTTGCATAAAATGCATTCCCCTTCATCTTCCTTTTTTAGAACTTCATTAATCCTGGATTTTGTGGGTAAAATATTCCAAAGCAATTTCCATAGCATTACCTTGTGCCGATCATGGATTTTGAGCTTCCAAAGATGTTTATAAAGATTTTGATGTGGGGCTTGAATATGCTCTTGATCCATTAACGTCTGGTGGTATGCTAATTTTACTGAATATTCATCATTTGGAAATGGAATCCATAATACTCTATTTGGTCTTGAGATATAGGAAGGTAGAGGCAATTTCTTTATTTCATTGTTGGTATATTCATCCATCAGAGTTTTCATTTTATCTTCATCCCATCTTCTTGGTCCTTATAGAATAATATCAGCTACTGAAAACTGCATTTGAGTTTCATTCAGTCCACTAAGAGGCTGAGGTCTAAAATTAGGAATTCTAGGTACCCATGGGTCGAGCCATAAATTTTTTACGGAACCTTCATTGATTTGTATGCATCTGCCCTTGTTTATCAGTTCCCTTGTGCCTAGTAGTTCTTTCCATGTGTTCGAATCTGTTGGTCTAGGTTGTGCAGTCCAGAAGTCTGAATTACTAAGATATTTGCTTTCTAGCAAAATCCTCCAAAACTTTCCTGAACCCTGGCTCATTTCCCACCTTATTTTTGCTAGAAGAGCTAAGTTCATATTAGCCATTTTCCTGATACCCAAACCACCTATAACCTTTGGTTTGTAGATAGAGTTCCATGATTTAAGAGTCAAATTACTCTGCTTTCCTTTAGGGAAGCCCCACCAGAAATCTTTGAAACTTTAATCCAAAGACTTACAAATCGATTGTGGAATTTTGAATGACAGCATATGATATGTGGGAATTGTGCTTGCAACTGCTTTGATGAGAGTAGTCCTTCCAGCTTGAGAAAGTAATTTTAACTTTCATCCTTCTAGTTTCTTCTCTACTTTGCTTGGTAGTGATTGATAATCTTTTTTTTTTCCTTCTACTAAATGAAATAGTAAGACCAGGGTAGCTCATTTTAACCGAGGATGCTTTGTAAGGTAACCATTGAGTAATAAGCCTTTTGGCCCCAACATTGGTATTTCCTGTAATAAAGATGGTGGATTTGCTCAAGCTAACTTTTTGGCCAGACTACAATTGATACTTTTCCAGACTTTCTAAAGTTACCCGTGCATTTTGTTCATTAAAATTACCCGTGCATTTTCAAAGATGATAGTATCATCCTTAAATAAGAGATGGGTAACTGCTTATTCTGATTCCTTCTAAATTTACTGGTGGACTATCAAAACTGAGAATGTAGCAGTAGAGATGCATTCTTTGATAAGCTTAATCCAAATTGTATTGTATCCCAATTGTTTCATAACTACGAATAGGAAGTCTCATTCCACTAAATCAAAAGCCTTTTCCATGTCCAATTTGATGGCCATCAACCATGTTTTCCCCTTCTTCTGCTTTAAGTGATGCATAAGTTGATGTGCAATTATTGAATTTTCTTTGATGTTTCTTTCAGGAACAAAAGTTGTTTGAAAAGGAGAGATTATTTTATCTAGTGTGGCTTTAAGTCGATTAGCCATAATCTTAGTGATTGTTTTGTATATGACATTGGTGAGGCTAATGGGTTGATAATGACTAGGGGTATTGGGATTATGATTTTTTGGGATTAGGGCAAGATTAGTATGGTTTAGCTGTCTCAACAAACTTCCATTTCTGAAAAAATTCTGTATAGCCTCAATTACCTATTTTTTAATAATATGCCAGTAAAATATGTACAAGAGTACTGTCATACCATCTGGCCCTAGTGCCTTGTGGTTCGGGATTTGTCAAGTGCATCATTGATTTCCTTTTCTTCTGGTATTACTAGAAGCATTTCATTGTCTTGAGGAGTAATTTGACTCTCAAAAAGGTTATCAAGATGCTTAGGGAAGCTTGGATTTGAAGTAGAGTAAACCTCTGAAAATGATTAATGAATGTATTTTCTATAAGGTCAGAATCTGAGGACCAAATACTTGTATTCAGTTTGATTGAATCAACTGAGTTTCTTCTTCTTCTTATGGTTGTGGATAAATGGAAGAATTTGGTATTGAGGTTCATCGTTGTAAGCCAATCAACTCTGGACTTTTGCTTCCATAGTGTTTCTTCATGCTCCATTTGTTTGTGTAATTCAAATTGGAGTTGTTCCTCTTTTGCTTGGTCATATTGATCTACCAGAGCTTTTTGTATGCTGAGTAGTTCATTTTCATTGCTCTGGATATTTTCTTGTATTCTGCCAAAATAAGCCCTATTCCAAAGCTTTAACGCATCTTTTGTGGCTCTTATCTTTTTGCATAGGATGTATGAAGGATTTCCTTAAAATTGAGTGCTCCATGCTTCTTTCACCACATTTATGCTTAAAGGATCATTGGTTCAAAAGGTTTCAAATTTGAAGGACTATGCTTTGGATAAGCTGCTCACCGTGTTGAGCAAAAGTGGATGGTGGTCTGAAGCAGTTGAAACTAAATGTTGAAGATTTGCATCCGGAAAGAGTTGTCTCCACTCTTGATTTGCTATCATTCTATCTAGCCTTTCTCGTATTAGAGCCATCCCTTGTTTTCTATTAGACCAAGTAAATTGAGGACTCGAGTATCCTAGATCAATTAAGCCTTGTTGATCCATGAAAGATTTAAGACCTCTGTTTCTGTTTGTTTGAAATAATCTTCCACCAGAGTTTTTTGATTGATCTAAAATATCATTGAAATCCTCCAAACAGACTCATGGACCTTTGAAAGATTGTTTTAGAGATTCCATATGATTCTAGAAGTGTGCTTTTTGGTGCCATTGTGTTGGAGCATACACAAAAGTTCATAGCCATGGATTATGAGAAGGATCCAAGTAAACCAAAATAGAGATAGCATTAATATTCACATTAACCGGTTCTATATCTATACCCGATCTCCATAATAGTAGTAAGCCTCCTTTTTTACACTGAGCAGGTATTTGTACAAAAAAGTGGAAATCTAAACTATTTACAATGCTAGTGGTACGTTCATACGCCACATAGGTTTCCGAAAGTAAAATTATATCTAGATTATGTATTCTAATATTAGCTCTAATATTTCTAATTGCCTTTGGTCAAGCAAGACCTCGACAATTCCAAGCCATTATCTTCATCCAGACTTGGGAGGCTCCTTAAAGATGGCCTCATTAGCTTACTTGGATTTCATTGAGATAGAGAAGTTTTGAAACCTGTAAGGGTAATATCTGATTTTGTCTTTTTCTTTCATCTTGCCTGAGTGTGCTTGAAGGTGTTCCTGAGTAGATTGTGCTCTCTCTATATCCTCCATTTCCTGGTTTGGCGGACCCTTGCTCTTTTCTGATTCTTCCTTCGTATCTTTTTCTATTTGCACCTTCACCCATTGTTATTTTTTCTTTGGTTGAGGTGACTCATGTTTCAGTTCTTGAATTGGCCTCTTAGAAGGCAAAGATAAGGCTTTCTGTTGGACTGGGTTTGATTTCTCAATAAGACTTTTTCCCTTTTCCCACACAAAAGAGGATTCTTGAATTGAGATTGATGAAGACTTTTTTAAAACTTTTGGAACATAATTCTTGGCTTGCATGTTCCTCACTGCTTGAAGGTTTAAGGCTCTTATAACAGGTGTGCTCTTCTTAGAGACTGGCTCAGAGACAAATGAGTCAGAGTCATGGTAGAAATTCGAAAGCTGTTGCTTGAGAGCTGGCTGAGGTTTTTCTGTTTTCTCTATCAGATCTTCATATGAATTCTCCACTGCAATATTTTTTTAATTTTCCGAAATCGAGAGTTTCTCAACTTCAAAAATCTGGGTAACTGGAAGATATTGAAAAGAAGATGGCTTAAATAGACATGGGCTTTCCAGTTCTCCAATAGAACTTGTAGCGGATGATAAGTGTGCTTTTGAGTCTGATTCCGAGGCTACTGAGGCCATTTTACATTGAAGCCTTGTTATGGTTGGGCTCTGATAGTTAGAAGGCTCTGAATGTGGGAAAGGGGCCCATGTTTGCCTTGGGTCTAAAGAGGGTTCCTTTTCTAAAGTAAAAGCATTGAAAGAGAGACAAGGAAACACCTTGTTGAGATGAGGAAGATTCTTTGGAAGATAGAAGCCCAAACCTTTCATCATGACCTTTAAACCCTCTCGTGGTGTAAAATATTGCTGCCAAAATGAGTGATATGGACTAACTGAAGTGATGGTTACCATATCTTCTGGAGTTGATTTCTTGAACGCTAGGGAGGAGTAGTTGGATATATTGAATTCTGGCTGAGAGTGGAGTAATGAGTCTCTGTTACTGTTGGGAAACAGTGAACCTTATTCTTGTATTGGATCTACAGTGAAGGGATTGGAGTGTTCCTCCTGAGTTGATGCCATTCCCGAATAGAATTGGAGAAAATCTTATTGCCCTGCTGTTTTCGTTTCCCTTGCCAAATTAGGTCGCACAACTGGGTTCGAAAACTGGAGAGTGTGGCTTTTCCCGTGCGCTTCATCATAGATTTGAAGCTCCTTTCCTTTGATTTTTGCTTGTTCCTTGACTAAATATGAGGTGGAAACTTTCTTAGTTTTCCCATGGACGTTATGCCTCTCGTGTTTGAAAATAATCTTAGGATGGATTAGGATTTATGTATTCTGCACGAAACGAGACCAAATTCTCATGGGACATGCAAGTGTGTTGTATTTTGACAGAAGACTTGCGTGAGTCCCAACTTTCCACATATATAGCAAAAATCTGATAATATATCAAACTTAATTGCTACCCAAGATTCTGTATCTTCACCTCTTGGCATCATAAAACCTTGCTTTAATGATTGCGTTATATCCAACTCAACTTTAATGCAAAGGTAGTGTCGCGATGTAACCCTGAATATTGGGTCTTCCTCTACATGGATCAAAAGACCAAGAGCGTTCCCCACGTTTGAAGCATTTCGCAGTATCATATAAATCCAAAGTGAAACCATGAATCTGTATGGTGAAAATAGCATACTGATGACTGATTTCTTAAATAGTCAATCCTGGGGTCCAAGGCTTCAAAACAAGAAGATGACCTCCAAAGTTCCATAGCCCTTGATTTTGTATTTTTCGCTTATCTTGGGCCGTTTGGAACGTGAACAGAAATTTGTTGTTTTCCATATCTTTTATACGGAACACCTTCACAAAATTCCATGCTGCTTTAATACTTGCATGCATAACCTGTTTACTTATGCTTGATGCTTCTATCTATTATGAGCTGACCTACTAGAAGCCTATCTGATTTTTCTTTTGTCGCTGTAGGATCCGGTTCTTAGTTGAGCTCCCTCCAGAAAAAGCTGCCGTTTGCAAAATAAGCTCTTCTATTTCCATCCGATGAAAACAGATTAAAGGCTTAGATATTAAGCAAGTAAGTTAAAGAAATTTGTAGGATAATCAGTGTAAAGTTCTAAAAAGAACTAAAAAGGGTCTCAAGAACACCAGAAGTGTGTAGGGGCCTCCACTTTCTAGAGAGAAAGCGAGTACTTTTTTAGCGTTATTATGTCATATCATATCAACTGTTATACTAAGCTTTTAAGATAAATTTTATGTTACAAGAATATTAATATTAGCATATAATATATAATATGATGTAAAAAATATATAAAAATTATTTAATATATAGTATTAAAATTAGAAATAATGTATATGTATATGTACAGTACAAGTTTAATTCGATTCCAGTTGTTGTTCTAAAATTCAAAATTGAAACCGAATCAAGTTTCAACAATTTTGCTGGGTAGGAATTGGTATCGGACCGGTCTGATTCACCAGATTCTAGATTTTTTTTTTTTACTGCCCTAGCTTAAGGCTTGTGTTTCCACTTCACGTGGCCGTGGGCAAGTACTAACATGTGTTGAAGGCAACTCCAGGCACAAAATGGAGAATTGAAAATCAAATTAAGTTGGAAATATTTAAAAATAAATAAATAAAAAGTTATGGAAGAAAAAACAGAAACAGTACCAAACAAACTGATCATAAACAACAGTGTATTTGAAAATGAGTAATGTTATATTTCATGTTTTTATTTTATTATATAAAATGTGACATATTTATTATTATTAAATAATAAAAAATTATTTAACAAATGACTATTTAATAATGATAAATATGCTAAATATTACATAACATAATGAGAGTAGGATGGCAATATGGTATATTAAATATGCTGAATATTATATAATAGGATGAGAGTAGGATGGTAACGTGGTGTATCGAATTTAAAAAAAAAAATATTACATGAACAATATTATACACTACACCAATATTCTACTTTTATCTCATTGAATAAGATATAGTACATTTATCTTTATTTAATAATAAGAATTATTTAATAAAAAATTATCTGATGGTTATAAATGTATCACATTTTGTATAATGAAGTGAAAATGAGATGATGATGTTGTGTATAAAATTTTCTAAAATACATAATTATTAGGATCAGAACGAGAGAGCCTATAGATGAGTGAACTAGAAATTGATTAAAAGACCTTACAAAAGCCAAGCTAATAAATTGATCATGTAAGTTAGAGTTATTGTACAATAATATATATATATATATTTATATATATAATGTTATATATTACATTAAATTACATTAATTTATAAATTTATTTTTATGAGATATTTTATAAAAAAGGCATTTTTTTATTTTATAATAATGTATTTAAATATGAAGCGGTTGAACGTTACGAGAAATAATTCAATTTTTGTCACCGGAAATGATATAGAATAATATTTTAAATAGTTGATAGAAAAAACAAATCACCTAAAATATAATGCATAAATATAATAAATTTAAAGGTAAAGAATAACATTATTCTTTTAATAACAGCGACATGAATTTATAGATTAAACATGTGAATTGTTACATTTTAGTGGAGGTTTTCTTATAAACAGTATTGTTCAAATAAACGAAAATGTCAGGACACCTAAAGACAGATCACGTGGAATTATTATTTTTCTCTCAAAATAATTTGTGTTTGACTTATAATTAAGTCATTGTCAAATCTAGTTCGAACATAAATAAACCTCATGGTCTTTGTCGTCCAAGACATCCTCTTTAGTCTTTTCAGTATCTAGGACGCTCTAAGGGTGACCGAAACGGTGCCTAACAAGTTTATTTGTCTAAAATTAAAACAAAAGCAAAACAAAACAAGAAAATAAGTGTATTTATAAATTTTTTTATATTAAGAATTTGTGCGTCTATCTTTTCATTTTTTTAAATACATATAAGAATTTGGTTATATACAATTATTTTTATGTTTTATCCGCCAGCAATAATTGTATTTGTATGTCCTATGTCGTTCCCTTAGACCATTTCTAATACTTACACGGAGAGTTGGTTTGAATTTGGAGATAAAATAAGATAAATTATAAACAATAAAATTAAAATAAATTACAAATAATAAGATTGAATTAAAAACAAACCGTCCCTTAATTATACGCGTGCCATCAATGTCATTGTCTAGGTTTTAAATCATCTGATTGAACTGAAGTGTGGACTTGGAACATATTTTTGTGCGAAACACACACTATTAACGATGAAAAAATAAAAAATAAAAACAATCAAATAAAAACAATCAAATTCACCACGCATGGTATATGTGTTTGGATAAATTACTTATGTTCATAAAATTATAAATTTTATTAATTAAAAAAAATTACAATCACTCAATTTTAATTTATACTCTAAAACTTTTTACTCTCTCTCATAATATATTTTCACTTTACGACTTGAAACATAATGATGTGTGAAACACACATTATTAATAATAATAATAATAAAAATAAATACTATCAAATTATTTTTATTTATAGAGTTGTAGAAATTTTATTAACTAAAAAAGACTACAATAACTCAATTTTAACTCACACTTTAAAACATTTTGCTCTCTCTCACAATTTGCATTTATTTGATAATTGTTCTGTCTTAAAAATATTAAAGGTCATACAAAACAAATTAAATATAACATATTTATACCAAATAATGTGGAAACCATAATTTCTTATTTCCTTAATATTAACTCGAGCGAAATGTCAAACTAACTTTTTGTCTTGTCTTCACTCAAGCATCACTCAAGCAGAGTGTCAAAAGGAGTATTGAGCTAACTCTTTATTTCTCAATTTTCAACTCTCAGATCAATTTCCACATGTAATCCAACACATTTTTTTTTTGTAGTTCTAAATAAGTTAATTTCATTAAACTAAAAGATAATACATAAAAAGAAGGTGGAGTTTCTAACCAGACACTCCAAAAGTAATAAACAACAGTGAAAAGTGATAAAAAAAAGCAAGATTATTTGAAATGGATAAAGTGTTCGCAAGAATGCGAACATTAGTAACACCGCTAGAAGCAATAGAAATAACGGATGCACTGTCACTTATTGTTTTGAGTTGATTTTTAAAGAGTTCTATAATACCTCTATCAAGATTATGAATTAGGAAAAACGGTAATATAGGATAGTTAACAGCCGGAAGCAGAGGACCAACCCAGCCAACACTACAAAAAAAAGTGCTATTTCCGGCTTATTTTTTCCCGGCGACTAAAAACGAGCCAAAAATAATCCATTTAAAGTATTCAATTGAAAAGCTTCTGGCGGAGCAAATAAGAGCCGGGAAAAAAAGTTTTTTAATGATAAAGTTAGGAAAAACTCCCAAATCGCCCGCGCACTTTTCTTTTACTTCCAGTTTCGCTCTTTCTTCATCGCCTGCCGCGTCTCTCTCCTTCATCGTCCCTATGCCATTTTCTGTAGCGGACACCGTTAGTTCACCTGTGTCTTCTCGCCTCCTCTGAACGTCGATGAGTCTCTCTCAATCTCTTCCTCGATCTTCCTTCATCTCTTTTTTTTTCTCTTGCTAAGGGGCTTGGTTGGTTTGTTACTGAAATGGCAAAAAAATGCCCCATTAGCCCTTCTAGAATATGAAATCATATATTTTGTGGTTGAGTTACGGCATATATTGGCATATATTCCTCATTTGTACAATGAATTAGGGCATAAATTGCTCGCTATATTTATCGTCTCATTTTTTACGATTGCTCTAAGTTCTAAGTTGATTTCCTGCTAGGGCAGCAAGTTTCGAGTCTTGGACAACACAGATCGGTTGGAGTTTGTTTTACATGTCTGATAGAATGACTCTCCAATCTCCATTACTCCTCTGTAAGTAACCGTCCAGTAAGTAAATTGGCAGAAGAATCTCAAATGATGTACAAATTTTATCAGAACAAAATTGGGGTTTGTCATTTCTAACCTCTTGGTTTAGTTGTGGAATTAGAAAGAGGACTATTGTTTGGTAGCCTCATCTCATGTATATGCAATTAATATTGTATCTATGTAGTAATGCAGAAGTGCTCTCTTTGCTGTTTGCTACGGCTTTGGTTCTGGACAAAGGATAGAAGCATCTTTATCCAAATCTGAAAATATTTATAGAAATTAAGCTGAAGTTTAAATATATTACTTTTAGTTATTTATTTAATTTATATCTGTATAGATAGAAAAATTAAGAAAGAATATCAAGATCAACATATATAAGTAATGCTAATTACAAATATAATGAAGGTTTTCTTTACTTATGTAACTATCATGTTAGGAAAGGCTGCAAAATGGGTGTGCTAAACTATTTTGGAATTTTTGGGACAGGCACATGATTATCATGCAAAGTGGAGATCATTCAGTGCAGCCATTAATTTGGGTAATTTCCAACCTTCACTTATTGCCGGACCTGGCCATTGGAATATAACTTGATATTGCTTTCTTTTCACTAATTAAAAACTCAAAACCACATCATTTGTTTGATATTGGGATATAACTTGATGTTCCTTTCTTTCTCGATAGATGTGTTCTGGATGCCGAAATATTGAAATATGCTGGTGAAGGTTATGCAAAAGGTGTCTGCTCAATCTACTATATAAAAGGAAAAGATGTGGAGGGCCCAAGTTCTGATTTTGATCTTGTAGTGGTGATTTCTGCTGCTAGACTAAGTCCCCAGAATTTCTGGTATGTGAATATTTTCAACTCACAATTTAAAACAATACTTTGTGGAGTATCATTTAAATAGGACATAACTACATTAGACTAACTCTTGGTTCTCTGTCTATTTGCACCCTACCTTGTACCTCGTCCGTAATAAGATTTTTTAATGTTTATTGGCGCATTGTGTAGGAATGGAAGTTGGCGTTCCGTATGGAATATTGAGTTCAAGGATGTTGAACAAATACTGGAACTGAGAGGCAAATTGCAGGTAATTGTCTACAGCTGTTATGACTATTTTTTGCTCTTATTTCTTTTTCTAGGCAATTTGGACTGTATTAATATTTCTTGAGAGCATATAAAGCAACAATAAGATAAATTTTTCTTGTCCTCTTATTATGCTTTCAGGTGGGTGCCCATTATTTTGAAGAGGGAAATGTGCAGTTAGATGCGAAACATGAATGCAAAGACACAATAGTACTTCAGGTTATCACAAACTTTTATGTCTTTCAACAAGTAATTTTGTAAGTCATTATTCTTCAATATTTTTGCTGTTGCTTTTATTCTACAAAAGCTTGATCTTGCATAATTCATGAAATGTCTTTTTTACTTATCATAGATGGTGAGGTTTTTTTACGTCTTTTCTGAACAATAGTAAAAATCCTCCCAAAGTATTGCCCTGGTATCTTAATCTGAAGATGTGCTGAGTATATGTAGATGTCGATGTTAAGAACATGGTGATTTGGTAGTGGTAATTGGTTATAACTTGGATGGTTGAGTTATCTAATGATTCTAGCCCGCTTACATTCCTCTGGTAATCTTTAAAGCCATGCTGGGAAAGAAGACTACTTCAAGCATTGTTTGATCAAGTTATAATTATGTATGTATACAGAGTATTGACTGAGTTTTAGTCTCTCAAAGTTGTAATCTTAATTCTTGGTGAGTGCTATTGATGGTGTTTGTTTTCCTGGAAAACAGGATTTCCATCAACAACCTTGAGATATAAAATGATGAGCCAGTACTGGTAAGCTTCTATTCCCTTCAATTCCTGTCATCATTTGCTTTAGTTTTTTGTAATTTGTGGGTGTTGATTTTAATTCGAATATGCTCTGCATATTTGAACTTTGAACTTAATTTTTTTTTTCCTTTTAATTTTCCAAGTAATACTAGTGAATTATCATCTAAAAGAATAAAACTTTGACCAATGCCTCATTATTAAACCCAAGAGTATGATACATATATAAGTATGTAAATAAATGTTTTTGTGAGGTGTAGTCAGGGATGTATGTAGAAAGGGGTTTGAATTATCAATTATTACGTGCAGATGTATAGGTAATTATACCTATACATGAAGAATCAGACTTTTTTTAGTTTCATCAGGTGCCCTGTCGTTGAGGAATCGGACTCTTTTGATATCATGGTGCTTATGTGTATGTTGAAACCTGAAACTCATTTTATTTCAAATAATTTTGGCCTTTGGAGGAGCAGACAAGTGGAAAGTGCAATTTTGAATTTATACAGCATCTGCTTTGTTCCATAATTTAATTGAATGCACGACAAAATGATCACAGGTGGGAATTATCCCCCTTTTCTTGTGGGTAGAGAAGTGGTGGCATTCCAAGTGCAATAGTATGAGTTTCTGTCAGTGGTGGAATTATCCCCCTTTTCTTAGATTTTGTAACATTAAGATCTTTAGAGACAGATTGAGATATCAGTTATTATTGTCAAGAGCCTAATAACATATTAACTGATTATCTAAATGGAAAATTTGGATTGGAAACTCCCACATAAATTTGGATTGGAAAATTGTTTTCTATCTTGATAAGGTTTTAAAAAGTTTTGTTCTATTTATAGGTAGATATAAAAAATATAATTGATCAAAGTTATTGATGTGGTGGTTGGTTGTGATTTTGCAGAATTTGTTGGGGTCTATGCATGACACTATATTGTTGAAGTTTTGTTTTTTTGAATCGTTTGTAAAGCATTCAGTTGGTGAATTTATGTACTTCTCGATGTATTAAAAGTTATACATCTTATTGATTAAAACTACTGTACAAAGAGCAAATTAAAATAAATGACTGAGAATAGTTTGAAGTTAGATTATTTAGAATTATGACTTTTGTTCAGAAAAGTTTTGGATAAATAAAACAGTTATTGTTTTCTTTGAATTAAGAATGTTTATATTTAATATTATATATAGTTAAATAATTAGATATATATATATATATTCCAGAAAAATCTTTCCAAATTTATGATTAAAAATAAAATAAAAAATAGCCAAAGATTATTTTCGGACAAAAGAGTTTTAAATGACAGATTTTGCTGAAGACAGGAAATTTTATTGTGGCGAAACTTGGTCGCCGCAAAAAGTTTAATTTTTCTGCGATATTTTAGCCACAAAAAGTTTTTCTTGGCTCTATAATAGCGGCTAACGTTGGGCGGCCAATTCTAGCTACAAATACTTTTTTGCGACGATTTATAGACTTTTTGGGCGACTTTTGATCGTCGCAAATATCGTTATTTCTTGTAGTACAACGGTGATGCGTGCATCACATGCACTACCTATGGAGTTGAACGAACTGATAAATCTGGTGGATTTGGGGACCTTTGAAGCCAGCCTTCAAAGTTATTCCAGAACGCAATTGCGCATGAACGACATGCACGACTGAGGCCACGCATGCGGCAAACACGCCAATAAAAATCATAAAGTTTTTCTCTAAACTTGAAGATCGATGTCTATAGAGGATAAGGAGGCGGTCTGTGTTGGTCGTAGAATGACGAAAGACAAAAGATCAGTGATAGTCGACGATAAAGAGAAAAAACATAGGAAAAATTTAAGAAAATTAGAAAAAAAAAAAAAGAAAAAAAAAAGAAAGCATAAGTAAAAACATCTAGGGACGGCTAGGGGAGGAGGCGGTTGGAGCTGGAGCTTCGAGACCCATCCACCCAGTGAATGAGAGAAAATTGTTGAGTAAGGCTCTAATTGAAAGAAAAAAAAAAGAGAGAGAGAGAAAGCCAAAAAAAAAAATGCAGCCTTAGAAGTTAAGAGGGTTTCAACCCAACACATAATTAGTTCACTCACTGGTGTCTTTCTAATATTACGGCCATAATTTTTTTTTTATCAAAAGAAATTTACACCTGCTTTGTAATATAATATATCATAAACTTATTTACAAATTTCTTTTATGACTCATATCTATATATATATATACAAGTATATCGGACGCAATTACTATATATACCTGCTTTGATATGGGTAAATTAGTCTAATTTGCTATTGGATGCTTTGATCATATACAATTAGTAATTTACCTACAAAGCGTTATTATATATATATATATATATATATATATATATATATATATGATCGAGAAGATGAGTAGCAATTGACATTAATATTGTTTTGAAAAACACATGCAGTGGTTACCCAGGCCAGGCCACCATACTCACCTGCAGAGAAAATTAATGTGCCAGATCTGGAAGCTGTACTGATTGCCTTGCAGGAGGGACGCACCCGGCGACATTAATGTGCCAGTCCAGATTTCTTAGAGAAGGGTACTCAAGTTGGCAAAACCACAATAAATGCAGTGTGGCAAGATTATAATATTTCAGCATGTGGTCTCCAGAGAAGCATAGACGTAGGGCTTCGAATTCTTTTTTTTTAAAGGGAAAGATAAGTGACCACAGCCAAAACTGGATGACTGTAGTAAAGTTTCCGAAAGGAAAAAATGAAAATTAATTAGTAAATGCAGCTTTCAGGCTGCCTCTGGATCAGCAGTTCATCTCATGAATTGCCTCTTAACATGTAAAATACGGTATTTGATAATTAAAGAAACCTGTTCATTATTTTTTTAAAAATTTTATTAGAAAGAAGAGATATGCATCATATAAATTTTGAAATAAATTTCAATCAAAATAATATGAGATTTTTTTTACTCTTCCTCACTTATAAACCGATATTTTGTTGTACTCTTATCTAGTAGATTATTTCATTAAATTAATAAGTAAAGCGTATTATTAAAAAATTTATATACCATTATCTAAAAATCTTTATTAAAAAGAAGCGATGATAATACCTCGTATAAAACTAACACTACAAATTCCTTCCAAAACAAGGTAAAATTTCCTTTAATTATTACCCATCTTCCTTTTTTGATATAAACGGGATTCGTGAACGTACTCCATTCCAAGATTTCCTTCTCTCTTAATTTTAAGTCAGGATTTAGCTCCTTTGACTGTTTATCCCCTTGATTAATCTTAATTTTTTTAGTAGCTGAATGTGTAATTTTTAAGCATACAGAGTATATATATATATATATATATATATATATATGTATACATGAGACTGCAGGCAGAATGCAGACCATTCATGAACCTCTTTGACTCTTGACTCTGTAAACGCTGTACTGGTCCATGGCCGTGGTAATTTGCACTTTGCACCACTGTCAGTCTGTCCGCAACACGTGGATACAAATCTCAGACTGCTCAAAAGTTTTCAAAACACCATGGAGAAGTTTCTATCATGTAACACGACTTCTTCCCCTCTGTCAGCTTAAAAGTCAAGGTTTCTTAAATGTCTAGCTCATTTTCCCAACCGTGTCTAGCTTAAAGTCATGGCAACTTGATTGAACCGAGGATGATCGATCAGTACGTTATTGCAGTAAAATATTCGGTTTCATTTTTGTACTGGGGAAAATGCAGGATGAAAGCTCAAAGAAATATAGAGAGGAAATAAAATAATTAAGCATTATTGAGTAGCATGCATAATAGATGGATATATACTCGATAGCAACAAATATTAATGGCACAGGAAGCGAACCAATTATTCATGGCATGTGGTACACGAGAATTTGCTCCTCCAGTAGATCAAACCGCCAACCCCGTGAAAGGACATAGAGCAATGCACGATCCCCGTGACGGAAATCATTCAAATGTCAACGTAATTTGAGTAAGTCCCGTTCGTTGCGGCCGGGTTCGATATATTATATAAGTATAATTTTACATAGGGTCGAAAATGTGGAGTCGAGTGAGAGTTGGGTGAGATGGCATCATGCCACGTCAGTCTTATTTAAAAAATATATATATATTTGTGTTGATGTAGGCTGTGCAAAATGCAGGAGATCCAAAAAATCAAAATAGAAAGACTGAACCTCGCGAAGAAAGAGAAATGACCTGCATTGTCTTCAACCTAGCGAGTTTTAGAGAAGCGACACCATCGTCGACATAAACATGCATGCATGGCGTTGGATTAATTAGATCTTTCATGTAAATATTTAAATCAGAAAGGATTCATTAAAATTAGGTGAACCTATGTGTGTTAAGCTCTACTGTCCACACATATATAATATATTTTAAATTATATAAGTTATAAGGAGTTTTAAGTTAGCAATTGGTAATAAGGATATAACATAAACGAAAATTCTATATGTGCATTGCATCACCATTTTCTTTCATCTTATTATATAAAATGTGACAAATATATCATCAGTGGATGATCTGAATGGTACTCATTGTCTACATGAGCTGAATGTGAGGTGTAATATATTAGATATTCTGTAATCTGTAATTATTTTTAAAAATCTGGTAGTTGACCAATCTTGCATTTAGGTGTAAGAATATTTAGTTTACCTTAGAATTGGTTGTTTCCATTCTTGGAAGATAATTGTATCTATATATTGCCTCCTAACTTGGAGAAGAATACATATGAGTGAATTATTTTAACAATATTACTCTGTTTAACATGGCATTAGAAATCCAGGTTCGATATTGAGTGAATTGGTGACAATCAACTGAATATTAGTTTTTGAAGTTTGAAGACCACTAACAAATACAATCAACATATATCTATTGTGAGTCCAATGGCCATCACTACAGACGAATCAACCAAACTAGCCCCAACACCTGCACCACAAATCATTTTTCATCAAGACAACTCGGCATTTCCTACTGGTATTACATTGGATGAAACCAATTACTCATTATGGTCCCAACTTATGTAGATGTGACTAGGCGCTTACAACAAAGTAGGATACCCCAACTTTTAGAACGTGGATCACTAAAAATCACAAAGTCAAAAGTTAGCTTATTGACTTAATGAGTCTATTATTGATGCAGTGATTTATCTACCTCCCCATAGCCAATGAAATATAGGAGGTTGTATAAAAATATTTTATGATAGATCGGATGAAACATATATTTTTTGTTTGAATCAGAGGTCCTTTCATACCATGCAAAATGGTCAACCATAATCACCCTACTATAATGAACTTGTTGTTATTTTCTAGAAAATTGATCACAAGACTCTCCAAAGAAAGAACGGTTGAAGGGGTGGTCCAACTGCATTATGCAATTGCCAGGCTTCGAGTTCATATTTTTCTAAGTGGACTTGACTCTGAATTTGATTAGATTCGTGGAGAAATCTTATTAAAAGACCCAAAACTTGACTTAGAGAGTACATATGCATATGCCAGGAGAGAACACCAACATAAACAAACAATGGGAGGTTCTCATCTAATCTCTAAAAGTTTGGCTATGTCGGCAAGTCAAAATAGACAAGAACCATCAATGGGATCTTCAAAGAATCATAGCAATCAACCAACTGGCAAATCTAGCTGATCGGTATGTTCTCATTGTGATGAAACAGGTCATTCTAAACAAAGATACTATGAACTAATTTGCTATCCCTAGTGGTGGGACTTCACAAAGAAATCTCAAAAGAAAATTTCAGGAAAAGCTATGGTGACCTCTACCGAGGAAGATCAATCACCACCCACAGTAAATGTTGCTTACTCAGGAGTTGTTAATAAAGCTTCTGCATTCTCTAGAACTTCTAAGAATAGTACTTGGATTATTGATACAGGTGCATCCGATCATATGATTAGGGACTTCAATCAATTACAATCTTTTTTTCCTTCTACTCAATCTATTATGTCCACAACAAATGGCAATACCCCTCTAATTACTAGAGAGGGGTCTATCATCTTATCCAATAATCTTATTTTAGATACGGTTCTTGTCGTTCCATCCCTTGAATATAATCTATTATTTGTTAGCCAAATCTCCTCCAACCTTGTTTGCTTCGTAACTTTTTGGCCCTCATTTAGTGTTTTTTAGGACATCCTGATTCAAAAGTTTCTTGGTTATGGTGTTAGACGATGAAAACTCTACTACTTGGAGTTGATAGAATTTGAAGGATCAAAATTCAGTCAAACAAATCAAGCTAGTAGCAAAGATACAGCTCAAGCAATCATTTAGTTATGGCACCAGAGATTAGGACACATTTCTTTTGGTTATCTGAGGAAGTTAAAACCACACATTTTTTCAACTTTGAATGATTTAGATTTCAAGTGACACTTGTAAATTGTCAAAGAGTCATCGTATTCCATATTTACCAAGTTTGAATAAAAGTTTAGAACCTTTTGATGTTATCCACTCTGATGTTTAGGATCCAAAAAAAATTCCTTCTAGTTCTAAAGCCAATTACTTTGTTACATTTATTGTTGAATGCACCAGAATGACTTAGGCACTTAACAAAAGGGTGATGCATACACAACATTTCAAGAATTTCATAATATGGTTAGCACCTAGTACCAAAAAGAGATTCTTGTTCTACAATCTGACAATGATACTCAATATGCAGATACATGTTTTGGCAATTTTTTGAGTAATCTTGGAATTCATTATCAGACCTCTTGCACTTATACTCTGCAGCAAAATGGAGTAGCGGAGAGAAAAAATAGACAATTGCTGAAAGTGGTTTGTACTTCTCTTTTTGGCATGAATATGCCTTGTTTTATTGGGGAGAGGCTGTGAAATCTGCTGCTTATCTTATTAATCAAACACCCTTTCCAGTTATAGACTTTCAGACCCTTAAGGAAAAAAATGCAGTCCTTACTTTTAATTCCTCACCTTCCAAATCTTGAACCACGAGTCTTTGATTGTACTGTTTATGTTCACATTTCAAAGAGCCTACGAAATAAACTTGATCCATGTGCAAAAATATGTGTCTTTGTGGGCTATTCTGTGTTTTAAAAAGGATATAGGTGCTAAGACTCTCAAACTTGAAAACTACATGTAATTTTTGGACCTCCTGTTCATGGGAGAGCTAATTGAAGAGAATATTATTTTACAAGGAGGGGATGAATTTATTGAGTTAGAAGAAGTGAATGAATGGCTTGAAAATGGAAGTCAGAGGCAGTGAGAGTGCTCCTAAAATTGAAAGTGATGTGCAACTAGAAATGATTGCAGCAGCACCCGCCGTAGATGCACCCGATATGGTAGTGTCATCAAATCCTTTAGAGTTGCCTATGTCTACACCATCTATGAAGAATCAACCTAGAATGCTTTTCCTCAAGTGACATCAAATCCCAGTATTGATAAGCCTAACGAAATGCATAATTTTGAAAACTGTATTGCTCCCAAGTATTCACAAAGATCAACTAAGGGAATTCCCAAGAAATAATATGAAACTTATCCAAAAGTCAAGACCAAGTACCCAACTAGCAACCATGTGTCTTCTTCCCATAGACTGTCTTAATTATATGTATTTATTGTTGATCAACTATCCACTATATCTATTCCTAGTAGTGTGCAGGATGCATTAGCTGATCCAAAATGGACAAAGGCAATGAATAAGAAAATCAAGGCCCTTCAGAAGAATGCAATTGTGATGGCCACAACCTTATAAACTCTCAAGAAATATAAATTAATTTAATGGCAAGCTAGGGCACAATTTCTTGTACAAATTGCACTTTAATTTATATTTGATATTTCTCACTTTTTTGTGTATATATATATATAGCTCAGCTCAAATATTGCCAAAATATTGCATGTGAAGGTACTGTGTGCAAACAAAACAGACAAATTCTCACCATCACTTGTGCTTTAATTTTCATAAATCATATCTACATAACAATGTAAGTCATGAATGTTACAAATTAATGCTTCCTATAGGTCCTAACTTGATTTTTAATATTTGTATATGCAAAGAGATCTGGATATAAATTATATTCATGATTTATATATGTTCGAGATTGAATCTTGGGAGGATGCCATAGGTATGATACTTGCCATGATGTGAAATTAATTAAAGTTCGGAACTAATAATAGTGTTAAAAACTATTCATGTCAATACAAGACCTGTATACACTATTAATATGAGAGCTGCTATATAAGTATCCTTGTTGGGACTACTTTCCAATCCTATCATTGAATCGACAATATTATCTCTATTTTTATTATTGAATGAATTTTAGAAAGTTTCGTCTTTGTTGGACGACCACATGATTTAGCAATTATAATCATTGTAAATAGTAACAAAAAAATAGAATGACAAAGGTAAGAAATCATTCACCATCTATGATATCTACTCATCTCGTAATTCCATTTATTTCATTATGCAACTCTTCAAAACATGTTAGAACATACAAGGCAATGTATGAAACTGCAAGTCATTTAGTCTTATTGTAAATGTAAATGTTGTCGTTTCTCATTTTGCACATTTTCATTTTTGTCTTATTTCAATTGTACATGTGTCATTAGATTATTAGTTCAATTTGTTAGTTAGTTAGGATATTTTTGGTGTATATAAAGACACCTTGCTACCATATTTCAATGTATCCAGAAAGGGGGAAATTCATTTCTTCTTCAACATCGACTATGCCCTTCTACTTTGTTCTTCTTCTTCGTTTTGCTTGATTACTGCATTTCATAGCTCTCTATTTTTTTTCCTTATATGGTATCAAGAGCCTGTGAGAGGTAATTTCGATGGAAAACTCTACCCTAACCCACAGACTCCACCCAATTCTCCTAACCCTAACCCTCCACCTAATTCGCCAAACCCTAATCCTCCACCAAATACCCATAACAATACCTTATCACGTTACCTAAATCTCTCTAGCCCCTCAAATCCTTTTCGTCTGGATCATGGAGACAGCCCAGCCATAACCTTTATTCCTGAGCCTCTCAGAGCTGATAATTACGCCACATGGTCTCGCGCCATGATCGTGCTCTTCATGCCAAGAATAAGCTTGGCTTTATCACTCGTTCTTTGTGACAACCCACCGATCCCATAGACCCCTTACTCGATCTATGGGAGCAGTGTAATGATATGGTGATCTCATGGATTAAAAATTCTATCAGTCCATCTATTAAATCTAGTGTGGTATTCATTGATGATAATCAAGCCATCTGGCAGGATCTTGAGGAGCGTTTCTCTCATGAAAATGGCCCATGCATCTTTCAACTGAAAAAGGCATTTTCCAGTCTCCTTCAAGAGCACTATTCTGTAAGTATGTACTATAGTAAGGTTAAAACACTTTGTGATGAACTCTCTATATATGATCCCCTCCCTGCCTGTACTTGTGGCATCATGAAAATTTTTTTAGATCGATACTAGAGAGATTGTGTCATGCAATTTCTCATGGGTCTTCATGACTCATACTCTCCTATTCGAGGCCAAATTATACTAATGGACCTTATCTCCTCTATTACCAAGGTTTTCTCACTAATCCAGCAACAAGAAATGCATCTTTAGATGTTATCCAATGTTCCCTCCCCTAAAACCAGGGCCATGGCAGTTAAGAAACCCTATTACCCTCCTAAACAACCTTCTAAACCCAGCCAACCTTCCAAGAAGGAACGAACATATTGCAGCCATTGCGAACTTCCTGGTTATTCCTTGGACAACTGTTACAACATCGGCAATGTAATAGCCCGTACTTGCACTCATTGTCAACTAATTGGTCATACGGTTGACAAATGCTACAAACCGAATGGCTATCTACCAGGCCATAAATTTCACACCAAGCAGCATCTCCCTTCTGGAATGAGTGCTCATTTGGCTTCTTACTCATCTATTCCTAATCTTGAAGTATCTAATGATGACAAGATTGGTTTGACTAAGTTTTAATACCAACAGCTAATGTCTCTAATTCAGCCTCAAGATCCTTCAATTGTTGTTATTGTTGTCATTCACTTGGAAATTCCCTCTCTACACTCATCTTCTTCTATCCATCATTCAAGAATGTCTAGTATATACACTTGCTTTTCCACACACACACAACACCTCACATCATGCTCCTTCTAGTTGGATACTCGACACATGGGTTACAGACTGCATGGTCTGTAATACCTATTTTTTCACTTCAATCAAATCTACTATTGCTCACTCTGTTCAACTTCCTAATGGAAGCTCTACTCCTGTCATTCACATTGATGATATTCAATTAACCACTACTCTCATTTTAAGGGATTTTATTTGTGTCCCTTAATTTTCTTTTAACTTGATTTCAGCAAATAAGTTAACACATTCTCTAACTTGTTGCATTTTATTTTTCTTTCAATACTATTTTATTGAGGGCCTGCTTTCTTGAAAAACGATTGGAAAAGGTGAGCTCAAGAATGACTTATACTACTTGGTTTGTTCAAAAATCTCTCCATTAGCACTTGTACAATCTCTCTTAGATTACACACCCCATACTCACATAGTTTCACATACTTCTTTTTCAGTTGTCAACACTGTTATTCATCATGATCTATGATACTATCGCCTAGGTCATTTATCTGTTTCTAGACTTAGGTTGATTTCTGATCCAATTGTAAGCAAACAAATATCTCCCATTAATAAAAATCATTGCAATGTTTGTCCATTGGCCAAGTTTCATAGACTACCTTTTACTGACAGCACTCACCTTTCCTCAAGAAATTTTGAACCATTCATCGTGACTTATGGGGTCCTAACCCTACTATTGCACATGATGGGTCCAAATATTTCTTGATAATAGTGGATGATTTCTCTCGATTCACTTGGCTTTATCTATTGGCTAATAAATCTGAAACACAAACCTGCATTGAATCATTTTACAATTTGGTGGAAACTCGATTTAGACTCAAAATAAAAATCCTAAAAAGTGATAATGATGCTGAATTTTTCATGATCAATTTTTTCAACAATAAAGGCATTATTCACCATAAATATTGTATGCAAACCCTTTAACAAAATAGCATTATTGAGAGGAAGCACCAACATTTACTCAATATAGCAAGAGCCTTTCGATTCCAGTCAAATTTACCACTAACATATTAGAGTAACTGTGTTCTCACAACCACTTATATCTTAAACAAGATTTTCACCCCTCTTTTATACAATAAAACTCTATATGAAATTCTTTTTAACACTCCACCTTCTTATGCTCATATGAGAGTTTTTGGTTCCCTCTATTTTGCGGCCACCCTCTCTCATCCTAAACAAAAGTTTGACCCTACGGGTCATATGTGTGTATTCCTTGGTTATCATTTTGGAACCAAAAAATACAATCTTTTGGACCTCACCACCCACACCATTCTTATTTCACGAGATGTCATTTTTCATGAGTCTATTTTTCCTTTCCACCAATCTTCACCCCTATTCCTTCATTCTACAAATACTCCATTGCTAGTTTTTCCATCCACTCCCCTGTCGTTTTTTGACTATTTTCCATCACCTCCATCTACTCATTCCACCCCTTCAATCAATAACAACTCTTAACAGTCACTGACCAATACTTAAAAGACTTCCACTACAAGAATGCCTTGCTGCCTCCTCCTGACCAATCAGTTTCCAAGGATGCACTTGTCGTAAATGGTAAGGTTTTTCCTCTCAGCCACTGTTTATCTTATCACAAATTTAATACTCCATTTCAAACTTTTACCTCCTCCATTTCTCTCTACACTAAGCCCACATCTTGTAAACAAGTTTTGAAGGATCCTGATTGATGTCAAGCTATGGAGGTTGAGCTTGAGGCTTTGGAACACAATCAAACCTAGACACTCACAATTTTACTTCCAATAAAAAAGGCCATTGCTTGTAAGTATGTTTACAAAATAAGTTTAAGTCTGATGGTAATGTTGAAAGACTTAAAACTAGAATAGTAGTCAAGGGTTACACATAGTAAGAAGGCATTGATTTTCATGAGATATTCTTCCCCGTTGCCAAACTTGTTAATGTTAGTGCCTTTTTGCTATCGCCGTAACTCAAAGCTGGGTTTTATATCAATTTAATGTAAATAACGCATTTTTAAATGGTGATTTATTAGAGAAAATTTATATGAAAAAACCACCCAGGTACACTAAAGGTCAGCCCCACCAAGTTTGCAAGTTACTCAAGATCATTTATGGCCTTAAAGCTTCATGTTAGTGGAATTTCAAACTTACATCATCCTTACTTGAGATTGATTTTACTCAGTCAAAAGCTAATTATAGCTTATTTACTAAGCATGATGGACATTCATTTCTTGCCTTATTAGTTTATGTTGATGATATTCTTGTTGTTAGCAATTCTCAAGTCTCAGCTGATTCCATTAGATCTTTCCTCCAATATAAATTCAAAATTAAGGATCTTGGCTACTATCATTATTTTCTAGTCTTAGAAATTGCTAGATCATCCAAGGGGGTCCACATTTCTCAAAGGCGATATGCCTTGGATATCTTAGCCTATTCTAGCATGTTGGGCTGCAAACCTCTAAAACTTCCTCTTGATCTGAATTTTCAAATTAGCAAAGATGATGGAAATCTTATCTCTGACCCTAGTACTTATAGGAGGTTAATTGGAAGGTTTTTATATCTTACCATATCTCAGCTAGGCCTCTCTTTCCCTATTTAGTTATTAAGTCAGTTTATGGACAAACCCTTCTCAACTCACTTGACAGCAGCATACAAGATTTTAAGGTATATTAAAGCAGCTCCAGGGCAAGGCCTTTTCTTCCCATCTTCATCCTCATTTCAGCTCAAGGATTATTGTGATTCAAATTGGGCCTCTTGCCCTGATTCTCGACGCTCAACTTCAGGATATTGCATATTTCTTGGTGACTCTCTGATTTCTTGGAAATCCAAGAAATAAACCATTGTTTCTCACTCCTCAGCTGAAGCTATATATAGGGGTATGGTTGCCACTTACACAAAATTGACTTGGCTTCGATATTTACTTCAAGACTTTGGAATTTCTCATCCCCAATCTGCGCTCTTCTTCTGTGACAATCAGGCAGCCTTTCATATTGCTGCAAACCCAGTTTTTCATGAGAGGACAATGTCTATTAAGCTCGATTGTCACTTGGTTAGAGATCACATTTAAGCTAAACACATTGCAACTACACATCTCTCCTCCAATACCTAGCTAGCTGATATTTTCACTAAGGTCTTACCCTTTTATCTTATACAATCTCATCTCTTAAGATAGGTATAGTTAATTACTATTCTCCATGTAAATGTATGAAGCTGCAAGTCATTTAGTCTTATTGTAAATGTAAATGTTGTCGTTTCTCATTTTGTACATTTTCATTTTTGTCTTATTTCAATTGTATAGGTGTCATTAGATTATTAGCTCAGTTTGTTAGTCAGTCAGGATATTTTTAGTGTATATAAAGACACATTGCTACTGTGTATTAAATATATCTTATACAAACTTATATGCAGATATTAATGGTAACAAAAAGCAACGGATGTTAAACTCCATTAATGATATATGGCACTTGCCAAATGACGAATTAATTGAGATGGATCTCAATGGCATGTCACATCCCATGAATTTGAAATTTTCAATGGTGAGGAGGTTTGCTAGAAAATTGGTGAGGGATTGCCAATTAGCACCAATTAATTTCTTAGATTGGAGGTTGGTGCCTCAACATTATTAGGATACAATGTGAAATATTATTAAGGTATTCAATTAAGATAATAACACTCTTAATTATTATCTATGTAATGTTTAAGAACTATTTTACGTGACACTAATATTGTTGAGATGTTGTATTGAATGCAGTCTAAATTTATGGTTCCTAATGATAAGCTTAAGGGGTTCCACTCGTTTATAAAAAAGGATATAGGGAATAAATGAAAAGATTATAACCATGAATTGAAGAAGACGTTACTTACAGCAAATGCTGCACAAGTTGTGGCAAGGGTAGATCCCAATAAAGTAGACTTGGGCCAAATGACAGATTTAGGAACAACTTGATTTGATGAAAAGTGGAAGGTAACCTTTAATATTTTCTTATAAGGTTTTAAAATATGTTACAAGTAATAGTCACAAAAAATATGTCATAAACATTTTCTTAATGTAGGCCAAATCTGAAAAAAATAAAGACTGTCGTGGAAAGCAAAAGGTGGTTCACAATACGGGCTCCAAAAGCTATGCCCAATATGCTAGTGAGTGGGTAGTAATTTTATGCCTTTAGTATTCGTTTATTTTTGTTTTCCCAAGTGTTTTTTTATCCACTATCCTATATATATTTGAACTCTTGAAGTAATTTACAGGAAAAAAAGATTGGATCCTTGCCAAATCGAGCACAATTATTTGTAAAAACCCACAAATGTAAGGACGGCACAATTTAAACAATGAAACAGAAAACATAGTGGTATGTAAGATTTATGAATATACTATTTCTTTATCATCTTATGAAGTACCTTAATAAGTATATTCGCACATTCTCTTTATGTTTTTCTGTAGATTGAAATGGGGGAGCTCCTTGCCCGTGACCCTAACTCTAGACTAGGGGGTATTGGAGGGACCATTAATTGGGCTACCGATGATATTTATTCAAAGGTAATGGGCCTAGAACGTCATGAGCGAGTACGTGGTTCAGGTCTTGGGCAAACCACAAAAAAAGGGCATGGCATACATTCAACATCTACATCATCATCCAATGACGTTAGCCAAATTGCCAAGATGCAGAACGAGTTAACTGTGTTAAAAAAAATATTTTGTGGCTACATTCAAGCACAGGTTACTTCTTAAAAAATAGTTTCATATGAACTAGTTTGTTTTATTTATTATAAGTAATTTTATACATTTATCTTTGGTATCATCGTTGAGTGTTGTATGCAGATTGAAGGGAAAAATCTTCTCGAAGAAATATCTTCAAATGAACTTCAGAAATTACTTGCATCAAATCAATCAGGTGATTTTTATGTTTTGCAACATAATTGAGAGAAAACATTGCCTGTAATTAAGTTTTCAAATGTAATGCTGTTGATGTGGATTATTTTCTATGATATAAATGTGTTTGTGCTATGAATTTCTTATTGAATTTATACATATTATTTTTTAGGTATCCTTCGTAATGAGAATGGAGAAAATAATAATGATAATACAGGGAATCACAATGAAGATGAAGAAGT
The DNA here is from genome assembly GCA_036898215.1 of Platycarya strobilacea. Lineage (NCBI taxonomy): Eukaryota > Viridiplantae > Streptophyta > Magnoliopsida > Fagales > Juglandaceae > Platycarya > Platycarya strobilacea. The sequence goes on from CM072547.1 coordinate 15,655,121, forward strand.
GGAAGTGGAAGTGGAAGAGGATGATGATGATAATGAGAGGGATGACATGAATGATGAGGATGGATATAAATGATTTTTGTTAGTTTTTTAATGTCATTTATTGAATTTTTGCATATGATTTTTTTAATGATTTAAACTATGTTATTGATTAGTGTCTAGATCTTTCAAGCTACTCTGTCATTAAGATAGTGCATTAACTATTAAGTTTTGTTTTACATCTTTGTATTCATATTTTTACTTAATTACTATGATTTTATTTTGAACTTATTTTATACGAATAAGATAAAGTCGGTCAAGATGAATGATATAATACAAGTGGTTATTCAATACATTTAACTTGTCCTATAATAATACAAGTGGTCATTCGTTAAACATATAATCACAAACAATAAAAGGAAAATGTTATTCACCCCAGTGAATAGCATCCTGATCCGCATCTCGCTTTTTATTTTTTTATTCAGTTTTTTTTTATATATAATTTTTAGATAAGTGTTTTTAAATAATATTATAATTTTATATATTTTTAAAAACTGTTTTAAGGTGTTAAAAAAATTATGTAAAAAAAACAAAATTATGTAAAAAAATATTTTTTTTATATGATTTTTTTAACATCTTAAAATATTTTTTGAAAATATAAAAAATCATAATATTATTTAAAAATACTTATCTAAAAATCATATTAAAAAAAATTAAAAAATAAAATAAAAGCGGAATGTTGATCGGGATGCTATTCACCAGGGTGAATAAGCACTTGCCACAATAAAAATGTGTACTAATGCCACAAACTTATTATACTTCTATGTTACTATGTAAAGTATGGTACTTTTATCACAATTTTAAGTCATCTTATTTCTTTAAAAGAAAAACTCAAAAATTGATGGCAAGTAATGATTCTTCATGATGATGATCATTGTAGAATAAGTAGGATGGAGTGTGATATCTATAATTTTTCATAAAAAGATAGAGATTAATTAAAATAATATAACAAGTTGTTTGGTGTGTATAAACACAATACTTATCATAAGACTCGTTAATATTTTTATAAAAATGTATTAACTTCAATATGTTTAATATTTTATTACGGGCGTAACATTATAAACGTCAAGAATAGATTTTATTTACCGGTGTAAATATTAAACGCCAATAATAATTCATTTTTTACCGACATATAAATAAACGTCACTAATATAAATGTTTGGTAAATTATCTTTACTTTATCGATATTTATGCAAAAGCCGGCAAATTTATTTTAGATTACTGACATTTAAACAAAACATCGATAAAAGACTATGCTTACACCATATATATAAGTGTCGCTAATATACATGCCGCTAAACATCTCTAACTTATTGGCATTTATATTAACGTCAACAAAACTATATTTTATTATTGGCATAACATTGTAAACGCTGGGAATAGATTTTATTTACCGGCGTAAATATTAAGCACCAACAATAATTTATTTCTAACGACACAAAAATAAGCGCTACTAATATAAATGCGGCTAAAATCTCTTGACTTTATTGACATTTATGCAAATGCCGACAAAGTTATATTTGATTACAGACATTTAAATAAAATGTCGATAAATGATTATGATTCTGGCATATATATAACCACTGGTAATATATACGCCGCCAAATTATTTCTAATTTACCGACATTTATGAAAATGTTAATAAATGTATATTTAATTACCGGCGTATATGCATATGTGCCGATAATTATCGGCACATAAATAATATGTCAGCAAATAATTGTTTTTATATGCTTTATATAAACATCGTTAATATAAATGTCGATAAATAAACAAAAAAATTGTAGTAAAAAAGGAATTTTTTTTTCTTCTTAACCATCGACAATGCCCTTCTATGTTCTTTTTCTCCGTTTTGCTTTATGACTTACTGGCCGCATAGCTCTCTAAACGAAACTATCCACTTCGTTTATTAATTGAGGTGATCTGCATATGCAATTCCCATTCGAAAATTACAAATAGAATTTTTTCTATTTATAAATATCGTGACTTCGCCATTAATATTCTTCACTCAGTTGGTATGAGAACATTTCTCACTTTTTTGCTTCTTTCTGTATATAAATATATTTTACCGACCTAGCTCTTAATTGCCTGGTACGAGTTATAATGGAATCTCAACTACGACCAACCCCACCTCGAGCCACGTGTCCGGCCATCTCCATTCTTAGTTCTTCAAGCTCCATAAATATGGAGGAAACATTTTTTTCTTTTTCAAATTTTAAAAAGTAATAATACACATAATTTTTTTATATATTCATATTATAAAAAGAATTGTAGTTATATCATTACTCAATTCACCCTAGTGTAAAGTTTCCATCACAACATGTTCGCGAAAAAAGCAAAAAGATCTGAATAATCCTGGGCAGCAACGCAATCTCCGGATCAAACAGTCCCGTAAATCACTGGTGAAATTTTGATTTCAAAGTAATCAATGCATCTGATTTAAAATTTAATACGAGAACCTGTTTTCGTACACCAAACTCATTCACGCACAACCACCCAGCCAACTTCTTCTGATCTATATAATACTATCCGTCCCTTTACCACCTTACTCTATATACCAGATCATTAAGTTCCTCGATTTCTCTCCTCTAAGAATGGAGTTCTTGGATCTCTTTGTCATCTTCTTAGGTCTAATCTTTCTCCGTTTCTGGTGGAGGTACTGGTCCGTCACCGGCGGTGGTTCCAAAAACCTACCGCCGGGCCCACCAGGCTGGCCGATTCTAGGTAACCTCGGCCAAGTCGTCCTCCAACGCCGTCCCTTCATCTTTGTCGTGCGTGATTTACGTGAGAAATATGGCCCAATCTTCACCATGCAAATGGGCCAACGCACGCTCGTGATTGTCACCAGCTCCGAGCTCATCCACGAAGCCCTAGTACAGAGAGGTCCGGAATTTGCCAGCAGGCCGGCCGACTCGCCGATCCGGTTATTTTTCAGCGTCGGTAAATGCGCCATCAACTCTGCCGAGTATGGCCCTCTCTGGAGGACATTACGCAGAAATTTCGTGACCGAGCTAATAAACCCGATGAGAATAAAACAGTGCAGTTGGATAAGGAAATGGGCTCTCGAAAACCACGAGAAAAGGCTCCAGAGAGAGGCTTTAGAGCAAGGCTTTGTCGAGGTGATGAGCAACTGCAGGCTCACCATATGCAGCGTCCTAATATGTCTTTGCTTCGGCGCGAAAATCTCCGAAGATGAGATTAAGAAGATCGAAAGCATTCTAAAGGAGGTAATGTTGGTAACCCTACCAAAACTTCCGGACTTCTTGCCCGTCTTCACTCCGTTGTTCCGCAAACACGTGAAATACGCTAAAGAGCTGAGAAAGAAACAGCTTGAGTGTTTGGTTCCACTGATAAGGAGGAGAAGGGCTTTCGTGAGGAGTGGTGGAAAACCCAGTGGTGATGGTGGTCCGGAGATGGCGAGTCCCATCGGAGCTGCCTATATAGACTCGCTTTTTGATTTGGAAGTGCCGGGTCGAGGCAAGTTAGGAGAAGAAGAGCTTGTCACGTTGTGTTCTGAAGTAATCAACGCCGGAACGGACACGAGCGCGACGACTGCGGAGTGGGCGCTGCTTCGCTTGGTTTTGAACCAAGAGATTCAAGAGAAGCTATACAAGGAAATAGTTGAACATGTTGGGAGAGACGGAGTGGTGACCGAGAGTGACGTAGAAAAGATGAGTTATCTCGGCGCAGTGGTCAAAGAAACGTTCCGGCGGCACCCGCCGAGCCATTTCGTGCTATCGCACGCGGCGACGAAGGAGACCAAGCTCGGCGGGTACACGATTCCGGAGGACGCGAGCGTGGAATTCTATACAGCATGGCTGAGTGAGGATCCGAGTATGTGGAAAGACCCCGACGAGTTTCGACCGGAGAGGTTCTTAGACGGTGATGGGGTTGACGTGGACGTGACCGGAACAAGGGGCGTGAGGATGGTGCCATTTGGTGCCGGGAGGAGGATTTGTCCGGCGATGACGCTGGGCACGCTGCATGTGCATCTGTTGCTGGCTAGGATGGTGCATGCTTTCAAGTGGCTACCTGTTCCCGGAGCCCCACCCGATCCGACAGCAACTTTTGCTTTTACTGTTGTGATGAAGGACCCTCTCAAGGCTATGATCTTGCCTAGGATTAAAGGTTAATTAAGCTTGGTAGTTGTTATTATTTTGATATAGGATAATGTTGTTTGCGGGACAGGGTTTAGTGCTAGCTGTGCCTAGCCTTCTAATTACCTACCTTCTTGTGTGCATTAATAAGCCTTTTGGAATTAAGCTAGCTAGTCGTGGGCATGCGTTTACTTGGCTAAAAGAAAGGAACAAGACTAGCTAATTAATTAATTAATTGATTGTATAATTAATATTTATAACTAGTTATATATAATGAGACCATCAGGAAGGGAAGAGAACAGGAATATTAATGAGGGTATATTACATATAATGCATGGTTGCTTTTTGTGGAGACTATATTACATATATATATATATATATATATAGGGTGCTACGTACAGTGTAGAGTTACAAACGGCGTACAGTCGCTTTAGAAAAAAAATTAATTTCTTGTAAGCGACTGCACGCCGTTTGCAATTCCACGACTGCATCTATCATTTCTCATATATATATATATATATATATATATATATTATGCATGTAAGTACTAGTTATAAATATTCTTGTTGGTCCAAAACAATGTTAGATGACTGGTGAGGACCGGATTCGTCGGTGTAATTGTCAGTAAATTGGGAATTGTAGGTACAAAGTCGACAGTACTATGAGAATGATTTAATTAACATGTTCAATTTAATCATGGGTTCTTCAAAGTTGAAGAAACAAAAAAGTCTCATATATATAATTTGGGTTTAACTTCTTGACGATGCGATTGATCATCTTCACCACTCGAGTCAAAACTATAAACACCAGGCCGGAAACAGTACTCTTCCACCTACACGCAGTGGTAGGACTGTCACCTTAATATGATCGTATAGTTCGCTCTACTCCATGCCCGGCCTGACCAATTAATTGCAATTTAAATACTAGTACTAAAAGTTTCCAACTGTAAAATAAAGGTTGTCTCCCCTTCCTTCCTTCCTTCCTTCCTTCCTTTTTTTTTTTTTTTTTTTTCTATTATTCAGGGAGTGGGGAAGGGGATCGACCCGACTTCTCCAAAATGGAGAGGTGGTCGATCGTGTGCCATCAGGCCTTGGCTACACTAAATAAAGTTGTCTCCTTAGACTTGCGAAGTAACACTAAAAAAAAACAAAAATATATATAAACAATTAATTACAACAAAAATAATTATTTTTGTTGTTATGCAACCAAAAACGGGTATATAAAAATAATCTATCTTTATTACAAATAGTTATTTTAATTATAACTAATTAATTATATATATTTATTTATTTATCCTGTAGTATAATTTTATTTAATTTGTCCTGGATATATAATTTATATTGCCACGGATAGGCAAATATGTTTAAGAAAAAGAAAAACATGTTGAGTACACAAATTGGCAACCAGCTAGTAACAAAGTTAAAAGTTAAAACCATAAAAAGGAATTGGTGGCTTCTATCCAATGGATAGATTAGTTCTGTTCATCCGAGTTGGGTTTTTTCCTAATCTGGGTTGAAACCCGGATAATTGGATTCCGATTCTAATTTATGGCCCAAATTAATCCAAAACCAGGATCTGCATTTTAAACAATTGGGACCAATGTGGTTTAGATATGAATATAGAATCCGATATTAGATTTAAGATTCGGTATCTGATACTCGATTTAAGATCCAATATCCGAATTTTAAAAAAACCTTTGCAGCTTGCCTCCAGTATCACCCCCCACTTCTATCTCTTCTCTATGTCTTTGCTACGAACTCTAAAACCCATCCCTCATTCTCAATCCACCGTTGATTGTGACCTATCGCCGTCGTCCATGTCGTCGTAGAATCTTTGTTGCTGAGTTGTTATTTTCTTTGCTTTTATGGAACTCTCTCTCTAACTATGTTTCTTTTGCATGGTTTATATGTGCATAATGCTTTATTTGAAACTCATATGACTCTTTATCATTCTTATCTTCACATAATTTCGTTCTTATCTTCATTGTGCATTTCTTGGGTCTCGGTACGAGCATCAAACTGGCTTCAAAGATGTGATTCTGAAAATGTTTGCTTTATGGATTCATGGTACTCCATTCAAGTCTTTGTTTTATTGTTGGGTTATTGGTAGTTGAGTTATTTTTGGTCGATTAAGAACTTCTATTTTTACCTGACCTGCTTGAATACTAAATCATGGGCAGGCTTAGTATTTATATATTAGGCTAGCTTTTGGATGGTGGATAAGTATTGATTTTATCGTCTTTCACTTACGTAGTAAATATTTTAGAAGTTCAAAAATTGTTTGAAAATAAAAAATTTACACTTCGGGTGAGAAGTTTCGTTGGAAATTCTCAGTATCTATAATATGGTCCTTGTAATAATATACTAATTTTGTGCAATACCAAAAATTTGTCAAGTTTAAAATAAGTTAACCACGGAAAATGAAAATAAGTTGAAGAAATTCTTTGATTAGAGAGTACTGGGGTACTGTTGCACTTTGTGTTTATACTGGATGATCATTTTGAGAACCCCTACTGATAATTAGAAGATTGCAAGAGTTTTTGTGGAGTTGTTGAAAGTCTTTTAAGATGTCATATTGAATATTTCTTGTTCTCCATATGTAATGGCTAATAATGTCTATTTTAAGTAACTTTGTATAATTGAGAATGCATTAATAAATGAAATGATATTGAATAGTGATGATATCGCTAGTACTATGGGCACAAATATAAGACTCAAGTATGACAAGTATTGGAGTAATACAAATAGAACTTGATAATATACATTGCTTTTATGCTTGATCTACAATATAAAATGATGACAATGAAATATTGGTTAATAAAGTGCAAAGAACATAAGGATGTGGCCGAGACGATAGAGGAAAATGTTAAACTCCTTTTAAATCGCTTGATCGAGCAATATAATAAATTTCGTATGGTTAGTAGAGGGAATTATAATGTGGTTCAAGGGAGGTCACATACTACTAGCAGGAGAAGTTCTAATGTGTCGGTGCCGCCTTCAAATAAATTTCGGATTATGTTCACCCAATATCTTGAGGAGCAAGGTGGTATGTAGTTTAGATTGGAGTTAAAGAAATATTTATCTAAGGTATGTATAAAAAATTCTCGGTTTTGATATTTTGGATTGGTAGAAAGTTAATGCCTCCAATTATTCTGTCATTATGAAATATATTTTTTTAATATATATTGAATTCAATTTATTATCTAATTCAATATTTAATATTTTTTTAAATGATAATATAGTTTAATTTTCAACGAAATTGTTATGAGTTTTCCTTTTCCTTTATGATAATTTAGAATAAGTGCTTTATTCTTTCATATTCACGAGAGGGACACTTTTTCATTTCATTAATGTGGCTAGGCTATTTATTTCTCATAATTATAGTTAATTGTAGATCTCATGTTGTATATCTTTACATGACTATTTTTTACTACTGAATCCTACTTATTCAGAGCATAATAGCTTGCTGACAACACTTTAAAAATGTTTAGCATTAATATGGTTGGTTCAGGTACTAGGAAATGCAAAAGATGCTGTCCCTGTAGTGGTTTCAATTTTAATTTTCAGAACTCCTGATGCAAAAGAAGAAAAGGAGTTTATCATATTTGTTAGTGGTTTATAGCCTTGGCTATTTTGAAAACTCAAACCCCTTTTCTTTTTGGGTTGACACTTTTTTTTTCCAACTCACTCAATTCCGACCATCATCTTTTTTTTTGGTCCCCACTAAAACCACATAATTCTTTGATCAGCACTTTTGTGGTAAGTTAGCATAACTCTTTGACCGCGACATGATGAAATCACTATCAAATTAATTACTAACGTTATTATAAAATTATAATTGCTAATTAAGGTGGTAGCTAGTACTGTCTCATGCATATAATTGAGTCATTAATAATTAGATATAAATACGTTTATGGATCGATCTATGCACGTGCGGGCGGTGGATTCAAAGGCAATTAAAAGCCACCAACCAGCACAAAATGCATTTATTAGACCCTTAAATGGTGACACACACCTCGATTCTAATTCAATAGGCCGATCACCTGGTCAATTAATTATCTGAATGAATGGGTATAACTTATGGCGCGATGTTCATCTATTAATTAAATATTAATCTCAGTACTTTTATATATATATATATTATTATAATATATATATCATGCATCTTATAATTCAAAGTTATAACATTAGCATTAATTATATTTTGAAAATGATAAATAGTTAATTATGTACATTAAATTAAGTCTCGACATGGGTACGGAGATTCATAACACTGCAATAAATAAAATTTTTTACTGCGTTTTATTTAGTCAAAAGTTAAATTTTGTTGCAAATATGAGCATTTATTGTGTTTTTTAATTATAAATAGTAGTATTGTGGCGAAAAATTAAGTATTTGTCGCGAAAAATTAAGATTATTATCACGTCCAAATAGTTGTAGTTAACCCGCGATTTTTAAAACGAGGCAAATGACTTTTTGCCATGATTTTGAGACTTTTGTAGCAATTTTGAGACTTTTTACAACGATTTTAAAGTTTATGCGGTTACTTATTAAACGTCGTAAAAAGTCTTATGTGTTGTAGTATTAATAAATTAGCTAATTATATTCATGACATGTAAATCCTACAATAAATATCCAATAAATAATTATGTGTAAATCCGGAAGAAATAAAAAATAGGCCGGTGTGGGCATGTGAATCATTTTTAAAAGAGTAATGATATATATATATATAACTCTTTTTATAATCTTTTATACAATCATATATATATAATCATGTAATAAAATAAGAGTATTTATATAAATTAATGTTATTTTTATAAGTTATTTTATAAAAATATTCTTTATTTAAAATATAATTATATAAAAAATTGTAAAAAATGTTGTAGGTCTTTCATTTTCCTGAGTTTCTCTTCGAAACGAGGAGTTCTATTCTTACCGAAAGCTAATAAAGAAGTGACACGTCAGTGGGATTCATGTATCTATTTGAACCGCATCACACCATAACGGAAGTCAATACAAAACAGAAATCCAGAAGAATCCCTTTAACAAATCATATTTAACACGTCCACGCAAATGGTCAAATATTCTAGTTGTAAATAATAGTATTTGATTCAGGAAACATTGTTGGAATTTTTTACATAATTTTTATTTAAATGTTTTTAAATAATATTGGAACTTTTTGATATTTTTAAAAAAAAATTAGTATGTTAAAAAAATCATATATATTAAAACTAAAAGAAATTTTTTTAAATCAGGACCTAATCAGATCCCAATGATCGGCATCGCTGACAGCACCCATGTCTAAAACGCTTATTCAATGAAACTTGACTTCTTGTTAATTTGCTATTCAACCCAATACCGATCAAAGTAGCTTGGATATTCATTGATTCAAGCGAAAAATAGATATATAAATAGATGAAAAGCTATGGCTAGACCTCACTAAAAAGAAGAAGAAACGCCCAAGAAATCTCTCTACTAAGGGAAGCTGTCGACGAAGTCCTGGTTTGAAAATGTTTCAGAGATAGAGAGGGGGGAAGTGGTGCCAAAGACTGGTGAAAAGCTCGAAATATGTTTTTGTGTGAACCGCATCACACTGTAATTTGGGTGTGACGCCTAGGTGGCACTCTATCATTGGACTCTGTTGTTTGAGGAAAAACAGGTCCGGTTTAAGGTTTTTTTTTCTTTTTTTTAAAAAAAATATTAATATGTCCTCTTATTTTGACTGTTTATATATTTAAATTTCTTTAATAATTTTTTTACTAATTAAAAAAGTGATTATTAATTTATTAATATTTTTTATTTTTTAAAAATGTTTAACATATTTAAGAAATATTTAAAATAAAAAATAATAATAAAAGCAATTTACACTAAGGAGCATAGACAGCATGGTAGACAGATTGAAGGGATATGATAACTCCACCGGCCATAAAAAAGGTAGATATAGAAAACGTAAATTAAAAAAAAAAAAAAAAGATTTGAAGTGCGATGCGACAAGAATTTAGTCTCATCATCTAAACCATGATTAATAATTATTAAGAATTACTTAGATATAAAATGATTATCTAAAAATAAATTTTATAAATTAACGTCATATTATGTAATTTATTAAATTTATTTTATGATAAAATAATTATATAATTTAATATATCACATTAAATTATATTAATTTATAAATTTATTATTATATAATATTTGCCTAATTAAAATAAACTATAATTACACGTGAACATGAAACTCTCATCAAGTATGAGTATTTGATCCATTATTAGATTTATCAAATATAAATTTAATAATTTTATTTAAAATAATTTTATATTAGACTGATCATCAAAATTCACCAACTCAAATTTTAAATTACAGTATTTGAATATCATTTTTTAAATTTGAATGATTACTATTCACTTATCAAAAATTTTTTATTACTTTTTAATATATTTGTTAAATAAATAAATTATAGACGTGTTTATTAGTTTTATAAATTGTATATTATATTATTATTTTGATAAATCTAATATAAAATTATGATTTTAATAGTATTAATTTTTTCATCAAATTTATACTTTTTATTAAATTATTTTTAAATAAAAAATAGCCAATATATTCTAAGTGAGAGGTTCTCGAAACAAGCTGCTAAAAGATAAATCCAGACCAGCTGTACTGTACATATAAAAGCACAATTATTTCCCTCTTGAATAGATCGACCCCAGCTGTCCTTGGTTTTTTATAAATTTTGCATGTTCATATAAAGTTTAAAAGTACTGGATCGGCCATTCATCCGTCTATTTAATACCAGCAAGGGAAATTAAATATTGCTGACAGCTAGCTGTTTTAACTCCGTTGTAAAATTTTCACATCTTTCATTCAAGTTTTCATAATAATTTATAACAGCCTGATCTCTAACAAATTAATCAATTAAAGACAATAATTCCCAGCCGATCGATCGAGAAAAAATAAACCCCAAAATTAAATGGAATGCCCAACCTATATATGAATGCATGCATGCTTTTTTCTTTCTTTCATTTATCAGTGCATTCGATGGGTCGATCTCGAGCAGCTCTAGGCCGCCTTTGTCCGCGGTTGTTTGGCAACTTGAGCCGAAACATATATATCTCAATGAACAATCCCGGTTATTTCTGACATGTCAACCTTCATGATATGATGATGTAGGTTTATAAATTTAAGTCTATTGAAAAGATAATAAATATTAACAAAATCTTAATGTAGGTCCCGATCGAAATTTCTTGGATGTTTAGAAAGAAAACAAATGTATTGCAATATTGTTGATCATCAATATTGTTTGAAGATTGATATTAACAGATGATGAGTCAGTTGCCATGCACAAGGAGCAAAATCAAGATATCAACACCACTACATGTCAAATGAATTCTCAACAGAGAATTTCTTCATCTCTCTCGCTACAATGTTTCTTCTCCTTCCAACAAACCAGACCTTCATCAAATCTTACATGACATCAGAGCGGTGACTATGGCTGCTGTCGATACTCCCACTCCTGACTTTACTGACCTCAGCAACTCAACCAACCCATACCGCCTAGAAACCTCTGATAACCCTAGCACTCTCCTCATCACCGAAGTCCTTACAACGGAGAATTACTCTACCTAATCCAGATCAATTCAACGAGCTCTTCGCACCAAGAATAAATTTGATTTTTTCAGTGAAACCATTTCCAAATCCTCCTCTACCCCTGCAACCTTTTTCCCTCTTTGGAAACAATGCAATGTTATGCTTAAATCGTGGCTTCAAAACTCTATCAACCTACCCCTTTGTCCCTCAGTTGAATTTGTTGATGATGCTCGTGAGTTGTGGCTTGAGTTGCTCATCGACCGTCACCAGCACCATCTAAATTTTCTTATCACCTCTGCTGCTCCTTTTGTTGACATAATTGTTCTAGTTGCTCATTAACCATCACCAGCACCATCTAAATTTTCTCCTAAGTGCGACAAGCTTTACTACACTCACTGTAAAATCATAGGCCATATTTTGGTCCAATGCTTCAAATTTGGAAATTCAACCACCCCTGTTTGTTCTCATTGTGAAATGATTGGGCACATTATCGAGCGTCGCTACAAGCTTCATAGTTATCCAAAGGGATACATATTTCACAAACCACGCCTTAACTCTGTTTCTCTGGAGGCTCCTGAATTTGCAACCAGCAATGAACCAAACATGGTGTTAACTAAAGAGCAATTTAAAGAACTTATAGTCTTGCCGCATAATAAGAACTCAACTGCTTTTCCATTTGCAAACTGACTTCAAGCAGTTCCTCCCTCTCACCCCATCCCAATCCTTCATGATATTTTATATGTTCCTACTTTCACATTTAATTTGTAGTCTACTGGCAAACTTGCCTAACAATTGAATTATTGTCTTATTTTTCTCTTTTCTCTTTGCTTTATCCAGGACCTTTATCCTTGGATAATGATCGGGGAGGATAGCTTGCTACACGGTCTTTATCATTTGCACACAAAAAATGTTTCATCTCAAGCCTTAGTTCATACCTTATCTCAAAATTTTAATCTTTAGAATCTCATTTCTGCTTCTATACAACCTCTCGACAGTCCTCAAAATTTATGTCATTGTCAATTAGGTCATCCTTCTCATTCTCGCACGTTACACATACAAGATTCTCATGTAATTACTCATATGAATATTTATGAAAATTTACCTTGTCTTAGTTGTCCTCTTGCAAACCAAACACGACTTCCATTTCCTTCAAGTACTCATTCTACTACTAATTGCTTTGATCTTATGCATTGTGACTTATGGGGGTCACACCACGTTTCAGCACACGATGACTTGCAATTTTTCCTTACAATTGTTCATGGCTTATCCATCTGCACTCGGGTTTAAATTTTGAAAAATAAATCTGATGCGTGTGCGTGTCTAAAATCTTTTTGCCATCTTGTTGTCACTCAATTCAACACTTAAGTTAAAATATTACGTAGTGACAATGGCCTGAAATTTTTTACAAATGACTTCTATTCTGAACATGGTATAATCCATCAAACATCTTGTGTCGGGACCCCCTTTATAGTTTGCTAGAAAGAAAACATAAACATCTTCTTCAAGTTGCTCGAGCCTTATGCTTTCAATTAGGCATACCATTACAATTCTAGTCCACGTGTGTCCTTACTACCACTTACTTAATAAACCATATTCCCACCCCCTTCTTCACATCAAGACTCCATATGAAGTCCTCTTCAATAAACATTCCTCCTATTTACATATTCATGTTTTCGGGTGTCTTGCTTTTGCTTCCACCACCTCTTAACATCGCCATAAATTTGATCCCCATAGTAGACGTTGTGCTTTCATTGGCTATCCATTTGTGTGAAAGGGTATCATCTACTTGACTCAACACTCGTAAAATTTTCATTGCAATGGATGTTATCTTTCATGAAACACTTTTCCATTTTCACACACCATCTTTACTTCCAACTTCATCAGCACCTTCTTCTTTTTTCCATTTCTCCTAATTTACACTTACTTGACCCAGACTCAAAATTAGCATCCTCCCGCCCTACACAACAAACTTCAAATGCTCATACACCTCCCTCACCTCCCATTAACACCTCCACATCACCCCCTCCCCCTTTAGTTCACAAGTCTACTCATTCTCGTTTCCCTCCTTCCCATTTAAGTGACTATATATGCTCTCTACTACTTGTGCTCCACCTACCCAAACCATGCAACTTACCTCTTGCAGGAGACTTGTAACAATATTGCCTCCTCCTCATCCTTGTCCACAGTAGGGCCCTGCAATTTAGGTACAACTTTTCCTCTTTCTTTTTCTATTTCATTTCATAAACTCTCTCCATCCTATCATGCTTTTGTTTCCACTATGTCTGCTACTTCTGAACCCACCACTTATGGTGAAGTTGTTAACTCATTGGTGTGAGGTTATGAATTATAAAATATCAGCTCTTGAACTCAACAACACTTGGTCTCCTGTTGATTTACCCTAATAAACATAGCATCAGTTCCAAATGGATCTTCAAAGTCAAGTATAATTCTAATGGTAGCATTGGGCACTACAAAGTGCGCCTTGTTGCCAAAGGCTTTACACAATAAGAGGGACTTGACTACAATGAAACATTTGCTCTGACAACAAAACTTATTACCATTTGGACTTAGTTAGCAACTGCCTCCATCAAAGGCTAGGCTCTTAGGAGATTTGATGTCCAAAATGCCTTCTTTCACGGTAACTTAGAAGAGAAAGTCTTCATGCACAAACCTCCTGGATATTTAAAGGGGTCTCCTCATCAAGTTTGACGCCTACACATGAGTCTTTATGACTTGAGACAAGCTCTGAGACAATGGTATTCCAAGTTCTCCCATGCCTTACTAACTTTCTGGTTTTAGCAGTCTAAGGCTAATCGCAATCTCTTTACTCGGCTACACAATGGATCCCTCACAGCACTTCTCGTCGATGTTAATGACATCATCAAGGCCACTTCCAATTTAGACTTCATTGCGGCTCTTTAGTCATTTCTTAGTGATCATTTTTCGAATTAAATGCCTTGGTAATCTACGCTATTTTCTTGGTATAGAAGTGGCCCGTTCTTCCAAGGGTATCTCTATTTGTCAACGAAAATATGTTTTAGATATATTATCTGATGCTAATTTTCTTGGTACTCGCCCACTTAAGTTGCTAATGGAGCAAAATTTGAAACTTCGTTTGGATGATGAGCAGCTTCTCTCGAATCCTCTTCCTTATCGTCATTTGGTTGGTTGATTAATTTATCTAACAATTACTCGACCTGCTATTAGCTATGCTATCCATGTTTTGAGTCAATTCATGACTTATCCTCCTTCATCACATTAACACGCAGCTCAGCAAGTGCTTTGCTACATTAAGAATGCACCTGGTCAGAGACTTTTTTTTTCTTCCAATTCCATCTTTCATCTTCGAGGTTATACTAACTCAAATTAGGCCTCATGTCCTGATTTTCAATGCTCCGTTGCAGGTTTTTGCATCTTGCTTGGCTCTTCACTGATATCATGACTTTCAAAGAAGCAAACTATGGTCTATCGCTCCTCTGCTAAAGTTGGGTATCAAGCCATGACAACCACTTCTTGTGAAATGCAATGGTTATCTTATATTTTACAAGATTTGCGCATCTCAATTTCACTTTCAGCTGATCTCTATTGCGACAATCAAGCTGCCATTCACATCGCAAGCAATCTGGTATTTTACAAGCGCACAAAATACATTGAGATCGATTTTCATCTTATTCGTGATAAAATTCAATTTGGATTTTTACGCACTTGCCATGTTTGCTCTTCATTCCAGCTTGCAGATGCCTTCACCAAAACCCTCCCTTGTACTCAATTTGGCTTTCTTATGTCCAAGGTGGGAATAGAAAGCATCTATTATCCATCTTGCAGGGTGATATTAACAGATGATGAGTTAGCTGCCATGCTCAAAGAGCAAAATCAAGATATCAGCACCACTATATGGATAACGAGTTCTCAACAAATTTAATCGTGATAGTCTAGACTGTATACATGATTAAAGGCAATATAGTACATTCATTTTTACCTCATTTTTCTGTATAGATTATTTTATTCCTTTTATATAAATAGTCTACTTGTCAGATTACATTAGATGATGAAATTACAGAGTATTTCATCATCTCTTTTGTTACTATGTTTCTTCTCCTTCCAACAAACCAAACCTTCATCAAATCGTATAATTGATGAATTAATTTCACAACGAATATTTTTTATTCTCTATTTTCTCATCATGCACGATCTTGATCTCATCCAACAATATAGTATTAAATGATAAATTTATAAATAAAATATAATAAATAATTTTTAATCATTTTATATCACCCACTAACAATAAGTAAAATACAAGAAGTAAACTATTTAAAATATATATATATACACAAGAAGTAAACTATATGGCAGGACCGTACGTGGATTAAATTTGTCAGAGATCTAGTGGACGCAGTTAAAAACCAAAAAAGAAAAAGAAAAATGTGCGTTTGAATGATGGAGAGGGATAAAGGCAGATGGCACGCTGGGTAGGTGAAGTAATTTATGTTACAAGTTAATGTTACAAGTCTATAATAGGTTACGCAATTAATGGCCGGCTTGTCAATTGTCATACAGTACAAGATATTTTACCCAACAGCTGCTAAAAAAAAAAAAAAAAACCTTTATTTTATGAATAAGAAGAACGGAAAAAATATATCCTCCATCCTACAACTAATTAATAAAATATTTTACATTTGCACAAAAAACTACTAAAACTAATGGATTGCATTTCTAAATTAACAAAATACCGTAATTAATATTAGAGATGTACATTCGGATGATTATTTTTTTAGATTCGATTAAAAATCTGAAAATATGGATCATCCGAGCGGATTAGACCCAGATGGATTTAGATTTATTATAACTCGCCCGGGCCTGATTACGAATCTAATTATTTTACTCGTTATCCGTAACTGGTGCCTTTTCTTTTAAACCTATCAAGATTCAGAAGGCCCCATCTCTCTTGAAAGTTCTGTTTGCTGAGCGTGCGCTCTCTCTCTCTCTCTCTTTCTTTACCCCCTCCTCCCATAAATCCTAGCATCTCCTAACAAGATTTGTGACCGCCGATGACTCAAGGACCATTATAAAACGATACTGACTATTATAAAACAAGATCTATCCCCTAACAAGATCTCTCGAAATTTTCATTTGATGAACGATATGCACGAGGTGAATAAGCAAAATCTATATATCCAACGGTAATTTTTGTAATTCTCTCCTCCTTCAACTTCTTAGCTATCTCTCTCTCTAAATTAATATTCCAATGTTGGTTTATGCTGAACAATTTCATTCCATGTTTATACATGTTTGTCAATATTAATCTAAAGTTGCCTTTTGCATATGATTAAAAATGGAAGTAATGGGCCTTTAGTCAACTCAAGCGTTGTCCATTTTTTAGTCTCTCGCTCTTTCTTAATGATTATCTGTCAAATTTCTGTGAAAAGAACCATTTAGTGATTGACAGAGCTTTATTGAATTGAAGTATCTAGTTCTAGGTTTGATTTCGGCAATTCATTCTTGATACCAATGCTGCAGCGTCAATGTCGTCTTCACGTTAAAAACTCGAATATAAATCTAGTTAAAACCCGAATATTCGGATTTAGAGCAAAAAAAAGTGAAAAATCCATATATCTGATTACAAATCGAATATCCAGATTTAATTCGGTTATCTATTCGGATTACATTCGGATTTAATCCGGATGAATAATCGCTTGATTTTTAGAATCCGGTCTAGATCCAATTATGATCGAATATTCGGATTCGAATCCGGATGAACACCCCCTAATTAATATGTAGTACATAGTACACTTCATGAATTTGAGTTTCAAAATTAAATATTTCACATCACATAATCATGTTCTTACTTATTAGCACTTTTTTTATCAACTTCAATAAAATTAGATAATAATATTATTTTTTTCATTTTTAATAATTAAAGGATGTAATATATGAAATCTAATAATGATCAAAGTGTTACAAAAATTTAGTAGGTAGAAAGTGTTTTCAGTGATCAAAAGTTCTTAACATTAATCGGATGAATATGGCATGTGTACAGTCCTTTTATCAGAGATAAAGACAAAAATAAAAATAAAAAAATAAAAAAAAGTTTGTGATTTGAGAATCTGAGATCATGTGTTGATGATCACTAGTTCGCCATATATCCTCTATAATTAATCCGTATGCAAGTGCATGCTTTAATTTTAGATCTTATCCGTAAATGATGGTACTAGCAGTCTAGTGGCTATATTCACATCACTTTATAACAGTACAATACTCTGTAGCAGTACAATACCGACTCAACATATATTTATATTTAAAATAAAATTTAAATAAATTATTTATAATTATATAATATAATAAGATATAAATTATTATATCGACATAAAATAAGACTTTATTTATATTTTTTAATTTATATCTAATATAAAAATTTATATAAAATGTGACCTTAATATAAATTAATTTGTATCTCAATATAGCATGAACTTAAAAAAATTATTTAAAATATAAATAATTCAATAAATTTAATATTATGGAGTCTTGCACACATTAAACATATAAAAATTATTGAAATTTTCTTTAATAAGATGGTTTCTTATTTTTTTCAAAAACATTATTAAAAAAATATATATGATCATTTTTATTTTTAAAAATCTGAAAAATAGGAACTTAAGCAATAACCTAAATGGTCTTCGTTAAGCCAGCCAGGGAGCACTTTGGTTCACACAAATTAAGGGCATGCTATCGTGTACAATATTTATGATGAGAAGACATGTGATTCGGATGGGTTTAATACCCAATTTTGCATCATCCAATAATATACCGACACGTAGGCATTACATGGTTAAAGAGTGAAAATCCAAGTGCGACGGAATCTACCTACAGCTAACTATTGTCGGCAAACCCCCCCCCCCCCGGCCCCGCGGTGGCCACCCCACCCAACCCCCAAGGCCTAAAAAGATCGCAAAACACAAGTAGAGAACACCATCTAAATTGGACCTTTGGATCTAATAAGAACTATAGCGAGGTAATTATTGCTATTGTTGAGATGTGGCTTGAATGAAACACATCAGATTGTACTTGGAGTTTTCAACCCGTAACTTCGCTCGATCCTTGCTCGTCAGTCGCTCGAGCGAGACATCAAACGGAGAGTTTTGGATCCAGGCAGAGACTTCGCTCGACTCTCGCTCGACCTCCCGCTCGAGCGAGAATCAATCCTAGGGTGGCATCGCTTCGAGGAATTAGGGTTAGCGCCGTCTGGAATAGTATTCCGCTCCAGCGAGAATGTCTCGCTCGAGCGAGATACAGCCTATATAAGGATCGAGGGCATTTGTGCACAGAGAGCGGAAGCAGAGAGCTGTGGAGATCAAACGATTTCGCTCGAGCAAGAAGGGCTCGCTCGAGCGAGATTACGAACACAGGCATCCGTCTCCCATTTTCTCCTTGTTTGATTTTCTAAATCAGTGAGAGCCTACTTGTAAAGGGTTTGAGAGCCTTGTGAGAGAGAGAACTTTGTAACCTCCAAGAAGTGTACTCCATCTTTGTTATTATAGTGATTTAGACCGACCCAACAGTGGATGTAGGCTCAGTTTGAGCTGAACCACTTCATATCTGGTGTCCATTTCTGTTCTCCGTCTTTAGTTTTATTTCTCTTGTTTGCATCCGCTGCGTGACTCCGTATTTAATGTCAGTCGTTCGGCCGGATTCCCCCAACAAACTGGTATCAGAGCGTTAAGGGATGGCCTCAGTAAATTTTGGAGTAGAGAAATTTGACGGTCAGAATAGTTTCAGTTTATGGCGCTTGAGGATGAAGGCTTTGTTGCGTCAGCAGGGTCTGTTCAAGGTTGGTAGAATGAGTGACTGGTGAGTCTCGTGCATCGTCAAGGAATGAGGAATTGTCTCACAGTACCATTCTACTATCACTATTAGATGAAGTTTTGAGAGAAGTTGCAGAGGAGGAGACCGCGGTTGGTCTGTGGAACAAGCTGGAGAGTTTGTACTTGAAGAAATCTCTCACTAACCGGTTGTTTTTGAAACAACGGTTATACACTCTCAAAATGGAGGAAGGTACTTCTATTTCTGCACATCTAGATGAATTTAATAAGATTATTATGGATTTGAGGAATATAGACATTAAGATTGATGAGGAAGATCAAGCCTTAATTGTTTTGTGTTCATTGCCTATTTCATTTGATAATATTGTAAACTCAATGTTGTATGGTAGAGATATAATCTCCTTAGTAGATGTTAAGTCTGCTTTGAATTCTAAGGAATTGAGAACAAAATTTGGGGGTTTAGGCATGAACAATCAAGCCGAGGGTTTGTTTGTGAAATGTTCCTCTGGTGATAGATCCGGAGAAGGATGTTCAGGAAAGAATAGAAGTAGTTCCAGTTCCAGTAGCTCTAGATCTAACAAGAGAAAAGTGAAGTGTTACCACTGCCATAAGTTGGGTCATTATAGAAGTGAGTGTCCTCAATTGAAAAATGTGGAGGAAGAGGAAAGTTCCTCTAGTAGTGATGACAGTGAAGAAGATGACAGTTAGTCTCTACTTCCTTGAGGGCAGTGTGGTGACAGGTGGAGTGTCCTAATATGCTCCAAATTCAGATATTCATTCGCATGTGTCACATGCGGATCCGCCAGACAGGATGGTCATTTATGAGTCAGCAGCTTTTGCTTGGTGTGATCAGAAGACAGTAATCTTGGTTTTTTGTTTGCATTGTATTCTTAGGAAGCAATGTAGAATCATGATTCCTGCAGTATTTCTGATCAGGATACATCTTGTGTAAAGTCTTGTTTTGTATTAAACTCATATTTATTTTATGATCATTGGAAGTTTGGTTTTGTCTATCTGTTTCTTTGTGATGTGTTTGGTGTTCAAACACTTTTGGAGAATACAGTGATCTACAGACAAGAAGGTAGAGCGTTACTCAGACCATACAGTTTTGTTTCACTCCACGGAGTAACTGAATGGAATGAGGTGGGCTTTGAGTGACAGAGTCTACAGTTTGCTTTTGGTTTGCCAGGCTTGTCTACATATCATCAGTGAAGCGGACAACGCATCTTGCTATTTGGTGAATTTTCTTTTCCTTTGTTTCCACAGAAAGGAGAGAGAGTTATAGTAAGAAGGTGGAGTTGCAGAGAGCTTCATAGTTGATTGGCATTGGTGCACAGTGAGAGCATGTCTACAGTTGGTAGATAAAGGGGGCAGTTGGTCACCTTTTGTGTATGCTCATGCAGGCTTTTGTTGATTCTTACTTTGGCTGAAGAATATTTGGTTGTCTTCATTTGTATTCAGAAGCCGTTTGTTCAAGTAAGCAGTCTGTATTGTGGTGCATTGCCGTTTGTGTGAAGATAGTAAATCTTCAGATGTCGTCTATGGTGTTGAAGACTTTTGTGTGGAAAGTGAGTTCTTCACAGGTAGACTTCGTATTTCGTGTTAGGTATTCCTTCTGTGGTTGAAGGATTTGTGGGTCTTTTGTCTAGAATCATTTTGTGGGGCTTATTCAAGCTAAGGTGGAGATTTGTTGAGATGTGGCTTGAATGAAGCACATCAAATTGCACTTGGAGTTTTCAACCCGTAACTTCGCTCGACCCTCGCTTGACAGTCGCTCAAGCGAGACATCAAACGGAGAGTTTTGGATCCAGGCAGAGACTTCGCTCGACTCTCACTCGACCTCCCGCTCGAACGAGAATCAATCCTAGGGTGGCATCGCTTCCAGGAACTAGGGTTAGCACCGTCTGGAATAGTGTTCCGCTCGAGCGAGATACAGCCTATATAAGGATCGAGGGCATTTGTGCACAGAGAGCGGAAGCAGAGAGCTGTGGAGAGCCTTGTGAGAGAGAGAACTTTGTAACCTCCAAGAAGTGTACTCCATCTTTGTTATTATAGTGATTTAGACCGACCCAACAGTGGATGTAGGCTCAGTTTGAGTTGAACCACTTCATATCTGGTGTCCATTTCTGTTCTCCGTCTTTAGTTTATTTCTCTTGTTTGCATCCGCTGCGTGGCTCCGTATTTACTGTCTGTCGTTCGGCCGGATTCCCCCAACAGCTATCAGTAGCAAATAGGGGATGAATGGCTGTGTAAGCCCAGTTTTTAGTTTCCTTCAAGTTCTTCATTGGCAAGTTCTTCGCCACTTGTCACCGCTTTGCTGTTTGGGACTAAGTGGCTCGTCGATTCCAAGATTTAGGAGAAAATTTCATCGCAGGGGAGGAAGAATTGGGGGGTACTCAGAATACCCAGTTTGGTGGGTGCATGTCCATCTTAGTTTGCCATGAAATGCTTATGTGGCCTAATATGATTGGATAGGTGTAAAAGTCGATTTTAAACTCATCTGGATTTAAGATTTTCTCATTTATAAGGGGCGGTCAATTTTTCTAAAAGTTAAATACAAAATTCTTGTTAGAAGAGGTCATTGAGAATTATATGGTGATTCTATCCCGAAGAAAAGCAGCACTCCTAACCATGCATGCATTAGAATATGTCCTAGCACGAGGAAGGAATAACATTATACTAAAATTAAGGACATTTACTTGATGTTGTCACACCATGCAACACATGTACGTCATAATCATGTCTTGAATGATCTCTTTTCATGTATGGTTCATTTACAAAAGAAGAATATTAAATATAATCATAAAATGTGTTAAATTTAAAAATAGGGTCTAAAAAGAACAAATTTTCATGTGAGTCCTAGAATTACCTACTTTTTAAAAAGAAATGTGCAAAACTTCATACTCTAAAACTGTAAATATCATTTCTTTACAAAATTTATAAAAATGTCATCTTTATATGCAATCTTGTTAGCTAGTCTTGTTAGCTAGTCAGCCTCCCACAATATTATGAGAAGTGTCAAGGATAAAATATAATGGTCCAATGATATTTCCTAGGCCCAAACCAAAATGAAGCTCATCAGCAAGGAAGAAAGAGAGAGGGAAGGAAGTAGGGCTATACATTGTCGGCATTGCTGGCAAAATCGCCACCGACCGACACCCAACTAACCAATTTATTGGTCTGATACGTTGATCGCCATCGACCTTACAGTGTCAGTGGCGCGTCGGCGTCGGCACCGTGGTCGATTTGCTCATCGATTTGGGCCATTTTAAGGCCCAGACAAGGCCCTTTTAGAGTTTTTATTTGTTAATTTTGTTTGGACTTTTCCTCTTCTATTCTATTAGTCAATTATCAATATTAACAACATCAATTATCAATATTCTAGTAGTCAATTATCAACATCTATTTTAAAAAATGACTACTAACTAATAATTTAATAACTACTAAATTTTAACTTATAGTTCTAACTACTAAGTAAACAATAAAAATATTCACTAGATGAGTCAATGTTTAATAAAATTAAAGATAAAATTAAAAATACAAACCAAGATGCCACATGGCAACACAAATTATTTTAAGTAACAACAATAAGCAAGCAACTAAAAGTCTAAAATACAAATTAACATAGTTACAAACCAAGTTAACCAACAATAAAAAAAAACAAAGACCAATAACCAAAAGGTAAAAAGTGTCTTCAATCATCACTCTTCAATCTTCTATACTTGCGATGTCTGTTTGTTCTCCCAAATCTATAAAAAAAATTAAAAAAAAGGTTAATAAACTTGGATAAGAAAAAACAAATATAATGTATTCATAAAAATAAATAAATATTGAATGAGAAAAACATTATCAGATTCTACAATAAAACTCCCGACATTATCCATGCTATATCGAAAATCAATTGTGGTTGATGTATGTCATAACCAATTTTGAGTATAAATAAGTTTCTCAACTGTTTTTGGAGCCAATGAACTCCAAAAAGGATTTTGTACACGTCCTCCCGTACTAAATGCTGACTCTAAGGTTACAATGGAAACAGGCATGGCTAACAAATCTTGTGCAATCCTCGCAAATATAAGATAATTAACCTCATTACTTCTCCACCAGACCAACAAATTAAAAGATAGACTATGTGCCTCACAATCATTTAATAAATGCTAGTCCATTTCTGTTTTGGAAACTGTAATTCCTAACTTTTCACTTACCTGATACCACTCATCCATCAATTATATCTCATTATTCTCTTTACTGTCTTTTAAGATTGTAGATGTCTGAGCGATCACATTTGAATCACAAATCAAGGTAAAACCAAATGTATCATTGTATTCGTCGTATAGGTCTGATAATAATTGTTTCACACTAGACACCAAAGACTCAGCACAAGTCTGATAATGTATTTTCTCAAGTTCATAGTGAGAAACCCTAACTTACTCGAGGATCAAGCACAACAGCAATCAACAACATTAATTTCATCTTATCCAATGAACCCACCACAATACTTATCATATTTCGCTCTCATACTCCCGGCCATAGTCCTTAAAGTCTCTCTAGGAGCCTCACTCAGCCTAACCAGTCTCTCTGGAGCATACAAATCTCCACAAAATTTGTATTTACCGTGACATGAAGAGACCCAGAAAATCGACAAGTAGTATCATAAAACATTTTCAAAAATTTCACAAAAACTCTCACTGTCTCCCACTCATCAGTTCTAGTAGGCTCATTTTGGTCATCACTAAAGTAAGAGAGAAAGTGATCACTCTCCATCCACCTAAAGGCCTTATCAAATCTCTCAGTCACATCTAACATCAAGTAAGTTGAATTCCATCGAGTTTGCACATCAAGACACAATATTTTCTTACACTCAATTTTTTCCTTTTCTGCACATTTCTTAAACTTCATTAATCTAACAAGGGAAGAGCGCACATATCTAACCGCATTTCTAACTATTGCAATGGCTTCACCGCACTCTTTTAACCCCTTAGTCACGACAAAATTTAATATATGTGCACAACACCTAAGATATATATACTTTCTTCCCAACACATTCCCCATCAAATGATGCTTCAAGTAGGCAATCGCATTAGCATTAGAACTAGCATTGTCAACGATCATAGTAAATATTTTATCAATCTCACAATCAAGTAGGCACTGTTTAATATATCTCCCAATTGTATCCCCTCGATGATTAGGAATCAAATAAAAATTAATGATTTTATTTTGTAATTTTCAATTTTTATTAATGAAATGACAAGTGAGGCACATATAATATAAATTTTGTATCGATGTCCACATATCGATAGTCAATGAAACTCTCATACTTCCATCTTTAAACAACTCATTAAGTTTCATCTTTTCATATGCAAACAACTTCATACAGTCTCTTGCAACTGTGACCCTACATGACACTTTAAATCTTGGTTCAAGCGACCAACATACCTTCATAAAATTGTGTCCTTTAACAATTCTAAATTGCAATTAATCAAGAATTACCATCTCTGCAATGGACAACCTCACTATATTTGTGGGTTACCATATTCCTAGCCACACCACTTTCACTCTCTCCAATCCCTTATTGAGTTGTTGCCTTATCTGCCAATGTTTATTAGTACTTATCTAGAGGTTCCTCTCTATAAGGATTTTTTGGACATGCTTCTAAATGTAACTTCATAGTTGAGGTCTCGTTCCTCTTTTAGTGGCAATGGTAAGTCTTGACACAATAAATACACCTAGCCCTAGGCTCATCTGGGGGACAACCCTCCACTTTCTCAAAATGGTTCCAAACATAAGAGGGCTCTTTCCCCTTCCGTTTTCTAGGAAGTGGATAAGTATTACTTTTAGGGACACTAGGGGGATTAGTTGTGTGGGTTTGTGTCTCTTCCAAATTAGGCATCTCTTCATCATTGTCAAGATCAATTGGAGTTGACGACGAATCCATCTATTGATCTAATAATAGAAAATATTATCAAGATCAATAGTCACTAAACAGCCAATACCCAAATCAGATTAAATTATTAAACAAAACCCCATCAAATTAAACAATACCCAAATAAGATTAAATCATTAAACAAAACTCAATCAAGTTAAACAATATCCAAATCAGATTAAATCATTAAACAAAATCCAATCAAATTAAACAATACCCAAATTAAATTTTAATTGGTATGGTGACCGATTGTTGTGTCCTAGACTCCCAACGAACCCAACCAGTAAAAAAAATTAAAAATTTACCCAATCAATACCCAAATTAAACAAACCCTAAACAAACTCGTAAACAGATCCAGAATTAAATTAAACAATAAACATTACCTAATCAATACCCAAACTTGAATAAACCCTAAACCCGTTCAATACCCAAATTAAACATTACTCAATCAATACCTAAACTCGATTAAACATTGCCCAAGTCCCAATCAATACCCAAATTAAACAAACCCTAAACATTACTCACTAACCGATTTATGCTCGGTATTTAGCGATTCGTCTCGGTAAGGTGGATTAACAGAAAATATATGAAATTGATAAAATAGAATACCTGGGAGAGAGAGTATAACGCCAGATAGGGCCTTAGAAGGTGGAACTTGGTAGATCGCTGGCGTGGGGGGTAGAGAAAACAAACTCTAGAAAGTAAGAGACGATGCCGCGGGGGGGGGGGGGGGGGGGGTGAGTGAAGGAAATGAAGAAATGGGAGGTGTAGGGTTTGACCACATGGGTGTCAAAAATGGCGCTGTTTCCTTTTATGTGAAACAGCGTCATGGGAGGAAGAAATGCGTTGTTTGTGTATCATGCAAGAAATGGCATCGTTTCCTTTTAATTGAAACGATGTCGTTTCTATATAAATATATAAAAAAATACTATCGGTCAGTTCAGCGGTTCGACATGGGGTCGAACTGCTACCGACGCAGATCGACACAATTGAAACGTTTTTTGAACCACCATTCAACTAGTTCTTCATCGTCGGCGATCAGTTTCCGGCGGTTCCGGTCGGTTGAACGGTTTTTTGTATAGCCCTAGAAGGAAGGGACAAAGTGATGAGGGACGGTAGGTCGTAAGGAGGAAAATGGTATAGTGTGACATAAAGTAAAGGAAAGTGACATAAACTAAAGGGAGTAAGAAATAAAAAAATATAGACACATAAGACTTTAGGAGCTTTTTGGGCCAAACTTCTTTTGAAAGACTTCATCAACCTCATGACAAGAGCTTTATCAATGAGATCTCCACCATAAGATAGTCTTTCGATATCTATTGTACATTGGGGATAAGAGATCATGAGAAATTATAAAGCAAGTATATTATAGTGGACTCTCCCCTCCCCAAAGCCTATGTACATAGGCTCAACATCGAATCATGTAAACCTGTGTATCTATCTATCTTTATTCTCCATATTTATTTACTTCTCATAACCATGAATGTACACACGGACATCATACAACCACACTAAACCATCATTAGAGGCTCTACACAACACCGATTAAGGCTCAAACATTCTTAAAGAGGCAGGGAAGTAGGGGTGTAACCGGTTTGGTTCGGTCTAATTTTAGACAAAATTTAGAACCAAACCGGATGTACCGGTTTTGTATTTTCAAAAATTGATTACAGACCGATTACCCATGTAAACCGCTACTTCGAATTTTATCGATTCTAATCCGGTTCATTCCAAATTTTCAGTTTTAATATACCATATTATTTATTTATATATAATACATATTATATAGTATATAATAATATATATAATACGTTGTAGTATATTATAATATATATTATAATTTTATTA
This sequence comes from Platycarya strobilacea, assembly GCA_036898215.1. Taxonomy (NCBI): domain Eukaryota; kingdom Viridiplantae; phylum Streptophyta; class Magnoliopsida; order Fagales; family Juglandaceae; genus Platycarya; species Platycarya strobilacea. The sequence goes on from CM072547.1 coordinate 15,682,425, forward strand.
TACTATTGTGATATATTATAATATATAGCATAGTGATATATTATAATATACAATATAGTGATATATTATAACATATTATAGTGATATAGTATTAGTATAATTATTAATACAATGGATTGTAGTGATATAAGATTTTAAAATTTAATATTATATTAATTGATAATTTATTATATAATACAAAACTATTGTATGTATAATTATATTATATATATAAATTATATACAATATAAGAAATTAAAAGGTATATATATAAACTGAACCGGTCCGGTTCAGTTTTAAGAAAAGGAAAACTAAAAAGGGACCAGTTTTGAGAAAAATAAAACCAGTACCCAATCAAACTAAACTCGATACCGGACCAAATCTACCAGTTCAGTCCGGTCTAATTCGGTTTATTAGTTCACCAATTTTTTCTTTCACCCCTACAGGGAAGAGATTTTTCTCCCAGTCTGAGTTGTTGTGCTACTTTTAAGTGTTAATAAAAAGTATTTCTATTTCAAATATTTTATTTCATATACTATTTTATTGTGATCCCACGACCCCGATAATGGACTAATGTTCTTATACTTCCATTAGAAAGCTAATAATACAGGGAGATTACATCTGTGGTTAACAAACCACTGCCATCTCACCATCCGCTAGCAAACTAGCTGACTTTGCTAGACAATGAGCTGCCCTATTGCCACATCTTCTTACAAAGAAAATTCCCCAGTTAATAGAAGAAAGCAAAAAATAGATATCTTGGAGAATTGAACCTATATAATCATTTCTAACATTTTTACAAGGTATTTCTTTGACAATTTGCTAGTTGTCTCCTTCTAGTAACACTGGGTCTAGGTTTAACTCTTTCGCAAACAAAGCTGCCTCCTTTGCACCCAATGCCTCTGCCAATAAGGGATCCATAAAGGTTGATTTAGCCACTTTCTTCATAGCCATGGTATTGCCATTTGAATCCTTCACTATAATTTCAATCCCTACTATACTCCTCTCTTTAAACAAGGTTGCATCCCAATTAATTTTCCAGGTACCTCTTGGTAGAGGAGACCAAATGGAATTCTGATTTTGTCATTGTTGTACCCTCTGGTCAGTTACTATCTGAGCTTGTTGAAACTCATCTAGATCTTGGCAAGCTGAAAAAAGAACTTGGTTAGGATGTATGAAGATCTCTTCACAAATTGCTTTGTTCCTCCCAATCCATATACCCCTGGCAATAGTTGAAAACATCTCAACTAACTCTTGACTACAAATATCAATACTATATTTAAACAAATCCAAGAAACTGCCACTCATATTATATCTCTTTTGTATTCGTGTATAACTTTGACTCCATACATCTATAGCAGCCTCACATTGCCAAAGAGTATGAATAGTAGTTTCCTCCCCCCTCCTGTAAAAAGGACACATGGGAGAGTCAATGATTCTTCTTTTCACTAAGTTGGTCTTTGTAGGGAGGGCTTCATGGCATGCTTTCCAAATAAATATTTTGGTAACATTTGGAGCATTCATTTTCTAGATTTCCTCCCATTCTGCCCTGCTTGTAATAGGCATGGAAGCTTGGCCTCTCTCATTTTCAATGAGTTCCTTATGCTTATGATAAGCACTTTTGATAGTGAAGTTACCATTATTAGTACCCAGCCATATCATTTTATCTCTAACATCCAAGCAACTCAGTGGAATTTTACTAATAATATCACTATCTTCCTCTTGAAATGCTTGTGACAGAATCTCCCATTTCTACTGTCTTGTTTCCCAATTGATCAATTTATGGACCCGAGCCTCTTCCCCCAGCAGAGTGATACTTGAATTAATTTTGTAGCTATTCGGGTTGGGCAACCACCTACTCTTCCATACACTAATCTCCTTGCCATCACCTATCCTCTACATGGAGCTTTTTTCAATCAAATTTCTTGCAGCACACATGCTTTTCTATATTATGGAAGGTCTTCCTCCAATTTTGGCATTGAGGAAATTAGTTTGGGGGAAGTATTTGGACTTTAGTACCTGAGCAACCAGAGAATTTGGGTTTTGCATAACTCTCCAACCCTGTTTAGCTAAAAGGGATATGTTGAAACTTTCAAAGTCCCCAACGTCATGTGCTAAGTGTGTGAACATGTGACATACATAAATAAAAGAAGCGGATAAATTAAGTCGATAAATAAGTACTAGAATTTTTTTAGAGTTATTTTACAAACCAGTTTAACATAAATTCTCTAACAGGAGATTTAATACAGTCATCGGAAAAATAAATTATAAAAATACATATTTATAAAAATAGAAAAATATTTCCCAATATAAAAAATTATAAATAAATGTTCCAACAACGAAACTGCCTACTCAGGCTTAGCCTCCTCGACATCTGCATCCAAAATTTACGACGCTAAAACGGCATCGCAGGTAAGTACAATCCAACCAAACTATAAGATATAAAATATACTCATGCAACAACAAAACTCATGAACACGACACCAAATGCATGAATCTCAAAAAAACATCTTTTTCAAAATAAATAAGATAAACACATGCCAAAATCTCATTTTGGTCCACAATAAAATTCTAGTAAAATTATCCATCATTTTCCAGAAAATAATATCTGCAAATCCAATCATACTAGGCGTTACGTATTGCCGTCTCCGATATGATAGACACATCACCAATCATAATGGACGTTACGTATCGCCGTCCTCATTATGATTCATACACTCATTTCATACCAGGCATTACGTATCGTCGTCCCCAATATGAAGTACACACCCAATGACTATAATGGGCGTTACGTATCGTCGTCCCCTTTATGTCATCCACATTATCAATCATAATGAGCATTATGTATCGTCGTCCCCATTATGATTCATACACTCATTTCATACCGGGCGTTACGTATTGATGTCCCCGATATGAAATATACACCCAATGACCATAAGGGATATTACGTATCGTCGTTCCCGTTATGTCATCCACACTATCAATCATAATAGGCGTTACGTATTGCCATCCCCATTATGACTTACACACACAATGACCATAATGGGTGTTACGTATCGCCATCTCTATTATGTCATTCACACCCACTGATCACAACAGGTGTTACGTATCGTCGTCCCCGTTATGATTCAGTCAAAAACCATTAAAATCCATAAATCCAATAACCACATCTCACATTAAAATCCAAACACCAAATCTCACATTAGAATCATAAATATCAATATACATATAAACAAACATTCAATTACACAATGCATATCACCATGAATAAATATCCAACATTTAATAAATCCAATCATCAACCAAACACAGAGTTGTTAATGGAAAATATATTTAAATCTCAAAATTCGTTTGGAAAGTACTTACAGCGGTTAAAAACGTAAATCTTTTGAGCGAACGTCAATCCACTGCATTCATAGCGGTCACTTGTACGTTAGGCTAGAATGCTTGGTTTGACACCAAAATTTAGAGAGATACTCTTTGGAAGGTGGAGAATCTCATGGAGGTGGTTGTATGACGGTACAACTACCGAAAAGTGGCGGATCGAGCTCAAAATGGGTGGAAACCTATTTTTAGATTTGGGCTTGCACAAGGAAGGTGGGGCCACAAATGGAAGAGCTGAACTAGGGGGGTGGTCGGCTGAGATGGAGGAACATTTTGGTGGTGGAGGCGAGGCTCACAGTGGCTGGACGGCGGCGCTAGGTGGAGAAAACCTCATATGGGTGTTTAAAATACCCATTTCGGGTTGGGACCATTTATGGCTGCCATGAATGGTGCTGGCGGTTGGGGGTAATGCCGGAGGTCACTGGGAGGTGGTAAAAGTTGGAGGTGTAGCTGGGTGGCCGGCGGTGGTCGAAAAGCAAGTGAATGGGTATCACAACACCCATTCGGGTTTTAGGCCGCGTAGGGGAGGTGAGGAGCCGGCTGGAACTTGGGTTGCTGGTGGTAGGTCATCGGTGGACGGTGGTTCAGATGGAGGGGGTGGTGTCGCCGGTGGTGGCCGGCGATGACTGAGCTGGGCTAGAGAGCTGAACGGGAACAGGGGAGGGGAAGGCTGGTCGCATGGCTAGGGGGAAAGGAAAATAAGGAAGAAAGAAAGAAAAAGAAAAAGAAAGAAAAAGAGAAAAAGAAAAAATGAAAGAAATAAACGAGATCCAGTCCTCACAACTCAGTTCACAGAGTTGATCCAATAAAAAGAATTACAAAACTAAGAACTGAATAAATTAATTTAAACGCAAAAACTACTTAAGATAAAATATTTAAAACCCAACAATAAATTAAATTAAATCAAAACACAATTTAATTATAAAATAATAATTAATAAAAAGAAAGTGCATCAATTAAAAATTACATAATAAAATTAAGGAATTTAATCTCAATCATTAAAATAATTACTTCAGATTAAAATAAATAAGAAAAGCAACGTAACTCAATATATAAATATAAAAACAACATAAAACTAATATTAACTAACTAATAGATCAAATAAATATTTTAAACAAATAAAACACGATTAATAATATTATTAAAATGAATTAAAATAATCAACAATGAGAATAAAATAATATGTAAAAATACACGTAAATCTGAGATCTCACAATTATTATTACTTAGTTGCAACATACCTACCACTCTTCTTGTTTCTTTTTTCTTTGCTATTGCACCCCTCATTCTCCCCAGCCTCCCTCTTTCTTGATTCCTGAATGCATTGCTCCATACTTATTTCTTCCTGAAAACCCACCGCTCATGCCCTTCTTTTACAAGTGGATAGTTTCCTTGTAATGGCCTCCACTTCCTTTATTGTCTCACTTGCTTGAGAGAGATTGTTACTCTGTCTGTTATTATCCTTCTCATCAAATTCTTCTATCTTATTCCTCTTTCCATGATCTAAAGTTTTAGTTCCTTCTCTTCCCTCTATAATCCCTTTTTTGAATACAATTCCTTTGTCTTTGGACTGTACCTCTTTCTTCTTTAACATGGATATTCACCTTAGATATTTGTTCTATTTTTTCTTCTTCTTGCTTGACTCCCCATCCTTCTTTTGTTCCTCGTGACCCCTATATTTTCTTGTTTCATATTATTTTCCAATTGCTCTCTCACCTCTCTTTCACGTATAAGTTTGATCTTTCCCCTATTGCATGGAGACAACTATAGTTTTCATAGGGAAAGTTAATATGAATATCAATACTTAGCCTCCTTTTTCTAAACCAATACGAGAATTATGTGGAAGTCCCATTTCTTGACTTTTTCTCGAAAGTTGGAATTGGGTCGTAGTTTCCTTAGAGACAAGGAACCCTAGTTTCTCATTTCAGGGGTGCAATAAACGATTTTTCTCGAAACAATGGAAGATGAGCTTGCAAAGAAATAGAAAAAGCTTCGATTAATGACTGAGGAGATCGAGATTTTTATAATACAAGGTGACATATTGAGATTAAGTGCGGCAATTTTAAATGTACAAATTTTGTATAGACTTTAAATTAAAAGGTAGACTCAATCAACAATTTTTTAAACGAGAGCTATATTTTTACAAATAAACTTATATTTATATATATTTAAAGCTTATCCCTTGCATTATCCGTCGCTAAAAAAATTGCAAGGAAAATAAAATTAACAATCTAAAGCTGAGCTCGCTGAACTTGTTTGGTAATGAAGGCTAACTTGTCGAGGAGCAAGTCCTATAATTGAATGGGCTCTCAACTCCGGAGTTCATTTTCCCTGTTGGTCTGTTACTCTTGAAGGCCCAAACCTTAAGTAGGCACAGATATCGATCACATGTTGCAGACAGGCGCGACAGGCCTATCTCAGTGAATCGCACTTTCTGTTGTATCTTTCAGCCTATTCTTCCTTTTTTTCTAGACCTCTTGTTTCTGTACTTTTTTTAATGTGTAGTTCCTATACATTTTATCTCGTACGTTTCAATTTTCTGATACATTTTTAACTGATTTGAGGAATAATCTGCATGCATATAACTCAGTCATCTATAGGAAGGTTGGGAACTCGCAACGCAATATAAATGATTTAGGCCTCTTTGAATTTGGAATTAAGATTTGGAAAAGTTAAATTGAAATTTAAAAAAATTATATTGAGATTTGAAAAAATTGTATTAAAATTTGTATTTTATATGAAAATTTAAAAAATTCTAATATTGAGTTTGAAATGAGCTCGTCTTAACTCTGAATCCAAATAAGATTTTAGTACATTTTTATTGAATTGACTAAAAAACAAATCTAATAAGAATTTAGTTATTAGAGTTTAAAAGAAATTCACATTAAATTATCTAAAAGCTATATATTTTAACCCAAGTAAATAGTAATGCTAAAAAAAATTCCAAAGTTAAACGTTTCAAATCAATGATCAAACTCCTCTTTAATTAGTTTATCTCTCTTTCTTTTCTTATCACATATAATATGATTACTAATTAATTTTTTATTAGTTTACTCTCTCTTGCCAAACTTTTATTAATAATTTAATTTAAATAGAATATGATTACTAATTAATTTTTTAAACTCATAATTTAATTAATATATAATAGGTAGAATGGTAAAACATGATAAAATAAAATAAATTAATAATTACGAATAATAAATATTTTTTTAATTATTAATTATTCATTATTCATTACTATATATCTTCTTAAATGGATGATCTAATATTGAAATTTGATGTAAATAGTCAAAGTTAAATTATTATTAAATTATTTTATTGTTATATAATGAAAAAATAAATATTTCAATGTAGGGACTTATATGAATGGAATGACCAAAAACTAAAATTTAGATTATATTGGCTAACACTATCCTTTATCAATAGACCATCCAATGAAAGTGCTCTTAGTTATATTATTATAATATTTTGAATACCAATGTACTCCATCAACTTTTAGGTCCTATTTAGAAAAGCAATAATAGTAAGATTTCTTAAATAAGATAAGATGAAATAATTTATAAAAAAACATATGTTTAGATAAAGAAATGGGATGAGATAGTTTTGACATTTTAGGATTTGATAAATAGGTGGACCCTGCTTAACTTTTTAAAATATGAGTTTTATCATTTATGCTTTCTACTATTTGTTATTCATACTAGAAATTATTTGAGATGAGTTTGAGAATTTATAGATAATATAGAAATTAGAATTAGATGTAATCAAGGTTTATAGTTTGTTTTCACAAATAATTTTATCTCATATAATTATTAATACTTTATCAAGTTCTCATATAAATTAAAATAAGCAATTCCACTTTTTCAAAACTCACTTTTTTTAAAAAAATTTTAAAATAAAATTAATATTATAAAAATATTTTATAAAAATATTTTATTCAATTTTTAACTTTTATCTCATCTTATCTATAAAAACAAATCAAAATTAAATGCATACATATTCTGCCTCTTTTGTGTTTTAGATCGTCAATCTTTGCCTCAGTAGTCTTTTTCAAAGCACCGTTTGATCATCTTTCTCATAATTACTTGGAAAGAATGAGCCAAGTCCAAAAGGCAAAAACGATACCAATCACCAAACTTTTAGTAGGAGATTGATATGGTTTAGACGCATAATTGTATTTCAAGGGTATAAATCCATATATGGATTAGAATATCCAGATTCGTATTCGGATTAATTTATAATGCAATCTGATCGGATTAATCCAATATTGGGACGGATATAAATCCGGATACCCATCCTGGATTTTTCAAACTCTAGACTGGATCAAACAAAATAAAATCAGTACCAATACATAACCATATTCTGTTTCACTCTTTCACACGACAGTATGAACTCAATGCAGTACTAGGAACATGAAATGTATGTTTGATGCTTTATGGCGTGGCTTTTACGATATAATTAGCCATAAGACGTGTGATTAACAGAAAGAGCTGCAGTTATTGGATAATACTAATATGTCTACTAAATTTGATAATTTTTTGATATCTCATATATTTTATTTTATTTTATTTTATTTTTAATTTTTTTATTTAATGATTAAAAAAATAATTATTAGTGTATGAATATTTTTTCAAACTTTTTATAAATATAAAAAAATGAGAATAAAAAAAATAAGAAGATAAATTATGCCTAACGATAACTTGAAAGAGTAAGTTTTAGATAACATTGTAGTATCATCTTGAAGTAGTGGCAGAGCCACGTTGGGGCAGGGGGCATGGCCCCCCTCTCCAATCGCCCCACTCGGAAAAAAATTAAAAAATAATATATGTTTAAAACCAAACAAAAAAGATATGTTGATTTTTTATGATTTAAGATAATACTAATTTGATCTTATATTAACTCTCTCTCTAAAGATTATCTTGACTTTCTTTTATAAAATTTAATTTAATTTAAAAATAAAATACATTTCATATAAAATAAAATAAAATAATAACATGATGACATTTTTTTATTATAGAAAAAAAAAGTAATATGATTTTTAACGTATTTTGAATAGATTTTTATTATTATGACATATTTTTGACATATTATATACTTTTAATACATAAATTATATTAAACATATTTTATTTTTATTATAAATCTTACTATAAGATAATTCTATATCACATAAAAATTATATAGAAATAAAATAAAAAAATATTTCATATATTTTATTATACCTTTGTTTGGTTCATTCTAAAATAAATATCTTTTTATCCTATTGATGCGAAGTTATTTATTGAAAATAGAATAATTTTAGGAAAAATCGATTTTAAGAAGTTGAGAGAGAGTTAACTTTAATTTAATTTTTTTTTTCTTCATTTTCAATCTTGTTTTCATGGATCTAATGAATTCTATTTATTTGTATTTGATATAGAAATTGAAAAATAAGTTGAAAATGAGGAAACATTTTTTTTTTTAAATTTTCAACCTTGTTTTTAATATTTTTTTTCTTCATCTTCATTTTAAATGTCGTTTTTAGTTTTAAATTTTTTTTCTTTATTTTCAACATTATTTTTATGGATTTAATGAATTTTATTAATTTTTTTTGGTATAAAAAAATGGTTAAAACTGAAAATTTTTTTTTAACTAAAACCAATTTTTTCTCAACTTTTTAAAATCGATTCCCCTAAAATTATTCTTGAAAATAATATCTCACAGAATGTTTTTATTTTTATGTTTTAATTTAATTGCATTCTTCTTTTTCACATTTGGATTGAAATTCAGAAAGAAAAGCTTTTAAAAAATTCTGATTTTTGTTTTAAAGTACTCCACAAGTAAAATCCGTCTGAGCTAATAACAAGTATGACGGCGTCCCTACAGCCCAAAACGACGGAAAGACCTGCAAGTTTGTTTCCGTTTTACGTTTCTTTTCTCTGTAAACTTCAACACAGGCATCTCTCTCCCGCCATTAACCTCAGCCACTTCCTCTCTAATCCCTAACCCTAATACCCATTCATTACCTGTAATCTTGGATCCCTTTTTTTTTGTTTTACGAACAGAATTGATCATCTTGATGTTATGCTAGTATATCCGAAATGCCACTTCATCTCCGTTCGCGACCGTCCGATCAGATCACCTTGGAACCCTAATTTCTGATCCAGTTCACAATGTCTTGGGGATTGGGCTGGAAGCGATCCTCTGAGATCTTCCATCTCAGGCTAAATTACGGTAATGAAGAGCCCGGGGAGACGTCTGGCCGTACGTCCTCGGCATCTTCGTCGAGCTCGTCTTCGTCGTCTCTGGCCTCGATCGTATCTCACGACCATGAGTTGGGCTCTCGGATCGAATTGGATTGGTCTGCGGGGGACGACGAGGATCAGGTGGTTTTGAGGCTCCAGTCGCAGCTCATGGTGGCGCTGCCGATGCCGCAGGACATGGTGGAGGTGGATCTGAGGACCCAGGAGTCGGAGACGGAGGCGGTGGAAAATGTATGCTTGGAGATGAGGGTGGTGAAGCGGAGAGAGCCTCTGCGGGTCATGACGATGACCAAGTCGTCCGGGTCGGGCCAGCAGAGCGATGGAACCGGGGTATTGACGCGCTTGCTGAGGTCGAATCTCTGCCCGCAGACTCCGGGGGTGGCCGACAATGTCTCCTGCGGCGAGCATTGGAAGAGCGTCACTGTGCTCAGACTGTGCGGCTGTAGCTTGTCGGTGAGCCTTTATTTTTTTCCCCTGGAATTGTCTAGAATGCTGCCTTTTCATACGTGGGAGGATGGGTCTTCCTTCTTCTTTTTATGTCTCTCAGCATTGATTGTACTTGATATGATTCAATATCTTTTCATTTTTTGGGGCGTAGAGAAATATGGCTTTCGCTCAACTGGGCTACATGAGCTATGACAAAGCAAAACCAACGCACTTTGTGAAATGTATATTTTTTTTGTCTAGGCAGTTTTCTTTGATATAATACTTTGAAATGCGTGGAAGGTGGAGTCTTTTAAGATGACAGAATACAAGAATCTATTACTGGGACTTTTAGTGAATTCGCATATGGCTGTGGTGCAAGAGGGAATATGTGATCTCAAGTAGAGAATGGGATTCCACAGTTCTTCCAAGTTCCTTTTTTTTTTTCTTTTCTATAGTTAATCAAGAAATTTTGTTCATAGGAAAAGGAGGCATATCCAAGTTCCTGTTTAATAGTTGAAATTTGGTAAACAGTGATTCTTTCCAAGTTGACAAGTATAACAAAAATTGCTGCAACTTTTGTTGGACACAGCTAAAGCATGATTATTGATAATCTGGTTGACAATCCGCATGGATGGATGATCCAGCTGTGAGTGCCGTTGAGTGATTGGAACTTTAGCACCCAAGAAAGCAGCAGACCTAGAGGAAATTCTGGAGAGATTGTGCAATGGGTAGAGACCATTGTCACTCTTGCCTTGGAGGAGGATAGCTCTCGAGGATAGATCCTTAACATAGAAAAATGAACGGAGAAAAATCAATAGGTTTCCTCTGGTTCTGGGGTCCTGTGCCTACCGACACTGTTGAAGATGGCTTTCTCTATTTTCTAATCTTTGGGGTATTTTTTGTGTTCAAATCTTTTTGGGTTTTAAACTTCGCACATAGTTCCTCTTGGTAACCTGTTTTTCGAGGAAATGGTTTCCAGGATTTTATCTGTGCGTAAAGCAAGTCAAAGTCCTTTCTGCATGAGCTTTCTCCTTTATCAGTCCATGGAGATGTGCTCCAATGTTATTGGATTACATTTTTTTTAAACCCACATAAATTAGAGGGGGTTGGTAGTGCTTCGTAAACCATACCTGCTTTGTGATTGGAAAAGGCACCAGAGTTAAGATTCTGGAAAGATGCTTGGTGTGGAGTTACTCCCTTGCAGAGAGCATTTTCGGTACTTTTATAACATCGCAGTGAACAAGGAGGCTTCAGTGGCAGATTTTCTATCCTTTGATCATCGTGTCCTTGTGTGGAACATCCTCTTCACAAGGGACAACCACGACTAGGAATTGCCTCTTATTTCAGACTTTTTCAGTTTGCTACATTTCATAGGTCACAGGACGATACAGGGGGACAAGCTTCAGTGGAAGAACATAGCCAACAAGAAATTCACAATAAAAACTTACTACACAATCTTGGCTTTCCAAGGACACGTAGCATTCCCATGGAAGAGTATTTGGCGGTCTGGTGCACCCACCAAAGTGGCCTTCTTTTTGTGGACAGCTGCTCTAGGGAAAATTCTTACCACAAACAATTTGAGAAAGAGGGGCATGATAGTGATGGATTGGTGTTGTATGTGTAAAGCCCATGTCGAATTAGTGGATCATCTACTTTTGCATTGTGAGGTGCCACAGGCTTTGTGGAATGTTGTTTTCAGGCGTGTGCATGTGGTGTGGGTGATGCCGGCCAAGGTAGTTGATTTGCTTGCTTGCTAGAAAGGGATCAAAGGTTGTCCACATGTGAAAGCTGCATGGAAGATGATTCCATTATGTATTATGTGGTGTATTTGGTCGGAAAGAAACGAGCGTTGTTTTGAGACAGAGAGCGAACAATGGAGGAGCTTCAGGAGTTTTTTTAGCATACTCTCTTACTTTTGTTCTCAGTTTTTTTCTGGAAGCAATGTGCATGATTTCTCGTCTTTTAATTCAAACTAGTAGAATGTAACTAGGCGTATTTTTCTTTGTATACTTCCTGTATACTCAGGTTATGCTTTATTATATTACTTATCAAAAAAAAAAAATGAACGGTGAAATTCGAAGTAGACATGATTATCTTTAGTGAATTGATTAATTTATCAAAAAAAAAAAATTCTTTAGTGAATTGATTAATATTGAGTAGAATTTTCTTAATACGAGGAACATGTAAGACATTGTGAAGAAAGAAAGATTTGGAAGAGGAGCAAAAGATAGAAAAACCAATATGACGAATTTTCAAACCTTGGCCATTTCCAACAAGTTGAGATTGCTGAGATCGGAAGTTATGTGATTTGTAGCGCCAATGTCAAGGTACCTACTTGATCAGTGGAGGGTTGATTTGTAGCAGTGTAAGCTTGTTTAATATTCAAAGGAGCTGGTGTTTGAAATCTATGATCATATCGCTACCCACATTTTGGAACTGTGCATTCAGTTTTCATTCAGATTTAATAGAAAGAGAGGAAGAGGAATTGTCACGACCTGTGGAAGAGGAGCCTTGAGTAGCCATGTTGACAGATCGTATGCCAGCATCTTGAGAGGCAGCAAGCTGTTCAATCCTCAGTTCATGAGTTAACAGATTTCCAAATAGTTCATCCAAGGACATAGGTTCTAATCTTGTGCTGACTGAAGTGATGAGATAATCATAATCGGTGGGAAGACAAGCAAGAATGGAGGAAATGGCTTCGGACTCGCTAAGTTGATGACCAATTGTTGATAGAATATCAACATGATTTTTAGCTTTTTGGAAGTAGTCTTGAATAGAAAGATTTCCTTTATTTAAGGTGTCTACCTGGTGTAGGGTGTGCATGATTCTAGCACGAGAAGTAGGATCACGAGAAGTTGATGATAACATCTTTTCTAAGGCAAGTCACACCTCTTAAGAGGTTTGCACACCAAATATTTGTGTAAGAAGAGGTTCAACAAGAGAGGAAATGTGAGTGCTAAGTATGAGTTGATCTTGTTCAAACCAGAAATCATAAGCAGGATTAGGAGTGGGTTGAGGAGAAGATGAGGTGGGGGGAAGGAATTGAGGTGGCTGAGGTTTGAGTTGATGGGAGAGGAAGAGAGAGAACCATCAGTTGACATGAGACTCATGACAGACAGTGGTCAAGAGGCTCTTGATACCATACAGAAGTTTAGTTGAATATGCTTCCCATAACAATCTCTGGGAGCTGTACATTGAATTTATGGAGTTGTGATTACAAAGGTTTGTTACAGATATAGATTACATTTGAAATACAAGTTAAGTCATTTGATCTTATCATCAGTTCCTTTATCTCCTCTGTTTTGAACGTCAGTTGTGTTCTCCTTGAGATAACTTTGGGTTGTTTATCTCAAGATAAGTCTGAATCTTTATGTCTCAATACAAAGGTCAAACTCTATGTTTTCCTGGGACTTGGTTATTTGAGTTGAGCATATTTCTAAAAACAAAGAGTTGAGCATATTACTAACTATTTGTTAACAGGTATTCCCGGTAGAGATAAGTCGCTTGCCACATCTTGAGAAGCTGTACCTTGATAACAACAAACTTACACTTCTGCCATCAGAGCTTGGTGAGCTGAAAAGTTTAAAAGCACTTAGGGTTGATTACAACATGCTGGTTTCAGTACCTGGTATGCGTGGAATTATTTTGTAAATCTTTTATTGACTTGTTTAATTATGTAAATTTCCACTTAGAACAGAAAAAATTGACCTCAGATAGTGCATTTTTTTTGGGATGCAAGCAGTAGAGCTAAGACAGTGTGTTGAACTAGTGGAACTTTCTTTGGAACATAACAAGCTTGTTCGGCCACTCCTGGACTTCAGGTCATTTTATACAAAATCAGCATGATTCAGTTCACACTTTGTTCTACTTTCTGGTCTGAAAAAGATTTAAAGTCTAGAACTTTTATCTGGGTTAATGTTTGTTTATGTTACCTTTTCTTATATGGTAGGGCAATGGCTGAGTTACGGGTTTTAAGGCTTTTTGGTAATCCTCTTGAATTCCTTCCTGAGATCTTGCCATTGCACAAACTTCGCCATTTGTCTCTTGCAAATATCAGGATTGTAGCAGATGAAAATTTAAGATCAGTGCATGTTCAAATAGAGGTATTAATGAATACAGCCCTAATGGAGGTCTTTGGCTTTACCTTTTAACTGTAGATAACGTATCAAGTTGAACATATGCACCTTCTTTGTTAATTGCAGATGGAAAACGGTTCTTATTTTGTTCAATCTAGACATAAGCTAAGTGCCTTCTTCTCTCTTATTTTCCGTTTTTCTTCTTGTCATCACCCTCTACTAGCATCTGCACTAGCAAAGATAATGCAAGACCATGGAAACCGTGTAGTTGTTGGAAAAGATGAGAATGCAGTGCGGCAGCTTATAACTATGATAAGTAGTGACAACCATCATGTGGTATGTTTTGGTAATTCTTGCAATTGCAACTAACATTTCATTTGTTCATACTCCTCTTTTGGCTCAGTCTTAATAATTCGTACATCTTTACAGGTTGAACAGGCATGCTCTGCTCTTTCATCTCTTGCTGCTGATGTTTCTGTTGCAATGCAGTTGATAAAAGCTGACATCATGCAACCCATTGAAACAGTGCTGAAATCTATCGGTCAGGAAGAAGTAATTTCTGTGTTGCAAGTTGTGGCAAAGTTAGCTTTTGCATCTGACACTGTAGCTCAGAAGATGTTGAGTAAGGATGTATTGAAGTCTTTAAAATTGTTATGTGCCCATAAAAACCCCGAAGTAAGCTCTCTCTGTACTTCTCATAATAGATTGGGTTTACTTGCTTGAATTCTATCTAATGGTCAACTAATTCTTGAGGTCTATCTTTAGATACAAAGGTTAGCATTGTTAGCTGTTGGGAATTTGGCCTTCTGTTTGGAGAATCGCCGTATTCTGGTTACTTCTGAAAGTTTGCGGGAACTTCTCTTGCGCTTGACAGTTGTACCTGAATCACGTGTAAATAAAGCTGCAGCTCGTGCATTAGCCATTCTTGGTCTGTTTCTTGGATCTAATATGCTCTGTACATTGGAATTTCTTTGCCTGTTTTTGCATCCATATCATCTCTGTTTTTAAGCTTGTTTAACCTGATAGATATGTTCATTTTGTGTCATTTCAGGGGAGAATGAAAATCTACGGCGCTCGATAAAAGGGAGACCAGTGGCAAAGCAAGGACTGCGCATACTTTCCATGGATGGAGGTGGCATGAAGGGTATGGCAACTGTACAGATCCTTAAAGAAATTGAGAAGGGAACTGGAAAGCGGATACATGAGATGTTTGATCTTATTTGTGGAACATCAACGGGTGGCATGCTAGCTGTTGCCCTTGGTATCAAGCTAATGACCTTGGAACAGTGTGAGGAAATATACAAAAATCTTGGTGAGTATGCTGAAGTCGGAAAGTAGTATGTATAAAGTTTTTTTTTTTTTTTTTGTGTGTGTGTTTTTCAAGTCATTTATTTCATTCTGAATTTATGGAATCTTAGGAAAACTTGTTTGTTTCATTCTGAATTTATGGGATCTTAGGAAAACTTGTCTTTGCTGATTCTGTGCCAAAGGACAATGAAGCTGCAACTTGGAGAGAAAAGTTGGATCAGCTTTATAAGAGTTCATCACAGAGTTTTAGAGTGGTTGTACATGGATCAAAAGTACGTGTTTTTCTTCTCTCATCGGTGCTTTATTTGCTTGATATTTTCTTTCAATATGCCTTTTTTTTTTCTCATGTATATTATGATATTATTTTTATGTGCAGGTGTGTGTAGGTAAGAGTTTTTTAAAGAAAATTAATTATAATCTTGCCAACAATTTTTTTTTTCATTTATCTTCAACTTTCATTGCAAATGTGTTTTCAATTATACTACATACAGTAACTTTTGCATACTACACTAATGTGGCAGAACTCAGCATTTATTTTATATTAAAAAAAGTGATGCAGCCAATTTGGAGTGCACAAAGGGTACGCAAAAGTGACTGCACATAAAGTTTTTGATATATTTTAAATCCCCAAAATAATTTCATCTCTTCGGCCTAATTTTCATCTAATCATATGGTAGAACTCGCCACTACACAAAAATCCAAAATAATCAAAACACTTACACAAAAGAACCAAGGAAAAACAAAAAAGAGCACAACTTTTCTACTTTTAGTGGACCCCATGGCTTTCACAAACTTCAAAACACACGTTTCACAAACAGTTATTCTGAACTTGTTTCAATGCGCTTCATCACTTTACAAACACAGAAACAAAACAAATCTCAAAATTCTCTAGATTTTTTAGTAGGATACATGCTCAGTATCTTTTGGAATGCTTTGACTAGATTTTCTTTTTCTTTTGGGGTGGGAAGGTGTAGGAGAATAGCCTTTAAAGAAAATAATAATAATTCTTTTAAGTTGCTGACTCTGTAAATAAATTGCGGTGTTACAATTCTGATTATTTTTTCTTTAGTGAATCACATCAATTCTCCAGGTTTTATAATTTTATTATATTTGAAACAGTTCCACTTATTATATTTTAAAATTAATGTTTTTTTATGTGAAGTGTTTATATTGCCCCCTAGACCTTCGGAAAAAACACCATAAAACTTTATCTTGCAGCACAGTGCAGATCAGTTCCAGAGGTTGTTACAGGAAATGTGTGCTGATGATGATGGAGACCTTCTAATAGAGTCTGCAGTGAAAAACATTCCCAAAGTTTTTGTTGTAGCAACCTTAGTGAGTGTTGCACCGGCTCAGCCTTTCATTTTTCGTAATTATCAGGTATACTTCAGAGTCCCTGTTTATTCCATTTGGATCAATTATTACTTTAATATTGGTGTAGTAGCTGAAAATAATGTTGCATCTGTAGGTGGCCTTGTTTTTGGTAATCTCTCATAATAATTTTTTTTTCATCCTAAATTTGCAGTACCCTGCTGGAACGCTAGAGGTTCCTGCCGCAATCTCTGAAAGTTCAGGAACTTTTATGCAAGTGTTACCTCCCACGGATGCTCAAGTTGGCTATAAGCGCAGCGCTTTTATTGGAAGTTGTAAGCATGAAGTATGGCAAGCTATAAGAGCATCTTCTGCTGCTCCATATTATCTTGATGATTTCTCAGATGGTATTCTTTCCTTTTAATTGTTTTACTTTACTCAGCTTTTGGCTATTGCCACCATTCCTTTCATGACTAGTGCATTGGAAATTTTCCCTTTTTTGTTGTCAAATTTCTTTTGATTGTGTCATTTTTTTCCTGCTAATTTTGTAGATGTACTACGCTGGCAAGATGGTGCAATAGTGGCAAATAATCCTACAATTTTTGCCATAAGAGAAGCACAACTTCTTTGGCCTGACACAAGAATTGACTGCTTAGTTTCCATTGGGTGTGGTTCTGTCCCCACAAAGGTAACTGCTCTCTTTTTCTGCATTTTTTTTGGTTGCTTTTTAAAAAATAAGGGCTAGAGAAAATTTGTTATATTAGAAGTTCATTCTTATTGAAGCTTTATTTTCATCTGCACCTAGCACATCTAAAACACCCGAACATAATGGCCATTGCCAAATCAAAGTGCTTGAACTCTTTAGCACTCTTGATTTTTTAAATAAAAAACAAAAGAAAAAGAAAAAGATACAAGAGAAACCTTTCCAGGCGAAGACCATTATACAGTTATACAATTATATCAAGTACTATGCTTTTTAATATATATTGTAGTGTTTTCAGATGAATCAGTTTCTTTTATGTTCTGATTAACAAAAAAATTGTCACTAGCCTTCTGTGAGACTTGCTTTATATTATTAATTCATAAATCCCTGCTGTTTCAGGTGCGGAAAGGTGGTTGGCGTTATTTGGATACTGGACAAGTGTTGATTGAGAGTGCGTGCTCTGTAGATCGGGTAGAGGAAGCTCTAAGTGCATTGCTGCCTATGCTCCCTGAAATACAGTATTTTCGGTTTAATCCAGGTACATTGTTTATGTTGGGATTCTGTTTAAGTTCAAAGGGAGGGATGGGTTTTTAAATGGGCTAAACTTTCCTGGAAGCCTCAGTTGGCTTGGTCATTATTGAATAAACCAAGCTCAAGCCATATCTGAGTTGGCTCATAGGGTTTGTGCCCCTCCATGAAATGATTACTATTTACCACTTGTGCTTCAGGGTTTGTTTTGGTAAGCTCACTATGCTGCCATGGTATTGCTGATTGCTTAAAATATTAATCCATTGAATTTGAATTTGCATGAAAAGACAAACAAGAAAAAACTTATGTTGGTGCTGTCTTTACAGCATCTGACTTCTCAGACTTTATAGAATATTTAGAGCTCAGCAGCTGAGAATTGAATTTCAGATTCATTGTGATCCTTTTTTAGCATCTCTAACTTGTTTAATGAGAGAAGCCATAGAAGCTAGTGATTCTAGTCAGTGTATGCTGAGCAACGTTAGCTAGAATTTTATGGCTTTGATTCCAGTTGGAGCTGAGCTTGAGCTCCCTTAATTTTGGCTGAGCCTCAAGCTGTCAAATACTCAGACTGCCATCATGCAGCCTGTGCATGGATGTAAAAGATTTTCTTATTTGTTTTATTGCTATCCTTGAATAGCCTTTTACTGAAATATCTGATTCTCACATCGTTATTGGACTTGGTATACCATCGCAGTTGATGAACGCTGTGATATGGAACTGGATGAGACTGATCCAGCTATCTGGCTGAAGTTGGAAGCGGCAGTTGAGGAATATATCCAAACCAATTCTCAGGCCTTCAAGAATGTCTGTGACAGACTTCTTCTTCCTTACCAAAATGATGAGAGGTGGTCAGAAAGTTTGAGAGTTCAGCATTACCCCAAGGCAAAGGGGTCAAGTGTAGGTACTGACACTACTATTTTGTAGTTGGTTCAGTTGAAATTGATCTTTTTAGGAACTTTTTCTATGGAACTTAAGTTCTTCTGGTCTTCCCGCTGTGCTAGATGTGAATGGACCTTCTCTTGGTTGGAGGCGTAATGTACTCCTTGTTGAAGCTTCACACAGTCCGGATTCAAGAAGAACTGTACACCATGCACGAGCACTAGAGTCGTTTTGTTCCCGTACTGGAATACGGCTGTCCCTCATCCAAGGGATTTCAGGGTTCGTGAACACAGTGCCAGCAACAACATTCCCAACCCCTTTTACATCACCTCTGTTCACTGGAAGCTTCCCCTCGAGCCCACTTCTATACAGTCCTGATTTTGGCCCTCAGAGGGTTGGCCGAATTGATATGGTCCCACCTTTGAGCTTAGATGGCCAATCTGGAAAGGCAGCTGCATCACCACCAAAGTCTCCTCCTGCGCCTAGACAACTTTCTTTACCTGTACAATCACTGCACAAGAAATTACAGAACTCGCCACAAGTGGGTATAATACATTTGTCCCTTCAAAATGATTCTATTGGCTCAATATTAAGGTAATTGTACCCTGTTATTTTGGTTGCAAATTTGTGCAAGTTGATGTTGCTTCTGTCTATTATTCCTAACCTACTGGCTCCTTGTTTCTTTAGTTGGCAGAATGATGTATTTGTGGTTGCTGAACCTGGAGAGCTGGCAGATAAATTTTTGCAAAGTGTTAAATTGAGCTTGTTTTCTGTGATGCGGAGACATCGCAAAAAGGAGGCATCACTCCTTAGCAATATTTCAACTGTTTCTGATTTGGTTGCATTAAGACCATACTTCCAAATTGGAGGTATCGTCCACCGTTATGTGGGACGCCAAACCCAAGTATGTGCCCTTCAATGTTTTCCTAATATTTTCTTTTAGAGAGATGCTTTAACTACAAAGAGATTTTACATAAAGTAAATCCACAAACTAATGTGGCTTGATGTGGTATATTATATTGTAAAACTACATTTATTATAAAGTAGATATAATATATTGTATGAAGCTATTTCAGCTTTTGGTTTTGCTTTCGTGGGATCTCATTGCGGCTGTAGCACTTCTCTTTCTTTTATTGTTAGTAGGAAGTTATCAAATTACTGAATTTGGTCTGCTCGTTGTTTGGTATTTTTTGAAGGTCATGGAAGATGACCAAGAAATTGGGGCATATATGTTTCGTAGAACAGTCCCTTCTATGCACTTAACTCCGGATGATGTTCGTTGGATGGTATGTTTTTGGCTTTCACTCATGTGTAAATTGCCCTTCTCTTCAAAATCTTGTCGAGCTTTCAAAAGTTATTGTTCTTCTATTGATTGAAGCATCATGTACTTGTTGGCAAGCACTAATATACAATACAAAGATGTTGAAATTCTTTTTTTTGATATATTGCCAATAGAATCCCTTGTAAGACTTAATTTATTCTTTTAAAAAAGGTGGTAAGGGCTTTGGTCTTGGCATGCCCATCTAGGTCTAAGTGTAGCACCCCGTACCCCAAGGGGGTTGGAGAAAACACTGTTTGCCCAAAATAAACCTGTCTCCAACACAAAATCCATCTCCAAAGATTTTCTAAAGTCCATAAATAATTCTCATTTCCAAATCCATACATAAGCATATCCACAAAGTCAATTAAAAGTATTACCATAAACAAAGGGTCCACAATCTCCCAATAATCTCAACTTAATGAGCTACTATCACTTAAGTCTAAAAAATACTGAAAGCATAACATCAAATCAATATTTACAATATTTACATCAACAATGGTACTCTAACTGCTTAGTCTTGTTTAAAATTACTAATCCTGATCCTCAGCTGGGACATCCACTTCATCTGAAAAATATATAAAGATAAGGGGGTGAGTTTAACCACAACTCAATAAGCAAAACATCTATACTAGTGAGTACAACATGAGCATTTTCAATAAAACTTTGTATGCATGAAACAGAAATATTTTATTTTCATATATAACATTCCCAAAACATATTATCAAGAGAAAAGCTAAGCGACCATTCATTTTTCTTTATATATATAGAAACCAACTTTTCAAAAACAAAAACGCTTTGGCACAAGTAACTGTAAAATCTCATCTTATCATTAAAACATATACCATGTTTAACTCCCGTGGTAGGGTTATACTATTCCGGGTGGCCAAACCAGGCAGTATCATATTGTGAGACTTTCCCTTATTCATTCTTGGAGCCGTCCCGAGTGTGCACATAGGAAAGAAACACATAAAGGATCACTTTGTTTAGTGGTTGCACTCCTATCATATCATATTATATCATATCATATCAAATTGGTACCAGTCATATCGCGTGAACCAGTATCATCATATCAAAACCATTTTCTAAAGCAGATCAAACAGATAAAAATGCAAAAGGTTTTCATATCCACATCATATTATGTCATATCATATCAAATTATGTACCAAACTTGTTCATATCATCTGTAGATAACCAACAACTCTAAAACATTTCACATCACATAAATAAAATATCAATTTTCATACTCGCTTTTTAATGCATTTCAGAAACTTGTCAACATTGCTCATGTGTACACTATTTATATCAAAAAAATATTTTCTCTTTCATATGATTTTTATGAGTGAATGCAGAACATATACTAAGGTTATTTTTCACGTTTTCCTTTTAAAAGAAACATATTATGCACATTTTATAAATCAACCTTAGTTCATTTTCTTTTTATGCAAATTTAGCATAAGAACCCCACTTACTTGACTCTTGTAGCGTATTATCAAAGTTTTGAGTCTGATCTCCAAGAGTCTCGTTATTTATTCATAAAATATTCACTAAATGTTAATGACCAACCCAAGCAGCCTTAATCTGAAAATTTAGAAACTAAACTAAGCTACCTGCTTAAACCCATAATTTCGAGTGGACAAAACCCAAGCAACCAACTACCCAAAATCATCTAACATAATGAATAATGCCTCCAACAAATCCATTATTCCAGCCCACAACATATTCATCTCAGACATCTCTCTATTAAAACCAACCGAACAAAATATATCATTCATCCCCTTCCAAAAATATCCAGACTTCCCGAAATAATAAGCAACACCCAACAAAGAAGTTGCCACTTACGCTCCAACAATAATTCACAAACCCAAAAATTCCAGCACCTTCTAATCAACTCCATTTGTCATGTATCAACCCAAACCAGCTTCATTCAACAATTAGAGCAGTACAAAACAGCAAAGAAAAAGACCACATAATCCTGAAAATCCACCAAAATACCCTTTGAAATAGACCCAGTAATTAAAGGAATCCTTAAAACAATTCACGTAAGACAAGCATCCATTCAAAAATCCGAGAATCATACCTGAAATGGAGAACGACCTGAAAGAGGAGGCTAAAAAAAGTTTTAAATTCCTGTTTCCGCTATGCCCAACTACACCCACCGAGAAACACATAAGATTGTCAATGATAAAAAGCCCCAAAACCGCATCCTTTTAAGAGTGGAAAAACTGAAAGAAAAGAGAGGTTTGGAAGGCTTATTACTGGTGAGAGTTGCAGATGAACGAAACCAGAGGGAGATCGGCGAAAAAAGGAGACCCAAACAGAAAATAAATGCCGTAGGGAGAGAGAGAGAGAGAGAGAGAGAGAGAGAGAGAGAGAGAGAGAGAGAGAATCTGGTGAGGGTAAATCTGCAGCACAAGATTAACATGAGGAGAGGGAGAGAAATAACTTCCATCTTGAAGTAGGAACCGCCTAAGACGTGGAGCTTGGCGAGAGAAAAATGGAAGACAGCAAAAGGGGGTAAACCGTCAGCAGGAAGGGGAAGAAGGAAAAAGAAAAGAATAAAAAAAAAAAAAAAAACAAACCTGTGAGGAAAACGACGCCGTTTCGAGGTCTTAAGGGCTGGGGCTGAACCAACTTGGACCTGGGCCTGGCAACGGACTTGGGTCTTACACTAAGGTTCAAACCTTTGAGTGCAAATAATTTTTAGGGGTCACATCTCATCATGAAAAGCCGATGATTTTCCCGATCTGTGTGATGGGGATACATTATACGGTTCTGGGTATAACTGGGTAAAAGATATGTCATGTTTGCACGGTTTCAGGGATTCCTCATCATAAAAATAAAAATTAAAAAAAAATGAGTTAATTATTTGCCCTATAAGTTGTCTATAATTTTTCTGGGCACTCCCTTCTGCCCAGAGAAGGCATAGCTCCTTTAAGGCAGAGTTGGCCAGTTGTTGGAGCTTTTACTCTTTTAATGTAACAGTGCGAATGTTGCATTGGTATTATCTTTTTGTTTATGTAGCTAGTAGCTACTGATGCTTTTTCTTGTATAATTGTAGGTTGGAGCTTGGAGGGATAGGATCATAATTTGTACGGGAACATATGGGCTAAATCCAATGCTGATCAAGGCCTTTCTCGACTCTGGTGCCAAAGCTGTTTTATGTTCTTCAACTGAACCCCCTGAAATGCAGCTAACAAACTTCAATGGATCAGGGGAGTTCGATACTTTTGAAAATGGGAGGTTTGAGATTGGAGAGGAAGAGGCAGAAGATGAAGAAGCCGAACCTGCCAGTCCAGTGAGTGATTGGGAAGATAGCGATCCTGAGAAAAGCGTGGACCGTTTTACAGGTTTTTGGGATGAAGATGAGGATGAATTGTCACAGTTTGTCTGTGATTTATATGACTCATTGTTCCGGGATGGTAAGAGTGTAGATGTTGCTCTTCAACATGCTCTAGCCACACATCGAAGGTTAAGGTATTCGTGCCATCTCCCCAGTATATAGCGGGTTGTTAAATAAACACCATACATCAAAATCAAACTCGTAGTCAACAAAAAATAAATCATGCAAAAATGAACACCGGCTTAGGGGAGCATATTTTAGAGGGTATTATATAAGAAAATAAGAGAGAACATCCAATTTTGAGGCTTACTTTAAAAAAAAGTTATTGTCTGTAATTGATTTCATGAACGTAAATATAGCTAGCTGTCTACTACATTTTGAATGGGACAGACATGGGCTTGAATTTCCCCAAGCGCTGTTTTTTCTGATCTTTTTGTCTTAGTTGTCATTATTCGAGTGTTGGAATTTAGTTTGACTTTAGAAGGAAAGAAATGACTACAATAGTAATAATTGACTTATCTTCTCCCAAATAAAAGTAGTTTTTACAGGTTTGCAATTATGAATTATCCAATGAATCAATGATGAAATATTCTCAAGTGCGACCTATGTTTAGAAAAATAATAAATAATAATAATAAGTGCCTAGGACCTATAGCTGGTGCAAAAGCTTGTAAGTCATGTTCCTCCTACATCTGCTATTTGAAATAGAAGCTGTTAATATCAGAGAATGAAAGTAGTTGACCTGATGTTGATCAAGAATTGTGCGCTTACTTCAAGGATCCTAAAGCACATACCCAATGGTTTCCTTTTGTCTTAAATTATCCCGTTGAAATTGCCTTTAAAATGCAATCCGGCCTACTCTGGATGGGGTGTGTAAACATTCTTAAATTGAGATGCTTAAGCATTATCATTAAGTGGATGAATAAACCATTCATTTAGGTACCATACAACTCTATCAACTGTGAAGAAAATTATTCTTTTTTAAACGCAAAGAAAATCGTTTATGTCGCTTCACTACACTGAATGAGTTCGATCAATTGCTAGTAAGAGCACCCATATAACTTGGAAAAAAAATGCTCTTTATTCAAACAACCACACAGTCCACTTTCCATATAATAGAAAAATAGAAGCTCTTCAAAAGGTAAAGATTGGAATAAAGACATACATTTTGATATTAATAATCAAAAAGCAAAAGAATGAAATAGAGGTATCAGCAAGACTTGGACCCCATACCTACAAAAGCACTCCGGCAAGCTAGTGAAAGGGAAGGACAAGACATTTAACCTAACAAAGATGATGAACAAAAAATCAAAAGCACGAGGTATTTCTATTTTGTCCATACATAGCTTTGCTAAAGAGTAATAAAAATTCATAAAACTTGCCGCGTCCGTTCCAAAAAAAGAGAGATCGATCATTAACAAAAGTAGTCAAAAGGGTTAAAGAATTTACCCGGAGAATAAAAAAAATAAAAAAAAAAAGTGATGCTTTCATTGCTGTCCTATGATGAAAAATGTTCCTATATAGAACTTCAATTATGCAAGATTTCATGCTGTCCACTTTGACATAATAAAAGCATTTGAATGAGTGCATGTTTGAGTGGCAAAAGTAGAGATTCTCCAACAAAATTCAAAGCAATTCCCATTCTCTGATAAGACCCAGGACCCAACTTTCTTCATCCACAAGCCTCTATTTTCTATAAACCTTACAAAAAATGCAGTATAAAGCCCCCAACACTACCACCCAATTCCCTGAGAATATGGCTGCAATTGCACCAGTTGCAATAGGCACACGAGGCACTGTTGGATCACTTGTCAGAAAGGAAATTGAATACTTTAGAAACCTCGAGATAGATCGATATGGAAGCTCCCGAAAGCCTCAAGGGCAGATTGTGGACGTGGCTTCCAACAGAGGTCACTCCAGGCCAAGTTTCTGGTTCTTGATCATGACATGGAGAAGAAAGAAGAGGAGAGGCACTAATGCAATCATGCCAAGGATGTGCTCGGTTGTTGAAGTTGCAGAAAGCAATCGGCTGAACAGAATCCCCGGTTACAATTACACAATCCTCAAGAATGACTTGCATGTCTAGATGATGCTTCCTAAGCTTTTGTTCTATGGCTCAATCAATGCTTTTTGCCTATGTTTATCTTTTCTTTTCTTTTCCTATGTTAAGTGCAAATGTGCAATCTTTTTGATGATGGTGTCAGAGTGAGATTAAGGATCCATAAGCAGCCTTTTGAACATCATGCTGTTTCTGATGCTCCAAAGTTGATGGCTAAATCTGATAATAATCTTCAAAGATATTGTGCTTTCTTGGAGTGGTATAGTACCAAATGCTGGAGTTCCTTGTTTTCTGTTGGAGATTATGGTGTGCCTGCTGTGGAATTCAACAACCATCCTGGTAATTCCTATATGGATGAGAGCTTGCAATAACTCAAAAGCTTTAGATGCCCGCAATGTTACTGTGTCTGAAGTTCCCGCCAAGGATCAGCACAATCTTCCAACACTATGAAAAAGGATTGAATCAATCTAGATCGTGAGCTATAGCAAAAAGCTGCTAAGTCTGTGAACCTCTCATCCCATGCAGGAATGAATTTTTTACTTTATTTGATCTGTACTAGGATTGAAGCTATTATAATTTATTTGATTCGTACAATGTTTCCATGTATCCAGAAAAGACAAAAAGAAAAGACAAACAGAAGTAGAGATCGATTGCAGTTCCATTTTATTTTGATGTATCATAGCTCCTTCTCTTAGCATTTATAGGCTTTGCTAGATTCTCAAGAGAGGTTATTTTAGTTCTGTTTTGTTTTTAATGAATCTCTAGCACATTTCTCATCAATTCTCGGTTTGGATAGATACTCAAGAGCGGTTACAACATCACCAATCAAAGGTCTGGTGTCAGAGATAAATCTGTGGAATTAGATAAATTAATTGGTATTGTTACACAAGATTGGTCATGAATCCATGAAGCCCACGGATTCAATTAAATGAATTAAAGCCATGCTTGGGAATACCTAGAAGGTGATTATCCAATGACCCATTTGCCATGAATTCATAAACTAAAATTCTTTGATCGCCATCTGCGATTGTGCACAATATCCAACCAAGTTAACAAGATTTGGGTTTTGAACCAGACTTAATATAAGAACCTCTGCAAAGAAATTCTCTAGTTCCTTACAATCCTTTCCTGTCAAGTTGCTTGACAGTCACAACCTGAACACAATAAATCAAAGCGTGAAATTGCAAAATTCATTTTGGGAGGATGCAGTTGCATGCACAAGGATGGAAGCGTATGTTGTTAAAATAGAAAATAAATAATAAAAATCCACATCTTCTTATCAAATAAAACTTTTGAGATAAGTGGTAATTTCACATCATATTATAGCTAAGATTTTGAGTTCGAATTCTAATTCTATATTTTATCTCATTTAATTAAATATTTTACGTATTGGGCCACCTATTGAAGAAGAGTCTTGCCCGCACATGAGAGTGAGTGTTAAAGTACAAATAAATAATATAAATCCACCTTTTTTATCAGCTTAATCTTTTGGTATAAGTGGTCATGATTTAACATATGTTTATGTGTGTGAGAGACCTAATCAATGTTCTGTATGTATCCTTCGTAGATCTTCCCAAATCCACCTTCGCCCAACAGACTACCAGCTGGATTGAAGTTGTCAGTTGAAGCAGCCAATTCATAAAACGTGAAAACCCGAGCAAAAATCTTTGCATGTCCGACGTTTAGTATCTCTTCAACGAAACTCCAATACTTGCTGCTTCCTGCAAATACATAAAAAATGGGGAATGCAAGTGTAATCTTATCTGAATACGATTCAAATCAATAATTCAACCAAAACAATTCGAAGCAGCTGCAAGATTTAATGAAAAATTGAATTATTATTTTAATGAAAGTACCATGTATTTAATTATTAGTTTCATCCAGAGAAAAATTGAAAAAATCATTTTAAATGCATCTAATAATAACGTCGTTGAAACTAATTATTGGGGTGATAAACAATAACCAAAGAGGATTAGGGTGGTTTTGCAATGTCGTATATATGTACCGTGTACGTAATATTTGCGTAACAAAGACTAAAAAAGGAATGTCCTAAAAGTACATTATTAAAAGTCCTGGACAATACCTGATTTCATCGAGAAGTTGGCAACAACGGGGGCAAATGTGTGCGCGGGGTCATTAGCATTATATCGGTTGTTTCTCCTTTTCCAAGAAAATTAGGGTTGATACGATCTGCATCAAGACACCCGGTTCATCTCCTGCAAACACTTTTGATCATCTACGAACTCCTTCATAACTCCTCAGGAGCTTACTTCATTATCAAACCCCAACTGATACATGATGCACGTTTACAATTAAATAATATATATATATATATATATATAAATATGGTAGTTGACTAATTATAATATAAAAATATAAATTATAGTATATCTATATAGAGTATTAATAATAACTTATAAATAATAAGTATATTATTATTATTTAATATATTATTACTAATTTATCACTATTTATTAATATATAAATATATAATATATTAATGTAATAGTATTATTAGAAATATTTTTTTCTATTTTTTTATTCAGATTTTTTTTTTGCCATTTTTTAACAGTAATTTTAAAAAAATATTTTTTAATTTAAATTTATAATAAATATGTAAATTGAGTTGAAAATAATTAAATCTTGACTAAAAAAAATATTTGATTATTATAAAATTTTAGATTAAATTTAACCTATTAAATCATATGGAATACTTCTAAACTAAATTAGACCAATCCTGGATCGGATAAATTTTTTTAAACTAAATCGAACTATTTACACCTCTAAACTAAACCAAAATATTTGATCCATATAAAAATTAGATTGAATTAGATCAATTTTGATTCAATCCAATCTGATTGGATCTTTTTATACCCTAACTCCTGACATCGATATTTAATTTTCGGACTAGCCTCAACTTTGACTCAAACCACAGCCTAGCCCAAAGTCTGCTTCACCTCATTCCTTTGCTCTAGAAGTACATGTTTACAATTATGGTGAAAATTTTATAATTTATAATTTTAAGATTTATAAATTATAATTAAATTAATAAAATATATTATTAAAAAAATATTTATTGTTTAATAACTATATAGTTAAAACAATTTTAATCATGTTATATTTATTCAAAAATAAATTAAAAAATATTGAAATAAATTAAAAATACTTTCTGATGCAGAAATAATAATTATTCATTTTTTAAAAATTACGTTCTTATATTTAAAAGCTTGAAAATTATAATTATATAAAAAAAATTATAAGTCTTTTCGTCCATTAACAATCTTTTTTAACATTCAAATTATGTTTTACATTATTAAAAAATGTATTTTTAAAAATAAAAATTTTATTCAAATTGACTTAACTTATTTTAGATAAAAATATTTTGATATACAATATTCAAACAAATTAATTTTTTAATAAAAAAAAATAATAATAATAATAAATATATTTAAATACTTTTAAAACTCCTACACTTATCCCAAACAAACCCTGCTCACGTTAGTTTTCATCGTTATCCATTTACAAAGCCATGTCAGCTCCATAAACACGTGGCGCTTGGACTTTTTGGCAGTTGGACATATTGTAGGGACTGTAGGAAGTCACATAGCAGGTAACATTGCTCCCCCTGCAAAACCGTAATACGAGAAACGGTACCACAAACATGGTGGTTTTCAGGTCCTTGAAAGCCCTAATAAAAAACAAGAGATCCAGAACTTTCCTCACTGCCACCGCCACCTCCTCCACAATCCCACTTCCATATTTCCCTCTCTCTCACCCTCTTTTTCGCTTGCCTTGTTCGGCTCCCTCTCGCTTCCTCTCCCCTCTCTCCAAATGGATTACGCCCTTTCACGGCCCTCTCTTCCTTTCTTTCCCTCCCTGGAAGCTCTCCCAGTCCGCCACGCCTCTCTATCTCCAGGGAAACGCTGTCGTTTTGCGCAGGGTCCAGGCCCTCAACTTGAACCTCAATCTTCTCAGAAGCAGGACCGCGTTTCCCATCAAGTTGGGACTCCGGTCCGCCTCCCCCGGGCAGGCCGTGTTGGATCGGGTCGAACTGTCCAAGGAGCACGCTGACGCTTTTGTGGAGAGTTTCGTGAACTTGCCGAATTTGATCTCCATGAGTCGCTTGCTATCCGGTCCAGTGCTTGGATGGTGCGTTTTTCTTTTCTCTGTGCTGCTCTGTTTATCTTGTGTAGCTTTAAGCTTCAAAAAAGGTTCGACTTGTGCAACGAAAGGTTGGGTCCAGAACTGAACAAATTAGAAAATTATGCAAGTTTTCTTTCACTACTTCTAATAGTGCGAGATCAAAGCGGAGAGAGAGAGAGAGAGAGAGGATCATATTGGGCATTACTTTATCAAGAGCCATTGTAAAAGTAGCGCGTGATGTGTGTTCGAGGAGGAAGGTGATACTATGGTTACTAGCTCTTTCTTGGCTTGGCCTGACTTGTGTTATGTGAAATTTATGGTTATGTATGGTCTTGAATGGGGAAGTTGAGAAAAGAATGGTAGAATTGTTGAGGGGCTTTGTTTCAAAATGCAGCTGTTTCCAGTTTTTATTTTCTCCAACGTGGTTAATCCAAATTTTGATCGTCTTCTCCATTCTTGCTATTTTTGGTCCTTTGGATGCCCCGATGTTGAAGGATACTGTTCTTTCTAGCTAGGATCTTCCATTTTGTACTTTGTGAGTCCTTTGCCTACTCCGTCTCTGAGTTGCAGTGTGCTTGCTCTTCAGCATCTTTGCCCAACCAGACAACTTTAGGGTTTCAGTTTGTTAAGATTGTGAGTGTATTGGTTGTGTCCTCAATCTTTTCCTTTTCCTTTTCCTTTTCCTTAAAAATCTATACACACACACACACACGCACATATATATATATACTTTTAATTGTATTTTACTGCAATTTTGATTTCCAATATTTATGCAGGATGATCACGAATGAGTGGTATTCTGCGGCAATGGTGGGATTGGCTATCTCAGGTGCAACTGACTGGGTATGGCACGCCTCTTATTATTATTTTTTATATGTAAGAGAAATTTTATTGATATAAATGAAATAGGCACAAGATGAGATGATTGAATAAAATATTTTTAAAATATTTTTTTAATATTATTTTGATTTTGGAATTTGAAAAGTTGATTTTTTTTATATGAAAATTTGAGAAAGTTGTTATCATTAGATGAGATGAGATAAAAAAAAAAAAAATTGTGAAAGTGAATGAGGCCTAAATGCTTTTCTTTTTCTGCATCTATCATGCAGCTAGATGGATACGTTGCCAGGAAGATGAGAATCGATTCTGTAGTGGGTTCCTACCTTGATCCCCTCGCTGACAAGGTAAAATTCCAAGCCTCGTCATCTGAGCTTGATAAATCGCTGTTTGCTCCTTGCAGGTTCTATCTGGTTCATTAACCTTCCTTGTGGCTGAGTATTGTCTATTTATTATTGTCTTCTTAACACAGGTTCTTATTGGTTGTGTTGCTGTGGCAATGGTACATAAGGATCTTCTGCACCGTAAGTAATTTCAAAAACTTCCCAACCCCTCTGGCCCGGAAAAGAAAAACACATTGCAGAAAAAAAAAAGTAGTCAAAAGTGCCTATATAAGCATATAGTCTTGCCCTTGCATTTGAACATCTCATATTAGGCTATTGCAACAATGTTGTCTTACCATGAAAAATGATTGGTTTTAATGGATGTCGGATGGCAGTATATCTGTGCACTTATAATAAAACTGTTTTTTTTTTAATAAAAAACTGATTTGAATGCAAATATATCGTATAAATGTTTTGGGGAAAATTAATCTTATTTGGTTTTTGGATTGTGAAGCTGGACTTGTTGGACTTGTTGTGTTGCGAGATGTTTTTCTCATTGGTGGTGCGGTATATCAAAGAGGCAAAAGCTTTGGTTGGGAGGTAATATAGCCTAATTTGAACTTTGTTATAGATTTCTATTACTTCACTTGACAGTCCTGTTAGTAATTTAGTTGAAATCTTGATGGGTGTTGTTTAATTTCTTCCTCATTTAGTGGAAGAGTTGGTTTGATTTCTTCAATCTTGATGGTTCCCATCCCCAAAAGGTTGAGCCTCTCTTTATGAGCAAGGTATGCATCGACTTTCATCAATATAATTATGTGCTGGATGGGCTAGTAGTAATGTGATATGTGTAAATTAGTTAGGTCAAAGGGGGTTTTATGATGATAATGTTTTTGAAATGGACAGTTAGACAACCGGTCACAACGTGGACAGTGAGAGTGAGACAAACATTCAAAAAATCTTTTTGAAATTGATAGACAGGAAGGAATAGGTTATTCTGTGAAGTTCGATAAACTTTTTTCCCCATTCTTGGATGAATAATCTGCTTCTTTTTCTTTGTTATGAATGAAATATTTAGTAAGTATTGAATGTCATAAACCATTTTAAGAGATCACCAGTGTGTTGGTGGCATCATAGATTGGAGGAAAAGATAATTCGCAACGTAGGCTATGCTAATTTTTGTTAAAAGAGTTCATTCAGGTTGCGTAACGAGTAGTCCCAATCATTACAGGTTAATACGGTGCTCCAGTTGGTTTTAGTGGCTGGAGCTCTTCTTCAACCCGAGTTTGGAACAGAAGATACTCAAGCATACATTACGTACTTGAGGTAGTTCAGCCTCCGTTCTGGCACACTGTATTTTATTCTTTTGATAATCTGATAACATCATGTCCATTTAATTTGATGCAGTTGGTTAGTGGCTTCAACAACAGTGGCTTCCACTGCAGCATATGGAGCGCAACACATGCGGAACAGATCTACCATGATCAGTAGGAAATCTTAGATTGGATCTCTGCGTTGTAAAGAACTGATGTACACCCATCGGGTCTGCAATATTTCAATGGGCAGCAGCACCATTTTAAGACAGGACGAGGTAACGGCAGCAGCATTTGTGGGAGCTGGGGAGTGTTTGGAGTGTGAGCTCAATTCTCATTGCCAATAAAGAAATATGTGCGTGTAATTTATATACTCGGCATTGGCCAATTTTTATGATAAGAGTGATGATAAAAGATACAGGGTTTTATTCTCTGTTGAGAAAGTTCTTAAAAGACTTCAAAGCCCTGGAGTTTGAAAAACAGTGTAAAAAGAAGTGCCTCAAGTCAATTCTCAAAAAACAAAAGCAGCGAGACTACCCCCATCTCTTATCCAACTGAGTAGCGATCTCAGATATATAACATGAACTCCTTTGTTGCTGAGAGTACACAAAGCACCCAGCTCAGAATGTCACTTTCTTCAATGGGTCAGGTCCCACTATAGAGATATGATCTTGTCAATACCAAAATATTGGAAAGTTTTCACCTTGTTAGATATGCCACTCTAATGTCATTTCTTCATGAGAACAATTTGGCTCGACTGTATTCTGTCTTCAAAAGACAGGATTACCAGTCCACTGACTCGGGCATCAAGCAACTCACTCCACGAGTGTGTCCGATGTATTTTATAAACTTCGACACTGAACTTTGCAGTGACAACCCAAATATCTAACCGGCAGCTACCTAGTTGGTGACTAAGAAGCCAATATTCAACATACAACCTCAGCACTTGCTGCCATTACAATGATGGTTCCAACCAATTCATGGCATATTATATTGCAAAAAGGTTCTTTCAATTTATCATATCCCTAACCTTGGGATGGCATCACGGTATTGGATCTCTGGTGATGCATGAAATATTCAACCATATTTCTGACGTCCAATTCTAATCTTATATATCTAGAAGCAATCACAAAGTAACACTTGATAGTTGATGGTCTTCCACTAATCTATCAAGCTTGAGATGTCTTGAGTGGATATTTGTATTAGCCTAGATAGGTCTGTTATGCAAGATTCTCTAGCATCACCATGGTATATTCTAGAATGTGTATTGTTTTTCTTATTATTTTCTTATTGGTCAACTTGTAATAGAAAATACTCTTTGTAAAGTGTATAAAAAGGGACACTCACTCAATGGAAATACAAGATTCAAATTTCACAAAACTATCTCTCTAACATGGTATCAGAGTTGCTAGTCGGCTTGATTTTTGGCTTTACTCGTACCATCTTCTTCTCCATCCCCTCTTAATTTTTCTGTCATTTCTTCTTTTTCCCATGTTGTTATCAAGCTAGCATAAAAATAATAATAATAATACAGATTTCGGCATATCTTAGAAGACAAAATCTCTGGAAAGTTTACTATCAAGCTAACGACAAAAAATCTTTAATATGGAAAGTTTAGATTTTGGCATACCTTAGAGAAAAAAAAAAACTTTATGGCTGTGTCGATAGAACTCTCTCGTCCTCCACAATTCCTACCTGCCATCTCTGATTTTTCACCTAAAACAAATGCTGATTTTCTCTCTTAAACACGCACATACCAGTTAGTCCTTAGTATCTTCTTTTCATCTCTCTCTAAATCCATCCATCAGTAGCCATATTTTCTCTACAATGACTGCTCGAGAACTAAGATTTCTTTTAACCTCAATGTTTACCTCACATTTTCAAATAAAAGAATTCCATATTAGGTTTCAACTCACTAAAGTTTCCTCCAGAGAACAATATATCTCTGATTATTTTGGAAAAGTTAGAGCACTAGCTGATACACTAGTCGCAACTAGCAATCTATTTCCAAACAAATATTTCGTACATACTTATTCACTGGCCTAGGACTAGCTTATGAGACCTTTGTAACCTCAATCACTACTCAAGCTGAGCCACTTTTCTCACAAGAGTTATACCAGCTCTTGCTATCTGTGAAAACCAAATCACTCATACCTCTAAAAGTATCATTGATCCCTCAGCTCATTACAATGCAAATGGAGGTAGAGACACTCATGGTCGTGACTCATGCCTTTTTTTATGGTGGCAAACAAGTTTGAGGTAGGACCATTGCAATGGACATGGCCAATATTCCTCAAATATCTCAAGGAACAAATATCGAACACTTGGTGGGGCTCGACCCACATGTCAAGTATCCACAAAATTGGTCATGTAGCTCTTCAGTGCTATTATCGATTTGATCATTCATACCAGCTTAATCCTCCCCGTTCATTGTTGACCAATTACATCACCCCAAACACCATCTTAGACACTACCTGATACCTTGACTCCGTTGCAACCCACCACATAACCAATAACCTAAGCAACTTAAATCTGTCATTCAAGCAGTATAGTGGTAATGAAGTAGTCCGCATTGGAGATGGGTCGTGTCTTCCAATACAACATCTCGGTCCTTTTACTCAAACTTTTCAAACTTTCGATTACATAATCTACTTCATGTGTCTAGCATCATTAAAAATGTTGTCTCGATCCTTCAATTTTGTCAAGATAGTACATGTTTCTTTGAGTTTCACTCTACTCATTTCTTTATGAAGGAAAATTGGACCAAGAAAATCCTCCTCACATAACCTAGCAGTAACAGGCTTTATTTGTTTCCTCCGCATCTGTCTATGCCTCTCTCCTCTCCGTCCTCTACCTCTCTCGATGAACGCACCTCTGTCGCTCAATGGTACAAACGCTTAGGCCACCTTTCTCTCAAGCTTGTCTCTCACATCCTACACTCCAATCATTTGTCTTTTGTTCCAAGCCAATCTGTGTTTCAGCACTATGAGTATCCCTTGGCAAAATGCCATCAATTACCTTTTGTTTCTAGTCGGGCCTTGTATACACAACCCTTGCAATTAGTTAGTGCTGATCTTTGGGGTCGATCTGCTATTCATTCGAGACTTGGATATAAATACTATATAACTTTTGTCGATCATTACACTTGTTATTTTGGGTTTTTTCTTCTCAAATTAAAATTTGATATAATTTTTGTTTTCTGTATGTTTTGACCTCATGTTGAACAGTTATTTAATGTCAAATTAACTACTCTTCAAACAGATGGTTGGGGAGAGTTCAAACCTCTCAGATCACTTTGTCAAAAACCCGCCATTGCTCATAGATTTTGATATCCACATACGTATCAACAAAATGGTTTAGTTGAACGCAAACATCAACATATTATCGAAATGGGACTTGCCTTATTAGCCCATGCGTCTCTCCCAACTTCATATTGGATCGATGCTTTCGAAACAACCGTTTATCTCATCAATGTACCCTCCACAAAACTCCTCTAATCTCCTTACTCACTTGTTTTTAATTATGATCCAAATTATAATTTCCTAAAAGTATTTAGTTATCAATGTTGGCCCAATCTTAGGCCTTATAATAAGCACAAGCTTCTAGGTTGCGTTTAAGTTCCTTAAGTGGCGTGATGCGAGGACTCAAACATTGCCCTCCTTCAAAACAACACTTGGGATTTGGTACCTTCTAACTCCTCTTACAATGTTCTTGGCTGTCATTGGGTGTTTTTTACTAATTTAAATATGATAACATTTTTTAGCGTAGAAAGGCCAGGTTGGTAGCCAAAGGCTATCATCAACAAATTGGCCCTGATTAACATGATACTTTTAGTCCAGTAGTCAATCTGACTATGATTCGTTTGATGATTTCTATTGTTGTTAGTCATGGTTGGCCTCTATGCTAATTGGATATCCAAAATGCTTTTTTACATGGTTCATTATCTAACATTGTTCACATGCAGTAGTCTCAAGGCTTTATTGACAAAAACATTTCCGTGTGTGCAAACTTCATAAGATCATTTATGGTCCAAAACAGGACAAAAGGGCCTAGGTTGCGCAACTTAGCTCTTGGTTAATTGGGTATGGTTTCTCTGCCTCACACTCCGATCCTTCTTTATTCATCTTAAATAATGGTGATCTACATATGTTTTTACTGATATACATTGATGATATTGTTTTGTCTTCATCAAAATTGAGTGTCCCTGACAATTTTATGCATGATTTGGATCTGACTTTTCATGTTAAGGGACTTTGGCAGACTCTCATATTTTCTTGGCTTTGAGATTGATTACTCTAGTTCTGGGTTATTTCTATCTCAACATAAATACATCAAAGATTTACTTATTATAAGTAATATATTGCATGCTAAACTGATGACCTCTCCCATGGTAGCTTCCATCTAACTCTCCCAATTTGATTTTTCATCATTTGATTACAATACATTCTTTAGGAGAATTGTAGGTGGCCTACAATACTTATCCTTTACTAGGCCTGATATATCTTTTTCAGTGATAAAATATGTCAATTTATGCATTCACCAAAGCTCTCACATTGGTCTGCCGTTAAAAGGATACCAAGTTATCTTAAAGCCATTATTAACTATGGATTGATGTTTAAATTTCCATCATCCTTTACTTTTTAAGCCTATTCAAAAACAAATCGGGCAGGATGTCCAGATAATAGATATTGTACATATGGTTTCTATGTGTAGTTAGGCAATCACCACCATCTTGGAGTTCCAAAAAACAAAAAATAAAAAAAAAATAGTCACAATATCAAACACATAAGAATAATATAAACTTGCATACAGTCGCAAAATTGATCTGGTTGCAAACAATGCTTTGTGAGTTGAGTCTTTTTCTTTTAATCGAAATCACCAATCTTGTAGCGTGACACTATTGGAGCAATATACCTACCTACTAATCTTGTTTATCACTTCAAAAAACAAAACATATGAATATTGATTACCATTTCGATTATGATGGCGTTGGTGCCAAGACCTTGACAATCTTCTTGTACACTTCCAAAGATTAACTTGCTAATGTGTTCACCCAAGCCTTTAGTTTCAAACAAGTTTGTAAATTTAAGAACGAGACTCGCTGTTGTTGAAATTCCATTGGACTCGAAGGATTATATTAGCCTCGATAAATCTGTTATGCATGATTCTCTAGCATCAATATAGTATATGCTAGAATGCGTATTGTTTTTCTTATTATCTTTTTGTTGGTCAACTTGTAACAAGACATATTCTCTATAAGGTGTATAAAAAGGGACTCACTCAATGGAAATAAAGATTCAGATTTTACAAATAGTCTCTCTAACAATTTGATCTCGAGTGGTGCAGGAAACATAAATCCCATGCCAGGATCTATCATTCTGTCATACTTACCGACATATCTATACTTCTTACTTCAAGATTATTTAAAAAAAAAAAAAGAAATTTATAATTGGACATACCACGTCAAATTAAATTAGTTAGTAATTTTATTTTTTACTATTTTAAAAAAACTAAATATGCCTATTAATATATATATTTTTTAAACTTAGTTATAATCTCAAAGTCAAAAGCCGCCAAATATACTGGTAATGGAATGGGAAGTACGGTTGTGAGATGATATGTATTTGACAATTAGATATAATTTGTTGATAATTATGCGGATGCTACTACTGCCAGCATTTCAAAGTTCAAACCTTGCTAGTTTCCACATTATAATTAAAAAATAAAATAAGGTCAAATGAAATGGACGGTGTAATGAAGTACTATGTGCAACGTTTGTGATCAAAAGACAAGGATCAAGGAAGGAGCGGCACGCGGAGTCTCAGAAGCCGGACAATGTTGGATTTTCTTTCCTTCAAATGTGCGATTGTAAAGTGCTTTGCGTTGCCTCACATTGCCCTTCTTCAACTAATATTCATTCTTTCTCTCCAAACTAGTGGAGTGCATTGACATGCATGCCATTGATCCACCCTACTTATTACTTGGGACTGAAATCCCCACGACTTTTCAAAGTGATTTTATGGGACATACAGATATAAAGGAATAAGGACTCATGGGTCTTATCTGTCGAGAATCTCCTTCAAGAATGCTTTCAAAAGGTCATTGTCGTCAAGTCATATGATATGAGGTGATTTTAAATTAAAATTAAAAATTAAATAAATTTTTATTTTTTAATATTATTATTATTAGTATTTGAAAATTTGAAAAAACAAATCGAATTAAGATTTTTTTTTTAAAAAAAATTGAATATTTTATTGTATGAAATTTTTAATATATATATATATATTATAATAATAATAAGATAAAATAAATTAATATTAAAAACTTTCTGCATCAACTTGTCAAACCAAGCTCAGTGCGCGGTTTCAGTCAAATGAGAGGCGGCATCTTTTTACCAGCTCGTGGACGGCGCGGTAGTTGCCACTTAGCAAATTAGGGGTGCAATATTTGCCATATCTGTCCTTCCTAAATCCACAGTCTCAAAGTAGAATTAGTGGATAAACCAAAATATGCCGACGATTAAAGTTAACAACGCCAATATCTCTCCCCACCGTTGAGCTTTTCATAAATGGATTTGCTACATGAAACAATGCCGACTTTATTATTGTAAACATTTGTTTTTGAAATTTGTTTTCATAATTCCTTTTAATTCATTTTATTATAAAACAAAAATAATTAATTTAATTTTTTTAAAATTTTCACACAAAATAAAACAGCATTTCAAATATTAAAAAATATATTCTAATAATCTTTTATCTAATTTTTAATTTTAGCCTTAACTTAATTCATCTCATATTATTTCATTTAAAAAAAAAAAGTCTTAAGCCATATAAATATGGTGATGTAGAAGTTTGTAATTAATATAAATTTGCCGACCAATAACTAATAATTAAGAAAGAAAATTAAAAAGGAGGTACAGTGCATACGTCGTCCAATCGATCTGACTCAATCATTAACACTGAACAAACATACCACAGACCCCACACTACCGACTAACCGTCCGGCAGCTACGTCATTCTTGAAGAAGCTTCGTGTCACCTTCCGTCAAAATAGTACTCCTCTTCCCCTTATTGCTGTGTTATGTGTGGCAGTGTCGGCCCGGGTGGAGGAATCTGCTACGGCATCTTCTCACTTGCAACACGTGATACTCAAATCTCCGCAGTCCGCATTACCTAGTGCGTTTGAATAATGAGATAATTTTAAATATTTTATAAATAATAATAATAATAAATTAATAATACAATATTAAATTAACAATACACTTATTTGTAGCACACTTTTAAATTAATTATATAATCTCTTTTGCAATAAATAATTAATTAAACCCCCAACTCTATCGTATCTCAATTTTTTTGGAAGTTCTGTCGTATTTCATTTTGATACGACAAATTATACTAGTGTTATAAATTCGTTAAATTTGTTAAGTATCATTTGATAGATTATAAATATGAAAACACCGTTGAATCTGACTCGAAATGTTAATAGGTTTGAGTTGAGATTATAATGAATGATTTTAATTTTTTTAATTAATCTAATTGTGAAAATATTTAAATGTAGTATTTAAAAAATTAAATAGAGAGAACGGAAGATAAAAAAGTGAGAAAAAGTTCAAAATATTTCAAATAATCCAATGCTCGTTAACGGACATTTTAAACTAAATTATCTTAAATTTAATTAAGTGATATAGACAGAAACATGGGACTTAAATATCGTGCACCCCATACTTCATGAATCATGCTGCATGTCTATTGGCAAATTTGCAAATTGGTAGGGGTAGTGTTCCAAAGGTACAAGTGAAATAAGTAATTGCCAGAAAAAAAATGATTATTAGAGTCTAGACAGAATTAAAATTTTGTATTTAAGGGAGACGATTGATAAAGTATATGATATATATAAATTTTAGAAGAACGATTATCAGTAATAGAAGTATTATGTTCTGTTGTTACCAAACTCTCTAAACGTATATTACTCATCGAATTATCTACATTTTTCTTTATTTTTTTTTTAAATAAATTATTCTTGAGTACTTACTTATATTTTTCTATGATTTAAAAAAATATATAGATCAAAAATAAATTTGAGAACTTTTTAATAAGTAATAATGTAATGCTATTAAATTTTTAACAAACTATATCTCACAATTATACAAGTTAGAGTGAAATTAAATAAGTAAGTATAATCAATCGATTTTACAATTATATAAATTTATAATCAATTTTTTTTGTTAGAATTAGACTGTTAGAGTAAATGTAAGATTATGTGAGTTGAAATTTGAGTTCAATGAAGTTAAAAGTTAGAATATAAGTCGACATATATTGAGATTTAAGAGAATAATTTTAGTAAAATAAATTTGGGAGGGGGAGAATTTTTTTTTTTAATATGATAGAGAATTTTAATTATATATATTTATATTATAAATAAATTTTTAAAAAATTTTGCGAGACAGTAGCCCCTCATCTACTAACGTGAGTTTGCCCCTAATTAGAGCATTCTTAATGGATTGGTTAAAAATCAATTTGATAATTGTTGAATAAAATTTTATTTTTACTATTCATAAAAGATATTTTTTGAACATTTTTTCACAAATTTTATTATCATATTTAGTCAAATATGGTACTTATTTTTAATATTTATAGAAAATAATATTTTTAAAAAAAATTTAATCAATCCATTAAAAATATTTTTACAGACTTATTTACAGTAATAAGAAAGAGTAATTTAGGCATCATCATTAAATAATGTAATATTAGATAATTAAAAATTATTTATTATATTTAATTTCTGAATTTATTATCTAACATCATTTCATAATATAATAATAAAATAATAATAATATATAGATTATTTTATTAAAAAAAACCGCCTAAACGCCACTGTTTTATCAAAAAAAACCGTAATGTGGTACAAGTAGGAGTAGCATGGTAAAATTAGGGACGTCCCCATAGAAGCTTAGGTGATAGCAAACCAAATGGCCGCTCCGAAAGCCCATCCCCTCACTCTGTCTCTGACCGTCTGGTAGAACCTTCCTCTCCCTCTCTCTCTCTCTCTCTCTCTCTCTGTGGCTTTGAATTCGTGTTGGTTTGTGCGCGAGCAGTTTTTCCCTTTTTTCCACCTCTCAGTTTCTGGGGCCTCTCTCAGACTACAATTTGACTTTCTGAGAGGAAGCTCTTCTCGGAGGAGCTTCACGACCTGGGGCGGAATGACGAGAATGCCGCTAAGCTCGACGCCCATGGAGATTGGGCTGGTCGGAGCTCTTCTTTCCAGCTGGTGGGACGAGATCAACGACTCTGCTAGGTGGCAGGACGGGATCTTCTACACTCTCTGTGGAGCTTACGCCCTCGTATCCTCAGTTGCCCTGGTCCCCCCCCTCTTCTCTCTCTAACTAGTGCTTCCTCTGTACATGTGTATTTGATATATTGGGATTTGAAAATGATAGATTGGGAACTGTCGTAATTGTCTCATTTGTTCCAGTTTCACTGTTAACGATCATTGGAAGTTGAGTGTGTGTGATAGCGACATTAGTGATGGGCTATTACACATGAAAACACTAGTTAGTAGTTGCATCCAGCACCATAGTTGTGAAATTCATAAATTGTTCTGAGTTGATTGAACTTATTGCTGGACATATAATCTTGGCTATTTTTCTGATTTTAATAGATCTTGTTGAATAACTTCATTTCCAAATGGTTTCTGATTAATAGTCTAAATAGATATCGGGTCATATTATTTTATTCTTTTTATAATTTATTTTCTGTTGTTTTTTCAAGTTATGCCTCGTTTCCGGAATATTTTGACTCCAATTGTTTTTTTAAAGGAAAAAGATATGCTTCATTTCTATAATGAAAAGATAAGGAAACTTGTTTGAAGTGTATAAGGGAATCTCTGAAGTTGGGTATCTGTTTCGTGATGTGCAG
This sequence comes from Platycarya strobilacea, assembly GCA_036898215.1. NCBI lineage: Eukaryota > Viridiplantae > Streptophyta > Magnoliopsida > Fagales > Juglandaceae > Platycarya > Platycarya strobilacea. The sequence continues at coordinate 15,724,506 of CM072547.1, forward strand.
ATTCAATTAGTAAGGATTGAGTTGAGAGTGCCTGAATATGGTTGGACAACGCAGAAAATTTTCCATCTCATGAACTTCATTGTTAATGGAGGTGATATATTCTTAAGGATGATGGCATTGGGACTCTTTGATATAATTTTTCATTTGGATATAATTTCATTCTTTGATTATACCTTTCTTATGTTGCAGTACGTGCAGTTGTGTTTGGATTTCACACGCAAGTGTTTGTATTGCACCCAAAGGTTAGTTTGTCATGTTTCGAGAAATGTGATTCAAGAACTCCAAAAGTATCTAAGCTAGCTAACCATGCTATGTGATGTGACACTTGCATTGGCTTTTGAGTTTTGTACAGTGATAGTTCCAGGCCTTGAATGTGATCATCAGATCTTTCTTATTTCTTTTCCACCATTCATCTTTCTTAATTGTAGAGCTCCACATAGTTTGAAAAGTATGAAGCAAACCAAAAGGAAATGACTAATAATTATCTCCACTCTTAAACATTAAGTTTCTTTTGATAACTAAGAAGTAATTTTATTGATGTGAATGAAATAAGCATAGCCTATGTACACAAGGAGCATATAGAAGAACACCTAAATACATGCACATCGTATCCATTAGGCACAATGGCTAAAAACCATAACATTAGCGTGTCAACAAAAAGACTTTGAAGCTCCACCATTGTTCTCTCCCTATCTTCAAAGCACTGCACTTTCTTTTCCGACTAAATACACCACATAATGCACAAAGGGATTTTTTTCATGCTGCTATTAACTGGGAACAGCCTTGGATTCCCTTCCGGAAAGCAAGTAAACAACCACCTTTGATGGCATGACCCAAGCAACATCCATTTTTCTAAATATCTCATCCCACAACACTTTTGTCACCTCACAATACAACAATAGATGGTCCAGTAATTCTCTATTTTTTACACAAATAGCACCAATACATCACAATGAGCCCCCGCTTCCTTAAGTTTTCTGTGGTTAAAATGTTCCCAAGAGCATTAGTCCACACAAAGAAAGCTACTTTGGAAGGCACGCAAGACCTCCAAATGCTTTTCCATGGAAAATATACATTACCTTGTGAAGCCAATATTTTATAATATGCCTTAATTATGAACTTCTTCTTGCCAAGGGACCTCCACTGTATCCTATCACCCTTTGCCATTATACTTCTTGAGGATTATATCAAGCTAAAAAAATTCTGAAACAGTAGACAATTTCCAATCATGAATATCCTTAGTGAAAAGGATATTCCACTAGTGGGAACCATGAGAGAATGCAAGCAAATATGGTATCGATGCCTACCTATTAACTGCAATACTATAGAGAGCTAGGAAGGCCCTCGCCAGGGGTCGCTCTCCACACTAAACATCATGCCAGAACCTGATTCTGGTGCTCTCTCCAATCACAAAATGAATATTGTTTTCGAAACATTGCCAAACCCAACCCCCCCCCCCCCCCAAAAAAAACAATAAAAAAAAAACTATGTTGGTATGCCAACCTCAGCGCTTCCGTGTCTAAATTCAATACCTTCATTCCACAATGACTCCTCTACAAGTGATACCTTCATAACCATTTTTCCAATAGCGCTTTATTGAAAGTCCTCAAATTGCACACTCCTAACCTTCCGCTTGAGATTGAGGAGCAAACTTTATTCCAATTAACAAGATGGAATTTGGTTTCCTCTCCCAATCCACCCCACAAGAAAGCTCGAAAGAACTTCTCGATCCTATTTGTGACCTCTGCAGGCAATAGAAAAAGAGATTAAAAAAAAAATAGGCCCTAAGATTATATAAAGTGCTTTTAATCAGTGTGAGTCGCCCCCCCTTCGATAAATACAGTCATTTCCACCCAGCCAACCTCTTCTCCACTTTCTCAATGACTCTCTCCCAAATAGCTCTAATTTTAAAAGTTGTACCCAACGAAAGGCACAAATATTTCATAGGCAAAGATGACACATTACAACCCAAGAGACTTTTCAGGCTATTGATTCTAGGCACCACATCCACCACCACCATCTCAAATTTACCCAATTTCACCTAAAGCCCTAACACAACTTCAAAGCATAATAGGAGTGCTCGTAGAGCTTGAATTTGGCCTAGATCCACTTCACAAAAGAGAAGTATGTCATCTGCAAATAAAAGATGTGAGATCATGATAGAGTCATTAGTGCTATTATCCATCGAGAAACCGGCTAAAAAACCTTCATCAATAGCTGCCTTCACTATCTAACCAAGTACCTCCACAACAATAACAAAAAGAAAAGGAGACAACAGGTCCCCTTCCTACAACCCATGGGAACTATTGAAGAAACCCATAGGGATGCCATTAACTAGCATTGAGAAACAAGCGGTAGTAACACAATGTCAAATTCATGAAATCCACCTACCACCAGAGCCACACGTCCCAGGCAAGTAGAGGTGAAAATCTCAATTCACATAAGTCATATGCTTTCTCCATGCCAAGCTTGCATAGAATGCTTGGTAGGACCTCCTTCAACCTATGATCTAAGTACTCGTTAGCAATCAGAACTGAATCGAGTATATGTCTCCCCCAAATAAAGGCATTCTAAGGTTTTGAAATAATTTGTTCCATTACCAAGCTTAACCGATTAGCAAGAACTTTCGAAATGATCTTATAAACCTCACTCATTAGTATGGGTGAAAACGATCACCATGGTTCGGTTTCGATCCAAAACCAAAACCGAATCGATATGATTTTCAAGGGAGGATACCCATCGAAACTGGTTGATAAAGGGCTAGAAAACTGGTCGGTGTAGTTTTGGCCGGTTGCCGTCAATTCATTGGCGTTCCCATCACATACAAATTTCTCAACCAACAATTGGATTCAAACAACCAAAAACATCTCCCAATGCCAGAAATGCAGAAACACCAGGAAGTAGAAATAATACATCCCATGAGAGAGAGAGAGAGAGAGAGAGAGAGATGATGAGACTGAGAGGGAGTTGAGAGATCTGAGACCCCAGTCAACTGAGAGGGAGATGCGCGATCTGAGAGGGAGACGAGAAATCTGAGAGGGAGATGAGAGGGCGAGAGAGGGAGAGAGCTGAGGGAGATGAGAAGGTGACAAGAAGCAAAGCCTCTCTGTCGCAACACAAGGAACTAAAGAAGAAAATGAAGAGAGGAAGGGGGGTTAGGGTTGAAGCCCTAACCCAAACCGGTGTCGTTTGGTGTATTAAACCAAATGACATCATTGTTATGTTTTTTTTTTTTTTGCAAAATGGGAACTTAAAATAATGTCGTTTCACTTAAGTTAGTGAAACGACGTCATTTACACATAAATATTAAAAAAAAAGAATATTATATATAATCGGCCGGTTCGCCAGTTGAACTAGGTTCAAACCAAAATTGAACCGACCGATCATGGTTTAAGCTAATATCTACAGCGGCCGACCCGTTCCCTGCTGGTTTCGGCCAGTTCCGTGCTCCAATGGCCTAATCGGTTTCTGTCCAATTTGGGCGGTTCTTGTACAGCCCTACTCACCAGGCTTCTATGGCAAAAATTCTCGACTTTCATAACCCCATGTTTCTTTGGTATGAGAGCAATGAACCTATTTCTCAAACTTTTAGAAGGCGTGGAATTCGAGAAAAATCTACATAATATCACATTTCACAACCTCCCAATAAGTTTGAAAGAACCCTATAACATTGTTTTAAAAAGCAAACAGATTATTAAACATGCATCTGTTCTTTTTCTCACATGACATTATTAAACAAACAGATGCATGTTCTTTGCCCTTTTGTTTTCAAAAGTACAAAGTTTGGGATATTGTTTTACAAAGCTCAACCCTCTTCATAGTCCAAAGATGCTAATTATCAAATTAAAAGACCTCTCATTTATGTGAATAAGTGTCACAAAGATGGAGCATCTGTGTTGTTTTTACTCTCAAAAGATTTCATGATATAATTGTAAGAACCTATAAAAGAAAAGATATGTAAGATGCAATTTTACATATCTTGCTTCGCATGATGTTAGAGGGGAATTGGTGCACGAATGATGTTAGAGGGGCCTTCGGAGTAGGTTTATGGAAGACTATCCGCAATGAATGGAATGATTTTGCTTCGCATATTGTTATCAAGGTGGGAAATGGAAACAAGATTTCCTTTTGGCACGATATTTGGTGTGAGGATTCCCCCCTCAAAGTGACATTCCCTAATATTTTCAGGATTGCAAAGTATAAGGAGGCCTCTATTGCAGATTCCTACTTCCTTTCTAACAATTTGTTATGTTGGAATCTGGAATTTTCTAGAGATATCCATGATTGGGAAGAAATTGAAGTTTCAGATTTTTTGGCAAGATTGTATGCAAAGAAGATTGATCATTGCAGGGAGGATTTGTTGCTTTGGTCTTTTACTTATATATATAAAAAAAGGATATGTCGCTTTGGTCTCACTCCAATAATGCCAGATTTTCTGTGTTCCTATTACGAGGCTCTAATCAATCATGGACTTGAAGACTACCCATGGCGAAGTATTTGGAAAGCTAAAGCACCTAGTAAAGTCTCTTTCTTCAACTGGCTTGTCTCCCCGGGAAAAATTCTGACCATTGACAATTTGAGGAAGAGAGGTGTTCAAGTGGCTGATTGGTGTTTTATGTGCAAAAAGAATGGCGAATCCATTGATCATCTATTTCTTCATTGTGAAGTAGCAACAATGCTTTGGAACATGATATCTACAAAGGCTGGTTTTTTCTGGGCAATTCCTATGCATGTGCAGGATCTTTATTCAACCTGGCCACTCATTGTGGGGAAAGACATTTGTGCCGCTGCCATGAAGATGATTCCCTTATGTTTGTTCTGGTGTCAATGGGTCGAAAGAAATAGAAGATGCTTTGATAATTGTGAACGTTCTCTTGGGGAAATTAGGGAGTTTTTTTCTAAACACTCAATTTTTGGGTGAAAAATCTTGTTAGAAATGGAGCTGATTGTATTGTTCAGTTCTAGCTTTTTTTGTTCCATCTTGTAAGTAGGTGTTCCCAATTGTATACTCCCTGTGTACTTTGGCTATGCCTCTTTTTTGGAATAAAATTTCTATTATTACTTATCAAAAAAAAAAATGCAATCTTTTGTTGAGGCTTTTGGGTAAAAAGTAGCATTTAAAAAGGAAAAATATATATATATATATATATATCAGACTTCAGAGAGTAAATAATGTTCTCTCCAAGTATCAAGTTTAGTCTACTGACATAGAGCTCCTGCATCTTTAACCAGGTTCTAGTTTCAGTCTTAATGGATCTTCCAGGTCTTCTATTTTTCTCTACATACACACTCCTTGTCCTTTTTTGGGCAGAGATATATCACCAGGCAAGTACAATGTTCCTCATGCAGAATAAGATTGTTATTATCAGAATTTGTAAGGCCAGTTTTGCACTCCAGTCAGACAACCTTTTGGGGCTTGGGAATGTTAACCTTTTTGGTATTAAAAATGGACAGGCAAGAAGTTTACCGTCTGATAAGCTCAGGATTGTTTATATCTCAGTTAATGCTGGAGTTTATTTTATACAGGTACAATCAATCTCTCACTTACTTATGCTGCATCAGTTGCTTTATAGATGTGCCAATTACCCTGCTGATCACTAGGATCTTTTAAACGTTTTTAGCAGGTTATGATTTTGTTCAGACAGAAGGAATCATTTTACACTACCTCATATATGGGCTGACTCTCTAACCTTCCAATAATTACTGTGTTGTTAAATCTCATGGCAAAATAAAATATGTAATTTTCTCTTCTACAAAATCCAGCCTCCATTAATGGATCAAGAATGTGATAAAGAGCTCCTAAATTAATTACATTTCCATCATTTCTGGGACCTCTATCCAACTGCATCATACTCTTTACTTCTTTTGAAATAAGTAGCATAAACAGCCCCAAACAAGCCCCCCAAGGGTCACCACTGAAATATAATTTAACTTTCTGCTTTTAAGGAGGATTTTACCAAATTGAGACTTTGGCATCAGGTTTGCATCTGGATATGCATTTGGATCAATGATAACACCGTAGTTGAATTCATTGGAAAGATATTTATTGCAGGTAAGCCCTTGTATCCAATGATGCTGCAACTTTCTCATGGTCTATTTTTCTGGAGATTGACACTTCATTTACCATCTAAAAAAAAGGAAAGTTATTAGGTATCCCAGAATATGGAAGACGTGATAATCCCATCCTATCATAAAATGTCATGCCATTACAATTGCCTACATGAGTACTAAATTTTTATGACATGGCATCCTGTAATAGGATGAGAGTACCACATCTCCGTACTCCGAGAGCACCTAATAATTACTCAAAAAATATACCAAATATTCTAAGTGCTGCTTCTTCCATTTAATCATTTGTGCTTATTATATCACATGCTTTTATTCCAGCGGTGTCAATTGCAGCTGCATTAGGTTTCTTGCTATACGGAGGAAGGTGAGTGTTCACTGCTCAGCACCACGTTGATTTTATTTTTATGTTTTTTATAAGAGCACCATATTGATTTTTATAGTATTTACCGTTCAGCACTAGTCACTTTTTCAATTCTTGCTACATATTTGGGGCTTTATTTCTGCATTTTCTTCTGTTAGATTTACATATAAAATGTTTCCAGGTTATTTTTCATGTTGAGACGTTTTCCAATTGAATCAAAAGGAAGAAGGAAGAAGCTTCATGAGGTCTGTGCCTTTGCACTGTAGTTTGTCTGATGGGTTATACACAATTGCTAGATTTTTTTCCTGCAATAATTCTCCTCTTTCCTTGTTATAATGTTTATGAAGAATATCTTAGTGACAATATTTGGGGGAAACTGAACCTAACCAAGTTCCATTTACAATGGGGTGATCTTATATTTTTGAATCTAGTATAGCATTAGCAACCTGATTGAATCTGAGTAAACTTGAAATTGTCATTTTGGAATGTGTTTCCAATTTGTTCATGTGCATTTGCATCTCTGTACTGTAAAAGCAACAATAACAAGTGTTCTACAGCAATTCTAATTCAATATATCTGGCAGAACATGTGCACTCTCACACTTAGAGAGAGAGAGAGAGGTTCTTATTATGTTTTCCCTATTGATGCTACCATAAGCATGGTAATGAGCAGGCTAATTGGAATGAAGTCTACATTTTTTCCCATTAATGGACTGGGTGAGGGCGCCTGTCCGATGATAATCTTTATGCTGATTACTCGATTTATGTTTCTATGTGTGTCTTATGATTCCACCATTTAACAGGCATGCATTTTGAAGAACGTCTGGCCCTAGATTTCTGGTCATTTAGTAGACATTAGATCCATTAGATGATCACAAGTTTGAGACAACCTAATTGGACCACTTTTTTTGATGGGATCTTTTATATGTCCCTTTATATATTGCATGCTTTGGTTTGTTATAGCTATGCATATATGTTGCATTTATGCTATTAGAAGGATATAGAACCATAGTCAGAAATCATGGCTATTAGATCTACACATCAGATGCATAAGAATAACTAAAAGCATATTTCATTATATGAAATGTGCCAGTCCTCATGAGCTTTTATTAGTTATATATCAACACTTTTTGTGTTGGCGAATGGATCTTTGTCGCTACAGCTGGCCAGCGTCTGTGTAACTTTAATTAAAATCTATGCAATAACACTGAAGATAAAATTTTCTTAAGTGCAAGATGCTGTTGCTTTATCAAAGTTTGTATGATAAAGAGTAGATTATCCAATTGGTGTTTGTTGTCTGGTCATACTTGTCACCAAAATAAATCCTTTTAAGTTTCTACCATGCAACTTTCTTCAAATCCAAGGAAATTTAAACAGTAGATCAATGAAGATATCTTTGTAAAATCCTTTTTCTTTCTAGGATTTTCTTGTTCTTTTCTCTTTCTCTCAATAGATTTATCTGTTTCATATCCCTCGTGTACTTTGATTGTGCCTTTCTAATTTCCTTTGCCATCATTTTTTTTTATCAGTACTTTCTTTGTTCATTAATAAAACTTATCTTACTTATTGAAACAAGTCTTTCAATTCAACTAGGTTTTATTAATTGCAAATTTGCTTTTTGTTTCAGGTTGGATATGTTACAGCTATATGTTTCACCTGCTTTCTTATAAGATGCTTTGTCGTAAGTTCCAAACTATTTTTTGCACTACTTTTATTGAGGGCTTTGAGGCATATTTTAAATTCTAGTAGTGCTTGGAAATCTGCAACCCGATCTGCCTCGCGCACTCGTATTATACCATGGTGTAGGCTGTGCATCATTAACACCCGTTATTATTATAATCTTGGTCTAATTTTAAGTCCAAAGAGTTGCAAACTTGCAGCGGTAAATTGAATCTACAAAAGATCATAAACAGAACTGAAATTTCCACTGACTGGATAAGAAATTATCTTATGAGCTGGCTTGGTGCATTTGATATCTTGAAACAATGTGCAGTTCTTTTTTCTTGACGAAATGAAAATCTGAATAGGTGCATCGACTGTATTTGTTTCAGATTATATCTGTACAGACACTAAGTAGCTTCTCTTTTTTGATTTAATGGCTACAAGGCAAGCTTTCACTTTTGTTCTCAACGATTGGAAATGGAGAGCATATTTTTATAAATTCGCATAGCAGCGAATATGAGGATGTTGAAAATGGATAGAGTAAAACAAGATATAATGCAAAATAGGCGAAACAAAATTGGAAGGCATCATGTGTATTAAAAATGAGAATCAGCTTTTTATTTTTTTGCCTATGATTGAGCCTGTAGGATGAGCTGAAGCTACATTTCAGTGATTTCACCGTTGATCTCCCAGGTTAAGTCTGAAATTGAATTAACAATATGGTAGGGTGCGAGTGTAAGAGGATTTCTTGCTGATCTAGAATATTCATCCTATCAGCTCCTGAACTTTGATCTACACACATATAAACTTGAGACATTCTACTTCGTAATTATTTGTCATGGTTAAAAGAAGACAGTCCCATGACCACAACTTAGTTTATATATGTTTTGAAACTTTTTTGGTATCCTAAGCATACATCCACTAACTTAATTCACAAAATGCAGGTCGTTTTATCTGCTTTTGATTCAGATGCATCACTTGATGTCTTGGATCATCCCATCTTAAACTTGATTTACTACACGGTATTCTACCAAGCTTGTTACTTGGAAATTTTATTCTGTCTCCCTTTCTGATATTTTCCCCTAAATTAAAAAGAAAAAAAAAATGTTTAAATTGCAGTTGGTTGAAATCCTGCCTTCGGCTCTAGTCCTCTACATCCTGCGCAAGTTGCCTCCGAAGAGAATATCAGCCCAATACCACGCCATCTGTTGACAGTGATGCACACGAGTAATTTTTTTAGTGGGTTAGATGCTACCGGAGTTGAGCTGGAGCAGAGCCAAGAAGAAAAGAAAATCCAGATGTAGTATTCTGGATGGCTCTTGATGCAGCTATTCTTTTTTATGTATTTCCATGTTTATTGCTCGGCTGTTTGCAGCTTGCTGGAGGGGATTCATTTCTGCAATTCTGCTTGGATCATTGGAATTCAAGGCTGGTTAAAAGTGATGTTTGGTCCGCAGATGGAAAAGGGAAAGCTTTTTGTAATTCTGGTGTTATAGGTCTCATTTTAGTATGCGGTTTAGCCTTTAATAATCATGGTGTGATGGTGTGTGCCGTTATTAGAATCATATATTTATTTGTTCCTTGTATTTAATTTCACACGAAATTTGTAGTTGACTTTTGGGCATTTAGTGTTGAAGCATTGTAAATTTGAATTTAATGCTTTTGAGTTGAGCCATTAATAAGGTTAAGAGTGAATGTAATTTCTATTTTGTTTAGTTATTGCCCGACTCTGGGTTTATGCTCTTATTTGGTGAGTTCCCATGCATTCAGTTTTGGAGTCCCCTCTTATTTATGCTTTAAAATTTTCTCAATTTCTCCTTTTTTTTCTTTTTCTTTTTTTGTTTAATTATTGGGAATTTGTTTGAGATTCAATCTCGAGTTTGTATACAAGGACAAGAAGTTGTACCAGTCGAGTCAATTAACACCCGCTACCATTTCTGGTTTTATTTATTTATTATTATTTATATTAATAATTTACCTTAGTGAAATATGATCGGGATATGTTCTTGGTTCAAATCTCCCCATCTCACCCTCGGAACAAAGGGGAAAAAAACTCCGGTATGGTGCCATGATCAAACACCAATTGAAGGTTTGATCGATCAATCTTGACAATGAAGAGCAAGCTTCTGTACTCCTTCCACCACTGAACAGTTTCAAAGATCAGTAGGCATCACCATCTTTTCTATTTCAAATTAAAACTGAGTATCTGAGATCGAACATGTATAATTTACTCTAGATCAATCTGAATTTGTTCGTATAAGATATGTTGAAATTCTCTAAAAGGATTGGGAAATCATCCAAACCATAAGATTCATCTAAATAATAAAATAAAATATGATAAATTGAGATGATTGGTGAATAATAACGAAATTATTGAGTTAAATTGAATTGAGATAAATTGAAATAAAGATGATTTTATATCATCTCTATATCCAAACGGACCCCACAAGCTCCCTCCACCCCGTCTCCCGAAAAGGGAACAACTAAAACAAAACTTTGATGGTGAAATATTTTAAATCACATGGCTCTTTAGACTAGAGAATGGGAAAAGCACAGCCAAAGAGTCCCTCATCTCTCCTCTTCCCACATGAGTGTGCACAAGTAACAAGGGTTCGGCGGCTTAGCCCCTGCTAAAATTTTCACAAATAGATCTTCCATAATGTCTAATCCTTTGTGCCTGGTAATGGTGGGAGAACAATATAATAGTTAACTGCATGTAATGGTCGAGGGGTAGAAACTACTATGAAGAAGCAGAATAAATAGAGATCCTGTTTCATAATTTCACCACATAAATATTTACATTCAAATAAGCTTGTCTCCTTTTATAAGACAAGTGTGGTGAAATGTGTGCTTACCATACCCATCCTGGAAAAACTAGATCATTTAAATCCTTTAGCACCCAAAATAGCATAAAAAAGACGAATAAAAGGAGAGGAAAAGAAATCAAACAAAATATTGTGGTTTTTAACTTTTTTTCCTCTTAAGTTTTCCCCAGGAACAGACTGAAAGAACAACCACCAGAAACCATATTCATATTTCCCATGAGAACAGGAAAAAAAAAATTAAAAAGAAATGAAAACTGACTTGCAGAGAAAGAAATTAGATCAGTGTGACAAATCATAAAAGGAAAAACAATTTTCTGAGATTTTACTAAAACCTTTGATTATATGTTTGCTAAACCTTAAATTAAACAAATGCACAAAAAGCAATTGGCACATTAACGCAAACTTCAATATATTACAGAACCGACAGCTTCCTGTTGATGGTTAACCGTTTCTGATGCCTGATGAGTAATAGCCACCGTAAGTCCAGTTCTCAGTCTTGACTAACCTTGAAGAACATCCTCTGCAGGTGGTGGAGCAAACCGTACATTTCCAGGCCTTGCCACTACAACATGCTCATCGGCAAAGAGAGCTTTAATAAACGATGGAGTTTTTAAGGGCCGACGATCTGTCATCCGTGGATACACATCTTCAAGAAAATAGTAGGCATGGCCAGCAATCATTCCCTAAAAAATGAAAAGAAATAAGTAGTTTGACATGAAGGGCCATAAAGGGGGTTTGGGGGGTGGTAAAGATGCATATAAAGGTGGGCGATAAATAAGAGTCTATACACTAATGAAAGATTACAGTGGCAACACATCACAAGGCAACCAACCATCTGGGTGGTACCATCCATCCCATACAAAATTCGTTTCTCTTCATCCACCTAAGACTACCGCAGTAATTTTATACAAGGTTCATCCCAGCACGCGTTTAATTCTTTAATCTCTTGTATACTATTAAAATGAGAGGTGGCGTTGAGGATAGGGTCACATGGGCCTAGTATAAGAAAATTACGTTTAAGTCAGAAATTTGTATCATATGTTGCAACTTGCGGGCTTCATTTTTGTGGAAGGGCATTTTGCAGAAAAAGCTTTGTTGTGGGTGACATTGTTAGCATGGGCTGCTGCACTAGGGGATATACTAACTGTGGATGCTCAGGCGAAAATTTTAGTAATGAATTGTTGTTTCATGTTCAAGAAGAGAAGGGGAAAAACTAATAATCTCTTAACAAACTGCAAAGTAGCTAGAACAGCATGGACCTCGGTATTCTATATATGGTTCCTTCATGTGCAAGGTAGCACATGTAAAAAGAACACAATTAGTGGAACTTTGAGGATTGTGAGAAGACAAGGAATGAGCTTAGTACAGTGCTAATAACAACCTACGTCTGGGTCGGGTCATAATAACAACTTATGTCTGAGTCGGGTAATAATAGTTCTAACTTTCCTTCTTATTAAGATTTTATCTCTTGTTTTCCTTCACCGAATCGCCTTCTTAATTTTCCCTCTTGTATGCATCTTGTGTCCTTAGGTCTAGGCTTCTCCCATTATGTAAGGCATTCATTCACGAGGACTAAAGAAATCACACACGGAACTAGAAATGGGGTAGCTCAAGGTTTAGCTGGACGTTTCTAGCAGCCATATCAATTTGATATTTCAACTCTGGTGCAGAGCCTCACCAGTAGATCCACCCAAGCGCTAGCACCAACAAGCACAGAGAATCCCAAAAGAACCTGCAGGAAACAAGGAAATAGGCATTTCAAACTTTATTAGGTGGGGAAAGATTAACTAAAATGTAGAACATTTGATCGCAATAACTTACATTTCAAGTTCAATTTTGAATAATGAACAAAAGAATAAAATAAATAGCAATGATACCAATGTAATTATAAATTCAAACATGATACCAATCAACAAGATAATACAGGCAATCATAAAAGGTAACTCACCCATGGTAGGTAAGCTGCTGTGAAAGTAAAAAGGCCCAAGAAACTCATATGTATGAAAGGATTTTGTTTGCTCCACACATAGACCTGTAAAACAAGAAAGAGTAATGTGACTATTTGGAAAAGTATACTCCTTATGGCTACATTCGAGACATGAATCACTAAACATATTAAACCAGGAGAAATCTAGTGAAAGAAAAAGGTAAGAATAACTTAGTTTAACTGACAATTAAATTTTTTTTTTTTTTCCTCTTCTCGGTCATACTATGCTGCTAGATGGCATTGCCATTGTAAAAGAATTCATAGTAATTGTTGGGAAAGTAGCAAAAATATATTTAAAAAAGAAAGGAACCAACCATCATGAATGTCAATGAATTGCTCAGGAATATAATTTTTGCAAACGACTCTGACAAGTATGGTATCATGCCCCCTAGAAGAACAATTCCAGTTAAAACAGTGGCACCAAATAGCAGCATGTAAAAGAAATCAGCTGTCCTTCCCCTGAATGAGTTCTCTTCAAGGAGCTTGCAGTATCGAGCAAGAAAGAACATGTGAAACATAAAGTCCAAGTCTGCAGTATCAAGTTAAAAATCATGTTTAAAATTACAGAAACTGGTGATTACTTAGCCTCAATCAGAATTCAAATAACCTACATAAATAATTATTAGAAGCATAGTCATGAGATACCTCCATCAGGAGTGGATGTTCTACTGTGCTAGATTCAGGAAAACAGAAACATAACTCTTGCTTAATAAACTATTGTATTAGTACTGGGGAAAGTGCAGAGGGTGCCTGATGGCAAGAAGCCATCATGTCAAAATGTGCATGGGACTTTATTTTTTATAAGTAAAAGAGACTATTTTATTTATACTTGATAAGTAATAAGAGATTTTATTAAGGCAAGTAAATAGGCCTAGCCCAAGCACACTGGGAGTATACAAGTGGAATCACCTAATACAAGCTAAGGACTAGGAGCTAGGAAATGCTAAAAGGGACTAGGAGCTAGGAAATGCTAAAAGGGACTAGGAGCTAGGAAATGCTAAAAGAAAATCATTTAGATTATCCCCATTCAATACAAGAACTTTAGCCCAATGACATTGAATTTGAAAGAAAAGCTCTCTAAATTTGACACCACCGAATCTCTATCATCAAAACACCGTCCATTCCTTTCCAGCCTTAGGCACCACATCAAACATAAAGGAGTCATCATCCAAATAGCAACAATGTGAGGACTGCCCATAAATCCTTACCAAAAAAGCAAAAAAAATTATTTTCTGATAAGTACCAAGAGACTTTATTTCAACAGGCTAAGTATTCGACTAGAACCTGTGCTGCCAATATAGGGTCAGCTAGATAGTACAAAAATAACAACCCAGGGACATTGTCCCTTTGCCTACAGACTCCCACTCAAATAAAATATAAATATCTACATATTCAATATTTTCTCAAGGAGAACCTGAAAAAAAGGGATAACACGGTTAGGATAAGAGACACCACAATCAACAAAACTTCTAAATTAACATGAGATTCTGCCATATACAATCCAATGGACCAAAAGCATCCGAACAAATGAAACTGGCCAAATATATTCCACAATATGCCTCATATAGAGTACTGAATTAGCATATTCTTCTTCGGCCTTGAAATTTGGTTGAAAATAGCACACATCAAACTACAATGACATCGCCCACCAAGGTTATCAAACCGACTACTTGAGTGGTGGCTGTGAGCATGAGTCCACGCAGAGAATGAGTAAATAGTGAAAGATTGGAAGCTAGACTTCTTACTTTATGTAACAACCATCATGGTTTGCATTTGAGTCAAGTTGCAAAAAACAACTGCATCACAAATAACAACCACGGTATTTCACTAACATAACACAGAAAACAAGTTCAAGCAGTAAAAAAAAAAAAAAAATCCCAAAGTTGTTGGAGATAGCACTCTCAACCATCTTAATTCCAATATTCTTCGAGATTTCTTCTCTTTCATACACTCTTGCAGCTTTGTCATCATCGTGTCAAACTTTTATTGGAAATCATTAGACAACAAAAGCACGAATTACTGAGAGAAAACATTGAGTCGTGAAGACAAATTATGCTACGCTAAAATTAAAAATCAGAATCCTACTAAAGAAAATGTCATTGCCAATCAACATGAATCTTCTAAGACTGAAGCTGAAAAACAAAATACCCATTTTCCGGAAGTACAAGAAATTGGTGACGAGACGCCAGAACTGATAGTGCTTGACCACTAGCAGAGGGTTCAAGTACAGCTTATATGGTGATATAATCTGCAAAAATTTAACTTATGTGAATTAGTAACCGGTTACTTCACCTTTTACAGCTCCCCTTCCTTAAATACTACCAGGAAAACCGGAAAAAGAAAACTAAAATGATTACAACTACCCAAGCAAAAATTGAGAAGGAAAAAAGCCGAAACTTTCCGAAACTAAAAAAAGATTAAATTACAATCAATCAAACAATAAATTCAGGGTCACTAGAAACGGATGAGTATCATTTACACCATCGCTAGTTAATCATTCAGATCACCCAAAAGGCTACAGACTGAATTATTGGCCACAATACAATTGAGAATTACTGATTTCAAAATAAAAACTGGTTGAAAACTAACCAAAGCATACAATCCCATCAGCCCACAAAACAAAACCGACAAAGTTCTATATATATATATATATAGATCCAAATAATTTCAGCACTTTAAGCCTTTGACACCTTCCTAAAGCGAGAAAGGTTTGGAGGAAAAGATAAATGTACATACGTCAAGGGAGCAACCGACGGTGGTGACAACAACGGCTGTGAGATAGGAGCGGGTGATTACAGGCATCTGCTTGTACCATTCCTCGATTGCCTGAGCCATTCCAATATTTTCCGATCTCAATTTTTTTATAACAACTTTATCAACCAAGTTTTCTGCAATTTAGAACGTAATTAGCACTGGGGGGATTAGGAGCTTTGGGTTTTGGGAATCGGGTACAGAGCGGACGGGAGAGACGGATAGAATGTTCATGAAGGAAGACAAGAACAGGCGAATCGACACGCGCAACTAGCCTGCTTTCAGAAGGCCCATTGCATAAGAGGAAATGGGCCGTATGCCTGTTTGTGGACAAACCACAGTGGCCCACGTATGACCCATTCATTATCCTCCCCTTATCCTTATATCGAGTTTGTGGATAAATTTATTAGGAAAGATTCTAGAATTAAATTATTAATCCTTTCATTAATGAGTTTTATTTTGTTTTAGAAAATAATTTATGTACGTCTAAGAATGTAAGTTTGCAATCTAAAAAAGTCTATATATCTTTTTTATAATAAATTTCACTTTTTTACAAATGAGCTGTATTCATTTGATATAAAAGTAATAGGATTTTGTTTTAATTATATGGATGTGAATGATCAACTTTAAAGCAAGAGATTTGGAATTGTAAAAGGAGAGCAAAGAAGGCTGGTCACATTTAGTGTTTGGTTCGGACCGATAGAATATGCATTTGGTATATATTCAAATTGGAATACTTTATACCAAAAGAAGTAATACTTGCATTTGTGAAGTGTCAAGCACTTTATAATTTTCTTAAAAAATGATTAAATAGGAGGGGACCCATATGAAAAAATAAATAAATTCTAATTAAATTTACTATTTTTAAAATGAAAGAATAGTATCTCACAATTACATATAACATTACTTAATTATATTCATAATAGAGATATAATCATGGGAGTGGAAGCCCATTAGAAAAACAACTTCGCACTCATTAAGAGATAATTTCTTTTTTATAATCTTATATCACATAAAATGAAGAGGTAATTTCTTTTTTATAACAAGCATTTCGTTCATTCATTCACAAAATATCACAAACAATGTCTTTCAAACCCCTCAATAGAATTAATATATTGACAGAGAGACTCCCAAACACATAAGTTATCAATAAATTTGCATATCTTGCTAGCTTGTGTTCCCCTTCATTAGAGCTGCGACAGATGTGTTAAGTTTTGCACTGGCTAAACAACTTCATCAACTCTTGAACTTCTTCGATCACATTTCCAAGCAAAGAATTAGATAGATTAGCAATGTTTTGAGTGTAATTAGCAATAATAAAAAATCCGTTTCTATCTCAAGATTTGGTATGTCCCGATGCAGACATAACTGCAACCCTCTAAGGATAGCCATCAACTCAATCTCAAAAGAGAAATACTTTAATCACAAATAAATTACATAAAAGTAATATTACAAACTGATGTGACATCATATAGTTTGTCAAATTACAAAATTACTTTTATTATAAAGTAGATCTAACTGATCACATGAAACTACGTCAATTTGTAGAATTGCTTTTGTGTAATCTCTTTGTAGCTGTACGAATCCTTATCTCAAAACGATCATTCAATAGTAATTCTTTCTTACTACTAGTAAAAAGAACAATACATTGCTCATCTCGTAGTAACACTCCCACACCCTCATTGTTGTTGGTCATTAAAAATGGTCCCATCTACATTTAGTTTCAAGAAATCTTCCTTTGGTGCAATCCATCTAACTTTTTTCTTATTCCCATTAGGCTTAGCATCTTTCCAATTAGACCACAATACAAAAGCATTATGGATAGCAGGTGTAGGGTGCACTTCCACATTCTCAAACAATTTCTAATTTCTTCTAAACCAAAAATATTATGCTATGAGTTGAATCTTCTCCACTTCCTCTTTATTACCACGTTGCAATGCTATTGTTAAGAATTCTGCAAAATTAACATATTTGATATCTTGATCCAGATTAAGCCCCACTTGAAGCCAACTCTAGTGTAGTACCTTGCAATAATAAACTACATGCATGATATCCTCTACCTCGATTTTATAGAAAACATACTTCTCATCCTCCACCACATGCCTTCTTTTTAAATTGTTATTAATAGGCAAAACATTATTGCATGTTTTAAGGGGATTGCCATATTTTCCTCTTTTAAGGGGATTGCCATAAGGCTGGCCACATTCTCACTTGCTTATTTGCATATGAAGTTTCCCCATCATATTATCTCTTTGAACTGACTGAAGCATTTTATTAGCACTCTTAATAATAAAATCTCAATGCTGCTCCAATTCCCATATCATCTTATCAACTATTCCAATAGGGCTTAACAGAATTTTAAAAACCTCTACTGCACATGAGGTGGTAAAATCACATTTACTTTCTTCACATCCCACCATAGTGTAGTCCTATCAATTAGGTCTCCAACTTTTTTTACTAGGCTGCTACAATTTCCCTAGAACAAAAGAAAGTAACTGTTTAAAATTTGACACCCAATAATCAAGCTACAAATTAATAATTGCTTCATTTCCAACTCATCATCTACAACCCATTTATAAAGTTTTTATAGCACCCCTCCATGCATAAAATGATGAATAACCCACTTTTGCATAAAAAACGTTCGTGTTTGGAAAGTATCGAGCCTTATAAAATTAATGCAACAAAGTGCTCTCCTCACTCATAATTCTCTATCTTTCTTAGTAAAAAGAATTATATTAAGCAATAATATCCTTAAAACCTAAACCATCATTCTTCTTAGGCTGACACATTTTTTGCCAACTCACCCAATATATCCTACTCTCATCTTTCTTTTGGTCCCACCAAAACCTTCCCCTCATTCTCTCTAAGTCCCTACATAGTCCATCAAGAAGTTTGAAATAAGTCATTGTATAAAATAGGGATAGAAAGAGCAACAACTTTAATCAAAATTTCTTTGCCCCTTGAGACAACATATTCTCTTCTCAATTCCTTAATTTCTTCCACAACCTATATTTTATCTCAAAAAACTTGAGTTTTCTCACACCCCACCACTGGTGACAACCCCAAATATCTATTATATTGTTGAAATTGCAGGACTCTATATAAATTCAATAAATCAGCTTGCTTGGCTCTTGTAACATTTCTATTATAAATTATTATTGATTTTGTCCTATTCACTTGTTGGTCCGAAACTTGCTAGAAAACATGTAGCAAATTTTGAATTCTCAATTTTCATCCATAACAGCTTTGCAAAAAAAAAACATACTTAGGGTTTCTCTAGAGACTTGAATATCTTTATTAAGATTATGGGCAACGTCTTGTTGTAACAAATAAATAAGACCCTTAGTACACAACAAAAATAAATTCGGGGATAGAGGATCCCATTGTCTCAACCCTATAGTAGGAAAAATATAACTCTTTGGTTCTCCATTGATCAAAATCGAAAAATAGACCGCTCTAACATACATCATTACAAAATCCACTAATTTCTTATCAAAACTCATTTTAAGCATTATAAATTCTAAAAAAGAGCATTTCATTCTATCATATATTTTACTTATATTTACTTATATTTTACTTATATTTACTTTAAGAAACAAGTTTATAGGCCACAAGTACACTATTAGAAACAAGACGGTCCGAGACAAATACACTATGAGATTTTGAAATGACATGAACAAATTAATTTTTTTAGCTTATTTACAATAATCTTTAAAATAATTTAAATTATCTTGCAAAAACTAATAGGTCGAAAATGAACTATATTAACAAGCTATTTTTTCCTTTGAAATCAACGTGAAGATATAAACATAAGTTTGACCCTTATCCCATCATGTGTAGAGATAGCACACCTCGTAATGACTCAGGCAATAGGAGTAATTAAGACAAAACCCATAGTAGAAGGATAATCAATTAGGACAAGACCCACAAACCACAGGCGTAGAGATGAGTATAGCAACTAATGTAGTTTAATGTAATATATTAACTTTTAAACCTTATTTTAATATCAAATAATTAACAAATGAGAGTTATTAAAGTCATATAATGATTAAAATTAAACTTAAAAATTGTCATGGCTTCATGTAATACATATTATAAAATTAATACATCATATAAAATTGCATTAATTTGCGAGTTTACTTGTCTTTTTTTTTTGGACAAGAGTTGGGGTCAAATGTCCAATAGTAATCTTCTCTCCAAATTTAATAAAAAAAACCTCACTTTTGACGGGAGAAAACCATGATAACAACCTTTACACAAGGGACTTACATTTATTCAATAACCCCATCCCTTACATTAAACATAAAACCAAACTTAACAAAAAGGCTACACTAATATGAATAACAATATATAGACTAACAACAGTAACGAATCAAATAATAAAGAATTACTTGGACCTTCATATATTCGGCAAACCAAGTCTACTGACTTTTAAAATTCCTTCCAACTTATGTGAGATCTCTTCAAATTAACGCTAGAACATAGTTTCTTACACTTTAGAAAGTAAATCAGTTGCTAAATTAGTCTCCTTATAAATATGTTTCACAGTAAACTGCATTCCACCAAATAATTCCTAGATTTCATCCTAAAAGTCTTCAAGATACCATATCCCACATCTCTTTTTGATCACCCAAGAAACCACCAAAGAAGAACTCACCTCCACTTCAACCTTACTAACACCAATCTCCCTACAATGTCACAATCCAATTAGGAGAGCTATCAATTCTGCATGATTATTAGTTCTAGGACCCAACGTAGCTGAGAAAGTCAAGGACAAATGACCCATATTATCTTTAATCACTCCACTTACCCCTATAATTCCCAAGTAACCCATACAACTCCCATCCACATTCAACTTGTGCCAACTATAAGTTGATCTATGCCATTCAACCAAAAGACACATTTTTTGATTTAATGTCTTTAACATGTATTGCAAAGGATTCCAAAATCAATTCATCCCACATATTAAATATATTTCCAGCTTTAAGACAAACTCCTACCCAAGAAATCATGGCCTTAGTAGATTGCCAAAGGCTCTCCACCAACACTAAAAATACCCTCAATTCTCGCATTGCATCTCCAAACCCATAAAGCCCTAAGTAATAATAGCAGGTATAAGACCAATGATGGTACTTGTTTGAGAAGTATTTGTAACTCGGCGCAACCAAACCTCAACTCTTTCCTTCCAAGATCGATCCAAGTGAAACGGAACCCCAACGATTACAGAAGCTCGTCTCCAAATCTCCCTGGCAACTAATCACTTTGCCAAGACATAGTCTTGATCTTCCACATGACCATTTTCACAACATACACATCTTGAAGCTATTGGAATCCTAACTTGCTTTACATGTTCATCAATTATAAGACAAAAGTTAATAGCTTTCCACATGATAACAAAATATTTTTTTGGTAAAGCCACATGCCAAATCCATTTAGCCCAGCGGTCACTTGGTGCTTTCATTCTAACACATTTTCAAGCACTCTTAAAAGAAAATCCACCATTAAGAGAAGGTGTCCAAATCAACAAATCCAATGTTTAAATTACCAAAACTGTCAAGAATTTCTAATCTTTTCTCTTCACCCACTAAATTAGTCAGCAAGTCCACATCCCACCCACTATCATTCATGCACTCCCAAACTCGTAAAATTGTTAGAGATTGGAATTTCAACCCCAATTGCCCTCGATTTCAGCCAACAATCATACCAAAACGATATATTGCCATCCCGAACTCGCCATTTAGACAAATTTAAAACTTGCGATATACATCTCATAACATTTTTCTAAAACTAAGTACCATTCTCATCTCCCACCAAATCAATATGTTTTTATTTAACATATTTAACAAGATAAAAAAAATTGGCCCACAATGAAGAACTTGTCAACCATTTCCAACAAAATTTTATAAATAAAGAAATATGCACATCCTCTAAGCAACGTAAACCCATGCCACCCTCTTGAGTTGTCAAACAAATTTTTCTCCACGTCACTTATTTACGCTTTGATTTCTCATCAGCATACCCTTAGAAAAATTACTCATAAGCATGGAAAACTTTTTAAGGACCGCCTTAGGAGCATGCAAGACTAAAAAAATATGAATAGAGATACTATTAACAATATGCTTAAGTAATAAAAGTCACGCACCACTAGATAAAAGGTGATTTTGCCAACCGCCCAACCTTTCTTTAATACATACAATTAAATCAACAAAATGATATATTTTAAGCCTTTCTATAAGTAAAGGTGCTTCCAAATAATTTATCGAAAAAAAAAATATTCTGAATTTCTAGCAAGATCTAATAATCTCCTTCTCTAGCAGCTAACAAGAAGTTAGGAAAGAAAATAGAGGACTATTCCCAATTCACAACTTGCCTCAACCAACTCTCATAAGTTCTGAAAATATTCCTTATATTTTGAAGCGAAGACCGACTACCATTGCTAAAAACCATAATATCATTGGCATATAGCAAATAAGATACTAACAGAGCCCCATGGGGATGATAAAATTGGCTTGACAAAACCCATGCCAAAGTTAGTCTCGAAAGCACTTCATCAACTAAAATAAATAAGTATGGCGAGACTGGATTCCCTTTACGCAACCCCCAACCACTAGGAAAAAATCCTTTTGTAGTGTCATTAATCACAACAGAAAATCAAAATATTATAATACACTGAGAAATGAGTCTGCATACCCCATTAAAAAATCCAAAAGACCTCATCACATGCAATAAAAAGTCTCAGTCAATACTGTCATAGGATTTAGCCATATCCACTTTTATAAACACATTACCTCCATGGACTTTTTTGTTATTAATTTGATAAACTCTTGGGCCAAAGAGATGTTCTCAAATATACTTTGGCTAGACAAAAATGTGCCTTGTTCAGGTGACACTAAACGATTCAACACAAGTAGAGAATCTCTTAACCAATAACTTAGAGCAAACCTTATAAATTACAAAACTTAAACTTATAGGTCGAAACTTATCAAATTCTAAAGGATTAGCTACTTTCGAAATCACAATAATAGTCAAAGCTGAATATAACATTAGCAGCGAACAACCTTGAAAAAATTCACAAACTACCTCTCCCACATCAGCTTCAACAATATTCTAACATGTTCTATAAAACCCATAACCAAACCAATTCGGACCTAGACTACTATCTATTGGGATAGAGAACATTACCTCTTTAACCTCTTGGATTGAAGGGAGCTGCATAATCACATGATTTTCCTGCTTTCAAACCTCTTGACCAATTAGAAATGATAAATCAAGTACCACTATCTCAGTCTAGCTTTCAGAAAATCTTGAAAGTACTCCACCGCTACAACATGTGTGACGCCCCCAACTCCCACTTATAGATACACGAGAATCGAGACATCGAAATGCTGACAACATGAGTCACACGCTGACAACATGAGTCACACACTCTCAACGTCAAGTGATAAGTATGTGAACATGTGACATGTATAAATAAAAACAACGGATAATTAAAGTCAATATCTAAGTACCAAAATTTTTAAAATTATCTTACAAATCAGTTTAACACAAATTCTCTAATAGGAGATTTAATACAGTCATCTCAAAGACAAATCATTAAAAAAAAACATAATTATCAAAAACGAGAATAACAATTCCCAACAAAATAAATTATAATACCATACTTCAACAGCGGAGCTGCCTCCTTAGGCTTATCCTCGTCGACATCTGCATCCAAAATCTACGATACCAAAATGGCATCTCAAGTAAGTACAACCCAAACAAACCATAAGATATAAAATATATTCATGCAACAACAAACCACATGAACGTGACATCATATGCATGAAACTCAAAATCATCATTATCAAAATAAATAAATAACTAAATCACACACGCCTAAATTTCATTTGGCCCAAAATAAAACTCAAATAAAATCATCTATCATTTTTCCAAAAAATGATACACGTAAATCCTTTAAAATCACAACCATTTTTTCAGAAAATGGTCTACATAAAACCAATTATCAAAACCAGTCATTTTTCCAAAAAATAGCCTAACATCCATTTTATTAATCGTATGCACCATGATCTCCCTTGGGGACCATCCGCACACTCTGGCTATCATCATCACATCGTAGGTAACGACCACGCATGTGACTTCGGAATGAGCGATACCTAGCTAACTGCGCCCAGTATGTTCCATGACCAGGCATCCCCTAGCCCCTGCCAGTAGAGGGGCCACGGAGTCAACACGACGTTACCATCCCATCTGTTCCCGTCGTCACCCGGTGACAACCCAGGGGATATCACTCAGTATATTCTGCTCCCGAGTGACCAGAGGAGCTCCACCGGGATAATGTCCTATCTCGGCTTGGAGTCGT
The DNA here is from genome assembly GCA_036898215.1 of Platycarya strobilacea. Classification (NCBI taxonomy): domain Eukaryota; kingdom Viridiplantae; phylum Streptophyta; class Magnoliopsida; order Fagales; family Juglandaceae; genus Platycarya; species Platycarya strobilacea. Next base: position 15,748,519 of record CM072547.1, read on the forward strand.
GATACATACACACCCGAAAACCATTAACACATGAAAACCTAGTTTTCATTTCCAACACATGAACATGCGTACACTATGCAATGCATACTACAACTCACAAAATAACCAACAACCAATAAATTCCAATACCAACCAATACATAAATGTTAATGCAAAAAATATATTTAAATCTTAAAATTCATTTGAAAATACTTATACTACGCTCGCTAAAAATATTTTGAAAACTAGCGAAAATGCTAGGAAGCAATCATATGCCTTCACCAACGAACTCGCTGCAACTTAGTGCCCAATGCACCACCGAAAATAAAACATCTTAATTAAATAAATAAAATTACAGAAAATAACTACAATAATTAAAATTTAACGTATATAAATTCATATATATAAAATACCACAATTAACAACAAATAATAATACAAACAAAATAAATTAAACATTTAAACGTAAATGCCTAAATTAAAATGAAATTATTAATTAACAAAACCACATACTTGAGTGTAAATAAAATATAACATAAATGAATTAAGAACAATCACACCCATTGTTGCAGAGAAAGAGAGAACGAGACAGAGAGATATAAACATACCTACGAGAGAATAAGACGAGTAGCAGTGTTGATCGGTGGTGTGAGGCAGCGACGTGGAGCTTTGCAACTGGAAGAGAAGGGAAACAAAAGAGATGAGAGCAGTGACAAGAAACAACGGTGGTAGCCCAAAGAGATTCACGGTTCCATAAGGGAAAAGAGAGAAATTAAAAAAAAAAAAAAGAGAAAGAATGGAGGAGAAATATAAGAGAAGGAGATGTAGGCCGGGTCTGTGCTACTGAACAATGAAGAAGAAGAAGAAGAAGCTTGGGGAGGGGAAGTGTACGTGCAGTGTAGGAGAAGAAGAAGAGAAGAAGAAGAGAAAGTTAGGTTAAGACCCAAAATGCATAACATAGAAAAATAGGGCTGGGCTCTTATGGAAATAGGCTAGGCCCAAAATTCAAATAAAAAAACCTAAAGAACACTCACACCAAGTCCACATCTGAAAAGATAATCATTAAAAGAACAATATAATAAACAAAGCTAAATACCAACAATAAAATAAGATAATTAAAAATTAAATAAAATACTGCTAATTAAACTATAATAAAACTAAAACAATTAAACCAACAAAATAAATTAAAGCAAGTATAATTTAATTATAAAAGACTAATTAATATCAAGATAGCACATTATTTAATTTCCATAACTTAAGAAAAATGCTAAATAATACAATAAAAAACACATTTAATTTAAAATAATAGAATCATTAATTATAATAATTTAAATAATCATTCAATAAAAATATACGTAAATACGGGATATCATAACATGGATGTCCTCAAGTTTATGCAATATTGAGCCTTTCTGCAAATGCATGAAATAGACCCTCTTCTTAGACATAGAAGAGAAAGATCTAAAAAATTGGGAAGATGCTTCCCCTTGTTCCAACCAATTCAATTTCACCTGTTGAGATAGTCGAGATTGCTCCATCTGATTCCAAACATCCAATTCCTCTCTAGAAATCGAGAGGTATTCCTCTACCTCTTCCAAAATTTACAGTTGAAAACTTCATCAGTATTTCCAAACACTTGGAGATTCCTAGATTTCAAAGTCATCTTTAATTTATTTTAATTTTTCATCAAATTGAAACAAACCAACACCCCTTGATTCAACCTGCCAAATTTCTCACACTAACAACATAAAGCAAGTGTGAGAAACATATTTGCTAAAATTTAAATTTAAATGACCATACTGAAAGCCTCCTAGAACTAACTCCATAAACATAGGAGCATGGGTCTGATGTTGTTCTGGGGTAAAATCGCACCAAAGCCTTTGACCACAAATCAGTTGTCTTCAAACTCATCAAGCTTCTTTCCAACCTTGACCAACAACGAGCCAAACCCTCCTTCCCATTACACAAAGAAAATTTATTCTTAGAATATTCCATCTCTTGTAACTCACAATCATCAATAAAATTATTGAATTCATCCATTGCCAAACACAATCGAGGTCTGCCGCCTCGACATTCATGACCTCCCCGGGGGGAATTACATTAAAATCCCCAAGCCCTAACCAACGGTTTCAATTAGTATTAGTTGCCTTAAATACTGACATGATTCTCTTCTCTCCAGATAATTGCACTTCACATAAATCATAGAGAGAACAAATCTTTTTCCTTCCAAACTCATTTCAATAGTAGTTTATAGATTACTAACATTCAACACAGATACCTCTAAAGCATTACGCCAAAATAACCACAACTTGCCACCAGAACTTTGATTAGAAATAGAATTTAAAAAAAAAAACTCATCAAGGCCAACCTCTTTGACTCTGAAGCAAACGGCTCATCAATAATGAGGATATTAGGCTTCACTTTCTTAAATAACTCTCGCAAACGCTATCTTGAGATCCCTAGATTCCTAAATTTTAAAACAAACTCTTTAAATTTCAAAACGGAGGAGAACAAATCATAAATCAAGCCTTGGAACTACTTTGATGCTTTATTTTTTCCACTTCATGCTTCGATAGAAAACCACCATCAATAGGCTCTACAACCTCTTGAATTAATTTATCATCATGGTCCTTCTTTGAATTCTGAATTTGAACCCACCTCATTCTCCACCAAAGCCTCCACATAATGGTCAATATCTTTTTTCACTGATACCACTTGCGTCATCGTATCCACAGCATTCATAATTACTAAGTTATAATTTCTTGCTTCCTCAACACCACAAATGACCTGCTCCTTTGTTTCCACATCAAGAGTACCATTTAGAATAACATCTTCATTTTTCACAATAGTCACAATCTTAGGCAACACTTCATTTGTACCATAATTATGTCTTGACCCCTTCTCCTCCTCAACTAGGTTAACATTATTTGGCCTTGCAACATTAGTCAACAAAATATTACTTAGCTCCACAACCTTAATCAAAGGTTCCTTATTCTGTTTCATATCCATAACATTATTAATCCCAAAAACTAAAGCACTATGTTCTTCATTTTTTGGTAAACCTGTTCTAGGAACCCAAAGTCGAGAGTCATTCTCGCTATTTTCCCCTTTTAAACACCCACCTTATTCCTCCCCTCTTTCCATCAACATTATTTTAGATTATGTCCTTGACAATGACATCTCGTACAAAAAGTTGGTAAAGTTTCACATTCAATCTCAATATAAAAACTTGAGTCCTGATAAGGAACTCCAATCCAAATACCTCTGAGAGTGTCCTTAGTTGCATCCACCTCAATACATACCCTCGCCCCATCTGTTTGAGTCACACACCTCGTCGAATTATCACATCTTAAGAATCTTCCAATAGGAGTATTGATATTAGTCAAATATGATTCATGATATAAATTTGGTGGCAAGCCTGGGAGGGACAACCATACCGGCACCAAAGAAGGCTCCTTGTCCTCATTAAAATTCGGCTGCCTATGAAATCCTCGATAGGGAATCCCATCAATATCCACAGCCTCCCTCGAAAGCGCCTTCAAGAACTCAGGTTCATTAGCAAATCATACAAACATGTTCTGTTGTCTCCTCATAGATGAAACAATTGGTTGAGAAGCCAACTCCCATTATGCTCTGATGGAAGCTCAAATTGAACCTAGTGACGAATGTGGCCTAAAAAACTTCATGATTTCCTCTTTGGAAGAAACTACACAAACCTCCCCATCCATTACTTTGCTAGGTTGCGACGAGACAACAATATTTGGGAGAGCTTGGAGCGTTTAAGCCACCATGTCCGCAAATGAACGTTGCTTGCCCATTAGCACTTAAAGACTAGTGGGATCCTCGATGACGGCCATCAAACATTTAACACTTCTAAAACCGAATTGCCAATATCGTCTAGGAAAAATGGAACTATTTTCAAAAATACTTTACTTGTGAGCGTTAGCATTAGCATTAGATTGGTCATTTTCATCTTCAAAATTTGAAAAATATGCAACTTTTTATTTTTTAGCTAACACTCAAAACATGAAGTCTACATTATATTAGGTATCACATTCTTTATAATAACAAAATATTAATTTATTATTATTATTATTTGTATTTCTTTAATTAATTTGTATTTTATTTTCATAATTTTCAACAATTTCCAAGAATCATATTTAAATTCATTTTTTAATAAGAATATATTTAAATATTTTTTCATATTTTGTAATTATACTGACCATATGTATTTTAATAATTTAATTTGATACTTAAATAATTATTTTTGATTAAAAAATTATTTTTTTCAACCAAATAAGTACTTATATAATTATTTTCAATGGATGGAGATGTGAATAGTTCTTTTCATATATCAAAAGTAAAATAAAGGAATTATAGACTTTTTAAAATTTGAAAAGTGGATGGCCAATTCAATGTAGGGATATTTTCATTAATTTTCTTCAAATTTTGAAGAGTACTCACATTTAGCTAATCCAATAACAGTACTCTCAATAAGTTATAGTAGATAATATTTATTATAAAGTAAATTTTACGTCACATTAAATTATAAATTTATTTTTATAGATGCTATTTATATATGGCTTTTATAAATTGACGATGAATTCATAAACTTTTATTTATCAATTGTGTTTAAAGTCGAGATTTCTAAAATAAAAATAAGAGATCCATATAATGGTATAAATTAAGAGTAAATATATGTATTCCTGACATTAGAACTCCGCTGCAGTCTCGTGGGGGTTTTTAAATCGAAAAAAATTAAAAAATTAAAAAAATTACATATATTTTATCTCCACATATTATTTTATTATTTTTATAAAAAAAATGAAATGAAAAAAAATATTAAAAAATTTACACTACATGAACACAGTAGGAATTCCCAACCCTACTCATAAATCAATCAGATTCAAATTGAGAAGCCCGGTAACGCACTCACGGCCCATGAGGGCTTTTATAAAGCTGTTTTCATAATATCAGCGCCCGCGCACGTGACCCACACTAGGATTCCCCACGCTCATAGATTGCATTGCCCGCTTCTGTTTCACACATTTCAAATTCAAAGTTCTCGTCATCGGCCTCCCTTTTTATTTCATTCAGACACCCTAACGGTCCAAATTATACTCTGCAACAGAGTTCTGAGGAGAATTACACAACATTCAATCAGACGACAATGGAAGGCGAAGAACCGCCATTTCTCTCCCCGTTACCATTTTCGTCTTCTTCTTCTTCATCTTCTCATCTTCTCAAAGACATCTCAAATTTCAAGACCCCCAAACGCCCCTCCCAAATTCCCAATTTAAACTCCCCCTGCCCTCAATTCTTCACTGCCTTCAAACAAACGCCTTGCATATCTTCGTCTTTACGCCGCCACCGCCCTTCTCTTGCTCCACCCTCCTCCTCTTCGGCACGCTCCAAGGCCACGGCCCGCAGGCTCAAGGCCTTCGAGCTCGAGCAGACCAAGTCCTCTCGCAGGGCCCTACTCAAGAAAGAAAACTCGCTGAAATCCCTGGCCAAGTCCATCACCGTCTGGCTCAACTTCCTGTTAGAGAACCCCGGATCCTGCGGCTGTGTTTTATCCATCCGTGGCGATGGGGATCGCGCGGCGGCGAAGGGTAAGAGGGACAGTGGGCCTGGAGTCGAGGTTGGCGTCGATGCCGCGTGGCGGAGCCCCAAGAGGCAGAGGGATTTGCAATGGCGGGCGGGGGAGAAGAACGTGATCGAGTTTCCGGATTCGATGTTTTCAAATTTACGGTGTTCTTTGAAAGATGTGTGCAGCTTCGACGACTTGAAGCAGCGGATGCGTGTTTATTTGAGCCTGGGGAGTTGCAAGCAGATTTTCGAAGTGATGACTCAAGTGACCAAGGTTCTCTCTCTCTCTCTCTCTATGTATGTGTGTGTGTATGTGCTTGCGCTCGCGCGCGCGCCAAATTAACTGGAAATAAAATTGTATTTAAGCTCGGTTGAGTTACGTTGAGTGGAGGTTTCATAAGGCTTGGGGACGTTACCCATGCTGAGAAGAAAGGGTGACAATTAAGTTATTATTAACAAAATCTCATATTTCCAGCATATTTTTTAATTGAGATGTGACTTTCCTATTGTTGATTTTTAGATACTCACGGAAGATTCTTGATATATGTACGTAAAAATAAATTTTGATTGGGGGTTCAATCATTTTGGTCTGTTTTATTTCTCAGAATATTGATGAAGGGAGGTTGAAAATGAAGGCAAATTGCCCTATAGTAACAGATTTTGGATTGAAAGAGAAGGCCACTAGAATTCTCATGAGCTATGATCCGATATGGCTTCGGATTGGATTGTACATTGTATTTGGTGGCGATTCTTTGTTATCCAATGCAGATGTTAATTCCGATCAAGAAATCTCATTTTTGAAAATGATTATTGAGAAGCAGTTCTTCTCGCATGCGGGCCTTGCAAAGGCTTATGCCTATAACAAGATGGTAGAAGGCCTTTACAGACCTGGTTACTATGAAACCCTTGGGAATGTTATATTGAAGAGATTTTTGCTGCTTGCTCTTATCCTTGATAAAGCTAAATGTCAGAGTAGCCTTTCCCTTAAGTACGGCATTGATGGATTGGATGGGGGCTCTCCGTTATTGTTTATGGTGCAATCTGGTATTAAATCAAGCCAGCAAGTGGTCCAAGGTAATTATATATGCATTCAGCATTTCATTTTTGTTGATTCCGTTGACTGTAATTTGTCCATTGTGGGCTGAATTTTGTCTCTATTTTTTGGGGTTTTAAATCAGATTTTCTTTCATCGGATGTAATGCACGGGGAGGGTAAACTTTTAGCACATCTGCTGATATTGGGATACAAGGTTACTTATAAACAGGTATGTGGTTCATTCTCGTATTATGCTGAGTTCCGTGGATATATATTGCGAGAGGTATGGTTGTGTCCATCTGTTCGTAACTTTGTATGCATATTTCTCTGCTGATATTGGGATACAAGGTTACTTATAAACAGGTATGTGGTTCATTCTCGTATTATGCTGAGTTCCGTTGATATATATTGCGAGAGGTATGGTTGTGTCCATCTGTTCGTAACTGTGTATGCATGTTTCTCTGGGGTGTACGTGTCGCTATCTCGTAAAACTGGTTTAGACGTGTTTGTTTTTATGCTTTAATGACGAGGCATAATGGAAACGATTTTTTCAGCTTGCCATTTGAGAATTAATATGCATGATTGTGCAGAGTCCACTCATTGAATATGACTTCAGAGTTACAGATTTATTCGTGGAACTCCAAGATGGGGTGCGGCTCTGTAGAGCTATTCAGCTCTTGCAGCATGACTCTTCTATCCTCACGGTTGATCTCTCTCTCTCTCTCTCTCTTCTCCTGAATGCGTTTTCGGTCAAATTTGATTCTTTATTGTGTTGGCAGAAAATTGTTGTTCCATCAGATACTCGTAAGAAGAATTTGGCAAATTGTGGCATTGCCCTGCAGTATCTTAGGCAGGCTGGTGTGATGCTATGTGATGAAGATGGAATGATGATTGTGGAAGACGATGTTGTTCAGGGAGATAAGGAACTTACTCTTTCCTTGCTGTGGAATATTTTTGTTCATTTGCAGGTATGTCGGTTTCTATCCTCTGAACCAATTTTCAGAATGGTTGGGTTGACGTTTCCTTAAAAAGCTTATGATATTCTACTTCCTCTTATTTTTATTAACTTACTCTGTCATGAAACTTGCAGCTACCTCTTCTGATTGACAAAGCAATTCTATTTGAAGAAATTTGTAAAGTCCGTGGAGTTGATGAGGTAGGCCTTAATAAGAATAGGCTTGCTCTTATTTAGTTTAATTGTCAAAGAATTTAAACATTGAAGAAGCATCAAATTCAAGTTTCTTTGTTTTCTAATTTTTGGAAATCAGTTTAAACCAGAAGAACTTGATGATAATCTTATCTTTCCTCTTCTGTTTTTGTCACTGTTTTTATTTTCTTCAACTTGATTTGCTTTACGTATGCTGATTCTCTTTCATTTTCACAGGAGGACTCAGGCAGCCTCAACTTCACCCATTTGGAAATGCTTTTGAATTGGGTTCAGGTATCGCTGTAGTGTGAAAAATTGTATTAGGAAATTTTCTAATTATACCTTTGATACCACTTTTTTGCAATCTAACAAATGATGCCCAAGCATTTATCTTCATCCATGGCCTTGACACTGTGTTTTGGCAAAAATAAACCACTGTCTATGTATGTAGGTGCTACGTCCAACTACCATAAATGCATTGTGCATACTATCATCACTGGCATTTTCATGTCACAGTATCGATTTTCCATTGATTTTTTTTTCTGTTTAGTATTAAGTAAAAAATTTGAACAAAATCTGTTGCACAGAAGTGGCACTATATTTTACCTTCAGAGAACTTGGTTTTTCTGAGTCTCCCCGGCAGAAATTGCTATGTTTCAATAAGAACATGACCGGTACTTGTGCTAAGTTTCACATGTTTTTTGTAAATTTGTCAATTGGATTTAAAACCACTAACCTCTCTCTCTCTTTCAGCCATTTGAGCTCATATCAAACTATTTTTCAATTATTTAACGCCTTTTTGTCTAAATATAGAATACTGATGGATCTTGAAATTGTGATTACATTTCTATTACTCCTTTTTCTTTTCACCACCTTGAAACTAGGACTGTCAGCTTGTTTATTGGCCTTGTTAAATACTATTGTTTGAATGTGCATATTGCATTTGTTCATACTTTAGGTATTCAGAAAAAAACTGATTTCTCTTGTCTTGACAGTCATTGTAATTGTGTTTCCAGGCCATATGTCAAAATTATGGTTTCAAGATTGAGAAGAAGTCTTCATTGGTTGATGGAAAAGCCATATGGTGCTTGCTTGATTATTACTTCCGCAAGGACCTTCACTGTTCTTGTTCTTTAAAGGTGTTATATATACTTCTATCCTTCTTGATCTTGTACATGTACAGATCTGCTTTCTTTTCTTATTTTAGTTGTTTCTTCGCAGGATTCTCAAAAAACAACTAGAAAAGAATCAATCATGTCAGCTACTGATTATCCAGATGCGGTGCACAATTTTATTTTATCACAGAAACTGACAACATTATTGGGAAATTTTCCTGAGGTAAGTGTTGTTGAGTTTTGTGATTGTATTCAACCACTATATCAATCTGCACATGCTGCCGACACTGGGAAAAACATTGGCCTTTGGACCCTAAGTTAGAATGACGTTTTTAAAAGTATGAAATTCCTGGATTTCTGTGGCTAAAAAGATCTTTAAGATATTTTTAATGATTTAGGATTAGATGCAATTAAATTTTCAGTGTCATTATTATTGGTATGCAGTGTGATTTGTTGCTATTGAAACTCCATCAACGCTACAAAAGAAAGCAGTTTAAAGGTTCACACTTTCATGCACAATGTGTGTATAGATGTGCATACTTGCTTTAAGTTTAAACTAGTATATAGTGCAACCCTGCTTCAGGTTTTTTGTATAAAAATTTCTAGAAACAATTTATTTTTTGTGAAACTTGGTTTCTCCAAAGTGTTACAGTCTTGCATCAGTTATGGGTCCTATATCGATAAGCTGGGTATATTGTGGAAAAACAAACTCAAAACTAAGCTTCGGTGAGGCAAATTCTCTGTTTTTTTTTTCTTTTTACGTAGAGGAGTATGGTGAATGAGTTTTCTCTTTGGGAGAAATCCATCTGAAAATATTTCCACAATATGAATTAACTCCATATCTTTAATTGCTTTCAACTGTGGATTTTGTTTTTTGTTCTTTCCATAGATATCAGCAACTTGTTGTGTCTTTTCAAGCTAGATGCAATGGTTTTTTCTCAAATATATATATATTTAATTTTTTAGTCAAAGGACATAATTTAGACCCATTGCTTCTACTGTACAGTTAGGCCAGAAAACTTCGGGGAATGACCATACCAATAGGGGTCTACCTGTCCCATTAAGGGCGGGTAGCCCCAGCAGGGTTGAATTGGGTTTTGGGATTGGCCCCTTCCCGGTTGGGTGGGTGCCCCCACTAGGATGCCAAGTGTGCAGATTGGCTCTCGAGCCATTCGCTCAATGGGCCCATAACTTTTTTATGGGCCATTTATTGGCCCATTATCCATTTTTGGGACAACTTTGGCCCAAAAAACTTGTTTTTCACTTCAAAATTACATATATCAATACAAATTTTAAAATCTAAAATATATAAAATTAAACTTTATCTTTAAATATAAATAAACCTAATAAAGTTGCTAACTAATAATTCTAACCTTTTATAAAGTAGTATAAACTATTAATTGTTAACATAAACTATTACAAGTTAATCTAAAAGTATTACCAACTGTCACATAGCTTAAATGAATAACCATGTTACTGTTGGGTTTTTTGGTGGAGCTTGGTTTTTCACTTGTTAGTGACTTGAGCGAATGCTAGACAAAAGTTCATTCGACATTCATTCAACTAGTCATTTGAGCGAACTTCAGATAGAGAAGTCGCTGGATACTTACATGATAGTTGGCTCGAGTAGGGGTGTAAGAAGACTGAACTGGACCAGACAGCATGGACCGGACCAGATGGAATTCAGTCTGGTCCCCGGTCTATGGCATTTCCCTCCCTAGACTGGACCGGACCGAATGACTTTTATATATATATATGTATATATAAATAATGGTATATAATTTATAATATTAATATTAATATAGATTAAGAGTGGTAGCGGACTAGTCGAATGAACCGGTCCGGTATTTATTAAAGGTAAAAAAAAAATTATAAATTATAATTTTTATACTACAACTGGTCAACTATTATAAATTATAATATGTTAATATTATAAGAGTACGTTTTTTAAAATATTTTTTGGCTTAAATCTGTGATAAATACGTAAATTAGGCTGAAAATAATTAAATTTGGGCTAGAAATTATTTTTCATTATTGCAAGATTTTAGATTAAATTTAATTCATTAAATTATATCAGATGCTCTTGGATCGGACCGGACCGCCCCTAAACCAAATTGGACCTGACTGGTATGGACCGAACAGAAGTTCGGTTCGGTCCAAAGTGAGAAAATTTTTGGATCAAATGGAACCGGTCCACATTTTTTTTGGACCGGACTGGACCATTTATACACCCTTAGGCTCGAGCAAGACAACAGAGAGAATGTTCACTCAACATTCGCTCAAGCAAAATACCTGATAATTGTCTTTGCCACATGCGCATGCACACATATATATTGTACTTTTGTACGACCATATGTGATTTTGGATTCATAGTGTATTTCGACTTTTATTTTAGTAAAATTTGCTGCAGTTTCATGGATACAATCATGTTGCCGAACCACATATATTTTGTATTCATGTGTGATTGATTTTTTTTCCTCTTTACCTTTTATTTCTATCGTTCCAATAGCTGGTATTTGTAAACAATATTCATATATGGCAATATATAGATGGCTGTAAATATAGCAGTAGCTGTAGATATGTATAGGTGATATTTAGTTCCTTACTGGTCTTTATTTATTCTTTCCTTCTGGACATATGATTCCTAGGCTGTAATTAGGGATTGAATATTGATATAATACACGGAAAACTCTCGAGAGAGGGTATTCGATGCAATTTTGACATGGTATCAAGAGTTGAGTTTGAGTTTGAGTAAGAACAATGGATGGAGGAGAAGTGAAGGTGCCTTGAATCGAGAAGTTTGACGGCACATATTTTGGTTATTGGAGGATGAGATCAAGAATTATCTCATGGGAAAAGACTTCATCTTCCTTTGATGGGGAAGAAGCTGGACAACATGAAAGATGCGGATTGGAACCTGTTAGATTGACAAGTTTTGAGAGTGATTCAATTGACTCTATCAAGGTCAATTGCACATAATGTTATCAAGAAAAAGACCACTGAGAATCTTATGGCAATTTTGTCTGGCATGTATGAGAAGTTATCAACTAATAACAAGGTTCATTTGATACAACAATTGTTTAATTTGAAAAGGATAGAAAGTACTTTCGTTGCTTAACACCTGAATAAGTTTAACACTATTACAAATCAATTGTCAACTATTGTGAAGAGATTCAGGCTTTGATTTTGTTGACTTCATTGTTGAATAGTTGGGAGAGTTGAGAGGCTATGAGAATGACTGAGCAATTCTGTTGGTAAAACGAAGTTGAAATATGATGATATTCGAGATTGAACCTTGTTGAGGAGGTGCGTTGGAGATATTATGGTGAGACCTTGGGTTCAGGTTTTGCTTTTAATATTGACACTCGAGGTAGAGGACATAACAGGAACTCAAGTAAGAGTAGGTGAGAATCGAGAAATAGTGGTAGGAGCAAGTCAAGGCCTGGGCAACAAAGCACTTGTTGATACTGTGGAACTTCAACAGAAGATGCAAAATTATGAAAAAGATTGAAATTGATGCTGCAAACACTATGACTGAGGAAGTACATGATGCTCTACTTGTAATTCACAACCCGGCTGATGACTGATTTTGGATTTAAAGCTTCATTTCACATTGAGAATTCATGTAGAACTATGTTGTTGATGATTTTAGTAAAATTTATTTAGCTGATGGAGAAGATGTTGTGGGAACGGGGGATGCATGCCATTTCACACCACTTTACATCAAGAAATCATGTAGAACTATGTTGTTAGTGAATTCAGTAAGGTGTATTTGGCTGATGGAGAAGTGTTGTATATGGAGGGAACAGGAGATGAGTGTATTATACTTCCTAATAGAAATGCTTGGACTTTGTTGTATTGGATCCTCGAAGGAGATTGCTTTGATTACAGAGTTTCTTGGAGGAGTTGGATAACAAGAATGAGAAGGGCATTCTCTAGAGTGACAGTTAGAGTGCCATATTCTCTGGCAAAAATCAAGTATTTCATTCTAGAACCAAACATATTTAGATTGGACGTTATTTTATTTGATCTCTTCTTGATGATGACTAGTTGATACTTGATAAGATTTCTAGAAGCAAGAATTGTGTATATATGTTAACTAAGGGTGTTAGACTTGAGAAATTGAAGTTGTGCGCACTCCAATCGGTCTTCAAGCCTGAGGACAGGAGCTATGAGTTGCAGAGAGGGAGGTTTTAGTTTTGGAGGCGGTGGTTGGGTCTCTAAGTGGGAGAATTGTTAGGTCTTTTGTGTAGAACCTGATTTTTCGCTTGTTAGTGACTCGAGAGAACACCAGACAAAAGTTCGTTCAACATTTGCTAGACTAGTTGCTCGAGCAAACTTTAGACAGGAAGTCCGCTCAATACTCGATAGTTGGATTGAGCAAGAAATAAAGTATAGAGTTTGCTCAACATTTGCTCTAGAAAAATACCCGATAATTTACTTTAATAAGGGTTTTGCCACCCATATATGTTGTACTTTTGTATGGTCATTCAGTGGTTTTGGCCACACAATGTACTTTGACTTTAATCCTAATAAAATCTCTTGTAGCTCCATAGACGTAGTCACGTTGCCAAACTATATAAATCTTGTGTTTGTGTGATTGATTTTTGTTTTTCTTTGTTCTTTTTCTTCTTATCGCTCCCAATAGTTACAACAATAGAAATACATTTAAAAAAAGGTAACAATGTAAGAATCATTTGTCAACTCTAAGTGACATAAAAAACCAAAAGAAAAAAAAAAGAGGATATGAATAATATAATGTCTCAAAAGGAAAAGAACGTCAATTATGAAAAAATAATAACATAAGTACAAACTACAAAGAGTTTTAATTAACAAACCAATGGTGTATCAAAGTCAAACTATCAAATTGCGATTGATGTAAATTGAGATGGAGTCAATTTAATCTAAAATTAAGTATGTCAAATGAACATAACACAATCTATTATAAGCAAAAGTAAAGAATGAATTAAAAGCGATTACTGCTTTCAGGGTGATCAACATCGTCCTCCTCATAGCTCTCTGCAAACTCTACCACCTCTTGATCTTGAATTGACTTCCAATTAATCCATTTTTGAGTGCAAATCAAAACCTTCACCGTGTCAGGAGACAATGAGCTTTGAAGTGTTGGGTTGCCTCAATCTAGTTTGGAGTGGGGGTGGCAATACGTGATATGATCCATCAACCCAACACAAACACGATACAAAATTAGCATATTTGGATTTTATATTAATGGGTTCGGGTCAAAACGGGTTGACGCTTTAATACATTATTCATTAATGAGTCATTAACGGGTCAACCTGTTCAACTCGTTAGTGACCCATTAATTTTTTTACTTAAAATTACAAGTATATTATTTTTAATAATACCTTAATCCTATTTCGCATTTCCTAACTCTCTCTCTTAGTTCTCAGTTGAGTTAGTTCTCATTGGCCACGACTGCCTCCCACACTTTCTACGAATTGTAATTTTGATGTTTTATTGTTTGGATTGTAATTTTAGACTTGTGTAGTTAGTTTTATATTTTTGGGAGATATTTTGATTTCAAATTTTTATGTGAAATTATGTTAATCAGGTCAAATGAATTATTTGGGTCAATTCAATCCATTTATTTGAACGGATTGAAATGGGTCAAAACAAGTTGTGTCTTGTTGCTATAATTTTAATTAATTCATGACAGGTCAAAACTTGTTGGATAGTGTCAACAAATTATTATAATGGGTCGTGTAGGATTTAAAAATTTGACCTATTAAGCTCATTTTTCTGTTCACCCATATCATATAATATACACGATTTGACATGACACGAATAGGACTCTTAACACTATTTGCCACCTTTAGTTTGGAGTTTTTGAAATCCCAAACTTGATTGGGTCCCGGATTGAAAATCTAAAACAATTGGATTTTGGGATTTCAAAGAACTTATGGCTTCGAGATACCTATAATGTGAGATAGAGAGAAAATGATCTAGGCAACGGTGAGTGAGAGAGTTGAGAGAGTCTGAGAGTGAGAGAGGCCTGGGAGAGTCTGACGCAAGGGGGATTAATTAAACCTGATGAAATGATGCTGTTTTGGGGAGTTTATATACAACATTGTCTCATTATAAAACTTTTTTTTTTAGTATATGGGGGTGGGCGGACGGGTGAAACTTGGGCGGGATCAAGGCTCAGCCTAGCACCTGCCCCTTGCCTTTCTGCATGGGTGGGTGCCCGCCCCAATGGGGGTGGTTAGCCCCGCCCCCTGCCCCCCCAAGTACCAATGTTGTCATTAGAGCTCATAGACAAAAGATTAAGAGAAAAATTGCTGTTTCGTTAGTATATGTAGTTGCTCTAATATTGGCAGGACATGTTGCTAAGCTGAGAAATTTGATTTGTTAACTGTTTTTGGTTAATCGTGTTGATATTATTCAGTCCAGTACGATCATGTGAGACAAAGTGGTTTTATTGTTTTTTTACAGGTTCTGCAAATCAGTGATATACTTGAATATAATGGTGCATGTAATGATCAGAGTGTGGCCATTCTGCTGGTGTTCCTTGCATCACAACTGGTTATGAAGAAAAATATGGTACTGCTTGAAGTATTGTGTTGATTGATAGTTAAATTCGATTATCAGTGATAATTAAATATTTTATTTTTCCCCTTGCTAGGATCAGTTGAATTTTCATAAATTCTTAGGTTGTGATTGTAAAAGTCTAGAGAGAAAACATTTCTGTCTGGAGCGGTGCTCTGTCAGTTCTGAGGAAGTACAAAATCAAGAGATGGATTGCCACAGTACCAAAGGTTCCTTTCTCTATACTATAACTATCTCGATCATTTTTTGGTATAGTACTGAATTGAGGCCCAAAACAGCAGTACCTTCCATTTATATGGCCCAAATTTTAGTTTCTATTGATTCAGAGGATAATATGTATGCGGTCTGTACCATAATGGCTACAATTTCATTGCTGTAGCAATTCTCTATTTTGAGAAAGCACAATCTTAGACAACTACAGGAACTGGACAAGTAACATTATATTTACATAATAATTTCAATGTCATCTGTGGGGGATTGGTGCTAACTTTTACACAACAATTGAGTGATGGTGCGGATTACTTTCTTCTTGAGGTAAGAACCATTTGCCTTCTGAGCTATTCTCTCTAACAAAGCCATGAGTATGTAAGTTCCTTGGTTTTTTGGCTCTTGGGGTGGGGTCCTATGCTTTGCTTTATGGTTATATTTTTTTGAAGAGTTAGATGTGAAATTGTACTATCAGGGGAAAAGAAAGAAGTTGTATTTGAATGTGCAAAGTCAGCAAGTTAGTTGGGGGGCTTCCTTGTAGTGCTTGATGCTTTTGCTTCTTCCAGTACTTCCCTTTTTTGTTTCCCAATCTAATGTGTCTTTGTTCAAGCAGATGCCGTCAAAAAGTTTAAGGCCATCCAGGCTTGGTGGCAAAATATGGTTGAACAAAACTACAAAAATGTTACAAAACCAGCTCCTGCTTCACCATGCTTATCAACAGTCAAAGACATTATTAGCATTCACAGAGGTAATAGTCATGACCCTCTGTAGCTCATTGTCTTGTGATAGCTATCTTTTTCAGTATGGTGATTTCTTGCCACCGTGTTTCAATATTATTTTCATTAACTGCCGCTTGTTCCAATAACTTGTGGAATCAATCTCCTCAACAAAATGTCGGTAGTCTGCTTGAAATTTTATCTAAAACAGTTGTAAATAGTTTTTTTTTTAATCTTTCTCACTCTTTCTTATTATATCATTTGTTTTGTTATCTGATCTTTATTTAGAAATTTTCTCAACTAATCGATTGTATTATTTATTGAAAGTAGTGATAAGTTGGATCAGTAGAAACTTGAGTATATTCTTTCCCCTACAATTCACTTTTCTGAATTGAGAACCCCATATTTGGTATTTCATGCATTTCTACGTGTATGCATTTGCTTTGTTTTCTCCTCTCAGTGGTTCAAAAGAGAATTCTTTATGGAAATATGCGGATCTTACCTAATTGGTTTTCTTCATACTTTGACATCTAAAGTTCAGTTAGTCAAATCCTTTTCTGACCAAAAAATCTCTTTGAATGCTACCAGAAGATGCAGTAAAGGTGATACAATCTCATTTTAGAGGGTTGATTGAACGTCGCTACTTCTTGAAGATGGTGAATGCTGCATCTTTGTTGCAAATTGTAATCCGAGCTTGGTTAACTGTGAGAAATAAATCCACATGCATAAATTTTGACACTAGTCGAGTTGAGGAGTTATCAAGTGGTATGGTCTCTGCTCTGTCTCAATAACTCTTTTATATGCATTTGTGCATATTACTCACTAGGTTATATGATTGGGTAATCTCACAGGAAGATGGAAACAAACAAAAACTGGGGGCAGATATTTGATGTTCATTGCTGATAGGCACAGTTTTATCAAGTTGAAGAGGTCAGTGTTACTTATCCAGCGAGTGACAAGGACTTGGATCAATCGAAGACATCACGGTGGGAGTGCTCTAAATGATGATGAGTCCACTCTTGATATGGTCAATGCTTATGTAGAGAAATCTAGTTGTGGATACATTCATGGGGTTGCTTTAGAGAAAGGTTCAAACTTGTGTGAAGGAAAGAGAGCAAATGATCTCCAAGCAAATGCTGTGATTAAAATTCAGCTTGCTTGGAAGAATTTTATCATCTGCAGATCTCTCTGCAATCAGCACTCTGCTGCAATTAAAATTCAGAGTCATTTCCTTGGTTGGCTCTCGAGAAGAAGATTTCTAAATCAGAGGCAAGCATCAGTAAAAATACAAAGTATTATCCGCATGAAAAGGTGTTGGAGGGCTTACCAACAATACAAAATTGACAACTCAGCCACCCTTATTCAATCTTTTGTGCGTGGATGGATTGTCCGGAGAGAAGCTTGTAGACGCAAGCATCTCTTTTCTTCAAACTTATGTGAAGAAAAGAGAGCAAATGATCTCCAAGCAAACGCTGTGAGTAAAATTCAGCTTGCTTGGAAGAATTTTATCATCTGCAGATCTCTCTGCAATCAGCACTCTGCTGCAATTAAAATTCAGAGTCATTTCCTTGGTTGGCTCTCTAGAAGAAGATTTCTAAATCAAAGGCAAGCATCAGTAAAAATACAAAGTAGTATCCGCATGAAAAGGTGTTGGAGGGCTTACCAACAATACAAAATCGACAACTCAGCCACCCTTATTCAATCTTTTGTGCGTGGATGGATTGTCCGGAGAGAAGCTTGTAGACGCAAGCATCTCTTTTCTTCAAACTTGTGTGAAGAAAAGAGAGAAAATGATCTCCAAGAAGCAAACGCTGTGATTAAAATTCAGCTTGCTTGGAAGAATTTTATCATCTGCAGATCTCTCTGCAATCAGCACTCTGCTGCAATTAAAATTCAGAGTCATTTCCTTGGTTGGCTCTTGAGAAGAAGATTTCTAAATCAAAGGCAAGCATCAGTAAAAATACAAAGTAATATCCGCATGAAAAGGTGTTGGAGGGCTTACCAACAATACAAAATTGACAACTCAGCCACCCTTATTCAATCTTTTGTTCGAGGTTGGATTGTCCGGAGAGGAGCTTGTAGACGCAAGCATCTCATTGTTGCAATCCAAGTATGTTCAATTGGATCTAAAATATCTTTGTTGTAAATGATTACTACTTTTCTTGGTCTGTTTCTGGGCTACATTTGCTATGTGCAATTAGATTCATTTGCTTTGACATTTCTATCATCATAGATTAAGGCCTAAACTAAACTTGATCTCTATTTCTAACATTAAGTTAATCTGAACTTTGCTTTTATGATTCCAGAGACATTTCCGTGGTTGGTTAATAAGAAGAGACTTCTTGTTCAAAAGAGAAGCTGTTACAAAGATACAAAGTGCTGTTCGATATGTGATATGCTGGAATGCATTTCGGAGTCAGAGACATGCTGCACTTGAGATTCAACGGTTTGTCAGGGGGCACATTACTCGGAAAATGCTCTTAGGTAGATTCATCTTATAAATATACTTGTTTGAGTTCAGAGTTATATGCTGTTCTTCATACTATAAGTTTTCTGGTAATTGTTTGTTTCAGGGGCTTGTAGCATGCGTATTGTCAGTCCTAGTGGCTGCTTGTTAAAGAGTTCAAGATGGTGTCTCGAGAGTATTGAACTGGAAATGTTTTTATGCTCAGTTGTGACGCTGCAAAAGTGGTGGAAGAGTGTTTTGTTTCTGAAATTAAGAACAGAAGCTGCTGTCATTATTCAGTCTCATTTTCGTGCATGGCTTGCCAGGCAAATAGCTGCTAGAGAGAAGCATCGTATTGCCGTGATCCAAGTAATCTGGATTCTTCCCTACATTACTATATTCACATGCATGGTAACATTGGATAATGCATCTAGGGTGCTACAAACTGGTGTTTAAGGAATTATGTTTTGGTTCTTCGTGTTTCAATAATGTAGAACAAGTGGGAAAGTTTGGTTTATAGAGTATCATAGGGGGTGCTCTGCTAAAGGCTAATGCTTACTGATCTACAGGCTCGATTTAAGGTTTTTGGGCAGATTGAAAACTATTCTTACCTTCTAACCCCACTGGTTCATCAAAGTGGGTAACAGCTAACAGCTTTCCTTCCAAATTTCCATTCTTATACTTTACAATTTTCACCACGAAAATCAGGCAAGGGGTTATGGTGGCTTTTGTGGCCAGTGTTAAATTCAGGATATGAAAAACCGTTGGCATTGGAATCCTTTGGGTGTTACTGTGTTAAATTCAAGATTATTTGTGGTGATTGAGAAAATATGACGAGTGCAGAAGAACAACTTGTTTCTATATATCAGATATATTTTGGAGTGAATTGTATCATCCAGTCTACATATTTGCAAGTAACATGATGGTTACTGAAACTTACAGGATAATTTGAAAGTTATGTTTTTTAGGTGTTTGGATGAATATCCAAATTTGCCGTAGATCAGTTACTATAACAGTATGCTGTCTTTTTCTTTGTTTATGGGAGTTGGTTTATTCAAGGTATCCTTATTTATTGGTGTTAAATTTGACAGTCTTACTGGAAAGGTTATCTTGCTCGTAAAGAGCTAAGAGGGCAGCTTCTTGATTTGCGCATTAGAGTGCAGAAGTCTTCTACAAATGTGGATGACAGTCAGCGTATCATAAACAGACTTCTGACAGCACTTTCAGAACTGCTTAACATGAAAAGTGTCAGCGGCATTCTTCATACTTGTGCAACTCTAGGTAGGAGTTTAGATTGATGGTTTAATTACAGTGAAAGCATCATATTAGTGTGCAATTCTTGTGACTTTCTCAATTGTAATGCAGAAGCTTTTCATTATTTTGGTTAAATTCTTAGGCCTTAAAATCACATTCTTGAATTTGTCCATTTATGAACATGCTTGGGTAAAGATACTTCTAGCACATGTTTTCTTGGTAGATAACAGACCGTTGTAGCAGTTTCTAATATATTTCATTCGATTCTTGTAGATGGTCCTTGGTCTGTTTTTGAATCTAAATTCAACTGATTGAATTTTAGATTTGAGAATTTAGAAGAATTTAGTCTGTGTTTGGGTGGTGAGATCACTCTACTAGTATTCAATATTTTATATTACTTTTTACCTACTTTTTATTACTATTCACTATTATTTAATATTTTATCATTACTTTTTCATCACTTTTTTACTACTATATTAGATAATCTGAGGTCACCTTACTGCCTAGTCTGTTGTGCTGTAACAATGAGCTAGATGACCCTGAGAAAAGTTATCATGGATATTCATTACACTTAACTCCAACTTTTCCTTGCAGATATGGCTACTGAACACTCTCAGAAGTGTTGTGAAGAACTTGTGTCCGCGGGAGCAATCGACACCTTGCTGAAGCTAATTCGTTCTGTCAGCAGAAGCATACCAGATCAGGAGGTTCTAAAGCATGCTCTCTCAACTCTCCGAAACCTTGCCTGCCATCCACATCTGGTTGAAGCACTAATTGATAGTCATGGATCTGTAGAAATCATTCTCTGGGAATTCCTAAGGTCTAGTATATATGTTTAGAGCCAAGAACGAGGGTTTCTCTTTATCATCTGCATTGATAATGAGAAGGAATAATCGCGTTTGATATTTTAATCTCTCTTTTCAGGAGCAAGGATGAAGGATTTTTCATTGCTTCCGAGCTATTGAAGAAGATATGTTCAACTCACAAAGGTGTTGAAGCCATTCGCAAGTTGCCAACCCATTTGAAAAGGCTTCAGAGTCTTGTTGAGGAACTTACAAGGAAAGCAAACCACGAGAAGAGGTTAGATTCTGACAGAACAAATGCCTGTTAATTTGTACTTCAGCCCAATCTTATGGGAACATGAATTAATTTCTGGCTCGTTAGGCTAGCAGTAGGTTATGGTGATATATCAACCAAATTCTACTAATGCAGGAATACACGAGGTCCAGCTGCAAGAGAAAACATAGAGAGAAGATTAAGAGAGGCTATCCAAGTAGTAAAAGTGGCAGCAAATGATGCTTGCAGTGCAAAGAGACATGTCTTCTGTTAGGAAATATAGCTGTGTACTTATATTTGCCATTGAAATTTCACGTTCGTTTAGTGCGATAGGGGAACTTGACTGTCTTGGCGATATTTGTTTGTTTTGTGGATGTCAGGATATATGCAGCGTGCATGATCAGTGCACGGTCGTATGGTGGGAGATTGCAGGAAGCTATTGTAATCAGTGCCTGTCTCTCTACACCTTGATTTCATAGATGATTTTTTTGGAAAGTTGGTAACATTTAAGCTGCCACTATTATCTTGCCCCACTTGGGTGAGATCATGCCCCTCTCGTTAAGGCTAATTTATTGTTCTATCTATAAATTACTTGGGAGTCATATATAATTGTGGTTCATACTTTGGTCAAAAAGTCCTACAAAAGAGTGCACCGTTTACCCGACCTATGGGTGATGTCCAGGAACAGGCCAAATTAGCTGAGCAACTTGCCACTATTTACTTATTTATACGTATATACTATTAATCTGGAATTGTTGATTTGGCAAGTTGCAAATATCTAGTCAATTAATAATTATAGAGTTGTGAATTTGACACTACCATGTGGGTCAGTAACATGAATCTTGTGGCCCCCTATTGCTGCCGGCCCCGTGTAGCTGCCCTCCACAAATCCTCTCTTTGCAAACAAATGAGATTCAGATTCCTCGGGAAATTAAAAAAAAAAAAAAAACTGTCAACAATTTACGCTGGACTTGTTTGAATGGCAGCTGATTTATGCATGATGCACCAAATAAACTTTCGGCTTTTTGTCCTCGGAAAGCGAGCAGCCCTGCCAACTTCGGTCATCTGGATACGTTTGGCACCTGGTGGGAAGTTGATGATAGTCGTGGAGGATTTCTGCACCAGTGTTAAAGGGTTACCCATTTCACAATTTAAGCTGTTTAATTGCCTAAATTCAAAATTCAATGATTTTAATTGAGAACTTCTTGTCTTCCTACTTTTTCTCCATTGAACGGCAGAGGGGACAAAAGATGCATTGAATGTGATTAGTCACATAACACACAAAAAAAAAAAAAGATGCATTCATACTCTCAATCAAATTGTCTTATTCAAATGCAATATGACGTGTGTTGTCGTTGAGATGGGAAATTAAAAAAGCGCAAGATATTGGTAACTCTTATGCAGAATCTATTTAGGTTCAAGTAATAGAATCTTAGGATGGCAGATTCATTCTACACCATACCATTACAGATAAATTATCAATAGAAATCGTTAACACTTCCTAATAAACTAGAGAATATATCGTGAAACAATTTTGTTCTAGGAACTCCAAACCTAGGAGACACCATCAATGGTCGGAAACACTCCAATCATTAACCTAAACTATTTAGAACCTAAGCAAACCCCATGCGTTTGAATTCAAGCAGCTCGTGCAACAACTTCGAGCTGCTCTGGCTTGTCTGCCGGATCGATATAGAAGCCATTCCTTCGAAATCTAGGCACTGTAATTGTTAGGACCCCATCTTCATAGCCAGCAGAGATTCCATCGAGATCGATCATGCCCGGAAGCCGGAACTTCTTCATGAAGCTCTTAGCAGGCTCTGAGGATTCATCTACTGCCTCAGTTCGGATTATAAGGTACTTTGAGTCCTCAACTTCCACTTTTATTTCTTCTTTCCTCACGCCTGCCATGAAAACAAAAAGACAACTATTCAATTCCTACGACAACATAACGGAAAAGAGATGATGTTGAAGCAGAGACTCTGAGAACGAATATACGCGAAGGCTTACCAGGGAGGTCGGCTGAGAAAATGTGAGAATCCGGGGTTTCAGTCCAGTGAACATAGTTTTCAGGGATAAAGTGGTAGGGGAAAATGAGATGAGTGGTGGGGTAGAGATACCGCAACGAATGGTTGAGAGATGGGCGCTCCATTTGTGAGAGAGCTCTAGTACGATGTAGGTTTGGCGAGTTGTGTAGGTGGGAAAGGAGGGTCGTTGGTTGTCTTTTATAGGCCAAGTCGGGGTATGGGCTTTGGAGTTGGCCGCAGCCGGAGGGGATTCAGCGGTCTCGTGACAATATTACCTCCTACCTTAGGAAATGATGAGTGTCAAATTCTGAGGTTCTGATTGGAAGAATTATGAGATACTAGATTTACCCATAAATGGGCGCTAGGTAATTTCTCTGTTTTTTTTCCCATTCCGAATTGTCGTAATAAACATTGAGTTGGGCCAGTTGGCATGCCGATGACCTTGTAAGCTAGTGATATTAACGTCCTTGGAGTGATATTTAGAAATCGAGCCTCCATGGTATATAACTAAATTCTTTAATTAATATTAAAAAAAAATCTTTAATTAAAAGAAAATTGAGTTGGCATAATAAACAAGATGAATAATATTAAATACAATATTAAGATATATAAATCTGCGCATTTTCTTTAATTTCTTTTTTCAGAAAGTATGTGTGAAATTTATATACCCTAATTGTATAAATTATTTTCCAAAAAATATGATCGGTAAAGGATGATGCTACTAGATCGCTTAGCATTTACCGTGCCCCCAGTGCAGTTGCACTTTTTCTTTTTTCTTTTTTAATATTTTTAGAATTCTTAATAAATATATATACATATATGTAATGAATTATACAAATAAGTGGAGGGACGGCCGTCGTCGCCTGTTCCATCACTAAAATTATGTGAATGACCCTATCACTATTATTTTAAATTTTGTATAGTGACTTGCATAGTAATTTGCATAGTAACTTCAAAACTTATAAATAGGGGTTTCAATTGTAATGAAATTCATAAGAAAATATAGAGAGAGAAAGAAAGTTTCAATTCTTAAGAGTTCCAGAGAGAGTTTCTTATTTCTCTTTTACAATAGTAGTTTCTTTCTTTAATTTTATAACACGTTATCAGCACGACGGTTCTATCAATTCTGAAACTAGTGGCCTTATTCCTCTGTAAGTTTTTCAATATATTATTTGAAATTTTTGATATATTTTATTAATGATTATCTATGTGAATTTATAAATATATTTTCTGAGATACACATATTTATATCATTATTTATATGTGTAGAAAGTGACAAATCTTACAAAATTGGAATTTGTTGCTCTTGATATATTTGGAAAAAATTATTTATCCTAGATACTTGATGCTGAAATTCATCTTGATGCAATGAACCTGGGAGAAACTATTAAAGAAGGAAATCAAGCATCCCTGCAGGACCGTGTTAAAGCAATGATTTTTTTTCGCCACCATTTTCATGAAAAATTGAAAACTGAATATCTTACAGTAAAAGATTCCTATATTTTGTGGAACAATTTAGGGAGAGGTATGAACACCAGAAGACTGTCATCCTCCCAAGAGCTCGTTCTCAATGGTTGCACCTGAGGTTACAAGATTATAAAAGTATTAGTGAGTATAATTCCGCACTTTTTAAAATAAGCTCAGTATTAAAATTATGCGATGAGAAAATCACCGATGATGATATGCTAGAGAAGACTTATATTACATTTCATACCTCGAATGTGCTCCTGCAGCAACAGTATCGAGAGAGAAAGTTCAAGAAATATTCTGAACTTATATTATGTCTTCTAGTAGCTAAACAGAACAATGAACTTTTATTAGAAAACCACCAGTCACGCCCTACTGGCTCAATATCATTCCCTGAAATGAATGGTAATAAATTTGCATCATTCCCAGAAGTGAATGGTATATCTTTTAGAATAAATCGGGGGCGTGGGCGTAGTAGGAGAAATTATAGAAATGTTGGTCCCAGAAATGACAACATTAAAAGGGATAATAATATATCATATCACCAGAAGTGGTACAATTCAGAAATGGGTAAAAATTCTCAGAATAATTCTTCAAAAAAAAGTGAAGAGGTGTGCCATAGATGTGAAATGACTGGACATTGGTCACGTACCTGTCGTACAGCCAGGCACCTAGCTAATTTATATCAAACTTCTATTAAAGGAAAGAATAAAGTGCATGAAACAAATTTAGTAGAACCATCAGATGATTTATTAGATTCAGTAGATGTAGACATTACTCATCTTGATGTATCTGATTTCTTTAATCATTCTGAATGTAGTATTGAACACTTAATTGGAGATGGAAGTGTTCCACTCAATTAATGTATTTTCTTTCTATATGTAATAAAAGTTTTATATATTTTGTAGAACCATGGATCACATTGATGAGCTTTTTATTTCTAAGTTGAATGATAAAGATATATGTCTGGCTGACAGTGCTACAACTCACACAATTCTCAAAGAAAATAAATATTTTCAAAATCTAACACTAAGTAAAGCTTATGTCCATACAATATCAGGTTCATCGGATTTAATTGAGGGCTCCGGAAGAGCTTATATTGTGTTGCCTAATGGCACCAAATTTTGTATTGATAATATTCTATTCTCTTCACAATCCAGAAGAAATTTATTAAGTTTCAAAGATATACGTCGTAATGATTACCATATTGAAACGACCAATGAAAGCAGTAAAGAGTATCTTTTTATTACTAAAACAATATCGGGCCAGAAACTCGTATTAGAAAAACTGTCTGCTCTATGTTTAGGATTGTATTATACAAAAATGAAAACAATTGAATCATATGTGGTAATGCACCAGAAGTGCATTGACCCTAAAGTATTTATAACTTGGCATGATCACCTTGGACATCCGGGTTCTATAATGATGAGACGAATTATTGAAAATTCGCATGGGTATCCCTTAAAGAATCAAAAGATATTTTTACCCAATGAATCTCCGTGCTCTGCATGTTCTCAAGGTAAGTTAATTATCAGACAATCTCCCTCAAAAGTCATTATTGAATCTGTATCCTTTTTACAAAGGATTCACGGAGATATATGTGGGCCTATTCATCCATCAAGTAGACCATTTAAATATTTTATGGTTCTAATTGATGCATCTAGTCGATAGTCACATGTTTGCCTGCTTTCCACTAGAAATGTTGCATTTGCTAAACTTCTCGCTCAGATAATTAAACTACGAGCACAATTTCTTAAGTATCCAATTAAGACCATTCAATTGGATAATGCAGGTGAATTTTCATCTCAAGTTTTTGATGATTATTGTATGTCAATAGAAATAGATGTTGAAGATCTTGTTGCCCATACACACACAAAAAAAAACGGTTTAGCTAAGTTTTTGATCAAAAAGTTTCAACTAATCGCTATACCTTTACTTATGAAATCAAGACTACCTATTTCTGCTTGGGGACATGCTATACTTCATGCAGCATCTCTAATTCGCATTAGACCATCTGCATATCATAAATATTCTCCATTACAGCTTGCATTTGGTCAACAACTAAATATTTCTCATATTTGTAACTTTGGATGTGTTGTATATGTTCCAATTGCACCTCCACAACGTACAAAAATGGGTCCTCAACGTAGACTTGGGATATATATTGGTTTTGATTCTCCATCTATTATTAGATACCTTGAACCCCTTACATGGGATATATTTAAAGCACGTTTTGAGGATTGTCATTTTGATGAATCCAATTTTCCGTTAATGGATAAAGAAAAGTCAGTACTTGAAACACGACAAGATATTACTTGGGATAATAAAACCCTGTCTTATTTTGATCCTCCTACAAATGAATGTAAACGGGAAGTTCAAATGATTATTCATTTGCAAAATGTTACAAATCAATTACCGGATGTATTTACTGACACTAAAAGTGTAGTAAAATCTTATATTCCTACTGTTAATACTCCAGCAAGGATTGAAGTTCCTGAAAGACAAATTGTCAAAGCAGCAATAGGTGAATCTCAAACACGCCTGAAGCGTGGAAGACCTATTGGTACAAAAGACAAAATTCTGGAAGAAAAAGAATACAAAATGAATTTGGTGTTCTTGAAGAATATGTACCCACAATACAGGTTATAAATATAATTGGTGCTCCTAAAGAGCTCAAATCTTCTATTCCAAAATCTCCTGAAGAGTATAAATCTCCTGAAAAGGGACCTCCTGAAGAGGTGTGTCATGAAATGTTTTTCCTGAAAAGGAACAGGTACCTGAAAATAATGAGATCTCAATACATTTCATGAAAACTGGAGAAATTCTGGATAGAAATAAAACTGTTGTCGACAACATATTTTCATATAAAATGGTCATTGACATTACCAGAAGTAATGAAGAAAGTGAGCCAAAAAGCGTCAAGAATGTCGACATAGAAATGATTGGCCAAAATGAAAAACAGCTATTGAAGCTGAATTAAATTCGCTAGCAAAGCGAGAAGTATTTGGACCTGTTGTCCAAACACCAAAGGGTGTAATGCCTGTTGGATATAAGTGGGTATTTGTACGAAAACGTAATGAGAAAAATGAAATTGTGCGATACAAAGCACGGCTTGTCGCACAAGGTTTCCTGCAGAAACCCGGAATTGATTATGAAGAAACATACTCTCCCGTTATGGATGCAATCACATTTAGATTTTTGATTAGTCTGGTTGTTACAAAAGGATTAAAAATGCGGTTGATGGATGTGGTCACTGCATATTTATATGGATCATTAGACCATGACATATATATGAAAATCCCTGAAGGATATAAGATGCCTAAAGCATCTACAAGTACATCTAGAAATATGTATTCAATCAGACTACACAGATCTTTATATGGGTTGAAGCAATCCGAGCGCATGTGGTATAATCTCTTAAGCGAATATCTATTGAAAGAAGGATTTGAGAATAATCTTATATGCCCATGTATTTTTATTAAGAAATCAGATACCAGATTTGTTATTATTGCGGTTTATGTTGATGATTTAAATATTGTGGAAACTCCTGAAGAGATCTCAAAAACCGCTATATATTTAAAGAATGAATTTGAAATGAAAGATCTTGGCAAAACAAAACTTTGTCTCGGCCTACAGCTCGAGTACTTGCCAAATGAAATTTTTATTCATCAGTCCATGTATACTGAGAAAGTCCTAAAACATTTTTATATGGACAAATCTCATCCCCTGAGTACTCTAATGATTGCTCGAACACTTGATGTGAATAATGATCCATTCCGTCCTTGTGATGACGATGAAAAAATTCTTGGTCCTGAAGTACCATATCTCAGTGCAATTGGAGTTTTGATATATCTTACAAATTGCACTCGACCAGATATTACATTCTCAGTTAATCTGCTTGCAATATATAGTTCTGTACCAACTCGAAAACATTGGAATGGTATTAAACATATCCTTCGTTACCTTCATGGTACGGTTGATATGAAATTATTTTATCAACGTAGTTCAAGTCCAGAATTGATTGGGTATGCAAATGCATGTTATCTTTCATACCCACACAGAGGTAGATCTCAAACTGGATATTTATTTACTTATGGAGATACTGCCATATCATGGAGATCTGTTAAGCAGACACTATCTGCTACTTCTTCAAATCACTCAGAGATCATTGCTATTCATGAAGCAAGTCGAGAGTGTATTTGGCTGAGATCAGTTATTCAACATATTCAGAAAAAGTGTGGACTTCCCATGATCAATAATAGCCCAACAATCTTATATGAAGATAATACTGCTTGTATCACTCAAATCAGAGGAGGATATATCAAAAGTGACAGAACCAAACATATTTCACCTAAATTCTTTTATACTCATAAATTTCAAGAGATATGTGAAATTGATGTCAAGCAGATACGATCTAGTGATAATCTGGCAGATTTATTCATAAAGGCGTTACCAACTTTCACATTCAAGAAGATTGTGCATAACATTGGAATGCGAAAACTCAAAAATCTTTTATCATACACTTTTTAGGGGGAGTAAATGTGCTGATTGTACTCTTTTTCCTTCACTGAGGTTTTGTCCCACTAGGTTTTCCTTTGCAAGGTTTTAATGAGGCAATTTTAAAACACTTGTGGATACATAAGAAGACTGTACTCTTTTTCCTTCGCCATTGGTTTTTCTTCCCACTGGGTTTTTACTTGGCAAGGTTTTAACGAGGCAGATTCTTTATGGGTGGTCATTCAAGGAGGAGTGTAATGAATTATACGAATAAGTGGAGGGATAGTCATTGTCGCCCGTCCCACCACTAAAATTATGTGAATGACCCCACCACTATTATTTTAAATTCTGTATAGTGACTTGCATATTAACTTGAATAGTAACTTGCATAGTAATTTCAAAGCATATAAATAGGAGTTTGAGTTGTAATGAAATTCAAAAGAAAATATAGAGAAAAAAAAAATTTCAGTTCTTAAGAATTCCAAAGAGAGTTTCTTATTTCTCTTTTACAATAGTAGTTTCTTTCTTTAATTTTATAACAATATATTATTAATCACTTCCTTACTCGTTAAATTAAAACAAATGCATGAGGGGTCAAGCTTAAGAACAAAATGAAGGCACAAACTACATTTTTCAACTTTTTAAAAACACCCTTTGATCAATTAAGATCCTTTGTGTTGTTGGAGATCCCATATCCATCCACCCCGATTCGGAAAGACTAGCTAAGATATGATGAACGATGCTTTTTTACATGGTTGGGTGTATGAACTATGAAGGCAACTCCAATATGGTATTAAATCAAAACCTTCGAGGAAATCTCTAGACTTTTTTTTTTTTTTTAAATATATGGCATGTCCTCGACTCCTCGTTGAAATTACATTTTGTATTTTCAAACATCTGAAGCATCATTTATCTTCCTATATAGCCAAAAGGTCAGATAGTAAGAAGTCGGTGGTGTTTCTCCACTAAATTAAATAGAGTAATTAACAAGAGGAGAAAATCAGGAGTCCGTAACAAACCAGAGAGGTGCCTCCAATTATGAAACTCCGGTGAAGATAGAGAGGTCCGGGGAAGCTTCAGCTAAAGTTCCTACTCCAATCTATGGTTTTAAGAATTCTAGCACTTCAATTAACTTAAAAGTGGTCTACAGGTTCATTTCATAAAAGGATAAACAATCCAGTGAATGCACAAAAGTAACTAATGAGAAGGGATTATCATCCATTGTTTTGTTACCCTATTCTGTTCCACATTTTCTGAGCCAAAACCCATGATTTTTTAGCGTTGGGGAAAAAATTCAATAACGGATGTACAAAAAACAAAATCAAGTCCTTATGTTCTCCTTTTTGCAGTCTTTTTTTTTCCGTGCCATAAGAAAGTTGAAGGGAATTTCAAATGCAGAGTAGAACACAGTAAAGAGCATTATGAACAAACACATTCCCAGAGATTGGCAACGAACAGTTGATCATGTCTGTTGGTAACTCGTGAGCTGCTCACAGTAGATTGATAACAAAAAATGAAAAAGGAATTGTTTTACAAGATTTAAGAATGTCCACAACAAAAAAGCTCATGATTTAAATTGTCTGAAGAACTCGATCACATTACATCACCCGTCCTCCCAGTCTAAAAGTAAGTCATTGCTATCACCTCGCAGAGAGAGCAGCAGAAATCCGCCAAGGCATTTCATGGCTCCTGGCTCGTTTATTCACTCAAAGCACAAAACCATTGCTGTATGAGGGAAGATTGCAAGAAGCCCCATTATTTTCATCCGGAGAAGGCAACTTCCTCCTGATAAACATCCCTCACATGATTCATCCTCACTCTGCTACACATATTCCTGAAGTCCTACCAGATAGACTTGTTGGAACTTCAGGTCCCACCATTATCTATTTGTATATTTCCCAACCCATTGAGTAAATGACCGACCTCCGCAAATGCTGGTATCCAGCTTCAGGTTCCAGGTAATGAAGAATCACCTCCTTCCCCTTGGGTAAAAGGTTCTTTGAACTAATATGAGAGCTGTTAGGATGTGATAAACAGTCAATGGGTGGGAGAGAATGTCAGCATCAGGAGTTGATGATGGCAGCGACCCGAGATTATGATACTCTAACCAGCCGGAAAAGAAGGATTGAACTCGACAATCATGAGGGTGCTCTTCCTCATCAAGCCCACCCCATGAATCCCATAACCCACCTTTTACAGGAAGGAGACCAAAACAGCAGTGAGAATAGCAACTATGCCTTCTCCTGCACATGGCCTTCTGATGGATACCTAACAATTAAAGCCATTTACAAGGCTGGTCAGCAGAACAGGGGAACATGAAACATCTTTACTGCCAACTCTTCATCATTTTCCAACAGTTTTTCTTTTTATAAGAAAGACAATTGTATTAAGACAAATGAAATAGGCATAGCCCATGCACATGGGACACATACTAAAGAAAACACCTAAATACATTCTAAGAAGTAAAAAACAACAACAAAAACTCATGAGCTGAAGCTCCACTAATCACTAAAGCAAAGAACCAATGCAATAACGAGTGAACAAAAGATTCTGAATTTCTTCCAAGTACGCTCCATATCATTAGAACGCTGCTCATTCCTTTTTAACCAAATACACCAAATAAGACACAAAGGAACCATCTCCCATGCTACAGCCACTTGAGAGCAACCATATAGTCGATTCCAAAACGCAAGAAGATCAACCACTCTCAAAGGCAACACCCAAGCCAACCCAGTTCTACTAAAAACTCCATCACACAACACCTTACAATGCAAAAGTAAATGATCCATAGATGCTTTTCCATCATAACCTTGTAAAACTCACACATGTTTTAATGTGTCTCCTTTCAATACTGATTCTGGCACACAGAACTGCGGCAAACCACTGCTCAACACTGCCCACAATAGAGACACTGTTCTTCATTAACTTCCTTATCGCACATATCACACTGCCTCCAGCCAGCTGTTGAGTATAATTTAACATCAACAAAAGAATCCTCCTTTGGCGGTTCTGCATACTTGGTAGGAGTAGAGCTAGCTGTAGAAGTAGCCTTTTCTTCGTATGCCTGACCAGGTGGGTGTGAGACCGTAACTGCAACAAGGTCACTGCCCTTGGACAATTCTGGAGGCCACTGAACATCAACTGTCTCAATAAAAGGTTCAAAGTGCATTAGCATAGACCACTTTGGACCACCTTCCCTATCTACCTGAAGCAATGGGTGTACAAGAGAGATGGCTTTCATGAATGCATATACAAACCTAAGCTCTTCCAGTGTCGGATTCCTAAACTGAAGATCCCCTGAAGATGTGCAACGTGCAACATCAATTACAGGAAAACGATCAGTCCCCGATGCTTCCAGTGACAAAGACTTGATCATTTTCCTATTTGAAGGAAACATCAATGACTCGCGTACGTATGTAACCCTTAAAAGCTCAATGTTCGGAACCCGGATAGTTTCTCTCGAGCCTGTCATCTTCTTTGCATCATTATAGGATCGAAACATGATGAATCCTATATCCCCACCATCCCCTCCAATGAATTGAGCACATGGGAAAGGTTGTTTCTTTCCGGACCATTCCAAATCTTTCCCCACCTTGATACCAAAATGATGTCCTGGCCGCAACCTTCTCCAGGGATCAGTCCTATATAGAGCTGTTGAAGCTTTAAATAACGACTTAACAAAATTAGGAGCAATACCCTCCACCTTCATGAGACATGTCCCAGATCCAGGACCAAGCCCTGGACCAGACCCAAATTGCTCCTGGAATCTATCAAACAGATTCTTCAAATGTAGATCCATTCTGTTATCGGATCTAACTAAGAACTTGAACCTCCTAAACCTTCATGCACCTGTAAACCCGATAACAAAGGGTTATATAAATGCATAAGCTTCGTTCAAGTACGGTAACGAATGTTCCCACAACAAGAACCCTGCAACTACAGGGAGCAGGGAAATAGCGCAAGTAAAGGAACAAGGATAATTTTACTTGGCGAAAGTTGTAAAGTTCAACCTCAAAAGAAGTTCACAAATGACAGTCAAGGGAATCGCATAATTGAGTCAAAGATCCTTTAATCACATTACGAATCATGATAACAGTACGAAGAGTATATGAATTTTCTGGATGTTGAAGAGCTATAAGGTTAGAGCATCATACCGGATTTCTGGAATCTGGTCTGACTGAAGAGTTCTCTGTCGACGCACTAGACAAGCGTGTTTATGGAGAGTGAGCGACCAAGTTAAAGAGCAAGTCAGATTCGGAGGATTTGGACGTCCGACCAGTTTTACTTTGGAACTGGGACAGACAAGAACTGCCAAGGTACAAGTAATGTAGACTATTATTTGACTAAAAAAGGTTAAATGTTAGGCGGTTTTTGCGTTTTAATAATTTTGTAAATGATTTTTTTTTTATTTTAAATTTTGTATAGTAATTTAGATAATGATTTTAACGTTTATAAATATAAGTTTTAATTGTTTCGAAATTCATAAAAAAAATTATAAAACGAATAAAGTTTCAATTTTTAAGAGTTTTTTTTTATATTTCTCTTACGATAGTATTAGTTTCTTTTTTAGTTTTATAATACATTATTAGTACGGAGTTCTACTGATATTGAAGCTAATGGTCTTATACTTTAAGTAAGTTTTTCAGTATATTATTTGTAGTTTTTTATATGAATATTAAAAGTAATATTGCTGAATATTACTTGATAAAATTATACTTTTATTCTGATGATTATGTGAATATATTTTTTAGATCTACAGATTTATTTTTGTATTCATATATATAGAAAATGTCAAATTTTATAAAATTAAAATTTATTACTATTGACATTTCTAGAAAAAAATT
Source organism: Platycarya strobilacea (assembly GCA_036898215.1). NCBI lineage: Eukaryota > Viridiplantae > Streptophyta > Magnoliopsida > Fagales > Juglandaceae > Platycarya > Platycarya strobilacea. Next base: position 15,782,464 of record CM072547.1, read on the forward strand.
ATTTATCCGGTGTTGCCCAGATGACTAACACAAGAGGGGGGGTGAATTGAGTTGTATTTAAAAAAATAATAATTATAAATTAAATATATAATATAAAATATAAACAAAATATGAAACAATAATAAATATAAAGAGTAAGGGTAAGAGAGAAGCAAACTCAGTATGTTAACGAGGTTCGGCCCCACTGCCTACGTCCTCGCCTCAAGCTACCTCTTGAGGATCCCCAAATCTACTATTCAATCTCCTTTAGGTGGAGATAGAAACCTATTACACCTTTGAGCAGCACCGCTCCAAAAAATCCGTGTAGAACACCCTCTACACTTCCAATCACCTTACACTTGGTGATTTAACTATTCCCCGTGTAGAACACCTTCTACACTTCCAATCACCTCACATTTGGTGATTTAATTATTTTCCATGTAAAACACTTTCTACACACACAAGGGTTATACACACCCTTTTACAAATACAAGAGTTGATAGTAGGTATACTATCAAAGTACACTCCTCAATGAGTGAGATAGAAACAATACAGCGCAACCTATATCTCTCTCAACAAGAACAAGAATTAAGGCTCAAAACTTTAGAAAAGAGAGAATGAGAACTTTGAAGAAATGATGCAAAACTTAGCAATAGATGTGTAAGCTCTGGTTGTGAATTTTGCAAAACTCAAGTGAGCTATTTATAGGCAAATGAGTTTTCAATTTCAAATTTGAAAAGATTCCCATGTCAAAAACATCATCATTCACTTTTCAAAAATTTCAAATCTAATATTTTTACTTTTTGCATGTGACAAAAGGAGCACACTTTACTTTTCAAAAATTTCAAACATAATCTTTTACTTTTTACATATGACAAAAGGAGCACACTTTTCTTTTCAAAATTTTCAAATAAAGACATCTACCTTTTGCATAAGTCAAGAAAAGCATCCATCACTTTTGAAAATATTCAAATAAAACATGCACATGTGAAAGATGACAATCAATCATCTTAATATTTTCAAAATTCAAACCTTTAATCATGTCATGCACATGTGAAAGATGACAATCAATCATCTTTCAAAATTTTCAAATTTAATTTTCAAAATATTCATGCATATGTGGAAAATGTATTTTAATGCTTTATGATAAAATATTAATTTTGAGCCTTAATCCTAATTTTGAATTTTTAAGAGATTTACAACATTACTCTATGATTTTAATGTGAACTTGTTCCCTTCTTGCTCATGCTTGCTTCCTTGATGTACTTGATTATATTGTGTGGACAACTTGAACTTGAGACTCCTTTATTCTTTGGATTCATTTGTTATCATCAAAATCCATTTGTAGATTTACATGAAACTTGAAATCTTGGGTTCAACATCCAGGATTCTTGATAAGATCTATTTAGATATGATGAATTTGAGAGATAAAATCATAGAAAAAAATCACATGTCCCTACAGGATCATGCTGTGTATCTCATGGTGAAAAATCTTTTTATTGTATGAAATGATTTAAGGGAAAAATATGAGCACTAGAAGATATAATCTTTCTAAATTATCATTATGACTTATTGTACCTAAAGTTGCAAGATTTTATGAGTGATAATGAATATAATTATGTACTCTTTAAAATCAGTTCAATATTAAAATTATACAGTGAAAAAGTCATTGATGATGATATTTTCAAAGAAGATATATATTATTTTTCATATCTTGAATGTGCTCCTGCAGCAACAATATCGAGAGCGAAAATTCAACAAATATTCTGAATTTTTATTTTATCTTCTAGTGATTGAGCCAAATAATGAGTTTTTGTTAATAAATCACAAGTTACGTCTTATTAATGATATTGAATTTACACTATTTTCAGAAGTGAACGGTGCATCATTTCAAAAGAACCAAGAGCGTAAATGTGGTAGAAAAACTATAGAAGTGTTAGTCCCAAAAGCGACAACACTAAAAATGATAATAATATATCGTATCACCAGAAGTGATCCAAGTCAAAAAATGGTAAAAACTCTCAGAATAATTTTTCATAAAAAGATAAAGATGTTTGTCATAGATATGGTATGACTGAACATTAGTTACATATCTGTTGTACAGTCATACATTTGATTAATTTATACTAAGTTTTTATATATAAGCTTATTAATATTTCATCATATTTTGAAATAATGAAATATCGGTGCCTGAAGCACGACAAGAAATTACTTGGGATAATAAAACTCTGTCTAAATTTGATTCTCTTACAAATGAATGTGAACCAGAAGTTCAGAGGATTACTTATTTGCAAAGTGTTGCAAATCAATTATTTGATATATTTACTGACATTAAAGGTATTATAAAATCATATATTATTGTTGTTAATGTTTAAATAAGAATTGAAGTACCTGAAGAACAAGTTGTTAAAACAGCAATAGATGAGTCTAAAACACACCTAAAGTGTTGAAGACTTATTGGTGCAAAAGAAAATAAATTGGTGCCCTTGAAGAGATTGTACCCACAAAACAAACAATAAGATCTATCTAAACTTTCTGTATAAAAAAGGAAACTTTTGAAGAGAAAATCTCCTGAAGAGATAACTCCTTAAGAGGAAATTTTAAAAGAGTACAAACCTCCTGAAGAGATTTTTTATTAAATGTTTTTCCCTAGAGAAGAATAATGAGATCTCAATATATTTTCATGAGTACTGAAAAAATTATGGATAGAAATAAAATTGTTGTTAACAATATATTTTCATATAAAATGGTCATTGACATTACCAGAAATAATGAAGAAAGTGAGTCAAGAATCGTCGAAGAATATCGATGTAGAAATGATTGACCAAAAATAAAAAGCAGCTATTGAAACTGATTTAAATTTGCTAGCAAAACGAGAGGTATTTGTACCCTGTTGTCCAAATAGCAAATGGTGTAATGCCTATGAGATATAAGTGAGCATTTATATAAAAGCGTAATGAGAAATGAAATTGTGCGGTACAATTTGTCGCACAAAGTTTCCTGCAGAAACCCGAGATTAGTTATGAGGAAATATATTTCATTGTTATGAATGCAATCACATTCATATTTTTAATCGGTTTGGTTATTACAAAAGGATTAGATATGCAGTTGATGGATGTGGTTACTGCATATTTATAAGGATCATTAGATCATGACATACAATACTTGAAGTATCTAATCTAAGTACATTTAGAAGTATGTGCTTTATAAAATTTCAAAGATTTTTATATGGGTTAAAACAATTCGGACACATATGGTATAATTGAATCAATGAGTATCTATTGAAATAAGGATCTAAGAATAATCCTATATACCCATGTGTTTTTATTAGAATCCAGATTTGCCATTATTGCAGTTTACATTAATGATTTACCTTGTTAGAACTCCTGAAGAGATCACAAGAATTGCTATAAATTCAAGGAATGCATTTGGAAAAAAAATCTTATTATTCAAATACTAGATGAGTTACAAAAATTTGAGACTTCTAGTCTCATCTCTAAAAAATATTTGCTCTTCATAAAGCGATATGTCATCCTTATCTAAAGGATTAGACAGTCGAAATTAAGAGGCAAGTAAGGATTTTAAATCCTTATTCTCTTGCTTTAAGTCTGTAATTTTTCTGTCAGACTCTTGAACGAGTCGTTGAAGTAGGAAAACCTTCTCGTTAAGCTCCTCAATCTCACGATTTTTGGATTGTAACCAGTTTGGAAAACCAACAACAGAGAAGGAGTATCGAGTGCTGAGAGTTACCAGCTCATAAACGGCTTCATAATCTGACTTATTAACCATATTATTTGCTTACTGCAACATGACACTCACGGAAGGTGTAGTAACAACTTGTAACTGAAGTGAATGATATCTCATATGTTGATCGTGAGAAATATTGAAAGAAAACTGATGAGCTATTGAAAATTTGTAGACTAAAAATACAAATGCAAATGAATTATAAATATGAGAAGAAGATTTAATGCGAACTAAATGAAACTAAAGATGGTTCTTATAGAGATGAAAATAAAAATAAGACAAACCACCATTTCTTTAAATCTCATTTAGTTAAAATTACAAGATATGTTAGATGTATAATTTCAAAAACTAGCGAGATTAATTGTAACTATTTCGATTTTCTTGTAAACGCTGAATCTCTGTCGTTAGATACTGTTGTTGACTTTGTATTTGAGCTATCTCTCGTTCCAGCTCTTATATTCATGTTTTCAGGTCACGAGAATACCAGTCTACAAATTTCTTCAACTGTTTGTTTTCTTGTCTTAAATTTTTATTTTTTCTATCTTTAATTGCAAGCGTTTAATACAACTTAGAAATTTGATTTTTAAGATGATCAACCTCACTCGTTCTCGCTAGTAGTATCTGAGAGATGGTTGTAAGAGAGACAGCATATTGAGCACTGATAGTTCTTGATGTTACAACAATTTCATGACCAGTTTTACTAGAAAGATATATCTTTGTTCCTATCATGGTGTTTACAGTTTCAGGAGAAAGTATGAGTGGTTGAGCTATAAAAGGTTTATAGTTTAAATATGAGATATTAACAAAAAAATTTCTATCAAACATAATATCGTTCTGGATGAACAACAACTGAATCTATGAAAAATGTGAGATGTTTTTACTGGAGTAAACTAATGGTAAAATTGGTTATATTTAAACAGTAATCTGAAACTTTTAAATCTCTTTAAGATCTCGTTTGTCAACAATGTCAAGCGGATTTGATTTTCCGCCGAATCGATATATGGATAGTTTTTAATGGCCTTTCTGCCGTACATAAACAAATTCTCCCTAATAACGCCGAATGAGGAGGAGAAAATTTTAGATGAGAATATTATCATGTTCTCTCTAATACATTATTTAGATAAAAATTATGTTTGAATTCTTAACCCTATTATATATGCTGAAATCATGTTTACTTATTACTTGAAACACTAATGTATATTATTAGGGGGAGTTTAAGTATTACTGCAGGTCTCAAATTTTTACTAAGTCTTTCAACCAGACATTATTTTCCACATTTTCAAATCACTCATAAATTATTGCAATTCATGAAATAAGTCGAGAGTGTATTTGGCTGAAATTAGTAATTCAACATATCCAAAAAAAGTGTGGTCTTCCCGTTATCAATGACAACCCAATAATATTATATGAAAATAATACTGCTTATATCAGATGAGGATATATCAAAGATATGATCAAGTGATAATCTGACAGATTTAGTCATAAAGACATTACCAATTGCGACATTTAAGAAGATTGTGCAGAATATTGGAATGCGAAGACTCAAAAATATATCGTCATACATTTTTCAGAGGGAGTAAATGTCCTGAAAACTTGTTTTGATTGTACTCTTTTTTCTTCGCTTAAGTTTTGTCCCACAGAGTTTTCCTTTTTAAGGTTTTAATGAGACAATCTTAAAACACTTGACAGTACATAAAAATACTGTACTCTTTTTCCTTCGCCATTGATTTTTTTTCCCACTGGATTTTTCCTTGGCAAGATTTTAACAAGACAAATTCTTTATAGGTGGTCATTCAAGGGGGAATGTTATAAATTATTAGGGGCGGCCCCCGCTCCCCAATAATTTTGTGAATGACCATACTACCATTATTTTAAATTTTGCATAGTAACTTGTATAGTGATTTCAACGGCTATAAATATAAGTTTCAATCATTCTAAAATTCATAAGAAAAAATTTATAAAATGAAAAAAGTTTTAGTTCTTAAGAGTTTCTTTTATATTTCTCTTGCATTAGTAGTAGGGGTGTAAATGGTTCGGTCTGGTCCGGTTCGGTCCGAAAAATTTGTGGACCGATTCCAATAGGTCTAAGAATTCTCTCACCCTGGACCGAACCGAATAGGAGTTCGGTCCATACCGGTATGGTCCAATTTGGTCCAGGGGCGGTCTGGTCCGGTCCAGGGGTGCTCCATATGATTTAATGGGCTAAATTTAATCTAAAATTTTACAATGATCAAATATTTTTTTAGCCCAAATTTAACTACTATAAATTATAATATGTTAATATTATAAGAGTATATATTAATATGTTAGTATATATTATATATTAAGTATATTAGTAAATTATAACTAATAACACTATTATATTAGTATATTATATATTTATATGTTAGTAAATAGTGATAAATTAGTAATAATATATTAAATAATAATAATACACTTATTACTTATAAGTTATTACTAATATTCTATATAGATATATTATAATTTATATTTTTATATTACAACTAGTCAACCAATAAATAATAATATGTTAATATTATAAGAATATATATTATATATTAATATGTTAATATATATTATATGTTAATATATTATATATTAATTCATTAATTTATATTAATATTAATATTATAATTTATATACTATTTTTATATATACATATATATATATGTGGGATTCGGTCCGGTCCGGTCCGGTCTAGGGAGAGAAATCTTTTGGACCGGATCGGACCGGAATTAATCGGTCTATGTAAAATTTGGACCGGACCGGACCGAATTCCATTCGGTACGGTCCGATCCACCGATCTGATCCGGTCTTTTTACAGTCCTTATTAGTATTAGTCTCCTTTTTAGTTTTATAATACTAAAAAGATTAATAAAAATTGATTTATATGTACAGTAAATTACTACCTTCCACTTTTTAAAGCTAAAATCCTTGGTTTTAAAATGCAATCGTTTTGTTACAATATAAGAAAAATTGGACCCCTTCTTTGTTCCTACATACACAACATCTTTAACCGTCATCTTCTAACTGTTGAAATATGTTGTAATATGTATTTAAAATATTGAAGGAAGAAAGCTTGTGAAAATGTTGAAAATTGTGTCAAGGCCGAGATCTCGCTTGAGATTCGATCAAATTCTCGCTCGAGCGTGAAACGAACCTGTGCAAAGTCTGAAGAAAATATACGTCTCAACTGAAGTGATCTGTGTAGTAACCGTTGGTTGCTTGACCTCGCTCGACAAGTCGCTCGAGCGACTTGTCAAGCGAGAGTCAGACAGTGACTTCGCTCGATGTGTCGCTCGAGTAAGGGTCCAAACAGTAATCTCACTCGATCCTCGCTCGAGTGAGAAATGGTTAAATTGCTAATAATGTAATTTTTCACAAATACATTTTCAAGTTTTATAAATATTATTGTGATAGACCTGTTAAGTTACGAAAAATCATTTATCTCTTCTGATTCTGTCATTCTCAATAGAAACTTAAGAAATTCTTCAAAATTGTTATTTGTAGAGTTTAAAAGTTTTGTTGTATCCTGAATGCAATTTGCCAGAAACCTAATAGCAAACTCTTAGTGAGTGTGGCCAAATGTTGTCTTAAAAATAGTATCTTTATACGCATCAAAGTCTTTATCATATTTTTCAGATCCTTTTTCCCATTAACAAAATCTCTAACAAGTTTAAGACGATATCCAATGGAAGGAGGATCTGAGTCTACTGCTTTCAAAGTGATGAATCAAAATTTTGTGAAAGTGGATCGATATGATGGAACCAATTTCACTCATTGGCAAGACAAGCGAAATTTCTCCTAACTACATTGAAGATCTTCTATGTCTTAGATTTAAGTCTGGACCCAATTCCTGCGCCAACTCCTAAAAATTCGGAAACTATCAAGACAATGAGGAAGAAACACGAAAAGGATGAACTAATCTACAGAGGTCACACTCTTAATACTCTTTCTGTTCATTTGTATGATTTGTTTACTACTATGAAATCTCTTATGGAAATCTAGAATGCCTTTAAAGTAAAGTATAAAATAGAAAAATTAGGTACTGATAAATTTGTGATTTTGAAGTACTTTGAATTTAAAATAGTTGAAAATCTGTCTGTGTTAGACCAAGTGCATGAGTTGCAAGTCTTGGTTAACAAATTCCGTGATCTGTCTATTACTATTCTTGAGTCATTCCAAGTGGAAGCAATTATTGCATAACTCCCACTAAGTTGGAATAACTACAGGAATAAGCTTTTGCATATGACGAAAGAACTCACTTTAGAACAGATTAAAAAACATTTTCGAATTGAAGAGAAGAGTAGAATTCGTGATAATAGTCATTTTGATTCTAAAGTGAATGTAAACAATATCTAAAAGAGAGATAACAGAAAACTGAATTTTCTTAAACTAAAGAAGAGAAACACCTTCAATAAGAAATGGAAGTTGGCATGATAACTGAAATAATTCCATAGGGTCATTTTTATGAACTCTAGAATGGAAGAAAATCAAATCTAGACTATCTTAAATTGTGGGGATGTTTAGTATTTTACAGAGTTACAGAGTTCTGATTCCAATTAGCATTGTAACGGTGGCATGAAAAGTTTGATTTTGTTATTTTATCTGATAAGTTTCTAGCACAATAGTGCTGACAAAGCATTTATTCAAAATTTACTAAAAATTATGGTGTTATTGTTTGTCTTTATGTTGATGACATGCTAATTGTTTATTCTAATATGGAAGACATATGTGAAACCAATAAGTATTTGATTTCAAAGTTCAAAATAAAAAAATCTCAATGAAACATATACTATTTTGGAAATTAAAGTGAAGAAATATAGTCTATGTCAATCTCATTATATTGAGAAAATGCTTCTTAAATTCAAACATTTAAGAATAAAAGAATCAAATATACTATTTGACTCTAGTGTCAAATTGGATAAAAATTATGGAAAAGCAATAGCACAACTTGAATATACTAGCAATTGGTAGTATGATGTATGCTATGCATTGTACTAGACCTGATATTGCTTTTGTTGTGTGCAAACTTTCTAAATACATTAGTTGTCCTAGTGTAGATCATTAAAAATCAATTGATAGAGTCCTTGAATATTTAAAGAAACTATCTATTTAAGACTCTTTTATTCAAAATTTCCAGCAGTACTTGAAGGATACTCAGATGCTAGTTTGATCACTAGCATAAGTGACAATAAATCTACAACATGTTGGATATTTATCTTTGGTGGGGATACCATTTTAAAAACAGACGTGTATTTCTTATTCCACAATGGAATCAGAGTTTATAGTATTAGCAACAGCAGAGGAAGAAACAGAATGTTTAGGAATATGTTATTGAATATAGAGTTGTGGTCACAATCTATACTTATTATTTTTCTGTATTATGATAGTGAAACTATTATGTCTAGAGCATACAATAAATTGTACAATGAAAAGTCTAGACACATAAGTCTAAGACACGATTATGTTAGACAATTAGTAGTTAATAGAATCATAATTATTGTTTATATGAGGTCAAGTAGTAAATTGGTAAATCCTTTTATCAAAGGTGTATTGCGAAAATTGGTAAGCGTCACATCTATTAGAATGAGACTAAAACCCTTTCGATAATAGTAACCCAACTTTTTAGACTTTATCTAAAAGAGTTTAATGGGTGATAATAAGTTACTGATCTGTAATTAGTTGATCACTACAATTAGAGTTATTCTACTTAGGAGTCCTATACATCGTAAGTGTATTTTACGTAATTTTTTTTTTCACTTATTTTCCTTTGTAAGTTTATATATTCCTCCACACAGAAAGTACTTATCAATTTCATTTTTCGGTTTCAATTGGAACTAGATAAAGTCAAGTCCTAGAAGGTTTTTTTTTTCCTTTTTCTGTTCGTAAAAAACCTTTTTTTCCAAAGAAAAGTCACAATTTATTATCAAGAATTGTTGATAAAATGAAAATTATGTTTGAGATGACATAAAAATAGCAAGTCTCAGGACCCAGGTAAAGAAAGATAAAGTCGTAACTGTTACATTTGCAAAAGACTATTTTGTAATAGTCTTATATTTTGTTTTATTTTGTAGGTAGTTTTGATACTTGTGGAATTGTGATACAAAAAAGCTCCGGACAATATCTTCGGGTATTGCCCCAACTACCCAAGACCTGCTCCGAATCCGCCAAGCCCAAGCGTACAGTATAGAACGCGGTCGCTTCCTATTAACCCCAGTCCAGCCAAATATACTATAGATGAGATAAACCCAGTCCAGCCAAATACTAACCCCACATCGCTTCCTATTCCATCACATCCTCACACGCGCTCTTTCTGCCTCTCCTCCTTTAGGGTTAGGTTCAGACCAGAACGCAGTCGCCGCATCGCGCCCTCTCTCTCTCTCTCTCTCTCACAAAATGATGCAACCTGCTCCGACGGGCGTGGCTCCGCAAGTAATGGCCCAACAGGCGCAGCAATACCCGCCACAGCAGCAACAACAATCACCTTACATGATGATGCCTCCACCACCACCAGCGGCTACTCAACCACCACCTCAGATGTGGGCGCCACAGCAGGTCCAGCCCCAGGCCCAACAGCCCCACCCCACCAGCGCCGAAGAGGTCCGCACCCTCTGGATCGGGGACCTCCAGTACTGGATGGACGAGAACTACCTTTTCACTTGTTTCTCTCAGTCCGGCGAGGTACGAACCGCAACACGTACATCGGACTCCTTCACCTTTTTTTGTTTACTTATTATCTTATCTTTTAGGTTTCTAAGATCTCGGATTGCCTTATTAGTGTTTCCGATTAGTTTATTTGTATAATTAATCTTTTTGACCTTTCTTTGTGAAAGGTTGCTATTTATTGATTCCTTATTTCTGGTGTCTGCACTGTCCATTGTTTTAAAGTTATTATTCCTTATGCTAGTTTTTGGATCCCGTAAATGTTTTTGTTACTCCTTGGTAGTGAAATATTGTGGGTGTTTATGGCTCATTGGTATGTTTTCAGCACGAAAAAGGTTGGTATATTCTTTTGAATATACCATGAGAAAAATTCTCAAACGCTAATGTTGAAGCGGCAGAACTATATCATCATGGTCAAAATGTTAAGTAATAATTCACAAATAAATAAAGTGGGAAGTTAGAGAATTCCCGGATTTTAATTTTCGTTTTTCATAATTATGGAAGATGTTTGTGCTTGCAGATTATATCGGTGAAAGTGATCCGTAATAAGCAGACCGGTCAGTCGGAGGGTTATGGATTTATTGAGTTTTCATCACGTGTCGGAGCAGAGAGAGTACTTCAAACGTACAATGGTACCATAATGCCAAACGGTGGGCAGAACTTTAGACTCAACTGGGCAACTTTTAGTTCAGGCGAGAGACGGTCTGATGATACTCCTGATTTCACGATATTTGTTGGAGATTTGGCTCCTGATGTTACCGATTACATGCTACAAGAGACCTTTATGGCCCGTTACCCCTCAGTTAGGGGTGCAAAGGTTGTGATTGATAGGCTCACTGGTCGGACAAAAGGTTATGGTTTTGTAAAATTTGGAGATGAAGGTGAGCAATTGCGTGCCATGACGGAGATGAATGGAGTTCTCTGCTCTTCAAGGCCTATGCGAATTGGGCCGGCTACAAACAAAAACACTATTGGAGGTCAACAACCAAAAGGTATGGAAAATATGTTATGAAATTCTCTTGTGGGTTAGTTTTTTACTGGCCCTAATGGAAAAAATAAAAAAATGCATCAGATACCTGTGAAAGCTCAGTTTTTTGTTTTAAGAGAGAGTTGTGATCAGTTGAATTTGATTTCGGTACTCTAAGCCTGTGTTCATTCATTTTTTAAAGTGTTCGTGGTTAGTTTGTATTGCCACATTCTTTGTGAGCTTTAGATAGTCAATTGTTATTCTTTCTGCTGTATTCTAAACAGTATGGTTTAGTTTGCTTTCTTTAAGTTATGCACTTGAAGATATGCAGCACTTTCAAGTCATTTCCTGCCTATACTCTCCCTTAGATTTGGCCCCTGCAAATGCTATTAAATCTTAGAACTTATAGAACTCATGTTGTCTCAAAGCAGGGTGTCAAGAGGCTCTGTCATCTAGGGGCCTGGAACTGATTTCAGCTGAAATGGTTACCCTTATAGTGCATGGCCTCGCTTAGGTCAGTTTGCCAGTTATGTCTTACCCTTTACTTTTGTGTGGCATTTAATGCTGCATTTTCAGATTTAAGTTTCAGTTCATTCTTTTGGTTGAGCTTTCGGTCAAGTTACATTTTGTGACTTCTAGTTATTGAGAGTCTTCATCAGTCCAATAGAGTTTTTGGTTTTTGAGTTTTTATCACTTCATTGGTACTTCTAAAAGAGTTTTTCAGAATAATTAATTCCTTAATTTATCTTGCCCAATTTTCCCGTGTAAATTACGTAGTAGCTAGAATTATTGTTTCTTTTGCGACTACACAATGCTTAATTTTGGTCAATGTTTGAGCTAGAAAATCATTGTAATTTCCAGAAATTGCACTTTGCTGGCTGGTTTCTGCTATGAACACCCCCCCTTTCCCAAACACCTTAAATCTGTCATATTTATAATAGGGTTCTGCCGGTACTTCAACTATCTTTTTTTTTTTTTCATATTTCTGTCATTTGTACTTCTTTTCCTCCTCATTAGGCTATTCTGGTTAGATGAATTGTAGATCATTCATCAGTAGCTTGTCATTTCTTGCCTGTGGAGGCAGATGGCAAGTTTCTTCAGTGTTTCTGGGACTGCAATATTGACTAAGTAGTTTATGAACCGGTGAACAATATATTGTCTGTAAAACCCTAAAAGCTATTGGTGGTTATTGGTTTATTTATTGGTTTTTATCACTTGGGGATGGCTATAGGCATTGGCCACCTGTCTTTCATCCTATCTTTTGGCTGCATAAAACTATGAGTGGTGATTTCATTGATCCTTGACATTGTATGGTAAGTGATGGTTAATGCCAGATTTTATAGCAGTTTATTTTATAGGTAGCTTTGTTGCTCTTCTTCTCCTCTCTCTTTTCTCTTTCTTTTCCTGGGCATCTCCATCTTGGATCTTAAATTGTTTCTTTCTTTATGTTTTTTAAATCTTTTTTCTATGTTGGTTCATGGGAGATAATTATGCTGTCAATCCTCTTTGTTGCCATCCATCATTAGGCTTTTAATATTGGAGATAATTTAAGTCATGCATCAAATGGAGTTCTCTTGACTGGAAAGATTCATTGTCATTTGCTAATGAGATTTCTTTTCTGTACGTTGGGATTTAGTAAATGAAGACTTGTTAGCTTTTGACTGCCAAATAGGCTACTTTTTTTTTTGTTATTACTGAGAGGCAGTTCGATTTCTGCCTACCTATTTGCTTGTTTTTGTGTTTTGTAAAGGAGAGCTTCTATGGATGGTGACCTGTTTAAATCATGTTTTGCCAAAAAACTTCCCTTTTTATTTTTCTTTTAGTCCACTTTTATATTTCACATGCAGCTTCATACCAGAATGCTCAAGGGACCCAAAGCGAGAATGATCCAAGTAATACAACTGTGAGTATATAATTTGTATCCTGCATTGAGGTTACTTTTATTTTAACATGTTTCTTACTCCACAACTTTCACTGCAGATATTTGTTGGCAATTTGGATCCTAATGTTACAGATGACCATTTGAGACAAGTTTTCAGCCAATACGGCCATTTAGTACATGTTAAGATACCATCAGGCAAACGATGTGGCTTTGTTCAATTTGTTGACAGGCAAGTAAATTTACCAGTTTTTTTAGTAAGTAATCTACCCGATATGTCATGTGTAAGGTGGTGTTTCTCGATAGAATAGCATGTGTAGTTTTTAAGTTGTGTATGTGATACATCAGAAGCGGTGCTGAGGAAGCATTGAGGATGTTAAATGGAACTCAATTGGGTGGACAAAGTATTCGACTTTCTTGGGGCCGTAGTCCTTCAAACAAACAGGTGGTAAGTATTACCTATCACTCTCCAATGCTCTCTCCATCAAAGTTTCCATTTTTGCATGAATTTGACAATTTGAAGGGTATCTCTGTTGGTGTTCAGGCTCAGCCAGATCCAAACCAGTGGAATGGTGCTGGCTATTACGGATATCCATATGGACATGAAAGCTATGGATATGCCCCTGCTGCTGCTGCTGCTGCTGCTCAAGATCCCAACATGTATGGATATGCTTATGGAAATTACCAGCAGCAGGCACCACAGCAGCAAGCGGGGTATAGCTAACAAGTTTGTCTTTTGTGGCAACCTTTGTTTTGTTTATTTAATAAATAAATTCAGTAGTGAGATCCTGTTTGAATCTACTTTGATTCTCTTCCTAGCCTTTCCAAGGAAAACCAATATAGACCGATTCTTCTTCTGTGCCTTATTTAACTTATTCACTGGCTAATGTTGTGTTCCTGATAAGGCTTTGCAATTCTAAGGCGTATGTACTTTCTTTTATGGTTTGTGTGAGCTAGCGTGGACTATTTTCCCCCATGGCGTTGATGATAGGGTGTAATTGATGAGAAAGTAGGTGATTCTTTCTTCGTGTTGCTGTGCTTATGTTCAATGACTTTTGGCCACATTAACCTTACGTTGTTGGATAGCTGGGTGTCCTTTTGAAGATCATACCCCTTCGAATATGTTTTTCGTCGAGATTTGGAATGTCCTCAAGGATTGGTCTTGTGTACGAGTCGAACAATAAGACCTTGTTTTGTTTGTTTTGGGATGAGACTAAAACTCTAAAATATATCAAACTTATTATTATATTTTTTTTAAATTTTTATATAAAATATAATAAAAAATATAATTTTTTCAAATTTGCTTACTATTTTTTTAAATTTTTATACAAAATTAATATTAAAAAATATCTTATAAATATATTATATATATTTATAATTTTTTATCTTATCTCACTTTTGAAAATAAATCGGGTCTAAAATTCACCGATCTCGCACTCCTGAGCCCAGCCACCCAGCCTGACCAAAGGTGGAAAGAGAGCAACTTAAGGTTAAGTTTGAATTAAGAGATAAGGTTAAGTTTGAATTAAGAGATGAGATAAATTGAATTTATTTTTTAATATTATTATTATTATTTTAATATTTAAAAAAATTAAACTAGAATTTAAAAATATGTATTACAGTTTAAAAAAATTGTATTATAATTTATGTTTTGTATGAGAATTTAAAAGAATGTAATGATGAATTTAAGATGAGTTGAGACGAATTTATAGTCTATAAATTCAAATCGGTCCTAAATTGTTAAGATGGAGTATTAGGGTTTACTTGAAAATAGCTTCTAAAAATTATATTTTTTATCTTATACTATCTCATTTTTAAAGATATTCCAAATACAAAATGTTTAAATTAATCGATTCAATCATTATGATTTTTCTAAACTTTTAAACAAAAAAAAAAAAAAAAAAAATTCAACTTTGTAAAATCTCTATAAAAATAATGTATTTTATTATTCAAAAGTTCCACACATTACCATGTTTATTTTAATTTTTTTTAGTGTATCTTCCTAATTATTTGAGTTATTTTACTCACTATTTATGCACCACATAATTGATAAAAAAAAGTTAGTAATTATGTGTGATGTGAGAATGGTGACTAGAATTAAAAAATAATATTATAAAACTATATTTTAATTTTACCGTACTTTTATTTAATTTTTTATCTCATTTCTAAAATTAAAAAATATTCGATTTAAATTTTTTCATTATTATTTATAAAATATATTAATGTTATTCTTAAAATTTTTTTATCTCATTTCACTTTTCAAATAAATCCTGAAGGACTCATAGAGGGCTTCTTCATGGAGAGTAACTCGAGGATTAGACTGAGTTTCAAGATGAATAATAACATTGTTTTTTCTACAAAAATATTAAAAATAAAACTGATTTCATGATATGTTTCAGTAACCGGTACTACTTTCGCCATTATTGCTAAAATTGCCATACCACTAATTTTCTATTTGGTTGTTAGGTTAAATTAAAATCAACTCAGTTCACTTTAATTTAAACTATCTAACATCTAAATATTTAACTATTAAATTATTAAATTTATTTCAATTTTAAATTTTTTTACGTGTACGATTCATAATTTTTTTTTTTATCTTTCTATAAATATATCTAAACAAATCTTAATATTTAAATATATTTAAATTCATCTTAAATAAATTTTATAAAATTTATTTCACTATCTCAACCAATTATTATTCACAAAGGATTCAATACTTAACACAGCCTAAATTCAACACAATGTATGCCATTTTTGAACAATCCATTAGCTAACCTATACTGGTATTGTCAGAGCCACCTCCACTAACAGCCTCGCTCGTCAGCTTTGTTACTAATCAATAACTTGAATCCTTGATTACCGTAACCCACAAGATCTAGTACATGTATGAAATTACGGTGGATTATATAATTTTTACCTTAAAACTTATAGTTTGAGAGCTTTAAGTAATAAATTCTATTATTAAAGAATTATTTACTATTTAATAACTATATATCTAATGTTATAAAACTAAAAAGAAAACTACTACTATTACAAAAAAAAAGAAACTCTTAAGAACTGAAACTTTCTCTCTCTCTATATTTTCTTATAAATTTCATTATAACTGAAACTTATATTTATAGGCGTTAAAATTACTATGCAAGTCACTGTACAGATTTTAAAATAATAGTGGTGGGGTCATTCACATAATTTTAGTGGTGGGACAGGGGGCGGCTGCCGTTTCGTTCGTTTATTTACAATTTATAACACTCCCCCTTAAATGACTACCTATAAAGAATCTGCCTCGTTAAAACCTTGCCAAGGAAAAATCCAGTGGAAAGAAAAACCAATGGCGAAGGAAAAAGAGTACAATCTCTTTATGTATCCACAAGTGATTTAAGATTGCCTCATTAAAACCTTGCAAAGGAAAACCCAATGGGATAAAATATTAGCGAAGGAAAAAGAGTACAATCAGCACAAGTTTTCAGGACTTTTACTCCCCCTGGAAAGTGCATGACGATAGATTTTTGAATCTTCACATTTTAATATTCTGCACAATTTTCTTGAATGTCGCAGTTGGTGATGTCTTCGTGAATAAATCTACCAGATTATCACTTGATTGTATCTTTGATATATTCTCCTTTAATTTGAATGATACAAGTAGCATTATCTTCGTATAAAATTGTTGAGCTATCAAAATACCACACTTTTCTTGGATACGTTGAGTCATTGATCTCAGCCAAATATACTCTCGACTTGTTTCATGAATTGCAATAATCTCTGAGTGATTTGAAAATGAAAAATAATATCTGGTTGACAAACTTAATAGAAATCTGATACCTGCAGTAATACTTAAACTCCCCATGATAATATGCGTTAGTGTTTCAAGTAATAAGTAAATATGATTTCAGTATATATAACAAGTTAAGAATTTAAACACGATCTCCAACTAAATAATGCATTAGAGAGAGTATGATAATATTTTCATCTAAAATTTTCTCCCCCTCGTTCGGCGTTATTAGGAAGAACTTGTTTATATACGGTGGAAATAATATTGGAAACCATCTATGTATGATAAAAGCTGTAAAAGTTTTGAGATTTAATATTATCGGTTCGGCGGAAAATCAAATCCGCTTGACATTGTGGACAAACGAGATCTTGGAGAGATTTGAAGGTTTCGGGTTGTTGTTTAAATATAACCAATTTTACCATTGGTTTACTCCAGCAAAAAGATTTCGCATTCCTCATAGATTCAGTTGTTGTTCATCCAGAACGATATTATGTCTGATAGAAATTCTAATATCCCAGATTTAAACCATGAACCTTTTATACCTCAACCACTTATATTTTCTCCTGAGGTTGTAAATACCATGATAGGAGCAGAGATATATCTATCTAGTAAATCTGATCCTGAAATTGTTGCAGCATCAAGAACCCTAAGTGCTCAATATGCTACTTCTCTTACAACCATGTCACAGAGGCTATTGGCGAGAACGAGTGAGGTTGATCATTTTAAAAATCAAATATCTGAGTTGCATCAAACGCTTGCAACTAAAGATAGAAAAAATAAAGATTTAAAACAAGAAAACAAGGAGCTGAAGAAACTTGTAGACTGGTATTCTCGTGACCTGAAAACACGAGTAGAAGAGCTGGAACGAGAAAGACCTCAGATACAAAGTCAATAACAGCAGCTAACGGCAGAGGTTCAGCATTTACAAGAAAATAGGGATAGCTGTAATTAATCTCGCTGGCTTTTGAAATTATGCATCCACCATATCTTGTAAAGTGAGATTTGAAGAGATGATGGTTTGTCTTGTTCTTATTTCCATTTCTATAAGAACCGTTTTTAGCTTCATTTAGTACGCATCAAATCTTCTTCTCATATCTATAATTCATCTGTATTTGTATTCTTATTCTACAAATTTCTAATGGCTCATCAATTTCCTTTTACTATTTCTCACAATCAACATATGAGGTATCCTTCACCTCAATTACAAGTTGATCCTGCATCTTCCGCAGGTGCAATGTTGCAGCAAGCAAATGATCTGACTAATAAGTCAGATCGTGAAGCTGTTTATGAGCTGGTGACTCTCGGCACCCGATACTCCTCCTCTATTGTTGGATTTTCCAACCGATTACAATCCAAAAATCATGAGATTGAGGAGTTTAACGAGAAGGTTTCTGTACTTCAACGACTCGTTCAAGAGTCTGACAGAAAAATTGCAGACTTAAAGCAGGAGAATAAGGATTTAAAATCCTTACTTGCCTCTTCATTTCGACTGCCTAATCCTTTAGATAAGGATTGTATGTTGCTTTATGAAGAGCAAATGCATTTGAGAGATGAGGCTATAAGTTTCAAATTCTTGTAACTCATCTATGAATTGAATAATAAGATCTTTCCTTTTCAAATGCATTCCTTGAATTTATAGCAACCCTTGTAATCTTTTCAAGAGTTCTAACAAGGTAAATCATCAACGTAAACTGCAATAATGACGAATCCGGATTCTGATAAAACACATGAATATATAGGATTATTCTTAAATCCTTCTTTCAATAGATACTCGTTGATTCAATTATACAACATACGTTCGGATTGCTTTAACCCATATAAAGATGTTTGAAACTTTATAAAGTACATACTCCTAAATGTACTTGGATTAGATGCTTCAAGTATCGTAAATCTTTATATATGTAATGATCTAATGATCCTTATAAATATGCAGGAACCACATTCATTAACTGCATATCTAATCCTTTTGTAATAACCAAATCGATTAAAAATATGAATGTGATTGCATTCATAACAAGAAAATATGTTTCCTCATAATTGCTCTCGGGTTTCTACAGGAAACCTTGTGCGACAAATTATACCGCACAATTTCATTTCGCATTACGCTTTCGTATAAATACTCACTTATATTTGACAGATATTACACCCTTTGGTGTTTGGACAACAGGTCCAAATGCATCTCGCTTCACTAGCGAGTTTAATTCAGTTTTAATAACTGCTTTCCATTTTGGCCAATCATTTCTACGTCGACATTTTTCGACGATTTTTGGCTCACTTTCTTTATTACTTCTGGTAATATCAAGTGTTATCATATATGTTGTCGACAACAGTTTTATTTCTATCCATAAATTTTCTAGTACTCATGAAATGTATTAAGATCTCATTGTTCCTCTCCAGGGAAAAACATTTCATGAAACACCTCTACAGGAAGTTCCTCTTCAGGAGGTTTATACTCTTCAGGAGTTTTCTCTTCAGGAATTATATTTTTCAGGAGTTTTCTCTTCAGGAGTTACACTCTTTAGGAGTTACCTTTTCAGGAGGTTTCCTCTTTAGGAGGATTATATTTTATACAGAAAATACGGTCTCTTCATGAGCACCGATTTTTATTTTTCTTGTGCACCAATAGGTCTTCAACGCTTCAGGTGTATCTTAGACTCATTTATTGCTGTTTTAACAACTCGTCCTTCAGGGACTTCAATTCTTGCTTAAGCATTAACAGCAGTAATATATGATTTTACAACACTTTTAGTGTCAATAAATACATCATGTAATTGATTTGCAACACTTTGCAGATAAATAATCCTCTGAACTTCTGGTTCACATTTATTTGTAAGAGGATCAAATTTAAACAGGGCTTTATTATCCCAAGTAATTTCTTGTCGTGTTTCAGGCATCGATATTTCATTATTTCAAAACATGATGAAATATTAATAAGCTTATTTATAAAAACTTAGTATAAGTAAATCAAGTGCTTGGCCGTACAACAGGTACGTGACTACTGTTTAGTCATATTACATCTATGACAAACATCTTCATCTTTTTATGAAGAATTATTCTGAGGGCCTTTACCCTTCTCTGAGTTTGATTACTTCTGGTGATACGATATATTTTTATCATCTTTAGTATTGTCGCTTTTGGGATCAACACTTCTATAATTTTTCTACCACGTCTACGCCCTTAGTTCCCGTTCACTTCTGGGAATTGTGTAAATTCGATATCATAAATAGGACGTAACTGGTGTAACAAAAACTCATTATTTAGCTCAATCACTGGAAGACAAAACAAAAGTTTAGAATATTTGTTGAACTTTCACTCTCGATATTGCTACTGCAGGAGCACATTCGAAGTATGAAAAATAATGTCTTCTTTTATATATCATCATCAGTGATATTTTCACTGTATAATTTTAATATTGAGCTAATTTTAAAAAGTGTAGAATATTCAACACCACTCTTAAAATCTTGCAACTTCAGGTGCAATAAATCATAATGATCTTTTGAGAGGATTACATCTTCTGGTGCTTATATCACTCTCTTAATTTATTTCACATAGTAAGATGATTTTTCATCATGAGATACACAGCACGGTCCTTCAGGGACACATGGTTTTCTTCTATGATTGTATCTTTCAAGTTCATCATTATATCCAAATAGATCTCATCAAAGATCCTGGATAAATAATATTTTTTAGAAATGTCAATAGTAATAAATCTCAATATTTGACATTATATTACAAAAATAAATCTGTGAATTTAAGAAATATATTCACATTATCATGAGAATAAAAATAAAATTTTATCAAGTAATATTCATAAATATTACCTTTAATATTTATCTCAAGGACTGCAAATAATATATTGAAAAACTTACTTGAAGTAGAAGACCATTAGCTTCAGTATCGGTAGAACCTCGTGCTAATAACATGTTATAAAACTAAAAAGAAAACTACTACTATTGCAAGAGAAAAGAAACTCTTAAGAACTGAAACTTTCTCTCTCTCTATATTTTCTTATAAATTTCATTACAACTGAAACCCATATTTATAGGCGTTAAAATTACTATATAAGTCACTATGCAAGTCACTATGCAAGTCACTATACAAGTCACTATGTAGATTTTAAAATAATAATAGTGAGGTCATTCACATAATTTTAATGGTTGGACAGGGAGCGACTGCCCTTTCGTTCGTTAATTTACAATTCATAACATCTAAAACACTTTCGTTATATTTATTTGTAAACAATAGAAAAAGTGATGTTTGAGGTGAAAATGACATAAAAAGTCAAGTTGTGCTGTGCCTGTGATAATAACAAAGGATAAGATAAAATTGTAATTATACGAAAGCCTTATAAGTATTTTCTTACATCCTTAGTCCTTTTAAAATTGAAACTATGTTCTGCAGTATCTAGAAAAAAAATATTTTTCAAAAACTTTTAGTTTACTTGAGATTAAAATGTATTTTAATATGTAATATTCAAATAATTTAATTTTGTAATTATAGAACTTTTAAGACTATTTAAACACTTTTTAAAACCTTTAATACAACTTCAGGTACGCCCTTAGTCTCCCACTTATGATCATAGTTGCCATCATTGCTCTTACAAAAATAACTTGTCATCATTGCACTTCAATGATTTGTGACTAGAGTCCCTCCCCCACCATTGAAATGGTTGACACTACTGTTATTATCATCACCGCCATCGCCACCACCAATTATTTTTATAGGCTTTCACCCATCAACACATAGGATTAAAATTAGGATTGTTTGATAAGTTGACTCCGACTTCACTCTGACTTCGCATTGTCGGAATTGGATTTGGATTTGTTGTCTAATAGACTTTGATTTCAATTTCAAATTTGACCTTTGACTGTGTCTCCAACTTTAACAAAAATGTGTATTGTTTATATATTGATCATATATACTTATATATAAAAATTTAGAACTCATTGTATAAAAAATAATAGTATAGGACAACCCACCGATAGACCTAGAATTGAATGGATAGAATTGTACCGGCACCATTCCTTCACACCATGTATAATGGATATATTGCTAGTCTATTAACTCATTATCTATATTCTTATATTATGTAACTAGATTCGAATACCATATCTAGCTTGTAGTTGAATGGTTGATTGTTTTTCTTATTTGTAATTTATTTAGCAATGAATGTTTGGATGATATAGCAATTGGACCCTGATGGCTCATGGCTGCTCTTGCCTCGTTGCTTGTTAGCAGTTATTTGGGGCCTTTGAGTGTTTGTTGACCAATCATCGAACAATTGTTTTATTGGTTTTAGTTGATTTTAGAGTCTGAAACTCTAATATAAAATTATCTAATAGAATATCTTTTTTTTTTCGATTTTATTATGAATGATATTATATTGAATGAAGGTTAAGGGGCCTACTTTATATTCTTAGTAATATTTTTGGTTTTTTCCCCCCTATCTAAAACATGTTCCCCCCCTTTTTTTCCCCTTTTCTCTTTTTTGTAGTGTTTTTAGTAAATTTAAACTCGGAAGCCCACAATAAATAATATGTTATCCGTACAATCTTTTTAAAAATGAGCTAAATATGAAAAAAAAAAAGTCAAAATCCAACTCTGCTTTGACTCCAATCTGACAAATCGGAGTTGGAGTAGGATAGGAGCCTATGTAAGTCGGAGGCGGAACTATCCATTTCATCTAGTGTGAAGTGAGGTAGCCAGTTGATATCTTAAGATATGGGCTTATCAGGTTCGAATTACAAAGACGGAGTCGGAGTTGAATTTCCTGGATGCCAACTCCGATTCAGTTGGTGTTGAACCCTAATTAAAACTGGCCACCAAATGATTTTAAGGTCATCAAATAACATGCCAAATATAAGTACTTATATAAGGAGGGGAAAAAAATGCCAAACAGGCAAATTGTCTTTACCATCATTCTGGAGTTTGAAACTTAAGACGGTCAAATTGAAGTCACTAAATTAGAAGGCTTTGCATGAACACCCTCCACTACACATCAACTAACTTTTGAAAGCTGAAACAATCCCCTAAAAATATTTTTGCATGATTAAAAGACAATGCGTTTCACTTTCTTCAATCTGGTTTCTTCAAGTTCAAGCAATTATCTGTCGCTTGACCAAACAATTCTTGGACCTGTTTTAACTCCTTCTCTGGCACCACCATAAAACAATGGGACTTTTAGATCCAAGCAGTTACAAAACTAATTCTCATTTAGTTAGAGATAGGAACAAGTAAAGAGTAATGCATTGGCTTAGAACCACGATCATCCAAAATATGTTGTTAATCAATTTTCTAGAGGCGGCAGATAGAAGATTGCTGTATTACAAATCAAACACTTGTGTCCCAGAGATATATAAAACAGATGTCAGACCATCTGAAGATGCCTAAAAGAGGTGGATCGCTTGACAGAAGATCCAGCCATACACCCCAAGTGCTCGTGCACACATCGAAGATCAAGACAGAAACCAGGTTTTATAAACTAGCAAATGACTTTAATCCTTATTAGATTCCCAACACAAATCAGTCTGAAGACAAGTCTTTGGGCCCAATATAGCAAGCATTATATTATTTGTTTGGCTGTCTAGAGTAGGGCAAAGCATCTCCCCCAAAGGTGTCGATTTATCCTCACTAAAATCAAGCACAGACTCTTCCACTGTTTCATTCAACACAGAGTAGCATATTTCATTATGTGATCTGTGTTTTACTTAGTGGGAGGCCCTTATGGGCAGCTACTCGGAGGTGGTGATTGAGTCTAAGCGTTTCTTTATCTCTAACGAAGGGGGCTTATGTAGTGTTATTGAGAAGAGATGGAAGGTAGAGCATAAAGCTCTGTTCGGAAGTGTTGCTGTGAAATGGCTCGTGAAATTGCTTGACGATTGTGCAAAAGGAGGGAAGAATAAGGAGTTTCACTTGGCCACCAGAGAAGGTTTTAGCAGTTTCATAGGCCAGAGATGCTCCAATAGTAGGGGGCGATTTCTAGAGGTTAGTGAGTATACCCAAGGGGGAAGGAGGAATGTCCTCTGTTTTCCGGAAGGGGAAGGAGGCTGGGAATGGCGAAAAATAAGAGAACAACTGTTGGCTTGGCAAAATCGAAAGAAAGAAGCTCATGAAGAACTTAAGCCTAAAAGTCGAAGATGGGAGAGAAGGGGGATTTGTCGTGGTCATACAAGGAGGTCCTCTTGGCGGAGACTCCGATGCAGAGTAATGAAAAGAGAGGTGGTGATGTGTCGACCGTTAGACATCGTCGGCGTGAAAGGCAGTCTTTGAAGCCCCAAGACACCTCGAGCCTTGAGGTTGTCAGGTCTGAAGCATGGGTGCTTCGCAAGTTGTTGATGGAGACGCAGCGGCAAATTCGGGTGCTACAGAAGGATATGCATACTGTAGTACGAATTGTCGGGCAACTTAAGGTAAGAGATGAGCTGGGGGGGGGGGGGGGGGTATTTCTAATATTAAATCTGATGGATCCGGGCAGCTCATGGCAGGTGAGCTCAAGCTCAAGCCCAAGCCCACGACCCAATCAAAGAAGGGAAAAGGTAGGGTCACATGGAACCAAGCCTCAGGTTTTAGGGCTCGAGCCCAGGGACCTCCAACAAAGCCCGCTAGGTCCATTCCGGGCCCATCAAAGCCCACATCTGCATTTGGGGGGAATTCAAGTGGGGCCGGGCCAGCAGTTCAGGCCCAATCTCCTTCGACGCCTAGCGTAGGGCTCGAAAATGGGTCGGGCGTTTTCCAGTCCATGCTGCGACCCGAACCTCCTGTCAACGCTGAATCGTTCCAATCCCTCGGATTTGTGCCGGAATCTTTACCATCAAGGGTCTCGCCGATGGTCGGAGTTCAGACGGCGCCGACAATGCCGATGACGACAGGAAATGACATTTCGACAGCTGTTGGCTCTCAGACGGCACTAGCTGAGTCTAGGAAGGATTTACCGAAGTAGATATTGCTAGAAAACACATCTGTTCAGCTAAGAGATGACCAGATTTGGCCGAAAAAGGGGTGCAGAGTGCTCCTCTCACCGGCAGACTACTCCCTATATCATGAGGGTGCTTTCGAAGTGACAGAGGATGAAGATGAGGACTCGGATGATTTAATGCACTCGGTGGGGGATGATTTGCTTCTCTCGGATACGCTACAAGGCTTGGAGGAATTTTCTGTGGATGAGGAGTTTCAAAATCCAAATCCTCTCAATTATTTTTATCCGGAACAATCAGATTGGGTTTTGCATATGGCAAAAGAGATTCATTAGCTGGTGGGGATTAGATGTGAAGGTTATGAAGAGCAATTTATGGCTTTGCTAATAGCCATGGACGCAGGACATAACCAAAATCGCAAAAGGACTTCCAAGCAGAACAGAGAATTAAATCGTCTTACCTGGTCTTTGAACCCAGAGGGTCTTTCTAGTAAGGGTAGGATGAAAGGAAAGGGGCTGGCCTTTCCTCAATGAAACCAAAGATTGTGGCGTGGAATGTTCACGGACTCAATGAAGTAAACAAGCGTTTGCGGATACGTCATTTGCTTCGTGAGTGAAAAGCGGATATAGTATGTCTCCAAGAGATAAAACTGAAGTTTATCAGTAGGAGTATGGTGCAGAGTTTGTGGAGCAGCACTCATGTGAATTGGGTGTACATGGATGCTTTGGGGGCATTGGGAGGAGTCATTATTTTGTGGGACCGACGGGTGGTGGAAAAAGTGGAAGACTACATTGGTAGGTACACAATTACTTGTATGTTTAGATGTGTGTCAGATAATTTCTTGTAGGTTTTTGTAGGTGTGTACGGGCCTAATATTGATGCTGACAGACAAATTTTGTGGGATGAATTAGCAGGGCTTCACAGTTGGTAGAATGCTCCTTGGTGTATTGGGGGTGATTTTAATGTGGTAAGATTCACCAGTGAAAGATCCGATAATAGAAGAGTGAGGCAAGCTAGCCTGAACTTCTCAGAATGTATCTTTGATCTAAATCTGGTGGATCTTCCGCTTGGGGGAGGGTCTAGCTACATGGTCCAATAATCAGTCTTGGGCTAGGTTGGACTGCTTCCTCATTTTTCCAGAGATGGAGAATCACTTTCCAGATATTTGGCAAAAACGTTTGGATCGCCTTTCTTCTGACCACTGGCCCATCTTGCTTGATTGTGGTGACCTTAGGAATGGACGCCGTTACTTCAAATTTGAAAATATGTGGTTGAAGACGGAAGGTTTTAAAAATTTAGTCAAGCAGTGGTGGACCTCTTATCAGTTTGTTGGTTCTCCGAGCTTCATTTTCATTAACAAATTGAAAGCCCTTAAGAGGGATCTGAAGTCTTGGAACACTCAATCCTTCGACAACCTTGGGGAAAATAAGAATGCCTTAATGAGAGATATTCAGGAATTAGAGAGGATTCAATTAAAATGTCTGATCACCCAAGAAGAGCAAGATCAGAAGACTTTGCCGGTAACGGATCTTGAGAAGTTGATTTTGTTGGAAGAAGTCTCTTGAAGCCAAAAATCAAGAGCCTTATAGCTTCGGGAAGGAGACCGTAACACAAAATTCTTTCATAGGATTGCCAATTCCCACAATAGAAACAACAACATTGAGGTTTTAAGAATTGATGGGATTGATTGCAAAGAAGAATGTACTATTCGAAATCACATTGTTGACTTTTATGAGAACCTCCTTAAGGAACAAGATGGTTGGAGACCTAACCTTGATGGTTTAGCCTTTGGTTCGATTGACTCAGCAGATGTAGCCTGGCTTGAGTGGGCTTTTGAGGAAGACGAGGTGTCCAATGTAATTCAGAACATGGTTAAAGATAAAGTACCCGGGCCGGATGGCTTCTCAATGGGATTTTTTCAAGAATGTTGCGAGGTGATTAAAGAAGACTTTATGAAGGTATTTCGGGAACTATTTACAGTTGGAAAATTTGATAAAAGTCTCAGTGCCACCTTTCTGGCATTAATCCCCAAAAAAAAGGGGCTATCGAGATCAAAGATTTTCAGCTGATTAGTCTAGTGAGTGGGATTTATAAGATTATCTCGAAAGTTCTTACCAATCGACTTAGTGAGGTTATTGGGAAGCTTATATCCAAACCTCATAATGCTTTTGTTAAAGGCAGACAAATTCTTGATGCGGTTCTTATAGCAAATGAATCTATCGGCAGCAAACTGAAATCAGGCAGCACAGGGATCCTGTGTAAAATAGATATGGAAAAAGCTTATGATCGTGTCAACTGAGATTTTCTTCTATATCTTCTTGACAGGTGTGACTTCGGGGAAAAATGGAGGAACTGGATTAAGTGGTGCATATCTACTACTAGATTCTCGATCCTTATTAATGGTTGTCCCAAAGGTTTTTTTTCAAGTTTCCGTGGCTTGAGACAAGAAGATCCATTATCCCCTTTGTTATTTGTTATTATCATGGAAACTCTTAGCAGAATGCTTTCAGCATCGGTAGAAAATGGCCTGGTAAGTGGATCCCCTCTTGGAATACCTGCACGGGATACTTCTAATATATCTCATTTACTTTTTGCAGATGATACGCTTGTACTTTGTGAGACTGAGTGAGACCAGGTTCGAGTTCTAAAGGCCTTATTCCTTTGTTTTGAGGCAGTGTCGAGCCTGAAAGTGAACTATGACAAATCTGAAATGGTGCCTGTTGGAGACGTTCAAAATCTGCAGGAGTTGACCGATACTTTTGGATGCAAGCCTTCTTCGCTCCCTATGACATACTTGGGTCTCCCGTTGGGTACTGCTTCAAGGGCGGCCCATATTTGGGACACAGTAATCGTTAAGAGTAGAGAGGAAGTTAGCAGGATGGAAGATGATGCACTTGTCTAAAGGGGGACGTGTCACATTGTTAAAGAGTACTATTTCTAACTTACCCACTTATTTTTTATCACTTTTTCCTATTCCGGCTAATGTGGCAGGTCGTCTTGAGAAGCTGCAAAGAGACTTCTTGTGGGGTGGTTTGGGAGAGGAGTTCAAATTCCATTTGGTAAAATGGGAGATGGTTTGTCGTCCCTTATCAAATGGCAGTCTAGGCATTCGTAACTTGAGGATATTCAATCAGACTTTATTTGTAAAATGGCTATGCAGATACCATCAGGAACCAGAGAGTCTTTGGAGAGTGATGATCGATCATAAGTATGGGGTGGCATGGGGCGAGTGGTGCACCAATGAAGTGAGGGGGGCAAGTGGTGTGGGGTTGTGGAAAAACATCAGAAGTATATGGGGGGCTTTTCAGCAGCACACTAGGCTTCGATTGGGGATCAGTTCAAAAATCAGATTCTAGAAGGATGTTTGGTGTGGAGATAGGGCCTTGGATGTAGTTTTTCCCACTTTGTATCATATTGCAAGCGCCAAAGACATCACTGTGGCAGAGGTCGTGAGGTTAACCGAGGGAATTTGTTTTGGAACATTAATTTCAACCGGGCGACACAAGATTGCAACAGAGCACTTTTGTGGAATTTTATAGTCTCATTTATTCTCAACGACCAAGCTTGTAAAATGAAGATAGCTTGAGATGGACCCCAACAAGAAGAGGAACTTTCATTGTTCATTCTTATTATAAGGTCCTTACTCAAGTACCTGAGATCTAGTATTCGTGAAGACAGATATGGTGTCACAAAGCTCCCCTGAAAGCGGTTTTTTTTGTGTGGACAGTTTCGCTATGAAAGATTCTTACAACAGATAACTTGAGGAAAAAAAGAGTTATCATAGGAGATTGGTACTGCATGTGTCATAACAGGGGCGAGTCGGTTAACCATCTTCTGATACACTGCGAGATTGCTAGGGCACTATGGAATAAGATTTTTACTAGATTGGACTTAGCTTGGATAATGCGGGGGACGGTGGGGGCAGTTGTGGCGAGATGGCTCCCCACGCGAGAAGGGAGACAGATTAAAGTTGTGTGGCGGATGATTCCCATATGCATTTTATGGTGTCTTTGGCAAGAGCGCAATGAGAGAATTTTTGAAAACAAGGAGAGATCTCGAGAGGAGTTGATAGTTTTCTTTTTTATAACTCTGTGTACATGGTCCAATGCCCTGGACTTTTAAGGTATGGACTTTCATAATTTCCTTGTATCCAATGCGCCGTCCTAAAGGGCTTTTTGTTTATTTTGTTTTCCTTGTAATTGGCTTTTGCCTCTCTTATTAATAAAATTTTTACTTCTAAAAAAAAATATAAACTAGCAAAAATTGCTATTCATCATCCTCTAATATGGCATCAAATGTCTGGAATTAAAAATATCACATAGTTTTCTAATCATATGATGCCAAATGGATGATAAGTAAGATAATAAATAGTAATTTTCAAAACCAGTACCTTTTGGTAGGCACTTGAAATTAACATTTCTCTCTGGCTATTTTTCCTCTAAACAATTGCAATGAGAGATTGCTTCACAATCGTAAATGAATTTTTATGAAAGATGCACAAGGCCAGATACATACCTGCAGCTTCGAGTTGTCTCTGAAGTTCCTGGCCGACAGCATCATTTTCAGCCTGCGCAATCAGATCACATTGGAAACTGTTTAGAGAAAAGATGTTAACTTGTTAAAATCCACCATGCGAGAGCTGTTGGTAAGTAGTCAACTCCATACCTGGAGTTCCGCGATCCTTTTCAGTTGAGCTTCTTCACCTCCGTCTGACAATGGAAGTGCTGCAACCAGCGCATCAAACTGCGAAAGCACAAAGCGTTAGCATTCATATAGTCGGAACACAATCCAATACATCGACAAACAAGATGTTATTGTCAAATCCTATGCGGATGGATCAACAGAGAGCAAGTAATCATATCCCAAAGTTTTTCTATATATTTAAAAATTATAAATCTTTTCGGTTGTTGATACAAATTTCATTCCGAGTAAATCAATCAAACTTGCAGTAAGTTTCCTCTAACGTAACTGGACATGCTGCCTAAATTTTCAGTAGTCCGCTGCCAGTATGAGGAGGAAACTGCTGATTGCTGACGGACAAAATTTTGAACCGTTTAATTTTCTGAAAATATTCAAAGAGAAATGCAATTGAATGTATATATGTTTTTCAAAATGATGGAAACTCACGACAATATTTGAGGTCTAAAATCAATTAACCTGTTTAGCGGCCTTGACGAGAGTAGCGCCGAGAAGCTTGGGTTGTTCGGAGGTGTTGGGAGCTTCGGCGGCATCGTCGGTAGGAACAGGTGGCGGTTCGGGGTAATTGGGAGAGAGTCGGACAGGGGGAGCGTCCCTCTGGAGTGAACCGAAAGTGTTGAAGGCTAGAGCTGCGACCGTGTTGACTTGATCTTGCAATTGGGAGATTATGTCCATCTTTTTCCGCAACACAAAGCTTCACAATCCCTAATCAAATATTCTCCGACTTTTGGGAGGCGATGACGATGGAGCTCCGAGAGGAAGAATCTTATTTTATCTTGCCATTAGAACGTCGGCGTTTGGATGAATTACAGTCTACAGAGAGGTATATTGCCTATTGGTACCTTTGTCTAGAAAGGAATATGGGCTTAATCCATAGTCAGTCTGGGCCTGCCACAATGAATCAATCGTACCCAGAAATATAATAGAATAGCAGCATATATTTTTCTCGAGTCTACTTTATAATAAGATTTTTTTTATTATATAATTAAGTATATTAAATTATGTAAATTTATAATATTTCTTAATTCTTATGAACTTCTTAATATTTTCCCTCTTTAATGTTCTAACAATAGTGTGCGTAGGCAAGCTGGACCAAAAACAAATAAATACTTATACTAAGCACAAAACCTACAAAAATATCATGGTGATGATCACCAGATAAAAATCTGACGTTAATTTTCAAGAGAATAACTTAACAAAGCTTACAAATATAACAAAACCATTAAATAGTTATCAGATACAGGGGGAGACTAGTGTTGCATTCAAGCGCCATGACTATCCTGCTACATATTTATTCTCATCAAACCTGAGACTATCCTCATGTCCTTTCTCCTATGTTTAATTTCAAGAAAAGTTCTCGGGTCTTATTGTAGGGATCTAAGATTGTGGTACCAGGTCATCTTTGACACCATTTTCAATCTTGCTCGTGGTACCAGAACTATGGATCATAGATTCCATCATTCCTGGAATAACAGATTCTTTGGAGGCAAGCTTGGACACTGCTGGAGTAACCTCTCCCTCTACTGTCATTGCCGGTTGGCTGGTCTGCAACATTGGGTGTGATCCAAACTCAGCAGTATCGGCAGAATCACTTGGAGGCCTTCCATTTGAGAGGGACGTGCCAGTTCCACTTAAAGTCTCAATAGCAAGCTCCGGTTGTGTATCTTGTGCTATATCTTTCTGTGGAGACACCTGCTCTTCCATCAAATTGTCCACGGGCTCCTTCATCTGTTCAGGAGACGTGGCCTTGTGTTCAGCATATACAAGAGTTTGGCTGCGTTCAAGATTTGGGTTCTTCACTTCATTATGAACCAATTCATTCTGCTTATGGTCAAGACTAACGTCTTTATGTTGAATTTGAGGCTCTTTAGTAGCAATTTCAACGCCTGGCACTATGTTAACAACTGGTCCAGAATGATTCTGGTTTTGAATCTTTAGTTGCCTCTCCATCAATACTACATCTTTTTATCAGTGGAGCTTCGCATTCTAGCAATGCCTCATCATGTTCAACAGCCTTGTGATGATCCGGCTGTGATATAGTAGACGTAAATTGGCTCTCAAGTCCAGACTCCAATGTTTGCGGTGGCACTTCATTTCCTCCCAAGGAAAGACCTGCATCATTCTTTGGCAAATTGGCCACCGTAGTTAACCACGATCAGAGGCAGATTTGTTCTCGGGTGGATTTCGGATTGGAGTCCAAAGCTCAGGAGATAGAAATTGATCTGAAAGTTCAGGTACTTGGTTATTAAGCTCAGTGGGTTGCTTACCGCCTTGTCCTGATAGGAACAGAATTATGTAGCTCTGTTTGAGGGTTGAGAACTGCAATTGGGATCTCTTTTCTATTGTACATCTTAACATGTGGAGCAACATCATTTGCTGTCGTAATTGGAGTGAACCGTCCAGGAAGAAATACAATACCCCTCAGATGAGTGTCAGCGTCCCCTACCTTAACATCAAGAAGATATCCAGCATCAAATGAACCTTCAATGACACCAGTGATCACCTGACCCACCATGCCACCATTAATGTCAGCACTTGTATCCGTTCCTTCTTTATTTTTCCTCATACCGTCAAATGCAGGCATAATGGGATTCTTTTTCCCAAGCACCTGATTTTCATCCTTACGTGGATGACCATGTTTCCGTTTCATAGGGAGGTCTGCAGGAGAAAAAGAACTGGTTCTTTAACTCTGTTGGTCCATCTTGCACAAATGGATGCAAATCAAATGACGTTTTACAATGGCCTTTGAAATATTCCCTGCAAACATTAAAGAAAAACCAATTTTATGATTTGCACAAAACTTGGTCAATGATATAAAATTGGTGATTTTCTGGTTAACTGAGCTGAACCGATATATAAGTTCCAAAGTACCAGTGCCAATAGTGCATATATTGCACTAAATTATGCTTCAGTTTGTTGGCAAAGATATTCAACTTTCATATTATTTCAGATTATTGATAAATTAATATACCTGTGCCAATATGATAATTGCTAAGCTACGACATTACTCCATGACAAACCTATATACCTGATATATATAAGTACTTATCAATATATATATATATATATAAAAGTAACATGAACCAAGCTTAACTATGGTCATATGTGCTAGAATGATTCACCCAAGAAGATACGATAACACTGGCATCCTAGTGCAGGATAAAGTGTTGATAAGCATAGCATGTCCAATAAAACTACGAATCTTTTGGGGGCAAAGGGAGGGGGATCTGCAGGACTACCTCAATAGTTAAGCAACAATTACAAACATGTCATGTAGAAATCCATACCAAAATTTGTACGCACGTCCCTAAATATGACTCACTAATTATTCATCCAAATTGCAAAAGACCAAAAGTATTACTTAAAATGCTACCTCAGCAGCAAAGAGAGGGGCAGTAAAAAATGAAAGAAATACACATTTACAGTAAATATGCCACCATAGTCCTAATTCATAAAAAAATGAGCATTTTCATATAAATGAACTTTTTATAGTAACTGAACAAAAACTATTTATCTCTACCTGCACAATCTATGTTAACCCCTGAAGCCAGAGCCGAACTCATGACATGGAAATTTGGCTAAGTTGGGGTGGGTAGCCAAACTATGATTTAAAGCAAAAACTCATAAACGCTTGTTCTCTCTTCATCTGAACCTCTAGATGTCATGTAGTAATGTTAAAGCACCATGATGCAATCAAATATTTGAAGATGAACTTATTATTGATCTGAGCCACTTATAAGACATTTATAAATCAGAGCAACTCTCATCATGTATCGTTTAAATGAACAATGTAAAGAGAAAAAAAGGTCACATTCTAATTCAAGAATCCTGACTATTTTACTTCATACGAACATAATTTTATTCTGTTTGTACGGAATAAAATTTGTAAATCCTATCACAAGTAAACAATCAACAGACTAAAAACACTTGGATTATTTATAATATCAATAAATTCTTTAAGCATAAAAAAGTAATATAAACCAAGCTGAGAAAGTCAATACTTCCCAAAATCTCCTAATGCTCACAAGATGGTCAACAATATTTTTTATTTCACGATTAACATCAAGATCCACAGGAAATAATTTATCTCCATCAATATTTGCTGAAAAAGGAACAGTAATTTTCTTCTAATAGGAGGAAAGAATGGAACAGAGAAGCTGCATCTAAAATTTCGAATGTGAATGACACGCTTGAGGGAAGTCCAGAAATACAGCCATGGAACTAAATCGTCCTAGTTTACTGAAATTTTCATACAGGACCATTCAACAGTCATACCTATCATTATTTATATGTTACAAAATTCAATTGGGTAAAAAAGATCTAAATCCTCCGTTGCCAGAAAGACATGATCAAAACAAACAACAACAAACATAAAATTCAGGACGAAAACAAGTATCCGAAAAAAAAAAAGTTTACATTTTAATAAAACAGAAGACCCGATACAAAACAGAACAACCTAAAGACTCTCAATAAGCATAGGTTTGGCTCCAAGTAAGCTAGGTCGATCTTAGGATTTAACAAAACCCAGAAACAAGCTGCCATGAATGATATAGCATCACAAACAGAAATGTACAACATAAAACAAAAAACAAAAAACCAAAAAAAGTTCACACCCTTTCAAAAATTGCATGCAAAAGAATTTGTTCCTAATGCCCAACAGTTCTGCATTTTGAACTGCATTAACCATTTCAGTCAATCTGATCAAGAATTAGAAATCTCAGCTCACTAATGAACTAACGCGCAATAAAACAAGACCAACGCCCTTCTACCTCGGATCAAACCCTAAATAACTTACGGGCCCAAGAAGCTATTTTTTACTTTCTGCATCAACAATGATACAAAGTTGAAACAATTACACAAATGTAAAAAAATTATTATAGAAACGCAAAATGTAGATTGAAATACTAATATAAGGGTTGCCAAGGCGCCAATGATTTGAGAAGCGAGAAAGGCTTTCGAGGAACCGACCAAAAAATCGGAAAAACCTGCTGTAAATTTGTAATGGTGGGAAATACTAGGTCGTTTATTTCTTTGGACTTCTCTCGTGTGTTTGGTTCGTGGGATTTTCTCACAAACCGTAACGGAACGGACTAGGAATTGGCGCTAGGTCGACGACCATTTCTCTTCGGCTATGAAACGTTGCGATAAGGTAAAAGCTTGGTTGGATTTGGAACAGAAAGAGAGATGATGATCTGCCATTTTATGAACAGTCCGACCAAGCCCATAACGTTCACTCATCAAGTTCATGTCGTTTAAGTCATTGGTTAGCTGGTCAGGTCAGATTAATTACCGAGCTTTCAACTCCAAATATCAGTTTTCGCCAGAGGCCTAATTATATAACCTTGGACTTGTCATTTTCGGTCGGGATTGGATGGGTCCTATTTTCATCCCAACCATGTAATAATGTATTAATTGGCCTTGCTTTAACTCTGGAAAAAGCAGAAGAAAGCAAAAGTCGAAAGAACAATTTTGGGCACAAATAAGATCTATAAAGTTCTTTTCATGGTATGTTAAATTAGAGACTTCATTTTTTAAATATTACTGATAACTTTTAGTAAGAGTTTTATGAATAGTTAAAAACTTTTTAAAATATGGATTGATAGACATTAAAAACATATCATATAATGGCAGGAAAACGTTTTACAATTTAAATTTTTCACTTATTTAATGGGATGGCTAAGAGATTATCTATGGTTAAACTCTTCACAACTTATTAATGGATATAACTATTTTGATATGAATAATTTATCAGTTTGGGTGTGGATGTTCTTATTTGGACATCTTGTTTGGGCTATTGGATTTATGTTCTTAATTTTCTGGCGTGGATATTGGCAAGAAAATAAAAACTTTCTTTTTTATTCGTCATGTTCAAGAGACTAAAGCAAGTGTTGGATTCCAAGCTGGTGTTAAAATTTATAAATTGACTTATTATACTCCTGAATATTAAAGCAATGATACTGATATCTTGGTAGTGTTTCGAGTAAGCCCTCAATCTGGAGTTCCGCCTGAGGAAGCAGGGGCAGCAATAGCTACTGAATCTTCTACTGGTACTTGGACAACTGTATGGAGCGATGGACTTACTAGTCTTGATGGTTACAAAGGACGATGCTACCACATTGAGCCAGTTGTTGGAGAAGAAAATCAATATATTGCTTATGTAGCTTACCCCTTAGACCTTTTTGAAGAAGATTCTGTTACTAACATGTTTACTTCCATGTTTATTTATATAAAAAACATGAAAATCTATTTGACTAGACTCATTATAAAAAAGTATATTTGCAATATACATACACAAGCGTTCCATATTCTTTATAAAAAATATGAGTAAATTGAGACTCGCATAAAAAAAACTAATTTTTTGATAATGAATTTCATTCTTTTTAAAAAGAGGCACGGTGCTTATATATCCCATAATTATATCTAGCATTATTTTTATAAAAATATGTTTGAATGTGTCGGCGCCCCAGCTTGCGCTTGAGATCGTACGCAAACCGTGACGTCGGGGATAAGCGTCACAGGGAAGTTCACCCCTCGTCTTATCGTGTACTGGATTTTATTTTTTTAAAGTTGTCGCAGCGGAAAAAGGTCAAACCTTTCTATGCGTATATCACATAGCTTAATACAATTACATCCCAAAATATTACATTACCATTAATATAAACATAAGGATCCTTCATAAGTGTTCATTCTTCCAAAAAAACAGAAGACCAAAATATATGCATATAAGTACAAAAGCTGTATAGGTGATCCCCTGTCATTACTTCCTAAACCATCGTTTCCTTCTTGATCACCTTGAAATTTGGGCTGTAATGGAGGCGGTCCAAATCTAAGGTCGGTCCCACCTCATAACTCATCCCAGAGAATGACTTATAAAGGCAACCCATGTGGAGGGAATCGTCTATGCCGAGAACTATACAACACCCGGTAGGGTGTATATTACCCAAAACGTATGCAACTAGGGGTAGTGCTTTCGCCGCCCAACAGTTTAGGTAGTCAAGAGTCACTAACTCGGAAGTGAAGGACTCAGTCGGGCTCATAGGGTCCGAGGCAACGTCTCTGGGGTCATACTCTTTAAAGTCGTCATTACCTGTAACTACTTCTATCATTCCAAAAAGGTGATAGTGGAGAAATAAACTGGGGTGAGATTTCGAGAGAAATCTCAGTAAGTACATTTATATCAGAACAAAAGCAATTTAAGCATACGGATAAATGAATAGTAAATAATCAGTCATACTTTATGCATTATGAGACTCATGACTTTATGGTATGCACATGCTCATGCTCATGCAATGTGTTTTCAATTTCCCTTTTCATTTTGTTTTCTCTTTATATGCTTGCTTATAATCTCAGAAAAAACAACACATTTGAGTTTCCTTTCAAAATTCCTCTTTTCACAAATACTTTTCATTTTTCTTATTTTAGGCGTCATTTATCATCATATCATATATGGCTCGAAAACCCATCTTTTGTCATGACCCTCTGTTGGACACCTCACGATTCTCCTACGCACTGTGTGTTCATGCTAGTTACCGTAGCACCTGGCGACCATATCAAACCTAAGTAGCTATGTTTTGCACCCTTTCGCACTCTTCATCACTTGGCGATTGATCATTCATCGAGCGACTACAAACTTTTCTATATCGGTGAGGCCGAATCCAATACCGTCCTGTATGCACCCATTAACTTTAGGTGCGACCACGCTTCGAATACCTTTTGGAGCCATACATGGTCTATCGACGGTTCCTTGTCGACCCAGGGGCTTTCATTCAACTTTAATCACTTTTGAGTGAACATGGAGTTCCACTGGGATACTACCCCGTCCCCAGCCTTTGGTGTCGACGCCCTAACCCACGCTTGGGATCGCACGTGAATAGAAGCGTCGGGGACGAACAACACAAGGAAGTTCACCCCTCGTCGTAGGATGCATTTAGTTTTTTTTTTTTTTTGAAACGTCAAGTAAAGATTTTCGCAGCGGAAATAAAAAGGCTAAGCCGTCAATAACATACATAACATGGTTAGACTACGGATCCCAAACATAATATTAAACATAGCCAGGATTTAATATTTACATAACTTGTCCAAGAAACCAAAATAGTGCTTCCCACAGGTGGGAAGACTTTTT
Organism: Platycarya strobilacea; assembly: GCA_036898215.1. Lineage (NCBI taxonomy): Eukaryota > Viridiplantae > Streptophyta > Magnoliopsida > Fagales > Juglandaceae > Platycarya > Platycarya strobilacea. The sequence goes on from CM072547.1 coordinate 15,820,201, forward strand.
CCAAAAGCAATAATACAGGGCATCAAAATACAATACGGGTCCTAACACTGCCTATATGTTCATCCGACGGGTTCCTTCTTCACTTCTTAAGGTTCGGGCCCCAGCGAAGCCGGTCCAAATCCAGGCTAGGCCCTACCTCACATAGCGCCCTAGTAGGCGTTCCAAAAATGCGCCCCAAGTGAAGGGACTCGTCCATCCCTAATACTAAACAACACCCTGAAGGGCGTAGCCCAACATAACTGTACATAGTCACCTTCAGTGACTCCATCTCCCACTGACCCGGGCGGTCTAGTGGTACTGGCCCCTTAAGGGCGGCCTCAATCGGACCCTCGAGGGTCCGACGTGTCATCTCCGGGGTCGTACCCTTCTGATCCATCCTCACCTGCAAGTACTTCTATCGTTCCAGAGAGGGCACGATAGTGGGAATACAAAAAGTGGGGTGAGATTTCGGAAGAAGTCTCAGTAAGTACATCTATACTCTATCAGAAGCAATTTTAGGCATATAGTAAGGTGAATAACAAACAAATCTTTTTACGTATGCATTAACATGGGACTTATGCCTAGACTGATGCACATGCTCGTGACGAAAATTCATCTTTCATTTCTTATTCTCAATCTCCAAAATCATACTTGTTCAAAACGCATAGCAAAACTTCTTTGATGCATATTCTTTCGAAAACAAAAAAAAAAAACTCTTGTTCGAAAACTTTTTGTCTTTACTTATCTTAGGCGCCACTTATCATATCACATCATATATGGCCCGAAGACCCTTTTCTTTTCGTCATGACTTCTTATTTTGGACACCTCACGGTTCCCCTACGCACCGTGTGCTCCCCGCTAGTTACCGTCACACCCGGCGACCAAGTCGACCAAAGTGAATACGTTTCGCGTCCTTTCACGCTATTCGTCGCTTGGGGATTTCTCTCCAAGCGACTACAAACTTATCAGATGGCGAGGCCGAGGCCAACACCGCTTATAGGACACCCACTAGCATTAGGTGCGACCACGCTCCGGACACCTATGTGGAGCGATACATGGTCTGCCGACGGTTCTTTGTCGACCCAGGGGCTTTCACTCGACTTTAATCACTCCTGAGTGAACAGGGAGTTCCACTGGGGCACTACCCCGTCCCAGCCTTTGGGGTTCTTATAAAAATTTACTTCTTTTCTTTTCTTTAAAAAAAACTTAATCTTTTCTTTTCTTTTTCTTAAAAACATGCTTGACTCAAAACATGCTTTTCGTGCTCATGCATGGGATATGCAACATTTGACCTTGTAGATGCAAGAACTCGAGACGAACCCGAGTACACACGTGTAGTCGCATTTCTTTCAAAACCTTGTACCATAGACTCGTACTTATGGGAAAAATATCTAAACAAAAGCATTAGAGGGAGGCGGGGTGCTCGGCATTCACCCCTAGGGTTTGGGCCGAGACCCTACTTTGTTTCCTATTGATGTTTTCTTCTTCCTTTGATCTCCCTAACACCATTTCGCCTAAATTCGTAATTTTTTAAAATAATTTCCTAGCCTTAATAGGGTCAAACCCAAAACCTATAAGGTCCTCAAGCCTTACGTTTTCTTCTTTCAGTCTTTCCACTAAGGCACTACTTGAACGATCTAGGTGAATCCGAACCCATACATGTCATACTCCCAATACACATACTTCTTTCCTCCAAAATATCCAAACATGAATATAAAGTGAATAAGAGATTAAAACTTCATAATTTTTCTCTTCTAGAACTTCTCCAAAAATATAACTCCGCAAGCATGCATTATCATACTCATTAAGCAATAATAACACCAACATCTTCCAAAAATTATTACGACTATTTTTCCACCAATGCTTCATACACTTTTCATCCTAGCATGGCATTTCTATATGCACAATATTTGCAAAGATGCTTCCCCAATATCATAGTATGCATATATCTTATATTCACCAACATTCAACTAACATCGATATCTACATGCATACATACTTTTTCTCATCGAACCATCAAAATCATCATCATCTCAAAATCCTTTACCCAATAAGATTATAGGTTTTACACATGAATCCTCATCAAGATAACCTTTGTACTCTTAAGTATTTATCATGGCATTTCTGAGCAAGTAACCAAACAATAAAACATATTCAAACATGTTCTCACACATTCAAGCACATTCACTTTAAAATATACGGAAATTGCTAAAGGTATAGTAAGGAGGTACTTACTTGTCTTCCTAGCTAGCTTATAGAACTTCTGAAAACAAAAGAAATGTTTAGTTAGATTGTGCTAAGAGTTTATTATTTCTAAAAGAAAGGCCCCCTTTTTGAAAGGTATAAACTTAAGGCTCTTTTTCATGCTTCTAGGTTTTTTGCTTTGAAATGGCTAAGTTACTTACCTCTTCTAGGCTTCCTCTTCTTCCACCAACACTACCTCCTTCTCCTTCTTAGTTTGGTGTGTTTAGGTGTTTAGGTGGTGAGAACAAGTGAAACCAAGTGGAGAGAAATGGGAGAGTGCCCTGAGATGCCAAGAAGGGAGAGGTGTGTGTGTGTGTCCGAAAAGTGCAAGTCCAAAAGGTGAAGGAACTAGGCCATTCGGCCAAGGCATTTGGCTAGCTTCTAGGCCACTCATTCCCCTATGTTTGAGTGACTTGTGATGGGCTTGAAAGACTCTTGAGTGACTCCCATCACTTGATCATATCAACCCTAATCCATCCTATCCTAGGTTTTGGAGATTATGCTCTCTCTTCTCCTTCTCATGGCCAGCCACATACCCTAGGGTTCCAACCCCTTTCTATCACTTCACATCCCCTCTTGTCTCCCATACTATCCCCTCACAAGTCATTCAAATGGATTTGAGAATCCATTTTTTGGGAAAACCCCCAAAGGAGGTTTCGGATTCCTCCATCCCTCATCTCATCCGAATCCTTCCCTCATCTCACTCTCCTTCTACTTTTGTCACATGCTTCCTCCATCAACCAATCACCTCACACCTCACACAAACTTGTCATGTCACTCTTACACAAATATTCATCTAAATTTGGTGGCAAGCAAGTCAAACAAGGAGGGGAGAGGTTCGGCTAAGGCATGACCGAAACCTTCACCCCTTTCTTTCCACTTTTGCTCCATCATTTCCCATCTCATGTCACTTCTCTTACACACCAAGTCTCATCCTATTGTTCACTATCCCCTCATGTCCTTTCCCCTAGATTTGGAAAGGTTTTAGGCAAGCAAATCCCAAGGCCATTCGGCCAAGGCCCTCACCGAAACCCTTCTCCTCTCTTCCCATCTCCAAGTCTTCTCAAATCCTTTCCACATGATTTTGCTAGATATGGTAGGATCCTATGTTGACTTATTTAGCAAAATCCTACACCTCACACACTTACCTAGGTAGGACAAGATGGATCCACTCATGGCTTTTCCTTTCTTCCTCCAACAAAACAACTAGTCAACTAGTCTCACCTACTAGAATTTCCTTCTCTCAACTACTAGTCTTGACTCAAATTACTATACTCTTTCTAGCTTGACATGTGTCACCAAGCTTGGGTTTGAGTTGTCTTATGGACCTCTTTCTATTGGACCTCTTTCTATGGACCCATGGGCTTTTCTCTCCCCCACTTAGGCCCAATCTCATGTCATGGCCTTAAGGCCCTTGAACTCTCAAGTCCATTTCTTAAGGCACTAGCTACCCATTTACCTAAATTACTAAGCCACATTAGTATAATTAGGCACAGAAAAATACTCTAAATTTTGGGGTCGTCACATTTGGGGTTCTTATAAAACTTTAATTAATTTTTTTCTTTTAAAAACATGTTTAAAACATGATTTTCGTGCTGTATGCATGAGATGTGAAACTCATGTCCCGGAACATATAAAATGGGTGACGAACATGATGCTTACTCTACGTTAAACTCTTTCAAAATTTTTGCACCCCATAATTTTACTCATTTCCTTCCCAAAATTACTTAATGGACCTCTAATACACTTAGGGGTGCTCGGCCCCTTCCCATTAGGGTTGGGCCAAGACCCTCCCTTTGTAATTTCCTAGCTTGTTGTCTCCTAATCTTCTCTAAGCGCTCCAATTCAATTCCAACCATTTAAATGTATTTTTCTAATCCTAAAACAAGGCTTGGCCGAAATTCTATGTCTTTTAATTTATTATTTTATTCACTTTTTCTTCTAAGATAACTCACCCAATGATTTAGGTGAAAACCACCAACCATGCTAGTGCAACCATTTTATTCATATACATCTAATGTCTCCAAATATTTAAGCATATCATTATAATATAGTACAATAATAAAATCAATAATCCCCCCCAAAGAAAACCTTAGATCCGAAATATATACATGCATAACCCATTATTTTCATCTCCAAGTCAAAATCTAGTAACCATATTTTCATCTTTACTCATCATGTTGATCACACCATATTCTTCTTTTATATCAAATATTCAAATTTACCACATGAAATAATCTTTACTCTTAACAAGATATCTAAACTTAGGCATGAATTTTTACCACTAAATAAATAACACTAGAGGCATCATCCAACATCTTGCTAGTAAACATTCAATCATGCATGCATTTCTTTCATCCACCTCATGTTAAGTAACTAACTAAAGCACATATTATTTCAACTTCTCAACTTAGGAAAAATATCATAACTTAAACATGAATTCTTACTAAACTAAAGATGGCAAGTTTTCCCTATAAAGGTTTCATTTTCAACATACATACAAAAAGAGTCAAACAAAACAACCAAATTCATTCAAAGGTATACTAAGATTGCTAAAGGTAGGATAAAAATGCACTTATCTCTTCAAGAGCAACTCTTCCTCAAAAGATTTGTTCTATTTCTTTTCTTCTAAGGATATGGTGATGTTTAGAAGTTAGAAAAAATTAAAACAAAAGAGAGTTGAGGGAGAAGTGGGGTTGGCCGAGAGGTAGAGAGAAAGAGAACTTGTGTGTGTTTGTGAGATAGCCAAGTGAGGGGTGGGTCTCCTTAAGGGTATTCGGCCATGCTCTTTTCTCTAAGGGTCAATGACACTTCAAAATACCTTGATTTGAAAGATATAAGACTAGGCAAGGGTGGTTGCATGGGAAAAAAAAGCAAATGATGAGAAATGAGAGAAATGAAAAATCGGATTCCTTTGCCTCCACGAAGTCTCCACCGAAACCTCCTTCCCCTCTTGCCTCATTCTCTTGTCATTTCATCCTATCACATACTCATCTAACCCCTCTCATGTCAAACTACAAGATTCTAAGATCATGCTTTTGAGAAAGAGAGCTTGCATGATCCGGCCATGTCTTGGATCTAAGTGTTATCCGAAACTCCCCCCCTCTCCATTCCTAGTTTTCTTCCATTTCAAGCAATCCCCAATCATTTCCTTACACCACCATACCTCTTACACACCTTACACCATGTACTTCATCTTCTTACACAAGTCTAAGATATTCCTTCCACTAGATTGGCAAGTACTCCTAGGAAGTCCCTAAGGATGCACATGGCACCTTATCCAGATCCCTCCTAGCTTCTTCTTCTTCCTTTTCCTTTCCCCTTTCTCATGACACCTCTCTTCACTTGTCAATCACCTTGTCACTTCTATCTTACATAATCCTATGGTGATCATTGACTTTGGAGAGAATTGTATGGGAAAAACCCCTAAAGGGTTTTGGCTACTAGCTAACCGAATACCCTCATCATCTCTTCTCTTCCACTTTCTACTCCAATCCACAAGTGTCACTCCACTAAGCATGGCATGTACTAGATAAATTAGAATAGACATTATCTTAGTATTTTCCAAAGATATCTCAATGATGGAAAAATTCTATCACAAGATTTTACATTCAACCTTACCATCCACCCACTAGTCAATTCCTACTTAATAGTAATTTTTCATTCCCATCTACTAGTTGTAGTTGACTCACTAGGGTTTCTCTATGGGTGACAAGTGTCCCATGGGTAGGCTTGGTGGGTGATGGGTCAATTTCACGGGCTTGTGGGCTTGCTACTCCTTCCTAAGCCCAATAACTCATTCTAACTTTTAAGGCTTCAATCTTAAGCCCATGCCCTTTTTCCTCACCTCTCAATATAATTAATATAATTAATTAATTAACCACTTGATCAAAATAATTATTCAATTAAATAATATGAAATGAAAGTCTTGGGTCATCATTGAATGTAAGAATACACATTCAGAGAAATCTTGAGGAAGAATTTAAGAATACTAGATCTTTTCTTCTAAAAATATTTCAAATGTGGCTTGAGTGGTTGCCATCACAATGCAATCAAAAAGCTCTAGCCACCATGGTGGGCCGCACTTTAGCAACCAAGGTAACCTAGATCAGACCATCGATGGTGGCCAAGGTGGTCACCCCAAGGTGTTTGTATGTGTGCGCATAGGTATGTGTGTATTTTTTTTAATAATTTTTTATATAGAAGTTCTTGGGACCTGATTATTTCATTTGGAGATCAAGCCTTATATATAAATTTAATTTCTATATAATTATTTTATATAAATTTAATTTGAAAGATGACTTTTGAGGTTTGGATGTTTGAAAAGATTTTTGAGTTTTAGCACGAAAGATAAATATATATTTGGATGCAAGATCATCTTTGCTTGAAAAATTGTCTCTAACTTCAGAGAACGTTTTATTACCTAAACAAAGTCTTAAACAATCTTATGAGATATAAGGAAATTGTGCATCTCATTTTTCCTAACGATAACTTGAAAGGACTTCAATATTGTGATTAAGCTGCAGGGACAATTAATTACTAATCTGTATTATATTATAAAAAATAAGAGTAATTATTTGCAAGTCGGTATAGAGAATACACTCTTCATATTGCATTCCAATATGATAAATTAAAATAATTTTAAAATTCAAAATTTTGAGATTTTCTTGCAAGTAAAGTTTCTACCCTACTAGTGATTTAGACGGTATATATATACTAAGTACACTTCACGTTATTTTGTAAGTATAAAGAGTCAATTAAGATATTAATTATGGATGCTGGGGAAATGAGATCAAGATGATAAAACAAATGCAAATCAGTGTATTAAAGATAGTAGGAAGCTTTGCAATATTGTGAGGGATAAATTATGAAAGGGCTATTCAATATATTTCTCGTGTATGTTTCTATTTAAGGAGGTTGCTCTTTATAGCAACACACATTTGTTAATACCATACACAAGCCTACTATGCACATTATTTAGCACTACCTAAGTAGAATTGCTTTTACAAAAATTCTACAGATGACCGACAAATAGCAAACTATACATGGAGATAAAGCTGTACATCAAAGTTGATTTTATTTTAATGGAATTCTTTCTTATCTCTTCAAAGGATTGTTTTTCCTCTTTGATGACCTGCCTTTAAATGCTGTTTTGGACAAAAGTGACTTTGTTTCTTTCTTCTCCAACTCAGCAGCTACATTAATCTTAAGTGAGAATGACTTTGCTTCCTTATTCTCCAACTCAACATTTGCATTATTCTTTAATAACGCCCCTGCAAGATGGAGAGTATATATCTGTTAGTCCCATTTTGAACAAACAAGAATAAAAGCTTTAAGAGTCCAAAGCTTTGGTTAATATATCTATCACTTATGATTTACTATATACACGTTGTGTAATTATACTTCCTTTTTGTATTTTGTCTCAAATTAGGTGGCAATCAAGCTCTATATGCTTGGTTCTCTCATAGAAAACATAATTAATTGGTGGCTATGTACAAGGCTGATTTGTTGTCATAGTATAGGAAAGTTGCTTGAGGATGTCCAACATGTAGGTCTTTGAATAGATACCTCAACTAAGTTAATTCACAACACACATTAGCCATAGCTCTGTACTTTGTGTAAGATCCCAGATTACGTATATTTTTACGTATTATTTTATTCTTGTTGTTAATTATTTTAATTTATTTTAATAATATTATTGGTTGTGTTTTATTTGTTTAAAATTATTATTTGAATTATTAATTAGTTAATATTAGTTTTACGTTGTTTTATGTTTAAACATTGAATCGCGTTACTTTTCTTATTAATTTTAATGTGAGGTAATATCTTAATGATTGTAATTAAATTCCTTTATTTTATTATGAGATTTTATTTGATGTGCTTTTTTTATATTAATTATTGTACTGTAATTAAATTGTGTTTTGGCTTAATTTATTTTATTGTTGGGTTTTAAATATTTTATTTTATTGATATTACATTGTAGCATTTTTAGTTGGCTTTTATTTATTTTATTGTGCTCTATTTCTAATTAGTCTTCATTTCATTTCTTTCCCTCCCATTTTATTTTTCTTTTATTTTTCTTTTCTTTCTTCCTAGTTCCCCCCCCCCCCCCCCGCCCCGTGTGCGACTGCCCCTTTCTGTTCTCTCGTTCGACCTCAAGCCCAGCCGACCTCCACCGTCGGCCGCCACTTTTCACTGCCCACACCGTCAGTTTCCTCACTTACCGACGAGTCCACTGGTATCGAATGTGTCTCGCCGCCGGTACCAAAGGTGTCATCTTCGGCCACCTCACCTTCCCTACACGGCCACCCACCCGAAAAGGCCTTTCTTGACTTTTCTTTCATTTTCCAGTGCCATCATCGGTCGGCCATCTTGGCCTCCGACCACCTCCACCAGGTTCTCCACCCACCGGTGAACCTCCAGCTAGCTCCGGCGACTTCCAACTCCACATTTTCACCTCAAACCCGAAATGGGTCTTTGAATAGGTTTCCCTTCGTCGCGTCACCGTCCGGCTACCATGTGTCTCACCACCACCACCACCAAAACGTTTCTCCACCTCAGCCGACCACCTCTCTAGTTTAGTTTTCCCATCTGTGGCCCCACCTCCTGTGTATGAGCATAAATCCAAAAATGGGTTTCCACCTATTTTGAGCCCGATCTACCACCTTCCGGTGGTTGCACTGCCTCACCACCACCTTCATGAGATTTCCCATCTTCCAATAAATATTTTTCTAAATTTTAGTGTCAAACTGAGCATCTTAGCCAACGTACGAAATTATCACTATGAGCGCTGTGGATCAGCGCTTGTTCGATGATCTATGGTTTTACTCGTTATAAGTATTTTTCAAATGAATTTTAAGATATAAATATATATTTTCATTAACATCTATGTGTTGGTTGGTGTTGGAATTTAGTGGTTGTTGGTTATTTTGTGTGATGCCATATACATTGCATAATGCATGCATGTTCATGTGTTGGAAAGGAAAACTGGGTTTTTAAATGTGTTAATGGTTTTCGGGTGTGTGTATATCACGATTCCAAGCCGGAATGAGACATTATTCCAGTGGAGCTCTTTTGGTCACTCGAAAGCGGAATATACTGAGTGACATCCCTTGGGTTGTTGCTGGGCGACGACGGGATCAGACGGGATGGTAATGCTCTCGTGCCGACTCCGTGGCCCCTTTGCTGGCGGGGGCTAGGGAATACTTGATCATGGTACGTGCTGGGTGCGATTAGCTAGGTATCGCCCGTTCTGAAGTCACATGCGTGGTCGTTACCTTTGGTGTGATGATGAGAGTCAGGGTGTACGGATGATCCCTAGAGGAGATCATGGTGCATATGGTTAATAAAATGAATGTGTGGGCCATTTTCTGGGAAAATGACAGGTTTTGATATATTGATTTGAGTACCATTTTCTGAGAAAATTGTAGTGGTTTTATTGGATTTATGGGTATCATTTTCTGAAAAAATGATGGATGTCTTTATTGGAGTTTATTTTGAGCCAAAATAGAATTTTGGCATGTGTGGCTATTATATTTGTTTTGAGGAAGATGATTTTAAACTTCATGCATATGATGTCACTTCACATGTTGTTGTTGCATGAATATATTTTATATTTTGTGATTTGTTTGGATTGTACTTACCTGCAATGCTATTTTTGGCGTCATAGTTTTTGAATGCAGAGTTTGAGAAGGCTGAGCCTGAGGAGATGGTTTTGCCATTGAAGTACTATTAATATAATTTGTTATGTGTAGAAAATGTATTTCCCATTTTTATAAATGTATTTTTATTATTTGTCTTACGGATGACTGTATTAAATCTCTTGTTGGAGAATTTATGTTAATTTGGTTTGTAAAATAATTCTAGAAATTCTGATACTTATATATTGACTTTATTTATCCGTTGCTTTTATTTATACATGTCACGTGTTCACATACTTAGCACTTGACGTTGGGATTGTGTGAACCGTATTATCAGCATTCTAATACCTCAATTTCCATGTTTCTATACGTGGGAGTTGGGAATGTCACAGGTGATATCAGAGCAGTTCGACTCTGGGTAAATTCACAGACTATCTAGGGATAGTACCAAGAAAGTTGGTTATTTTAAAATTTATTTGTCTTATTGTTTGGTTATTTTACTCTATTTTATTATTCTAATTGTTCTCTAAAGTTTTTTTTTCGCTAACTTATATTGTAAGATTTTCGATGTTTATTTTGTTGTATGGTACTTTTCATTTTAATGTGCATTTTGTTTATTATTTTCAAAGTTATCTTAGTTCTGATTGGTTGGTTTGCTTTACTTTATTTTATTTTAATATTTATTCATTATTATAATTGGGTAGTAGTTAAGATTTTAGTTAGTTGATTTTATTTAGTTAAGTTGTTGAGCATTTATTTATTTCTAGATATGCCTTTGTTTGTTTAAATTGAGATTTGGGTCTTTCAGATTAGATTATTATTTTATATCATTCATTTTATTGAATCCTATATTTAAAATAATTGTATTATGAAATCCCTTATCTTAAAGTTTATTATTTTGTTGTGGGTTATTTTGTTTTATTAAGCTTTTGTGCATTTATCATATGAATTTGGTTTTATTTTAATTTCATTTCATGAGTTTCCTATAAACTGGTTTTGAATTTTGTTTATTATCTTTTTATTCTAAATACAAGTTTTTGTCTTTTACATATCTTGGAATTTTGAGATTCATTGAGACACAGATTTAAAGGAAATTGCTACTATATTTCCTTTTAAAGACATGCCTTGAGATAAGTTTTTAAATTTATTATCTGTTCATCTTTTCGCTTGTTTTATTTTAAAAGTTGTGTGTTCGTTTTGGCGACTTGTGTGTATTTATTAACGTATTTATTTATTTATTTTACTATGATTCGTTTCTTTTAAAGGTTTTAAATTCTAGAGATTTCTGTAATAAACTTGTTAGAGTTGAACTTTAGGAGAATTTCGAAACTTTATTTGCCATTTCATTTCCCGTTTTTCTTTTAATCCAATCTCTTTGTTCTATTTAATAAAAGCTTTTGGTGATTTTGTATTTATCAAGGGAAGTGGACTTATTTTGTTGAATGACTGGCATTTATGTATTTATTTATTTATTAGATCTTTTCTCCCTTCCTATTTTTATATAATATTTAGGTGAATTACTTCAATTTTATTTGGTGTTTGGGTATATTATTATATCTTTGTGAGATGGATTCGTTTTGATAATTATTGTTATTTATGTAATTGTGCTTCTTTATTGATGTTTTATATGCTATTTATGTGTATTACTTGGGACTCACTGGGTGTTTGAATTTTTAAATTCTAATTTTATTTTCGGAAAATTATTGGAATTGTATTCTATATGGACTCTTCCTGTGAGTGTGGATTTTTTATCTATCGATTTGTTGTTATGAAATCCATTTTAGGAATACTTATGATAGTAGGCGATCATTTGTTTCTTTGGTGAAGTTTTGATTTTAGTTGTGGATGCTTAGAATTTGATGTGCAATAGTTGTGTGTGTAAATTTTGGAGAGTACTTGTCTTTATGTGTTTGACTTGGGAGAAGTTGTTTTGTTATGTGATAAATGTTGATTTGATGTGATGATATAAAATTCAAGGGATCTAAATTTTTGGGTTTTAGGCGAATTAATAGAGGTGAGTGATTTAAACTTGATATTTGATGAATTTAATGGTTGCCTTTGTTGAGGTATCTTAAGGAATTAGTTGTGACTTGAAATCGCATATAAATTTAAATATTTAAGACTATTCTATCTCATGAGTATTGAAGGTCCGATTGGAAAAACTATGTGTATCATGTTTGTCTTGCTAATTAATTTGAGTAGAATTGATAATGTTGTTATGTGATGTACGATGGATGCTTAGATGTCAACCATAGTAGAATAATCAAAATTATGAGATATTGAAATTTTAGGATTTGTAAGTGGTATAGGATTTTTTGTAAATAAGCATTGAGCTAGCTTCTACTTGTGATAATAATTTATGAGGAATTAATTTTATACATTTAGAGAGTTATCAGAGTGAACGCGAAAGCGTGATATCTCGCAATGTAGTTGGAGATTCAAGCATGTATTGGTTTTGAGGGTTAGTAGTGACTTGAAATTTAGGATAATACTTGTAAGTGGAAATTTATCTTCTGATTGAGTAAATTAGGCTTATTGATGGTTTAGTTGGGAAGTTAAACTTGAGAGTTATTTGTGGGTGACACGATTTTTTGTATAGAGTTATTGAACATTAAAATTTTGAGAGATTGTACTAAAGTCTTTGTACATATAGTGATTTTGGACTATATTGCTACCATAGGAGTTCTAGGGGATGAAATGCTATTTGGAGACTATACGGTTATGATGGAATGACATCCGTTTGTGTTTGGGAAAAATAATTGATTTTGTAAATTGTTTAGAGTAAGTGTTGAGTGGTCTGGTGGATGAGTTATTGGAGTTCTTGTTGTTGGAGCCGAGCAAATTTCGAGGACGCAATTTATTTTAAAGGGGGAGAACGAGAGATCCCAGATTACGTGTATTTTTGCGTATTGTTTTATTCTTATTGTTGATTGTTTTAATTTATTTTAATAATATTATTGGTTGTATTTTATTTGTTTAAAATTATGATTTAAACTATTAATTAGTTAATATTAGTTTTACGTTGTTTTATGTTTAAATATTGAGTTACGTTACTTTTTTTTTATTAATTTTAATGTGAGGTAATATCTTAATGATTGAAATTAAATTTCTTTATTTTATTATGTGATTTTATTTAATGTGTTTTCTTTATATTAATTATTGTATTGTAATTGAATTGTGTTTTGGCTTAATTTATTTTATTGTTGGGCTTTAAAAATTTTATTTTATTAATATTGTATTGTAGTACTTTCAGTTGGCTTTTATTTATTTTATTGTACTCTATTTCTAATTAGTTTTCATTTCTTTTCTTTCCCTTTTTCTTTTCTCTTTTTCTTCTTTCTTTTTCTTTTCTTTTATTTCCAGTTTTTCCCCCACCCCGCCCCGTGCGCGACCGCCCCCATTTTCTGTTCTCTCGTTTGGCCTCAAGCCCAGTCAACCTACACTGTTGGCCGTCACTCTTCACCACCCACACCGTTGGCCTCCCCACCTGCCGGCGAGTCCACTGGTATTGAAGGTGTTATCTCCAGCCACCTTACCTTCCCTACACAGCCACCCATCCGAAAAGGCCTTTCTTGACTTTTCCTTCGTTTCTGGGTGCCACCACCGATCACCTTGGCCTTCGATCACCTCCACCAGGTTCCCCACCCACCGGTGAACCTCTAGCTAGCTCCAGCAACCTCCAACTCCACCTTTTCACCTCAAACCCGAAATGGGTCTTCAAATGGGTTCCCCTTTCATGGTGCCGTTGTCTGGCCACCGTGGGTCTCACCTTCACCATTAAAACATTCCCCTTCCTCAGTTGACCACCCCCTTAATACAAAATGGGTGGAAACCCATTTTGAGCTCGATCCGCCACCTTCCGGTGGTTGCACCGCCTTGCCAGCACCTTCATGAGATTCCCCATCCTCCAATGAATATTTTTCTAAATTTTGGTGTCAAATCGAACATCTTAGCCAATGTACGAAGTGACTGCTATGAGCGCTGTGGATCGGCACTTGTTCGATGATCTATGGTTTTACCCGTTGTAAGTATTTTTCAAATGAATTTTAAGATTTAAATATATTTTTGCATTAACATCTATGTGTTGGTTGTTGTTGGAATTTAGTGGTTGTTGGTTATTTTGTGTGATGTCGTATACATTGCATAATGCATGCATGTTCATGTGTTGAAAAGGAAAACTGGGTTTTCAAATGTGTTAATAGTTTTTAGGAGCGTGTGTATCATGACCCCAAGCCGGGATGAGACATTATCCCAGTGGAGCTCCTTTGGTCACTCGAGAGTGGAATATACTGAGTGACGTGCCCTGAATTGTTGTCAGGCGATGACGGGATTGGACGAATGGTAATGCTCTCGTGTTGACTCTGTTGCCCCTTTGCTGGCGGGGGCTAGGAGATGCCTGGTCATGGTATGTGCTGGACGCGGTTAGTTAGGCATCGCCCGTTTCGAAGTCAAATGCGTAGTCATTACCTTCGGTGTGAGGATGAGAGCCAAGGAGTGCGGATGGTCCCTAGGGGAGATCATAGTGCATACAATTAATAAATCTTAGTGGTTTTATTGGATTTACGCGTATCATTTTCTGGAAAAATGATCGATGCTTTTATTGGAGTTTATTTTGAGCTAAAATGAGATTTTGACGTGTGTTGTTATTATATTTGTTTTGAGGAAGAGGATTTTAAACTTCATGCATATGGTGTCACTTTACGTATTGTTATTGTATGAATATATTTTATATGTTGTGATTTATTTAGGTTGTACTTACTTGCGATGCAATTTTTGGCATTGTAGTCTTTGGATGTAGAGTTTGAGAAGACTGAGTTTGAGGAGGCAGCTCTGCCATTAATGTACTATTAATATCATTTGTTATGTGTGTAAAATGTATTTCCCGTTTTTATAAATGTATTTTTATTATTTGTCTTACAGATGACTGTATTAAATCCATGTTGGAAAATTTATATTAATTTGGTTTGTAAAATAATTCAAAAAATTTTGGTACTTAGATTTTGACTTTATTTATCTGCTACTTTTATTTATGCATGTCAAATGTTCACTCACTTAAGCACTTGACATTGGAGTTGCGTGACCCGTGTTGTCAGCATTTCGATGCCTCGATTTTCGTATTTCTATACGTGAGAGTTGGAGGCATCACACTCTGCTTTTGATGTTGACTTGGAAATGAAATGCCGTTTATTTGATGCCAAAGACACCAATGTCTCACCTATCAACACACAATATCCTGTTACATATCTCTTACTATCTGGACAACGTCCCCAATTTAAATCTCTATTTCCATATAGTTGTAATTCTGATTTTCTTGGATAGAATAACCCATGGCTTAGTGCCCTTTTAATGTATCCCAAAATCTTGTATGGTTCTTGTAGTAGCTCCTCTTCCTCCTTGTTGAGCTTAATGTTTTGATCCATAAGGATTTTGGCTGGTGCAGATCCTAAAGTTCCCGAGTCACTTAAAATGTCTAAAGCATATTTTTTCTGGCATATGTGGATGCCATCCTCAAATCTTGCGACTTCAATTCGTAGGAGAAACTTCAATTTGCCTAGGTTTTTAATTCTGAATTTTTCATGAAGAAAGGTTTTAAGGTAGTTGATACTCTCAATGCAATCACCAGCCAATATGATATCATCCACATACACTAAGATGGTTGTGAATGAACTTTTACTCTCCATAGTAAACAAGCTGTAATCAGCTATAAACTGTGTACATCCTTGTTCAAGAATGGAATTGGAACTAATACTGATATTAATATTCGTGAATTAACTCCCTTAAAGGTTTTCCCTCGTAGGGGCAATTTTTATCGTTGATGGTACAGTGGTTGTGTTTTCAATTTTTTGGTTTTTTAGACTTCGATTTGTTGCTTGATTCTGCTATGTACATGATGGATTATCTTCAGGAATTTTATCAATGCCTCTCTTTCACCGAGAAAGAGATCGAAGAAGTTGTAGTGCATCTTGACTAGTTGCATTCTTCAATTCTCGGTGGAGATAAGTATTTGATCACGAAGCTTTTCACTGAGAGGCATTATCACAAAGAGGTTTTCAAGAATACTATGCTAAAGGCTTGGCGTCTAACAAAGGGTTTGAAATTCCTTCATCTCAATCACACTCTCATCTTTGTTGAGTTTGAGGATCGCAGGTATAAGGAGAAGGTTTTGCGTGAGGGTCCTTGGTCGTTTGACAGGCACTTGGTTTTGCTAAAAGAACTTGATGGAAAACAACAAGTGAAGAAGGTTTAGTTGACTTTGGCCACCTTCTGGATATGGCTCTATGATCTCCCTATGCTGGCTAAAAATGATGTGGTGGGTTGAATGTTGGGCAAAAAAGTTAGCATGGTTGAGGAAATTGATGTAGAAGTTGGAGAACTTGCATAGGGAGAATATTTGCATGTTCGGGTTACTCTATCAGTGTCAAAAACTCTTCTAAGGGGCTCTCTGCTGTCTTTGGATGATGACGATTTGATTTTGATCCCCTTTTCTTACGATAGGCTTCTATCTTCTGCTATTTATGTTGATGTTTGGGCCATGGAGATAAGGAGTGTACTTATGTGGATAAACATTTGAAAAAGATGGACATGGAAGACCTTCCTTGTGGCCCTTGGCTTTGTGCAGGCTCCTATGGTGATCGATATGCAGGGAATTCATGTAAGGCCATGGACACAGGGAAAGCTTCAACGATGGCACCTTTTGGGGGATCACCACCTAAGGTGATGGCAATTATGGAGGTGGAAAGTGGTTCAGCTCAATTGTCTCAACTAAAAGGAACTGCCATTATAGTTATGTTGGTTATGGATGCAGTATTTTTGGGATACGAGAGTGGGGTAGTTAATAGGGCCGTGAAAGTTGGATTAACTGCCAATGTACCTGTTGCAAATGTTGGGCTATCCAAGTGCGATCAGAGTGGGCCAGGATGTTTGGGACTTTGTAGGATCTAGCCTGCAGCGTCCGATCTAGTGCAGGAGTAGTTCAAAAGAAAGCAGCTCGATGGTTTGGTGTTTAATAAGTGGAGTACACCATCCTTTTTATCTAATACACCAACAACACCTTTTCCAAATGTCTCTGACTCGAGTTCTTAGGCCAAAGGTTCTACTCAGAAGCGTAAAGGGGCTTTGAAGGGAGTTTCTTCCCTTGGGAGACCAAAGTGATGTCGTGCCTTGGCGTCACCAACTATTGAAGCTGGACATATGGATCCGAAGATATTGGCGATGGCTGTTTCATAATACCACCGGACGCTATGAGGCTGCTCAGTTGGAATGTCTGTGGGGTTGGGAACCCATGGGACATTCGAACCTTCTCTGATTTAATTAAGAGGGAAGCTCCTGATGTAGTGTTCTTGCAAGAGACTAAGCTGTCTTTGAAGGAGTTTGATTCTTGTAAGTACAAATTAGGGTTTATTAATTGTTTGGCTATTAGTTCTTGTGGGAGAAAATGGGGGATTGCTTTGCTTTGTGGTCATTATGCTGTTTGTTTATTATTTCTTATTCTATGAACCACTTTGATGCTATGATTGTTGGTGCTTCTTTGAATTTGGGGAAATGGTATCTTACTACTTTTTATGGATATTTTGTGACCAATTTACATTATCTGTCTTGGAATTCACTTTGTTCTCTTTGCAAATTGGATGATGATGCTTGATTGGTTATGGATAATTTTAATGAATTGTTATACCAACATGAAAAGAAAGGGGGTCCACCTCGACCTGAAAGGCAATTAGCATATTCCAAAGCAATGATAGATGATTATCACTTGAGAGATTTAGGATTTGTGGGTCCTAAATTTACTTTGTGCAATAGATGATTTGGCCATTATAGGGTTAGTGAGAGGATGGACATATCCCTAACCAACTCAGCTTGGTGAAATTTACTTCCTCAGGCTCGTGTCATTCATGGAGCAGTATCCTACTCTGATCATTTACCCATATGTCTTAATTTAGATGGTATTGATGACATTGTTTGTGATATCCCGTATTTACGTGTATTTTTATTAAAGGATTATTTAAATTATTATAATTAATGGTTCTGTTATTTTAAAATTAAATGTGTTTTTCATTGTTTTATTTGTGTTTTATTTTAAGTTGTGAAATTTAATTTGATGTGCTTTCTTATATTAATTAAAGTGTTATATTTAAATTGCTCTTTAATTTAAATTAAATTATTGTTAGAATTTAAATATTTTATTTTATTGATATTGAACTGTAGCCTTTTTAGTTGGTTTTTAATTATTTCATTGTGCTTTTTTTTCTAATTGGATTGCATTTCGTTTTCTTTCTTTTTTTCTCATTTTTTCTTTTTCTTTTTATTTTCTTCTTTCCTTTTTTCTTCTTCTTTCCCTTGCATCCCCCCAGCCCGCGCGACTCAAGGCCCCTCCCCTGTTTTTCCTGTTCAGCCTCAAGCCTAACCAAACTCCACCGCCGGCTACCACCCTTCACGGCCCACACTGTCGGCCTCCCCACCCGTCGGTGAGTCCACCGGTACTGGAGGTGTTATCTTTGGCCATCCCACCACCCCTGTACGTTCACAGATCTGAAATGAGTTTTATGAGTTTTCTTGTGTTTTCCAGCGACCATCAGCCACCCATGACGTCGTTGACCTACCAGCAACCTCCTAGTGACCTCTGGCATCACCCCCAACCACCGGCACCACCCACAACAGCCCTAAATGCCCAACCCGAAATGGGTATTCCAAACACTTATATACGGTTTTCTCCACCTAGCGCCGCCGTCCAGCCACCGCGAGTCTCACCTCCATTACCAAAAGATTCCCCTTGCTCAACCGACCACCCCCTAGCTTAGCTCCCCAAACCATGGCTCCACCTTTTGTGTACAAGCTTAAACCCTAAAATGGGTTTCCATCCCTTTTGAGTTAGATCCGCCACCTTCTGGTGGTTGCACCGCCTCACTACCACTTTCATGAGATTTTCCATCCTCCAATGAATATTTTCCTAAATTTTGGTGTCAAATTGAGTATTCTAGCCCAACGTACAAAGTGACTGCTATGAACCTTGTGGATTGGCGCTTTTTCGATGATCTATGATTTTACTTGCTGTAAATATTTTTCAAATAATTTTTGAGATTTAAATATATTTTACATCAACAACTTAGTGTTTGGTTGATGATTGGACTTATTGAATGTTGGATATTTTGTTCATGGTGGTACGCATTGTGTAATTGCCCGCTTGTTCATGTGTATATTTGATATTTGAGGTTTTAATGAGACTTGGTTTTTGATATGTTGAAATGATTTAATTGATCGGTTTTAAATGAGGTACTGTAGGGATGGTGGTAAGCAGAGATGGTAGTTTAGTCCCGCTTGTGATTCCTGCTTACATTGTTGTTGGATTTGTGGATTTTATTGGTTTTGAATGAGTCATATCGGGGACAGCGATATGTAATGCCGATATGATTAGTGTGTGGTTGTCATAACGGGGACGACGATACATAACGCTCACTATGATTGGTGTGTGTATGTCATATTGGGAACGACGATACGAACGCCAGATATGATTGATGTGTGTGGTTGTCATAACAGGGATGACGATACGTAATGCTCGTTATAATTGGAGTGTTTATGTAATTACAGGGATAACGATACGTAACACTTGTATAACTGATATGATTATGGGGGTAAGCAGGGATGGTGGTAAAGTTCTGCCTTCGATTCCCGCCTACAGTATCAATTGGTGGTTTTGTGGGCCATTTTTTTGGAATATGGCGAACCTTGATAAATGGTTTTATGTGTTTTATTTTCTAGAAAAATGGTAGTGGATTTTTAATGGATTTATTTTTGGGCCAAAATGAGATTTTGGCTTGTGTGGAAAATGATGCATTTTGAGAATGATGATTTTTGAGTTTCATGCATATGGTGTCATGTACATGTGTTTTGTTGTTGCATGACTAAATTTTATATCTTATAGTTTGTTTGGGTTGTACTTACCTGCGATATCATTTTTGGCATTGTAGATTTTGGATGCAGAGGTCGAGGAGGCTGAACCTGAGGAGACGGCTCCGCTGTTGAAGTAATTGTGTTATATTTATTATCTTGGGAAATGTTTTTTCCCTTTTGATAAATAGGTATTTTTTTATGATTTGACGTTTGGATGACTGTATTAAATATCTTGTTGGAGAATTTATGTTAAACTGGTTTGTATTATTTTAAATTCTGATATTTAGATATTGACTTCAGTTATCTACTACTTTTATTCTGTGCATGTCACGTGTATATACACACTTAGCATTTGTCGTTGGGGTGTGTGACCCGGATTGTCAGCATCCCGATGTCTCAATTCCCGTGCTTTTGTATGAGGGAGTTAGGGGCGTCACATTGTTAAAGTTAATAAGCTTTTTAAGTTACATCCATGTGGGTGGGGGATCCTAATTGTGAGGATATAATTAGAAATGTACGGGGGAAGACCTCTTCACAACCTTCTATTGGTGATATTTCAAGGCTCATTCATGAATCTAGGATTCAATTAGGGGGCTAGAAAATGAATTCTTTTGGAAATGTGCATAAGAAGTTGACACAAGTTCAGAGAAATCTTTAGGATTGTTATGCTAGAGACCCAGAGGGAGTTGATTTTGCCATTTTAGATATGGTTAGAGATGAGGTTCAACTCTGGCTAGAAATGGATGAAATTATGTGGTGCCAAAGGTTTATGACTACGAGATGAGGATAGTAATACTAAGTACTTTCAAATGAAAGCCTCCTAAAGATAGTGGAAAAATAGAATTCTCAAGATTCAAGATGAAAGTGGTCAATGGAATGAGGGGATACAAAGAGATTATGTTATTTTGGACTCTTTTCAGAATTTATTCACTAGTTTTTGCCCTCAGTTCAATCGTGAGTCTTTGGACTTCATAGCCCCTCTGACTGGCAAGGTGTCACAGGAATTGAATCAAGATTTAATGCAAGAGTTCAAGGCTAATGAAGTTTAGATTGCTTTGAATCAAATGGCTCCAAGAAGGCCTCTGGACTTGATGGAATGTCCCCCACTTTTTTTTTTTTTAAATTTTGGCTGGTCATAAAACATTCTGTCATTGTAGCAGTTCTTAAAGCTTTAAATATAGGTGCTTTCCCCTCTTCTTTGAACCTTACTCACATTAATTTAATCCCAAAAAAGAAGAATCCTATTAGTATGAGGGACTACATACCTATTAGTTTGTGTAACATGGTCTATAAACTTATGGTCAAAGTTCTCTCTAATTGTTAAAAAACTATGCTCCCTTTTGTTATTAGTGAAAGCCAAAGTGCCTTTGTTCCCGATTATCTCATTTTTGATATGTTTTAATTGCATATGAGCTCATTCATTATCTCAAAAAAAGGAGGAAAGGGAGAAATAGTTTTATATCATTAAAGTTAGATATGAGTAAGGCCATGATCGAGTTGAGTGGGGTTTTACAGAAACTGTCATGGTGTTATAGGTTTTCACAAAAATTTCATTTAACTCATTATGTGTTGTGTTAAATCTGTCTCCTTTTCCATTCTTATCAATGGCTAGCCTAAGGGACCAATTCTTCCAACTCATGGATTAAGACAAGGGGACACATTGCCCTCTTATCTTTTTCTCATATGTACTGAGGGATTAATCTCCCTTTTGAATATTATTGGGATGCAAAAAGACATTTTAGGTTTGAAGATTTGTCTGAGAGCTCCAAACATCAACCATTTGCTATTTGCTAATAACAATCTAGTTTTTTGCAAAGTTGATATCGCTGAAAACAGGAGATTTTAAAGCTTATTGGGAAGGTATGAGGCTGTCCCGGGTCAGAGGATCAATCGAAAAAAAAAAACTACCATTGTTTTAGTGGAAATGTGGATGCTTCAACTTAGAATGCTATTAAGAGTTTATGACCCAATTTTGAAATTCAGCAATATGAAAAGTGTCTTGGACTGCCACCTATCATTGGGAGATTAAAGAAACGCGCTTTTGAGCCCATCAAACAAAGGGTGTGGCAAAAACTACAATATTGGAAAGAGCAATTGTTGTCACAAGAGAGTAAGGAGATCCTACTGAAAGCTGTTGCCCTCTCCATCCCAATATATACTATGAGTTGTTTCCTTCTTCATTTTTGTCTTTATGATGAATTAGAGGGTATAATGGCACGCTTTTGGTGGGGTAAAAAAGGGAATGAAATGAAGATACATTGGCTGAACTGGGAAAGATTGTACCAAAGGAAATCCCAAGGTGGATTGAGTTTTAAAAATTTAAGAGGTTTTAATTTAGCTTTGTTAGTAAAGCAAGGGTGGCGACTATTTCAAGATGAGGATTCTTTGCTCCATAGGTTGCTAAAAGTTAAATATTTCCCTAATTCAAATTTTCTGGAGGTTGGTTTGGGAAGAAGTTATTCATACACATGGAGGGATATTTGGGAGGCAAGGAAATGGTTGATGGCTGGCTTGAAGTGGAGAATAGATGATGGTAAGACAACTAATATATGGACTAATTCTTGGATACCTGGACATTATTCTCTAGTGCATGAGGGAATGGTAAATAGATCTAAAAATTTGGGCAACACAGTGGATTATCTACTTCTGTCATATGCAAATCAGTGGGATATCTATAAGCTTAGGTCTTTCTTCAATCCAAATTTGGTTATTGACATTCTCAAAGTATAGTTGTGCCCTGGTACTAGAGAAGACAAAAGAATGTGGTCTTATCAGAGGAATGGGGTCTTTAGTGTCAAAAGCTAATACTGATTGATTTCTAAATATAGTGGCACTTAGTTTGCTGAATCATCTGCTATGCAGAGTAGACTGTTATCATGGAAGCATTTATGGAAGATAAAAATCCCTAATAAAGTGAAGATATTTGCATGAAAAGCTTGTAAAAATGACTTATCAATAGGGGAAAATCTAGTGCATAAGCATGTCCCAAGTGATGACTATTGCTGACTTTAAAAAGTTGCTAAAGAGAACCTATAACTTGTTGTTATTCATTGTGGTACTTTCCATGGTCTAATGCATAGGTATTTGCTTGAATTGGATTTTGATAGAGAGAAGACCATTTATGATCTGGCTTTGGAATTCTGTGACAAGGGGCTCTATGATCAATTAACTGTCTTTTTTACTTTGGCATAGAATTTCTGGTACCAAAGGAATAAGTTTATACATGATCAAGTGTATGTGAATCCCAAGCTATGGTCTAGTTAAACACGATTCTCGAACCCAGCTAAGGAAACATTTCAAGTGGAAACCACCCCACCAAGATTGGTTGAAACTTAATGTAGATGAGACTGTCTTTTCTGATCTTGGGAAAACTGATGTTGGTGCCGTTTTAGGGGACAATTTAGGTTGTGTATTGATGGCAGCTAGCAATGTTGAATTTGAGATGGAAGGGTTTGAAGAATTGGAGTTACTAGCTATTTTTAGAGGGTCCAACTTTGTGCCACCATGGGAATATCCAAATTAATTGTGGAAAGTGATAACCTGCTTTGTATTGAAGCCTTACAAAATGATACTATGCAAAATTCAATATTGGGAGGCCTTTATGCTAAGATTAAGCAACTATGTGAGTGTTTCGAAAGTTGTACCTTCTCTCATGTATTCCGAGAAGGCAACATGGTTACTCATTCATTGGCTAGGAATGTTGCTTTGATTCATAATATTGTTTTATTATGGGATTGTATTCCATATTGTATCTCTCAAGCCTAATGGCTTGATAATTTTCTATAATCGTTTTTCCATTATAAATGAAAGTTTGTTTCCTATAAAAAAAAAAGAATGGAATTGGACAACATAGAGTACCACTGATATGATGCTTGTTTCAATCCAAATATACTCTTGTTCAACTTGCATACTTTCTTGCTATAAGTATCAGTATATCCAGGGGGAAGTTCAATGTATACTTTCTCATTTAATTCACCATGCACGAATGTAATGTTCACAACAAATTGGAAAAGTCCCTATCCCTTTATTGATGCCGCTGCTAAAAGGGTTCTCATAGTTACAAGTTTAGCCATGGGTGAGAAAGTCTCATGGTAGTCTAGCCCCTCTTATTGCGTGTAAACTTTTGTCACTAATCTTGCTTTAAGTCTCTCCACTACCATCAACTTTAAACTTAACGTTGTATACTCATCTGCATCTAATTGCTTCTTTACTAAGTGGCAAACTAATTAAGGACCAAGTATCATTAAGCTCAAGAGCTTCTATCTTAGCTCTCATACTTGTGCACCATTTAGGTAAATGAGTAGCTTCCTGATAACTTATAGGTTCATTTTGGGATGTAGTGGAAGCAACAAGACTCTATGCAAATTTGATAGTTTTACATATAAAATAATGACTAAGAGAATAGACAATACCTGATGAGTTCTTCCTTTTCTATTTGCTCAACATTTGAGATGGGTGAAGTGAACTAACTTGTTGACATATGAAATACTACAAGTGAAAAGGTTCCCTTTGAATCCTTGTTGACCTCCTAGGCAAGTGAGTGTCAGGTGTTGTATTTGTTAACCACTATATCTATTTCAGTTTGAGAGAAAGTGTTAGGAGGTTCCTCCCTAGAGGTGGTATGCTGAGATTCTGTTTTAGTTTCTTGAGAAGTATTGAGCGTGAAAATGGTTGATTCTGTATGGTTGGTAGGAATCTCAATGAAACTATTGTTAATTTGATCTTTTTGCACATGAATATTGGTCAGAGTTTCATTTTTGTAAGGGAAAACATTTTCATAGAAGATCATATTTCTTGGTTTCAAGTTCCAACAAGGTGTATCCCTTAACCCCAAAAGGATATCCCAAACACATCTCTTTGCCCTAGGATTAGACTTATGCCTCGCATTAACAATGATTGTAGCAAAGGCTTAACAGCCAAATACTTTAAGATGTGTGTAATCTGGTGCTTTGTTTAACAGAATTTGGTATGGGCTTTTATTATTCAAAAAATGTCAAGGTATCCAGTTTATGAGATGAACTATAGTCATAACGCAGTGATTCTAATACCTTAAGAGAACCCCACTTTGAAACCTTAATGCTCTAGTTGTGTTTAAGATGTGTTGGTATTTTCTTTTTACCACAGCATTTTGCTGTGGTGTCTCAACATAACCCCTTTGATGTATAACGCCTATTTTAAGGTAAAAACCCTTCATGTTAAAATCCCCTTCCATTGTCACTTCGAATGGTTTTAATCTTGATTTCAAATTGGGTTTCTGTCATAACATAGAAATTCTAAAGAGCGATTGTTGCATCAGATTTTAATTTTAGCATATACCCATGTACACCTACTAAAATCATTCACAATAGTCAAGAAGTACTTTGATCCATCATTACCAATTTTGATCCATTATTACCAACTTCATTGCAAGGGCTCCAAATGTCACAATGTAGTAATTTAAAACACTTACAGGAAATGGTAGTTTGTGCAGTTTGGCTAAAGGGCCTATTGAGCAAGGTTTCTCACTATGATTTTTGGAAAGATGAACTTCACCATGTCTATTAGAGGCTTAATAAGGTGATTGTCCTAATCTATAGTGCCAAATATTAAATTTTTGGCCATTACTGGTAACTGAAACAGAATTTGGGTTAATTTTGTTCATGACATATGATAAGGCTGAAGAAAAAACCTCCCCTTACATCATGTGGTACAACTCCTGCCTCACTTCACCCATGCTAATCTTTGTCCAAATTGAAAGGTTCTACCTTTAATAGAAATGAGAAAAGAAGATCAAACAATAGTGCAATTTCTTTGTTAATTTTCTAGCAAAGATCAAATTGAAACTGAAACTAGGGACACAAAGTACATCCTAAAGGTTAGAGAATTTGTGATTTTCACCAACCCTATGTGAGTGACAGTAGCAACATCAGCATTAGGTAGAGTAACAAAAAAGAAATTTGTGAATGGATTGAAGAAAACAGTAAAGGGGAATAGATCATATAATCTGTAGCTCTAGTATCAATGATCCAAGGCACATTTAACTTATTTGAAAACTTGGTGTTGAAAGCAAATAAACAAAAGGTTTTACAAGAAATTTGATGGACATTTCGATTAGAAGATGAGGAAGCAAAAAAGTTTTAAACATTGTTGGTTGAGGGGCTCAAGTGTGAGGGATTTGTTGCTGGTAAAGCTAGAAGTTGAGAATATTGCTCTTGGCTTAAAGGCACTTGAGACTTGTCATTTGCCAAATCTTGTGTAGTAATTGGAGACGCAGTGTGACTTGGTTGGCTGATGGCCTATTCCTTCCATCGAGCTTGTGAGTTGGTGGGTATCTATGTAGCTTAAAACACTTTTCTGCAGTGTGACCTGAGATTTGACAATTAGAGCAAATTGATTTGTTTGGGTTAACTTTAAAGCTTCTCACTAAAGACTATCTTGGTATTTTGAAAAAAGAACAGTATTATCTTTCCTTCTTTTGGGTAGAGAAGTTTGGTTTACTATTTTCTTTGTAGTTGCCCTCAGTGAACAGTGCCATGGAGTCATGAGCAAGCACCTCAGTGGATATTTTCCTTCTCTTTTCTTCTTGTTGTATTATGGAATATGCCTCATTAAGGCTAGGGAATGGTTTAATCAATAACATTTGAGCTTTGATCCCTTTGTAAGAATCATTCAATTCCAATAGGAATTTCATAACCCAATCCCTTTGCTGGTTTTGCACAATAATTTTTAGACCTCCACAAGTGAAACTAGGAATTGCCTTATAATTTAAAACTTCATCTAGTAAGGTTTTGAATTTGGAGGTTTTGAGTTTGGAGAGTAGACGCTTATAGGATTTTGGTTTTGCATTAGCACATTTATAGCTTGTTTTATCTCAATGATTTTGGGTGCATTTTGTTGTGCAAAACGCTGTTCTAACTCACGCTAAAGTTGGTGTGCTATTTCTACATATACTATTCTGCATTTGATGTCAACAGTCATAGAATTTTACATCCAAGTGATTACAGTGTCATTATAACGTAGCCAATGTTCTAAGAGGGGGTCATTTGGACCAGTAGGCTCATATAGCCTTCCATCAATGAAGCCAAGCTTAGTTTTGATTCTCAATGCTCTCTTAATTGATCTGGCCTATGAATAATAGTTGTTGGGGGTAACAAGCATGGATCCAGTACCATCAATTGTACTAATATAGTATGGAATTGGATGAGTAGGGCCTTTGATTGGATTTGAGTTTGTGTTTTGGTTTTGGCTTTCTAAGTTGTTATCTTCCATGACCAAGCTCTGGTACTATAAAACAAATGCAAACCAGGGTATGAAAGATAGTAGGAAGTATAGCAAAATAGTGAGGGAAAAACTATGAAGGAGCCTGTTGAATTCAATGTTTCAAGTTTCGTGTAAATCTACACATGGATTTTGATGATAACAAATGAATTCAAAGAATAAAGGAGTCTCAAACTCAAGTTGTCCACACAATAGAATCAAGCACATTAAGGAAGCAAGCATGAGCAAGAAGGGAACAAGTTCACATTAAAATCATAGAATAATTTTGTAAATCTCTTAAAAATTTGAAATTAGGATTAAGGCTCAAAATTAATATTTTATCATAAAGAATTAAAATATATTTTCCACATGTGCATGAATATTTTGAAAAT
Organism: Platycarya strobilacea; assembly: GCA_036898215.1. Classification (NCBI taxonomy): domain Eukaryota; kingdom Viridiplantae; phylum Streptophyta; class Magnoliopsida; order Fagales; family Juglandaceae; genus Platycarya; species Platycarya strobilacea. The sequence goes on from CM072547.1 coordinate 15,847,580, forward strand.
TAAATTTAAAAATTTTGAAAGATGATTGATTGTCATCTTTCACATGTGCATGACATGATTAAAGGTTTGAATTTTGAAAATTTTAAGATGCTTGATTGTCATCTTTCACATGTGCATGACATGATTAAAGGTTTGAATTTTGAAAATATTAAGATAATTGATTGTCATCTTTCACACGTGCATGACATGATTAAAGGTTTTAACTTTAAAAATATTAAGATGATTGATTGTTATCTTTCACATGTGCATGTTTTATTTGAATATTTTCAAAAGTGATGGATGCTTTTCTTGACTTATGCAAAAGGTAGATATTTTTGTTTGAAAATTTTGAAAAGTAAAGTGTGCTCCTTTTGTCATATGCAAAAAGTAAAAAATTAGATTTGAAATTTTTGAAAAGTAAAGTGTGCTCCTTTTGTCACATGCAAAAAATAAAAAGATTTGATTTGAAATTTTTGAAAAGTGAATGATGATGTCTTTGACATGTGAATCTTTTTAAATTTGAATATGAAGTCTCATATGCCTATAAATAGATCATTTGAGAGCTTCACATTTACAACACCAAGAGCATACAACATTCATTCAAAGTTTTCATTCTCTCTTCTCTAAGCATTGAGCCTTAACCCTTGTTCATTTTGAGAGATATAGTTTGCGCTGTATTGTTTTATTTCACTCATTGAGGAGTGTTTTCTGATAGCCTACCCACTATCAATTCTTGTATCAGTAAAAGGGTGTGTATAACCCTTGTGTGTGTAGAAGGTGTTCTACACGGGGAATAGTTAAATCACCAAGTGTAAGGTGATTGGAAGTGTAGAAGGTGTTCTACACGGGAAATAGTTAAATCACCAAGTGTGAGGTGATTGGAAGTGTAGAGGGTGTTGTACACGGATTCTTTGGAGCGGTGCTGCTCAAAGGTGTAATAGGTTTTTATCTCCACCTAAAAGAGATTGAATAGTGGATTTGGGGATCCTCAAGGGGTAGCTTGAGGCGAGAACGTAGGCAGTGGGGCCGAACCTCGTTAACATACTGAGTTTGCTTCTCTCTTACCCTTACTCTTTATATTTATTGTTATTTCATATTTTGTTTATATTTTATATTATATATTTGATTTATAATTGTTATTTTTTTTGAATACAACTCAATTCACCCCCTTCTTGTGTTAGTCATCTGGGCAACAATTGGTATCAGAGCTAGTTGACCTGTACTGTTCATACAGGCAGATCACTCATGGGAACTCTTGCTTGTGACTGTGTCATCGAAGTAAGACTCTCCGACCATGGGTGACGGTGCACCGGTAGAGACGGTGGCCGACTAGTCTGGTAGGTACAGTTGTTAGGTGACATAGGTGCGGCCTATGGTCAGTAACAATTGGTATCAGAGCTAGTTGACTTGTACTGTTCATAGAGGCTGATCACTCATGGGAACTCTCGCTTGTGATTGTGTCATCGAAGCAAGACTCTCCGACCATGGGTGACGGTGCACCGGTAGAGACGGTGGTCGGCTAGTCTGGTAGGTACAGTTGTTAGGTGACATAGGTGCGGCCTATGATCAGTAACAATTGGTATCAATGCTAGAGCTCTATTATAAGATTAACTATCTTTTGAGTTAAGATCTTATGGCTAACATTGCAGCTTCATTTGGTGAAGGTCAATCCAACAGTCGGTCTCCACTCTTTTGCGGAGACAATTACTCATTCTGGAAAGTTAGAATGAGAATATTTCTTCAGGCTCAAGGTCGAGAAATCTAGAAATGCATTGTAAATGGACCTTATATTCCAACAAAAGTGATTGATGGAGTAAAGGTCAAAAATGAAGAAGAAGAGTTTGATCGTGAAGATGATAGACTTTATACTTTGAATTTAACTGTTATGAATTTATTATATAATGCTCTTAATGGTAATGAGTTTAATAGAGTAATGACTTGCACTACAGCAAAGGAAATTTGGGATAACTTGGAAGTTACTTATGAATGAACTTCTCAAGTCAAGTAATCAAAAATTTATATTCTTACTCATGAATATGAAATGTTTAAGATGAATGATGATGAATCTATTTCTAGTATGCACACTCGTTTTACTAACATCATAAACAGCTTGACAGCTCTTGGTAAAATTTATTCCAAAGTGGAGATAGTAAGAAAAATTCTCAACTCTCTACCAAAACGTTGGGAGTCAAAAGTGACAGAGATTCTTGAAGCTAGAGACCTCAAGAAGCTCGAAGTGAATGAACTCATCGGGTCACTTATCACCCATGAGTACACATTGAAAAGAGGAGAAGAAGAAGGAAATTCAAATAAGAGTTTGGCACTTAAAGCTGTTCCACATGAAAGTGAAAGTGATGAAGATGAGGAAAATGACGACAAAGAAGTTGCGATGATAACAAGAAGAATTTAGAGGTTCTTAAAGAAAAATAAAACTCCTCCAAGGAAATCTTTCAAAAAGTTTTCCAAAAAAGATTCAGGTAAAAATGACACTTTAATTTGTTATAAATGCAATAAACCTAGTCATATCAAGTCAGATTGTCCTCTGTTAAAGAAAGATCGAAACAAAGGCAAAAAAGCAATGAAAGTTACATGGGATGATGATTCAAGTAGCTCAGATAGTGAAGCAAGCAATGGAGAATCAGCAAATTTTTGTCTTATGGCTAAAGATGACATTGAGGTAACAAATCTTGATAATATTGAAGATCCTTCATATGAAGAATTGTAAAATGTTTTAGAAGAGGTATATGAGGAATTTGAAAAATTGGGTATCAAGTATACTGTTTTGAAAAAGAAAAATTCTTCTTTAACAAACGAAATTGATATTTTAAGAAAAGAAAGTATTGTTTTGAAAGATGAAAATTTTGAGTTGAAAAAAAAGAAAACTGATTTAGAAAATATTATTGAAAACTTTACGAATGGAAAAAGAAATTTTGAAAAACTTCTTGGTAGTCAAAGATATGTTTTTGATAAGGCAGGCTTGGGATATATGCCAAAACAAAAATACAAACCTTATAAAAATTTCTTTGATAATCCTTCTAAATCAAAATCCAATATTCCAAATTCTTTTCATAAAAATAATTTTGTTAAAAAAGGATACTATTATAATTACTCAAGTTCTTCATATATGTCACATGCTATTTACAATTTTTGTAATAGAAATGGTCATAATTATTTTGCTTGTCCTATTAGAAGAAAACATACAATGACTATTAGGGCCATATGGGTACCTAAAAATCTTGTTTCGTCTAATACTAATAAATAAAGGACCTGAAGAACTTGGGTACCAAAAAAAATCATTTTAATTGTTTTTATAGGTGTGCATGAAGTCTTCCACGAACAAAAATAAATGGTTTTTAGATAGTGGATGTTCAAGACACATGACGGGAGACAAGACTAAGTTCTTTGATTTTAGATCTAAAGAAGAAGGACACGTGACATTTGGAAACAACTCGAAAGGGAAGATCGTGGGAATAGGTAAAATTGGTAATGAGTCTTCTCTTATAATTGAAGATATTCTACTTGTTGAAGGTTTAAAACATAATCTTTTAAGCATAAGTCAATTATGTGATAAAGGATTTACAGTTACTTTCAAAATGGATAAGTGCATTATATTGAATGATTATGATTGTAATATTTGTTTTATTACTTTTAGAAATAACAATGTTTATACAATTGATTTTGAAGAAATTACCTCACAAGATGCGATTTGTTTTTCAGCTCAAAATGAAACTAATTGGTTATGGTATAGAAGACTAGGTCATGCCAACATGAAACTTATTTCCAAACTTTCAAAAAATGATCTTGTGAGAGGTTTACCAAAGGCAAATTTTCTTAAAGACAAAATTTGTGATGCATGCCAATTTGGTAAACAAACAAAAACTTCTTTTAAAATCAAGAAACATATTTCCACTACTAGACCACTGCAACTGATACACATGGATCTTTTTGGATCAAATAGAGTTGCAAGTTTAGAAGGAAAATATTATGCATTTGTTATTGTTGATGATTTCTCTAGATATACTTGGGTCATCTTTTTTACTTATAAAGATGAGGCACATAATTCTTTTACCAAATTATGCAAAAGAATTCAAAATGAAAATGGTTATACTATTTCAAGTATCCGAAGTGATAGGGGAAAATAGTTTGTTAATAAAAATATTGAAACATTTTTTGATGAAAATGGTTTTGTGCATAATTTTTCTGCTCCTCGAACTCCTCAACAAAATGGGGTAGTAGAAAGGAAAAATAGATCTCTTCAAAAGATGGCAAGAACAATGTTCAATGAGAACAACTTGCCTAGTTATTTTTGGGCTGAAGCGGTAAGTACTGCATGTTATGTTATAAATAGAGTTATGCTAAGTTCTAAATTAGATAAAACCCCCTATGAGCTTTGGAATGAGAAAAAGCCAATATTGGTTACTTTCATGTATTTGGATGCAAATATTTTATTTTAAATGATAGAGATAATTTAGGTAAGTTTGATACAAAATCTGATGAAGGTATCTTTCTCTGGTATTCTACTAATAGTAAAGCTTATAGAGTATTCAATAAAAAGACTTTGACTGTACAAGAATCTATGCATGTAGTATTTGATGAATCTAATTCTCTACTCTCCAAGAAATCTATTGATGAAGAAACAGGAGGTATAAATAATACGGAAAGTCTCAATCTCAACAAAGAGAACACAATAGAGGAAGTCCAACATGGAGATATCAGGAAAGATCATCAAAATTTAATACAAGATGCAACCAAACAGTGGAAATTTGTGAAAGATCATCCAGTGGAACAAATTCTGGGGGAACCTTCACGAGGTGTAAGCACTCGATCATCTCTTAGAAATATTTGCAATCATACTGCTTTTCTATCTTAGATTGAACCTAAACATATTGATGAAGCACTTCTTGATGAATCTTGGATTCTAGCTATGCAAGAAGAGCTTAATCAATTTGAAAGAAATAATGTTTGGACACTTGTTCCTAGACCCAAAAATCATACTATTATTGGAACAAAATGGGTTTTTAGAAACAAGAAAGATGAGTCCGGAGTCATTACTAGAAATAAGGCTCGACTTGTAGCCCAAGTTTCAATCAAGAAGAAGGAATCGATTATGATGAGACATATGCACCAGTCGCAAGATTAGAAACTATCCGAATGCTACTTGCATATGCTTGTTATAAAGATTTCAAACTTTTTCAAATGGATGTTAAAAGTGCTTTCTTAAACAGTTCTATAAATGAAGAGGTATATGTTGAGCAACCTCCAGGTTTTGAAAATCATATTTCTCCAAATCATGTTTTCAAACTCAGAAAAACACTATATGGACTCAAATAGGCTCCTAGAGCGTGGTACGAGAGACTTAGTGGTTTCTTGATTGAAAAAGGCTTTTCAAGAGGAAAAATTGATACAACTCTTTTCATTAAATACGAAAATGATGATATTCTTTTGATTCAGATTTATGTTGATGATATAATATTTAGTGCTACTAATGAAAATATGTGCTAAGTTTTTGCTAAGACTATGTAGGAAGAATTTGAAATGAACATGATGGGAGAGCTTACATTCTTTCTCGGATTGCAAATTAAGCAAGCAAAAAGTGGAACATTCATTAATCAATCGAAATATATTAAGAAATTGCTGAAGAAATTTGGGATGGAAGGTGCTAAGGAAACTGGAATACCAATGAGCCCATCCACTAAACTTGATAAAGATGAAACCGGTAAACCAGTTGACTCGAAGGTATATCGAGGTATGATTGGTAGCTTATTATATTTGACAGCCAGTAGACCAGATATTATGTTTAGTGTGTGCTTATGTGCACGCTTTCAATCATCTCCAAAAGAATCACATTTAATTGCAGTTAAGCGCATTCTTAGATATCTTAGTGGTACAATTAACTTAGGGTTATGGTATCCTAAGCACACATCTTTCGATCTAATCAGCTACACAGATGCAGATTATGCTGGCTATAAAATAGATCGAAAAAGCACTAGTGGAGCATGTCACTTCTTAGGTCGTGCACTAGTTTCCTGGTTTAGTAAAAAATAAAATTCTGTTGCATTATCTACTGCTGAGGCAGAATATGTTGCTGCGGATAGTTGTTGTGCTCAAGTTCTTTACATGAAGCAACAACTTGAGGATTTTAAACTTATGTACAATCACATTCCAATCAAATGTGATAATACAAGTGCTATAAATCTTTCAAAGAATCCAATACAACATTTTCGGACTAAACATATTGAATTTAGATATTATTTTCTTAGAGATCATGTGCAGAAGGGCAATATTGTATTAGAATTCACTAGTACACATGATCAATTGGCAGACATTTTCACAAAACCCCTACCAGAAGATAGACTATGCATGATTAGAAGAGAAATAGGAATGATGCATGCCATGGATATCTACTAGATACTTTTATTTCATTATCTTAAATGACCTACAGAAACTTGAGACGTTTAGCCTCATCATTCAAATGCATTTGCTCCTCATAAATCATCATGCCATCCTTGTCTAAAAGATTAGGCAATCGAAATGAAGAGGTAAGCAAGGATTTCAAATCCTTATTCTATTGCTTTAACTCTATTTTTTTTTTGTTTGACTCATAAACAAGTCGCTGAAATACAGAAACAGTCTCGCTAAGCTTCTCAATTTCGCGAGTTTTGGACTGCAGCCGAGCTAAAAATGCGACGATAGATGATGAGTATCGAGTTTCGAGACCCACAAGCTCGTAAATGGCGTCATGATCTGATTTATTAGCTAAATCAGTCTCTTGTTGCTTCATGGCACCCACGACAGATGCAGAAATAGATTGAGACTAAGGTGAAGGATACCTCAAATCTTGATCAAGAGAAGTACTGAAAGGAAATCTACGAGCCATTGAAAAATTGTAGAATGAGAATGCAAGCAAATTGCAAAGATGAGAAGAAAGCTTGATGCGAAATAGATAAAACTAAGGATTGCTCTTATAAAAACGGAAATAAGAACAAGACAAGTTTATAAATCATGATAATATCTCATTTTTCAGCAACATCAAGCGGATCAAATCTCTGTACCGAATTGCCAGAGCTACGCCTCCAACCTTTGCAGGTTTTGTCAGGCACGGGTGGTTTCAATTATTCAGCTCTTTACAAAATCTCATTCCGCACCGAATTACCGAAACTAGGCCTCCAGCCTTTGCAGGTTTTGTCGAACACGTGTGGCTACGCACCGAATTCTTTACAGTTTCTACTAACGCAGCGTTTTATTTATCTATTGGTTATTGCAGGAATATATCTTATTGATCTAATTATGATTCCTTTTTAATGATGCCAAAAGAGGGAGAAGTTTTAGACTAGAACATTAACATTGTTTAAATTGCTAAGCTTGTTATATATGCTTGGAATTATATTTATATTTTTGCTTGAAAAACTAACGCACATTCTCAGGGGGAGCTTAAGTATTCATACAGGTTTCAAGTTCTATCAAGCATTTGTCATCATCAAAAAGGGGGAGATTGTTGAATTCAAGGTTTCAAGTTTCATGTAAATCTACACATGGATTTTGATGATAACAAATGAATTCAAAGAATAAAGGAGTCTCAAGTTCAAGTTGTCCACACAATAGAATCAAGCACATCAAGGAAGCAAGTATGAGTAAGAAGGGAACAAGTTCACATTAAAATCATAGAATAATTTTGTAAATCTCTTAAAAATTTAAAATTAGGATTAAGACTCAAAATTAATATTTTATCATAAAGCATTAAAATATATTTTCCACATGTGCATGAATATTTTGAAAATTAAATTTAAAAATTTTGAAAGATGATTGATTGTCATCTTTCACATGTGCATGACATGATTAAATGTTTGAATTTTGAAAATTTTGAAAGATGATTGATTGTCATCTTTCACATGTGCATGACATGATTAAAGGTTTGAATTTTGAAAATATTAATATGCTTGATTGTCATCTTTCACATGTGCATGACATGATTAAAGGTTTGAACTTTGAAAATATTAAGATGATTGATTGTCATCTTTCACATGTGCATGTTTTATTTGAATATTTTTAAAAGTGATGGATGCTTTTCTTGACTTATGCAAAAGGTAGATATCTTTGTTTGAAAATTTTGAAAAGTAAAGTGTGCTCCTTTTGTCATATGCAAAAAGTAAAAGATTAGATTTGAAATTTTTGAATAGTAAAGTGTGCTCCTTTTGTTACATGCAAAAAGTAAAAAGATTTGATTTGAAATTTTTGAAAAGTGAATGATGATGTCTTTGACATGTGAATCTTTTTAAATTTGAATATGAAGTCTCATATGCCTATAAATAGATCATTTGAGAGTTTCACATTTACAACACCAAGAGCATACAACATTCATTCAAAGTTTTCATTCTCTCTTCTCTAAGCATTGAGCCTTAACCTTTGTTCATTTTGAGAGACATAGTTTGCGCTGTATTATTTTTATTTCACTCATTGAGGAGTGTTTTCTGATAGCCTATCCACTATCAATTCTTGTATCAGTAAAAGGGTGTGTATAACCCTTGTGTGTGTAGAAGGTGTTCTACACGGGGAATAGTTAAATCACCAAGTGTGAGGTGATTGGAAGTGTAGAAGGTGTTCTACACGGGAAATAGTTAAATCACTAAGTGTGAGGTGATTGGAAGTGTAGAGGGTGTTGTACACGGATTCTTTGGAGCGGTGCTGCTCAAAGGTGTAATAGGTTTTTATTTCCACCTAAAGGAGATTGAATAGTGGATTTGGGGATCCTCAAGGGGTAGCTTGAGGCGGGGACGTAGGCAATGGGGCCGAACCTCGTTAACATACTGAGTTTGCTTCTCTCTTACCCTTACTCTTTATATTTATTGTTGTTTTATATTTTGTTTATATTTTATATTATATATTTGATTTATAATTTTTTTTTAAATACAACTCAATTCACCCCCCTCTTGTGTTAGTCATCTGGGCAACAGAGCCATTCTATATATTTCTCGTGTATGTTTCTATACAAGGAGGTTGCTCTTTATAGTAACACACATATGTTAATAACTTACAAAAGTTTGTTGTGTGCATTACTTAGCACTACTTATGTAGAATTGCTTTTACAGAAATGCTATAATTATAGACAAAGAGACAAACTATACATGGAGACAAAACTATACATAAAAGCTAATTATTTTTCCTCTTTGATGACCTGCCTCCGAATGCTGCTATGGACAAAGGTGACTCTGCTTCTTTCTTCTCTAAGTCAACAGCTACATTAATCTCCAGTGAGAATGATTTTGCTTTCTCATTCCCCAACTCAGTAATTGCATTGATCTTTAACAGATGAGATAATTTTTTTTTATAAATAATAGTAAGATGATTTGTGAATTATAGTGAGATATTTTGAGTTCAGTATTTATTAATTTTTGGAAAATGAGAGAGAAAGAGTTCGATAAAAAATATTATAAGGTTAGATTGTTGTTTGAAAGTTTGAAAAATCTGTAATGAATAGTTTGAAAGTGTTTATACTTAAGTGATGTTTGGACTTAAGAAATCATATGACATGAGATCACATGATGAGGTAAAAGTTAGTTCTAAATAACCCCTAAGAGAATGTAAGTGTAAATTATAATTGGAGCTTCTCAAAATTGCTTTAAGTTCAAAATGTATGAAACTTAACATCATGCAATGCTATCAAAGTTTGTCCACCTAGATTATATCCTTACAAGAAAATTTCTTATTTGCAATTAATTAATTTTAATAAAATGATTATTTACAACTAAAATAAGTCACAAATAGTCTTTTCGTCGCAAATAAATAATTACAAAAATTCATTTTTCTTGTAGTGATCCTGTCACTACAAGAAATGAGACTTTTCCCGACAAAATTTTTCATCGCTAAAAGTCCTAAAACCACTGGAAAAACCCTTTGCCGGCGAGAAAACCTCGCTGCAAAATCACCGCTACTAATCCTTCACTTCTGATCTTAGTCGGCGGAAAGTAAAAATTGCCATGATATTGAACTCTTTCCTTGCGTTTTTGTTTCATCGCTATTGCGCCAACAACCATCGCCAAAAGCCTTCACATTTCAGTTAAGAATTGTTGCCAAAACCTACTTCTAGCGCCTAAAAGGGCTTTTTGTGGCGATAACATTATGTCACAAATACTTTTCACTAGCGTAAATGTGCAATGCTGCCATGTTTTTTTTGGTTAACAAAACTCAATTGCAGCGATACACTTTCATCGCAAATAATTTTCACCAGCGTAAATGTGCAGCATTGCGATATCTTTCAGGGGACCAAAACTAAATTGCGGGGAAATATTATTGCCACAATAGGACTTTTCCCAGCATAATGCTTCAATGCCAGCATGTTTTTTAAGCTGTCAAAATTCAATTGCGACGGTATATTTTCACCGCTATAGGATAAAAACATAGTGAAAGCTAAAATTTAGGATTTTACAACTTTTTTTTTCCTATTTGGTTTGCTGAAATCACATTGATTTCATATATGCCAAATGCCATATAATCGCACATTTCTATTAACAAATGACATTCATTAATCTCTTCAAACATCAATTCATCCAAAGTCATTTATTGTATTTGTACATTCATGAGGTAGTGCATTATACTCATATCAAGTACGAATTGGGCTACTAATTAAATAAGTCACACATGACTATTATAACAGTTTTGAGAAGTCTATTATTACTAAGATAAGGCGGCAAAATCTTGGATTCAACTCACGTTGCTGCTACTCAACCTAATCTTGAATGGCCATATCTTGTCGTTGATCAAAAGCTCTTTCTCTTTTGCATAAGTCACTGCATCCATGCGTCATATACTTGACATAATAGTGAAATAGAAAAAAACTACAATGTGAGTAGCATAATGTAATTTCCCTAATTGTAGTCACTTATAAGAAAAAAAAAACTAGTTTGAGAACATTTTAAATATATTGGGTGAAAAGATGACAAAACCCAATCAATTACCATGCTATTTGACAATATGTATATATTTATGTGTATATATTTATATATATATGACATTTGGCCCAACATGATAATGGCTATATCTTGAACTGAAAGGAAAAAAGAGAGAGGGAGGGTGCTAGAGTTTGGACTTACCCAATTATAATTAAACCCTAGAAATATTTATATTAAACAATTATGCTAATGGATGGAGTAGTTTTAGTACAATATATGCAAAACTTAAGACAACAATATATTTTGGTTTGTAAAGAAAAAAAAAAGTTACTTATTTAACAGTTAAGATCTATTTGTCAGTTCGAGAGCAAGATTTTCTAAGAAGATTTCACAAATTGCTTAAATTAAATTCATTATAATGAGTTTTTTTTTTGTCAGCTCAATATATATAGTTTATGATAACAACAAATTTTCTTGGAAAGAAAACTAAACTATGAAAATGGAATCCTCAAAATTAGTATCGTTTTTGCAAATTGAATCCTCAAAATTTGGTAAGAAGACTACCAATGATAAAACCATCAAACTTAAATCCCATCCAGGTTAGATTCTGTATCATGCAAACTTTTTAAAAAAATTAATATCAACTTGTATGCCTTTCTATCTTCTTCATTATAGGGCATTTTGTTATACTTCTATTATGATAGGGTTGCACTACTATCTGCTGCCTCTCAAAAGCAATAACAGAAATTTGCATATATTTCCATCCAACACTTACCAATGATAAAAGGCTGTTTATGCATGTTTTCACTTGCTGACTTTGTTGACGTGTCCATCTCTTTAATTCTTTTCTTCTTGGTGTCCATGAGAAATCCAAAAAAAGAGCACTTGAGGAGGCTTCCATTAAATCCACAACTTTTTTTAGAAGCCATGGGCAAAGACCTACAAATGAAATTTCACAATAAAGGGCAAATGCAGTCATAAGCAGAGAAAACATCAGAAAAAATTAGAAATTTTCAGGAAACATCAGCAAAAATTAAAAACTTGGATTACTATAAGTACCTGGCTTTTTAGAAATAAATCCACAATTAAAGTGATAAATTTATCTAACTTAGAAATTTTCTCTTATTTAATTTATTTTTCTTGATCATTAGTTAAAAAGTAGATGTGCAAAGACATATTTGAACAAGTCTATAACTAATACATACTGGAAAAAATATTGAAAGAAACCATAAAATCAGGGGCGGAACCAGGATTTTATGTTTGGGGGGGCGATCGATAAAATGTGTACTATATATAAATTTTAAAAGGATGCTCATTAGTGATAGAAGTATCACATTTCGTTGTTATCGAACTCTCTAAACGTATTACTCTTTGAATTACCCACATTTAAAAAAAAAGTATTTGTTCTTAACTTGCTCATATTTTTTTTATGATAAAAAAAAATTATAGATCAAGAATAAATATAAGAAATTTTTAATGACTAATGATATACTGCTGTTAAATTTTTAACAAATTATACATCTTAATTATATAATTAAGTTAGAGTGAGACTATATAAATGAATATAATCAATCAATTTTGACAATTATATAAATTTATAATTTTTTTTTTAGAATTAGACTGTTAAAGTAATTATGAGACTATGTGAGTTGAAATTTGAATTTCAACAAAGTTAAAAGTTAAAATAAAAGTATATATATTGAAATTAGAGAGAATAATTTTAATAAAAATTTAGAGGGTAATTTTTAATTTTTTTATAATTTGAGGAGTAATTTAAAATTATATATATAAATATATATACTACATAATTTTTTTGAAAAACTTTGGGGGGGCCGTAGCCCCCCCAACCACCAACGTGGGTCCGCCCATGCATAAAATCTCCATGAAGAAAAAGAAGGTAACATAGTGATATAATCAAACATTGAACATGTTTTTAATAAGTTGAGTGAAATAATCAAACAATGAACATGTTTTTAACTTCTTTGTACACCAATACTAAAAGATTACACATTTATTCCACTTCTCTACAAACCAACAAAAAGAGGCATGCCATATACCAAAAACACCAACATTTGTCTCCATACAAACACAACCTTACTACAAAGTCAATCCATTAAGGCAGCCCCTTAACTCAAAGGAACATGATTGATTGTGTTTAAAGTAACAAAACAAAATAAACTAGTCCTATATATTTCACCCATGCATGAATCAATAACTTCTATATTTCACCCATTTGGTTGGCCTATATAATCAATTCCCACCCATTAGTGGGAATTTTTAGGGCATTCTTAGACCTAATAAAATGTATACTAGACATATAATTAATCTTAACAGGTGATTCTAATTTAGCAATAGAGACAAAAGGGAAAATATCTGTACCTCTATAGGGATGATAAGAAATCCATCTGGTTCGCCTAATTGCAATATATAATAAAATATTTCTAAAGTGAGATTATGAAAGTCCTTAACATCTATGCAGAAATAGAGGATTACAAGAGTTCAAAGATACCCACCTGAGAATTCATCCGAAACAAGAAAAGGATAAAAAAACAATCACTTAACCAAGGTGGACTGACCTGTATGTATTAACAAAGCCATTTTTTTTTACCAAGGAGATCTCCCTGAAAATAAGGCCAGTAATTAAAATTTTATAAATATAAGTTCTACTTCCTGAACCCCGCCCAACTTGGATTTAAACTAACAATTTATATCTCTGAACATGAGAATAAATAAGTAAATAAAGCAATAAAACCCTCACCATTACATGAATTCAAAATAAGTTTTATGTGAGGATTATGGATTTAGCATGAATGACACTTATCTTTTCAATAGAGATCCTTCATCCTCAAAGAGGACATCTGTAATGATACAATTATCAGGGTAATGCTTACCATATATGTGCAAAATAATAATCAACTAAAAATGGTTTAAATAACCACTGCATACAATAACTTAAGGAAACTTTTACCACTAAAAGATCTACAGTTTAGGCTTACAACTAACAAATACTTAAAACATCATTTGGAGTTTAAATTGGTAGAATATGTACACATAAACTTGTTTGGGGAACTCATGAAGACTCTTCAAAGTCCTCACCTCATCACAAAAGCCATTCTTGTACCATCACCCTTAAGGTACTTAAAATAACCATAAGAAAAATGTGTCAACAAATATTTAAAGATAAGGGCGAAATTTTTTTTGTCAATTCAAGAAACATAACCTGTGATTTAGCTGTACTCCTTGCTTAAAAGCTTCTCAAAAATCAAAAGCCCGCCCTATTATCTTAAAGTACTAAACATAGGCCCCTTTATATAAATATATATATTATATTTATTGCCTAGTTGTCATATTGTCTAACAAAAAGCACCCAAAATATCATTGTCAAAACATATAACCCCTTTAGGTATCGAAGGAAATATCTTCGCACATTAAATAAAAAGCTTCACATAGTAGCTAGTTTTGGAAATGGTCAGGAGTTATCATTCCAACCATATGGAATGATAATCTTGTTATCAGACTCATTATAAGAGTGCAAGACTAAAATAAAGTCAATGTATGAATAGTCTATAAGCCAAAGATCATACTGGTGACCAATATAATATAAATGATAATGATAATGTTTTGCTACAAAGTTCTGCATAAAAGCAAAAATAAATTGTAGAAAGCAGGAACCAACAAACCTTTAGCGTGTAGACTATTTTGCTACTTGGGTGGCTATAGAGTTACCTTCTATAGGGTTTTGTTATAACAAACAAAGGCAAAATTTCATCCCAAAATAATTAAAGAATCTCTTATAAATTTCCAACATACAAGCAATAGTTTAGGTGGACAAAACAAACAAGCTACCAAACTAGCTTGCTGCCTAGATATCATGTTAATTTAAAGTATCTACCAACATAAAGACTAGCAAGCAATTAGAGGAAATTATGCATTGCAAATCTATTATATAGCAGCTCATTCTGGCTAGCTATATGCATGACATTATGAATATCATCATAACTAAACTAATTCGTGATTCTCAATATGAATATTAATGCTGCATGCCAAAAAAAATGTAGAAATTATTGTATTGCAAATATTATATTAACACTAAGGCAAACATATACAACCACATTTTATAACTAAGTAATGTACGCTAGAAATACTCTATATATAGTAGTTGAAGTTTTATGCATCAAGTATGCATTTATTCAATAACTAACACTGCCAAAACAGTATATTACTACACCCAATATAATTATGTGTGTAAATTATATATAGACACACACACACACACACACACACACACAATCATGTCCCCCTCTCATTTTCCTCACTTCTAGTACAATAGTTAAAATCAAAAGATTTTATTGGTTAGGAGTTAAGGGAAGATTAGTAGAAAAATATAAAACAAAAATCAAGGAAACAATCAATGAAACCATGATATGATATTATATAGACACACATAAATCTAATCACTTAAGGAAATTAATCAATGAAATTAATATATCATATATATAGACGCACATAAATCCAATCACGTATTAGAGAAATCAGAAGCAAAAGAGAAAAAGATTCAAAAGGCTCAAATCTTATCTATGTAATTACAGATTAAAGAGTTGGCTGGCCTTATCTTCATTTGTTCAAAGATAACATTGATTATTGTATCTAAGAGTCATAATAACCTTATTGTTAGAAAGTGCTAAATATTGGTAAATTAAGAAAATATTATGTTAGCTTTCCAATATTAATTGAAACTATAAGATCGGACTAGATCCATCATAACACAAGCCAAAAACTAGATTGTAGAATTAATATATACAATTGCACATGCAGATCATATTACGTTTTGTAATATTGGAAATGAGATGCATCTACATTCATCTTTTCCCTTGTGATCATTTATCTCCTACCAACCACTAGTACTTTGATCCATCTTGCTATTGATTTTTATCATAAGAAGAAAGTGCAAGATAGTGCAAACCGAGATTGATGATGATTATCATACCAACCAACTAGCTAGCTCCAGAAATACTGAAATACAAGTCCTCCATGCTAATTGGCTTATAATGTTAAAAGCTCAACATTTATTCTTACCAATATTTAATATCTTAGAACAAGGTTGTTTGATGGTCAATTTCATCCTGTAATTTTTTTTATATATGTTATGATATGATATAGCATTTTAAATGTTTTTTCATAAATTGGATAATTTCAAATTTCGTCTTGTAAATTGAGTGTTTTTTCAGAAACTGAGATTAGCACATGATGAATACGAAAAACTTTAAAGAAACTTGGTTTTGGTTACAACATGGCATAAACTAATCAATCAGAAACTGAAAGATAAGAGCACTCATTTGTTTCGTGGTTCACGGTTTGTTAACTACTTTAGCAAAAAAATTGAGTAAAGTCTTCAACCCTGTACTTAATTTCTACTCGACCTAAACGATTTTATAAAATTGGGTGTAAAAAGAGGTTCTTACCATCGACAAATCGAGCAATCGGGTGGAGAAAAGGACGAGGTTTAGGCTCCACCAAGAACCCTTTGATTCCTGCGAAAAGGGTCATAATGAGATAATGCAAAAATAGAGGATTAAGAAACAACACAAGTTGCGATTTTTGTACAATAAATTGCAAAAAGCCTAGGAAAATAAAGGAACTGGTGTTTATAGTACTGATAGAAGGAAATGCAACACAAATTCCTTGCAAAAACCCAAATGAAGTGGAGGAACCCAAGAGTCTCGATCAACTATCTAGACCTCTGGTTTGCTCAAAGTCCTTGCAAAAACAGAAAAGCTTTAATGAACCACTCGCGCGGCCAAGAATATGTAAATGCAGTGGAGAAGCCGAATGTAGGCCTCGGCTGCGAAGGCAAATGAAGTGGATCGAGGCCCGACTAATTCATTTGGGGGGTGATCGGAAATGAAGAGCAAGTCATGGGGGAGTGGGTGTTTCTCATTGGTATGTTAGAGAGCACTGGTTTGGGCATGAGGAAGTCCATGGGTTTGCTGGCAGCTCGCGATGATGGGGTGTTGGGAGAAAATTTCTAACTTGTGAGGAATGGGGTAGTATTGGGGGGAAATTTTAAGTGAGTATATGTTGGCGCTTTATCAAACTTGCGAGGATTATTTCATTGTTGCAATAGGTTTTTAAAATTTGTAGTGAAATTAGTTATCGGTAAAACATTCTATATCGCCGTAAATGACGGAAGCAAGCCATTTGATCCATTCCATTGAGTTTAAAATCCTGTGAAGAGTTTAAAATTGCTGGCAAAAATATCCCTTCGCATCAATTTTATTTGCAACAGAATATAAATTATTGCAAAAGGTCAGTTTTTTTGCATCAATTTTATTTGCAGCAGAATATAAATTATTGTAAAAGGTCAGTTTTCTTGTAGTGCGTATTATATATGGAAGTTATATAATATATTAATCCCCCAATTCGGCGTATGATGACGATATTTATTAAGCTCTTGTCTGCGATATATATCCTTTCCATATCGATGCATGGGCTATATGTATCCCTTTCATCCACCGTTCGATATTGCAGCTAGCCGTGCGCTCGATCGATATACCTTCCGCGTTAATTAGCTTACGTAACTGATATAATAAGAATTCATACACACATGAATGGAGTTTGCATTAAAGTAAAACATTAATTTTGTAGTGTTTTCTAATTAAGATGAATATATAATAGAAATATAATAACAAAACTGCAAGCGAAGTTGCTAGCTAGCGTACTGTTTGACTTGGATTATTGAAATATTCTTAGTTCAATAATTTTGACTAATTAATTTATAAAACTCTAACAACAGATGATGCTGTATAAACTATATAAACAACACATAAAAAAAGCCTCCCACCTATATATAAATCACAGATCAGTGGACCAATGACGACGTATATTAGTTTAATTTATAATAAACTCTCAATCTGGTCTAATTCATGATGGTTTTAGCCTATAGAAGTTAATTAACACGCGTACAGTTATTATAATTTTTTATTTTATTTGTAGCTAGTTAATTCTAGTAAAATAGTTATTTATAGTTAAAATTAGTTACAAATAGTCTTTTTATCATAATTAATTAGTCATAAAAATTCATTTTTCTTATAATATATTAGACCAATAAAATATATATATATATATAGTATACGGCCTAAATGGTAATATATATATATATAAAATATATGATGTAATGTGATTCGTGATCCTACACGCGCGCACAACTCCTAACCTAAAACGGTAAATTCACTACAAAAAATATGCTCATTTCCGGCGACGAAAAGTCGCCGAAAATATCCAAAAACTCGTCACAAATATGTAGCTACGGCTGGAAAAGGTCGCCCAGGTGAAGCCGCTGTTGCAGAGCCAAGAAAGATTATTTTCGACGACAAAAGCTGCGGACAGAATTATTTTTTTCCGGCGAAAATTAGTCACCGCAAATAATGTTATTTACATGTATCAAATCTGACTTTAAAAGGTTATTTGCGGCGACAATTGGTGGCCGCCAATACTATAAAAATTGGCCTTGATTATACCTACGTTCCAGGCTTTTTTGCCATTTTTTCAGCAATTTTTATTTTTTTGGCAATTTATTTTCTTCCAATTTTGACCAAATAACTCACTTGATTGATCGATCTATACGTAGTTCATCTCCCGAAAGATAAAAAGGAGAAAACACTTGAAGTTTTTAATGGGATTGGAGTTGTTAGTAGCTATAACCATTACACGTACAAATAAATTGAATCTTACTCATATCAAAACATGGGCAAAAAATAAGAGGGTATCATCTTCCCATTATAAAAGGATACCAAACAAATTGAACATCTATCCATCAAAACAAACTAAAAACTAAGATGAAAGACGTAAAATTATGAATGCTGCTAAGGAATTTTTCTAGAAAAAAAAAACCACAAAATTATGAATCTTTGTTCTCCCAAGTGTGTTGACTACTCTGCCACATCCTTTTTTTGGGTGTGCAATCTCAAATGACCTGCAAATTTAACAAAGTTTTTAAAAATAATATTCACAAAATAACAATCAAACTTGGGTACCATCAAACAAACATACTTTCAGAAAGTACCGAGAGGACTCATATGCATAATCACTATCATATGTTGGGCGTTTTCTTTTGGAGATTCTGAAGCTTTCTGCTATAATGTGTAAAAAATAAAAAAAAAATCAAGTTAGTGTATATTTTTATGAAGTATATTCTGATTCTATATCTGAAGTTTTCTGCTATAATGGGTGCAACATTAGGGCAAAAAAGGTGAAAGCTAAGTGCACACAGTTCAGAGAATATTGCAGGACAGGAAGTGGAGAAGGTGAAAGCTAAAAGAAATATCACAAAAGAATTCCCTCTACATCAAAGTTCCATCTTAATAACCATTTCTTAAGCGAGTTAGAAAATGTGGTCTTAGGTGTCACCTTCACCTAATCATTTGGTTAATCTAATATCAGTTGGTATTTATAGGGCCATCTTAAGCACCATCGATTTGGGTTGTGTATTTAGTGTTGCCTGCTCTACCTCTTGTTCCTTTTTTGAAGATCGAGTTTTCAACTCCTTTTCTCAGCGTTGTCTTTCCATCCTAAGATTTTTATAATGTAATTGAATATTTTATTTATAAAAAAAAGGCAAGAGCCTGAGAAAAAAAATAACAGATCTAATAAGCTCCAGATAGATATTGCAAAAGAAAACAAACGATTTCAAAATACTAACAATGACATAACACATTCAGGAACGCCAATTGAAATTCCAAATCTTGGAGAAACATTTTTTTGGTTCTTTACTCTCATTCCATTTATTTTATACTAGATTGAGAGTAAATTAGAAAGATGACGACTAAATTAGAAAGTTTTATAATATGCTTACCTCCATTGAGCCACAAAAGTAATTTTTCATTAGTCGAGTCGAGGCCTCATAAAACTAGTAAAAAGATAGGTTGCCTTTAGAGTTCACAATCTATGGGAACCAAAAACATCTAAGTAAGAAAACAAAATAAGACAAAACAAGGGAGAAAACATGGTGTAGAAGGTAAACCTATCCATCTGTTAGCTGTTGCATGGGCCACTTCAATTGCAATATCATTGATGATTATTGATGAAATAAAATTAACATTGATAGTGGTATAGAACAAATTCATCTAAAAAATTCGTTTGTGCACGCATGATATCTCTACAATAGAGCTACATACGTAAAAAAATGAAACTTAGTATTAATATTGATATTTCCGCACTAAACCTAGTAAAATCTGCACTAAACCCTCTAATGAGTGTGGAAGCATACAACCAGAGGACATTATATATACAAATGAGAATTCTAAAGCAAGAATCTTAGAGGCACCAGAAGCAACAGTACTAAGTATCCTGACCTGACAAAAAATTTAAAAATAATTAAATTAAAAGAACAACAAGTAAATGAAAATATAAGAAAAAAAGGGAGAAATAAGGAGGGCATGGTACTCTGGCAATTACAACAAAAAAAAAAAATTGTAATAGATGATTAACAACACAAATAGAAAATTAAACCAAACAGCAAATTAAAAGCACCAATTAAAAACAGAGGACTCATCCAAACAGCTAATAAAAAATAGCAACACAACTAATAAAATAGCAACATGTACTAAAAATCAGAGGAAACAAGCAAGTAGCTAAGTAATCAAACTAGATTACAGTTATGTTTGTAGATAAATGACAGATTTAACATCTTTACATTTCATTTCTATTAACATTTCATTACCACAAAGAAAATAATAATAATAATAAAAATAAAATGAGAGAATTTCTCCAGCATTCAATTTCAAGCATTGTATAGCTAGTTACCATGCCTCTAGATAAATGATAGTCCTAATGTACCTTTTCAAGGGATAAGAAAGTCTTGAAGGTTAGGAGCCCTGAGAATAAAAAACAAACAGAACTTACTGTATTTATCTTCCAGAAAGAAAGACAAGCACAGAGGAAATTTAACACCTGATATATGACCATATAAATCAATGAAGGGGTATAGATTTACAATTATTGGACTATCTAGGACTTCTCATCAAAATATTAATCTCTTGATCTCATTAATTCTGCATCAGATCTTACTCATTAATTATTCACTATAATTACAGTAATCTCTACAATCTAATTAAGCCCACTGTTACTAATGTATTAGTCAGTAATTGATGAATGCTTGAGAATTTTTGCTTACTGCGATGAGTTTGGACTGCAATAATATGCTGATTATACTCTAAATCACTTTGATACAAAAAGAAGTGTACAAGAAAGTACTATAATCAGTTTATCTGATATTAACTTATCTGATTAATATGGAATATTCAAGGTTCATAAAATGCAGTAGTACTATGATCAGATTTAATTCTATAATAATTTAAACTTTTGAGGCATTTTACTTTCAGAGATCAGTTGAAATTAGTGAGACAATTAATTAAATTAATTAGTTCTAGATGGATCGATATTAATATATCAATCACGATATTGAGCTAGGATCCAATAATATCGACCATCGACCAACAGAGTTACAAAGAAACTTTATAAATTGATTTGGTCAAATTGTGAGAGGCAACGACTCATCAAAATGATCTCAGCAGCCATAGTACAACTCTCAAAAATTGTTTCATAACAGATTTTTCTATTCTTGCCAGGAAACCAATCAAACCTTACAATGCAACCAAAATAGAATCCAATCCAACCCTACCATGCTAAAATATTGAAAAAAAGAAGAAGAGAAAAGATAATGGAAAGTTGTGGCACATGTACTAGAAATCGCACTCAGCTCCAGAACGCACGGTGCCTTGTTCGAATTTGACAACGGAGTTTCGACGAAGTTGCAATGGAAAATCTAGTGGCGGGAAGATGGACAAATTAAGGCGGCCCTGGCAATGGGAAACCGTGTGACGCAGAGGGATAGAAGGGGGGGGGGGGGGAGAGAACAATGGCACATGTCGCAGGGCTGGATTGGAGGAATAGAAAATTAGGTGCGTGCTGGGATTTATTTTAGGTTTGCTTCCGGCAATATTATTAATTGACATAAAGGAAAATTCGAAAATTGCAAAAGTGACTTTTTGTCACAAAATTATGTGTCGCCGGAAATGAATATAGCCTCAACTACTATATTCTCTTGTAGTGAAAGACACCTTGTCTTTCTCTTCAAATGATAACATCGGCTTTCGTTTTAATCTTTGGATGGCATATAATATGAGACGAAACAAGGCAATATGAATAAACTTTACTAACTATATACGTAGTCATGACGGCCTCTCGTCTAAATTATATATATTATCATGTCAAAATCAAATTTTGGTGGTTATTCTGCGACGTCATTCTAGTATCAATTATATATATATATATATATATGCAAGTGGAGGGGCATACATATTATTGTGGGTGACTCTCCATTTAACATAAATTACATCTATTTAACTTATAACAAATAGTCTTTTTTAATTTGTAGCGGCGGTAGTCATGTACAAATAATTAACATGCATGCTGTGTAGTCATGCAACCTTTTCATAGAATTCATGAGAGCGTGGTCTATATAGGGGAGGCCTCTCTTGTGCCCCTAATGCAACAATATTTAGGTCAAAAAATTGCCAGCAATTAAACCAGATCTATGCTTCGTTTATGTGCGCTAAAGTCACCAGAGAGATCAACCAAACACCTCATTATATGGGAATAATATTGTCTACTATGATTAATTGTGCAACCTCGAAAAAAAGGTAGAACTGATCATATTAAAAAATCTATTTATTTATTTATTTAATTATAATGGGTCTCACGTACAGCTTCATGTTCTATTAACCGCGTACGCTTATATCTACTCACCCGAAAAACTATATGATTAGGAGAGGGCCAAAATTCTCCTAGCTAGATTAAATAATAGTCTCGGAATATTGCTATAATTATATTTCCATACATGCATAATATAAACCTGTCTTTGCCGTCGGTGAGTTGACTCGCTCTTAGGGAAAGCCACTGCCCAATGCGTGAAGGATGCCAACTTACATCGGGTTACCTCTGTCCCCCTCACTTTCTTAGTACAATTGATGATCAGTTTCTCTTAGTTAGTTTGTCGTTTATATATTATATATAGGAAAATACTATTACGACAGTCTCACTTTGTACTTCACTCATTTTAATCGATCATATATTTAACTTTTTATCAATTTTTACTTAATGGTCAAGAAAATACCTATTAATATATTGGTATTTGTTTATATTTTTTATAAATATTTAAACATGTATGAATAATGTTTGAAATAAAAAATAGAAAATATAAATTACACTAAAGGCCACATCAAATTAGCAAATTGAAACATAATAGCACCATTCTTATATATAAGATGAACATGATCTATATAATATATATATTGATCATGATGTATATAATATCATTCATGCCGGTGGAAACTTGTCTCCAATATACATATACATATATATATATATATATATATATATATATTACATGGGGGGAAGCGTACTGATTCCCCTTTGACTCTGGCTCACCAGTACAGCAGTGACGGCCAGCCTAACAAAATCAGAAAGAAAATGCTCTGGTTTTATTAATATTTAATGTGCATTAGTTTACGTACTTAGGTTCACCCTGCATTAGTTTACGTATTAATATTTAATGTGCATTAAATATTAAATTGTGTTTAATAAACTGTATTTTATTATTTATAATTGATTTCGTACTTTCAACTTATTTCAATCACTTATTTCAAATTTTAATTGATTTCAACCACTCATTTTCTTATTATTTATAACTCATCTCATCTCATCTCTAAATCCAAACCATTCCTTAAGGGGAAACTACTGGGTTTGAATTCAATAATATCATAATTTAAACATTAAGTTGTATTTAATTAAGTCACAATTATTATGGTCAATATATATATAGGCTATTTAATAATTTGTAGTAATTTAGCGTAATCATTTACCATTAGTACTACTCTTAATTTACAGGAGTAGAACTAAGATTTTGTGTTTGGGAGAGCGATCAAAAAAGTGTGTAGTGCGTATAAATTTTAGAAGGATGGTCATTAGTGATAAAAGTATCATGTTCTGTTATTATCGAGCTGTCTAAACATATATTACTTTCCGAATTGTCCACGTCTTTCTTTAAAAAAAAAATCAATTGTTCTTTAGTACTTGCTCATATTTTTTTTATGATTTAATAAAAATTTATAAATCAAAAATAAATTTGAGAACTTTCTAATAAGTAATGATGTAACGTTATTAAATTTTTAACAAACTATATCTCACAATCATACAAGTTAGAGTGAAACTAAATAAGTGAATATAATTAATCAATTTTACAATCATATAAATTTATAATCATTTTTTTTTTGCTAGAATTAGACTGTTAGAGTAACTGTAAGATTATATGAATTAAAATTTAGGTTTAAATGAAGTTAAAATTTAGAATATAAATAGATATATATTGAGATTTAGAGAAATAATTTTAATAAAAAAATTTGGAGGGTAATTTTTTTTTTAATAATCCGAGAGAGAATTTTAATTATATAAATAAAAAAAATTATATATTTATATTAAAGATGAGTTTTTGAAAAACTTTGAGGGGGCGGTAGTCCCCCACCTAACAACGTGAGTCCGCCCTGTAAATTTAACTATACTATCCCGCTTCTTTATATTTTTAATTTCCTAGCTAGGATCCTAAATCAGTGACTGTACTTACTAATTACTCTCTATAATCTCATTATCTTCCATATATAATATATGAGAAACGAGATACATGCATTTAATTTTTTTTAAAAATTATGCAAAATCCAGATTAAGGATTTACTTGGATTTAAAAATAAGATGAGATGAGATGAGATGAGATTAGATAAGTTATAAATAGTAATAAAATAAGTAAGTAAGATAAATTAAAATTTAAAATAAGTAATTAAAATAAATTAAAAGTAAAAAAAGAGTTATAAATAATAAAATTCAGTTTATAAAACAAATCGGCCTAAATGAGTCCAAACGCAAAGTTAATTTTTTTTAATGAATTGGCAGTCATGTTAGTTGGTTATCAAATCAATCACAAAAAGTAAAGTCCATATACATCATTATTATTTTATTTTACGTGGACCATAATGAACTTTTTATTTCTAAATGACATCAGAGATATGCGGAAGGTTAATCTAATTAATTTACATCATGATGCAAGGCCAGCTAGGTAGAAGATCGAACAATATTGGAGTACATGAATGCATGCATATGGCCCAGCTTCATCACCATATATGACCTCCTCTAGGACCCACGCTGCATCACAAACTCCTTATATATATATATATATATATATATATATATACATTTCAATAACATTTCAGCCTACACTCTGATCACTACATCCATCAGCCTACACTCTGATCACTACATCCATCTTTATTATATATATATATATATATATCCTGATCTATAAATATACATTTCAATAACATTTCAGCCTACACTCTGATCACTACATCCATCTTTATTCCCTCTCGATCGTTAGCGCGCTAAGCTCTCTCAATGGAAAAGGCTCTTCTGAGGGGACAATTATATGCTTACTCAAAGCTCGATCATGAAGACCCAGAAGAGAAAAAACATCGGCAAGCACAGTTCTTGATCCACAAAGTACTTTTTCAGGCCGATAATCTAAGAAGACCATCGTTTTTTAGAATCAGGATATGCAAGCTCAAGGTTAAGATTGGGAAGAGACTAAAGAAGCTGAGGAAGAGCGTGTTGTTGGGAATTTCTGCGGCTAGAGTTGGTGTTTATAAACGACTAATCATTTATATGAAAGCATGGAAGCGGTTGTTTCACCGTGGCCACACCATTGTTAGCCTGCCTTCTGTCTTCGCTTGAAGTTTTTGTTCCAAGTTTTCAGATCTTGTTAATTTTTCAGAATTATATATGGCATCTGCTTCTGAACTTGTACGCTTGTTATATATATATATATATATATATAT
Organism: Platycarya strobilacea; assembly: GCA_036898215.1. NCBI lineage: Eukaryota > Viridiplantae > Streptophyta > Magnoliopsida > Fagales > Juglandaceae > Platycarya > Platycarya strobilacea. Next base: position 15,873,384 of record CM072547.1, read on the forward strand.
ATAATAGCATGGTTATACCAATTTTATGAAGCCCGATCTAAATCTACTAGTTACACCTTTCGAGAGACACGGAAGCATGAATTAAGTGCCCCAGATTATGTTTGAGATGAATAAGTAAAAGAAACTTAGTTCGTGAGATGAAGCAGTACTCGATCGATGCTTTTATGAAAATTTCTTCTTGTTTTAGGCTTAATTTGATTGTAGTACTCTTTATAGATCATTTCTCCTAGTTTGGGATCAGACTTTTATTACATCTGCATTTACTTGACTGTCTTCCATAAGACCGAATGATCTACTCGTTAAAATGGTTTATCATCTCGATATTTGAGCTTTATGGGCTTACAGCTTTAATGGTAAGAACTTAAACTCAACACAATTGGACATGCCCTATATAATAATAATAAAATTAATTGAGGGTATTCACACTTATTATATTTATTTTTATATAAATAATAATATATTATTATTTTACATTATTATTTATATGAAGGTAAATATAATGAATATAAATGCTGCCTAATAATACTAAAAAGAAAAGATGAAAGTCACGATATTTTATCAGTATTAAACTAAATTTAAGAAGTGCTTGATTCAAATTGAAACTGGTTAATTTATTATAAGAAAATTGTTTATTTGTAATCGATTATTTTTTATTAAGTTAATTATTTTTTATTAAAATAAGTGTTTTGATCATAAATAATCACTATGATAATAAATAATTTATCACAAATATTTGTTTATTTTAGTGGGTTCGTGATCAGGTGTTTTCATGCTTAGCTCGTTCTTCAAATATTTAAATGAAAACAATTTATATTTGAACATTCATTGTTCACATATGTATCATGTACGCTGTACGTTTATTGTTTAATCTAGAGTAAATTTAAAACGACTCCCGGGCGTCCCAACAATCTGCCATATTGTCGTATACTTATCCTCACCCTCCATGAAAGAGTTGTGGGCAGTATGCATGCATGGTTAGTCCATCTAGATTCCAGACCAACCCATGTGTCCTTGTCAGCTCAACTCCCAATAGTAACTAATTTACAGATGAGCCGGGCGCTGTTGCGTTAATCCCTTAAATGGAATCCCAAGTTTTCGGAGACCATCCAAACAGATAAAATGTCTGGTACAAGTTTAAAATATATATATATTGTATAATTTTTTTTTAATAATGTGAATCTTATTAAGAAAAATTAAATTCTTCATATATATATATTTTGTTATGGTGGGATTTACTTGCTTATAAAAGACTTATATATATAAAACTTATACATTTAAGATTTATATATAATATCATTACTCTTCTATATATTGGATCCCAAGTTAAAATTTTTAATGTTTTCAAAATATTGAAAGATGACAACGTTTTCAATTTGATCACATGTGATGCTGCTAAATATTAACCTAGTCATGTGAGTGCTTAGGTTTCTAGCTTTTATTGGAGGACGTTAAACCCCTAAGAATGGCCCATCCGTTCTAAAGCAGAACTGTTTAATTACACTTTACAGATAGCTAGTTATGATTGGGAACTGAACATTATATGCTTTTAATTTAATCAAACCATCTATATAATAAATTAAACACACATCCTGCATATAGCTTAATTAGGATTCTTCTTAATTTACTCAAACATTAAAGTATTAATATATGAGAAATATTGAACCGGCAAGGTTCATGCATGTATGGCACGTCATTCGATCGCTAAACACCACGCCATTAAGTACTACATGATGCATGAACACTAATTGACTCCAACCTGATGATCATCATAAGAGTCAACGGTGCATAAAAAACTATATATACGTCTATCTAATTTAATAGTTATATACTAAACATGCACTTGATTGATTGGTGGAAATATTCTCCTCGGCCAAGAAAAAAAAAATCACATAAAATCAGTTTCGGTCTTGCGTTTATATATATATATATATATATATATATATAACATGATATAAATTTGAGTGGGATGAAAGTCCACGATAAACTTTTCAAAAAATTAACAAACATAAAAAATAAAAATAAAAGAGATGATCGGAGCCAAATTAAATGACTCACTTATTTTTCGTAAAGGAAAGACTCCTTGGTGACGAATTTAAAATAGCCTCATAAACAAATTATTAGGCTGCGGCTGGAGGTCATAGCAAAGAATTGTGTGCTGCACCGTGTTAGTTTAGGTTGACTATGAGAATTCACCACGTCCATTACCATTCAATCCTTGGTTAGGAAAAACAGTAACATAGTGGGAAACATAGCATTGGGTGGACAGATCTTCCGCCGATCGTTGTTGCGTGTCTGTGATGGTATGTGGGGATCACGTGCCGGTGGGAAGGAGGTGGGGAGGGCCAGATTTGGAGCATCTCAGCATAGGGAATCTACGAGTACGATGCGCGAGGTTGTGTGAGGTGTCATGGCGCGGCAGCTTATGAAGACCATGAGTGAGAACAAGCCCGCATGTAGTCTACGTACCGAGTATGATAGCGCGAGTCCGTGTCATCCCAATAGATCAGCAATTGTAGAAGGCGGCAATGGGGCGCGTGTCGATGGGTGGCAGACGAAAAACAATAGATCTTGTAAAACCTAAACTGGTGGTGAAGGGAGGAGGGAAAACAATACTACTAAAAAGTGTATATGCAATAAGAAAGAGGAAAAGAAGAGAAATGGAGGGTGAGAGCCTCAGCTCTGCCTTCCCTTCCAGTGATAGCACTCAACTAGGAGTGGAAATGTAACGCCTCAACCCTTGAGGGGTTGGAATGGTACTTCGTGGTTTTTCTTTTTACAAAACCAGTTTCAGAAAAATAGCCCGATTTCATTCATTTAAAAAAAACTTTCAATTCATATACAGGGTGCAAGATTCTACGTTATAAAACAAAACATATTTTTACAATAAAAGAGGTTTACAATGGGAAATATTTTATTTATAAAACAAAAGAGCCTTCATACATGCCTAGCCTACCGTGCTATTTTCTTGGACTGTCTGCTTCTTGTTGTGTACTCCTGTGTGAGAGAGAAAACATACAAAAAGAAAACTAAAATGAGTCGAATACTCAGTAAGGATTACTGCATACCATTTTTAATATAACAAAGTAGGTTTTTTAATAATACAATACATACTCATACACACGTACATACATACATGCAATACATGCATTCTTTTTTATAACTATAACCCTATTATGCCTGATTTTTTTATGAATCTTCGTGATCCTTCTTATTCTTTTATTGTTCTTGGCAATTACTAATTACTTAAATGTGTTAATAGAAAAAAATCATCGACATGCAAGCAATCATCTACCCAGTAAGTACAGAAATATACCAAGCAAATATCTAACAAGGAAATCAATTGCAAGCAATGCACACAACCAGCAAACAAGAATAACAACCAACAACTATAAGCCATTAGTAACATCAAATAAACAATCACTCATTCAATGCATACATACCATACACAACCTATATAACATGGTATTCATATATGGGGCATCGCACATTATTATGCCCGTGTATTGAGGTTGGCGGATCTTCCTGTAGACCCGCGGATCTTAATCTGGACCCCTTTCGCATTCTCATACATCTTAACATTTAGTCATGCAAGCTTTCTTTTACTTTTCTTTACCTTATTCTCCCTAGACCCTTCCTATCTTCTATTCTATATGCTTTCTATCTCTTCTTCTCTTAGTTAGTTCGTCTATAGAAAAATATTGTCTAGAAGCACATCCATGAACCGAGCGCATGCGCGTGCACTTAATCTCGTCAGGACGTAGGATCATCGAATAAGGATATCTCGTTAGTCATTGCATAGTGTTCTCACATTGCGTCAGTTCATGGCATTCTTTCATAAGATCATGAGACAGAAATCTCAAATTTCATTTTATATTTTTAGAGAATACATTCAATAATTGCCACGTATAGGCATGCAATCACAAACATATAATTAAGCATTTGGGGTTCAATAAAAGGGGCTACCAAGAATTGTCTATTACGTACATATAATAGCATTTTTAGTCGTATTATCTACTCTTACTAATTTGGTAAACACCAGGGGTGTATGAATCAACTTACATGCTATTTTCATACATCATGCGGTCTAGTCATAAGTTCATCACATAAATCAACTTACAAGCATACATACAACTAGCATCAATATATATAAAACACAAACAATTAAACTAGAAAGACCCTACACTTTACTTAGAACACTCTTCTATTGTCCCCATGTCCTTAGGGTCCTTACTCACAAAACTAAAACCATCAGAGACTCACTGCGGACATTGGGACATCTGTCGATATCTCCATGTCCTTGAAATTCTTACTTCATTCAGACCATCGGGGACTCACTGCAGACACTGGGACACCTTATGATACTCCTATATCTTTGAAGTCCTTACCTCACTCACAGACAGTCTTCAACTATCATCATGTCCTTGGAGTCCATACTTACTACGCTAAAACCATTGGGGGGGGGGGGGACTCACTCATACTTGGACACTTCTCCTCTATACTTGTGTGCTCACAGGACTCTTACTAAACTTCACCTCTGGGGATCAGTCTATGGGCAAAACTCTTGCCAATCAACCTCAAACAGATGCATGACTTAGGCTAACTAGGAAACGCATCCTAAAACTAAACAGCATTCCTGGCATAAACATCATCCTCGTCATCTACAACCATGCATCCCGTGCGACTCTAGGTAAGTTTTGGGGCTTAGCGTCGCATATCCTTGCTCTTGATAGAGTATTTATTACATATTGTAAGCCGTCCGGTACACATGTCACCAGAATACACATGTGCCCTACCTCTTTGTCGCTTAAAACCAATATAAAATACGTAAATCACCCGCTTGAGCAACATGCACCATAGATTGATATCAACCTTCTCCATAACAGTCGGTAGGGCTCAACCTACTTCCTAGCCCTTTTACGAGTTCATCCCAACACTTAATATGACAATGTCTATTTCAATGTACTTCTGTCGCGTCACGTTTGAGACTACTTTCGAGCTACACCGTTATTATCAACCACTTCAACTGGTATTATGCCACGTGACTCCCATGTCATCTCCGACTCGGCAGGTGTACAGTTCTTCACATACTCAGAGACGTAACACAACTACACAGTGACAACTATCGCTGGGGTCATTGGTCACATAATCACCTTAAGACACATTTCCACGGTTCCTTACACTTCACGCGCCTTGCATTCCTCAATTATGCAATTGTCCATTTTCGTAACACACCTTATGGTGCATCATGATTATACCACATGGACGACCCTCCACGCTTCCGCTACGCACTTTACTTCGCACATACAACACGACGTGGAGTATACTCCACGTATACTCACTCTATAGTATATTACGCCACATAACACATGATACACGTCACACGGTGCATCACTTTAACCCATGTAATACACTCCACATGCACTCCTACAAATACATTACCCCACGTCACCGTACGGTGCACACCGCACAGTGCATCGCTCCACCCTATGGAGTATATTTTATGCATACTCCCTTCACAACGTTTGCCACAACACCATAACTGCCACAACACCAAAACGTTGGAAACCGTTATTTGCCAAAAACATTCTTGACACAACAAACTCAGTTTTCTCGGCTTTTGTTGGCATCACCGCAACATTCAATTTTTTCAACGTTTTTCCTTTGCCGCAAATTGTTATTATCTAGTTGATGGTTTGTTTTAGGAGTCTTAAGTCATATCCGTAGTTATTCTTTGAGTCACTTGTTTGGGCTATTTAAGGATCTAAGATGTACAAAAATGGCACTTTTGATGATTTAATAAAATTTACATATTGGATCTTGAGATAGAAGAAATCTAGCGAGACTCAAAAGTGTGCTATGCTTTATTTTGTTTACAATATTTGGAGGTCTTATGTCAATAATAAAGTTATGTTGACTGCTGTGTTGCTTGCTTTATTTGATTGCATGACACTATTTTGCCATATATTCAAGATGGATATGACAAATGAGACCCTATGCCATAATAGGTGATCACAATAATCGTGGATATCAATCTCCCTTGATCTCAGTCGAGCATAATTCATGGAGTCAATTTTTTTTCCACAATTCAAGTTCTAGTAATACTCTGTACATCAAAGAAACTTACTTGCTCTTACCTTTTATGTAAACAATTAGCTGTATATAAATAGGTATCTCTCTTGTAATACGATGGGTGATAATTTCCAAATATAACACCAATGTGTTCAATATTCTTATATGGTATCACGAAACCTTTCCTCTTAACCGAGTTGATCCTCTGTACCTACTTCCACTATGGCTCAAACACCTCCTTTTGTCACCAACTTCAACAATTCTATTCATCCATCTGAAACTAATGTCATTGCCATCAAAAGCAAATGCTTAGCTTCCTAACAAGCTGACCTCTTCCAATTTTCCTACATGGCGTGCTCAATGTGGCAGTCTTATCATTGGGTATGATTGCTAGGATTTCATCAATGGCTTCAACCCTTTTCTTATGCTCGGGATTAACCCCACTGCTAAAACCATTGCTGCTCGCAGTTGTTGGATTCGCCAAGACAAACTTTTACTTAATGGTATTTTTGCTTCAGTTTCTGAAGCATCATGCCTTTAATTGTCGCCTCAAGCACCTCAAGCACAACTTGGCTCAACTTTTCATGTCTCAATGCAAATCATTCCCAAATGAGGGTCATGCAACTTAAGGACACACTTACTTCCTTGAGTCGTGGCTTCAAGAGCATCACAAACTATCTCTAGCAAGTGAAATCTACTGCTGATGAACTGGCACTATTTGATTCCTCCTTCACAAATTATGACCTCATGCTCTACATTCTCAATGACATGAGATCTAAATTCCGTGATATTGTGGGATCAATTCGCACTTGTGAAAATCCTTTTACATTTGAAAAGCTCTATGACTTGCTTGTTTGTCATGAGGCCTACCTCTATTGTCTTGAGACATTGTAGCAAATCACAATTGTTGTTGTCAATTATCACCAGAAGAAGGCTTCCCCCTTTTCTTCTTATATAAGCAAATTCAATAGAACCAACAATAATTCAAAGCTCCACCAACAGTCTTCCTAATCATAGAATCCAAATCAATTCTCCAACATATCATCTATGATCTATCAGTTTTGTATTGTACCTGGACACACGGCTCATCAATGCAGAAAGTTTTGGACTCCTCTTTCACCAATTGCTAATTGTGCTGCCACTGGATCCTTTACAGAAAAATATTAGGTGGTTGACTCTGGAGCCTCACATCATATCACCCATGATGCGTCCAAGCTTTCCATCCACTCAGAGTATGATGGAACCAATGAGGTCATTATAGGTGATGGATTAGGTTTGAAAATTTTCCATGTTGGCACTGTCAAATTTCAGTTACCTACTCGAAGTGTTGCTCTAACCAATACTCTTTGTGTACCTAAAATTCATAAAAACTTGATCTTTGTTCATGAATTCACCTAAAGAAATAACCTTGTTCATGAATGTCATCCTTAACATTCTTTGTGAAGGATCCGACATTGAGGGCGACACTAATGCATGTGCCATATGACAAAATCATCTACACACTGCTTACAACATCTTACAATGTTGGAAATCCAAAGTCAGCTTTTACCATAGAGTGTGTCTCTTCTAAAATCTGGCATAACTATTTGGGTCATCATTTTCGACAACTTGTTATTCACTTAATAAAAGCTTGTCAATTGCTAGCAAATAATCGCATCACTACTTTTCTATGTTCTTCATGCTCTATTAATAAAAGTCAAAAACTCATTTTCATGCTTCTACCATTTCGAGTTCTTTGCACCTTGAGTATCTGTTCACTGATGTTTGAGGTCCTGCATCTAATCTTTCTCTTGAAGGTACTTCCCTATGAAATTAAAATATGAGGTTTCTAAAAATTTTTCACAACTCAAGGCCATACTTAAAAAATAGTTTTCTTTGCCCATCAAACACTTGTACTCTGATAATGGGGTGAGTTTGTTGCTCTTAAAGGATATCTTAGTTAGTATGGAATTAGTCATCTCACAACTGCTCCACACATTCCCAAACAAAAAGGAGTGGTTGAACGTTGTCATCGACATATCATGTAAACATGCATGACTTTACTCCATCGAGGCCAACTTCTATCCTCCTACTAAAGTTTGGAATTTCAGGCCACTGTCTACTTAATTAATAGAATTCCAACACCTTTACATTCTCTTAAATCTCTTTTTGAAATCTTGTTTTAGTCCCATCCAAATTATCTCAAATTTTGGATCTTTGGATGTCAATGCTTTCCATGGCTCAAACCATATTCCGAACATAAACAGGACCGAAAGTCCCGACCACACGTTTTTGTTGGCTATTTTACCTCACAAAGTGCATACAAGTGTCTTGATCCAGCCACCAATTGGATCTACTTATCCTGTCTTGTTTGTTTTGATGACACTGTTCTCCTCACACTAAAAACTAACCAACTTCCCATCATCTCATTTTGTGTCTACCTCCTTTCAGCTCTTGGCACTCGACCCTCTTGTGCCAAATTTTTCCAAGACACTAATGAAGGGTTCAACTACCTCAAGTCCCTTGTTGGAGGATGCCAGCTGGTGTGTTGTCGCAGGCAATCAAAAATAAAACCTATACTCCAAAAAAACTATATATGTAGTAGTACCAGTAAGGATCGTTCCCATAGAGAGTGTCTAACCTAAATTTATGCTACTTGAACAAGGATGGAGGTTTTAAATATAAGGAAAATACTTTCAAGAAAAATAAAAATAACTAAAGAACAATTTAATTTAATATATCGAAATCAATCAAAAGAATAAACCTTGGTCTAAGTCAACATCCACCATCGAAATTTCACAATTGATCATCAATGCAAGTATATATCAATTAATACTTTGAATATTCATCGTTGGAACTATCTTCCTATCTCTCCTTAGTCTTAGTTAATTAGAAAACAAGCGATCTAATTAACCCTAAATACTAAACTATCCAAAACAAGCGCTAATGATTTAATTTAGTAGAAGTCTTAAGAATTAGAGAAATCGATAAAACTAAACAATACAAGCACTAGCGGTCGTATTTAATTTAGTCGAGTATTCTTCTTAAGATCTAATAGTTTCTGACGTAACAAATCATTAAATCTTAATTGCTTCACAGATTAGAGGGATCAAATAATTACAGACTTGATGTCTAACCTAGTAGTAGATTACAAGAATTAAACTAGTAGGCCTCCTGGTAATTAAACGAAATAATCATGAAAATATGCATATAAGAACATCCGATACTCAAATAATAAATTGAATAATAAAAATACAAATTGGATCTCACAATTTTATCAATTTCGATGTTTCCGTTTCCTCCAACCAATTATAAGAGTTTAGCCATCCAAGATCATATAATAAAAACTAAAAGGAAAAGTAGAAAAAGATGAAGAAAATGGGTTATGGTCATGCTCCCCTTAAAAACTACATAAATATATATATATATATATATTTATATAAGTTTCTTCCTTTCACTAGTTCTCTAGATAGCATTTGGATAAGATAGACTTCATTTAAATTTTGAATTATTATTCATTTCTTTCCATGCAAGTGAATTTGAATTTAGATTATCCTCCCTTGATAGACTTCTTTTTGAATTTGAATTTAAACTTTAAAATAGCTTCACATCTTCACATCTCTTTTCGTTCAACATTTTGAAACAAAATGTCAACAGTGCTGGTGGATCGACTTTGATCTCAATTTCGACTTTGGTACGACGAGTATCTGTCAAAACTCAAAACATAAGAGTTGTAGATCTCTTTCTTGGCATTCCATATTATTTTGAATCATCTAAATTGGAGCTTGTATGAGAGTATTATGCCCAGATTACAAAATCACGTTGAAACTATCCAAAATCACCCAATTAGTTTCATTTTGCATTTGACGCCTTCATTTGCATCCTTAATCAAAATATAAGAATAATGACTACATTCAGGTAGTAAATAAGTATAAAAGATTAAATTTTAAGGGATAAAAATATGAAATTTTGTATTCTCATCAAATTTTTCCACACTTAACTTTTGCTCGTCCTCAGGCAAAACTCAAATTCATTCCAATGAAAATAATCTACCATAGGCTTGCATATCTTCTTATTCTCCACCACTGGTATCACATCCATAACACAAATCATAGGACTTTTCAAGGGTTGTAACGGGATTTAGGGCCAATGAGAAAAATATTTGGGAGTGTAGCTCAAAAGTTATAAAAACTAGTGTAACAAATATAAATAAACTCAAATTCGAATATATAAGACATGTAAAACCAATCGTTCCATAAAATAGTTTCTTCAATTCAAACCATGTAAACTCATGAGTTGAAGAAGAGATCGTTTAAAAGGGGCACTTTTTGTTTACAACAGGGAATGATTATTCGCAACAGCTTTTACCTTGTATAAATCACATGTAAATAGACCCCTTTATTGGAGTTTTAGGAGGAATTATGAACATGAATAGTTTGTCCTATCAAAAATAATTTCCTCCATTACTTTTTTTTTCTTCTTCTTCTTCTTTTTACCAGAACTACATCAACAATGGAACTAATGAATTGAGAATGAAAACATATTCCATTTCACCAATCATAGCCATATCAAAAATTCAGACACTCCCACACTTGTTTCTTGCACACCCATACATGTTATAATGATAAATAATGTTTCACTAGTTCTATGGCTTGGGTAAAGGTAATGTTTTTCAGGTTTAAACCTTGTAATGTGGGTTCACAACAAATGATAAAAAGGCCAATAAAGCTCAAAGGGGTTCAACTAAGAGAAAAATTAATTAAAAGGTAGGCTATTTGGCTTATGTAGCTTATAACAAAGAGGGCCTTAATCATGTTTATACATGCATGTATCAATGTGATCTTGAAGAGAATCAAGGCAAATTTTAGAGAAATAAATCCATTGAAGAATATCTCACATGCAGGAAAATAGTGAGACTAATATGGATGTGTCAGTCTAAACTCTCAAAATCTCAGCAGCTTTTTGTCTACCAAATTTAGTCACTACCACTATTCAAGAAAAATAACTAGACTAATTAATTTGGAAGATCAATTATTCAATCATGTTATGAAATTTTTCAAGCTTAATTGAATCTTCATGACAAACACAACAAAAAATCATTAAAAACCACAAAAATAAAATGTAAAACTTTTTTTTTTAATTTCTTCTTTGAAAAGCCATGGAATTTTTTTTTCAAAATTAAAAAAAATTAAAATACAACCTAAATCCTCTTCCCCACACTTAAAACTTCATTGTTCCCAATGTAAGGTTAAATGCCAAAAAAAAAAAGCAAAAATAGAATTAAAATATAAATGCGAGAATAAGAAAACAAACTCCTATTGGGTTGCCTCCCAAATAACGCCTTTGCTTATTGTCGTTGGCTTGACTCGAGACTTTCTTCTTCAATTAGTATAAATCGGATCTTCAAGGTCCAATTTTGCCACATTACCTACTTGAAAACCTTCATAGAAAGTCTTAAATTTATGGTCATTCACCTTGAATACTTTGGATGTGATGCCCTTAACTCCCACTTACAGAAATACTGGAATCGAGACGTCGGGATGCTGACAACACGGGTCATACATCCCAATGACAAGTGTCAAACGTGTGTGCACACGTAACATACATAAATAAAAATCGCAACGGATAATAAAGTTGATAACTAAGTACCAGAATTTTAGAATATTACAAACCAAGCTAATGTAAATTCTCCAACAGGAGATTTAATACAGCCATCCTAAGGTCCAAACATACAAATACATAATTAACAAGTAGGGAAAACAACTCCCAATATACAACTAGATCAAGCTACTCCAACGGTGAAGCTGCCTCCTCAGACTCAACCTCCTCGTCCTCTGCAACAAAATCTACGATACCAAAAAATGGTACCGCAGGTAAGTAAAATCCCAAGCAAACCCAAAATAATAAATACATTAATGCAACAACAAAAACATCACTCATGAACAAAATACCATATGCATGAGGCTTAAAATTGTCACCCTCAAAATAAATAAATAAACCACATACTTCAAAATCCCAAGATAAAACTCCAATAAAATCAACCATCATTTTCTCAGAAAATGATGACCATAAAACCAATAAAATCACAACTATTTTCTCAAAAAATAGTCAATGTAAAATCAATACTTAAAACCCGCCACTTTCCCAGAAAATGGCCTAAACATCCATTTTATTAACCGTATGCACCATGATCTCCCCTAGGGACTATTTGCACACCCTAGTTTTTATCATCACACCAAAGGTAATGACCAAGCATGTGATTTCGGAATGGGCGATGCCTAGCTAACCGCACCCAGTACGTACCATGACCAGGCATCCCCTAACCCTCACCAGTAGAGGAGCCACGGAGTTGGCACAAAAGCGTTACCATCCCGTCTGATCTCGTCGTCCCCCGGCGACGACTCAGGGGATGTCACTCAGTATATTCTTCTTGAGGTCGTGATACACACGCACCCGAAAATCATAAACACAATGAAAATCCAGTTTCCATTTTTAACATATGAATATCCGAAATCATGCAAAAATCCAATTTCCAAATATAACCATGAACATGTGCATAAATACACAATACAGACGACCATGCACCAAATAACCAACAATTAATAAATTCCAACAATGACCAAATACAACATCAGTTGATGCCAAAAATATATTTAAATTTTAAAGTTCGTTTGGAAAGTATTTACAGTACGTTCGCTAATAATTCATCAAATTACAGAAAATGTCAAACATCGATTCTGTGCTTCTACCCGCGTACTCGCCGCTATAGTCACGCCCAAAGCGCCAACGTATATAAATCATTACAAGTAAATAAATATCAATATCGAAAACAACTAAAATAATTAAAAATAAACATAAATAGAACACCAATAAAATATGGTAACATCAATAAAAACAATAATTAATATTAACAGATTAATTAAACAGATCATGTAAATAGAACGAAATTTATTTATAAATAACCAACACAGAAAATAATCTCAAATATTGCAACCCAACAAATTAATCATTTTACGGTAAATAAATAAATAAAAGCAATTATCATCCAACTAAATTAAACACTTAATCATAAATAAAATCATAACACAAAAATAAATTAAGATTAACACATAAATAAATTAATCAATTAAACTAGAGAAAAATGCTTATCGAGAGTATCGTAAATAGTGATTTTACGGCGAGAAAATGCCTAATAAAATACCACTATGATTTTCAGATTTTGGTGGATTTTGAAGAGGAGACATTCTAGTTTGAGTTGAGAAGAAGAAACAAGCAAATCAAAGTAGTTAAGCACACGGTGTTAGACCCAAAACAGAGCAAGGTAAAAAGAATTGATTATCGGAGTGGTTTTCCACATAGTTGGATGACCATATATAGGCTGAAAAATGCTGGTTTTTGGGTGGAAAAAATCACGTGAGAGATTACCAATATCAAGCCAAAAAAACAAGCTGAAAAGAATAAGAATATATCAGCTTTTCAGATGAAAAACTGGTGGTAATAAGTGGCTGGTCATGCACTAATTGGGACAGAAATCTGGGCACATGAAGCATCGGTCGGCAACAACATTATAGGGGAAAAATTCATCTAGGTGCTGGGAAAACAATGGAGTAACACGTGGATTAAATAGAGAAGAGAAAGGCTGTAAGATCAAGGCTTTGTTCACGGGTATATAGCGGAAGAACAGAGGAGATAAACCAAAGAAGGAACGAAGAAGAAGAAGAAAGAAGAATAGAAGAAGAAGCTGCGTCCAACGAAGTAGGAAGGGACCGGAATTTCACTTAGGGCACTGGCTAAACGGCGCCGTTTTAGGCAATAAGAGAGGGCTGGGTTGTTAAGAAACAGGCTGGGCTACTTCAACGGGTTGGGCTGGGCTACCAAAATAAAACCAAATTTAAATCAAAACCCAACTCAACACAACAATACAATAAATATATATATATATATATATATATATATAATAGGCTCAAACCGAGAATCATTTAAATTAAATAAAATAAATTACATCACTTTAATTCAAATACCAACATAATAAAATAAAGAATTTAAATTTAAGCATTAAATTAAATGCACCACAGCAACATAATAAAAGAATTAATTAGCTTACAATTAAATCATAGAAATAATATCTTCAAATAAAAATGAAATATATTCAAATATTTAAACACAAGCACGATAAAATAATATTAATATCCACTAACTCATAACACCCAAAATTATAAATACATATTACATAGGGAGTAAAATTATGATTTCTCACATTGGATGTAATAGCCCAAAATTTTCGAAGGTAAATTATTTTATAGAAATTATTTTAAGGAGATTTATTTAATGCATTTATTTATTAGGAAATTAGAGTGGGAGATTTAGTTGAGGAAATGTGAGATTTTACTTAGTATTGAGAATTATGCACTCTCGGATCAATCTGTCGAGTTTTAGGAAAATGATCATAAGTCAGCCATATGATGTCTAAATGAGGTGATTCCAATTGGTATAGAACCCTAAGAGATAGATCTAAAACTTTTATGTTTGACGTTTCCTGAGATTCGGGAGGAATCAATAGATTAATTGGGAATCAAATAGGCAGTTCTGGAATGGGCTTAACTGGAACCCGAGTTGGGTAATTGAACTAGATTGGGGTATGTAACCAAATAGGCAACTGATTTTAGGATTCTCTGGGATTAGGACATGTGTAGGAATAGTTAGGAATGAATGGAAAGTTGATTTGGAAGTCAATTGAATGGTTAGTGTGATGGGAACTCAAGGGAGCCAAAATCTGGTTGATTGGTGACTGATTGGTTCAAAATTGGCTCTACCTTAACTAAACTATGAAGTAACCTTCTAGGACTTGTTGAGGGAAGACCTAAGGGAGTTGGGAAGGAACCAAATGGAGGAGAAAACCTGATGATGGGCGTGTGACACAAGGGGAGAGCTGGAGATGAGAGATGCATGCATGGTTAGGTGAAGTGCCACCTCACCTCTTATCCCTTTAGCTTGCTTCTCAGCCATGGATCAAAATGGGCAGCCAAACCACCTCAATTGTGAGCCCTTGGATGACTAATCCAGCTGCAAGACCTAGGATTTGGGAGGCTTAATCCTCATCATTAGATTTTGCCTAGATGGACACCTCATCACATGCAAATCTGCCAACTAGGGCACCTTGGGTGCAATTCCTTTTCTCTCCCTCATGTTGGTCGACCACCACCATATATATAGGACCTTGAGAGCTTCCTAAGCTCCTTTAGAAGGAGAGAGCACTTGCCTTGTGAAGCCAAATCAGAAAACCCTCCCCAAACCCTCAAAGTGATCACTTGTGAGTGAAGTGAGTGTGTGTGGGAGCAAACTTGGAGAAAGTGGGTTGGATCAATTCTCTTAAGCTTGGAAGAAATTGTAAGTCCATATTCTAGCTTAAATTAAGCATGGAACTGGTTTTATTGGCATGATTGAGTTGTATTTCATAGTAGTAAACACTTGAGAACATGTTTAAGTGGAAAATGGATACATGAGTAGGGTTGATTTTATTTGTCTAGTTTATGTGTTTAATAAAATTGTAGAAACTTGGATTTAATCTTGTAAGAAGATAAATAGAGTGTATGAAAAAGATTGGCATGTTTTGAGTGGAAAAACCCTTAGAGCCGTGAGTTCGCTCGACTCTCGCTCGACAGGTGATCGAGCGAAGGCAAAATCTGAACCCTCGCTTGACTGTCGCTCGATACCCCACTCGAGCGAGTCTCAACCCGAGACTTCGCTCGATACTCGCTCGACAGGCCGCTCGAGCGAGATACCCTGTTTTGCCTAGACTTAGGGTTTCCTTAGAATGAAAGTGGTGTTTCAAATGGGAAGGGTTATGAGTGAGATGACTCATGTGTATAAGAGAAGAATATAAAGAAAGAAAATAATATCTAAAAGATGAGTTAGTCACGTCATGACGGGGACGGCGATACGTAACGCCCGTATGACTGACGTGCCGGCAGGGACGGCGATACGTAACGCCTGTCGAGATTAAGTTAGTCACGTCATGACGGGGACGGCGATACGTAACGCCCGTATGACTGACGTGCCGGCAGGGACGGCGAGACGTAACGCCTGTCGTGATATGAAATTGTGATCTCCACGGGGACGGAGAGACGTAACGCCCGTGTGATTGATCCTTGCGGGGACGGCGAGACGTAACGCCCGCAGTACTATGTGTATATATTTCGTGTCATAACGGGGACGGCGAGACGTAACGCCCGGATGATTGACACCAGACTCATCGTAACGGGGACGGCGATACGTAACGCCCGGATGATTGATGAGTGTATGTGATGGGGACGGCGATACGTAACGCCCATCAGTAATATGAATGAATAAGAATTTTTAAGAGGGAAAACAATATAATTTAATATAAGACAATGGGTGAGTTGAGAAAAGTGTCAGTTAGACAGTGGTCTTGTGAGGGGTATGTTAGGGTAATTTCCCTTGTCAGTTGTGGTTTAACTTTGTGGTCGTTTTCCCTGTTTTCTTTAAGCTGTTTATGTACTTACTGAGATTTCATTCGAAATCTCACTCTTTTGTGGCTCCATATATTTTGTGCATATTATTTTATACAGGATTCGATGACCAGCAGGGGGACAGCCCTGATGAGGCAGGAGACTTCGGGGAGTCCTGAGGGACTTTCCGATTATAGTCCCTTTTTGGATATTTCTTTTGTTTCCTTCGGACCTCCTACCAGTAGTCGACCCACCGGATCTGGGAGTCTTGATGCATCCACTTTTGTTGAGGAGAGGCGACGTACGGGATGCTGCTTAACCTTAGGAGCAGACGGCTCCTTGTCCATGTGTGGAGTTTGTGTGACTCCACAGGGACAACAGCTCCAGCGAGACTTTAGTATTAGTATGGATAGGTTTCGCTATGGGAGAGAATATCCCGAGGTTAAGAGGGAGAAAGAGTGAGGTGAAGGAAAGTTTTGTTTGGGATGAATGTAAAATATTTTGCTACAGTTGGGTTGTGTATATGTATAAAGTACAATGTTTAAGTTTAATGAATGTTGTATATATATTTCCGTGTGATCTTTAGAAAGTTTTATATCTAAAACCTGATCCGCTGCGAATTAAGTGATTTATACTTTTTAGTCTTGTTAAGTACGAGGGTGAGTAGCCGAGTGTTGCTCATCCAGACACCTTAATTTACGTTAAATCCCAGACGTAAGTTGGGGGCGTCACAGATTGGTATTAGAGCGATTACGTCTCTGGGTAAAACCTACGTGTCCTAGGAAAAATGGATCACATGGTACTAGTATAGGCTTAAATCTTTATCAGATTGGAGTTTGGAGTAATATGGATGAATGTTTGGATTTTAGAAATTTGGAAGTTTCTAAAGTGAGTATAGCTTATGGTGAAATTGGGTGTATTGCAGGAAAGCAATATGCCGAGAGGTCGTCCTCCCTTGAAACGAGTAGATGCAGTAAACCAGAATCCTTCTCTGGTTACCCCTCCACGTACTGAAGAGCAAACGGCACCGAGCTCACCGTTGAGAGAAGGACAGACGCCATCGAACCCACCGTTGGGGGAAGGGCAGACGGCACCGAACCCATTATTGGGAGAAGACCAGAGGACACAGAATCCACCCTTGGAAGGAGGACCAGTAGCGCAAAACCCCCCATTGGAAGGAGGCCAGGCAATAGCTGAAGCTATTCGGCAAATGGCGGAAGTGGTGAAAAACCAAATAGAACAGAGCCGTTATCATCAGCAGAATGAAAATAGAAGAGAAATTCAAGGGTGTCCGTATGAAAAGTTTTTAGCGTATCGATACCCGCCCTTTATGGGAACAGAAGGAGCATTAAAGGCAGACAAATGGATTGTAGACTTGGAACGCACCTTCGAAATTAGTAGTTGCACTGAAGTTCAGAAAGTGCAGTATGCAGGACATCTATTACAAGGAGAAGCAGGACTGTGGTGGGACACAAAGCGAAAGCTGTTAAAGTTAGAACTGGGAGAAAATGTAGTGCCCACATGGGAAAGGTTCAAGAAAGAGTTCGACGATCGATTCTTCCCGGAATCGATGAAGCGGCAGAAAGCTTTGGAGTTTACTATGTTAATACAAGGCAGTATGTCGGTGGAACAGTACTCAGCACGATTTATGGAATTGGCGAGATTTGCTCCGCACCTGGTAGCTACTGAAAAGATGAGAGCCCAGAAGTTTCAGGAAGGACTGCAACCACGAATTCGTATGCAAGTGGCATGTTTGCAAATTGAGAATTTTCAGGAGCTAGTGAATGTAGCAGCCATAGCGGAAGCTGAACAGAGGAGCGTTATGGCGCAAACTCAAACATATGGAAAAAGAAGATTTCAATTTTCTGGAGGAAATGATGCTAGGAGGAAACCAAATTTTAGATCCACGGATAGAGGAAAAGGAGTAGCAATTAATCCAAACGTACCGACTTTATTTCCGCAATGTGCAAAATGTGGACGTCGACACCAGGGAGATTGTCGAGTGGACCATAGAGTTTGTTATAGATGCGGTCGGCCGGGGCATCTGATCAGAGACTGCCCTCAGAATACCTCTCAAGGAGTAGCTCTACCCGGAGGAAAAGCCAAAGCTCCTGCGAAAGCGAAAGTGTATGCTATCACGCCTGGAGAAGTAGATATGGAGGCAGACGAGGCAATAGATGCTAACGTCATTACTGGTAAATTTCCAAGTCCCCTCTTTTAGTTAATGAATGGATTCTTTGGGAGTGGTAATGATAATAATAGTAGAATAAAATTTTCTTTAGGTAAGCTTAAGCTGAAGCAATGCGTGGTTTATACCTTATTTGATTCGGGAGCAACCAGATCCTTTATTTCCTATGATTGTGTCCAAAAGTGCGATTTAGAAACGGAATTGTTGACCCAAAAAGTTATAGTAGTCATGCCTAATAGAGAGGTAGCAGGATGCCATCGGATGGTGAGAAATTGCCCCTTGGAAATTGGAGGTTCACAACTGGTCGCTGATCTGATACTATTCCATTTGATGGAGTTCGATTTAATTTTGGGAATGGATTGGTTGGCCAAGTATTATGCCAAACTGGACTGTCGCAGAAAGGAAATAGTTTTTAGCTTACCTAAGGAAGGGGAATTTTGTTACAAGGGGGAAATGTTGAAGGCAGTTTCCTCCATAGTAACTGCTAAGCGAATAAAGAAAAGTATTAATAAGGAGACTAAGGGTTACTGGGTAATCATGTTAAACTCCTCAGAAGTTGTTAAAGGTATTCAAGGAATTCCCGTGGTGGAAGACTTTCCGCAAGTCTTTTCTGATGATCTACCGGGACTACCTCCCGACCGAGAAGCAGAATTTGTTATTGAATTGGAACCAGCCACAACTCCAGTTCATAGGGCTCCGTATAGGATGGCACCAGTGGAATTAGAGGAATTGAAAGTGCAGATTGAAGAACTTTTGAGAAAAGGATTTATCAGGCCTAGTTCATCCCCATGGGGAGCACCAGTGTTGTTTGTGAAGAAGAAAGATGGGACAATGCGGATGTGCATAGACTACCGGGAGTTGAATAAAGTTACCATTAAGAATAAATATCCGTTGCCACGGATAGATGACTTGTTGGATCAATTGAGAGGAGCAACTGTGTTTTCAAAAATAGACCTTCGGTCTGGCTATCATCAGTTGAAAATCAGGGAGCAAGATGTACCTAAGACGGCTTTCCGAACCCGATATGGGCACTTCGAATTTTTGGTTATGCCATTCGGAGTGACAAATGCACCTGCAGTATTCATGGACTTGATGAACCGGATATTCAGACCCTATTTGGACAAGTTCGTGGTGGTTTTTATTGATGATATTTTGATCTACTCGCAGACTGACGAAGATCATAAAGAGCATTTGAAAATAGTAATGGAAATTTTACAAAAACATCAACTGTACGCCAAACTTAGCAAGTGTGAATTTTGGCTACGAGAAGTTAAATTTTTGGGTCATGTTATTTCAAGTGAAGGAGTCTCAGTGGATCCGGCAAAGATAGAAGCAGTGATGGAGTGGCAGCAACCAACCAATGCACATGAAATACGAAGTTTCTTGGGATTAGCTGGATACTTGATTACGCCCAAAGAATAACGCGGTCGTTTTGCAGTATAACTTTGGGGTGTCGATTCCACAGGGAGATAGATTGAGAAATTGAAGAACAGTAACGAAATTAACAAAAAGATTTAGATGAGTGCGAAAAGTAAAGCATCGGGAATCCTTTGTATATAATTGGTATTTTAATTATTTTCGATTCATTAATAACTCAATTGAAAATTCTATGTCCAAATTTTCAATCGGAAAATAAAACATTAATAACCAGTTTTAAATCAAATGTAATCTTTTGAAAAATCATTCGTCACAATATAAGAACAGGAATCGTTATCGATATTAAAGAAATTCAACGTCGACAATATACTCGTAGAGCAATATTGCAGCAGAGAATTAAATTAAAATAGATAACCAATTGAACCAAACATAATCAAAGGATTATTGCATTTAATAGAAAAAGCATGACTGAATCTATAAATGAAATAAATTCTAAGATTATTTGGTGACGAAAACATTTATAATAAATTTCGAATGACTAAACAAAAGAGATTAATATTTGAAGAACACATATATGAATCAAAAACAATTACAAATACCATCATATATACAAATTCATCCCTAGCTCTACTAGAAAATTAGTTACACATATTGAAAATATGCAACAAAAATTCTCTAAGGGATAATATGGAAGAGCCAACCATTATTTTCTTCTCTCTTCTTTGGTTTTTCTTTTCTTTTCTTAAGCTCTCAAACAATGTATCTTCCAAGGCATCCAAGCACACTAAGCATGGTCTTAGAACACACACCCCTCCCTTCTATTTATAAGCATCCTTCATGCAAGTTGTCATGACAAAATCATCACAATTTCAACTTGTTTTGCCATGTGCCATTCTTGAATCCAAGTGATTTGTGAGTTGTCATTTTGATCATTTGTTTTCCCACCATGCATGAGCTGGATTTTGCTTGTAGGTTGAGTGTTTCAATTTTGCTTCTCTATCTATTAGTTGTCTTGTATGACTTAATATCTTGTGGTCAAATAATTTGTCTTGAAGAAACTTGAGTGCACTTCATCTTGTATTTGGATTTGATGCAAGTGGCTGAAAAATATCCAGGAACGTCAAGTGCAGGTGCGTCCACTTGATGGTCGATTTTGTCTTAGATTGAGTGGATATATCTTCAAACACAAAACATAAAAGTTATAGATATTTCTCTTGCGGTTCTAGATCATCTTGAATCAGCTCAATCGGAGATTGGATGAGAGAGTTATGCCCATTTTACGAAAAGATGTCAAAACTATCTGAAATTCCACAATTATCTTCATTTGCTCCTAATGTCTCCATTTGTGTCCTAAATCAAAATATAAGAATAATGAGTATATTTAGGCATCAAATAAGAATAAAGTTTTAAACATTAAGAGAGGAAAATATGGCATTTTATATTCTCATCAATATATTAAATCATGCTTATATCTATCTCAAGATAAATGACCATTAATTTTATTAACATGAGTTATATCCATTGTTTTCTCATTTCTTCTAGTATTTAAATAGAGTATTTAGAGTGCATTTTTGTGCACTCATCACACCCCCCAACTTACTCATTGCTAGTCCCTAGCAATTTTCATGCAAAATGATGAGAAAGACCAAAGAAAATCACACATAGGGGCCATCAAGACACATTTTTCAAATTTACATATCAAAACAATCTTAGAAATTCAATAACCCTTTCACAAGTAATTCAAATATAGCAATCCACAGAGTGTGTATGTGTTCCAAACTATTTTTATCAGATCAGAGGTTTCGACACATGCAACATTAGAATATCTTAACCAAAAAGGTTCAACTCCATAACTCACGGGTATAGAAGTGTTTCATGTATGGGTTCTCTCTATGAAGTTGACAAAGGTGTACATTTACTCTCATGGAAATTTAGCCAATTATATATAAGTAAGAAGTAAACATTGATCTTATGATAGGAATACTAACAAATGAGATTTCCACCATTCTTTCCACAAGCATACTTAGGATCGGAAAAATCAACATAAAGGGTTGTAATGTGGTTTAGGGTTGGGGTTCATAAGAAGAAAAGGTGAAGAGATTTCAAAAACTTCCAAGTATACACAAAAGGGAATCTGTTAAATTTTTCAGTAGACTATACTTTCCTTTTGATGTACTTTTCAATTTTTTAGATTTTTGACTAAGTACACTTTTCCATCTTCTTTTGCCACTGGTGTCTTCGCAATTTGATGAACTCTTTCATGAATAATTTGATGGACACATCTAGCACCATGCCATTTTTGTCATGTTTTTTTTTTTTTTTATGATGATTTCACACCTAGTACACACTTGGAAGTAAAATGGTAGGAAAATATAGTGTATAAGCTATACTCCAATGTGGAGAGGTATGGATGATGTAGATATGAAAAGAAAATGCCATATGTGTATATTGGCTCAAAATTGGCTGCTAGGGATCTATGATGAAAAGGCTCAGCTTGAAAGGCTCAAACGTTAATCCTAAGTTGACTTTCGTCATATCCCAAGTATATCCACCATCTTACCACAAACCATGTAATGATATTCTCAAAAGAAGTGTCAAATTCAACAGATCAATGGATACTTATCACAATTTCTATATTTGTAAGCTCTCAATTCTCACAAAATTCACATGAATACTTGAGCAAAATAATTCTTTAGTTACATGTGTCAAATCACCATATTACCACAAAGTTTGGAGAAGTGCATAAATGGCTCTGTGGATGTTTTAGCAAAATGATTTAAAATGGGTTTGTTGAATTCACCAAGATGGTTATGAATGAGCATGAGTATCATGTGTGAAAAGATGCCTGTGTGAAAAAATTTGGCAATTTTTTATATATTGATTGAAATATGCCACAGAGTTTAAATAACAGATTTATATTCCCACCCCCCAACTTAAATGAAACATTGTCCTCAATGTTTAAGAATCAGAATTGAATAACTAAACAGGGTAGAATACACCTGATGTGGGATGTGGGTGACTTGCTTGGCATCAAAGATGGTATTTGTCAAAATAAAATTAACCTGTAACAAAATAAAGTAAACAATAAACAAAAATAAAATGAACGAAAATAAAATAAAAGAAAAACATACCTGGAGATGGTCAAGATTGATATACTGGGTCCATAAGTGGAATGTCTTCCACTTCTGGAATTTGTCTATCAATTAAGATTTTGAGGCGTTGACCATTTACTTTGAAGATACATCCATCTTTTGGATTTTCTATTTCTACCGCCCCATTTGTGAAAACATTTTTTACTATAAAAGGGCCGGTCCATCTAGATCGAAGTTTTCCTGGATGCTTATGGAGTCTTGAATCATATAAAAATACTCGATCATTAGGCTTAAATGTTCTTCTCAAAATATTTTTATCATGAAATACTTTCATTTTAGCCTTATAGATCTTGGAGTTTTCATAAGCATCATTTCTCAATTCTTCTAATTCCGTCAATTGGAATTTTCTAATTTTTCCTGCTTTTTCCAAGTCAAAATTGAAATGTTTAATGGCCCAATATGCTCGATGCTCGAGCTCCACGGGCAAATGACAAGGTTTTCCAAAAACAAGTCTATAAGGTGACATGCCTAAGGGAGTTTTGAAAGCTGTACGGTAAGCCCAAAGCGCATCGATTAGTCTCAAAGACCAATCTTTCCGATCTGGGTTGACCGTTTTTTCTAAAATTTGTTTAATTTCCCTATTCGCAAGTTCAACCTGTCCACTTGTCTGAGGGTGATATGCAGTAGAAAGCTTATGTATCACCCCATATCTTTTCATTAAAGCTTCAAAAGAACGGTTGCAAAAATGCGTACCTCGGTCACTAATGATAGCACGTGGGGTGCCAAATCGAGATAATACATTTTCTTTGAGAAACTTAATTACCGTCCTGTTATCATTGGTCCTGCAAGGTGCTGCCTCTACCCATTTTGACACATAATCTACTGCCACAATAATATATAAATATCCAAAAGAAGGAGGAAATGGTCCCATAAAATCAATGCCCCAACAGTCAAAAATTTCAATTACCAAAATTGGGTTTAAGGGCATCATATTACGACGGGTCATAGCTCCTAACTTTTGACATCTTTTGCATGAGCGACAATAGATATTTGTATCTTTAAATAAGGTGGGCCAATAAAATCCACACTGCAGGATTTTTGCAGCGGTTTTCTTCATTGAAAAGTGGCCACCACAAGCTTGGGAATGACAAAATTCCAAAACGCTTGCAATCTCTTCATCAGGGATGCAACGCCTTAAAATTTGATCAGGGCAGTATTTGAAAAGGTAAGGGTCATCCCAATAGAATTTTCGTACCTCAATCATGAATTTCCTTTTGTCTTGGGTGCTAAAATCCTTTGGTATTTCACCTGCAGCTAAATAGTTCACAATATGAGCAAACCATGGTAGAGAAGTAATAGAAAGTAAATGCTCATCGGGAAAATCATCTTTGATTGGTATGTGGTCAGAAGTGTCCTCGAATGTGAGTCTAGAAAGATGGTCTGCCACTACGTTCTCCACTCCTTTCTTGTCTTTGATGGTGATGTCAAATTCCTGCAAAAGTAAAATCCATCGTATTAATCGTGCCTTAGCATCCTTCTTTGTAAAAAGGTACTTAAGGGCTGCATGATCTGTAAAGATAATGATAGGAGAACCAATCAAATAAGCGCGGAATTTATCCAAAGCAAATACTACAGCTAACAACTCTTTTTCAGTGGTGGAGTAATTCATTTGTGCATTATTTAGAGTTCGACTAGCATAGTAAATGACAAAAGGTTTCCCTTCTTTTCGTTGTCCAAGAACAGCACCTACAGCAAAATCACTAGCATCACACATAATTTCAAAAGGTAAATTCCAATCAGGTGGTTGCATTATGGGTGCTGAAGTAAGCTTGCCAATTAATGTTTTGAAAGCCTCTTGACAGGCTTGTGTCCATTCAAATGGGGCATCCTTAGCTAGGAGGTTACATAGTGGTCTAGATATGGCAGAAAAATTCTGTATGAATCTCCTATAAAAACCCGCATGACCAAGAAATGATCTTATATCCTTGATTGTTCTAGGTGTAGGCAATTTAGAGATTAATTCAACTTTTGATTGATCAACCTCCATTCCTTTGGAAGAAATAATATGCCCTAAAACAATACCTGAAGGTACCATAAAGTGACATTTTTCCCAATTTAAAACCAATTCTTTTTCTTCACAACGAGTCAGTACTCTTTCTAAACTCATTAAACATGCATCAAAAGAAGATCCAAAAACAGTCAAGTCATCCATAAAAACTTCCACGCACTTTTCAACCATATCACTAAAAATACTCATCATGCAACGTTGAAAAGTAGCTGGAGCATTACACAATCCAAATGGCATTCTGCGGAAAGCATAAGTACCGAAAGGACAAGTAAAAGTAGTTTTATCCTGATCTTCTAATGCAATTTCAATTTGATAATAACCAGAATAACCATCCAGAAAGCAATAAAAAGGATGACCAGCCACCCGCTCAAGAATTTGATCAATAAAAGGAAGCGGAAAATGGTCTTTTCGTGTGGCGGCATTTAATTTTCTGTAATCAATGCACATCCGCCAACCAGTCACCAGTTTTGTAGGGACTAACTCTCCAAGGTCATTTTTTATCACAGTTACTCCTGACTTTTTAGGAACAACCTGCGTAGGACTTACCCATTTACTATCAGCAATAGGATATATCATTCCTGCATCTAATAGTTTCAATACTTCATTTTTCACAACTTCTTTCATTGTGGGATTAAGTCTACGCTGGGGGTCTCTTCGAGGATTAGTTCCTTCCTCTAAATTTATTTTATGAGTACAGATTAGGGGACTAATGCCTTTTATATCAGCAATACTCCATCCTAGGGTTGATTTATATTTGCATAAAATCTGAATTAATTTCTCACCTTGGGACTCAGATAATTCAGATGAAATAATAACAGGAAAAGTATCACCTGGACCAAGGAAAACATGCTTTAAACCCTTAGGTAGGGATTTTAATTCAACTTTAGGGGCTTCGCTACTTGAAGGAATCTGTCTTTCTCTTTTTTCAGGCAACTTCTCAAACTTTGGTTGCCATGCCTGTGTGCTATAATCATGAGTTCTGTCAAAAATAGCACAAATGTCAAATACATCAGATGAATCACTTATAGGATTAAATTCAGAATTAACAATAAAGTATTCAAGGGAATCTGAGTCATGAGTTGTAAGAACATCCCTTTCTATAAGTGAGTCAATCATGTATGTCTGATGACACTCGACATCCTCTTCTGGCTGTTTTGCAATATGAAAAATATTTACCTCAAGAGTCATATTGCCAAAAGAGAGTTTCATCAATCCATTTCTGCAATTGATAAGAGCATTAGAAGTAGCAAGAAAAGGTCTACCTAAAATTAATGGAATTTTAGAGGTGGTTTCTACAGCAGAATTAGTGTCTAGAATTAAGAAATCAACAGGATAGTAAAATTTGTCAACTTGAATTAAAACATCCTCTACCACACCCCGTGGTGCTCTGACTGAACGATCAGCCAATTGCAATACCACAGAAGTTGGTTTGATTTCTCCCAATCCTAATTGCAAATAAATAGAATATGGCATCAAATTTACACTAGCCCCTAAATCTAGCAAGGCCTGTCCAAGCTCATGATTGCCAATGTTGCATGTGATGGTTGGACATCCAGGATCCTTGTACTTAGGGGGAATCCGCTGTTCAATTAGAGCACTAACTTGCTCTGTCAAGAATGCAGTCTTCTTCACATAATGCTTCCTCTTAACTGTACACAAATCTTTGAGAATTTTTGCGTAAGTAGGAACTTGTTTAATTACATGCAAAAGAGGAAGATTAATTTTTACCTGTCTAAGATTTTCCAAAATATCATTGTTATGATCTAGAGTTTGTTTGCTTGACTTTAATGCTTGAGGAAAAGGTACCTTACCAGGATTTTTTGTTACCGCAGGTTCCTCAGGTTTTGTTACCTCAAGTTCTTTGGGAAGCTCAGGACTGCTGCTATCTTGATCTTTCTCTACATCCTTTTTTTTTTCTATTATTGGATCACGTAGAGACTTACCACTTCATGTCACAATGGCGTTTACGTCCTTCAGATCTCCTTGTGCCATATGTTGACCATGAGGTACAGATTGAGTTTGGGAAGGAAACTTACCTTTCTCATTCATAGTCAATGAACTCATTATTTTAGACACCTGGCTCTTGATTTCCTTATTTTCTTCAACAACCTGCATAATCAAAGATTCAAATTTTTGATTAGTCTTACCCTGTATTTCAATAAAAGTATGCAAAGTATCTTCTAAAGAATTTCTAGAAGATTGAGGTGCATGATATGGTGCAGGATATGATCTAGAGAGTTGTGCAGGCTGCTGGTTTTCAGACTTCCAGCTGAAGTTGGGATGATTACGCCATCCTGGGTTGTAGGTTTCAGAGTAAGGTGTGAAGGGTTTTTTTGTACATACCTAGAGCATTACTTTGTTCCTCATACATACCATTCATGTTAGTATGTGTAGGACACTCTTGGGAATGATGATCTATCCCACCACAGACAACACATGGCCCAAAAGATTCTGCATGATTAGCCGTGTGTGTTGGTTTTGAGTTTTTAGTTTTCAATAACTCTAATTCTCTGGTGAGCATTTCAACCTTAGCCTTAAGGTTATCCTCCTCCCTTAGATGGTAAATACCACCACTCAAGTTTCTTGTAGGTCGTGACCTGTTTGTGCTATCAGTAGCACTAGGTCCAGTCCAAGTATGAGCTTTTTCAGCAAGCTCATTGAGGTACTCTATGGCCTCATCGGGATTTTTTTGTAAAAATTCTCCATTGCACATCATTTCCACGAATTGACGTTCCCTGGGCGTAAGGCCTTCATAGAAATAACTCACTAAGCGCCAATTCTCATATCCATGGTGGGGACACATACTCAGTAATTCTTTAAATCTTTCCCAAGACTGGTACAAAGTCTCACTATCCTTTTGTGCAAAGGTAGAGATTTGTCTTTTTAAAGCATTAGTCTTATGTTGGGGAAAGTATTTATTGAAAAACACTTGAGTCATCTCACTCCATGTTCCAATAGACCGTGGTCTTAGTGAGTACAACCAACTCTTAGCTTTATCTTTCAAAGAAAAAGGAAAGAACTTTAGCCTTACCGTTTCGTCAGTGGTATTTTGACCGTGAAATGTTGCAACTACTTCCTCAAATTCCCTAATATGAACATAGGGGTTTTCATTTTCTAGACCATGGAAAGTTGGAAGTAATTGTATCATTCCCGTTTTAAAATCTACATGACGAACATTAGGTGAGAACATTAGGGATGAAGATAATCTTGGAGGGTTCTAACAGGTTGGTCCACGTGTTCACTCATCGCGTCAGAATTGGAAGAATTATCAAACAAGTGATTAGAAAAATTAGATTCTGAATCTGATTCTAGCACGGGTCTACTAGCAAACCGTCCAAAAGCGTCTCTGTACCTGCGCATGCAAAGTAAAGAAAAGCGTAATACTGAAAAAAAAAAAAAAAATAATTACGAAAATAAAACTAAAATAAAATAAAGATGTAGAAAGCTAAAAAGAAAATGAACGAAGCTACCGCTCTCTCTTTTTTTTTTTTTTTTAACAAACTACTAAAAAAACTACAAATTCTTTTACCGTCTCCCCGGCAACGGCGCCAAAATTTGATTACGCCCAAAGAATAACGCGGTCGTTTTGCAGTATAACTTTGGGGTGTCGATTCCACAGGGAGATAGATTGAGAAATTGAAGAACAGTAACGAAATTAACAAAAAGATTTAGATGAGTGCGAAAAGTAAAGCATCGGGAATCCTTTGTATATAATTGGTATTTTAATTATTTTCGATTCATTAATAACTCAATTGAAAATTCTATGTCCAAATTTTCAATCGGAAAATAAAACATTAATAACCAGTTTTAAATCAAATGTAATCTTTTGAAAAATCATTCGTCACAATATAAGAACAGGAATTGTTATCGATATTAAAGAAATTCAACGTCGACAATATACTCGTAGAGCAATATTGCAGCAGAGAATTAAATTAAAATAGATAACCAATTGAACCAAACATAATCAAAGGATTATTGCATTTAATAGAAAAAGCATGACTGAATCTATAAATGAAATAAATTCTAAGATTATTTGGTGACGAAAACATTTATAATAAATTTCGAATGACTAAACAAAAGAGATTAATATTTGAAGAACACATATATGAATCAAAAACAATTACAAATACCATCATATATACAAATTCATCCCTAGCTCTACTAGAAAATTAGTTACACATATTGAAAATATGCAACAAAAATTCTCTAAGGGATAATATGGAAGAGCCAACCATTATTTTCTTCTCTCTTCTTTGGTTTTTCTTTTCTTTTCTTAAGCTCTCAAACAATGTATCTTCCAAGGCATCCAAGCACACTAAGCATGGTCTTAGAACACACACCCCTCCCTTCTATTTATAAGCATCCTTCATGCAAGTTGTCATGACAAAATCATCACAATTTCAACTTGTTTTGCCATGTGCCATTCTTGAATCCAAGTGATTTGTGAGTTGTCATTTTGATCATTTGTTTTCCCACCATGCATGAGCTGGATTTTGCTTGTAGGTTGAGTGTTTCAATTTTGCTTCTCTATCTATTAGTTGTCTTGTATGACTTAATATCTTGTGGTCAAATAATTTGTCTTGAAGAAACTTGAGTGCACTTCATCTTGTATTTGGATTTGATGCAAGTGGCTGAAAAATATCCAGGAACGTCAAGTGCAGGTGCGTCCACTTGATGGTCGATTTTGTCTTAGATTGAGTGGATATCTCTTCAAACACAAAACATAAAAGTTATAGATATTTCTCTTGCGGTTCTAGATCATCTTGAATCAGCTCAATCGGAGATTGGATGAGAGAGTTATGCCCATTTTACGAAAAGATGTCAAAACTATCTGAAATTCCACAATTATCTTCATTTGCTCCTAATGTCTCCATTTGTGTCCTAAATCAAAATATAAGAATAATGAGTATATTTAGGCATCAAATAAGAATAAAGTTTTAAACATTAAGAGAGGAAAATATGGCATTTTATATTCTCATCAATATATTAAATCATGCTTATATCTATCTCAAGATAAATGACCATTAATTTTATTAACATGAGTTATATCCATTGTTTTCTCATTTCTTCTAGTATTTAAATAGAGTATTTAGAGTGCATTTTTGTGCACTCATCAATACTATAGAAGATTTGTGGAAGGATTTTCCAAACTGTCTGCACCTCTGACAGCATTGACTAGAAAGAATGCTAAGTACATTTGGAGTGAACACTGTGAAAAGAGTTTTCAAGAGCTAAAGGAGAGATTGACTACAGCACCAATTTTAGCCTTGCCAGAACCTCATAAACCTTATGTGATATATAGTGATGCCTCAAAAATGGGATTGGGGTGTGTGTTAATGCAGGAAGGAAGAGTAGTTGCGTATGCATCCCGACAACTTAAGGATCATGAACAGAATTATCCCACGCATGATTTAGAGTTAGCAGCTGTAGTATTTGCTCTAAAGATTTGGCGGCATTACTTATATGGAGAAAGGTGTGAGATATTTACGGACCATAAGAGTCTCAAATATCTTTTTAGCCAGAAAACCCTGAATATGAGACAGAGAAGGTGGATAGAGACTATAAGTGATTTTCAATGCGAAATCAAATACCACCCTGGAAAGGCTAATGTGGTAGCCGATGCCTTGAGTAGGAAAGTTCAAATAGAAGAACTTTCAGTGCTGGCAATGATGCGAGAAATTCTGGTGAACAGATTATCACAGGACCTCAAGCTAATGGAGATTCAAGAAATTGTTCCTTTAACAGACAAGGAAATTAAGGAAAAACAACAAGAGGATGCTAAGCTGGAGAAGATAAAACAGCAAATGCTGGAAGGAAAATGGTCTCCACACTTTATGATTTCAGGAGATGGAATGTTATACTTTGGGAGAAGGAAGATCATTCCGGATGCCCCAGAATTGAAAGAAAGGTTGATGAAAGAAGCTCATAGTACACCATATAATGCTCATCCTGGAAGTACTAAGATGTACCAAGATTTAAAGGAAAAGTTTTGGTGGGAAGGAATGAAGAAGGACATTGCGACTTTTGTAGCCAAGTGTCCAGTATGTCAGTTAGTAAAAGCTGAACACCAAAGACCAGCCGGTAAGTTGCAACCCCTACCAATTCCTGAATGGAAATGGGAAGATTTATCTATGGATTTTGTGGTAGGATTTCCAAGAACATCTACGGGAAAGAATTCGATTTGGGTGATAGTGGATCAATTGACGAAGAGTGCTCACTTTTTACCTATTTCCAACACGGATTCTATGGAAAAGTTAGCAAAAATTTACGTGAAGGAAATAGTCCGTTTACATGGAATACCCAAGATTATAGTGTCGGACAGAGACCCTAGATTTACATCTCGATTTTGGCAAAGTCTATAGAAGATGATGGGTACCAATTTAAATTTCAGCAGCGCATATCATCCTCAAACGGACGGACAAACAGAAAGAACTATTCAGACCTTGGAGGATATGTTGCGAGCCTGCGTGTTAGATTTTGACAAAGATTGGGAAAGTCTGTTACCGTTAATTGAATTTGCATATAATAACAGTTTTCAAGCTACTATACAGATGGCACCATATGAAGCACTTTATGGGAGGAAATGTAGGTCTCCTATTTATTGGGATGAAGTGGGTGAAAGTAGTGTTTTGGGACCCGAGTATTTACAAGAAGTCAAAGAGCAGATCACAAAGATTAGAAATCAGATAAAGACAGCACAAAGTAGACAGAAGAGTTATGCAGATAATCGTAGAAGGGCTTTAGATTTTATGGTGGGAGACTGGGTATATTTGAAGATTTCGCCACTAAAGGGAGTCATGCGATTTGGTAAGAAAGGGAAGTTGAGTCCTCGTTATATTGGACCTTATGAAATTCTGGAAAAAGTAGGTCCAGTGGCTTACCGTTTAGCTCTACCTGATGATTTGCAAGGAGTTCATAACATCTTCCATGTATCTTCTCTGAAAAAGTGCTTGAATGATCAACCAGTGGCAGTAATGGATCCGCGCCCTAGTAATTTACGTTCCAATTTAACTTATGAAGAATGGCCTGTACGAATTGAAGATCAGAAAGAACAAACCCTTCGGAATCGTACCATAATGTTAGTCAAAGTACTTTGGAACAATCCTGTTTTTCAAGAAGCCACTTGGGAACGTGAGGATATAATGAGAGATAACTATCCCCACTTGTTTGAAACATAGTTGTAATAATATACATTATAAATTGAATTAATTATCTTGCATTTGTATGATATTTGTGTTTTCTTTATATTTATATTCATTAATATTTAACCTTATACAGGATTATGGCTCCTAAAAGAACCGCACGTATGTCGGTTACCCCCGTAGATCAATTAAAGAAAAGATCTGAAAGAGTTAGGGAGAGATTTCGTAGAGAAAAATTGAAACAGTGGAAAGCTGAGAGATTGAACTGGTTAAATAAAAGTGAGAAGCACAGAACTCACATTATGGATATAGATGAAAAAGGTAACCCTATAAGTAGAAGAGCGTTACCAGGTGAGGAAAGACAACCCGCTAGAAAATGGTTAAAAGCAGAGAAAAGATTTTTGAGAAGAGAGGACAAAAGAAAAGCTGTCATGATAGAGTCATCTGATGGATCTGAAGAGCGTAAACGCCAGTGTGAAGAGGGACCTATAATAGAAAGGACAGAGGAAGAGAGATTCCATATGTTGCAAGAGATTAGTGTGAATATGTACTATGACCCCGATGTTGACATGATATTTTATCACTCTCAGGATTCACTAATTAATGAGGAAAAAGTACCCACCTCTTCAGAAGAATCTACCGCTAGTCACCGAGGTATAAATTCCTTAAACCCTTAATTAATTATATCTTAGCGATTTCGGGGACGAAATCCTTTTTAAGGGGGGGAGGATGTAATAGCCCAAAATTTTCTAAGGTAAATTATTTTATAGAAATTATTTTAAGGAGATTTATTTAATGCATTTATTTATTAGGAAATTAGAGTGGGAGATTTAGTTGAGGAAATGTGAGATTTTACTTAGTATTGAGAATTATGCACTCTCGGATCAATCTGTCGAGTTTTAGGAAAATGATCATAAGTCAGCCATATGATGTCTAAATGAGGTGATTCCAATTGGTATAGAACCCTAAGAGATAGATCTAAAACTTTAATGTTTGAAGTTTCCTGAGATTATGGAGGAATCAATAGCTTAATTGGGAATCAAATAGGCAGTTCTGGAATGGGCTTAACTGGAACCCGAGTTGGGTAATTGAACTAGATTGGGGTATGTAACCAAATAGGCAACTGATTTTAGGATTCTCTGGGATTAGGACATGTGTAGGAATAGTTAGGAATGAATGGAAAGTTGATTTGGAAGTCAATTGAATGGTTAGTGTGATGGGAACTCAAGGGAGCCAAAATCTGGTTGATTGGTGACTCATTGGTTCAAAATTGGCTCTACCTTAACTAAACTATGAAGTAACCTTCTAGGACTTGTTGAGGGAAGACCTAAGGGAGTTGGGAAGGAACCAAATGGAGGAGAAAACCTGATGATGGGCGTGTGACACAAGGGGAGAGCTGGAGATGAGAGATGCATGCATGGTTAGGTGAAGTGCCACCTCACCTCTTATCCCTTTAGCTTGCTTCTCAGCCATGGATCAAAATGGGCAGCCAAACCACCTCAATTGTGAGCCCTTGGATGACTAATCCAGCTGCAAGGCCTAGGATTTGGGAGGCTTAATCCTCATCATTAGATTTTGCCTAGATGGACACCTCATCACATGCAAATCTGCCAACTAGGGCACCTTGGGTGCAATTCCTTTTCTCTCCCTCATGTTGGTCGACCACCACCATATATATAGGACCTTGAGAGCTTCCTAAGCTCCTTTAGAAGGAGAGAGCACTTGCCTTGTGAAGCCAAATCAGAAAACCCTCCCCAAACCCTCAAAGTGATCACTTGTGAGTGAAGTGAGTGTGTGTGGGAGCAAACTTGGAGAAAGTGGGTTGGATCAATTCTCTTAAGCTTGGAAGAAATTGTAAGTCCATATTCTAGCTTAAATTAAGCATGGAACTGGTTTTATTGGCATGATTGAGTTGTATTTCATAGTAGTAAACACTTGAGAACATGTTTAAGTGGAAAATGGATACATGAGTAGGGTTGATTTTATTTGTCTAGTTTATGTGTTTAATAAAATTGTAGAAACTTGGATTTAAGCTTGTAAGAAGATAAATAGAGTGTATGAAAAAGATTGGCATGTTTTGAGTGGAAAAACCCTTAGAGCCGTGAGTTCGCTCGACTCTCGCTCGACAGGTGATCGAGCGAAGGCAAAATCTGAACCCTCGCTTGACTGTCGCTCGATACCCCACTCGAGCGAGTCTCAACCCGAGACTTCGCTCGATACTCGCTCGACAGGCCGCTCGAGCGAGATACCCTGTTTTGCCTAGACTTAGGGTTTCCTTAGAATGAAAGTGGTGTTTCAAATGGGAAGGGTTATGAGTGAGATGACTCATGTGTATAAGAGAAGAATATAAAGAAAGAAAATAATATCTAAAAGATGAGTTAGTCACGTCATGACGGGGACGGCGATACGTAACGCCCGTATGACTGACGTGCCGGCAGGGACGGCGATACGTAACGCCTGTCGAGATTAAGTTAGTCACGTCATGACGGGGACGGCGATACGTAACGCCCGTATGACTGACGTGCCGGCAGGGACGGCGAGACGTAACGCCTGTCGTGATATGAAATTGTGATCTCCACGGGGACGGAGAGACGTAACGCCCGTGTGATTGATCCTTGCGGGGACGGCGAGACGTAACGCCCGCAGTACTATGTGTATATATTTCGTGTCATAACGGGGACGGCGAGACGTAACGCCCGGATGATTGACACCAGACTCATCGTAACGGGGACGGCGATACGTAACGCCCGGATGATTGATGAGTGTATGTGATGGGGACGGCGATACGTAACGCCCATCAGTAATATGAATGAATAAGAATTTTTAAGAGGGAAAACAATATAATTTAATATAAGACAATGGGTGAGTTGAGAAAAGTGTCAGTTAGACAGTGGTCTTGTGAGGGGTATGTTAGGGTAATTTCCCTTGTCAGTTGTGGTTTAACTTTGTGGTCGTTTTCCCTGTTTCCTTTAAGCTGTTTATGTACTTACTGAGATTTCATTCGAAATCTCACTCTTTTGTGGCTCCATATATTTTGTGCATATTATTTTATACAGGATTCGATGACCAGCAGGGGGACAGCCCTGATGAGGCAGGAGACTTCGGGGAGTCCTGAGGGACTTTCCGATTATAGTCCCTTTTTGGATATTTCTTTTGTTTCCTTCGGACCTCCTACCAGTAGTCGACCCACCGGATCTGGGAGTCTTGATGCATCCACTTTTGTTGAGGAGAGGCGACGTACGGGATGCTGCTTAACCTTAGGAGCAGACGGCTCCTTGTCCATGTGTGAAGTTTGTGTGACTCCACAGGGACAACAGCTCCAGCGAGACTTTAGTATTAGTATGGATAGGTTTCGCTATGGGAGAGAATATCCCGAGGTTAAGAGGGAGAAAGAGTGAGGTGAAGGAAAGTTTTGTTTGGGATGAATGTAAAATATTTTGCTACAGTTGGGTTGTGTATATGTATAAAGTACAATGTTTAAGTTTAATGAATGTTGTATATATATTTCCGTGTGATCTTTAGAAAGTTTTATATCTAAAACCTGATCCGCTGCGAATTAAGTGATTTATACTTTTTAGTCTTATTAAGTACGAGGGTAAGTAGCCGAGTGTTGCTCATCCAGACACCTTAATTTACGTTAAATCCCAGACGTAAGTTGGGGGCGTCACATTGGAAGTTGCTAAACTTTGAATTTCAACTGCACCATGAGAAAAAAAAAATAGTAACAACAAAAGGTCTAATCTAATGAGAACACAACTTACCCAGAAATAAATGAAGCTGTGAATGGTATAGAAGAACTTTTTGACCAATTTTAAATTCCTTCCTAGAGATCATTTTGTCATGAAAAGCTTACGTCTTTTCTTTATAAATCCTTGTACTCTTATAGGCACCATAGCAAATTTTCTCAAACTCTTGTGGTTACAACTTTCTGTGTTTTCCACTTTCATTGGCAAATCAATACTTAAGGCTAACTCATCATTCTCTTTTTCAAGATACTTACTAATTGGCAACTTCCAATCCATCTTTTCCATCAAGTTTGAAAAATTTCTATGCTAGAGAATCAATTATATCAATAGAATAAACAGGATTATCATCATCAGGATATTTCATGGCATCATAAATATTGAACTTAACAATTTCACCATCAATTTCCGTGATAAGCGTGCCACTATGAACATCCATCTTAGTCTTGGATGTCTTTAAAAAAGGTCTTCCTAATAAAATAAGAGCATTTTGATCACCATTCTCCATATCAAACACATAAAAATCAGTAGGAAAAACCAAATCATTAACTTGCACAAGAACAACCTCAACTACACCCTTAGGATATGCATTAGATCTATCAGCCAATTGAATCACAACATCAATTTATTTCAAAAGTCCAAGTTTCAAAGAAGCATATATATAATATGGCATGACATTGATAGAAGCTCTTAAATATATCATGGTCTTCTTAAATCTAGTGTTACCTATCGTACAAGGGATAATAAACATACTTGGATCTTTGCAATTCGCAGGGAGTTTTATTTGAATAACTGAAGAAACATTCTCCCATACTCTCACCTTCTTACATCCTTTAAATTTCTATTTTCTCTTAATTGTATATAGCTCTTTCAGGAATTTAGCATGACGAGGTATATGTTTAATAGCATCTAAAAGTGAAATATTTAAATCGCATCTACAAAAAGTCTCATATAAATCTTTACTTTATTTTGCTAGATTTTGCTAACACCAGGGGAAAATGAGGTACTGGTTTATAATAAGAAAGAGGCAAAAACTTACACTTAGGTTCGTCATCGTTATTAGAAATGTTCTTGTCTACAACGATGTTTTTCTCCTTGTCTTACTCTAAAGATGCAGAGGCTGCCTTTACTGGAATCTCAACCTCTTTACCACTTCTTAAAATGATTGCATTTACATTTTCTCTTGGATTTACTATCGCTTGAGAGGGTAATTTTTTCAAACTTTGTGCCTTAAGCCGGCTAATTGCGGTTGCCATCTGGCCCATCTAGATTTCTAAACTTTGAATACTGGCTCTCGTCTCTTGTTAAAATTATAAAGTGTTAGTGGTAAGAGACTTAACAATATCTTCTAAAAGCATACCATAATTAGAAGTTTAGCCCAGTTGTTGTCTAGGGGGTATGACTGTTTATATTATTGGAAACTTTGGTGGTTTTGAGTCGTGGGCTAATTTATTTGTGGATTCTCATAGTTAAGATTGGGATGATCCTTCCATCCTGGGTTATACTTACTCGAATAGGGATCATACTTCCTTTGCGGTTGATTACGTCCAAAGAATAACGCGGTCGTTTGCAGTATAGTTTTGGGGTGTCGATTCCACAGGGAGATGGATTGAGAAACTGAATAACAGTAACGAAATTAACAAAAAGACTAAATGAGTGTGATAAGTAAATTTTAGAGTGTGATGTAAATTAAAACTAAATGAGTAATTTGAAAAGTATAAAAATGAGACGAAAAGTAGAGCGTAGGGAATTCCTTGTGTATTTGTGGTATTCAAATTTATTCTTAATTCATTAATAACTCAATTAAAAATTCTATATCCAAATTCTTAATCGGAATATATAACATTAATAATTTAAATTTAAATCAAATATAACTCTTTGAAAAATCATTTTTCGCGCTTAACTCTCATAAATTGTTATCGATATTGAGAAAATCCAACGACGACAATATACCCAAGAGACGATATTGCAGCAGAGAATTAAATCAATATAGATAATCAATTGCTCCAAACATAATTATAGAACTAATTCACTCAATAGAAAAAGCATGACTGAATCCATAAACGAAATAAATTCTATAATTATTTGAAGACGAAAAACATCACAAATAAATTGAGAATAATAGAACAAAAGAGTTTTAATATTTAAAGACCAAATACATGAATTAAAAATAAATTACAAATACCATCACACACACAAGTTCATCCCTAACCCTCCTTGAGAATTTAGTTACACATATTGAAAATATGTAACAAAAATTCTCCAAGAGATAATATGGAAGAGCCAACCATTATTTTCTTCTCTCTTCTTTGGTTTTTCTTTTCTTTTCTCAAGCTCTCAAAATAATGGCTCTTCCAAAGCATCCTCCCACACTAAACATTCTTAGAACACACACCCCCCTTCTATTTATAAACATCTTTTATGCAAGTTGTTATGACAAAATCATCACAATTTCAACTTGTTTTGCCATACGCCATTCTTGAATCCAAGTGATTTGTGAGTTATCATTTTGATCATTTGTTTACCCACTATGCATGAGCTGGATTTTGCTTGTAGGTTGAGTGTTTCAATTTTGCTTCTCTATCCATTAGTTGTCTTGTATAACTTAATATTTTGTGGTCAAATAATTTGTCTTGAAGAAACTTGAGTGCACTTCATCTTGCATATGAATTGATCATTGAATTTCCAAGTTGGTGTAGGAGTGCTTGCTGGAAAATATTATGATGACATTTGGATTTGATGCAAGTGGCTGAAAAATATCCAGGAACGTCAAGTGCAGGTACGTCCACTTGATGGTCAATTTTGTCTTAGATTGAGTAGATATCTCTTCAAACATAAAACAAAAAAGTTATAGATATTTCTCTTACGGTTCTATATCATCTTGAATCAACTCAATCGAAGATTGGATGAGAGAGTTATGCCCATATTACGAAAAGATGTCAGAACTGTCTAAAATTCCGTAATTATCTTTATTTGCTCCTAATGCCTCTATTTGTGTCCTAAATCAAAATATAAGAATAATGAGTATATTTAGGCATCAAATAAGAATAAAGTATTAAACATTAAGAGAGGAAAATATGGCATTTTATATTCTCATCAATATATTAAATCATGCTTATATCTATCTCAAAATAAATTACCATTAATTTTAATAACATGAGTTATATCTATTTTTTTCTCATTTATTTTAGTATTTAAATAGAGTATTTAGAGTGTATTTTTGTGTATTCATCACACCCCCCAACTTACTCATTGCTAGTTCCTAGCAATTTTCATGCAAAATGATGAGAAAGACCAAAGAAAATCACATATAGGGGCCATCAAGACACATTTTTCAAATTTACATATCAAAATAATCTTAGAAATTCAATAATCCTTTCACAAGTAATTCAAATATAGCAATCCACAGAGTGTGTATGTGTTCCAAACTATTTTTATCAAATCAGATGTTTCGACACATGCAACATTAGAATATCTTAAGCAAGAAGGTTCAACTCCATAACTCACGGGTATAGAAGTGTTTCATGTAAGGGTTCTCTCTATGGAGTTGACAAAGGTGTACATTTACTCTCATGAAAATTTAGCCAATTATATATAAGTAACAAGTAAACATTGATCTTATGATAGGAATACTAACAAATGAGATTTCTACCATTCTTTCCACAAGCATACTTAGGATCGGAAAAATCAACACAAAGGGTTGTAATGTGGCTTAGGTTTTGGGTTCATAAGAAGAAAAGGTGAAGATGTTTCAAAAACTTCCAAGTATACATAAAAGGGAATCTGTTAAATTTTTCAGTAGAATATACTTTCCTTTTGATGTACTTTTCAATTTTTTAGATTTTTGACTAAGTACACTTTTCCATCTTCTTTTGCCACTGGTGTCTTCGCAATTTGATGAACTCCTTCATGAATAATTTGATGGACACATCTAGCACCATGCCATTTTTGTCATGGTTTTCATTTTTCTTTTTTTTTTTTTTTTTAAATAATAATTTCACACCTAATACACACTTGGAAGTAAAATGGTAGGAAAATATAGTGTATAAGCTATACTCCAATGTGGAGAGGTATGGATGATGTAGATATGAACAGAAAAGGCTATGTGTGTATATTGGTTCAAAATTGGCTGATAGGGATCTATGATGAAAAGGCTCAACTTGAAAGGCTCAGACGTTAATCCTAAGTTAACTTTCGTCATATCCCAAGTATATCCACCATCTTATCACAAACCATATAATGATATTCTCAAAAGAAGTGTCAAATTCAACAGATTAATGGATACTTATCACAATTTCTGTATTTGTAAGCTCTCAATTCTCACAAAATTCACATGAATACTTGAGCAAAATAATTCTTTAGTTACATGTGTCAAATCACCATATTACCACAAAGTTTGGAGAAGTGCATAAATGGTTCTGTGGATGCTTTAGCAAAATGATTTAAGATGGGTTTGTTGAATTCACCAAGATGGTTATGAATGAGCATGAGTATCATGTGTGAAAAGATGCCTGTGTGAAAAAAATTTGACAATTTTTTTTATATTTTGATTGAAATATGCCACAGAGTTTAAATAACAGATTTGTATTTCTATCCCCCAACTTAAATGAAACATTGTCCTCAATGTTTAATAATCAAAATTGGATGGGGAGTAACTAAAAAGGGTAGGATACACCTGATGTGTGATGTAGATAGCTCGCTAATCGTCAAAAGTAGTGATCTGAAATGACAAAATGATACTATCCTGCAAACAAAAATAAAGAAAACAGTAGTAAATAAAAACAAAATAAAACAAATAAGATGATAATAATAATAATAATGATGATGATAATAATTATAATAATAATAATAATAATAATTATTGTTGCATGTTGTGGTCAAAGTTGGTAGACCAAGTTTACAACCAGACTATCTTCCACTCATAGAACTGTTCCTCCTGGGTCAAAAATGAAACACTTATTTGCCTAATAAACTCGGTACTCGAGCTTCACAGGTAGGTGACAAGACTTTAGATTAACTTTTGGTACTTGCCCACTTGAAGGAATTTGTTTTTCATTTTTCTCAAGCAACTCCTCAAACTTCGGTTGCCAAGCTCGTGTGCTATAATCTTGAGTATTGTCAAAAATTGCACAAATATTAGCTACATCAGACGAATCACTGATAGGATTAAACTCAAAATCAACCATAAAATTCTCAAGGGGATCAGAATCATGAGTTATGAAAACTTTCTTGTCTATGAGTGAGTCAATTATATATATCTACTGGCACTCGTGATTTTTCACAGTTTCTTGTGCCATATATTGACCATGAGGTACAGACTGAGCTTGAGAAGGGAACTTACCTTTCTCATTTACATTCAAGAAACTCGTTATTTTAAATACCTGGCTCTTTATCTCCTTTTGTTCTTCAACAACCTGCATAATTAAAGATTCAAATTTTTGGTTAGTCTTACCCTGTATTTCAATAAATACATGCAAAGTGTCTTCTAAAGAATTTCTAAAAGATTGAGGTGCATGGTATGGTGCAGGATATGATCTAGAAGGTTGTGCAGGCTGTTGGTTTTCAGACTTCTAGCTGAAGTTGGGGTGATTACGCCATCCTCTCATGTTAGCATGTGTAGGACAGTCTTGGGCATAATGATCTACCCCACCACAGACAACACATGGTTCAAAAGAGTCTGCATGATTAGCCATGTGTGTTGGCTTTGAGTTTTTCGTTTTTAATAACTCTAATTCTCTGGTGAGCATTTCAACCTTAACCTTAAGGTTATCCTCTTCCCTTAGATGGTAAATACCACCACTCGGGTTTCCTGTAAGTTGTGACCTATTTGTGCTATCAGTAGCACTAGGTCCAGTCCAAGTATGAGCTTTTTCAGCAAGTTCATTGAGGTACTCTATGGCCTCATCAGGATTTTTCTGTAAAAATTCTCCATTGCACATCATTTCCACGAATTGACGTTCCCTGGGCGTAAGCCCTTCATAAAAATAACACACTAAGCGCCAATTCTCATATCCATGGTGGGGACACATACTCAGCAATTCTTTAAATCTTTCCCAAGACTGGTACAAAGTCTCACTATCCTTTTGTGCAAAGGTAGAGATTTGTCTTTCTAAATCATTGGTCTTATGTTGGGAAAAGTATTTATTGAAAAACACTTGAGTCATCTCACTCCATGTTCCAATAGACCATGGTCTTAGTGAGTACAACCAATTCTTAGCTTTATCTTTCAAAGAAAAAGGAAAGAACTTTAGCCTTACCGTGTCGTTAGTGGTATTTTGACTGTAGAATGTTGCAACTACTTTCTCAAATTCCCTAATATGAACATAGGGGTTTTCATTTTCTTGACCATGAAAAGTCGGAAGTAATTGTATCATTCCTGTTTTGAAATCTACATGACGAACATTAGGTGAGAACATAATACAGGATGGTGTGGCTGTTCGTGCGGGATGAAGATAATCTTGGAGGGTTCTAACAGGTTGGTCCACGTGTTCACTCATCGCGTCAGGATTGGAAGAATTATCAAACAAGCGATTAGAAAAATTAGATTCTGAATCTGATTCTAGCACGGGTCTACTAGCAAACCGTCCAAAAGCGTCTCTGTACCTGCGCATGCAAAGTAAAGAAAAGCGTAATACTGAAAAAAAAATAATAATTACGAAAAGAAAAGTAAAATAAAATAAAGATGCAGAAAGCTAAAAAGAAAATGAACGAAGTTACCGTTTTTTTTTTTTTTTACAAACTATTAAAAAAAACTACAAATTCTTCTACCGTCTTCCCGGCAACGGCGCCAAAATTTGATTACGCCCAAAGAATAATGCGGTCGTTTGCAGTATAGCTTTGGGGTGTCGATTCCACAGGGAGATGGATTGAGAAATTGAAGAACAGTAACAAAATTAACAAAAAGATTAAATGAGTGTGATAAGTAAATTTTAGAGTGTGATGTAAAAAAACTAAATGAGTAATTTGAAAAGTATAAAAATGAGACGAAAAGTAGAGCGTAGGGAATTCCTTGTGTATTTGTGGTATTCAAATTTATTCTTAATTCATTGATAACTCAATTAAGAATTCTATATCCAAATTTTTAATCGGAATATATAACATTAATAACCAAAATTTAAATCAAATATAACTCTTTGAAAAATCATTCTTCACGCTTAACTCTCATAAATTGTTATCGATATTGAGAAAATCTAACGACGACAATATACCCAAGAGGCGATATTGCAGCAGAGAATTAAATCAATAAAGATAATCAATTGCTCCAAACATAATTATAGAACTAATTCACTCAATAGAAAAAGGATGACTGAATCCATAAACGAAATAGATTTTATAATTATTTGAAGACGAAAAACATCACAAATAAATTGAGAATAATAGAACAAAAGAGTTTTAATATTTAAAGACCAAATACATGAATTAAAAATAAATTACAAACACCATCACACACACAAGTTCATCCCTACCCCTCCTTGAGAATTTAGTTACACATATTGAAAATATGTAACAAAAATTCTCCAAGGAATAATATGGAAAAGCCAACCATTATTTTCTTCT
Organism: Platycarya strobilacea; assembly: GCA_036898215.1. Taxonomy (NCBI): domain Eukaryota; kingdom Viridiplantae; phylum Streptophyta; class Magnoliopsida; order Fagales; family Juglandaceae; genus Platycarya; species Platycarya strobilacea. Next base: position 15,917,068 of record CM072547.1, read on the forward strand.
CTCTTCTTTGGTTTTTCTTTTCTTTTCTCAAGCTTTCAAAATAATGGCTCTTCAAAGCATCCTCCCACACTAAGCATTCTTAGAACACACACCCATTCCTTCTATTTATAAGCATCCTTCATGCAAGTTGTCATGACAAAATCATCACAATTTCAACTTATTTTGCCATGTGCCATTCTTGAATCTAAGTGATTTGTGAGTTGTCATTTTGATAATTTGTTTTCCCACTATGCATGAGCTGGATTTTGCTTGTAGGTTGAGTGTTTCAATTTTGCTTCTCTATCTATTAGTTGTCTTGTATGACTTAATATCTTGTGGTCAAATAATTTGTCTTGAAGAAACTTAAGTGCACTTCATCTTGCATATGAATTGATCATTGAATTTCCAAGTTGGTGTAGGAGTGCTTGCTGGAAAATATTATGATGACATTTAGATTTGATGCAAGTGGCTGAAAAATATCCAGGAACGTTAAGTGCAAGTGCGTCCACTTGATGGTCGATTTTGTCTTAAATTGAGTAGATATCTCTTCAAACATAAAACATAAAAGTTATAGATATTTCTCTTGCGATTCTATATCATCTTGAATCAACGCAATCGGAGATTGGATGAGAGAGTTATGCCCATATTACGAAAAGATGTCAGAACCTAAAATTTCGCAATTATTTTCATTTGCTCCTAATGCCTCTATTTGTGTCCTAAATCAAAATATAAGAATAATGGGTAAATTTAGGCATCAAATAAGAATAAAGTATTAAATATTAAGAGAAGAAAATATGGTATTTTATATTCTCATCAATATATTAAATCATGCTTATATCTATCTCAAGATAAATGACCATTAATTTTAATAACATGAGTTATATCCATTATTTTCTCATTTTTTTAGTATTTAAATAGAGTATTTAGAGTGCATTTTTGTGCACTCATCAGCGGTTGTCCAAGAAAACCTCCTGCCACATTCACTTGCTCAATGGGTTCTTCTTGAAGAGTTGAGCACATATCAGTTGGATGCCCTACTACTGAACAAATCCCACAAGTCTTCACCGTCTGCATATTACCTATAGCCATTTGACGAATAAGAGAAGTTAGGCTCGCAATTTGTTGATCAAGGGAGGAAATATTTACCTCATTAGCATGCTTAGATGGAAGGTCAAGCCTAGTGCCAAATTGTTAAGAATTGGCCGCCATATTTGTAATCAAGTTTCTCGCGGTCTCGGGAGTTTTATCCACCAGAGCTCCTCCACTAGCAACATCAATCGTGCTCCTATCAGTAGGTAGAAGGCCCTCATAGATATACTGAATAAGTAGCTGCTCACTAATTTGATGATGGTGGCAGCTTGCACATAATTTCTTAAAACGTCCCAATATTCGTGTAGAGACTCTCCATTGTGCTGCCTTATACTACAAATTTCTTTTCGAATGTTGACCGCCCTTGAAGCTGGAAAATATTTCTCCAAAAATAGCCTCTTCATCTCGCTCCATGTGGTAATACTCACGGAGGGTAGATAATAAAGCCAATCCTTAGTCGAATCCTTCAAAGAAAATGGAAAGACTCTTAATTAAATTTGATCTTCAGTCACCCTCGTGGGTTTCATACTCGTGAATACTACATGAAGTTCCTTTAAATGCTTGTGAATATCTTCACCTGCAAGACCATGAAAAGTGGGCAAGATATATATTAGTCCAGATTTTAATTCTAAAGTAGTAGTAGCATCTAAAGTAGGGAATGTATGCATATATGTTGTTGATTCAAATCAGGAGCAGCAAGCTCTTTCAAAGTTTGATTTCCAGCTATGACTTATTCCTCTTCTAAATCAGAATCGCTAGCAAATAGGGAATCAAGAGCCAGATTGTTCTCTTCAGAATTTCTCCAAGCTTCCCTCTTTAACTTGCACAAAGTTCTCTTTATTTTTGAATTACATTGAAAATCACCGTGATTAGAAGATCGAGTTACAGTCATAGACAATCAAGAAAACTCTAATTAACCATGAAACAAAATATAAGAAATCAGGAAAAATTTAGAGTAATGAAAATAAATAAAAATAACTATCGAGTACTAATCTGATTTTTTTTCTCAAAATCTTTTTCGATTTTTTTTTTCAAAGAACAAAATAAGGATCACAAAAAACACAAGAATCAACTAGAATCACTCCCCAGCAATAGTGCCAAAATTTGGTGTGTTGTCACAGGCAACCAAAAATAAAACCTATACTCTTAAAAAATATATATGTAGTAGTGCGAGTAAGAATCGTTCCCACAGAGAGTGTCTAGCTTAATTTTATGATACTTGAACAAGGATGAAGGTTTTAAATATAACGAAAATACTTTCAAGAAAAATAAAAATAACTAAAGAACAATTTAATTTGAAATATCAAAATCAACCAAAAGAACAAACTTTGGTCTAAGTCAACATCCACCATTGGAATTTTGTAATTGATCATCGATGCAAGTATATATAAATTAATATTTTGAATATTCACCGTTGGAACTATTTTCCTATCTCTCCTTAATCGTAGTTAATTATATAACAAGCGATCTAATTAATCCTAACTACTAAACTATCCAAAACAAGCACTAATGATTTAATTTACTAGTAGTCTTAAGAATTAGAGAGATTGATAAAACTAACCAATACAAGCATAAGCGGTCGTATTTAATTTAGTTGAGTATTCTTCTTAAGATCTACTAATTTTTTACGCATAAAATCATTAAATCTTAATTATTTAATAGATTAGAGGGATTAAACAATTACAAATTTGATGTCTAATCTAGTAGCAGATTGCAACGAATAATAAACTAGTAGGCCTTCTAGTAATCAAACGAAATAATCATGAAAATAGGTACAGAAGAACATCTGATACCCATATAATAAATTGAACAATAAAAATACAAATTAGATTTCACAGTTTTATCCATTTTGAGATTTCCGTTTCCTTTGACCAATTATAAGAATTTAGTCACACAGGGTCATGATGAAAGCTAAAAGAAAAATAGAAAAAGAGGAAGAAAATGGGTTATGTTCATGCCCCCTTCAAAACTACATATATATGAGTTTCCTCATTTCACTAGTCCTCTAGATGGGATTTGGATAAGATCGATTTCATTTAAATTTTGAATTATTATTCGTTTCTTTATATGCACATGAATTTGAATTTGAATTTGACTTATCCTCCCTTGATAGACTTATTTTTTAATTTGAATTTGAATTTAAACTTTGAAATAGCTTCACATCTTCACATCTCTTTTCTTTCAGCATTTTGAAACAAAACGTCAACAGTGAAGGTGGGTCGACTTCGTTCCCGATTTCAACTTTGGTGCGGAGAGTATCTCTCAAAACTGAAAACATAAGAGTTGTATATCTTTTTTTTGGAGTTCCATATCATTTAAAATTATCTAAATCAGAGCTCGTATGAGAGATTTATGCCCAAATTACAAAGTCATGTAGAAATTGTCCAAAATACCCAATTAGCTTCGTTTTGCATTTGACGCTTTCAATTTCATCCTAAAATAAAATATAAGAATAATGAGTATATTTAGATAGCAAATAAGTATAAAAGATTAAATATGAATGGATAAAAATATGACATTTTGTATTCTCATCATCAGCTAATAGATCTAATCACAACCTTGCATTAGTGTTTTCCCTACGATACCTTCCTCTGATCATGCTCCTCCAACCATGACTCATCTACTCTCAGCTACTAAACAGGTTGTTGACACAAGGCCTTCTCAGCCAACTCGCATGGTCACACATTCTATGAATAATATCTACAAAGCATCCAATACCCCTACCATTGGAAGTCACTGGCATTCATCAAGCTTGTAAAGAGCCTCATTGGCGTCAAGTTATGAGTGATGAGTTTACAACACTTGTTTGACATGGCACCTGGAAGTTGGATCCTGCTACTTCACGGTAGAATTTAGTTGGCTTAAAATGGGTGTTCCGAATTAAACGCAAACCTGGTGGATCCATTGATTGCTATAAGGCACGTCTTGTTGCCAATGGGGTTTCATCAGAGAACCAGACTTGACTACACAGAAATATTCTCTCCAATTGTGAAGCCTGCTGCCATACGCATCATTCTATTTCTTGTCGAATGGTTGGTCTATTTGCCAACTTGACGTGACTAATGCATTTCTTCGCAGTACACTAACTGAAGATGTATTCATTGCACAACCAGCTGGCTCTATTGTTGCCTCTTATCCTCAACATGTTTGTCATCTCAAAAGTCCATCTACGCACTGAAACAAGTACTGAGGGCCTGGTATCGTGCACTGCATGACTACCTTTGTCGCATTGGTTTTATGTAGTCTGCTTTTGATCCTTCCCTGTTTATCTACCATCATCACAAAATTGTGGCGTCTTTTCTTGTTTATGTTAATGATTTGATCCTCACAAGAATTGACCCTGCCTTCATCTCTACCATCATCAAACAACTTAGTGCACAATTCTCTTTGAAAGACCTCGGGCCTCTTCACTTCTTTTTGGGAATTGAAGTCATCCCTACTATAGATGATTTGCTTCTTACCTAGCACAAATATGTGTGAGATCTTATGCAAAAAAGAGGAATGGATGGTGACAAAAATGTGACCACCCTTCTAGCCACTTCAAGTCATCTCCAGCTGAATGATGGTTCAAGTCCTACAGTTAGCACTACTTATAGAAGCGTCATTGATGCACTTTAGTACCTAGCTCTAGCTCTAATATTGCTTCCCCGTTAATAAACTCGCTCAGTTCAATTAGTCCCATTTGGCATTCACTGGGATGCTGTCAAGAGGTTACTACGCTATCTCAAGCATACTATTTACCATGACATTCAACTTCGTCACTCAGCTGCTTGTCTACTCTGATGTCGACCGGGCAGGGAGCATACATAATCGAACATCTAGATCAGCTTATATCATTTTTCTTGGTGCCAATCTTATCTCTTGGTGCACTATGAAACAAGTAGCAGTGGCTTGCTCATCCACCAAAGCAGAATACAGGGTGCTTGCTAGTGCCACATCTGAAGTTGCATAGCTTCAATCCCTCTTCCATGAACTTGGTGTCAACTTGAAGTCTCCACCAAAAATTCTTTGTGATAATATCGGTACTACGCAGTTAAGTTTCAATCCCGTGCTTCACTCTTGGATGAAGCCTACTTCCATTGATTTACATTTCATACTGGACTATGCAGTTAGCAAAGGAATTCTTCAAGTTGCTCATGTACTCATGATCAGCTTGCTAATCTAATGACCAAGCTGGCCTTGTCACGCCTGCGATATCAACTTCTACAATCCAAGATTGGTGTTACTGATGGGAGCACCATCTTGAGGGACATAATAGGTGATCACAGTTATTGTGCATATCAATCTCCCTTAATCTCAGTCAAGCATAATTCTTGGAGTCAATTTATTTTTGTTTATTTCACTTCAAGCTCTAGTAATACTCTTTTCAGCAAAGCAACTTAATTGCTTTTACCATTTACATTAACAATTAGCTGTGTATAAATAGGTATTTCGCTTGATAATACAATGTCTGATAAGTTTCAAATACAATACCAACGTGTTCAATATTCTTATATGCCAAACCCTTGAAAGAGAGTTTATTTGTCACTTATTATTTTCATCATGTTTGGCTGGTACTTGTCTAGATTTTGTCACATGAAGTTTCTACCCTTCTAACATTTTCTGTCATCTAACTTCAATTTACAATTGGATATATATATAGTTGAAATGGAGTATTCCTTTTTTCTTTTTCTTTTTTTCACATTTTTTTTAATGTTTTTCATCTTACAATTGCTTGCTCTCTTTTGATCATTTCTTTTACATTAAACCGGATTGGGTTCTGTACGAATTGTTCAGGACATGCAAACATTTACTGAGATCCAATATTAATGCCATTGATCAATAGTACCTCTAGTAAAGTTAAAAAAGCACATTAAGCGAATCAATGCTTCCATTAACAAACACTACATTCAGATATCTGAACCAGCCCAGCATTGCAAAACCCAACTCCTGCCAGCTAATTGACTCCATCAGATCGCTTTAAGTGGACCCACTGCGATGTTTTCTTGAATTTTTGTGGGGTGCATCTCCCACAAGCCCAGGCTATCCGATCCTTATGCAACGTGCAATTGTCAGCATATTCATCGGTTCTTCAGCAGTGGCTCCTTCTTGTCCTCCCATTTGTCCAATCGACTCCTAGCAATCTCCACCTGAAATTTCATTGATTCTCTTAGATGGCTTTTTTTTATGTACCACATGCTTAAAAACTTTCCATTGTCATTGTTTTCTTTTCCCATCTAACTAATTCAATATATCATGCCATATATGCATCTGGGTCTTTCATCTGGAGAGTTGTTAAAGCTACCCCTGTTCAACCAGTCAATTGAATAAAGGTCAGGTGCTGATAGGGACAAAAATGTCCCGATCGATCTCTTGTTATGCGTTTCATCATTTCATGCATTCAAAGTTTCACAACCAGCACACATACATACATATATATATATATATAAAATATAATTGTATATATTATATATATGATATTAGTGAGATCAGTTTCTAGAAATTCATGATAAAATTACTTACCTCCTTATCCCAATCCGTGCGAAAAGTTACCCAAAGTAGAATGAGGGTCTGCATCATAGTCCCTCCTATCATCCCCGACCATATTCCCTATATCATGCACATATATATATGAACCCAAATTATTTCGTTTAAATGACCGAACAGTTTCACTTTGCTTGCTTTCATTGGGAATATTGATAATATTTGTTGGAATTTCAGCAAGATTCTTCTTAATTTGCTCAAATCTAAATTGATAAATATATATATATATATATATATTTTTGCTTATCAGTGCATGAAATGAAGGTACAATATCATATCGTACTTGTCATGGATTAGATTTATGAGAAACTACTTATAATTATAAAAAAAAAAAAAAAGCAAAGAAAGAATGATTGATTGGTAAATTAAAGTACCTTAGCGCCAAGGTCGAACTTAAAGCCGAGAAGGCAACCCAATGGTATTCCAACCACGTAATAGCATCCCACATTAACATACGCCACGAATGCTTGCCATCCACATCCAACAGCCACCCCTGCAATTAAGAATATTCTTCAAAACTTCTTTCACAAACGTCCCTAGGAATAGTTGTTTAATTAATTGAATGTTACAAATATTTTTAAACGCCTCTCTGTACGTCCATTGATAATAAAGCCCTATTTAATGGAAAAGTCAAGGATCTGGTTCAAAATCATTCACTGGTATTATTGCGTGATTAACTTAATTAAGTCGATAAAAAATCAATGCTAAATACCATTTTATATTGTGGAGCCCATGACAGTTATAAAAAATGTTTTCATATATATATATATTAACTGCTACATTAATCTGTTTTATATTATTATTATTTAAAGATTAAAAATGAGTATTTAAGATAAATTATTTAACAAAAAAAAAATCATTTTCATATAAGATAATTGAGAGTAAATGAGTAATTTTCTTACATATATATATATATTTATATCAAATTTACAAACAAAATCGTAGCATATGCAGGAGAAGTATTATCAACTTCACAATTTGGAATTGACTGACGAGTGGACTACTGTAGAACCAATTGACAGCCTTTGGTTCCTGCTTTGTTTCTTCTATATTTTATATTGTTTAGTTTTTTCACCCATCAAAACGACTAATACATCCTCATTCGAATTACAACTAAATAAGATAAGGGAAAAAAAAAATTACTAATTATTGATGACGTCAAAATCAGCCTTTTATGATTTCGAATTGAGTGAGCCGCCCATGAATGTACAATTGGCAACCTTTGGTCCCGGGTTTGTTTTGTTTGTATTTGGTTGTGAGGGTCCTACTGATGTGAAACTACAGCCCAACGCAAAGAAAGGACAAATACTAATAAACAAGTTGAAGGAGAACAGCTCGATATTCGTTGATTGAATATCTGCTGAGACTTCTGTGCCCCTCTCGGCATTAAAAACAAAAGTAATCTGGAACATACACAATAAGCTGCCGCATGGCATGGCAGAAAGTTAATGGGATTTAATGCTAATAGTAATGGCCTGACGATGCCAGATCATCATGAGATCCCACTACGTCTCATTCATTCGTGTCTATCCCTTTTCTCTATGAAAGTCACTAATTTTTGATATATCGTACGTTTCCTAATTATTAATGTGACATAGAGATCAAAAGAAGAAATAGGAAACATGATGATAAGGAGGATGAATACGATGAGAAAATTACGAATTACTTTTGAAAATCATATATAATAATTAATTAATGCTTCAATATTTAATGATTAATACTAACCGGATAAGACAGGTTGAATTCCATTGAGAACGAGAGTGACCGCCAAGAATGGACAGAGCTCCGAAACAGCATTAGCCACAGTCTCACCGCTGGTGAAGGCATAACTTATAACATTCCGCAGTGCAAGCACAACCACTGCTTCTATTACCGCAACAATGAAAGAAACCAAATTGACTATTATAACAGCGAATGCGGCTGACTTGGGATTGCCAGCCCCCAGCTCGTTGCTCACTCTCACACTGTACGTCATGATGTTCCAATTAAATATTTATTTAATTATATATTCATGATCATCAGGCCTAAGATCATGGGTAATTAATTAGAAATTATCAGTATATAATTATATAGATCAAGCATCCTCATAATCATAATCAAATTGATATCAGACAACTATAATATTACAAATATTGCTAATTACATATTGTTTATAACTATATCATCATCATCATCATCATCATAATTATCATCATCATAATTAATAGCTCTATATAGTTACTCGATCGTGATCACTGATCAGTAGCAAAAAGTCTTTTTATAATATTTTTTTTGTCAAATTAATCGATGGGTATAAGTAACAGTGATGATACAATTATAGATAAAAAGAATAGTATCAATAAAATAATATTAGAAGATTTTGAATAATTATGATTACTGACCTTGCTGCCGCATTAAACCCTACTGAAACCATGAACAATAACCCATTAATAGCCATGCTGCACAAGATCATCATGAAATAATTATAATTAACATTCAAAAGATCAGGCCTATATGATCAACGACAGTACGTACTGTAACTTGATATATAAACGGTATATATTAAGTCTATGGAGAATAGAAAATAGATAAAAAGTTTTCAGAAAAGTAGTGCATACTGATCAGAAATGATGTGCCTAAAATAAGTAAGCGCGCAGCCACGATATCTACCTCTTAAGACATCCGAAGGGTTGGTTGGTAGAGAAGTTATTTTTCATCCTTTCCCATTGTCCTTTTACCTTTATGTGTTTCCCAAAAGACATACGATCGCCCGAATTCCATCACATAATATTTGTTTTTGGGCAATTAACTTCTCTACCAAAAGTAGAAACATAACCCTATCTATTTCCATGTGACCATATGATCTGTTTGTGTGAATGTACATAAAAACATAGAATACATACATATATATCACACAGTTATGACCAACTTAGAACTATTTAATTTTCAATTTCCACGATATAAAAATGTGGATTAATAAATCAGAAAAAATACGATATGCTTGTTTACATAAATTAGGTATCAGAACAAAACTATTGATTTCAAGTTTTGGTCTTTCGGCGAGGAGTACTGCATGATGAGCCTTTGCCTTTTAGCATTTTATGGATTATGCATCCCATGCATATATGTAAGATTAGCCGGAAAAAAAGAAAAAAAGAGAGGTGATCATGAAGTGTAATTTCTTACCATACAGCAAGAGAATCCAAAGCAAGCTCAGGGTTTTTGAGCAAGCCAGCAACCAACACCAGTATCTGAAAATACCATGTTTCCAAGCACAACATCACAGCCGATGCAGTCGACAACTTGAGGAACTCCCAAAGACCAGAAAATGCTTGCAAACTAAGACCAGTCCAAGTCTGCTTACACTTGTCACTGATCAAGATGTAGACGAGCTGAGCCACAACCATGATCCACCACGACAAGCTCAGCACCAATGATGCACCAATCAAACCCATGTCCAACTTGTACACAGCTACCCAGCTTAAGAGTAGGTGTACCACAAGCGTAGCTGTGGATATGTACGCACTTGGGGTTACAATGCGTTGAGATTGGAGGAATTTTTGTATCGGGAAGTTCACTGCGTAAGCGAATATTTGAGGGATAAGACCGTAGACAAAAACTGCGGCCGCGGATGCAACAGCGGTTGATTCCCCAAGTAAGAGCAAGATGGGCTTTGAGAAAACGTAGATCAAAGTCATCGGGATCCCAGTAAGAGTCAAGACGATCGTCGCTCTTTGCAGATAAATCCCTAGCATTTCATACCTGTGGGCTCCATACGCTTGGCCACATAAAGTCTCCACTGCACTTCCCATACCTAACTGCATACATTCAAATAGAGCAAAATAACTAAATGTTTGGGAAAATAAAATGATATGCCATTAAAATTATTTACACTGCAAGCATTAATTTTCAATAGAACTGAATAATATAACGTGGACTAACATGTATATGCAGGGTCGATCAATACTTGTTTACAAACAAAATTAGCATACATACCATGAGACCGTAAGCTAAGAGTTGGATACCACTATTGCCAAGAGAGGCGGCGGCAAGCTCAAGATTGCCAAGGTGGCCAGCGAAGACTCGGGTGGACAGAGACATAAAGTTGTTGATCATGTAGACGAAGACTGCCGGACCGGCAAGCGGGAAGAGGAGCTTCAACTCAATCCATGTTGCCTTTTGGAGGCGCTTGAAGTGCGGTAACTGAGTATCAGATAGAACCTTTTCGAGGCGGGGGTCAACTCCATGGAATACGCAGGCTGAGATGGGCTGATCAGGCTCTGGTACTGGCTGTGCATGGTGCGAGTTGTTTAAGATGGGTTGGTGAAGGTCATGATCTTGGGAGGCCATAGTAGAAGTTATTGCAGTGGCTATGAGCCAGCTTGTGAAAGAAGCTGGATGTTGTTGATGATAAGTTGGGCACTGTAAGTATAGTGGTTTTTAGTAGTAGGGGTTTCACGATTATTGGTATAAATGCTTGAGATGGTCCCTTTTTTATCTGGGAAAACGAAAATAGGGAATCAAATTTGGAAGGTGGTCAAGTAGTATTTTCTTTTTGTTGATGCGCGCATGCTTGATGCACCTAGCTTCCAGATATATGCATATGTCAGAAATATTAATCTGGCTACCAATTATGCAGTTTCTGATAATTTCTTGTTCTAAATCAATTAGCTGACTGGTAGATAGGACTAAGAGTAACAAGACTAAATATATATTGCTCGAAGGTTGACGTCGAGATGAGAGCACGGATGAATATTTCATGATCAGCTAGCTGGCGGCCTTGATATATATATATATATATATAATGCAAATATATACAAATATAAATGCTTATAAAGATATGGCAGCTGGATTTCTTGTTAGTGATCATTTTCATAAATGTCATCGTTATTACAAGAAAAATGAGTATAAATAATTAATTAACTATAGTTAAAATAGTTATTTGTAACCCAAACAATTTGGCTTAGTTGCAAATAACTTTTTTGAATGCAGTTAATTGATTATTTGTAATCCTTCTTCTTGTAGTGCGAAAAAAATACATTGATAAAATACAAATTACTTAGCAAATTATCAAAGGAAAAAGCTTAGAACATATGGATGTAAAGCTTAATTTTATATCGGCCAATAAAAACACGCCACGCAAGCATTTTATGAAACAAATAATTAGATATGAGTGCACTGAATCCGGTTTGCCTCTCTTCTCTCATGTTCTCGTCCCTCTCTCTTCTCTCGCACAATTCTCCCTCTCCCTAGTTCTTTCTTCCTCCAATCTCCCTCCCTCCCGATCTAAACCACTTTAGGATATGCTGCACTCATATCTAATTTTTTGTTGGCCGGTGTAAAATTGAGTTTTACACTTATCTAGCTCCAAGCGTCACTCATTATCAAAGATTGCAAACAGCTAGCTAGGGAGGATAGATGCATATTAATATTTTGTCATATGAATATCGTAAATATAAAATGGGCAGTGTTACGTACAAGCAATTTTGGGAACCCAGTTAGGTACCTATGCTGACGTGGACATTAATTGTCAGATCCTTAATTTAAAAAAATAAAAAAAGGAAAACCGAAAAAGAAAGAAAAGAAAACAGAAGAAGTTTCAGAGCACATGCTCAGAAAACAATACGAACAAGTGAAAACTCAAAAAAAGAAACATTCGAAAATTTCAATAAAGACACATGACAAACTTCAGTCCATCTAACTGTTGTGGCAGACACACCAGAAATAAAAGAAAGAAAAGAATAGTGATGGTCTGATTGTTTGATTTTTACAGAAACCATTAGAGAGGGTCTGCTTGATTATGAAATTATTGGTATATAAATCAGGAAAAAGATAAAGAAAATAGGGGCGGATGGGAGAAAAGGATCTCTCTAAAGTAATTAAATGGATATTCATATATTTTAAGTTAAATGAAGAGAATTTTTGTCTAGAGTGAATGACAGGCAAAAGAGAGTGGATACAAAACAATCTAACCCATTGTTTTAGTTATCAGTATGCCATCTCTAACTCAAAGGAAAAAGGGTAAATAGATGCAAAAGAAATTTTTTATGTTAAATATCCTTTAAAATTCTGAAATAAGGTTGAGTCATGAGATAGAGAAGGTTGCAAGTGTGAAAAAAGAGGAAGTGAGAGACGGGGAAAGGAGAAGGGATTTCAAAAATTTAAAATTCCGGAGGGAGCATTTGGTTTTATCCGCTAATTGACTTTTTGACTTAACCACGTCGGATGAGTTATTGCAGGTTGTGGGTGGGCATGGCTGCTCGCCGATAGAATTTTCCATTTAAAATTAGTGAAAATATACGCGCGCGGAGAGCCTTCTACTTTTTTTTTTTTTTTAATTTGTTTGGGCAGGCTTCTAATTGGATATCTGGGCGGATGTCGTGGAGAAAACAAAATTGGACAATCAATTAAAGGATGACCTTACAAATTGCAATACGTTCTGTCCAATGATGCACGCACATTTCTCCATATATGTCTCATCCCTCAAAAGTCAAAACGTTGAAGGGCGCAATATTCCACAATCCAGATGAATGCTACGGCGCGCGGCCTTACGTCGATCAACCGCACCAACTATATTATATATATATATATATTAGATAAAAGTAATATGCAAAATACTTTACTTAATTTATTTATGTAATTATTTTTAAAAATTGATATTTATTTTATTAGAAATAAATTTTAATTAATAATATAATGCTTTTAGAAAAAAAAATTTCTAATAAAAATTTGACGATTAATCATAATTTAATTGATGATAAATAATTATACGATTTCATATATTATAAAATAAAAATTTTAGTTAAAACAATAAGATAGTCTCATTATACTTCAATAGTATCTACATTTTTATAAATTTTTTTACATAAATACATGCTACATACCTCCAAGATTTAGACTTCCAAAACTCCAAATAAAAGGCATGGGTGGAAATGTATAAACTATTAGAAATGTAAAATATAATTTTTCAAAAAATTGAAAATTGAAAATATACATTTTCCTACCACTTTTGGAAGTTCAATTTTTGCTTTCCTTCACTCATGGCACATGCCTGGAGTACATACAGAGATGTTTTTCTTATGCAACGTGCTTGTTTAGTTTTGTAAAACGTTTTTTTTAAAGATGATATTGTTTTTATAAAAAAAAAAAATCGATCAATAATATAATGTATATTCTATAATTTTAGCAAACTTGTTTATAATGAGTTTGATACAATAGTTGTATGTAACATTATATTATAAATTTTAATATGAATTTTTAATCTTAAATATATAAATTTATGTGATCACATATATATAATTAAATATAAAACATATATAATATATTACTTACATTTATTAAATATTTTGATACATTTGTTGAATATTTTGATATGTGAATAATTCTATGTATAGTATATAGTATATATAGTATATTTAATCCTGATTATTATACTTAGATTTCTTTGTTATTTGTTTTACTTGTTATTCTGCTTTTTATTTTAAAATTAATTATAAAACATATATAGTATATTAATTAAATTTATTGGCTGCTTATTTTATATTATTACGTTATTCTTTTTTTTTTCTCTTACTCGGTTTGGGTTTTGTGTGTGTTTATTTATTGTGTTTTAACTTATTGGGCCATCTGTGAGTGGGTGTGTTGGACCCAACCCGCGCCCCTTTATTCAGCCCCTCCCCAATAGGCAAAATGTTTCCGTTTTGTGATGTGTATATATTTGAAAAGCTAGGGCTTCATCTCATTTAACCCGAGCCACACTTCTTCTATTCTTTTCTTCTTTTCTCCAGTTCTCTTCTCATCTGACCTGTCAAAACCCTAATCTCTAATACCCCATTGCAGCGTCGCTTCTCGCGGCCTACCCAGCCACCTCAGCGTACACCACCTCTTCCACTCCCCAACCCATGAGATCTTGCAATGTAAGTTTTCTCCTCCCTCGACGAAAATGTGGCCTTTTTAGCCATGGTAGCCACTCGATGTGTCTTCTATCTCGCCGTCTAGTTCCGCTCGACCTAACTTGTCTCTCTATTTCGATTTTGGGATTTTTTTTAGTTAGTTTAGCATTTCAGGGGTTGTTTCTCATCATTCTCTATCTCTTTTATAATCCTTAATTTTGCTTGACTTATCTCTCTATTTCAATTTCAAGTTTGTTTAGATAGTTTGGCATTTGAGGGTTTTTGGGTTTAATGACTTTGATTTTCTTTAATATTTATTCACTTTATTATTTTTTAAGACATTAAAATTTAGGGTTTACTAATAATTTAGTTTTTCGGGGATGGTTTAGATTTTGGGATTTTGGGATTTTAGAAAAGCATTAATTCAATCCTATGTTTACTTTATTTTTTTAATCTCATAAGATTTTCTACTGTTAATATGCGTCAATGTTTAATAATTTGTCTCGGCCTGAATCTTTCTCAATTTTAGATTAGGGGCTTGATATTGAATGTGTACTCGACCATCCTAATGTGGTTTAGCTGAAGCATTGTTTCTTTTGAATTACAGGCAAAGATGAGTTGTATATTAACCTTATCTTGGAGTATATATCCGAGACTATCTACAAATATTGGTAAAGATATTGGTGCATATATAAGTTAGGTGCATATAAAATCGAAACAAAGAGACAAGTTAGGTACATATAGTAGTGACGCTATTAGTTTATTTCTTGCATCTTTGTTAACAAATACGTACTTTGAGTACTTTGTTCTGGTTGGTCACATATATTACTTGTGGTTGGGAATGTAAGTTGTCAACTTATCTATAGTCGAGTTTTTGTTTCTTTTGTTTGACCTATCTGAATTTGAATTGAGTTGGTTATTATGGATTATTAGGCTATGTCAAATTGTTGATTAGTCGCCCAATAATTGCCTTGATCTTATTTATTTTTCGAACTTAAATATTATCTATGTGCAAGATTATTGCATAAAATGCTACAGTCAACAAAAATAGTGATTTCAAAATCAACTTCAAAGGTACATGTAGTTTGTAGTAGTTTTTGGTACATTTGAATGAGGTTTTTTTAAATACTATGTACTTCATGTACACACACATAAATAGTTCTATAAATTACTTCTTCATGTTCATTATATATTTTTCAACAGGGACTTGGCTTGGCTATATATGTTCCTTGCAGTCTTCTAGTCTGGTTTACTAGTGTTAGTTCCTCCAAATCTCTAAAGTCATGGAATCTTCCATCTTGGTATGTTTTACAATATTGATGTAAAAAGTAGTCTTCTGTTGTGTTCCTCTCTTTCTCATCGTGGTGGTAATGTCGTTGATGTTCTGGTGTTGATTTGTTTAGTAGAAATTACAAAACAATTGAGTTGTTTATTTATTTTTGATTGGTATGTTAGAAGCAGACAAATAATTTTGGTGTTGGTTATGTCTTGGAATTTAGTGTCGTTGGAATTTAGTCAGCTTGGAAGTGTTGCTGGAATCTTGTTTTGGTTTGAAATGTTTTTGGATATTTGAATCTGGGTGATGTTTCTTAAACTGAGAGACAAGTTAGGTACAAATTAGGTACCAGTTTACGTAAGAAAAAAAAAACACTAAACAATGTTTTGAATTATTGTTTTGAATACAAAAAGCTGCAATCAACAAAAGAATAGAAAACATAAATAAGTTGGATTAAAACATAGTTATTAAAAATAAGGAAATACTTAACTAAAGTGTTGTTTCATAATATATATTCGCAACGATGAAAAATATTGCCTCAGACTGACTAAATAATGTAGTAAGATGAGAGGAATACTTTGTAGCGTGTCAATAAGCTATTCTATAGTAATTGTTCGCTTAAGACTCAGATAAAATCTGAGAGAAAAAAAAATTATAAGAAGAAGAAATTCAATATATCGCAACCAGATTATAAAATGTGTTTACAAACAATGAACAAAATAAGAAAAAGAAGAATATAACTTTAGAATTCCTTACACATCCTCAAAGTAAAATTATATGCTTTACTATTTGATCTTGTTTAAATATTACCAAAGGAAGTAAAGAAGTAGTAGGCAGTTAAGAAGAGCAAGCGCCCATTGGGTTGGGTGTTAACACAATTAATTTTTATATTAAGTTTATATTATATTATGGAATCAAGAGTCATTATATTTGTTTAGTTTTCCAATAGTAAGTTGCCTACTTCATTTGTCTTTGGACCTGCGTGCATTGGAGAATGTTAAAAACAATTGCATTTTCAAGAAGAATACAATTACTTTTTCATGAATTGGATTTTCAAGGAATACGTATAGACAAATGGACGTAAATGATTGCAGTTTGAAGGAATACAGATAGACTTTTAATAGATGAACGTGAATAGACTTAATTGAAATTAATTACAAGAATGCATTCTTAAATTGCATTAATACAGACAATTGTGAATGCAATTTCCGATTGAATACCGATCTAATTGTTGCCATGTAACAGACAGAAAACAGAAAAATGAATGCAAAATTTTTAATAGATCCGTTAAACCGATATTTTTCTCTTAAACCAACACTTTTGCCACATTATATATATATTATATATATATATATAAGTCAAAGTGTCAACCATATTTATCTTTGTTTACGTAAGATTAAAGCTGGCAGCAAATGAATTGAAGACACATGCACTCAGAGCATTTCCATCCCGCTTTTCAAAATTTCTTCAATTTTAATTAAAAATCTTCTTTCTTATAAATTTTTCATATAAATTTTACTCATTTTAAAAAAAAATTCCTATATTTTTTCATCCATTACAATAACATTATTTTAGTATTTCTTTATTATTTTTCTATTACTTTATTTCATATCATAATACTATTTCCAATAAACCATAATAAATAATCCTTGAATATTATTTTTAGGAATGAATAGTAACCCCTCAAATTATGAGCATAGTATTTTGAGGAGTTACTATTCATGTCTCAACCAAAGATATAAGCATAAGGAATTGGATAGAGGGTTGTTTTAAAATAAAATCTCAAAATATCTCTCATAATATGAGTATTGGGTACATTTGATGCACCCAATGCAAGTGCTCTTACTTTCGATGACGTGGAAAGAAAGAGTTTGCTGGTTGTATTAATGTACATGACTTGTAAATCTTGTATAAATAGCAACTGTGCTGATGTAATTAATTACATACACTTTTAATTTACTTTTTCTGAGAGAAAAATCAAGAAAAAGCCAGAGAGATCTTAGAGTTTATTCGAGACAAAAAGGGATTTTTGCCTTTCTTGTTCCTTAAGCTTGTAACCAAGATTGTAATGCTCTGCTGTTGAGATTGATCATCAATAAAGAAGTTTTAAAGTTGTTTCTGTTATGGATGTAAATCATTAAAGTCGAATCACGTAATTTCTTGTATTCTTATTTACTCTCTTTATTTTCTTTATTTTCTATTTTTGTTCTTGCTATTAACTTGTGATACCTGATATTGGTTTTGAATTTGTGATCGATTATTTTGTCTTCTGAGTTGAAAGCCTTGAAAAGGAACTTGAGGTTTCTAATAAACAACATCAAGAGCCAAGTTTGACAGCAGAGCAAGTGAGTGCAGGAAACAAATTAAGGAAGAAGGGGATGCTATTGTGGTATTGGATGGTTATGAGAGTGCTAAGATGTTAAATGTGGCAGGAGTAGATTCGGGCAGAGAGTGGATTTTAGACTCAGGATGTTCATTCTACATATGCCCCACTAAGAAATGGTTTGAAACCTTCACTAGAATAAGAAGGGGGGCATATGATATTTGGAAATAATAAATCCTGCAAGATCATGAGAATAGGATCTGTGAGACTTAAGATGCATGATGGTATGAAAAGACTATTAAATGATGTCAAATTTATACCTAGACTAAAAAGAAACTTAATTTCTCCAGGCATGCTAGACTGAGGAGGTTGTAGCTTTAAGTATAAGGTAGGATACTAGAAATCACTAGAGGCTCTCTAATAGCTATGAATGGGGTGATAACAAATGGCCTGTACACCTTAAGGGGAAAAACAATAATTAGAGAAGCATCTTTTGTACATAATGCAGTTGAGGATAAGGTTGTGTTTTAGCATAGGAGGCTTGGACATGTTAGTTAAAGGGGCCTTTTAGAATTGTAGAAACAAGGTTTACTTTGTGATGCAAACCTAGAAAACTTATTTTTCTGTGAAGATTGCATTAATTATGGGAAGGCAAAGAGGGTTAGGTTCAAAACAACCACTCTTATGATTAAATAAACTTTAGATTATGTTCACTCAGACTTATGGCAACCTGCAAGGGTGAACTCTCATCGTGGAGGGAGTTATTTCCTATCTATCATAGATGATTACTCTAGAAAGGTTTGGATTTACATTCTTATACAAAAAAATGACAATTTTGAAAAGTTTAAAGAATGGAAATCATTAGTGGAAAATCAAGTTGGTAGAAAAGTGAAGAGATTGAGGACAGATAATAGATTAGAGTTTCTGTTAAATGAATTTAATTGTTTCTGTCAAGGAAGGGATTGCTAGGCACAAAACTGTGAGTGAAACCCCTCAACAAAATAGTCTGGCTGAGAGGATGAATAAGATTATATTAGAGAGGGTAAGATGCAAGTTGTTTAATTCAGGGTTACCAAAGACTTTTTGGATTGAAACTGCCACTACAATAATTCACCTAATAAATAAATGCCCTTCCTTAACAATTTGGTCTGGGAAGCCACCTAATTATGACTACTTAAGAGCTTTTGGATGTGTAGCTTATGCATGTTCAAAAATTATTAAGTTGGAACCAGGGCACTGATGTGCATTTTTGTGGGTTACCTTGAAGGAGTTATGGGGTATTAACTCTGGATTGAAGAACCAGACAAGTAAAAATATTGCATTGTGGGCAGAGATGTGACCTTCAATGAGTCCCAAATGACTCGGATATAGAAGGAAGGAATTGGACAAACCCAAAGACAAACTTTAGAGAAACTACAACTTGAGGTGGAGTAGACTGGGACCTCATCTAGATCACATAATGACCAAGGGAGAAAATTTGAGGTAACAAGTTGAGAAGACTTGGATCAAGGTGGAATCAACTCTTACAATTTAATAAGAGACAAGCGAAAAAGGATTATTAGACCACCTCAAAGGTATGGTCAAGCGAAACTGACTGCCTTTGCATTGATAGTTGCAGAAGAGGTGATTTATCAAGAACCAATGTCTTATAAAGAAGCTATGGCGAGTAGATAAGCTTCTAAATGAATACTTGCCATGCATAAGGAAATGGAGTCCCTTAAAAAAAACAAGACTTGGAAATTATTCACAAACCCAAAGGAAGTGAAACTAGTTGGCTCTAAATAGATATATAAAAGAAAGGAAGGCTTACCAACGGTAGATGGTACTAGATATAAAGTAAGACTAGTAGCTAAGGGTTTTATTCAGAGGAAGGGAATTGATTTTAATGAAATTTTTTCACCTATGATTAAGTACAACTCTATTGGGTTACTACGTTCTTTCACTGTTTATGAGGACTTGCATTTGGAGCAATTAAATGTTAAAACTGCTTTCTTGCATAGACAGCTTGAAGAAGAAATTCATTATATGCAACCACCCGAGGGTTTTACAAAGGAGATTAATAGTGACTAAGTGTTTTTACTTAAAAAATATTTATATGGATTTAAATAGCCTCCTAGGCAATGATACAAGAGATTTGATACATATATAGTAGGTAATAGTTTTAAAAGGAATTGCTATGATAGCCGGGTCTATTACAAGGAAGTTAAGGGAATTATAATATTTCTGAGAAGGTATTTACACCTATCTTAGAAATCATATATTTCCAAAACTCTTAAAAGATTTGGTATAGATCAAGTTAAGTTAGTAAGTACACCAGTGGATCAACACTCCAAACTATCTGTTAATCAAGCACCAAAAACAGATGAAGAGATTGAGTTTATGTAGAAAACCCCCTATGCTAGCGTAGTGGGAAACATAATATATACAATAGTGTGTTTTAGACCTGATCTGTCAGCATTGTTAGCAAGTTTATGAGCTACCTTGCACCACAAGCGTAGCTGTGGAAATGTACGCACTTGGGGTTACAATGCGTTGAGATTGGAGGAATTTTTTTATAGGGAAGTTCACGGCGTAAGCGAATATTTGTGGGATAAGACCGTAGACAAAAACTGCGGCCGCGGACGCCACAGCGGTTGATTCTCCGAGTAAGAGCATGATGGGCTTTGAAAAAACGTAGATCAAAGTCATTGGGATCCGGCCAGTAAGAGTCAAGACGATCGTCGATCTATTTACACAAGCATTAATTTTTAATAAAACGGCATAATATAACAGGGTGAAAATACTCTGTATTTTGTCTTGTTATACATACATATGTATGGATCCATAAATATATACTAGTTTACAAAAGTATTATGTATACCATGAGACCGTAAGCTAAGATCAGTTGGATGCCACTATTGCCAAGAGAGGCAGCGGCAAGTTCAAGATTGCCGAGGTGGCCAGCGAAGACTAGGGGGGACAGAGACATAAAGTTGTTGATCATGTAGACGAAGACTACTGCCGGACCGGAAAGCGGGAAGAGGAGATTCAACTCAATCCATGTTGCCATTTTGAGGCGCTTGAAGCGCGGTAACTGAGTATCAGATAGAACCTTTTCGAGGCGGGGGTCAACTCCATGAAATACGCGGGCTGAGATGGGCTGATCAGGCTCTGGTACTGGGCGCTGTGCATGGTGCGAGTTGTTTAAGATGGGTTGGTGAAGGTCATGATCTTGGGAGGCCATAGTAGAGAAGTTATTGCAGTGGCAATGAGCCAGCTAGCTTGTGGAAGAAGCTGGATGTTGTTGATGATAAGGAGCAAAGGCGCTAGGGTACTGTAAATTATACAGTGGTTTTAAGTAGTAGGGGTTTCACGATTATTGGGATAAATGCTTGAGACGGTCCCCGGCCCCTTTTTATCCGGGAAAACGAAATTAGGGAATCAAATTTGGAAGTATAGTGCTTTTTGCTGATGCGCGCAATATGTTGATGCGCCTAGCTTCCAGATATATGTATATGTCATGAATATTAATCTGGCTGCCAACTATGCAGTTTTTGATTTCTTGTTCTAAATCAATTAGCTGACTGGTAGATGGTAGATAGGACTAAGAGTAACAAGACTAAATATATATTGCTCGAAGGTTGACGTTGATGTGAAAGCATGAATATGAATATTTCATGATCATGATCATGATCAGCTAGCTTCCGGCCTTGATATATATACATACATACATATATATATATATATAATGCAAATATAGAAAAATATAAATACTAATAATTAAAGATATGGCGGTACTGCTGGATTTCTTAAGTGACCATTTTCATAAATGCCATGGTAAAAAATGCATTGGTAAAATACAAATTATCATCAGCAAATTATCAATGATTGCAAACAGCTAGGGAGGATAGATGCTTTAGTAATGTTTGCCATATGAATCATTGAATATCGTATCTAAAATTAGTGAAAATAGACGTGGACGGCCCACCAACTTGGGCAGGCAGCTTCTAATTGGATATTTGGGCGAATGTCGGCGAGCAAATAAAATTGGACAATCAATTAAATGATGACCTTACAAATTGCAATTCATTTTGTCCAATGTCGATGAATACTGATTGAGATGTTGTTTGAATTGAGTTCAATTAAGTATATCAGATAGTTCTCGCTTGACATCCCGCTTTAGCGAGCCTCAACCTGTAACTTCGCTTGATCCTCGCTCGATATCCCGTTCGAACGAGGCATCAGATAGAGAATTCGCTCGACCCTCGCTCGATATCCAGTTCGAGCGAGATCACGGAAGATTCAGACAGTAACGCGCTTGACTCTCGCTTCATGTCCCCCTCAAGTTAGATTCAACCCCAGGATTGCATCGCTTCCAAGTATTAGGGTTAGCATCGTCTAGAATAGTGTTTCGCTCGAGCAAGAAAGTCTTGCTCGTGAGCTATTGCCTATAAGAAGGATCACTTTCATTTGAACGTCAAGCAGTGAGGAGTTCAGGATTTCGCTGGAGCGAGAAAACGAACGCAGCAGCTCGTGGGAGTTAAAAATTGTGTTTTCTTGTTTGATTCTATGAGTGGAGAGCTATATGTAAATGTGTGAGTGTTG
Source organism: Platycarya strobilacea (assembly GCA_036898215.1). Lineage (NCBI taxonomy): Eukaryota > Viridiplantae > Streptophyta > Magnoliopsida > Fagales > Juglandaceae > Platycarya > Platycarya strobilacea. The sequence goes on from CM072547.1 coordinate 15,939,713, forward strand.
TGAGAGAGAGCCTTGCAACTTTAAAATGAGATTTAGTGTTTCTAGTATAAGAATCACATGATTCAATCTCTGTACTCCATCTCTGTTTTATAGTGGAATTCATTGTGACCGACCTAACAGTGAATGTAGCCTTGTGTTAAGTCGAACCACTTTAAATCTTGGTGTCCATCGTTGTTCTGTGTATCTCTGTTTCATTTCTCTTTGTTGCATCCACTGCGTGGCTTCATATTTACTGTTTGTCGACGGCCTGAATCCCAACAAACTGGTATCAGAGTGGTTTCTTTAAAGATCTGAAAGGTTGGCCTCAGTAAATTTTGGAGTAGAGAAATTTGATGGACAGAATAGTTTCAGTTTATGGCGGATCAAGATGAAGGCGTTTTTGCGACAACAGGGTCTGTTCAATGTTCTAGAGGTTACTGGGGAGTCTCCTGCACCGTCAAAGGATGAGGAAGAAAGGGCTCTTAGTACAATTCTATTGTCACTATCAGATGGGGTCTTGAGGGAAGTTGCTGAGGAGGAGACTACGGTTGGTCTATGTAACAAGCTGGAGAGCTTGTACATGAAGAAATCTCTCACTAACCGGTTGTATTTGAAACAACGGTTATACACTCTCAAAATGATGGAAGGTACTCCTATTTATGCACATCTAGACAAATTTAATAAAATTATTATAGATCTGAGGAACTAGACATTAAGATTAATGAGGAAGATCAAGCCTTGATTGTTTTATGCTCATTGCCTATTTCGTTTGATAATTTTGTAAACACAATGTTGTATGGTAGAGATACAATCTCTTTAGTAGATGTTAAATTTGCTTTGAATTCTAAAGAATTGAGAACAAAATTTGGGGGGTTAGGCATGGACGATCAAACAGATAGCTTGTTTGTAAAATGTTCCTTTGGTGATAAATCTGGGGAGAGATGCTCAGGGAAGGATGGTGGTAGTTTCAGTAGCTCCAGATCAAACAAGAAAAAGGTTAAATGTTACCACAACCATAAATTTGGTCATTACAGAAGTGAGTGTCTTCAATTGAAAAATGTGGGGAAGAGAAACGTTCCTCTAGTAGTAATGACAGCGAATAAAAATGATAGTTAGTCTCTACTTCCTAGAGGGCAGTGTGGTGACAGGTGGAGTATCTTTATATGCTTCAAATTTAGATGTCACTCGTATGCAGCACATGTGGGTTTGCTAGACAAGCGTGGTCATATATGAGTCGGCAGCTCCTGTAACGCCCTCAAATTTTCTTTAAAATAAACACGGGAATCGAGGCATCGAGATGCTGACAATACGGGTCATGCACCCCCAATGTCAAGTGCTAAGTGTATGAACACGTGACATACATAAATAAAAGCAGCGGATAAATTAAGTCGATAACTAAGTACCAGAACTTTTAGAGTTATTTTACAAACTAGTTTAACACAAATTCTCCAATAGGAGATTTAATACAGTCATCCGAAAGATAAATCATAAAAATACATATTTATAAAAATGGAAAAAATATTTTCCGGTATAAAAAATTATAAATAAATGTTCCAACAACGAAACTGCCTCCTCAGGCTTAGCTTATTCGACATGTGCATCTAAAAATCTACGACGCTAAAAATGGCATCGCAGGTATCCAAACAAACCACAAGATATAAAATATACTTATGCAATAACGTAATACAAAAACGCGACACCATATGTATGAGGCTTAAAATCATCATCCTCAAAATAAATAAATAAACCACATACTTCAAAATCCCAAAATAAACCTCCAATAAAATCATCCATCATTTTTCCAGAAAATGATGACTGTAAATCCATTAAAACCATAATTATTTTTCCAGAAAATGATCCATATAAAATCAATAATTAAAACCCGCCACTTTCCAAAAAAATAGCCAAAACATCCATTTTATTAATCGTATGCACCATGATCTCCCATAAGGACCATCCGAACATCCTGGCTTTTATCATCACACCAAAAATAATAATCACGCATGTGACTTCGGAACGGGCGATGCCTAACTAACCATGCCCAGCACGTACCATGATGAGGCATCCCCTAACTCTCGCCAACAGAGGAGCCACGGAGTCGGCACGAGAGCGTTACCATCTCGTCGTCGCCTGGCGACGACCCAGGGGACGTTACTTAGTATATTCCTCTCCCGAGTCACCAGAGGAGCTCTACTGAGATAATGCCCCATCTCGGATTGGGGTCATGATAATGCTCCCAGGGAATGATTGGGCGTAAAGCGTCTGTAGGTGGCTTTTTAAGTCCGCCTTCAAATCCCAGGGCTCAACCCCGGACAGGCGGTGGAAACTACCAAGCTGGAGTACGGTAGGGGCAGAGGGAATTTCCGGTGGAGCGGTGAAATGTGTAGAGATCGGAAAGAACACCAATGGCGAAAGCACTCTGCTGGGCCGACACTGACACTGAGAGACGAAAGTTAGGGGAGCGAATGGGATTAGATACCCCAGTAGTCCTAGCCGTAAACGATGGATACTAGGCGCTGTGCGTATCGACTCGTGCAGTGCTGTAGCCAACACGTTAAGTATCCTGCCTGGGGTTTAATTCGGGGGCCCACACAAGCGGTGGAGCATGTGGTTTAATTCGAGGCAAAGCGAAAAACCTTACCAAGGCTTGACATGCCGCGAATCCTCTTGAAAGATAGGGGTGCCTTCGGGAATACACACCCAAAAACCATTAATACATTTGAAAACCTAGTTTTCAAATTCAACATATGAACATGCGTGCAATTATGCGAAAACACGGTTTTCTTTTACAAACATAAACATGCGTGCACAATGGAATGCATACGACAATACATAAAAGATCCAACAACCAACAAATATCCAATATTTGTTATTGTAAAATATATTTAAATCTCAAAATTTATTTGGAAAATACTTACAGAGGATAAAAACGTAAATCCTTAAGCAAACGTCAATCCGCAACGCTCGTAATGGTCACTTGTACGTTAGGCTAAAGTATTCGGTTTGACACCAAAATTTAGGAAAATACTCGTTGGAATGTGGAGAATCTCATGGAGGTGGTGGTGTGGCGGTACAACCACCGAAAGGTGGCGGATCAAGCTCAAAATTGGTGGAAACCCATTTTCGAGTTTGAGCTTGCACAAGGAATGTGGGGCCACGAATGGAGGAGCTGAGTTAGGGTGTTGGTCGGCTGAGCAAGGGGAATCTTTTGATGGTAGAGGTGAGACACACGGTGACCAGATGGCGGCTCGGCGAGAATAGACTCATTTAAGGACCCATTTCGGGTTTGCTCAAGTGGAAGGAGAAATGGTGGTGTGTGGGGGCTGCCGGTGGTAGGGAAGGGTCGCCAGGGGATGCATAGTCTATTGGTGAGGGCAGTAACGTGGTAGGGTGGTGGACGGTGGCGCAGTAGTGGCTCAAAGGAAAGAAAACCCATTTCGGGTGGAGGAAAGAGAGAGGAGTTATGGTGGCTAGCGACGGTGGGTTATACTTGCTGAAGGGTGGAGAGTCTAGTGGTGGTGGTCGGAGGCCAAGGTGACCGACGACGGCGTTGGAAAATGGGTGAAGACCCATTAAACCCATTTTCGGGTATGTAGTCATGTGAGGGAGGTGGGGTGACTGGAGATGACATCTACAGTACCGTGGACTCGCCGGCGCGAGGAGGTGTGGGTGGCATGGGCAGTGACCAGCAGTGACTGGCGGTGGGTGGCTGGGCTTGCTTCAATTGAAAGAGAACCGGAAGGGGGGGAGGGGGTCTAGACAGCGTGAGCTAGGGCCGAAAATGAAGGGAAAGAGAAAAGGAAAGAAAAAGGGAAAGAAAGAAAAAGAGAAAGGGGAAAAAGAAAAAGAAGTTCAACTAGAAAAAGCACAACAAATACAATAAATGAATTTAATTCCAATTCTTTAAATTAATTACCTCACAACAAATAAAATAATAAAAGCAATGTAACTTAATATAAATATAAAACAACGTAAAACTGATATAACTAACTAATAGATCAAATAAATATTTTAAACAAATAAAACACAACCAATACTATTATTAAAATAAATTAAAATAATTAATACCAAGAATAAATTAATATGTAAAAATACACGTTAATCTGAGATCTCACAACTTTTACTTGGTGTGATTAGAAAATAGTAATCTTGATTTTTTGTTTGTATTGTATTCTTGGAAAATAGTGTAGAATTAGGTTTCCTACAATATTTCTGATCAGGATACATCTTGTGTAAAGTGCTTTTGTTATACTCATATTTGTTTTATGATTATTGAAATTTGACTTTATCTATTTGTTTCTTTGTGAAGTATTTGGTGTACAAACACTTTGGTGAAGACAACTGATCTACAGATAAGAAGATAAAGCATTACTCAGACCATATAATTTTATTTCACTCCTGATGGAGTCACTGGATGGAATGAGTTGGGTTCGTGTTAAGTCCACAGTTTGCTCTTGGGTTTGCCAAGCTTGTCTACAGATCGTTAGTGAAGCAGTCAACTATAGCTTGCTATTGGGTGAATTTTCTCTTCGTTTGTGTAACGCTCCCAAATTCTTTTTAAAATAAGCACGAGAATCGAGGTATCGAGATGCTGACAACACGGGTCACACATCCCAACGACAAGTGCCAACCGTGTGTGTACACGTGACATACATAAATAAAAGCAGTGGATATTTAAGGTCAATAACTAAGTATCATAATTTTAGAAATATTTTACAAAACAGTTGAACATAAATTCTCCAACAGGAGATTTAATACAGTCATCCGAAATACAATTTAATAAATACATATTTTTTAAAAGGAAAAAGATAACAATTTATAATAACAATACATTCACGGCAGAGCCGTCTTCTCAAGCTCAACCTCTTCAAAATCTGCATCCAAAAACTACGACGCCAAAAATGACATCACAGGTAAGTATAACCTAAATAAACCAAAAGACAGAAATACATTCATGCAACAACACTATGCATGGACAGGACACCGTATGCATGAGACTTAAAATCATCCTTTTCGAAATTAATAAAATAACCACACCTGCCAAATCTCATTTTCGCCTAAATAAAACTCCAGTAAAATCAACAATTATCTTCCCAGAAGATGATGTCCATAAATCCATTAAAACCACAATCATTTTCCCAGAAAATGGTCAACATAAAACCAATAATAAAAACCCGTCACTTTCCCAGAAAATAGCATAAACATCTGTTTTATTAACCGTATGCATCATGATCTCCCCTAGGGACCATCCATACATCCTGACTTTCATCATCACACCGAAGGTAACGACCACGCGTGTGACTTTGGAACGGGCGATGCCTAACTTACCGCGCCCAGCACGTACCATGACCAGACATCCCCTAACTCCAGCGACGACCTAGGGGACGTCCCTTAGTATATTCTGCTCTCGAGTGACCATAGGAGCTCTACTGAGATAATGCCCCATCCCGACTTGGGGTCATGATACATACGCACCCGAAACCATAAATACAATGAAAATCCAGTTTTCATTTCCAACACATAAATATGAGTGTAAAACACAATGCAGATGACCCTGCACCAAATAACCAACAACTCATAATTTTCAACAATGACCAAATATAATATTTGTTGATGCCAAAAATATATATAAATCTTAAAGTTTATTTGGAAAATACTTACAGAGGTTAAAAACGTAAATCCTTGAGTAGACGTCATTCCATAGCGCTCGTAGCGGTCATTTATACGTTAGGCTATAGTGCTCGATTTGACACCAAAATTTATGGAGATACTCATTGAAGGGTGGAGAATCTCATGAAGGTGGTGGTGTGGCGGCACAACCACCGGAAGGTGGCGAATCGGGTTTTAAAAGGGTGGAAACCTATTTTAGGGTTTGAGGTTGTACCGGAAAGGTGGGGCTGCGGTTGGGGAAACTGAGATAGGGGATGACCGGCTGGACAAAGGGAGTCTTTTGGTAGCGGTGGTGAGGCCTACGGTGGCTGGACGGCGGCGCGGCGAAGATGGATCCATTTAAGGACCCATTTTGGGTGAAGGGGTAACCGGCAGAGATATGTGACTTTGGGCTGTGGGTTATACTCGCTGGAGGGTGGGGAGGCTGCTGGTAGGTCACCGGTGCCAAGGGGTGGCCGGCAGTGGCCGAAAAACGTAAGAGAAGCTAAAACACTCATTTTAGGTAGGGGACTCACGCGCCGATTAGGGTCCGTCGTGAGGTGCACCACCGGTGCAGGGGAGGTCGCCGGAGGGTAGGGAGTTCAGGTGGAGGGGCAGTGTCACTGGCCGATGGCGCACGGCGGCGCTGGGTGGAGGGAAGGAGAATGATAGAGAAGAGAAGGGGAGGCGATCGCGCGGGGTCTGGGGCCAAATGCAGAGGAAGAAAGGAGAAATAGAAAAGAAAAAGAAAAGAAAAAAGAGAAAAATGAAAGAAAAAAGAAAAATGAGTCCAACTAGAAAAATACAATAAATTAAATAAAAGCCGACTGATAATACTACAATTTAATATCAATAAATTATAATATTTAAAGTCCAAGAATAAGCTAATTTAATTTAAAGAACAATTTAAATATAAAACACTAATTATTATTAAGAAAGCACATCAAATATAATCACATAATAAAATAAAGGCATTTAATCCCAATTATTAAAATAATTACCTCACATTAAAATTAATAAGAAAAGTAACGTAACTCAAAATTTAATTATAAAAACAACATAAAACTAATATTTACTAACGAATAGCTCAATTAAGTATTTTGAACAAATAAAACGCAATCAATAATATTATTAAAATAAATTAATATAATTAATACCGAAAATAAAATAACGTGTAAAAATACACGTAAATCTGGGATCTCACAGTTTGTTTCCACAGGAAGGAGAGAGAGTTATAGCAAGAAGGTAGAGTTGCTGGGATAGTTTCAGAACGGAATACGTGTGGTACTCTATATCATGCTTTTGTGGTTGAGTATGATTTTGTTCATAGCATTGGTGTACAGTGAGAGCAGGTATACTATTGGTAGATAGAGGAGGCAGTTTGGCCACCTTTTGTGTTTGCTCATGCAGGCTTTATTGGGTTCTTACTTTGGTAGAGAATATTTGTTGTCTTCATATTCCGATGCCGTTTGTTCAAGTAAGTAATCTGTATTGTGGTGCATTGCCATTTGTGTTGGATATTCCCTTTTGAGGGATTTGTGTGTCTTTTGAAGTTTGTGGAGCTTGTGACAATTCGAGCCAAGGTGGAGATTTGTTGGAGATGTAACTTGAATTGAGTTCAATTAAGCACATCAGACAGTTCTCGCTCGACTCTCGCTCGAGCTGTAGCTCGAGCGAGACTCAACCCGTAACTTCGCTTGACATCCCGCTTGAGCGAGCCATCAGATAGAGAGTTCGCTCGACATCCAGCTCGAGTGAGATCACGGAAGATCCAGGTAGTGACTTCGCTCAACTCTCACTCGACGTCCCGCTCGAGCGAGATTCAACCCTAGTGTTGTATCACTTCCAGGTGCTAGGGTTAGCGGCGTTTGAAATACTTTTTTAATCGAGCAAAAAGGTCTCACTCGAGCGAGCTATTGCCTATAAAAAAAATCACGATCATTTGAACGTCAAGCAGTGAGGAGCTCAGGATTTTGCTCAAGCGAGGAGAGTCCCGCTCGAGCGAGAAGACGAACGCAGCAGCTCGTGGGAATTCAGAATTGTATTTTCTTGTTTGATTATGTGAGTGGAGAGCTATATATAAATGTGTGGGTGTTGTGAGAAAGAGCCTTGCAACTTGTAAATGAGATTGAGTGTTTCTAGGGTAAGAATCACATAATTTAATCTCTGTACTCAATCTCTGTTTTATAGTGAAATTCATTGTGACCGACCCAACAGTGAACGTAGGCATGTGTTAAGCCAAACCATTTCAAATTTTGGTATCCATCGTTGTTCAGTGTGTCTCTGTTTCATTTCTCTTTATTGTATTTGCTGCGTGGCTTCATATTTACTGTTTGTCGACGGCCCAAATCCCAACACACGCACATTTCTCATGTCTCATCACTCAAATTGTTTTAAGGCAATATTCCACAACAATAATGATAGTTTTATTATTTATTTATTATTCTTCTATTATTATTTATTTTAATTTTTTTTTAATTTCGAATTTTTTTTATTTAATTGTTAAAAAAGTGATTATTAATGAAATTATATATTTTAAAAAAATTTCTTAGGGATGAATGATATTAAAAAAATATTTAAAAATAAAAAAAATAATCAATACACGAAAAAAATAATGAATAAGTGATAAAAAAAATTATAAGTATATCATCATCCGTATATATATATATATATACACACACGTAATCTCTGCCCTCCAAACAGTATTACCAGCGGTGGAACTTGTAACTTAATTTATAGAATATCCGAACTTGGAACTATATATATAATTAATGCCTAAGCAACAGTACTTGCAACCTCTTTTTGACCATCTTAATTACACTCATGATCCAGTACTATGTAGTTCTGCATGTCCCAGAATATTCTTCACATATATAGAGCTTGCTAGGCAAAATTACATTTTGGTCTTTCTATTATGATCTATCATTAACTTTGGCTCTAAATAGGCAGCCTCTAATTATTTGGAAGTAGTAATAGAAACATTATCCTTTTTACAATAATTCTGTAAAGTAGAAAATATTTTTGCTTTGTCATTTTATTGGTTGATGATTCTTTCCTAATCAATTTCAGAACTTTTAAAAAATAATGCTATTTGTTTTTAAAAAGAAACTGTATTCTATTCATCAATAATGAGTATATATAACAAATCTTGAAAATATACATTACAAGTTAAGAACGTTCTATAGCTCCTCAATAAATTAAAGTGGCTGACATTTTCTTTCAAGCTGTCAATAAAAGACATAATAGCATAATTGCTTGATCTAGTTATGATAATGTCATCTACATAGACAAACACAAAATTTCTTAATGTGTTAGTGCAAAGAGTAACAGTGAATAATACTTTTGATTTCTCAAAGCCAAATTCTAGCAATTGTTAAGATAGCTTTTGAAACCAAGCTTTTGGAGCTTGTTTAAATCCATAGAGAGACTTATGCAGCTGACATACGAAATCAAGTTGGCTCTCATCAGTGAATCCTTGAGGTTGTTCCATATACATATCTTCATCAAGAATGCCATGTAAGAGTGCATTGGAGACATCTATTTGTTTTATAGGCCAATTAAATTGAGCGGCAATAGATAAAAACATTCTAACCGTAATCGGTTTAACTACTGGAGAGAAGGTATCAAAGTAATCAATTCTAGAATTTTGATCAAAGCCCTTTGCCACAAGCCTTGCTTTATAGTGTTCGATGCTGCCATCCGAGTGTCTTTTAATTTTGCATTCCCATTTATTCCTTACTACATGTTTGCCGTGTGGACTTAGATAGAGAGACCATGTCTTATTTTCCATCAAAGCATTAAATTCACGTTCCCATAGCCTGTCTCCACTCAGATTTTGTGACTGCTTGTGTATAGCAAGTTGGCTCAGATTCTGTTAAAACACTAGTCAAACAATGAAAATGATGATGAGTGGAATTAAACATTTTGACATTAAGCAAATTCAATTGGTTTTGAATTCTCTGTTTTGAACCGAGTGATGATAATTCTTTCTGATGGTTCATGATTAGGTGTTTGTGTTGTTTAAGGTTCATGATTAGTCTGCTCTTGAGAAGAAGCTGATTCTATCTTTATTTCGGATGTGTTCATAGACAAAGGTAATGGTGAGGACTCATTATTATGCAAGGTTGAGGCATTACGAATTTCGAATAATGTATTGTTTTCACAAGCAAGTTAGATGTATTTGAACTTGGGTTTTCATGGACTGGAATTGAATGTGAGATAAGAAACAAACCTATCAACATCATGCTCTCATGGTCTAGTGAAATGTGGCCTTTATCTTTTAATGGGTTCTTATCAAACACTACATGACTGAAAATATAAAATTTTCCTGTGTCCAAATCTAAGCATCTATAACCCTTGTGTTGATTGGCATAACTAAGAAAGAGACATTTTTTGCTTCTAGAGGAAAGCTTGTTGTTTTCATACGATCGCAAATATGGGTAACATGAACATCCAAATGTTCTTAGCGAAGTATAGGATGAAATTTTTTTATGGAGCATGAATGTGATAGATTATTGAAGACTTTTGTTAGAAGCCGGTTTATTAGAAAAACCGTTGTAAGAAAATCAGCAGTCCAATATTTTTTTTGAGAGTTGTTCTTTAGCTAATAATGTTAAACTAGTTTCTTGAATTTGTCGATATTATCTTTCAGTAATGTCATTTTGTTGTGAAGTGTAGGAGCATATCAATCTATGTTATATCCCATGTTTTGCTAGAAAAGATTTGAAATCATTGGAAATATATTCTCCTCCATTATTGGACTGTAGTTGTTGAATTTTAGAAGAGAACAAACTTTCCTCAAGAACTTTATATTGCTGAAAAATAATAAATATATCGGACTTAAAGTGCATGGGATATATCCATGTAAACCTACTAAAATCATTGACAAAAATAACATAGCAGCTACACCACCAGTTGAAATTATTGGAGATACCCATACATCGATATGAACAAGTCGCAAAGGTGTGATGGAGTTTCGGGTAGAATCAACATAAGGCAATTTAGTGGCTTTTCCTGATTGAAAAATTGTAGATATCTAATTTATTTAAGGACTTAGAGAGAGGCAAGTAATTGCACAAATGATCTAAAGTGGACTTGGTAGGTTGTCCAAAGTGATTATGCCAATGTGCCGAGGATGTTTTTATTCTTATTTTTGTAGTGAAGCAACACATTTTATTTGAGAAGCTCTTGTGGTTAGCAAATGGATAAAGTTCGCTTTCAACCAGTCCTTGAAGCAAGATGCAATCCGTCTTGTTGTCCTTTACACAAAAATCAGTTCCAGTTATCACAAAATAAAAATCATTGTCTAAGCATAATTGATTAATGGATGAAAGATTTGTAGAGACATTGGGACAATGAAGGACATTTTTGAGTTTAAGAGAAGTATGATCGAACTTTAGAGTTGAATTTCCAGTATTTTTAATAACCAAGCCTGATTCATTGCCAACTTGGACAGTATCATCACCCTCGTAGGAAGTTTGGTTCGTTAAATTTGCTACATTGGCAGTGATATGAGCATTGGGGCTACTATCCACATACCAAACATTTTGGTCATAGGAATTATTTGCTTTGACAACCACTGCAACCAGGTCAGTGGTTGGCAAGCGTCCCTAAACGAAAAAGTCAAAGCGATGATAGCAATCAAGGACAACATGTCCTCTCTTATTAATTGCATCTTTTTCAGCAAGCAAGACTAGGAATCATGCATGTCAGCCTGATCATTTTGTGTGTTTATTTTATGTTATCTCTTTATCATGTCTCTAACATTTCACATATATATATAATAAGCGATACAACTTATTTTTTTTTTACTACTGTATTATATATTGACTCCCCTTTTTGCAGGTAATTCTATAGTTAGAAGTTACTATTTAAGAATGTCCCAAACTTAGGAAACTATCACGAGGAGCTTATCTTGTTAATTGCATAATTGCAACTTGTCTATTAATATTAGCACATCTTATTAATTTTCTTGGACTCCCACAATTCATGCCAATTTCATAAGTACTCTCATTAGGACCCCCACGGCCAGCAGGTATTTGGAGCATCGAGAAAGTTATTTATTTATGACTAATTATTTCCTACCAAATTGATTATTTCTCGTAAAAATAAATTTGCTTTCATTGCAAATATTCATTATCGTTGCAAATAATTTGTTGTAAATATTTATTTTTCTTGTAGTGATACGTACAAAACACCGACTTCCTCCTCCGAAATAGAAACCAATAGTAAATCAATTAATAAATTAAGCATGCATATAAGTTGGGAACCTTCAAGCTGCTAGCCTAGACATCCAGCAATTATCAGATCAATTGCCAAACTAAAAATTAATTACTCTTATCACCCAAATAAAGATATAGTTTTGTACCTTATTTAGCTTACTTAATTTGGTTTGTAATTAACTTGGTTAGTCAATCTCCCTCTTTAATTTTGTTTTGAACAGTAACAACCATTACTATCCTATCCTCAACACAATACAAGAAAACAGACCTTTTATGACTATTTTAATTTGGCCGTAAAGGAAATCACCACAAAAGGTGCTTATTGTGACGTTTTCTATTTCATCTCTAAATTCCAAAAAAAAGTTGGCGAATGCTGTAAAAAATTCACTGTATAACTTTTTGCAGTGAGTTTTATGGCTATTTGTGGCAATAAGAAGCGCCAGAAATAGCCTTTTAGAAATTAAAATTAGCATGCAACCCCTTGATACTTTGTATTTTCTCCCCCAATCCCTAATCTCTCTCTCTCTCTCTCTCTCTCTCTCTCTCTCTCACGCTGTACTGCCGCCCCTTCCCACATTGTGTCATTACCGCGTCGTCGCTGCCTCTCCTTGCAAGTGAGTGTCTCTCTCTTTCTCCCTCTCTTCGTTCGTCTCTCTTTATGCATTCTCTCTTTCTCTCTCCGTTCGTCTCTCTTTCTCTCTCTTTGTTCATCTCTCTTTCCTTTAGTTTTGGTTCTTTTTAGTTTGCATTTTGTGAATTCTTGTATTTATTAGCCTGATTTTATACAATCAAAATGCTTAAACAATTACTGTATCAATTTTAGCATGTGTGGGAGATTTTCTCTGTTAGGGTTTCATGAGAACAAAGGATTAGGTTTTTGAAGTAGCAAAGCTTTGTGATTCTCATGATTTGCACCTAAGTTGATGGTTTGGGATGGGCTCGAAGTTCCATTTTTTGGTTGTTGCTATTGGTTTACTTTGTGATTATTCATCTAACGGGGTGCAAAGTGCTACTTTTTGTGACTCATTTCTGAAAGCATTGTACTGGAAGCTCAGAATTTTGACTTATAAAAACAAGGGCTGCTTTAGGTACTAGTTTTGTTTCTCTTTTTTTGAAAGAAATCAGAGCATGCTTGGATTTTGTTATTAGAGGGGAGTATTTTGCTTTAGAATCAGCTTAAATTAAATAAATTTTTCTTAAGAGTAAGCTAATGTTTGAAGAAGTTGTTGCTGATGTGGCTCTTAAACACTTTGCTCATATTGTTTAGTTCATTATCATGTTAACACTTATTATTTCTTTCAATAATTCCTAGTCTTAATAATTTTTTCTAATTGATATCTAAGATTAATTGCTTGTTTGAGCAAATAATATCAAGAATTAATCTTTATCATGAATATTTTAAGAACTTAGGATACTATGATGTTTTAAGCACATAAATACATCACAGAAGCAAGTAACTCCACATTGAGCTTTGCTTTGTATTTTGGGAAATTTTGGTTATTTGTGGTGAAAATTAATTTAATGAGTATAGTTTTTATGAAACTGTGTCTTGGGAATGAGGTTAATTGATAATTTTGGTTTCCACCTTATAAGCTTACATGGATTTTGGGGTGTCGCTTGGAAGTTAATGGTTTAAAGTTGTTTTTTCGTTTTTTTTTTCCATTTTTTTTTTTTTTACTTTCTTGATAACTTTTCTATTAGCTTTTAGTTATTTGTATTAGGATTGTGCTTTTGCCTTTTCTCTTTGGCGAGATAAGAAAATATTATTGTCATAGAATGTATATCTAATTTAGCCATGGAGCTATAGATGCATTTATGCTTGTTAAACTAATAACCCAAATATGTTTCTTAGTCTGTTTTGTTTGTTCAGGAGGGAGTGAGTTTCTGTTTTGGTGATTTTCCTCTTTTTGACTTCTTTCTTTGATTTATCATATCCGACAAATATGCATGATTTACACTTAATTCACACTGACTTGAAGGCAAAAAATATACTTCTTATATCATCGGAACATAGAAAGATTCTTGGTTGTGGTATTTTGCCATTTATAATTCTAAAGTCATATATTTCACTTATGGGTAATGAATCGGTGATGATATATTTAAAAAAGAAGCTTGCAATGGTATAGAGACTTTGTTAAGAGGAAACACAATTCAGGTGCTTGCCCAAGTCTAGTGCCATTAAGCTGGTTGATTTTGGCAGTATTGCCTTTGACAATCAAAAGCATAGCTCCATTGTGTCAACGAGACATTTACATGAGAGCCCTCGAGATTGTTTTAGGTAAATAGTTATGGTGTTGGCAATTAACATTATGTTTCATTCATTTGATTTACTATATCTATTCTGACTCCAACCATTAGAAAAAAGGAAAAAAAAAAAAGAAGTTTTAATTTTGTTTTAATGAGATGAAATTTATAGTTATTCTCTTTCACTAAGTGGCTCTGTATATTTTGTGGTGTTATCCAGTCCCTTTATTTCTTCCTCTTTTTTTGTGGTAAATAACTTTATAATCTGTGTATTCTATCTGTTGTTGCTGTTGATGATGAAAAGACTATCCGCTTATAACAATGGCTCAATTCGTTAAAATTTATGATGCTGTTGTATGCACATGATTTACAGGGTTAGGATTGAGCTATGCAATCGATTTATGGAGTGTTGGCTGCGTAATTATTGAACTATGCTCAGTTAGTTTTTCTTTCCCCTTAAGGAAGAAAGCTTGACTTGGATATGGATATCCTGTTAGAAATTGTTAAGATGTGGAACTTTTGTCAGGGTGGAGCATTATTTTAGATGTATGAGAACCTAGTGCATTTGGCAAGTGATGGAGAGGGTGTTAGGACCTCTGCTAGAGCATATGGCTCGAAGGGCCGAGCAAGTAGAATTTTTTTCTCAAAATTTGCTTTGTCTCCCTTGAAGAATGTTGCACGTACAAACTGACTCGTTTTTGCATCTTCTAGGCCCTTTTGATGCTTTTTAAATGCTTGTTTTTGAAGTACCCATACACTGATTGAGACAACTTTTTATCAATGCAGTGAGGTATAAAATTTATACCTTACTATCTTATGCATTTTCAAGTGTTGCTTTTGATGTACCTTTGTTGTCATATACAGCTTAGGTATTGAAAAGTATTTCAAGCGAGGCTCACGATTGAATTGTCCAGATGGAGCAATTTCAAGAGAGAGCATTAGTGCTGTCCATAAGCTCTAATGACTAAATTTGTATTTTCTCCCCCAATCCTTAGATTCTGTGTTTTATGTTGATTTGAAAATTCATATAATTGGATTTTACGATTTGTGTTTAATGTATTTTTTTTTTTTTTTTGTATGGGGTCATTTCTGGCCATTTCTTGTAGCCGATTATATATTTTTTAAAACTGTAACACTATTTCATCGCGAATGTTTGCACGCTACATAAATTCGTCAAAAAGTCGAAGCTACAGAAATGTAGCGTGCAAACATTCGCGATGAAATACTGGCACCAATGTTTTGGCCGAGGAAAGGTATTTTCGTCAGAAGTAAAACTCTTTGTAGCAAATACAACCTGTCAGGGGCAGACCCAACTTACTCATTTTTTGGGGGCAGGGGGATACCGCCCCCCAAATAAAAATTGTCCCCCTCAAATTTTTTTTATTAAAATTATTCATCTAAATCTTAATATATATCAATTTATATTCTAATTTTTAATTTTTACTGAAATTTAAATTTTAACTCATATAAGCTTACAGTTACTCAATTAACAGTTTAACTCTAATAAAAAAAATAATTATAAATTTATATGATTGTAAAATTGATTGATTATACTCGCTTATTTAGTTTCAGTCTAATTTGTTTGATTATGAGATATAATTTGTTAAAAATTTAACAGTGTTACATCATTACTTATTATAAAATTCTCAAATTTATTTTTAATCTATAAATTTTTCTTAAATCATAAAAAAATATAAGCAAGTACTTAAAAATAATTAATTTTTTTTTAAAAAAAAGATGTGAAAAATTCGAAAATTAATATACATTTAGAGAGTTTAGTAATAACAAAACATGACACTTTTATCACTAATGATTATCCTTATAAAATTTATATTTATTGCACATTTTATTGATCGTCCCCCCAAACACAAAATTCTGATTCCACCCTTGCAACCTGGTGCTGTAAAAATCCTTATTTCTAGGAGTGACATGCAAATATTATAAGTACATATTGAATCTTTTTTAAGACTTGCTTGCCCACGGCCACCCGTTTTAAGGGAAAAAAATCTGTCATTGAATTGAACGAGTTGAGATATTTCTTCAGGCGACAAGCTGCTTTTCATGACCAGTACTTTCGAAAATCTCGAAATAAAATATTGAATCTAATTAATATTTAAATTTAAACACAGTACTTATATTAGTTGATGAAATATGTGACTCATATTTGATGAGTATATAGTGACAAATGATAGATGGTGAAGTGAGCAGGCGAGTAACAATATTTGTCTTATGTGTTTTATTTTAGTGGGTATGGTACGAGAATATTTTTATAATTTTTTTAAATACATTTGTACACCTAGAATTATTATAAATATATATGATGTAATTATAATTTGGATGATAGTGAAAATACCGTCACTTGCTCTTGTGAATGTAGACACGTTACTGAACTACGTAAATCTCTATATTATTTCTTTCTTATTTTTTTTCGATTATTCTATATAATCATCATAATTATTGCACGATAACAATACTAGTACTCCCTTCAATCAAATTATGTTGTAATGTAGTAATTAATTTGATGGACATTGTGGGCGGCCATGGTATATGGTCGGTAGAATAATATATAATATATTCAAGTCCAAAATGTTCACGATTGACACAATCGATCGAACCTTTTATACAAAAAAAAAAAGTGTAAAACCTATCTTTTACATTTTTTAATAATAAAATCTACTTTTTTATAAAAAATTTGTGCAAAATTTGCATATTTGGAGATTGTCTTTGCATTACTCTTGTCTAATGATGTACGGCGGCCTCCGGAGTTTCGTACCGTGTAAATATGCTTTGAACCGAAAATTCCTTTTAAATGTACAAATTAGGAAAGGATCGCAATACCAAAAAGCTAACATCAAAATCACAAATCAATCCAGATGTTACAACAATAACACAAGAACATGATGGGAGCAAAAGAAAAGAAGAAATGCAAAAGAGGGACCAATTCAATTAAGTGATGGCTTTCTAATTAATTCCATGCAGCTGGGTCGATCATATATAGAAAAAGGATTATTTGCCGAATCAGGGTACGTAGCCATGAAGTGACAGCAGCTGAGTCAATTCCCATTCTCGCAAGGCCGGGACCATTCATCACTTTGGCCGAAAAGGGGGTTAATCCTTTGGTTCTATTTCCCACTTGTCCAAACGATTCTGTGCCTTTTCAACCTGAAATGTTTTTCATATTTCAGTACAAGACGACATAATCACCCTGCCACTGTTTGCAAATTAAACAATTAATATTGAATGATCATTGATCAAGAATGTTAGTTAGTTGAGGTTAAGATGGCACAACATATAAGTCCGCATGCATGGAACACCCTGCCACTGTTTTCAAATTAAACAATTAATATTGAATGATCATTGATCAAGAATGTTGGTTAGTTGAGGTTAAGATGGCACAACATAAGTCCGCATGCATGGAACAAATATATAAATCATTGGCAATGATCTTGTCATTAATTTCCCTGATCATGTGCGTGTCATCATGATCACTTAAACCCAAGTTTCTTTAAGTTATCATCATGATTGTCAAGACTCAATAGATCAGAAAGAGTTAATTATATAAATTAGTTTTGGTAAGATGGCATTGAACAAAGTAGAATTATTTACCTCTTTCTTCCAATCTGTCCTAAATGTGACCCACAATAAGATGAGAGTCTGTATGAAAGTGCCTCCTATCATCCCAGACCATATTCCCTACACCAAAACATATTTTTAGCAATTGCTAATACATATTATTGAAGTCGAAAACTCCTAGGAAAAGAAATCCTTAATGGTACCTAAGTCAGCATAAATAAGACATGAGTAGAAGATTTGGAAAAATTTAATACTGATAATTATCTCAAGCCCAGACAATGAATTAAGCCAATCATTTTCTTATATATGGATGTACGTTGATCAATGCAGTCTGCTACGTACCATATCAATATGTAATATTAACTCTTGGGATATTACAGATTAAAAGAATGATATATATATATATATATATATATATGGATTTAAAAACGAATGCAAGAGGTTGAACTAGAGTTAATAAGATTTGGGTACCGGAGCTCCTAGGTCGAACTTGAAGCCAAGAACTGCACCCAACGGGAGACCGATAATGTAGTAACATCCTACGTTCACGTACGCAACAAATGCTTGCCATCCACAACCGACAGCCACCCCTAAAGAAAACCAAGAAAACAAATTGCCATTTCATTAATATCAATTGTACGTCCTTTTTCTACAAAATTATTTCATGTATAATATTTTTTTACAGCATTACTACTACGTACTCAAGAATACAAACTCTAAATTAATTAAGAAATTACAAAAAACTGTGAAAGAGATCAGATTACCCTGATCGATCATGATCATCAAGTTCAACAAGTTCTAGCCAGCTCAGACCTAACACTAATAGATTGACCGTTAGGTTTATTTACTAAGTTCCACTCATTGATGATTATTAATTAACATGTATGGTATTGGCCAACTGCTCCGAAGACGTTCTCCACTAAGGAACAGACAGATCAGAGAAGACACATGAGAATCATCAAGCTAGTTCGCTGAATCGATCAAAAGAGCTTAATAATTAATTATACCATTATGCTTAATTTATGCGATGTCGTTCACATGTGCTAGCCAAAGCGAACTCAAACTCTTATTCTTAATTTTTGAAATTACAGTACATATAATGGCCATGCAGTCTTAGATGTATTTACATTTACAATTTTTATTATTATATACTATCTTTTCCTGGAGAAAAATATATAGACTAATTTTGTCGTGGTCGAAAAGGCTGTAATAATTCCGTCTTTGACTAGTATTTGATTGATGAAGTTATTAAATTCAAGCGGGCCAGTCGACTAGTACATGCAACATCAATTTCCCTATACATCCGTCGATAAAACAAGTTGGAAAACAATGGACATACGATATATATATATACACACACAACATCCTCGTTTGTCATCATATTGGTCTGTCTTTTTTTGGATGCGTGCTTCTTATCTGCAGGGCCGCTAATTTATTTAAATAATTAAAATTAAACAATCAGTTAATAATACATGACAATCACATAATATTATATATAGTCGTAGGTATTGAAGTACCGTACACTATGATCACGATTATAACTATGATTTTTCCTGTTTTTACTAATTATAAATGTTGCATGGCATGCAGATTCCATGTTACTAAAAATGTGTTTGCAGGAAAAGACTGGAAATGATAAAGGTATTGCTGGATGCATGCAAGACTAGCTAGCAGAGCCGGGTTAATAATTTGAGGGGTCTAAGACTAAAAATTGGTTTGAGAACTTTTTATTTTAATAAATAAAATGAAATAAAATAATTTTAATTTTTACTTTTTACCTTTTTACCTTTTTTTATATTTTTACGTAAAAATAATTTCAATTGCTTTGTAAAGATTATTGATTAAGATTTTATTTTACATTTTTAACTAATAATCAACTTCATCTTTATTAGAAAAATTTCAATTTAGAGAATATTTTATTGAATCTAACTAGTTTTACAAGACGTGATTTAGACTATTGAGACTATTTAAGAATATAAATGTTCTCAAATATTTTTAGATACTCTCAAATTCAACTTTTTGTCTCTTATTAAAAAATAAATAAATCTTAATTCAAATTATTTCATTATTATTCATATATATTCCAAGATATTTATCTAAACAATTCCTAGAAGCAATTATAATTATTATTATAAATAAAATTGTATAAATAACCTACATATTAAAAAAAAAAAAAAAAAGTGGACCATTGCCTCTTCAAATGATCATATAAAAATATTTTAAGAATATTCAAAAATTAAATTTTTCTATTTATGATTTTTACATTATATGTTAAACTAATAATGTCAAAATAGAAGTGTATTCTTAGAATGAAAGTATTTGAAATAATTATTAAGTGTAATACTTTTTAGAATTAATAATAACATAATATCTATTTAATATTTTTGATTTTTCTTATTGAATTAATTAATTTTTTTAATTGAATTTTTTTTAGGCCTTCTTTCATTATGGGTCTTAGGCAATGGTCTAATTTACTTAATGGAAAAGCCAAGCCCGCTAGCTAATATAATAATTAAGCAGAATTAATATTCCGATTAAGTCATGAAGATAAAAATTAATAGTACCGGAAAGAACGGGTTGGATTCCGTTGAGTACAATGGAGACGGCAAGGTAGGGGGAGAGTTCTGCGACTGCATCAGATACAGTTGTACCACTGGTGAAAATATAGCTTATCACGTGCCGACACACGAGCACTATGGTGGCGCAGATCACGGCTACGACGGAAGAGCTTAGAGTTACTATCAACACTGAAAAGGCTGCTGATTTCGGATGTCCGGCCCCTAGCTCATTGCTCACCCTCACACTGTTTTTACACATGATCAGCACTTTCTCAAATATTAGATCACAAGCTAAAATATGAAGATGGAAAATGATAAACATGATACAATCATTTTACTACTCTTTAAGTAACAATATATAATCTAAATGAAGGGTAATTTTATAAAAATCTAAGCTATATATAATTAGTAATTAAATTTCTTTACATAAATATTATCATGTTTTAAAAAACATGTTTGTACAAAGTGTATATAGTAAAAAGAATTATACGAATATCATTAATCAACCAAGATATGGCCGACGGTGCACCAAATTTATTATGCAAGAACTTTAGAGAAAGTGTCAGATCACTCAACGAGATCATCAGAGACAAAAATGTTGGAAAAATGAAGACAGAATCTCACTAATTAAATTAATCCAAAAACTTAAAAGTAACTTGTGTATATTAAGGTACCAAGCTAGATGTGGCCTGTGGGTGTCTGGACTGATCCTGATCTGAATACAGCTTGCTTTTATTGTCTAGTAATCCACATATATATGCGACTAATTAGTAACTACGTAGGGCATTCATATATAACAAATATTTAGATCATCTCGATGGTGACATTTTTGTCAAATTTCAACTATATTGTTGGTTAAATAAAATATTAATAAAAAATAATATATTATGGATCAACAATATCTTTACATATTTAGTGACTTACGGTTCAAATCTCAAAAAAAAAAAAATCTAAAAATAGTCGGCGCTGTCGGAGAGTATATATATATTTTTTGAGACATGATACACATATAATACTTTACAAAATAATTTATACAATACAAATATAAAAGTGAGAGTATTTTTATAATCTGTTATTAATTTTAATAATAGTTTACAAAAATATCTTTAACTTTATCATGTGTTATGAAAATTTTTTACATTAATAATAGTTTACAAAAATATCCTTAACTTCATCATGTATTGTAAAAATTATTATGAAAGTTGTTGCGTGTATATTATTTTTCATATTTTTTTAATAAAAAGTTAAATATTTTTATTGAAATTAGGCAAAGAGGTCTTAGCCGAATCTGAATGTTATAACAAAAGAGAAGTGATTGAGAACAGTTATTATTTGGGGACGGTTAAAGAAGTCAATTCACATGAATATATGTGAATGGAATTCTCTAACCGTTCCCAAACAATAACTATTCATAACGATGTCACCTAACTATTCATCCTCATAATTGTTCTTTCTCACAAAAGTTAAAAAATAAAAGAGAAGTACTAGTATGTACTATTATGATCATGATTTATTTCGTAGAAAGACACATATATACTGAGTGAAATGATATTATCATGAAAACAAGCTGACATGGACAACTAACCTCGCAGCCGCATTGAAACCCACCGAGATCATGTAAACCCATCCAGATATCGCCATGCTGTAATATCCATCCAAATAATTAGCCACGTACGTACGTATTCTCATCAACTATTCAATTGCAAATTCTGAAACTGGCACGCGTTGCATGCGTTGCGTTCACAAATTTGATTAATTTTATCCTGGATTGGTTTTTCAAACATCTTTTAATTCATAGGTTTTTACTTTGTTTTTAGATATGAGATAAAAATTAAAAATAAAATAAAACATTATTATAAGATATTTTTCAATATTAATTTTATATAAAAATTTTAAAAATAGTATGAGAATTTAAAAAAAATATATATTATATTTTATATAAATATTTAAAAAAATATAATGAAGAGTTTGAGATGTATTAGATTTTTAGTCTCATCCTTATAAGTAAACAAGGATATGATCTCAATTTCATCATTATAATTTTTTTTTTAATTTTTAGACAATATATAATAAATAACTCAATTTTCTTAATATTTTAAATTAATAATATTATAATTAATAATATTTTATTTAAAATTTTATTTTTATTTCAATTCATCTCATATATATAAATATAATATAAAAACACTTTATGTGTACTATATATATATATATATATAGTCCATAGATAGTTATAATATGAGGGGCCTCGAATAATTAATTGATTAGACTGTGTAGTGTATATGTACTTATAACTCCTAGCTGCTACTTAGTTTAACAACGTTTATGGAGAAATATTTTTACAAGGAAAGATCTATTAAAATAAATTTATGAACTCACATGACTATGACTTTATAATATGATACGTTAATATACTTTATAATAAAAATAATTTTATGATCTTATAATATAACACATCAAACTTATATATCAACCTATGAGTTCATTATATAACATCTTTAATGCTATTTTTAAATTAGCAAGATAGCAAATCCAACGTGCAGATAAGGAGCACGTACAGCTAATGAAAATCAGAAAAGGAATGGTAGCAGAAGGAAAAGCTAGGAATGGTAGCAGAATCAGCAGAAAGTTCAAGTTGACTGTTTGTTATAGGCATCATATAGCTACTGGATCCTTTTGGCATCTATCAAACTAATTTTTCCCCCTTTTTCCTTTAACACATGATTACTGTCAATAATATTCGTAGAGATCTCAAATATTATTTTTCGATCAGAAAAAATCAAAGCAACAAAATTAAATCGATTGGGGGGGGGGGGGGGGGAGGGGCCCATTTTTAGGACCACTAAATGGAATAATTTTGGTATGATCTTATTGTATCCACTCAATAAGAATACGAACACACAAGCCATATTGATCAAGAAGATAAAATCATGTGTAGAGCTTCCATGCACACAATTATTGCGATCAAGATTGAAGCAAATTATTAGTATTAGTACGAGCTTAATTTCCTTACCAGATGGAGAGAGCGTCCAAAGCAATCTCAGCATTTTTTAGCAACCCAGCAATCAACACAAGTATCTGATAGTACCAAGTCTCGAGGCAAAGCATGATTGCTGATGCTGTAGACAATTTCAAGAATTCCCAGAGGCCAGAGAAAGCCTGCATGCTGAATCCATTCCATGTATATTTGCACTTCTCACTCTTCAAAATGTAAACAAACTGTGCCACCACTATGATCCACCACGAAAAGCTTAACATCAGTGATGCCCCCAACAATCCCCAACCGAGTTTGTAAATAACGACCCAACTCAATAATAAGTGTAGTACAAGCGTAGTGGCGGAGATGTAGGAGCTAGGAGCCACTATACTCTGTGATTGGAGGAACTTTTGGATTGGAAAATTGGCGGCATAGGCAAATATTTGTGGGATGAGGCCGTACACAAATACTGCCGCTGAGGATGCTATGCTTGTTGATTCACCTAGCAAGAGCAACAGAGGCTTACTGAAGATGTAGATAAACATAACTAGGACCCCGGTACACATGAGGAGGATCGTCGATCGCTGCAGATATACACCTAGCATATCGTACTTGTGAGCACCATAAGCCTGGCCGCACAGTGTCTCCACGGCACTTCCCATTCCAAGCTGCGCAGAGAGACGTCAGGATATGTAATACACACACACATCAGCTTTTATCGAAACTTTGATGCTATAATTAATGTGATGATTAATTACCATGAGGCCATAGGCGAATATTTGGATGCCATTGTTACCGAGAGAGGCGGCAGCAAGCTCAAGATTGCCGAGATGGCCGCAGAAGATTTGAGTGGACATTGAGGTGACGTTGTTGAGCAAGTAAACGACGACCGCAGGGGCTGCTAGTCGGAAGAGGGTGTTGAGTTCGAGCCATGTGGCGGATTGAAGGCGGCGGAAGTAGGGAAGGTGGGTGTTGGAGAGGGTGTCTTCTAGCGCGGAACTCACTGGATTTGGTGTTGCTTCTTTGGTTTGTAACATGGGTTCCTGGATCTCATTGTCATTAATGGACTCCATCAGTACCCTTCTCTCTCTCTCTCTCTCTCTCTCTCTCTCTCTCTCTCTCTCTCTCTCTCTAAGCAGTACTAGGCAGTTTGTGTGAGTTGTTACTGTATGGCGTTGTATATGTAAAATAGTTTATAAAGGTTAATGTAGATGGAGGATAGCCATTGGAATATGGCTGGGAACGGGGATATCCGTTCAGTTCCAGGAGGATTTGTTAGTTTTGATTAATTAATATAAAAAAATAATTAACCTTATAAGTTCATATAAAAGAAGACAATTGTTAGTGTAATTGAGAAGCCTAAAAAGTTTGACCACACGGGATTCTTCCCTCAATTCAAACCATAAAGCCAATACGTAAGTGAACATTGAATGAGCAAAAGCAAAAACTTGTAGTATTTATGTTTAACATATAAGTACTTTTTTTTTTTAAATAACAGAAGAATATTCTATTGAAAACAAATCAAATTTACATCCTAGAATCAGACCAAATAATATGAGCAATACAATTAGCATATGAATTCCACCAAATTATCAAGTCATCAATATTCCATGTCATTCAATGAGTTGCTTCATTGCCTAGACGTCCAATGTGTTGTATAGTGCATATATCTTAGTATCAGTTTCGTAAGTTTCTTTATCTCATAAACCAAATTGCCTAGTAAAGATCATGGTTTTCCCTCTTTCAGCACCACGGTCATGGCCATAATTAAAGGATGATCAGTACTTTCAATATAGAGTTCAAGAATGCAAGGGTATTCTCTTGAGCTGTAGTTAGGGTATCACCAGTCCGGTTTTGGATTTAGAACCGAACCGGCATGCACCGATTTTACATTTTTAAGAATCGATTCCGTACTAGTTACCTGGCTCCTAAACCGGTTCTTCTTGTTTTATCAGTTCCAGACTGGTTTAGTCTAATTTTTTTGAGTTTAATATATTGTAATATATTATAGTTATATTATAGATTATGGTGATATATTATAATATATAATAAGATAATGCTAATGACACCACTTTTGAGTCCCACTTGATGTGTGGCAAGCCACTGTGGCATTCATTTCCTTCCTTTATTTTTTCATTTGCTTCCTGCGATTCCATTTCCGCACAACTGCGCTCATGATCATCATCTTCCCCTACCTGCCCCCGTTCAACAACCCCCAAACCATTTCATTTTTCCCAAACCAGTCCCCTTGATCGATTGTGGCTTTAAACCCCCTTTGAATATGAAACGTGAATTAAGCTTGGAATTCCTAAATTACAACCCAAAATAAATGCATGAATAGATATCTCAAAGCAGGGGGTTTTATTATGAGGGCTTTTCTCCAAATAATGAAAAGGTTATACGAACAACATAAATTTTGGAGATTACCTTAAAAATGAACAAAAGATAAGAAAGAGAAATATAACCCAACCAGCCCTAAATCTTCAAATTAGAACCAATTGCTGATTCTAAAATTTTTCCGAATGAGTTTTACAAGGGTTTTTCTTGAAATGAGAAAGTGTAAGAACCGAGCAAGATCCACATGTGTGAAAGCAATTTTGCAACCTTGAACCTGCAACCTGGACCGTATCTGATGACCTCTTACTCTTTATTTTACCCAATTAAAATTATGGATAAAGCAACTTGCATCAATATTCCATCTTCTTCTTTTTGTTTGATTTATTTTATTTTATAAATTTAATGATTAAGATAATAATATTAATAATATTATGATTTTTTTTTAAATTTAAAAGTGTTAAAAAATGGTAAAAAAAATAAAATAATAATAATAATACTGACTGTGAACAGTATGCACGAACGGTGCCTATAGCACCGTCCTAAAATGATTGGGTTTTCCCACCATATCAATCTCATTCGTGAGCATGTTGGCCAATGTGCCTCATAGACATAACTTTTGGAACAAAAAGAAGAACAATGCCAACAAGAACAAGAACACAAACAAAACCCTTCATATCTACGCACGATGTTTCTTTTCTAATTTCTATATATCCAGAAAGGATAATGCTACGTAGCAAACGGCGTGCAGTCGCTTTAAAAAAAAATTAACTTTTTCACGTGGGTCCCATATATATTCACTTTTTTTCAAAGTGACTACACGCCGCTTGCAACTCCATAACTGCATCTATCATTTCTCTATCTAGAAAACCAACCAAGAAAAGATACTGTCTGGTAGAGAGTACGTCCAACATGGGTCTCTATCAGGATTTGGGGGCACTGTGTTGGGGGCTTAGTTGGTTCCCGGATTTGAGGTGGGACAAAGGAGATTTCGGTGCCAGTCGAAGATGGGTCCAATGGAAGCAATGGTAGAAGGTCAAGGTTTGGGCAATGATTTTGGGAAAATCAAATGGGTGTGCAAAGGGGAAGTCACGGGACTCGAAACAAATGAAGGAAATGACACAATAACATTGACACATCAAGCAGGACTAGAAAACGGGACTGGATAACAGTGTCTAGCATTTTCTTATATAATATAGTGATAAATTATAGGATATTGTAATATATAGTAATATTGTATTAAGTAAGTATTAATACGAATCACATAATATTAGTATAACTATTAATATAATAAATTATAGTGATATAAAATTTTAAATTTTAATATTATATTAATTAATAATTTATCATATATTACAAAATAATTTTTATATAATTATATTATATATATATAAATTATATATAATAATAAATTCTAAAATATATATTTATATATATAAACCGGTTTGGTCCAATTTTAGAAAAAGAAAAATTAGAGCCGAGCCGATTTGTGACTGTTTTAAGAAAAATAAAACTAGTATCCGATTGAACCAAACTCGATACCGGATCAAATCCACTAGTTTGGCTCGGTCCGATCCTATTTATCGATTTTTTTTTTCAAACCTAGTTGTAGTCCTCTCAAAATAGCAAGCTTTTCAATTTCCAAATAGTCATTAATCTCATCTTCTTTCTTCTTAGCAGTGAAAATAATTCCTCCCCTTTCATCTCTTAGTACCATCCACTCTTGCTCGATTCTGATCATGAAAGATTGTCACATCCACATGCAATTTTAACACACTAAGAGGGGACCAAGGCAACCAGCTGTTGCTTGGCAGTTTTCCTTAACCCTCCTGCTCTTGAACTTTCTTGCGTGCCTGATAAAGTGATAGTGCATTTTCAGCCACTTGTATAGAATTCAGAGTGTTATCTTCAATTTCATACACTTTTTCATTCCTTCGATACCACAGAGCCCATACTATCAAGAAAAATATGTCCAACTCTCCATTGTTTCCTCTAAGCATCACCTTCTGTGCAAGCTATATTTAATCAACTTTCTTTGCTAGCCTTATTAAATTACTGGATGGGTAGAAGAGTAAAGGATGATACAAGCCTCCATCTTCTTCATTACACTACTTGCATGAGGCCACCATAATATATAAGTACTTTTTGATGTCTTAAATTCTTTAGAGTAGGAATCTCATTTCTGCAGGCCCTCCACACAAAGACTTTAACTCTATTAGGGACCTTACCTTCTACATCTTTTACCATAGCTTTATTTGATTCTCAGTATCTGAACTCTAACCTTCATGTATTGGTTGTCTAAGGCTTAGTTTTGGTAGTGGAGTTATCTATCACTATTATTTATTATTACTTTTATCTATTTTATATTACTATTCATTACTATTCAATATTGTATTATTATTTTTCACTATTATTTATAAAATATTTGAGATCACCTCACTATCCAAACAAAATCTGAGTATATAAAAATTGATATGCTCTTTTAATACTATAAGCTCCATTTTCTTCATGCTCCCAAATGAGACAATCGAGCCTGGTTTCAAAATTTAGTAAAATCTTCAAGATTCCTACTGCTTCTTAGGAAGGTACTACACTTCTAATCTTTTCCACATCCCACCACTTATTACTGGTATCAATGAGACTCTCCACAATTGTATTTGTTTGATCTATTGGAACATTAGCTGGAATTGGAATGAGTTTGTGGTCTAGTAACCAGAAATCAGTCCAAATGTTCATAGATTTCTCATACCCCACTCTCAATCTGAAACCTTGCAACAACCTTTCCTCACATAAGATGGAGCTCCACCTAATCTTGACTCCTTAAACCTTATATTTAGAAAATACTTAGCCTTAAAGTCTTCGTGTAACAATGTAAGCTCTTCCGTGAAGATCCTCCAACCCTACTTACTAAAAGTGCCGAATTGAAAGTTTGTAAATCTTCAAGTCCCATGCCTCCAGTTCTTTTTTACTCACACATCTTCTTCCAACTTATTTATGTTATATTATTTTCTTCTTTCTTTTTCCCTACCAAAACTTTGCAGTCATATTTTTCAATTCAGCACATAGAGTGGTAAGGAGTTTGAAGCAGCTCATTGGAATGGATAAAACCACTGCTTTAATCAGAACTTCCGATCCCATTTGAGATAGTAGTTTATTCTTCCATCACTGGAGTTTTATTCAAAACCCTAGAAGTCCATTATCTCTTGACCTGATGGCTAAGGGGGGGTATTTTTGCTGAAAACTAGAGAGATTTTTTCTCTGTTCACCTTTTGTCTCGAGGCGGCCTACTCATAGATGTGCAAAAGATGTTGAACGCTTAAGTTGGTTTGCATATTTTCCATGTACAAAAAATACTAATATCAGCCAATAATAATAGTTTTTAAGATTTTATTAAGTTAATAGTTCATTAGGTAATTGTATCAAAGTTAATAAAAAAAATTTAAGATATTTACCTGCCTCAAACTTAATTGTGGTGCCTTGCGATGAGCCATTAGGAATAGCTTGTGGTTAATCTCACACCCATTCAACCCATTCAACCATTTGGGTCATAGCAAAAATAAATAATAAGGAAGGAGTTATTTTTGCAAAGAGTTTAGGCTATGTTTGGGTAGTTAGGTGATATCAGATCATTTGTGAATAATAGTAAGAAACTAATAATAAAATATTAAATAGTAGTAAATACTAGTAAAAAGTAATAAAAACATACATAAAGAGTAATAATAAAACATTAAATAATAGTAGAGTGATCACTATACAAACAGCACCTAAGAAAAAAATATATATAAGGATTGAGAGCTTTGCATATAATATACTAAAAACACACGTAGTTGTTATCAATATGGATATTCACTACAAAAGAAAAATTGTCGTTATAGTGACTTATTGTGACCACATAAAATTGCCTCAACAAAGTTCGTCAATAACAATCAAGTTTTTATGATTGTTAGTGACTTTATTGCGACACTAATTTAATCTTGCCATAGAATCAATATTGTTGCAACATGGTTTCCTGCTGAAAAAAAAAAAGGGCCGCATATTTGTTATTTTTTAAACCTGTTGCAATGAGTATAAATCTGCCATAACAAACCTTAGTATATAAGGTCACAGGAAAAGAATCTAAATTTGAGCTCCCATGCCTTATTTTCCCTTATGGATACATTGCTTCTCTTCTTTGTCGTCAAACATCCATTCTTCGTCGCTTATGTTCATCGTCCAACCAATTAATGTGCCTTCTCGCCTTCACTCGATGCCCGTGAGTGTATGGTTCTCTTACTCCATTTTTTCTCTTACTCTTACGATTGTGATTCTCGTCACTTATGTACTCTCGCTATAAATTTGTTTTGGTTGAATTAGAGTCTTTTGTTATGGTAAAATATACTTTTACAACTTTTTGTGGTGGGATTAGTTGCATTTTTGTACATAGTTGCCTTAAATTTAATATGTGAATTTAGTTTGCCCTAAATTTATTTTGCCTTACAAATGTAGTTTGCCATATTTCAGTACCTAACAACTTTTGTTAGGTGAAAATAGATGCTTTTTCCTATCTAGTTTGCCTTAAATTGCAATATGTGGATTTTGCTTGCCCTAAATTTCAACTAGCTTACAAATGTAGTATGTCCTATTTTTGTAAACATGTTCTAAATAACAACTATGCACCAAATTGATAAGATAAACCTTTTCCCTCCATTACTTGCAAAAGTTTCTACAACTTTTCTACTTTAGCTTCCCACATCTGCCATACACAATATGGTTGTAGTAAAAGCCACAACATTTTTTACGATACCACAAAGTAGAAGATTCTTTTGAATTAGTAACGCACCCTCAATCGATGTTGAAAACCAAATTGGTCGTGGAAAAATTAAAAAACTTGCAGAACAACATAATGATAGTCCTAATTTCAATAAAAGGTGGATAAGAGAAGTAGGTCCTGAGAAATAAGGATAGGAGATGACAATAGTTTCCTTGTACAGACCCTCCTAAAGGGTTAAACTCAATTTGCATTATGATCCTTCGAGGCATAATCCTAATTCTTCAGATGATAAATTGCCCCACTAGACATTTAGCGATGCTACACATGTGGTCTAGCTAGTTGCAAAGAGGCGCACATAATTCGCTAGCTTTCAAAGTATTTGTCCAAATTTAAAGTCTCCTCTTACTTATTCTATGTATCTATATATCTTTCTCGTGCTTATACCTTTAATTGACAAAGACTTAGAATTGTTTTTCTTGGTGTCTTGTATTCTCCAAAACCAAAATTGTTAATCTTGCTTCTGGAGATCAATACAATATTTGAAATGCTTTCAAGTTTGAATCAATTATTGATGTTGTTGGGCTATAAAAATTCAAAAAAGAAGTTGTCATTTGTTGGGAAGATCATCTTCTTATTATAAAGTTGTTTGATTGAGTGTTTTAAATTGTTTTCATTTTTCTTTTTTCAATTTTTTTTTATAATACTTTGGCTAAATGTATCGTATGAAACTATATTAATTTATTAATTTACTTTATAAAAAAATTTGTACTTGCAACAGTCCTTTTATTTTTTAATACGTGCTAGCTGGTTATCTTGGGTCTTTTTAAATGGTTTTGGTTTTGAATCAATATCTGATGTTTGGCAATAAAATTTAACATGACTTCTTGTCATTGGTGGGTGTTGATCTTTTGTCTTCTTAAATTCTTAGATTACTTTTGTTACATACTCATACTATGTATTTTAGGACATCTTTTTTCATGACTAGCAAGTGTCATGGACTAAAGAATTGTGATATTGATGAATTGAGACGTTAAATTCTCAAAAACATTGTCAAGAAATGGAGATGTCGATTAAGCAGATGTAAAAGGTGTAGAAATGGATTCCAAATCCACACTGAAAAAGCCCCTCCACAAAAAAAATCATGGTTTCTCGTCCATTACCATATGACCATCATGTGCCCTTATAGCTCTAGGACAAAGTCCCTTTTCCACAACATTTTAGGGAGAGAGAAGGGGGAGACAACAACTACAATGACCCTTTTTTTGCTCTACACTAACAGTTTTGATATGAATCACCCAAAATCTATATGCATTTGCACCCAAAATCTAACAATAACCCCCCCAATAATTAAAGAGAGCTCAAAAATGAAATTTCTTGCAACTTTGACTTTTTTTAACACAAAACAGAGTAAGTGAATGACAAATTTTCACAAATTTGTGAGTTGATGCTCATACCTATATCTGCTTTGAAGAAGATAAAAGTCAGTGGATAGATTCAAGGTTTAAATAAAAAATAATCTAGACTATCAAGGTCTAGATTGTTCAAATCAACATATTGGAGACTAATTAATGACAATCCTAAATTAAAATAATTTTGGGCTGAATCTAAATGTGAGTTATGATATATATGTATAGTTAGGCAGGGAATTATATGGATCATAAGGATAAAAGAGAGGGAATTATATGTACACCCCACTCACATGTACAAATTCTTTTTTCTTTTATTTCTTTCACATACGACTTGCATATATATATAATGTGTATATGGTTTGTGATGATTTTGTTGGATTTTACTATTTTGTACAAAAAGACAATAATTGGATATTTTGAGCTAAATGCACAAAAATATTTGAATTTCACAATATTTATCAAGTATTTAGTAGTGCTCAAAAGATCTACACATATATATTATTATAGATGTTTTAAAACCCCCCACATTGTGTAGAATTCTCTCCAAATCCAAGCCTTTTATATTATTATGGTTAATTACCAACGACGGGCTTTTGTCCAGTGAGCACCACATGCAAGTTAGTGAAGAGTATTTTGGCAATGTTAATAATATGCACGTGACAAAATTCTTAGATTGGTTCAAGTCACACATAAGTATTTTAGTTTACTCTTTGATAACTCATTCCTATCACAGGATTATGCATCTTTACAATAAGCATGATTGATGCGGTTCTTTCTTCCCAATTGTGTCAAATTCAAAACCTATGCGCTCACAATCCCGATGATGTTTTGGTAATTTCTATGTACTTAGATGTGGTCCTAATTCTTGGATTGCGTCCAATTCTGGGTGCAGCATGAGCGACATAAGATTTCACACGAGGCAGCATGAATAATATTGTCGGACCCAAAATTCAGGTGTTTTGGTCAAAGTGTTGACTTCTTTGACCTTTTACCAGACATCTTGTAAGTTTACTACATGGGATGGTGTTGTGTGTACTTATTTAGTTGTGACTGTTTTGGTATCTCTAGTTCTAGTTGAAAGATACATGTGGAAATTCATCTAACTAGTGTGAATATGCCCCATACATTTTATAAGAATGAGCTATTTGTTTTGACGTGCCAAGCTTCACAACTATTTTGTTTAAAGAATCATTTCTTCCTTGGTCATTGGTATTCGGTACAAGAGGTCGTCAATAAAAATGTGTATCATCTTCCACCTGGAAACTTGATTGAAGATGATACTTTTGATGATAGCAATGTTGTGGCGTACCAAGAGGATGATTATTGAAGAATATGTCTTGGCCCATGCTAATGACAGTGGTTTGGGATAAACCACGCACAGGCTTGATGTTGAGCCCCCTCAAGTTGATGCATCGCTGGTAATGAAATATGCTAATCGTAACCTTGATGACCAAATTTTTATCAACTTTAATATCATCGTATCCAGCTCCCCTTACAACACCAACCACGAGGGAAGCACAGAAGAAGATAGTCTATCAACTAATGAACGGCGAACTAGATCTACAAATGAATTATTGTATTAGGTGAGTCATTAACACAACCCTATATTTTTAGCTAAATGGAGACTACAGCATTTCTCAAATTGAAACATGATGATTATTTTTTCTTTTGTGTTGTTGTCATTTTTTGCAACTTGTGGCTACAACAGTCCATTAATATTGAACAAAATTTGTTGATATTTCCTGCACTCTATTTATAGTTTTGATTTATAGGCATTATATTTACATTTTATGGAGGACATGCCTAGAACTGGAAAAGGAAGGGACCGATCATGCAGTGTATGCTAAGATCGAGGGAGATCTTCGTGCAACACATAACTTGGAGGTAAAACACCCATTGCTACCTTGAATCTTAGAGAAAATGTGTTGCCAACCTCATTTGACTCAACCGAGGCATCTAATGTAGTCCCAAGCACAGCACCACAAGAGCAGTGTTGAGGTGGACTCGCCTATCCCAACCAGTGGTAATGTTTAATTCCGGCATCTTTTCATGCTACACTTATTATTCTAACTCCATTTTATATGTTGATACTAATTTTTCATCTCTTGCATTTATCGATTGAACGTGTGGATTACTAAATGGTTGCTGTGGTGGATTAGCCCCTTCTAGCCGAAAACGTGGATAAGGAGCATCAAAGAATTTAGAGTTTCACAATCTTCAAAAACATGGGTAGATACCACTGACCATAAAAGGATGGTAAGACACCACCTTGTTGTGAAAACTATATAGCATTCACGAGAAGGCTTACATGGTTGGTGAAGCAACATGTCGGCTTGAGTCAACCTAGCTAGCATGGTTTACCAGATAATAAGAAGGACAAGTTGATTGCTTGCATTCGGATAATATAACATGAAAACTTAAGATGGGTCATTTTCATTAATTATTTGACAGTCGTGTCTATTATAGTTAATGTGTTATGCTTTTATCTAGGATGACTTCATCCTTGACTGGACGAAGAAGAATCATTGTGGTACAGTAACAAAGATACCTAGAAAGAGTTTCAATCAAATTCTCTATGATCTTCCTAAAATGTGCAAGCATTACAAGACTCATGAAGAAGCTCTTGCCAATGTGCTAGCATTAGTTTCACCCTCCACTTGGGTAAATTTATGTACACGATGATTAAGCTCAGACTTTATTTAAGGTAAATCCTATTGGTTGAGATCCAATGATGTGCCATTTTAGAACCTAGATATTCAACAACATAGTATTTTCATGTGTATGTGGTACAAATTTAATTGTACCATAGCATACTTTATTAATTTCGACTGATATTCATACTGGTTTGTGAGTTATAGATGCTATTTGAAAAAAATAAAAGTAATAGGGAGAAGCAACAAACTAACCATACAACTAGATGAACCTCCTTTACAAGGCTCATGCAAATGAGGGTAATAATCCAATTTTGGTTCGCAGATGCAAATGTAGGTATTAACATATTCATATCTTCGAATAGATATTAATGCAATATGTGCTTGTATTTGTAGTCTGAGAGTGAAAGTGATGGGTATTTGGTTGATTTCTTCAAACATGTAAGGTGGAGTAAGAAGAATGGAAGATTTGTGACTCTAACAATAGAAGATTAACATGTGAGCGAGTTTGATTGAATAAGTCCAACATATTTCATGGCAAGTTCCCAAATGTATCCTATTCCATGTCAAGAGTAGTAATTTTTTTTTTTTTTGCTAACTTGAATACATTGAGATGGTTGCCAAGTTGTCTAGTTGGAGCTTGAAATGCACATTAAGGATGATGCGATATCAATCTTTAAGGAGATATTGGGCCATAGGCCATGATATGCAAGGGGGTTAGGGCAAATGGTTATTTCCTAGTCATCTCGTCAAAACACTGAGGAAAGATTTGCATTAGTAACGCAATGTGCAGTTAAATGTAAGAATGATACAGGTTACGAGAATCAATTTGAAGCAGTAGAACAGAATGTAATACTATTGATGGAAAAGTAACTCGAGTATGACAAGTTTATGAGTTAATACATGGAATCACAAAGGCGGACCCAAGGAGACTCTCAAGAGACCCAAGGTCATGCATAGGCAGCCTTATTTTTTGGGAAACAAGTTTTTGTAAGGTAATACATATGTTTTAAGGGTTTCCATTGATTTAGAGCTTCTAACAAGATGGCCTTCACTAGTTGCTTTCACTTTTTCCACAGTTTGCTATATCTGGTGTCAAGGATTTTGATTTGGAAGGCCTTAACAAACACATTGTGGACATAATGTCATGTAACACCGATCTAGTACTAAGTTGTTTTCTAAAATTTGTGAAAATTCCATTTGAGTTATTGAATAAATTTTTTGGATTACATGCACAATCCTTTTTTACAAATATCCAACTTATCATTTGGTTTAAACTTCTGTTATCTATTTCAAATGGCTAAGGTCACAACTCTAGAGTCTTCTTTTTTTTTCTAGTAAAATTCTATAGCCTACGTTTGTATTATTATTATATCTTTATCAATGTTACAGTCTTGTGATTGTGGGAGATTTTTTTTTTAAACCCCAGTTGGTTCTAGCTACCATTCACCATGTTTCCCATGCCATGCACGCTACTAAACGTCTGCCCCTGATCCCACAACCTCAGTTCGCGTTTGAATATATCCTCACATTGCAGTATTTTTCTTTCATCTTTTGTCCTCTTTAGGGTTTTTGTTTACTATAAATACCCATGTTTTTCTCCCGTGCAATAGAAAAACTACATCTGCCACAAAATTGCAAAGTCCTCGTTGTCATGACCCCTCACGCCACTGTCAAGCCTCACACTACTGCCTCGTCAACCATCACTACACTATCGCGAAACCATAGCAAACCATGAGAAACCACCTTGCTCCTCCACGTTTAGTGACCATCACAAAGCCAAGCGCACCATGCACATAAAACCAACCAAAACCCTCATTGTTGTCCTCAGCCTTCTCACATGGAAACTATAGTTGCATCGACGAGGTCAAGTTGTTATGCAACTCCTCCACTACACAACTATTTCATCACCCGTAGCTCACCATCGTGCCTAACCACTGAGAAGCACTGGAAGCAGTGCTTTTTTTGCACCCCAAAAACAGAGGAAGTTCTCCCTACCACAAGTCATGTCGCCAGCCCCACCCCAACATCACCACTTGCGTAGACTAAGCCGTCAAACACTCCTCATCGCTCCAAGTTCATCGTCCTCTTCCACCCCTCAGCTCAACGGCATCTTAGGTCGCTGGGTTTTCTCATCTTGTAAGTTTTTTCTTTTTCTTTTTGTTTATAATCTTATGTTTATGATCTCACTCCTTATCAATTGCATGTGAGTTTTCCTCTAATTATCGTAATGCCCTACCAGCAAAAGGGGTGGCTTTTACTCTTTAAGCATTATGTAGTAGCAAGAGGAGAATTTGAGTTTATGATTTTGGCTCAGTTTTAAAACATGGTGTTTTAAAGATTTATTTCAGTGGGTAATTTTTAAAGTTGGGCATGTGTCTTATTATAGAAAACTTTTGTTTCTTTTAAGGGTGCTTGTTCTCACTTTTAATTAGTTCAAAAATTGTTTAATAAAATCTTTTATAAGATTTAAATTAGGTTTCTAATATTTATTTATAACTTATAATCTTTTTTAAATTCTATTATTTGATTACAAAATGTTTTTAAAAGGTTTTAAATTATGTTATTGATTATTGACTCAATTCTATTTTACCTCCTGAGTTATAAGCTTAATGGGGTTTTTGAATGTTTATTACAAGTGGGTTTTGAAGTTTACCTTGGGCTTTGTTTTTAGGATGGTTTTATTCTAAGTGAATATTGATGGTTTTGGAAAATGAGCAATTTAGAGATTTGAGAATTTTAGATTTTGAGGAATTAAAATAAGAAGATTTTTAGTATTTCAGGTTTTAATACTTCATGAAAATTACATGGCTATAAGTGATGATTGATTTCCGTTTGATGCTATTGTGGAAAATTCTAAAAAGTTAAAAAGTTCAGGCAACGAGGTTCCTATATTAGATTTGTATAAAAAGGAAAATAAACCAAAGTTATTTTGTAATACATACATGATATGTTTTTAAAACAAATGTGAAAACAAAGTCAGTATATGTGTTTTACATCTAATCATAAAAATCTATATGAAAGAAAAAAAATGCTTTTTGACATGAAATGAGTAGATATAAATAATATTTAACATGTTTTTGAAATGTGCAAAAAAGCGAATATGAAAATTGAGATTTTTATATATGTGATATGAAATATTTTGGATATATTATTGATCATCTAAAAATGATACAAATGTGTTCGGCATGTGGTTTGATATGATATGGAGAAAAACATTTGGCATACTTATTTGTTTTGATCTCAATTCTGAATATAGTTCTGATATGATGATACTAGTTCATGTGATATAGTTGGTACTAACATGATATAATATGATATGATATGATTGTATCCACTTTGAAAATAAAGTGGTCTTTTATGTATTTTTTTCTGTATGCACACTCGGAATTCCAAGAATGAATAAGGAAAAGTTTCACAATAGGATATTGTCTGGTTTGACCATCGAGAATAGTACAACCTTGCCACGAGAGTTAAACAAAATATATGAAATGATATGATGATATGATACGATACGATACAATATGATATAAGAAGATGAGAATGTTCAGTTATATTATGCCAAAGAGTTTTTTGGATATGAAAAGTGATTTGTTTTAATATGAACAATGGGTTTTTGAATATGAAAAAAATTGAAATGTCGCTCTAATTTTTCTTGATAATATGTTTTAAGAATTTCATATGAATATAAAATATTTCTGTTTTACTGCATATAGAACTAAATGAAAAGACTCATGTTTATATACTAGGGTTTAGGATTTAGGGTCCAGGGCTCATGTTCTTTTCTTATTGAGTTGTTGATAACTCATCTTTTACTCCACAATATTTTTCA
Source organism: Platycarya strobilacea (assembly GCA_036898215.1). NCBI lineage: Eukaryota > Viridiplantae > Streptophyta > Magnoliopsida > Fagales > Juglandaceae > Platycarya > Platycarya strobilacea. The sequence goes on from CM072547.1 coordinate 15,977,890, forward strand.
GATAAAGTGAATGTTTTAATTGAAAATCGAGAATAGAAAGCGGGTACAAGATGTGCTAAGTCTAGGAAAGTAGCACTAAGATTATTGGAAGGCTATTATTTTGGAGTTGACCAATTGTATTTTGTCTTGAGTTGTCGTATTCATGATTATAGAGTCCTTGAAAATAGATGAGGATATGTTTATGGAGTAGATGAAATAATTATTTGTATTGTAAAGGATGATTTGTTTTGCATTAGGAAGTAACTCTCCAACTCCTTCGAGATTGAGGCGTTACATGTTAGATGGATGGTGTAGCAGCTCAATGTATCCCAGAAGCCACTTGGATGATGCTCAATAAAAGTATAAAGATTTTAATTTTTGTATAAATTATGTTATTACAAGTACACATGACTCAATACTTGGGTTGCATCATATTTCATCATTCATATGAGACGTTACAGATTTATATTTCTCATTTTCTATTGTTAAGTGATCTCTCTATGTGAACCTCTCAAAGAGCTTAGGATGTAGCATTGGTCCATTATGGTAGGCTGTAATTTTGCTTTAACACTGGGTTTTTGCCCATGCTGGAAAAGATAGTTAGAAGTTTCACCATTTGAAAAAGAAGAAAACAAAGAAAATGTTATTGATGCCCTTAAAATGTTTTGTTCATTAGGTTGTTTGGAATCTCACAATGCATATCAATTTGTAGAAGGTGATTAGATCTATCAACCTTTGGGCTACCTAAGCAAATGGATAGGAAGCTTTCGTGGCGATGCCTCATAGACTTTGTGGATAGGTATCTCACAAAAAAATGATGGATTTATTAAAAGTCTAAGATAACGTGTTCTTTGCTAAATAATAGGAGTTGTGAGTTACTAAATTATGTTCTTTTTATTTTGACCTTATAATGTTGACCTTATAATTGATCATATGTAAAAACTAGTAAATGCAAGAACTTGGATTAAGATATTGCTTTTTCATGAACTTAATTGGAGTTAGTCAAAAAGGTACTAATCCTCCATTATCTATCTAGCTGCATGCAATGTTTGGATAAATGTTTTTTTTTTTCCTGAGAGAGTGACTCTAACTTGCCAAGCTAGCTCCATGCAGCTTCGATCTCTATCTCCAAAAGAAGAATCAGCTTAGGTGTTTATTTTGTTCTTCCACTATTAATTGTGGTGTGAAGAGATCATAATCAATAGTAGAAAAAGGTTCTAAATCGATAAACCCAAAAACCCCATTTCAGAATCTTTTTTCCATTGGTAAATTATTTCGAAAGAAATTTCAATGAATATTCTACTAGATATGCACTGCTACATAAAAAAATCTATGCATCTCTCTCTCTCTCTTTCTCTTACTCACATGGCAATGATGAATGTATATTGTGGTTGACTTTAAGAACTAAAGAACACTATCTATGCTTGCAACAATTGAAATCAATGAAGAAGGCATCTAGTTTTGGAAAGAATAGTTAAAGAAGGCAATTTTGAGATGATGAAGAATGCAACTTCCATGGGATGATCAATGCTTAATTAGGAAAGCCTAATTACCTTATATTGAAGGTGGGAGGATGCCAGTAAAATAATATTGATATATTGTGGGATGTTGACTTAAACTACTGTTATGAATTTCAATTTGAGCACTTTCAGTAATGTATGATGTTAGGGATATTTAAACCATCTATATAAATATATTTATATATATATACATATATTTCATTGATAAATTCATGATATTGTATGCTTATTAGGAAATATAATTGACCAGGTGTATCATAGATTAAATTGATGTTGAAAGCAAACTGAATTGTATAATTATCACAACATTTATGGAAAAAAAAAATTACAATTCATTTTCAACAAGTTAAAGGAAAAATATTACAGTAGAAAATACTCATTTTCAGTGCTATTTACATCATTAAAAACCTTAGTATTGACCATAATATTTGATGGGAAAGCTCTTTTATGGCGTACATTTCTCGCGGCATAGATCTAATTTCAGAAATTTGTGAATTCGCTACAGATGTTGCAATGAAAAAATATTATTGTGACGACCAATTGTTACCACGAAATATTTTTTCCATGAGTAATTTTGAGTCATGTAACAGATATTTTCATGTTTAACTGCTATTTGTGGTGACTAAGTTCACCACAATTAGAGTTCCATATCGTCGATTTGAAACTACGCCGCGATTTTCTTTTTTCTCACCCGACAATTGTGAAGCCATTTTGACGATATTAAATGAGTTGCAAATAATTATTTTCAGGGATTATGGTACTTTTAGCAGCGATTGTTGGTCGTCAGAAATAAACATTTTTCCTGTAGTGTTTGCTGAAGTTAGTATCTTAACACTTAGAAAGAAATCATGGAACCAATCTCCACGTTTTTTTGTTTTTTTGAGCAATACTAGATATAGTTTGAAAGTAAGTTTCACAAATTTCGTTTAAAAGAAAATAGAAGCTACCATTAAAAACGATTTTTTCACTTGGATTTCAAGTTTTTTTTTTTTTTTAAGCAGCATAAAATTTACACATTTAAAGTGTAAATATCATTACCTTTTCCTTAATTTGGATCGTGCAGGCATATATCCTGTGCATGTATCGTTGGTTCAATGTTTGCTAATTGAGATCTCTCTTTTTTCAAACTAAACAATTAAATAGATAAACACAATATAAAATATTTATATAAAATTTACTTTGTTTTAAAGAGTTATAAACAAAAAAATATTGACAATTGGATATCGAGTATTGACGAACTGAGGACAAGTCCCTTACAATTTTAATTCCATGGCTGTCAAAAGCATCTATCTTCTTCTTTTTTTTTTGGGAGAGGAAAACATTTACTTTCATTAAGAAAGATAATAAGGAAGGGAGAATACATCACTGGTTAATGACCAGGTCAGACTCTAATTCAGCTAGCAAACATGTATTTTTTGGTAAACAACGGGCATTATGATTCCCATTTCTCCTTACAAAAACAACTTTTCAGTTAAGGGAAGGGAGTAATAATTTAGTACCTCTAATGATCAAACCTATACTATCCCATCTCTCTTTTTCACTATTAAGCTCCTTGATGACAAGTTGATTGTCCCCTTCAGTTATCACTATGTTCAGATTAAACTGCCTAGCCAAAATAGTTGCTTCTTTTGCTCCAAGAGTTTGGCCAGAAGGGGGTCCATACAAGTGTTCAAAGAAATCTTCTTAGTTTCCATTATAGCCGCATCATGATTATTGACAATTAAGTCTATACCAACTTTACCGTATTCCTTTAAAAGAGCTACATCCCAATTTATTTTTACACTACTTGCTGAAGGAGGGCACCAAGAGGAGGTCAAGTCATGTCTAGGAGGCACATTCTGGTTTAAAGCAAATTGAGCAGTCTTGAAATATTCTATTGAGTTTATAGCTAAACTGACCACTCGGTTTGGGTGAGTAAATTGATCCTTAAAAGTAAATTTATTTCTTCCATTCCAAATACCTTTAGCTATGATATCAAACTATTCAACCATTTCTCTACTGCATTTTAAACTAATAGTCTCATAAAGATCTTTAAAAGTACCTTCTGCACTAGCCATCTTTTGAAATCCTTTCATGCTTTGGCTCCAAACATCTTTTGCCGAGCTGCAATTCCATAAAGCATGGATGCTTGTTTCCACTTCTTTGTTGCAAATAGGACAGCTTGGATTCTCTACAATTCTTCTTTTAAGTTAAGCTTGGTAGGAAGGGATTCCAAGCATGCTCTCTAGAGAAAAACCTTTACTGCATTTGGAATTTAAAGCTTTCACAACTTGGTCCATTCTAGCTTTCTTTGCACACTAGTTGAAGTTTGACCTCTTTCATTCTCAAACATTTTTTTTTTTGTGTATGATATGCACCTTTCACATAAAATATTCCATTTTCTTCCATATCCAGATTAGTTTATCCTTACTATCATGAATGCTAATGGGCATTTTTGAAATAATGCTCCTCTCCTCCTCTTGGAAAACTGTTTCCAGCAAATCATGTTTCCATTGCCTAGTTTCCCAATCTATTAAAATATGGACCAGAGCATCTTCTTGTAAAACCTAGGCAAGAGATTGAACTTTGTACGAAGTTGGTTTTGGAATCCACTACTCTTCCACACCCTTATATCTTGGCCATTACCTAGTCTCCAAATTGAGCCTTTCTCAATGAGATTTCTGGTAGCACAAAGTTCTCTCCAAATCATAGATGGCCGAGCACCTATTTTAGCATTTAGAAAATCTGAATGAGGGAAGTATTTTCTTTTCACAACCTAAGCCACAAAGTCCTCTCCAAATTATAGATGGCCTAGCACCTATTTTAGCATTTAGAAAATCTGAATGAGGGAAGTATTTTCTTTTCAAAACCTGAGCCACAAGAGTTTGTTTGGTGGATAATCCTCCAACCTTGTTTAGCTAACAAAGCTAAATTAAAACTTTCAAACTCTCTAAAGCCAAGGCCTTCTCCATCTTTTGGTTTCCCCATTTGATTGCATGCAAACTAGTGATTTTTTTTTCTCATTCTCCATAAAACTCCACCAAAATTTATTCATGAGACTATTAATTCACTCACTAGTGATTTAGGTAATTTAAAAACACTCATGTAGTAGGTTTGCATGGCTTGAATAATAGCTTTGTGAAGAATTTCTTTTCTAGCTTGAGTTAGGAATTTAGTCTTCCAATTACTTAATCTTCCTCTTATCCTATCAAGAATGCCCTTGAAAGTTTTGTTCTTGGATCTACCTACAATAATCCTAAATAATTATCATTAGAACATGTGGCTCTAGTTCCAGCTATACTCAAGATATACTTTCTAGTTGCTCTCTTAATATTGGCACTGAAGAAAATTAAGGACTTTGCTTGTTAACTTGCAGCCCTGAAGCTCTTTAATATAAACTCGAGATTCTATCAATAGAAGCCCATTCATTTGCATTAGCTCTACAGAACATTAAGTTGTCACCAGTAAAAAATAAATGGTTTACACTTAAATTTCCTCTACTCATTCGAAAACCATGAATTCCTTTGCTAGTTTCAGCTTTGTTTATCAAGGAGCTAAGTGCTTCTGCCACTAACAGAAATAGATAGGGAGAGATGGAATCTCTCTGTCTAATTCCCCTAGAGGGAATTAAAGTATTCTGGGGGCTACAATTTATTGAAATAGAATAAGACACAGTAGACGCACAATTTATACTAAATTAATCAATCTTGGGCTGAAACCCAATTTCTCCATGACTTTCTTAAGAAAAAAGAAATCAATTCTATTAAGTCATACGCCTTATTCATATCTAGTTTAATGGTCATATAACCTTGTTTTCTTCTCCCCCTAGCTATCATAACATGAAGAATTTCAAAGGCAATCACCACATTATCTTGGATTTGTCTTCTCGGAATAAAAGCATATTGATTATCCGAAATAATTTGAGGGAGAATATGCTTTAGTCTATTGGAAATTACCTTAGAGACTATTTTATGAGTTATATTGCAAAGAGAGATAGGACAATAAACCGAAACTAACTTGGGGTTCTTCACTATGGGAATTAGAACAATAAAATTCTCATTTAAAGGCTCTAGGCTGGCGCCATTGTTTAAAACTTCTAAGATAGCTTTAGTAATATCCTTTCCAACAATATCCCAGTGATTTTGATAAAAGGTAGGAGAAAATCCATCAGGACCAAGGGAGCCTAATTGATTCATTTGAAATAAAGCATCCTTTACCTCCTCACCAGAAAAATTCCTAGTGAGTTTTCTATTCGTCTCAGCTGTGACTTTAGATTGGAGGTTATACAAACAATCATCAATATGAGTAGGATTTTGAGTAGAAAAAAGCTACAAGTAGAATTGATTAAAGATTTCATCTCTCTAGTTATCTTCTTGATCTCATTGTTTCTTTTTCTCTAGTTTGCATAGCTGTGGTAATATCTTGAATTTCTATTTCCATTCATTACCCACATCTGTTCTGATCTCTATTGCCATAATATTGTCTTTCACCAGTGAAATCTACTTCTTTCTTCAAAGATTTCATCTCTTCATTGTAGAAACACACATTTGTTTTTTGAAGTTCAACCAATCTAGACAACTTTCTTTTAGCCTCTTTTCTATCTTGCTTGAAGGAGTTACTACTCAACTGCTCTAGATCTTTTATGCACTTCTCAAGCTATCAATGCACTAAATTAAATCTAGTTCCCTACACCCTTTCTTGACTATTCCAACTATTTTTAATGATATTATTACATTCCTCTTGAAGATTCCAATTAGTTTCATATCTAAAAATCTTCTCTTTGTGCCTACAATCCTCGCTCTACTGATTGTTTGCTATTCTCTTCTTTCTTTTCATTAAAATGGGACTATGGTCTGAAGAAATGGTTGCCAAGTTGTTGAAGTTTCTATCCTCATACATCTCTGTCCATTCCTTCTTACCGAGCACATGGTCAAGTCTTTCTTTGGTGAATTGAGATTCCTCTCTGTTATTATACCAAGTGTACTTCAGACCTTCATATCCCAGGTTACTTAGGTCACACTGATCCAGACATTCTCTGAACTTCTCCATTTGCTAATAGGGTCTAGTTATCTCATATTTCTCATGTTGGCTTAGTATCTCATTAAAGTTCTCAAAACATACCCATGCTAGGTTCTCTTTTGGCTTTAAATGTCTTAAAAGATTCCAACTGAAGTACTTTTCTTAATTATATGCATATCCATAGAAAAATTAAAAGATTGTCTCAAAAGATTCCAACTGAGGTACTATTCAGAGTTGTCTCAAAAGATTCGCAAAAGTTATCAAAAAATTTCAGGGAAAAATGGTGTTGAGAGTATGAATGGAGAACAAAATTAAAGCTACTATTCCACAAAAAAGCTATACCATCACTTAGTCCATGAATTTCAACAATAAAACTAGCATCATAGCCTAAGCTACTCCTTACTTTTTCCATCTTATTCCTACCACTTTTTGTTTCTATTAGAAAATAAAATTGGGAGACTTAGTAGTAACAAGTAGTTTAAGTTTTTTAACTATAATGGGGTTCTCATTCTCCTTACAGTTCCATATAACACCTATCATGGCTGATGGAAGGGCAACCAAGCAACCTCCACCAATTCGATATCTTCATTTGCGGTACTTTCTTCATTTATTGCCTTCCACTTCTTCTTTTGCTACTTGCTTCTCTCTTCACTTAAAGTTGTTCTCTTCTTAATCAAACTCTGGTTCTGACCTTGAGACATACTATTAGTGGTCTTTACTTGTCTGGCTCTTCTTTTCCATGTGGCCACCCTTTTGCTTATTTCCTCTACTTCTTCTATTGTGCTTCTAATTTGAAATTCTTCTGAGTCTTGAACTCCAGATCTGTCTTCTGTTTTAACAGACTCATTCCTTCTCTCTAAACTTACTAGCTTCTCTGCAATGTCACACTCTAAATTGTCTCTTTTCATAAACTCATCTCGAACATCCTTGATTATTATACTTTTTTCCTTCTCTGTTGTTTTCTATACTTTGCTACCCTAAGGCTCCCACTTATCATACAATCCTTCTTCTCTAAACTCTAGTGGTTTGTTCTCATTTTCCTATTTCTCCTCCTCATTGCCTCCATACTTTTTAGCTTCAAAAAGCTTAGGATTTCTCAGTTGAGCTCTTAGCCAAACTCCAAATTGATTAAAAAAATTTCTCATTACCTTCCATTTCTCTTAGACCCTGATAGTTTTTGCCTCTGTGAGCTAGGATACCACATCTAAAACAAAAACCTTATAGTCTTTCATATTTTACTAACGTCCAATATTTCTTGTTATCTAACTGCACTCACTTGCCTCTAAACAGTGGTTTTGTCATGTAAATGGCTACCCTCATCCTTAAGCAATTTTCCAAAGCCATACTTTCGGAATCAGACTTTACTCTTATCACATGACCTATCATAGTAGTTATATCTTTATCCATATCATTATTCATCGTTACTAACAAGAACCCCATATAATTGCACCCAAAATAATTCATATTGGAAACATATATTCTTAATTGGAACTGACTGATCAATTTCATGCAAGGATATCAAATTTCTATTAAAGAACCACGGTCTACCACTCATAACTCTATTCTTATCAGCAATAAATTAGATTTCTATTAGGGAATTTTTGTTCACCCATATTTTTAAATTTTACCCAACCAGCTAATTCTCATACCATGTTTATCGTCATTCGAAAAGCCTTGCCGTTAATCCCTTTGCCAAACATACCCCTACAATTACATAGAAGTTAGCTCGCATTCCTCTGTTCTTTAGGTCGTGCCCTTTGATTATGAAAACTTCGCTTTCTTACGTTGTCAGCTTTAATTTCTCCTATCTCCTTGTTAAATTCTCTTCTATACTGTATTTATGTGTATTTTCAAATAGGATTTTTCTATGAGTGAGAAAACTAGGTTCCTTTTGCAAGGTTACTAATCCCTTTCTCTCACTCTACGAAACAGAGAAAGGACTCCAATTTGCAGGGCATCAAAAGCATCTATCTAATCAACATTGCATTCCGATTTAAAATGTGAGGATCCACTCTTCTTTAATTGTTCTTTTATAGTAGTCCAGCATTAAGTTATGCGAGGATTTCGATAACCTGAGTTTTTTTTTTTTTCCATATTCTTTGTAAAGGCAGTGGGTGCCATCAATGGAGTTACAAAAAAACGGCAGTTAGTTGTTTAGTGTTTTCCCTTTAAAAATGGTAATAATGAGAAATGATAGTTGCACTGAGGGCGCAATATTATACAATTCTTTAAAAAAAAAAAGTAAATAATTAAGGATTTATATAAAAAGTTAATTTTTTAATAGTAAATTATATTTTTTTTATGTAATTGTACGTAATATTTCTCAAAATAAATATTCTACTTTTAACTTTCATGTTAAAAGGGAGTCTTAACTCAATAGTTGACAAGCATGAAAAAAATCTAGGATTGTTTATGTACATATTAAAGTATCAATTTTGTTGTGCACAATATAACTTAATTAGCATTTTTTTGTTTAGTATCTTTTCATCTACTTCGACCCACTCAATCGATTTTGTATCTAGCTACAGGGAAGAGTTCATTCTAAGTAATCTTTAATGTCAATCATTTGAACAAAAAGTTACTTAAATATACAATTACAGAAAGTTACTTAAATTAATTTTCTTCTAAAAAGGATTGCGCCCGCACAATTATTTCTTACTCGACCGGTCTTATTCTCTTTACCTAACATGTATAAGCAAAGATTAGGGTTGAAAATTTTCCCGTCAGGATCGGATTGAATTCCCCCCTACTCAGTCTATGCCTATGGCATTTCTAAAATTTGGTGTTTTCTCCAGTTCCAGTCTCGAGGTGTGATTATATTAGACGGGAAAAGACCAAAACTGATCAAATCACATGTATATAAATATTTTATATATAAAATATATTATTTATATAAAAGTTTTATAAATTTATTATGTAATCTTTTCTAATCTATCACTATTGACCCATAAAATATAAAATAATATATAATATCAATTAACTAATATATTATACAATAAATCATATAATAATATATGTTATTATATATAAATACGTGTTCTATTAAAGTATTGAGTTGGTAAGTATTAATATTATAAATAAATTTATAATTAATTACTTTTTAACGAGTTAGCCACATTCAAGTCTGATCATTAGGTGTAACCCATCCAGTCCAGGAAAAAGATAGGCCAAAATTTTCCATCTATAAAATGATTACACCCCTAGCAAAGATCCTATAATATCATCTCATCTAATTTATTTTATAAATTTAAATTTTAAATTTTAAAAAATATATAAATACCAACATTTATTCAATAGAAAGAGAGCAAAAAAATAGAAAAAAAAATACTCTATTATTTTATGGGATGTAATCATCAAACGGTGTACCCCCTTAGAATGACCGCCCACTCCATTGTGATGGTTCCCATGAGAAGTGATAGGAGAGATGGTGGTTAAGGATTTAGAGACGCAATATTTTAACTAGTTTAAAAAGTTGCATCTCTTGTGAAATGTCAAAAAATACAACATTTTGATTAAATCAAAGTGTTGTGTCACTTATTAAGAATTGTGTCACTTAGCAATTATCGAGATATCAATAGTTATGACTCTTTCGAATGGGTATTTAGTTGCCTATAAATAGAAGTCACTAGTGTACAAAATCATTCACTCACATTTTTTTTCTTATCATCACCAACTTGTGAGACAAGCATCCTCTTGAAATTGTCACTATTAGTATTTCTTCTTATCCATCATTTTCTTATAGTGATATCAAGGGCATGATCATGTCAAAAAAAAAATCCACATATAGAAAAGATGATAAATAGACAAATGATAGATTTGGCAGCCACACTTGCATATTATAATCATCTTTTAAGGTTTGAAAATTCAAGAATGAAACTTTATCAAGTTACGGTAGGAGGATTGGAGTGCACCAAAAATCTAAAAAACTTGGTAAATTGTTATTACATTGAAGAAAATTATTGGAATATTTTTAGTCAAGGAAATAGTATTTTTTCTAATTTTCCATCATCCACCAGCACCATTTTGAGGTCGTAGAAGTTCCCACCATTGTCAGACTTTGTGGATCTTAGAAGCACGTTAGAATCTTCAACTTTGGTGACCATATTGATAGAAAAAAAGTGAAAATAGTATTTTTCGAAACTCTAGAAGTGCTCAACCCAAGGAAGAAGGAAGCAATTTGAATCTACTTGGACAAATGACAAGTCTTTTAGTCCAATTTCAAAATCGGCATTGCAAAATCGACACCACTAAATGACACGTCATTTAGCCCAGTTGAACCAAGTGACACTACCATTTTAGCTGAGGGTTGTATCCGTCCAGTTCTAAACGATACATCTTTTAGCCCAGTAGAGCCAAACGACATGGTGGTTTTCGGTTCGGAAGAATCACAACCATTGATGCCAAACGGTGCCATTTCCATCCAGCAAAGCCGAGTTGAGCCTAGCTAAGCCACCAGTCGAGGACCAAGCCACCTCTGGAGTTGTTGACCTCGAGTCGGATCTTGCAATCGGCTAGACCCGCCTAACACGATTTACTCATTTTTCTGACCCGATTTGTACCAGAATCGCATTTGGGGGCCGTACGAAACCATTTCAAAATCGATTTGGTCTCATCAAAAGTTGTTTTGCTCCAAATTTTGTGCCAAATTAAAATAAAATATTTTTTGACAAAATTATCTCTAGAAACTATTGGAAAGAGGAGAAATATCAATGAGAGGTCGTGAAAATTTTCAATTGGGGCAACACTTTCATTATTCTCTTTATTTGAAAAACAGGAGAATTTCAAGGTTGCATTCTTGGATTAAATCCAAATGATATTATTATTAAGTTTGTAATGATTTTTATTTTTCACAATTGAATTATTGTATTTAAATAATACACATGTATTAGTATTATTTCTATAATATCGTTATTAATTTTTAAGGTTTATTATTTATGACATCGAAAAAATGTATTGATTCCACGAGAATAGAAAAACTAAACGGAAGATATTTTTGAGTTTGGAAAAAGGCATATAATTTTTCTTCTAACCCATAAAAAAATCTTATATACATTAACAACACCTAAACCATTAAAAATTGTGAAAAATGGTGCAAATAAAAGTTGGAGCAGTGTTACAACTGAAGATAAATAAGAAGAACACAATGCATGGGCAAAACTTTAATTTCGCATTGTATGAACGATTATATTATTCCTTTATTTGAAAACTATGAAACTGCAAAAAAAAAAAAATTAATGGATGCAGTTAAGGCAATGTATGATTTAAGGTTGAATACTCATATACAGTTGTTAGTGGATAAGTTTAATCGTACTAGTATGAATGAGAATGATGATATTAGCGATCATGTACTTCTAATAAAATTGATTACAAAAGAATTACATAATGTTGGTCATTCTCTTACTGATAAAATGTAAGTTACAACCTATACTAAATAGTCTTCCTTCATTTTGGGATCACATTGTCACTTCATTAACACATAGTGAAAATGAAATAACATAGCATCACTTCCAGTACTTTTAGTGCTTAAAAGGGAAAAGATGAAAATGAGAAATAGAGAAACTGAATCTTCCAATTTAATGATGGCTCAAGATAAGCATTCTACACAAAAAAAGATGAAGCCAAAACAATTTAAGAAAAAAAATGGTTGAAAAAAAAAAAACAAAATAAATCATTTTTTGTAAACTATTTTTAGTGTGAAAAGAATGGGCATTATAAATCACAATGTTCAAATAAGAAAAAAGTACAAGAACATAAAAAAATTGTGATGACAATCTCTAAAATAATACTAGTGGAACTAGTGATAGATTCATGGTGGGTTGACTCTGTAGTAATAAGGCATATATGTTAGAACAAAGATTTATTTATCGAGCTTGAAGATAAACAAACAGGGGAACACAAAGTGTATATGGGTAATAATACATACTGTGATGCCTTAATACAATGTACATGTAAATTTAGAGTAAATGGTTCCGTTATTTTACTTAGTAATGTATTATATGTACCTAGTATTAGAATTAATTTAGTATGAGTGCCTATACCAGATCAGAAAGGCTACACAATTGAGTATAAGTCTAGAACAATTGTAATAAGTAAGAGGAATGTATCAGTGAAATGCGTGAAAAATCACGATATAAATGTATTAAATATTGATATTAATAAATTATCAATTTCTGATTTTTTGAATGTGTCTACTGATTGTACATATTTAGGTCATTTAAGATTAGTTCATATAAATAAAAATAAAATGATCAGAATGTGTAAAAGTGGATTAAATTCCACAAATAAATTCAGATAATTTTGATATATGTGAACCATGTATTACGGAAAAAATAAATAGTAAATATTTTTCAAAAAATTGGAAATCTATAGATTTAATTGAAATTATACATTTTGATGTTTGTAGACCTTTGAAAGTAAAAACTCATAGGGGAATGGAGTATTTTATTATTTTCACTGATGACAAATCAAGATATGAGCATATCTACTTAAATATAGATCTGATGTAATTGAGAAATTCAAAAAATATAAAATAGAAGTAAAAACCCAATTGGGTAGGCCTCTTAAAAGTTTGAATAGTGATAGAGGAGGTGAGTATGAAGTTTTGGATGATTTCTACAAACAAAATGATATAAGACACATCTATATCATGTCATATCTCAACAGAATGACATTGCAAAGAGGAGAAATAAAATTTTATTGAATATGGTGCGATCAATGATAGTATATGCTGATCTCCCAACACATGTTTGGGATGAAGCATCATCGACTGCTACATATATATTGAATAGAGTTAAACCAAAGCAAAATCTCTTACGCCTTTTGAGTTATGGACAAAACATAAATCACACTTAAGCAAATTCAAAATGTGGGATTTTATGGCACAAGTGCCCATCCTAAGACCACTAAGGGATAAATTAAAAAGTAAAATCTGGGAATGCAAGTTCATTAGGTATGTAGAAAATGAAAGTGGTTACAAATTCTATCATTTTGAAAAATGACTAATTAAAAGTAGAGATGTCGTTTTCTTGAAAAATGCAAATTTTATTACTTCAATTGATCACATTGATTTATTAAATGATTTATAAAATCAACAAATTTTTACAAAATCTGACAATATAAATTATGATATTATTGAGATAAAGAATAGTAAAAACAAATGAAAATCAATCTTCAGGTTGATGTTGGAGACAGTGGAAGTAAAAGATTCAGAAGATCGTCAGTGTTATTTTAAGATCATTATGCTCTAAATAACAATTTGAAAAATATTTTAAGACAATCAATAATATTGATTCAGATAAATAACTTGAGGCCATGAAAGCTGAAATCGAATCAATAAATAAAAATAATGTTTGAGAGTTAATTGATCTTCCAAAAGATAAAGAAGCTATTGTTGTAAATGGGTTCTTAGAAGAAAATTTAAAGTTGATAATAGTCTGAAAAGATACAAAGTAAGGTTAGTGACCAAGGGATATACTCAACAACCAAGTCTAGACTTTGGGGTTGTGCTATTGATCCCTACTTGAGACTTTTTTTTTTTTAGTTTTTTTCTTTAATTTTATAATTAAGTGTTTTTGTTAGATGATTTTTTTAACATCTTAAGATAATTTTTAAAAATATATATAAAAAAATACAATATTATTTAAAAAAACACTTATTTAATATTGTAGTAAAAAACTAAAAAAAAGTTAAATCGGGATCCCAAATAGGGACAAATAGCATTTTCCGTAGACTTTGTGGTTACATATTCGCCTGTAGTGAAATTCATATCTGTAAGGATCATCATATCCATTGTTGTTTGGATGAATTTGGAATTATATCAGTTAGATGTAAAGACGGCTTTTATTAATGGTGAATTAAAAGATGATATCTTTATGATTCAACCAAAATGATTTCAAAGTATGTGTCTAAAAGATGAAAATGAAATAAGCAAATGCTTAATATTCCTTATGCTCAAGCTATGGGAAGTCTTATGTATGCAATGACAAGTACTAGACTAGATATTTGTCATGCAGTAAGATTTGTAAGTAGATATCAATTTAATTTAGGAAATAAACGTTAGCAAGCAGTTAAACGTATTTTAAAATATTTACAAATTACCAAAAATTTAAAATTGTGCTTTGAAAACAATGATCTGAAGTTAATTGACTATAGTAATGCTAATTTTTGAAGTGATGTTAGATGATAGAAAATCTACAACTAGATATATATTTCTTATTAGTGGAATAACAGTTTCTTGGTTAAGTAAGAAACAAAATTGTGTTGTTAAGTCTACTATGAAAACAGAATATATTGCTTTTAATGGATAAAATCTTTTGTAGAAAACTTAAATTTGAGTACATTCGTAGAACCAATCAATATGTTTTGTGATAATCTGTTTGTCATCTCATTAATAAAAAGTTGAACATAAGGTTTTAAGGAAAAATACATTAATGTGCATTATTACTATATTTTAGATATGGTAGAAAAAATGAGAAATTAAGGTTATTTTTGTTTCCTCGATGGAGATAGTAGTAGATACGATGGTCAAAAGATTGTCTCGGAGAAATTTAGAAAACATGTGATTAGAATGGGATTAAAAGAAATCTAGACAATCTCATAGTCAACATGCATAACACAAGAAATTCTATATACACCTAAGAATTAGAGTTATGATGATACCCAAATGAAATTTGGTCATGTGTAAAGTCACTGAGAAGGTAATTAAAGAAAATCTCAAAAATGGCCTTAGGATAAATTCTTCATAAAATTTCAATGCAAGTTGATTAACTAATAATTAGTTAATCGTGTGTAAAGTCGTTGATAAGATAATTAGAAAAAATTTTAGAAATAGTCTTTGGAGGAAGTACTTAACAAAAATTTAGCACATGTCGTTACATGTGTTATGTATTCAACTGAAGTTGTCAATTGTGATAAGGAAATTAATTATAGATCAAGTCACGAAGAATTGATTTCATTCACTAAGTTTTTAGTGAAATGAAGTCACCATTTCTATGTGATCAGTAGGAGCAAATGTGATGGAGGGTGCAGTCTGATAATGTAATGACGCAAATGTGCGTATGTAGATACTTGTCATGCTCTGATTCCAATCTACAGATGTATGTAGATAAGAGTTGAGTAGTGTATAATTCATATTGATACTAATGTAAATATTCAATTAGATCATCACCGTTTTGTATGATCAAGTAGGAGATGTTATTTCATGAGGTGTGGTCACCAAACGGCTTATCTCTTGGAATAGCACTCACTCCATAATTATGATTCCCATGAGAGGTAATAGTGATTAAAGATGTAGAGACAATTTTTTTTCTAATTCAAAATGTTGCATTTATTGTGAAGTGTCAAAGGACGCGACAATTTAATTAAATTAAAGTATTGTATCACTTATTAAGAATTGTGTCATTTAGTAATCATTGAAATATTAATAGTTGTGACTCTTTCGAATGGGTACATAGTTGTCTATAAATGGAGGTCACTAGTGTACCAATCATTCCCTCACATTCTTTTTCTTGCTATTATCAACTTATGAGACAAATATCCTCATAAGATTGTCACCATTAATATTTTTTCTTATCCTTCATTTTCTTACAAACTATTGAGCTTGTCTTCTTAGTTAACTCTGTAACCATTTTATTAGTACTTTTCAAATTAAGAGCAAAAAATAAATGACCATATTGTTGATAAAAAAAGCTACCATATTAAGTAATATAAGTAGCAGATTAAGGTTTCGTTTGAATTCAGAGATGAGATGAATTGAGATGAGTTTAATTTATTTTTTAATATTAATATTATTTTGAAATTTGAAAAATGTGTATTAGAATTTAAAAAATGTATATTAGAATTTGAAAAATATGTATTAAAATTTGAAAAAAGTATATAGAAATTTGTGTTTTGTATAAAAAAAAATTATAAAAATATAATGATGAAATGGAAGTGAGCTCAACTCACTTCTAAATCCGAACAGGACCTTAAAGACGAAACAAAAAATAGTAAAAATCCAGTCAAGCCCTGTCGTAGTCCAAGTTTAAATAGAAAAAAAAATGATAAATCACACTTACTAAAAAAAAAAAAAAATTGATAAATCACACATTTGCGTATAGTATAGAGGATGATAACTAAATTTTTCATCCAAAACAGATGAAGCACTGACAACTAGGGATTGGCGGCCATGTTACTAACATGTTACAACAGACCCTCTTCCAACTACGAGTCTACAACCCAACTTTACATGGCAATATTGATAATTACAATATCATCAGTTTCCTCCTTTTCTTGGTTTTCTGTACAAAAATTTCTATCATACCAGCAAGCAAGAATGGCTAATCAATATAATCAGAACCACAGCTCTATAAACTCCGGGAATAGAGACCATCTGCACTGCCCAACACACAATTGTCTTATATTCAAGAACTGGGATTGGATGAAGAAAAACCTTACTGGACATGACCTTCATCTAGGTTTCGAGATGTGACAGTGCGGTGTGCAAGGAAAAGCTTCTTGAAATTACAATAGCGTTACAAGGACTACTGATGAAGCAAAGAGTAGAAAATGCATGACACCATCCGGATGAAGTCCTGCAAAGCAGAGGAGCATTAAGTCCACATTTCCAAGCAACAGACTAGGGAGGAGCTTCCTTTAATCTCTTTGCCAACAAGTCTTGTGTGTGTGTGTGTGCGTCCTATAAAGATATAAAAAGTGGATTACTTAGGGATTCGATTTCTCCATCTTTGGATACCTTCCCTCTGAAAGAACACTAGCGCCCCTCAAACACCTCAATCAGGATGGATACCATTCAAGGTAAGTAAAACCATGAAACTACGCATCTGTTCTAGGTTTTCCAAAATCCAATATTGCATAAACGCAACCCACATTATGTTAAGAGAAATACCATAGCCCCAAAGAGATCTCACAAAAATAACTGCAAAAACTAACATGATTTCATATAATACGTTAAATCTACTTTACAATAAAAGTAGTTTTACAATATAACGTATCACATCAAACCATTTCAGTTTGTGGGTTTAACTTTGTAGTATCACTTTGTGGTTAGCATTTTTTTGTGGATTTACTTTTGTGGTATCACTTCGTGGTTAAAACATTTATCTTATGTTAAATTGTTTTTTAAAAAAGTACAAATGCAACCGAAATTGAATTAAAATTTAAAGAATGCAATAATTACACAAATTTTTACCATTTTGGGCAGATGCCACAGCTGGAAGTGCAGGAATTTTGACAGCTGAAATTTCCAAAACTCAGGTTGTTAAGTAGAACAGAGAACATAACCCTTTGTTTTACAAAAAATAAAAAAAAATGATTTTCAAAAGGAACGAGAAACAAATTTGCAAGATTTGGCACTCCATATTAATGAATAAAACTCAACAGGGACGACATACTTTTATTACATGAAGCTGGCACTTGAGATGTCGTGGGCCAGGGAGCGGGAATGTTGTCATTCAGATCACAAAGGAAGCTTACTTCTGAAGATGTGTCAAACGTTGCATCAGAAGGTGTGCTTGGCAAAAGACATCCAGCCTCTGCTCCAGAAGAGGATAAGGAAAAACAAGTTAATCACAAGATTGCAATCTGAAAATAACAATTTTTAATCCATCCTCTAAGGCGGGTCTTAGATAAGAAATCATATGTTCTAATACTTCAAAAGTTTGCACAGAACAAGAACAGAAGAAAGATAGGAAGACAATAAGCTAAAAAGAAATGGGTAATTTTGAATCATACTTGGTGATTCTGTCTATAGACTATCAGTTCTTAATACATATGCATCATGAACATTACCTTGATTTCCCACTGAGATGTTCAAATTATCGTTCCACAGCATTTCAAAATGGCAAAAAACAACAAAAATATCATGTGTTAGAATCAGCTTTGAGTAAATGTGACACACGAGATTTAGTTTGCCCATGAAAAGGGTACCGAGAAACAACACCTACCTTGCAGGGAAAAATCCTTGAGGTTAATATGACAGAGGCTGTATACATTTTGGGTAATATTTGATTTTCTTAACTTTGTTCCCAATGATGCAGCACAATCCAAAGCCTGCAAGTTAGTTATAAAACTCTGCTTTTGCAAGTGGGATACATAGCTTCCCATAGCACTACAGCATGTTGTTTGGTTATTTATTCGATCCCCACAGCCCATTACCACATGCCTCATGTCAGGAAACACCAGGGGGCAAACTGAGGAATAAATTACAAGAGACATTAAGAAAACAAATACAAGATCAGTAAGGTCAGCTGAAGGGACTGGCATTGCTAGTCAGTAATTAACATGCATAAGAATGTAGAGCAAACAAGAACTGCTGCACAACAATGTGGAATTAATTAATTTGCTCGATAAAGGATTGAGGAAATTACAGATACAGATAAATAGACCAGCTGCAAACCACCAAGGGTATCAAGAAGGATCCAATATTAATATTATGCGGCATTCCACACATTGACACAAGCATTTTGCTTCTAAGACATACACATTTATGAATTTGTAAATAATTTAAATGTCACGAGGTTTCTAAAAAAAATCCTAGACAAGAAATCTTGAGAGAGCTTTTTTCTGACCTACATTCATTACCCAAAACTCACCTTTATTTACATTGCAACTGGATAGTCCTCTGAGAGCTTTCTTTGCATGAGAAGCATTAAGTTTACTAGCCAGCCAACGGAGGACAATACTTTTACAATCATTCACCCTGGTGGACTGCTGAGGTAATATATAGGCCCCATCCATGCTCAAAAGCTCAGAAGATTTCAATGCAATCCTCGTAGCAGCTTCTAATATTGCACTCTGACAAATTTGGCTGCAGCATTCTTTCACAGGATCAATCTCTTCACAAGCTGCCAGAAGCTTCGAAGTATCAACAATGCTCTCCAGCTCATTAACACCATTGACAGGGCAAGATGCTTCAGTGAGTTTTGAAGCATGAATTGAGCAAATCTGTGTGAGATTCTCATTTGCACCTTGGCTTACCAAAACCTTCTCAATATCTGAGAGACAAGATTTGGCAACGGTCCCATTTAAAGCAAGAACATTGGTTTCTTTACTTGATTGACCTATGAGAATTTCAAGGGTGGCTTCCAACTGTGGACAACAGATTACATTAGCCAGAAATGGTGCAAATGCCGACCAGCAATCTATTGCTGTTACACTCATCAAGCTTTCAGCAGCAGTGAAATTTAACGCACAGAGACCTGCATTGGAGGACAAAGAGAGAAAGATCACCAAGGAGAAAGTGCACTGAAATCTTCAATCCAAATAACTTCAAGAAAATGATTTAAAAGGATTAGTCAATCTAAATTAAAAATAAATAGACCTGATAATTTTGTGACAGTGGTATTTGTGAAGGGTACCAGTGGTGAAGGTGCAAGGAGAGGAAGAAAAGGCTGAGGAGACCCACTAGGAGAGGTCTTAGGAAGCATCGCATCCCCTTTTTTATCCATTAAAACAGGATCACTAAGATGATTTAACTGGCTGCAGCAAGATTCGTGGAAACCTATACCAAAATCAAGAGAAAATGACGTTGTAATCTTGCAAGTTAAAAGATAGTATCAGAAAATCCTACATGGACAGTTTATCTGTACGATTTATAGAGAGTAGTGGTGTATTACTAGAGGCACTATGTCAGAAAATATATGAGGTGACAAGGGAATAAATCCTAGTTGTATATAAATTAACAAATCATGTTAATACTAAAGCAATTGGAGAATAATTAACTTCTCACCGAGTCAAATAAATGTAATGACTAAGGTGTATCAATTTAAACTTCCATTCACCTATAGAATTTTTTAACTTTTTTGGAGGGAGCTGGGGCACACCACAACCTTTAACACTGAAACTCTTTAAAAAAAAAAATAGAAGGGAGGAGAAGGTAAATTCTAAAATGATGAGACCACTTAAAATGCCTGAATATGCAATAAAAATGATTCTCTACAAATTATAACATCAAACCTACCGGAAAACTGAAAAAAAAAAACTAAAGTACTAAATCAAAGGAAAGCAGCCCACAAAAAAAAATAATGAGAGAGTGAAAGCTCTGACCAGTGATACAAAATATGAGAAAATACAAGACAAGGCTTCCAGTAGAGACTCTACACCATACCAAGCAGTGACAATATTAGTGATATACAGAATCTCCCTCTTATTGACCCATCGGTTTATTTCATTCCAAGTAGTGTTCTATAATATGAATTTCACACATGTAGGTTTCTTGTAGAAAATACCAACTATAGGAAATTCACCAATCCACATGTATATTTGAATCAGCATCCTTAGAATTCCATCGGTATTCTACTATGCAATTTTTTTTAAAACTCAATCATTTCTTTCATCTCAAGTGGTTAGAATCTATCACATCAGGATCTGCCACTATTACCACTCAGTATCTACCGCCTTGGTCTTTTCCACATTTTAACGTAATTAAAAGTACCAGATGATGCTGATAACCATTTTTAAACTGGACATGACAAAATCGTAACCATTATTTAGAAAAATGATTGGAATTTAAAAAACTTAAAAATACAGAACTATTACTTGCTGAGAATCTCAAAGCTCGGAAATTTCAAGTATATAGTCTTCAGATGCACCCAGGGTCGTGCATGAAAAGCAACCTTTG
Source organism: Platycarya strobilacea (assembly GCA_036898215.1). NCBI lineage: Eukaryota > Viridiplantae > Streptophyta > Magnoliopsida > Fagales > Juglandaceae > Platycarya > Platycarya strobilacea. The sequence goes on from CM072547.1 coordinate 15,999,004, forward strand.
CATAATTTGATCCATTCAAGATTAGACATGCTATTTGTGTCATAACATTTGTTTTAACAATCAAAACAATGGTGGCCAGGGTACAATCACCGCGACAAGTTATTAACACAATCATGTACGGCTCCTTTCTGCCTAAACTAATCGCACCAATTCATTCCAAAACTAGCCTAAATCTTGAATAGTGGTACATCATTCTGAACCTTCAAAGAAAGAAACTGATTTAACAGAAAAGCACGCAGATCGTGCAAACTAATACAAACTAAATCTTGAAACTGCTAGTTTTCAATAATACAAGTATACAAACTAATACGACCTCAGTCAATTAATTGCCAGAGCACTATATTCTCAAGAGACGAAAAATGAACTTAAAAGACGTACATAAAAAGGAACCACCACATCCCTACACCAATGTTGAAATTCTGGAAAACCCGGATTTGAAAATCCCCGCAATCCAGCAAAACATACAACAAACCCATTTACTTTTCTTCCAAAATAGTGAGATTCAACAATGACCCAACTAAAAAAAAAAACTCGTAAATCATGTAAAATAACCAAAACCCAGTGAAGGAATAAACCAGTAAGGGTTGCATACTCACAGACAGCCAACAGAAAGACCTCCGCAAGAATGATGTTGGGACTGAGCTTGAGAGATGCCCTCTCCTTCATGCCTTCTCTAGTATCCCTCTCAATCAGAGAAACCGTAGAAAAATATAGTACCATTAAATGTGGAAAAGCAGAGCTAAAAGAGAACCCGATTATAGTGGTTAGGAAGCATTAGCTTTGGAATTTAGGGAGAGGTGGGTATATGAATAAACAAAGAGTATTGAGAAGCCATGAATGAGCTCGAAAGTGTGTGGGGACGAAAGCAGTATCAGTAAATTGTAATAGATGTAGGAGAAAGGTAGACCCCACCATGACCAAGAAACTCAGATAGAGCAGCACTGGTGCATTAAACGCCATCAATGACCTTTTTCCCCTCCCCCACCTTCGTACACAACGCTGGTTGTCTCTCGCATGCGTGAGACGCGGGTGGAGCTGTTTTGCATTGCCTGGCACATGGCACAGGTGCAGTAGATTTCTCAGGCATTGAAGGGGCTTCCGCCTCGCACATGCTAGTTGTGTGGGCTATCGATTATCATAATTATTACTGTATTTCTGAGCAATTCGCCAGTTGGTTGTTTTGAATAATTATAATTGTCAGCGCATAGAATTGGGATTTAATTTCCTTTTATTTATTTTTATGACGCTGATTTCAATGCCAATACCGTATTATTAAACTTTGATGTGAAATGTTGTTTTCCTTTTTCGCCTGTTTCTGTACGAAGAAATTTCATATGAAATGACTCTTACGTATTTTTTATGTATTATATTAATTTAATTGATTATGTTATTTTTTTTAATATAAAACAATTATCCATATCAACAGAGTGAGCATGTCAAACAATACCGAATGCAATCTAAATACCTTATAGCTGTGTTCGTTTTCCCTCTCCAGCCCATTTCTCTCTACTCATGAGTATTTATCTACACAATACAAATTGAAGATTTTTTGAGTGGTGATTTTTAAATACTCTAGAAAGCTGTAGTTATTAAAGCGGGTCTTACAAGACATTATTAAACGGAAAATGATATTTCTCTGCTGCTTTCTATTCCGATCTCATTCCGCTTCAGGTTTTTTTTTTTAATTTTTTTTACATAAGTAAATATTTTTTTACTTGATTTTTTTAACATTTTAAAATATTTTTTTAAAAAAATAAACACAATATTATTTAAAAATCATGTAAAAAAATTTAAAAAAAAAACTAAAAAGGGAATGAAAATAAGATAGATTTTAACGAGGCACGTAACACTGGCCTTATTAAATTAGTAGTTTAGAATGAGATTATTTATTTTAGAGATTGAATATTATTATATTTTCTAATTGTTGAGAACATAAATTTTGAGCATAAACTTGGATATTTTAAACTCTATCTTATTATGGTAAATTTGACTAGAATTATCTTGCAATTTTTTCCTTCTACACTGAGTGTTTTTCCACATAAAATCTATTATGTTTTGTTTTAATTATTTGTCTATTTAATCATTCTAGTTATTTGCTTGAATAATAAGTTTAATTTTGTAAATAGTTATATTATCAACAAGTGATATCAAGAACCCAAATTATGAAAATGTGGTAAACTTGCAAAATTTAACGGAGAATACTTCAAACACCATAATTAAATTATCAGTTTCAAATTATTATATTTGAAAATTAATGATGGAGAATATCTTTTATTGTAAGGATATACACGAATCCATTGAAGTACTAGTGTCAAACCAAACAGTATGATTAATAGTGGCTGGAAGAAAATAAATGGAAAAATTATTGGATATAATAGATAGTGGGTTGATCTTAATGTATTCCATCATATATCTCAAGAGATAAATGCCCATAGCCTTTGGAAAAAAAAAATTAGAGGGTCTCTATGAGAGGAAGACAACTCAAAAAGCTTATGATATTAGAAAGCTTGTGAATTTAAAGATGAAGGAGCGGAAATCTGTTACTAAGCATTTGAGTGAATTTTAAGACTTAGTAAATCAGTTGATCACAATGAAAATAGTGCTAGATGATGAAATTCAAGTAGTATTACTTCTAAGTTCATTGCTTGATAGTTGGGAGACTTTGGTAGTATCACTTAGTAACTCTATTTTGAATGATGTGCTTGAACTTACTATGATAAAAGACCATTTTATTGAATGAAGAAATAAGAAGAAGAGACTTGGATAAGAATGATGCACAGACTCTTGTTACAAAGAATAGAAGAAAGAGTAAGAACAAAAATCCTAAGGGACATAGTAACTATAGAAGTTCGTCAAAGATGAGGAAACGTCAAACATTTTTACTATGATAAAGAGGATCATATAAAGAACTTTTGCAAGGTTTGAAAAAATAAATAAAGAGAAAAGAAAAATAAGAAGAAGGCTAATGATTGGAATACTACAACTCCTGTTTCAAATAAAGAAGTGGCAATACTTTTAGTAGAAGAAAATGGGTGTAGTCAAGTTGCAGATCCTTACGTAAAATGTGTGATTGATTCAGCAGCTTCTTTCTATGTTACACCAAAGAAAAAACTTTTTATTGTGTATAGAAGAGGCAATTTTGACAAAGTGAATATGTGCAATGAAAGTTATGCTGATGTTATCGAAATTGTGATATTTGTATTATTACAAATGTTGGATGTACCCTAATGTTGAAGGATGTACGACATGTTCCAGATATGCACCTGAATCTGATATCTACATATGCACTTGATGAGGCCGATTATGAGAGTTATTTTGGCAACAAAAGACAGAAATTGTTAAAAGGGTCAATGGTGTATGTTAGAGGCAAAATCTGGTATACACTTTATAAGATTGAAATAAAGGTGTATGGTGATGTAGTAAATGCAACTACAGATGATGCTTCACTAGACTTGTGGCACAAGCGGCTAGCTCACATGAGTGAAAAGGGATTGTAGGTTTTAGGAAAGAAGTCTCTCATACATTTTGTCAAAGGTACGTCACTAAGTCCCTCTAATTATTGTGTCCTTGGTAAGTATCATAGAATTTCATTTCTAAAGACCTCTAGTAGAAAACAAAATGTGTTGAATTTAATTTATTCGGATTTTTGTGGTCCCATTGAAGTGGAGTCCTTAGACGGAAATAATTATTTTGCTACTTTTATTGATGATACTTCAAGAAAACTGTGAGTGTATTTTTTAGAACAATAAATAGGTATTCCAACATTTTAAGAAGTTCCATACTATGGTGAAAATAGAAACTAGAAGATTTTTGAAGTGTCTTCGTACTGATAATGGAGATGGGTACACATATAATGTGTTAAAGGAATATTGCTCAGAATATGGCATTAGACATGAGAAGACAGTTCTGAGTATCCTATAGCATAATGGTGTGGTAGAAAGAACCAACCGCACTACTTAGAAAAGGTTAAATGTATGATGAAGATGGCAAGATTGCTAGGTCATTTGGGGGTGAAAAAGTCCGTATTGCATGCTATCTAATCAACTGATCTCCATCAACTGTTTTAGAGTTTGAGGTTCTAGAAAAGTGAATACTGGAAATGATGTGTCTTATTCTAACTTAAGGGTATTTCAGTGCAAGGCAATCACACATGTGCCAAAAAAACAATGTGCTAAGCTTGATGATAAGGTCACTCCCTGTATATTTGTTGCTTATAGAGATATAGAATTTGGCTACAATTTGTGGGATCTAGAGAAGAAGAAAATCATCAAAAGTAGATATGTTGATTTCATAGAAATCGAATATTGGTGCAGACTTTGAGAGAATAGAGTCAGTTGAAAGTGTTTCTAACCTTATACTTATCTCTTTGTCTTAGAGGGTATCACTAATATGGAAGAGATACAAGTTGAAAATCAAAGTGGTGAGCCAACATCAGTGGATGAGAATGATATAATTGGCACAAAGGTTGTTGAGCAGGGAGAGCAGTCAACTCCTCCAAAACCTCAAGTTAGAAGATCTACAAGGGAGTATCATCTATTAACTAGATATTCTGAATCAAATTATATTTTGATCACTGATAAGGAGGAGCTAGAAAGCTTTCAAGAAGTGAAAACTTTTAAGGAATAACAGAAGTGGATGAATGCTATACAGGAATAGATGAATTCTTTACATAAGAATGACACTTACGAGTTAGTGAAGCTCCTTAAAGGCAAAAAAGTTCTAGGAAACAAATGGATATTCAAGCATAAGAGTGATGGTGCAAGATAGTAAAACATAAAACTTGATTGGTGGTAAAAGGCTTAAATCAAAGGAAGGGAATAGATCTTAATGAAATATTATCTCTAGTTGTCAAGATGAGTTCCATTCGAATTGTGTTAGCTCTTATATAGCTAGTATGGATCTTGAACTTAAGTAGTGCGATGTAAAGACTGCTTTACTACATGGTGACTTAGAGGAATAGATCTACATAGTTTAACTATAAGGATTTGAAGTTAAAGGGACGAAGCATGTGGTTTGTAAATTAAAAAAGAGTCTAAATGAGTTAAAGAAAGTTCCAAGACAGTGGTATAAGATATTTGACTCATTCGTGATGAGTCATGAATATACCAAAACAGAGTAGATCATTGGGTATATGTTAGAAGTCCCTGATGAGAAAATCATTACTCTTCTATCATATATAGATGATGTGTTGATAGTTGGACAAGATGTTCAATTGATTCAAAGTTTGAAAGCAGAGTTGTTAAAGTCATTTGAAATGAAAGATCTTAACCCAGCTTGACAAATTCTAGGTATGGAGATTGCTCATGACAGAAAAGTTAAGAAGTTATGCTTACCATGAAAAAGTATATTGAGTGGATACTAGAGAAGTTTAATATGAAGCATGCTAAACCTGTGAACACTCATCTTGGTGGTCATTTCAAACTAAATAAGAAAACTTGTCCGTCTACCGAGGAAGAGAAAGACAACATTGTAGTCTTTCCTTACGCCTCTACATTGGGAGTTTGATGTATGCTATGATTTTCACATGCCCATAAATTGTTTATGCAATGAGAGTTGTCAACAGGTTCCTAGTTAATCTTGGTAAAGATCATTAGCAAGCGGTGAAATGGATTTTTAGATATTTGAGGGGTGCACCTAAGATGTACTTGACTTTTGGTAGCTCATAATCAATTTTGAGCGTTATGCAAATACAGAAAATCAACTTCAGGATACTTGATCCCTTTGCAGGTGGCAATGTATCATGACAATCAAAATTGCAGAAGTGTGTTACCTTAAATAGTAATAAGATAATTTGTAAATAGTAGTGAGATAGTTTGAGTTTAGTAATTTTTAGATTTTGAGAAATGAGAGAAAAAAAAAGTTGAAAGAAATATTATAAAATTAAAATATTGTAAGAATATATTTTTTATAATATAATTTTTTTAGAAATTAAAAAAATAGATTTTTTTTTAATTTTTATTTGAAAACTTGAAAAAGTTATAATGATTAGTTTAAAAAAGTTGTAATGATTAGTTTAAAATTTTATATTTTAATGATGTTTGGAAATAAAATAAAATGAGATAAAATAAAATAAGATAAAAATTTTGTAATTCATCTTGTGTTCGAAACATGCCCTTAAATATATCTAGTTTTTTATTAAGACATTTACATCAGACCACCTAAGGTCCTTTCATGACTGTAGGTTACAATAAATCTAAACATTTCTCTATTTTTAACTACACACTTTTCATAGCTAAACCACATATTCTATTTCAAAATATTACTATTTTTAATTTTTAATTAATATTATAAATAATAATATTAATTAATTGATTTTGTGCTTGATTTTTAATATTGCTATTTCTAATTATTAATTAACATATGGTTAGTATAGTTGCAAAATATAAAAAATAAAATAAAACAAAATTATGAAAATAATATTATATTAATATTTTAACTAATATATGGATAATTCAATATAGAGTTTATATATTAAATGGCTTTATCTTTGAACAAAACATGTAGCTCTAGTCAATTTTTAGCATTAACTTTGATCAGACCATTGCCAATATTGTTGAGCACTAGCAATGGTGTAGGACACCAAACACCAATGCATATCAATATTTAAATAGCTAAACAAATCCATTATTAGATCTAGAAAGCTTTTTTACAGGATATTTTGATGCAAGGGTTCTCAATTGATTGTGGAAGTAGAGGGAGATAGAGAGGGAGCCAGGAGGAATGCCATCGAGAGAGAGCAAGGAGACGAAATGAAAAGAGGTTGAAAAAAGAGGTTTTTCATTAAAAGGCATGCCGGTTATGCTGTGATGTCGCAAGCCGGTTGCCAGAAGAGATCATCTCATTTTATGCCTATTTCTCTCTCCTCCCACTCACTTTCTCTACACAAGGCAAAAAAATAATTTAATTAAAATATAGTTTATTAATTAATATATGATCATTATAATTTTAAAATATTAAAAGGGAAAAAACATTATAATATTATTACAAATAATATTTTTTTTATTATTTTAAAAAGTAAAATATTTGATTTTAGTCAAATTTACCTTTACCTTTTCATACATCATTGCTAATTCTTTTAATGAGTTGGGTGCGAGCACTTCCAATCATTTTAGGGTTTGTTTGTATTCGTAAATAAGACGAGTTCGTCTCAAATCATTTTAAATTTATTATTATAATTTTTTTAATTTTTATATCAAATACAAATTCTGATATAGTTTTTTCAAATTTCAATTTAACCTTTTCAAATTTTAAAATAATAATAATATTAAAAAATAAACTAAACTCATCTCATCTCATCTTTCAATTCAAACTCGGCCTAAGACTTAAGGCAAAATTTAAATGAATCATTCGTACTTATTATACAATAAAATATAAATTATAATATGAAATAGTTTTAAGATTCTCATTAGAATGATAATTTATTTAAATAATTTAAATAACTTTTTTTTTGAATTTATATTTAATAAAATCAATTGAAATTGAAGATTTAGTATAAATTTTGTATCTCAGTTTAGCAAGATCATAAAAAATATTTAGAAATATCAATAATTTATAATATTAAATTATTAAATTTAGTATTATGGGATTTTGCATGCAATATTGAAAAATATATTATTTAAAATTTTTTTTAATGAAATAATTTTTATTTAAAAATAAAAAATAAAAAAATACATCACTTTTTTTTTTAAGCCTTGCATTTGGTAGAGGCTAGCTTAGTTAATGACCTAAATAGTCTTCTTATTGAGCTGGCCTTTAACGAGTTCAATACACTTACGTATTAAAATAGAATAATGTAAACAAATTTAAAATTTTTATTATAATATTATATGAAATTATCACTTATTTGAAAATGTTAAACCAATAGAAACTGATAGGAATTATTCAAAATGTAAAACTAATTATAGAAATTGAAGGAATTTACTTCTTTGATATTTAACAGTTTATTCCACGTCGTTAGTCCTAATCTGAGACCTGCATACGGTGATACATGACCGTCAGCATGTACATATTGTGGTGTATTTTTTTCTTTCTTCTCCGAGCTTATCCACTAGGCCGGCGTTGAACTAATCAATTAAATAACGTTCTAAAAAGGCTGTATAGAATTTCCAAATATGAAATGAATAACTGAATAAGATAGCTGCCTTCCTATTTGTTGACAAATTTACAATTTAGATATTAAAAAAATTAAAAAGATAATAAAACGGTGATGTAAAATATTTTTCACAATTTTATAAAATATATATATATATATATATATATTACCTTCATTGAAAACTTCATCCCCTCTTTGGAAGTAAATACATAAAGAAAAACTCTATAGAAAATCGTAATAGTATTCCTGCCGCGGCACGGCTTCGTATCCTATGTAGCGCACTAAAACAGTGTCGTTTTGCTTTTCCCTTTCGTACCCATTAATTTTCTTTTCCTCTTCCATTTCCTTCCTCTATTTTCACTCTCCCATTGCGTTCCCTAGTTTTGCACTCTTCAATTTTTCTCTCTCCCGTCGTCTTCCATTGTAGCACCATTACATTAAATATCCTATTAGTTTTTTTTTTTTTTCGTTTAATAATCAAAACTTTTCTGGTGATGTATCTTCAATGAGAGTAATAAAATCAACCCAAAGAAAAAAAAAAACACAAATATTGTTTACCAATAAATAATATTTCTAAGTTTTTTTTTGTTTTGTTCCTGAGAACTTTTGTCTTTATCAATGCTTTCTGAGTCGATTTCTTAGAGTTCTTGTGATTTTTGGCACTATCTGCATGCCCTTTGGTGATTTTGATGTCGTCTAAAGTTAGATTTGAATGACAAATTTTTTTTAATATTTTATAATTATTTTTTACTTACTTATATTATTATTTATTATTTTTGTATTAATATTTAATATTTTAATATTTTATTATTATATTATTTATTATTTTTGTATTATTATTTATAAATATTTTTAACACTTTATCAGTGTCTTGCAAATTTTTGATTTTTTGGCACTATTTGAGTGCGCTGAGTGAGTGCTTTTTTTAAGTTTTCTTTTTTCTTTCTTGATTTTTTTTTTTCTAATTTTCTGATTTTCTGCTTACTCTATAGCTATCGGCGTATTCTATGATAGAATTTGATCTGATTGTTGGACGAAAGGCTAAGGTTGAAGATAAGGATTTTCCTCCTCAATCGTGTGTTTTGTTTTGGGTAGTGTTATATATAATCTACAAAATTAAATTTTTTTGCAGTCCAAATAAAGATAAAATTAAAAAAAGAGTTAATTTATAAAATAAAATTTAAAAAGAGATAAATATTAATTTTTTATATAATTTATTTCATAAAAATATATTTTAAAATTTAATTTTTATCAAATCTTACAAATTTCAGAAAAATCAAAATCTCTTAAATCAAAGGGTGATTCAACTTCTAAATTTAAGTAATAAATAAATAAAGAAATTTTTATTTTAAAATAAAATTAATTAAAATAAATTTATTTACAAATAACAAATTTTAAAAATTTATTTTATTTAATTATAAAATTAAAGTATTTTTATATGAATTATAATACAGTTTATATTTAATAAATTGTAAAAAACAAAATTGTTTTTTTTTTTTTTAACAAGATCGCGGCGAAGATATCTCCTGATTGTGCCTGATACTCCTCATAAATAAAAGAAAGGCCGAAAGAAGATAAAGTCGCAAGTACGTACTATTCCCAAGGATAATCTTGACCCTCTTCTGATCTGGACCAATTCAGGTCTAGAAGATTCTCTCTATTATTTTTATTTTCGTAATATAAAAAGTAAAAAAATCAATAAACGTAGTTACGTACGCGTTCTGGCATTCTGCATCTGAATTAACTATTAATCACAAAAATAAAAGACATAATAGATGTAAATATAGATTTATAAGTTATATACAGTCATTTAAAAAAATATATATATCTGAAATTCACATAAAAAAATTAATTTTTTTTATAATAAATTATATTTTTTATTAAAATAATTATATGCCGTTTACAATTTCATAGTTGAATATAACATTCCACTAAAAACAAATACACATATTGCCATTTTTTTTAATTGACTGCTCTGCTGGAAAATATATATGGAACGAGAAAAGGGCAAATTGTTATCACAATATCGACGTACCACGCATCGTAAGAATTTTGGTTTTATAAATCCAATTTAGACGCAAGAGATTGAACCCAAAGCAGCAAATAATTTATGCCACAAGAAAGCTAGCTAGCTAGCTTCGTCAATTAGACACTAAATTATTACTACATAAAAAAAAAAAAATCAATATTAATCATACTAATTACACGCAGGCCTCTGTTAATGCCCAGTAGATCGAACTCCATCGAATATGTACAGAAATAATGATACATTCCAATCTCTCTCTATTTCTCCATATACACAGGAACTCAAAAACTCATGCGCAGATTCCAATCTGGGTCATTAATTGACCTCTGGAATACTTTGAAGGGCAGGCCTCCAGGAGCGATGATCATGCTCTCGATCCGCCTCATCGTATCTATGATCCGCAGCATCAATCAACAGAGCCAACACCTGTTTCGCAGACAAACCTCGCACGTCCATTGTCCCCACCAACTCCTCCAGCTCTTTCTTTGTCATCTTCACCCTCACCTCTCGTGTTGCAGCCCCCCGCGTACTAGTACCGCTAGAATTAGACAAAGAGAAACCTCCATTTTCACCAAGAAGCCTCAGCCTTTCCACGTTGTATGCTGTGTTTTGATTATCAGCTTCTTCGTCCATCTTTGAAGTGAGAGAGCCCCAATCATCACCAGCCCATACCATCGACCTCGATTCATGTCTACAGCAGTTTCCCATTTTCTGTTTCTAATAAATATTATATATATATATATGTAATATAATCTGGGTTTTTTTTTCCTCTAGGAAAAGAGAGATCTGAAAGCTGGAAAGGTTCGCGCTATTTATAGGTGTTTGATGGAAACTTGGGTATAACTGTTCATGGCGGTTAACTAGGTTCCAAGAAACTACGTATTTCGGAGAGACGGAAAGGTCCGTTGAGATTTATATACATCTCTATTAATTCTCTTTCGTGGCAATCTAACGGCTTGGTTGGTTGACCAAATGATACCCATTCCCTGTACATATCTCAGATTAAAATCTAATCCTCACCTATAATTTAAGAAAATGGGTAATATTGGAGATCATAATCTTGATCTAAATTATAATATAGTTTTTGAAGTGTGAAACGGATCAAAAAGGGCATCTAGCTATTCGAACAGATCGAGTGTGAACGTGGATATGTGATTGGAATCTTTGACTTTGCTCGATTTGATGATTCAAGCCCATTCCTTCACTTCACGTGTGATTTGTTGATTTGCAGATCGAGGCAACGTCCATTTCTTCTTGAATCATGCATACGGTTCGTCATGCTGTCTTTGTCTCCAAATTAATCTTTTCGTTAATTTAGTTTGTTGAAGAATAAATCCATGTTCTTTATGTCTAAGCATATTTGTATTAAGTTTTATATTTACACTGAATAAAAGTATTGTTGATCAATATAATGTATTTAATTAAATACATATTAATTGGTTTAATCAGTAATTTTCTGAGGATTTGATTTTTATGTAATTTATTACTTGTTAGCACGTAGTACGTACGTACATGACTACTATATATATAATCTTCATGATATTTTTGCTTGTTAACACGAATATAAAAGAGAAAAGTAATGTTAGAATGAAGCCCACGGGAATCATATATAAGATCGTACGAGGGTTACGCCCACTGGAAACATGTTAATTATATCAAAGCAAGTTTCGTAGAAAACATGCAATTATTAATTTCTGAACCCAAACCAACGATCAGGAGTTAATTCAAAGTTTCATTAAATACGTAGCCTGTCAGCTAAAAGAAAAAACTTGATGATGAGATCACGATCGATGGCAAATTTGAAGTCATTTTCTTATATAATGAACCACTGGATAGAAGAAATTAAGAGAGAATATTAATCATCGAACACATGATCATGATCAGTTGGATTACAAAAGTGTATATATATATATATGTAATATGCAGGTGAGTCATGTCAAAATTGATCCTTTAAAGATCAAACCCATTACAAATTATATATTCACAACTTATAGTAGTCAACGCCCGATCGAGTGCGTGCAAGAAATTGATATTCTGGAAATTTACACAAAATCTTACAAAAATATGCATTTCTCTAATATGAACTTTCGACATATATATTTCCTCCTGTTTGTACCAAGTTTCAGTACCAATATATATATATATATATATATAGTACTTTTGTAGAAGCTTAAGTTTTGGAGATCTGGTACTGGGATAATTTGAATAAATTTGTTGAGAGACACGTACTTCACTTAATTTGAAGTTAAAATCTTTGAAGTTCTTGATGATCATTTGCGTAAAACTGCCATTAATATTGTTGACCTGAATCATGTATGTTCCCCAGCTTGCTCGTGATCATGTAAGTACTCATGATGTGGCCAAAACTGCCAATATAGTTTTAATTTCTTAATTTATTTTCTGAACAGATTGTATATTTCCGGCCATTAATATGCTTCTTGAAGTTCCTAAAGCGCTTAATTAATTTTTTTTTCAAGCCACAGTCACTAAAGTAAAACCAAATGGAAGTACAGGAGTATATGTTAATTATACAGTACTAATACTAGTCATGTGAGAGTCTTATTGCCACTGGGGGTGTTCATCCGGGCCGGGTACATTAAAATTTTATTGATTTCTTAATATTTTTGAATTTTTTTTTTTAAATGTTTAAGAAAATTTTGAATCCGGATTCTGGATTTAGGAATCCGGAATCTAGATGAACACCCATAATTGTCACTATATAGAAATTTATTAAATATTGTGGAATACTGATAATAAGGGATATGCATGCTTCCATAAATCGACTTGCAAGCTGCTGCCCATTGCATAATATTATACGCACATCGACTTTAGGTTCGATCAATTTTTTACACTTTCCATTCTTCAAAGTAGCATAACAGATATTCTATGTCTCTTGTATAGATTGTGCATTAATGATCAATCAGTTGCATACTTTGTTTCGGAAATTGCTTACCCAATAAGAATCTTTTCAATTTCTGCTTAATGCTTCTTGGATTGTCATTATGGCAGTGCTGTTATTAGGAGTGCAACGGTTCTGATTTGATCCAATTTTAAACAAAATTTGAGACCTAATCAGTAGGCACTAGTTTTGCATTTCAAGATCCCTATTCTGTATTCTGTATTAATTATTTTCTTAAACTGATATTTCCAATTTTACTGATTTTGGTCTGATTGAGTCAGATTTTTTGGTTTTAATAAAATGCAAATTTGTCATAAAATATATGTTTAGAAAAAAAAACTACTTTAGATTTTAATTTAGTAAAACTATAAAATAGTATTAGTCTAAAATTTAAATATTAGAATAACTATATCATTGATAGTATAATTAATATTACTATATAATTATAGTTAGTAGTATCATGTAGTGATATAGTATTAATATTATTATAGTCAGTAGCATCCCTCCTACTTAAAACTAGGGGTGTAAGAAAAAACAAAAAAATCGAATAAGACTGGTCTAAACTAGTGGAATCGGTTTGATTTTGGGTCGATACCTGTATGGAATTGGTTCCCTTAATGTCAGAATTGGTGAATGTCGATCTAGTTTCAGTTTTAAACTTTTTAGAACCAGATTGGACTAGTTCAATATAATATATAATTTAAATTATTTTTTTAATATTATATAGAATATTTTATATATTAGTATATAATGTAAATTAGTTACAATTTACATGTTATGGTCTAATATTAATAGTCTAATACTATATTACTATTAGTAATATATTTGAAGTTTATATGTAAATTACTATGCAAAATAATGACATATGAAATAACGATATAATAATACTAATATATACTATTAGTATTAGTATACTAATACTATCATTATCAATGATATAATTATAAAAAATTAAATTTATTATAACAAATACTTTAATCGCTATAACTAATATTAATATATATATATACACCAATAGTATAATAGACTAATTTAAAATCGCAAAACTGAATCGAATTGGATCAGAATCAACCGATACTATAGATTTTAGAGAATAACTGGTACGTAATCGATTGTAAAAGATACAAAACCAGATTTTATCCAAAATCAAAATGAACCGAACCGATTACACCCTTACTTAAAATCTCTATCAGACCAATAAATAGGGATGGGCTTACTGTTGAAGCCACCCATAGAAAATCAAAAATAATAACTAGTTATAATAAATAAAAATAAAACTTTAAGGGAATTAAAGAGATTGTAAATGATATAGTACGACATCAACCATCTTCCAAAGGAAAAAAAAAATCCATAAATTGGTACTTCTAACTTTCATTATATGGTACTTAATTGTGTGTGTATATATATATATATGTATATATTATTGGTTGCTGTTGGTTTGGACTGTATCGAGATGTTTAGTCCAATGGTTAAGACCACTACTATTGTCTAATTTTATCACTTGTTGTTACTCATGGATGGTCTTTTCGCCAAATTGATATTCATAATACATTTTTAAATGGTGATTTGATTGACACAATTTACAAATATATTAAGAATCACTTTGTTCGAAGCAATATGCTTACTACCAAACCTATTAATTTACCTATGGCAGCTTCTCTTAAATTGTCCTAATATGATGCTCCTCAATTTGATGACTCCATTCTGTTTAGAAGCATTGTAGAAAGATTGCAATAAATCTCTTTGACTCGAGTTGACATTGGCTTTGTTGTAAACAAAGTCTGTCAGTTTATGCATTGTCTAAAGCTCTCTCACTAGATTGCGGTTAAAAGGATTCTCAGGTATCTAAAGGTTACTCTCAATCTCAGTTTGCTCTTTAAAAAGTCTTTTAAACTCTCTCTACATGCCTATACTGATGTTAATTGGGCAAGCTACTTAGATGATAGACACTCAACTAGTGGATTTTGCATTTTTCTTAGCCAACACTTGATTTCTTGGATCTCCAAGAAGTAGAAGATAGTTGCTAGATCTAGTACTGAAGTAGAATACAAATCCTTGACATCCACTACTGCTAAAATTATTGGGATCCAATCATTGTCATGTGAGAATGACTTCTCTATATCTCAACCTCCTATCTTTTGATGCAACAATATTAGAGTAACCTAATTTCTTTTAGCTAATCCAGTCTATCATTTCCAGTCTATCATCTCAGGACAAAATAAATAGACAATGAATATCATTTTGTTCGAGATCGTATTGCTGCCAAGACACTCACAGTGGTTAATTGTAGTTCAAAGGACTAGCTAGTTGATATTTTTACTAAGTCTTTTATTTCAAACAATTTTATTATTTTTTGTACAAGTCTCAATGTTATTAACACTCATTTGGACTCGAGAGGGCATATTAACACAATAGACCTGCTCTTTTAGACAAGACTTAGAATATTCTATAAGAGTTTTTACATTTCTTTTATTTTTCATTCGATTCTTTGTAACATAATTATTCTTTCATGTAAACGTGTATAAATATGCACCACCACAGCATAATGAATACAACTTGGAGATTCAGATAAGCAGTGCTCCTAACAAGATATATACAATCCTCGTACGTTTAATTCTCAATTTCTCAGCGTTAAATATGATCAATGATAACTTAATGAAACCGATCAATATCTGAATTAAACATTCCTTTCTCCTGATCTGTTGTGATCTCTTGATCTCATGCATGAGTTAATGTTCGACAGCTCTTTGTAGGGCCCTGATCAATTATTCACTACTACTAAAATGAAAGAAAATAAAAATTAATTAAAAGGCTTTATCATATATATAATTTAGAATGCATGGCTAGGTTGGACGTTTATTATAATACGGCAATGCCAAGATGATGATGATCAGAACGTAAGAGAGAATATCGAGGATTAATTAATTAATGAGCGTAGATGTTGGCCGGCTAGGTCTGCATTAACACTACACGAGTTGTGCTGACTCTCGATTACCTGCATGCACTTTCCTGAATCCATCTGAAATTAATGGTGCAATATTATGCTGCATCCAATTAGTTAAGGCTATATAGCTAGGGGCTAGATGTAAAGTCCGCAACGTACACCTGTACATTTGATTAATATTTGGTACGCGTTCCTTTCATCTTTTTCACATAATATATATTGCAACGTATTAATTTGGCAATTTAAAGTTGCTGCGACGTGTCAAATGATGTCTGTAATTAAGATGCTAGCGCACGAATCTCTCAAAAGGAAAATAGATCAGTAAAGAAAAAAAGCTGCAGAAAAATATAAGTTAGATCTTCTAGTATTTATACTTAATGTTTATACGAAATTTTTTTCATATAACATTCATAAATTTTTAACCAATTAATTATAACGTTCAACTTATAATTTTAAGATTAACAATATTTGATACAAAAACATGACATGAAATAATAGAACTTAGATCAGTGACTTATAATAGGATTTGGTCAATTAATTGATCAATTCAACTCGAAAATGACACAATATTAATTTAGAAGAGTTAAGATTAAATTGTAAGCTTAAGGTACGGTTTGGATAGTGAGATAAAATTAGATGATTTTAATAAAAATTAAAAATTAAAGATAATATTTTTAAAATAATATTTTTTAATCTTATGATTATTTTGATATTTGAAAAAATTGAATTATTTATTATATTTTTTGTAAAAATCTAAAAAAAATGAGATAAAATATTTTCATTATCCAGAGGGACCTTGCTTTTTTTTGGAAAATTAAACGTCCTTCATTGCATCAAACTAATGCAATGGCCTGCCATTACATTAGACATATATAGAACCTGATCTATGGCATTCAGCCACTACCTAAGACATTATACATGGATTGATATAATCAATCTCTGTAACCTCATTACATGCATAAACTGCTTGCTGTGCTAATTGGTGAGCCACTTTATTTGTATTCCTCTTGACATGTTTGATTTCCCAATTTGTATCAACCAAGATAGCATGTTACATCTTTCACAAGGCAGCTAACATTACAATTTTGCTGTATCTGTTGTCTCATTGCGTTCACAACTTGAGTTGAGTCTCCTTCAAAAACCACATGTTGTAAACTAAGTTCTTTATACAAAATTGTAGTTGAAACTAATTCTCTAACTTTTTCCATGGTGGATTGTGAACAAAAAGTAATGGCTGCATTAAGGAAGCCAGTAAGTCTCCCTCACTATCTTGAATTACCTCCCCAATGAGTATACTCTATTGATTTGAATTGGGTCTCAAATTGAGCTACTTATTCTATATTTGTTGAAAGTCCTTATATGCCCGTGTAGCTCTAGTAACCAAGATTGAGGGAGGTAAAAAAAACTATCCTCAAATGACAGTTTATTCCTACTTGTCCACAGTGATCCAGCTATCTTTGCAAAAAGGTTGATCTCTATTGTACCTATTCTTTGAAGCATTTGCATGAAAATAGCTCCAAAATCTTCCTGTGTGATTGCAGCTTTTTGAAGCTTTGTACTTCCCAAAATCCATGTGTCCTGTGCAGATAGACATGTCCATAAGAAATGGCTTGGAGTTTCTTCTGCTTGCTGACAAATTGGACATAAAGGGCCAGTGACAACTTTCCTCTTGCATAAGTTCTGTTTGGTAGGTAAAACATCTTGACATGCACGCCACATAAACACTTTGACTGAATTTGTAGTTTGCATTTTCCAAATTTGCTTCCACAATTCTCTATGCTCTCCTCTATTGAAATTTTCGCTTTATTAAGATCATGCTTCTCTTTGCATAGGTGATAGACATTCTTGATTGAGAAGCAGGCGTTAGTAATATATATTCATACCAACCTGTTTTTAGACTTGGTCTGTGCTACATGAAGCTTTAGGATTTCCTTCATCTCTTCTTCCCAGAAAATATTTTTAAGAAGCTGAACTCTCCATTACCCACTTTTAGGATCAATGAACTCAGGTACCCTTGCAATTGCTAGCAATATCTTTATAGGAGACTGTATGGTACTTCATCCCTCATTGGAATCCATTGTCCTTCAATACTTTTATCTTTTCTCCATTACCAACTCTCTATAGTATGCCTTCCTTAACTATGTTAATAGCTGAGCTAATGCTCTTTCATGTAAAGGAAGGTCTGGAACCTGTTTTAGCCTAAAGATTAGAACCATGTGGAAAATAGACAACTTTGAGAATTCTAGCTGCTAAGCTAGTTGGATTAGTAAGCATTCTCTAGAACTGTTTAGTCAAGACAGCCAAATTGAAACTCACTAAATCTCGACAACCTAGCCCCCCCCCCCCCCCCCCAGTTGCTTTGCTTTGCTCAAACAGTCCCAATTTTTCTAGTGAATCTTTCCAGCTTTATCTTGAATGCCCCACCGAAAATTAGACATGAGGGAGTTAAGCTTGTTACAAAGGATCTTGGGTAGTAGGACCATACTCATATTGTATGTAGGATGGCCTAGACAACAACCTTGATTAAAATATCCTTACCAGCTTATGACAAGAATTTGACCTTCCAATTCTCAATCTTCTTACTCACTTTCTCAACAATTCTATGAAAAGTGTGGTTTTTGACCTTCCTATGAAAGGCAATAGCCCCAAATATTTTTCTATGTTTGATAAGGCTCTCAAACTAGCAACTTGCATTATGTAATTTCTTGTAGCATGTTTAGTATTGTTGCTGAAATATAAGGAGGTCTTGTCCTTGTTAAGTCTTTGTCTAGAAGCCTGCTCATAACATTGTAAAATCTAGTTTAAAGATACACACTCTTGCATATTTGCTTGTAGAATAGAAAGCTGTCATTAACAAAGAACAAAAGGATCATTTTAATCTTACCCCTTGCAATTAGAACCCCTGAGAGTGTCACTTTTTGTTCTACCTCCTTAATCTTTGGTGTTAAGACCTCAGCACATATAATAAACAAGAAAGGTGATAAATGACATCCTTGTGTAAGTCCCATAGTAGGTTTGAAAACTTCTTGAAGGATACCATTTAGTAAAACGAAAAATGAAGAGGGTGTGATACATCTCTGAATTAGGTCAGTCTACCTTGCATCAAACCCCATCTTTAGGATGACCTCTTTGAAAAATGCTCAATTTATCCTATTATATGTCTTGCACACATCTAATTTCAGTGCCACGTAATCCTTTTGTTTCTTCATCTTGGTTCTCATTGAATGAAAAGTTTCATAAGCAGCCAAGATGTTGTCAGAGATTAGTCTTCCAGGAACAAAGACACAATGATTTTGAGAAATGATTGAGGGAAAGATCTATTTGAGTCTGTTGGCCAACGGTTTAGTGATAATTTTGTAGAGACTATTATATAGACTTATAGATCTATACTCAGTAATGTTAACGGGATTGTTACATTTTGGGATCATCACTAAATAAATAAAGTTGATAGTAGCCATGTCTTTATTTGAATTTAAAAAGGATAGAATGGTGTCACTTACGTCATCCCCACCACAAATCAATATTTTTGGTAAAAGAGGCCCAATACCCATATGAACCAAGTGCTTTGTGTGGGCCCATTTGAAAAATTGCCACATCAGTCTCTTCTTTTTAGAATGATGATAAGAGAACATCATTCATCTGCTGAGTAACTTTTTTAGTAATTGTATTGAGAAAAGTTTTCATATGTCTGGGGTGAGAAGTTGCAAATAACCTTAAAGTATTTAATCAAAGCATTCCCAATCTGCTTGTATTTGAAAGGGTTCTTCCTGTGTCATCAATTATCATGGATATAGTGTTTTTTTTTTCTTGACTTGCACATTGGTGATAGAATCTTGTATTCTTATCACCTTTTTGTAGCTAGTTCTCTTTAGCACTTTGATTCTATTCCGTATGTTCTCTTTCAAGGTGGTCATCTATTTCCCATACTAAGCCTCTGTCTTGTTGCACTAATTCAGCTATAATAGATTGTTGCAATGCTTGTAGTATATCTCTTTTCTAGGGGTGTATGCTAACCCAACCCAATGCGATAGTGTGCCTTCTGACCTAACCCGATAACTCTGCATCTCATTAAGCCGAATACTCGATAAGCCGAATACTTGACTCGATAGCTTATCAAGTATTCCACTAAGTTGTTTTTTTTTTTTAATTTTAAGGTGGTTTCTTTAGTGACCTGATAGCATCCTTTGTTGGGTTTTAACTTTTAAGCCCAAATTGCTTAGTATATACTCGAAGGTTTTCAATTTTTTTCTTTGTTGGGTTTTGACCTTATGGACTAATTTTCTATTTGGGTAAAATGATCTTGTGAACTGATTGGCTTGCTAGTTGCTATTGTATATTAAACTATAAAATATACTTTCTTATAAAATAATATATATAATGTTGATGTAAAATTTGGTAGTTGGCAATTTTCTAGTGAAAAATCTAATATAATTGAGTTGTAACTAATGGTGGATAGAGAAAACATGAAGATGATCAAGATGGCTCGAGAAAAACCGAACACAGTGATCTCGCTCAACAATCGCTCAACATAGCGCTTGAGCAAAGTCCAGGCAGAGAATTCGCTCGACACTCGCTCGACATGGCGCTCGAGCGAAATCCAGACAGAGACTTCGCTCGACACTCGCTCGACATGGCGCTTGAGCGAAGTCCAGGCAGAGACTTCGCTTGACACTCGCTCGATATCCCGCTCGAGCGAAATTCATCTTAAACGAGTTTCTCTAGGGTTTGAGTGCCGTTTCAGCTGGAGGCTTATAAAAATATCCTTAAGTCCTCTGCTGTAGTGTGGAGAAAAACAGAGAAAAAGCCAAGGAGCCCCATTTCATCCCTTGAGAGAAACTCTTCTATTGATTCAAAGATTATTCTCTCTTGGATTATATTACTCCCCCACAACACACATTCATATCTTTAGTGAGTCCATTGGAGTGGACATGTTCATCAAGCTGGAAGAGTTCTTCAAGGTCCATTAGAGTGGACGTGTGAGAAGCTATAAAAAGGTCGGAGTTCCGGCACTACATGCATGTAGAGATCGAGTGGGTCACTCGTGGTGTTGCAAGCCAAGTTTAGCTGTTACAGTGGGTTTGTGAGTGTTTCTAAATTGGTTGTAACAAACTAAAATTTCTATAGTGGATTAGAGGTGGTGTCTTACACCCGGAGTGGTTTTAGATTTTGAAGAGGTTCTTCAAATGAGTTTCCACTTCGTAACTAAAATCTGTGTGTTGATTTCTCCATTGATTGTTTGTTTATGTTGATTAATTTTTTAAACTGCAATCATTTCTGTTAAACACCTATTCACCCCCCTCTAGGTGTGTAAGGTAATTAGCTACCGCTTTTTCATATAATATAATCTCATAATGAAATTGATTGTTCATAATTCTACTTCCTTGGAATGATTTCAAACTATGTATATAAACTACGTTAGCATCAATTGTTGCAAAATCATGTATATAATACATAGCTAGGTCCAAAACCACTAATTAATTTAGCACTTATGAGTCATACAAATTAATAAAGGTCCTGAATCAACATTAAAAATTGTTTTGAATAAAGTAGTTGCACTAGCATGTGCCAAATCAAACTCTAATCAATGAAAATTGAAATAACTCCAATATCTAATCAGTTTACATCCATTGATACCAAACTTTTTCCTCTAAGAAATGAATTAATCATGAAAAGTGTCCAAGATGTTCTCATCCTTGTATAAATGGAATATATACAAAACCCAAATAAATTTATTAAGAAATTTAAAATAATAAAATGTAATAATATCAGTTTTTATTGACATACTATTTTCAAGTACTCTAAGTCTTCAAGTAATCTTCAATCGATCTCATTTAAAATATTTTTCAAAGTTATTTCAACATGAAACAAAAAGTTATATTAAACATATAATTAATTTAAAGGTTTAAAATAAAATATTATTCAAATATGAATCTTACAAGTTTCTAACTTGTAGTTTTCAGCGTCTTCCATTACATCTTGAAAGTCATAATTAACAGAGCGAGCCTTCAACCAGTTTTGTATACAGATAAGGGTTTCAACTGTTGTTGAGGCCAATAAACTACGAAATAAATCTAAGAAACGACCTCCAACACTAAATATTGACTCAGAAACAACAGTAGATTCGTGTATAACTAATACATCTCGAGTTATTTTGGCAAGTATTAGAAATCTGACTGAGTTTATCTTCCACCATAGTAAAATATTAAAGTCAGGTGCCATTGGTTCAACACTCTTTATAAAATACTTATTCAATTCTGTTTTGGACTCTTCTACACCTATTAATAATTTATGTTGAAAATACATATCTAATATATTCTCATCATCATCATCTACTTGAACCTACACTAGATTTTGAGTATTTCTTATACATCTGCTCAAGCATCTTCCTTAACCAATCAACAAGTTAAGATCTTCGCTCATGACCAATAACATTTGTAAAACAAAATTTCAAAACTTCCAATTTGTTGTGCGGATCAAGTATAGTTGCAATGAATAACATTTTGTTCAATTGAGCAAAATCTCCTCAATACTTGTCATATTTCAACATCATCTTCTCGGACATGGATTTTGGCATATTGTTCTTACTCCTTGAAAATCTTCTCAAATGGTTATAGATTGCAAATATTTCTCTTATAAACAAATTTGAAGTTGTATAAAAAAAGTCTAAAACCTGCAAAGTTATGTCATAAAAAATCTTCAAAAATCGTACAAAAACCTTGATGGTTTCCCAATCTTGTGAAGTTAATACTTCTTGTTCAACCTCACGTAAATATAGGACAAACTCGCTATCTTCATCTTGCAACACCTCAAACGCTGCATAATGTTTTAAAGCCGAACTCAACATTAGATATATTGAGTTCCACCTAGTTGGAACATCAAGATAAAGAAATCCACTACTAAGAATATTTTGTTTCTTTACACGTGATTTGAACTTATTAAGTCGTGCATGGGAAGACTTCACATATTTAACCGCATGGCAAATCTTCACAACTGATATATTAATTTCTGTCCAAATATCTTTGACGATGAGATACAAAATATGTGCACAACATCTTATATGCATAAGCTCCTTATCTAATACCATACAATCCCTAAACTTGACAATTCTTCTCAAATAATCAATGGCCGTGTTGTTAGCCGATGCATTATCTACTTTGATTGTAAAAATCTTCTTTAGGTCCCATTCAAGTATGGATGATTCAATCTATTTTCCTATTGTAATTCCTTTGTGATTAGGAGCTTTCTTAAAATATATTATTCTCTTATACAATATCCAGTCCTCATCAATAAAATGGGCAGTTATGCACATATAGTTAAGATTTTGAACTGATGTCCACATATTAGTTGTAATGCAAATCTTATAATCAAATTCTATAAAAATGGTTTTCAATTTCTTTTTTTCTATCATATAAATTTTCATACAATCTCACATAACAGTATGGCGAGAAGGGATTGAAAATTTAGGCTCAACTACAATCTCGCATAAAGTCTTGGAAGTCTTCTTTCTCTACAAAATTAAATGGTAATTCATCCTTAATTATCATTTTTTCTACTGCCAAATATATCTTTTGTTCATTATACTTAGCGGGTTCAATACTAAGACTGCTAATTGTATCATCAACTCCCGTCCTCCTAACCCCAATCTCTTTTAATTGGAAGTTATCCCTTCTAACCCCAATAGTAGCATGCAAGGCTTTGCATTTTTCAATATGGTACTTCATGGATGAAGTACTTTATTTTTTAGGATGACATAATAAAATCTTACCACAATAATCGCTTGTGGCTGTGGGCTCATTAGGATCCTTATCATTCATTGTAAAGTATTGCCATACATTTGATTTGCCCTTTCTTCTCGAACATGAGGACTAGTTGCTTGACTATTTGAAGTTGGAGGTAGAGTGCTATCCAAATGAATGGACATTGGTGCAAACCCAGATGAAGGTATAAAAGCACTAGGTTCTATAGGATTCAGCTGCACAAAACAAAAAAAATAGTTAGCTGCAAACATCAACTGTCAACAAAAAAAAGAAAAAAGAAAAAAGAGAAAGATGTTTATATTACACCAAAAAGTTGCAAGGGGCATGACTGAGTTACAAATCTAACACCATCAGCAATGCTACAACAAACATGAGCTCCAATCATTTATGAGCCATTTCTTAGTTACATTTAGTCTAAACTTTTTACAATTTCAATAAGTGAGTAGTATTCTATTGACTTTCTTTATATCTTTGTTCATTTATAAATTAGGAATCTGACTTATAAATTTGGTTTTCTGGGTACACATCTATAGAATTTGTGATCTATACATTACCAGACTAATTAACTACATGGGTGACTAATTAACTATCTGGTTGGATAAAAAAGCCATTTTCTTTTTTTACAAGAAATATCTACCATCATATCAAGGTCTCCAATTCAAAACACCTGCTTCAATCTAGCAGCTGGCTGAATTAAGAATAATGCCAAGAGTAGATATCTCATATTGGATCTATCTTCTTAGGAAAAATTATGATGTTCACGATATAAAGACTTAGGGCTCAACAAGAAACAGATACATTCATGAGATTGAATTGTACTGTACAATCCAGTTAAGAACTTGTATAAAAAATAGATGTTATAAGTTCCAACATGGAAAAATAATCACTCCTTTGGAAGGAGTTTTATCACATCAGAAAAGAACAATCTAAGTACACTATCAGCATTGATCTGTCATCTAGTTTACAATGAATCAAAAACCCAATTATTCTTGTTAAAGCTACAACAAACATGACTCCAATCATTTATAAGCTCTATAAGTCCTAATATTCTCGTTACAATAATCTGACTTTGTGCTAACAACTTTGTCTTTCTATTTTGTTCCAAACCTCAACTCTAGCCATTCTCATTGGAAAGCCACAAAAATATCCGAACTTTACTTTCTTTATAGTTCTTTTCAACAATCAAACAAGTGGTCACAGAAGAAATAAAGTTAGAAAAATAAAATAAAATCAATAGGTTCATAAACTAAACAAGTGGTCACGAACTCATCGAGGTTCAAGGACTATATAGAAATCCATACAGATTCACAAACACTCCAGACTAATCTTGGAAGAAAACCTAAATCAACAAAAAATAAGATCAGTAGCAATTCCTTACCCTCTGTGACGGCGATTGGGAGCTGCGAGGGAGCGAGTGAGAGTTTGAGAGATGCGACAGTGAGAAACTGTTGAGAGAGAGATGAGAACAATCGGCAATAGAAATGAGAAAGAGGGCAAATCGATGATGAGCAATCACAAGAATAACAAGTATGGGGTATTTAGATCAATGTTTGCATATGGGATTATCGACTTATCGAATATTTCACGTTTGAAAAATGGCAAGCAGTAATGGGTATTAGTATTTTAGAAGCAAGTGTTTTTGTTAACATGCTTAGTGGGTCGAGATTGTCGAGTCGGGTTGCGTCGGCAAGACGGACGGTAATGGGTAGCGGGTATTTTGTTCACCCCTACTCTTTTTTGCTATATATTGGCTCAATAATTGGATTACTTTTTGTAACTCCATTGCTTTAAAACCTGCAAGCAACCTTCAGATTTCTTTTTAATCTTTGTTAGCCCTTCATTGGTATTCCCATACTGTTGCCAAGCATTAGTAATCACCTCTCCACAATCTTTGAAAATAGACTAGCTATCCTCATATTTGCAGACTGGAATTGATCTCCTTGTCCAGTCATTTTGTTTCCCTACTGATAGTAAGATAGGGGCAATGATTTGATTTGGATGATGCCAATACTTGGTCCTCTCTCCCACCAAAAGCTTCACACCTCTCATAAGTAAGCTTCACGCCGCTCGTAAGTGGTTTTGGCTTTGTCAATATACGTGTGCACTTTAAAAAGGAAAAATAAAAACACAAATGCTTTAAAAAAATAATGATCAATAAACTTTTTGGTATCCATGTTCAATGTATTAAATGTATGTTTGAGATTACAATAAAAAATATAATTTATAGTTTTAAGGTGTAGGCTTATAGTTTTAAGATTTACAACTGATCATAATTTAGATAATGAATAATGATAGTTTTATTACTCATCTATCACTCTTCTATCACTTTTTTACTTTTTTTTAATTTTTAAAAATTTCTTTTTTATTTAATGGTTAAGAAAGTAATTATTAATAAAATTGTATATTTTAAAAAAAAATTCTTAATTATTAAGAATGTTAAAATATATATATTATATACTAAAAATTATAAACAAGTAGTAAAAGAATGATAAATGTATCATTAAATCCTGCATTCAATTCCTATGTTGTAAACAGTTCATTATGGGTCGTACACCAAAAAAAAAATCATTATGGGTGAAATACAGAACAAAAAAGAAAAGAGAGAGAGAGAGAGAGAGAGAGAGAGAGAGAGTAAAGTTTGTGGCTTTTAAATATCATAACCTCTATAAACAGCAACTACCTGGAAATTGTTAAATATAATGGGCCTGCAGTTCGAGCTTGGCCCAACATTCCAACCAGTTCTTAATAATTATTTCTTGAAGTTAGGACTTTGTTCGGCCTAACCCTTTATTCCCCCTCCTTCTGTTCTCTGTTCAGCTTTAACAATCCGTTCGTGCCTATTGGATTTCGAGCAAGCTCAGAATTTACAAGCAACTAGTTATATTTCTAAATTCGTTCCGTTTTATAAATATAGCAATTTTCTTATCACCTTAGATAATCTCTCTTTCTTTTTACAAAAAAATAATGAAAAAAGACACATTATCTAATAAAGGGATGCTGGAAACCAGCCCCGTAGCTCTTGGGGAAAAGCAAGCCATCAATGAGTTGGCTACACATAAGATAAAGGAAAAAGCTAGATGCAGTCAGCAGACTGCAGTCGGCGTGCAAACGAGTCTGACGTGGAAGTTGCAAACACACCGTTTAAATCACTTTCCATTTCCGTCTCTTCCTTTCTCCCTTCCCTCTCCCCTTTCCCTCTCCCTTTCGTCTCCCTCCTTCCCCTCCTTCCCCTCCTTCCCAAGTTCCTTCCCTCATTCCGTTTCCCCCTCCCTTTCCCCCTCCTTTCCGTCTCCCTCCTTCCCGAGTTCTCACCATTTCCCTTCATGATTTCCTGTCCAAACCCAGCTCGGTTTTCGTCGTCTCGCGCTGCCATGGCCAAACCTTCACCTCCCGTTAAATCAATGGCAACCTTCCTCCTTCATCCCAAGTTCTAACCATTTCCCTTCCTCCCGATTTCGCACCTCCGTCGAAGATGACCCGTCGAACTCTCCCTCCTCCCTCGAAGAAGACTCGAGCGTTATTCGTAAATGTCCGTTTGCTCTTCTCCCCCACCGAGTAGCATCGCTACCATTAGGTTCTTTCGATTCAGCAATCAAAAAACCCTCAAGTGCCTAGGGTGTTTGGTACTTGCTGCCTTAGGGTTTTTGGAATTTGGGCATTTGCAGAAGATCAAGCTATCCCTAGCTAGCCTTCGCGTGCTCAGTCTTCTCATCTTCTTCGTGGTTCCGTGAAACGTCCTAGAAGTCAATTCTCGAAGATTGCTTGATTTACCTTCAACCGAGAAGAGTATTGTGAAATCGATACAAATGGTATAAATTTGCAACCTTCTTTACATTGACAGCCCT
The DNA here is from genome assembly GCA_036898215.1 of Platycarya strobilacea. NCBI lineage: Eukaryota > Viridiplantae > Streptophyta > Magnoliopsida > Fagales > Juglandaceae > Platycarya > Platycarya strobilacea. The sequence goes on from CM072547.1 coordinate 16,026,567, forward strand.
GTTTTTATTATATTCCTATATTTCTCTGAGTTTTTTTGTCAAGCTGTGATGGGGGGATAAGACTAGGTTTTATACATATACTACATATGTCTAAGATGATACGCATGTGCATTTTCCTAATATTTTGGTTGAATTGCGAAATAAACTCATCACCCATATCACAGCATTAATCATCCAGTACACCTCGCTGCCATGATCTGAACTCTATCGATTTTGATAAGTCATTTACATTATTACTTGAGCTCAAAGCTTTGGTTTTTTTCCATAAATATCAGTATTTTTCACAAACTGCTTTATATTTCCTTTTATTTCTCCATTTCTCTTCTCTTCATGTGATGTAGCCGATACCAATTAATTGCTTTATTGTTGTTCATGCCAAATGTTGCCTACATGCACTTGGGCCTTGAGGAAGGCATGTTGTTGTGAGTGCTGCCTTGGATCAGGGTATGGGGGAACATGTTTTTATGTTAGGACTAAATATGATTCGATACTTGCCATAGGATGATATTGTTTGTTGTGTTTGGTTTATGGGGTGCAGCACCACCAAAATAAGGGACTCGGTCTCATTTATTACAAGTCATGGTCATGTGCATTGAAAAGCAGGTATTTCTGGAAATGAAATTGATCGACTGGGATTTAAAATTAATTATGTCTAACTGGGAATGCAACCCATGATTCGGATGAACTTGCAAAGATCCAATTTATTGAAAGCTATGGAGTAAAATGGTAGAAGACAAGTTCTTATATAAGGTTAAGTTATTGTGATAGCCTTAGATTTTGGTCTATTATATATGTTTAATTTATGTAAATATATTCAAGAATATAAGTTTAGATTTTGAATTTGTAATTTCTTAATGTCTTACTTGAGCTGCTAATCATGGTCTCGAGAAGAAAAATATAAAACTTTAGGTCTGATTATTACTAATTGATCTGAGTTTTTATTATTTTTGATTGATTTGAGTTTAGATGCTAATTTTATGTTTCTTTCTTAGTAATATTTTGCAAATGGGTGATGATAATTTGTTTGCTTGGCTTGATATTTTGTGAAAGCTATGACTTATGATCGCATGATTTAGATCTAAAGGAGCTGCAGCTTAAATATTGTTTAAGTTAGTGATGGTAAGGTCAGTAGATATTTTTTTAAGCCATAACTACTTCTCCTTATTCTTTTTCCATTGAGGTGTAGCAGTGATCGCATTATTTGGTCATTAAATCCTGTGTCAAATGTGTCTGTTTATGAAGATAAGAGTTGAATGCACGTTAATTGGTAAAGACTCAATCCCAGCAAATGACTTAAAGATATATCATCAAAAATTAAAATTTTATAATGTCCCATTGCTATATGAAGGCTGCAACAACAACAGTGGTTAGAAGATTAGAAAGGTAAAAAATACTTGACATACAAACACTTAGATTAAGTTTTTTTTTTCCTCTTTCTTTACAACAAACATATAGCAGAAAGATTAGGAAGGAAAGAAAGAAAATTCTAAACAGAAGACACTTCAATTCTCAATTAATATTACCACACTACCATCATAACATATAGTATACACATGGTTATATGAAAAAAAAAAAATCTCTTTATAAATATCATCCACATGCTTATATTATACACATGCTTATACACATGCCATCAATTTAAAAATCTGTTTTAAATATAAATCTGTTAGAGATATCATCATATCTCTTAATACAATGATAATTTTTTTAAATAAGCATGTGTTAGCATTTTAGAATAAAAAATTTACGATTTGCACATAGATTTTTTACCAAAAAGTAAACTTCCTTATGTAGATATGGTATGACGAGTAGAAAGAAGTTATTATTAAAATTATTTGTTTTTTGGCTCAATTCTCATGGTAATTGAGCCTTTGATTTTGCTGAAAGGGAAAACAGAGGGGAACCATAGGTGGTTCAACCCAAACTTATCTTCAATTCATTTTTAAAAAATTGATATTTTCAAAAATTTTATTTTGGGCATTTTTTATGCTGTTTCGTACATTTGATTTTTCAGTGACAAAGAGTTCTCCCTATTTCCTTTTAGCTTTCACTCTCCAGATATTGGTGTTCATTCTGGTATCATGCCTAAAGCGATCTCTGATGCTGACATTAATTGATGTGGAACTAAGGTGTTGTAGATCTTAGATATTAGAAAAAAAATCGAATTTTGGTATTGTATTGTTTTGAACGGTGAAGTAGTTAGATCATTGGTTGTCTCCTTATGGGAATTCGTTACATAAAATATGGATGATTGTTCCTATTATTGGCTGTGGTTGGTTAGGAACTAGTGGTCCACCTTAAGACCAGTCATGGCAACACTATATTTTTTCCTTTGTCAATATGCTTATTTTTGTTTTTTCCTTCCGTTGTACATTGATGGAATCTTTTTTGCTATAAAGGAAGTTTCACTACTTCATCAAGGAAGCTAGGGAAAGCAAAATGTTTCTCAACTTGAACAGGTGAGTTAGGTCCATGTTTTGTTCTGGTGCAATATTTTGTTCATGACAATTGATATTATCTGATATTTTGTGCAATTCAGATAACATTTTGGGACTGGAAAACTGTCTATTAATAGATATCTCTGTATTAATGAGTAATGACCCAATCTCAACGTCTGCAATGGTTAAATAAAAAACCATCTGAATCCCAAAAGCCTAAAATTATAGCCAGCATCGTTGATTGGATGGCATTCAGTATAAGAAGGGTGCCAGATTTCAAATGGAGTGTGAAGACTAATGTTAAGCAAATGATTGACCCAATCCTAATAAATACAACAATAATTACTTCTGATTACCATTTTAACATCCTGTTAAAATATCTTACTGACCTACTTGAGTCCCTCCCTGCAATAGAAAAAGAATAAAATTTCTCTTATTCATGATTCATTTAAAGGGTTGGATCCTTGGTGCTGTGTGAGTTTCCTACGATCTGATAGAATCTGATGGATTCTTAGTAACTTTCTGAGAGATTTTCTGAAGCACTTACTTTGAGGCTTTTATTCTTGCAAAAAATAAAAGCAGAAAGATTCGGAAGGAAAGAAGGAAAATTCTAAACAGAAGACACTTTAATTCTCAATTATTTATATTACTGCACTGCCATCATGCTATGTTTTATGATGCAGGATAATCCTGAGTTTTTCTTCGAAGAGCCTACTCACCACTCAACCACTCAAATTGCCCTAAGCATTTTTGGCTCTTTTTGCTCATTGATGAGGTTATTGTTTTTAATATAAGTCTGCCAAGATGCATGCACCATTTTGATAGGTACTTTCATTGTTTACTTGCAGCAATCTGGTTGTATATGTTCTGCTCGTATGTATATGAAATTGCACTATTATAATCTGTCCCAGATTTCTATGATTCATTAATAATTGTGTTGTATGAAAGGAATTTCTATCTCAAGATATTTATAACTAGGAACATTTGTTTTTTGATAAGTATTTATAACTAGGAACATTGACGTATCTAAATTTTAGAACACTCGAACTGGCAAATTATCATCCACTAGTTGACATGTGAAGAATTTAAGTTAACAATAGAATAAGTGTATATGCTTGCCAGATTGATACCTGGCACACAATCTAAACTTTGATGGTTTCCACTAACTTTATGGAATCTGCCACAAGATATCATATTTGTCCTAAAAATTTTCTGTCACTCTTTTTATGCCAACTTCTAAGTAAAACCTAGTTTATGAATTCAATTGCCTACACTGTCAATCGACTACTATTCAAATTAAATTCCCCAACTACTAAGACTTGTAAAAATAGAGTTAAAAACCAATGTAGTTTCATGATTGCAAAAGAGGGTCTTATAATTTTTCTGTCACTCTTTATATGCTAGTGTTCAGTTCTTTGCAATGGTAGTGGATGCTTAAACATGCCCAATTGAAACATTAATGTCAAAAACTCTGCTAAGTTCAATACCAACCATCTACTAAGCTCAGTTACAGCACTAATTACCCAATATGAACGTTCATTTCTTCCTGAAAACCTAGGATACAGACTAGAAACATCCTTGAGAAACCTAGGTGTAGAAACAATTGTAATCCACCTCGCTTTCTTCTATTTTTCCTGGAAGGAAGAATCTGTCTCTGCTTTGTGCTATCTCTCTCTTGTTCATTTCTTTTTTTATACCCCTTGACATTTGCCTTTCCAGTAACAAATGAATACCTATGGGAATTAGTAGACTGAACCTTCTCTATCTCTGCCATGCACTAAGATATGAGTTTGCAAATTATGATGCAGTTTGCAAGGATTGCAGGTAATAAAAAAACCTTTTCCTCTTTTCTTTAAAGTTATCCACAAGAAAATACCCTCCTTTTTAGTGGAAAATGTTCATATTTTTTGTGTGTTGGGATTTTGATCAAAATCCTTTCTGGTAGGGAGACCAAGTCTTTTCCAAATTAACTTCAAGCATCAGGTCAACCAAATTATATGTGAAAGTGAAAATGGGAAAAAGCTTCATTTTTTTTAATTAAATAATAGAAAGTTATATTTTTTTGAAATTGTGGAAGGTATACATATACAAGGGACAACTACAAGAAAATACATGATTGGAAATAGAAAAATTATAAGAAAATCTGTGAAATTTGTTGCAATAAAAATCTATGGCGGTTGCTAAAAGGACTAGAATATAAAAAAAAAATTTAATTTGTGATCTTCTATCATCGGCTCATGATCTTTGAAAGTTGTTTCATTTTTTGCTAAGCAGGTAGGGACCATCTTCCGCATTATTAGTTCATTATATGATGTTTTTTAAGGGAATTGATTAAGAATAGCCAACCAGTGGGTTTGGAAAGCCCACTATGGATGCTCTTAGTTACTGATCTATTTTTGGTTTCCTTTCTCATGCAAAATGGCAGATTGTGTATGATTTGTTAGGGTTTGTGTGAGTGATATCAAAGAGTTTGTTGTGCTTTCTGCTTTTGATTGTGTTTCATACGCTTAAATGGTGGAAAGTTGTACACTGTAACTAAAGAAATATTTTTTGTTAATTTTTTTGTCTATTTGATGGTTTAGTAATTGGATCGATTTGAAGCTTGGCTTGCTTGTATACTGAGTCAAGTTCTACCTAGCTTTAGCATGATAAATTTTAGTCGAGCTCATACCAACATATAGATATGTTGAGACACGCTTGGACAACCAATACACGGGTCGGCTTGATTACAGCCCTGACACCAATGCTTTTTTTATGATAGATGACAAGCGCTTGGAGAAAATTGAGCATTGCAATCATACATAGGAATATAGAGAGGGAATGGGAGTGGACCTATGTGTATTATATATTATTATTTTTTTATCGATAAAAAGCATCGGTGTCTTTTTTTTTTAATTTGTATCTATGTGGATGTATGTGTAATTTTTTTTAATCTCCAATTATATATTATTATTGGAGATTCTTGCTCACTCTTAGAAGATCTATTCATCTGCTTTAAATCATCACTGGAAATATGTTTTGTGACTGTTTATGCTCGCGGGTTGGCTCTGAACAATGATTTATTTAAAGTCTAGTGATCCCTAAAAAAAAAACAATAAGTAAAACTTGTTTTTGTGTCTAAAGCTGATTGCATGGAATGGAGAAAAATACGGTGTGATATTATTTGGATTAATGATATTACTTATCAAGAAAATTTATATTTTGATTAATTCTTATTGACAGCAATTTTCATTGGTAAGGGGATCGTTTTATTGGCTAACTGTCATCTATAGAAACTAGTTAATGCTTACTTTCTCCATGTTGGTTTTATAAGAATTTGTCCGGCTAACACAATTTTTTTTTTGATACAGGGATACTGGGGGTGGGGGATCAAACCCGGCTTATCCATTTTGGAGATTAGGTCGTGTGCCATCAGGCCAACATGCCTTGTCAGCTGGCTAACACACTTGGAAACACATGTATGATATAAAATTGTGTAAGATCAAATGCTAGAACATGGGAATCTTGGTAAGCAGTACGTGCTATTTTGAGGTATTGGTTTGATTGGTTAATCTTTTGAGGCTGGTTCCAATTACCTTACTACTTATGGTTTGTATGCTTCCCATGGGCTTCAAATTTTTCTCCTATAATGAAGCATGTGTGCAGAAATTACAGTTTCAACATTTATACCCCATCCTGGTACCAAAGATTGATCTTTATAGCATTTGACAATGAGAGTCGTTTTGGATTCTTGCATATTGGACCTATATGGATTTAAATAAAAAACAAATATGTTTTGTTTCTTTTTCTTTTTGAGTAGGGAAATAATATATATTTCATTTAGTTGCATTAACATTTTGGAAAAATATTGATTTGTTGGCTTAGTTTGGCCCTCGAGTTTTTATTTCTTAGAATTCATCAGCTCTTCTCCTGAATTAGTCTCTAATATGTTCCTGTTTCAAGATAGAGTCTGTGCTTAAGTTTTTTCCATGAAATTGAATTTATATACTGTGGTCTTTGTAAACAACCACAAATTATTTAAGCAATGAGATAGATATTTTCATATACTATAGAATTCATACTTTATTCTCCTGAAAATTTTTTTTTCTCTTGGGTTTTTTATAAGTCAATTGTTATAAGTCAATATACATATAACTCGAGTTTTTTTTTCCTCACAGATATTTGCTACGAAATGTCAAATGAACTGTTAAGATAAATACATTCTGCATATATTTGATTTGGGGTAGAAGTTGATTTAATAATGTGGCAATGTTTTTAAGTTTCTTTTGGTCTGCTGCATGTCATCATCTTGTATGTTTCAGGACCTGTTTGGAGATGGCTGAAGTTTGCAAAGCAGTTGGTCTGCCTCCTGATTCAGCCATGAGGCCAGTGCTTCTTTGGCATCTCATCCCCATGTCTAACTTTGGTCCCTTAGTAAATTTTCCCATTAAAATTGTAAGAAGCAAAGTCATCTTACATATTTCATATTTCAGTGTCTGAAATATTTAGGTTGTCTTAGCTACATATTGATAATTTTATGTGATATTTTAACTCAATATAAAAAAATTATGACATTTAATTATTTTTTATGAACATTCATATGTTAACTTGTGTTGTTTCTTTGCAGCCTATTTCACTGGAGCTTGGTGGGAAAAGACCTCTCATATCGTGTTTGATGATGTTGACCTTGATAAGGGTTAGTGCCTCATGGATTATTTAATTTTTTGTATTAGAATGTTCACTCTGTCATTAACTAATTATTTAGATCTAAATAATTGTTGGTCTTCCTTTTTTATATAACTTAAGAGTTCAGAGTTTTTTTACATTCAATATGTTGGAGTGCTATATCCTCAGTTTAACGTGTATATTGAAGATGTTGGACACTAGGTATATGCTTAGGTACCATAACAATTTTTGGTGCATTTGGTTGTTCTCATGTTGCTGGAATTTACTAGGAAAAAGTAATAGGGACAAAAAAATATCAAATTGTAAAGTTATTAAGGGGTTGGAAAATTGGATTTAATTATTTGTTCTCTTATGATCAACTAGATAAGGTATGGATGTAAAAAATGACACATGTAGGTCATATGTTTCAACAAATATTTATTAGTAGATATCTCTAAATATGGTTTATTTAGACATAAATGATGCATACATTTATAACATTAATCTCTCAAATAATGGCAAACACTAGTTACTGAAGATGACTGAATCAATTTTTGTTAAGTAAAGGTTTTGTTATTTGTAACCAGTATAGTAAGGGGTTGCCTAAATTCTGTGTGGTTGGTCTTAAAGGGTTCTCTATTGTTTTCAATTTTTCATGTAGCAAGATAAGCCCCTCTTGTGAAACAAATTAATTGAAATCTTAGTGAAATAAGCAAACCAGTAGAACTAAAAGGATAAGCAAGCTGGAGTTTTTGCTAGTTTCTTTTATTTTATCTTGTGATTGCACATCATTCTGACCCCCTTTACCCATTGCAGGTCAGACCCAAAGAGATTGGCAAAATGGTAGAGATGATGAGTTTTTGAAGAGAAAGTTGATGATTCTTGAGCAAAAAACTCGAATAAGACGTTCATACATGCTCCAGTGGATGTATTGGATTTTTGTAGTCATTCTTTGTTTTTACTTAGTGACTTTCTTGTAGTGGTTGTGTAATAGCTTAGTTTGAACGTGTAGGTTAAGTGTTAGAAGTTATTTAAACTGTTCAGCGAGAGCAAATTCAGAGAGCTTGGCATTGCATTCCTAAAATCACAATTTTTTTATTCTTTTTCCTTCCAGAACAGAATATAAATACAAGGTACAATGCTATTGTGTAGTTTTAGTTACATACCATATCTAGTAAAATATTAGACATTTTGAAATCACGATAAATGATATGCCATTGACCTTTTTCATGAAGAAAGGCAAATTAATTTGCAGTGCCAAATGCAATTTTTAATCTTCGGATTAACCAAGGAAGAGGCAGAGATTCTATGGCATTTTACATGGTTGTTGTCAAGTATTAAAAATCTCTTAAAGGAAAAAAACACAAATTGTAAACAACACCATATCTATCAGGAAAGTCTTTCCTGTTAATGCAATCACTGAAAATAGGATCAATTTTCTCAACTAGGCCAAAGCTGAAGTGAAAAAAAAGCCTTCCTAATCTGTGGGTGACTAATATGATGACTAACCTATTTGTACATACTTTTTAGAAGGAAAATACTTGTCCCGAAAAGAAAAAACTTCATGTTTAAACAGTATTCAACCAATGGTTAATCACAAATATAATGTTTGTAATGGAATGATATTTTCATTATTAAAATTTGCCACTGACAACTAAATACAACTACATAGGATGAGCTAGTTCTCCACAAACTACAATTTAGTTACATAAAACATACACAAAACTTCATAATCTCTTCTTTGCTAGTTAAATACATCCATAACCTGTTTAATTTTCATTAATTACATAAAATATCAAAAACCCATCACGTCTTATTTGCTAGTTACATACATCCATTACCTATATATATATATTTATATAGGCCATGACTTGTTTAATATACATTAATTACACCAAAGACACAAAGGTTCCCTGTAAAGTTTCCAAAAATTATATGAAATATACAAATGTCCTTTTAAAATATCCAAAAATTATATCATTAACCACATTATTGCACCGGTTGTTATCCATCCAACTCGAGGTGCACCGATTGTGATCCATTTAACCCAACTTGCACCGATTGTGAGCCATCTAATCCAAATTGCATCTGTTAAAATTAATATGCATATATTATTGAATATTAATGTCATGTAAATATTACAATAAAATGTGAAAAGTTTAGAAATTTTACACTTTCTTTGACTTCTAATTACTGTTTCTCGATGTTGGGTTCCACTACTATTAATAGCTGAGTCGTCTAAAACAGGCTATTCATAAATAAATAAATAAAATTATTAGGACGCATTAAACAATATTATTTACTCTCTAATCTGCTTATTGTCTCACATTTCAAATGGGAACAGTAACAATGAGATAATAATTTTTCAAACTTTTAGACTAAAATATTAACTTTCATAATCTTGGTAAAAAATTCTATTTTTGATACCTGTACTTGTCCAGCATTGGTAATATCTACTTCTGATGGCCCAAACAAACTCCTACATGTGTTCATGTTTGGTGTAACCCCTTCTTGACATGTATCTTTTTCATCTCGCTAATAATAAAGTAACAATTAAAAATGTTCATTTTTTCTAAGTTTACATTATAAATCTAAATATATGAACATATTTCTTTTTAATTTTCTCAATGTTAAAACATGCACATGTTTACGTTTTCCTTTAACTGGTGCTTTCTTTTATTTGGTTTTAACTTTCCGCATGTCTGTCTCCATCCTGGATACTCTCCTTAGAGATGGCGGTCTTCATTTTCCTCTGACCACATTTGGACTCTTGACTTGTTGTGAACTACTAATTGCAGTTATATCCAGCGTCGTAAAACCAGTATTCAAACCTGTTAACAAAAAACGAACTGTTAAATAATAAAACATAATATAACTATAGAAACTGTATTATCTCATAAGTAGTTATAAATAACTATTTAAGGAAATACACTTTAAAATTTGTCGTCTTTGAACCTGTTTGGGTTATAGATGGGGAGCGTTGGTTTTCAGGAATGAATTCAGTCAACTCATTAATCCTCTTCCTTGCTTCTTCAAATTGCTCATTAGAATCTACCGCATAAGTTATCATCTGGTAACACATACTCAATAGGATTGAATGTCTATTACCATTTGGCCTCTGATCCCCTATGTCAAAGCAATTGCCGATTAATGTATAGCTCCTCTTGATGTCCTTCCTCCACCGATCTAAAATATAACGGTCTGGTAGTGATTTTATACCATTAGCTTTGAATACGGCTAAAACATGCCTACACAGTATCCCCCTCATCTGAAATAACCCACATGAACACTTTGCGTTGTGGTCTTTCTCATTAAATTCTACTGAATATGTAACCAGTTTAGTGAACTCTTCAAGACACACTTCATCTTCTACTAAATAACTCTTCATTACACCATCCAATCTAAGTAGAGATGGATCCAAATCAAGCACAGAAATTACTTGCTTCTGAACTTCTCTAAATTTAACATTCGTGTACAACTCTTGAAATTTCTTTTCAATTGAAGATCTGGATATGCAAGGAATGGTGCCATTTAAAGACTGGAAGTCCGTATGATTTTCATTCTCCGCTTTCTTCCTCAGTGCATTGTCATACTGGTCGACAAACTCATTCAAGTTTGTATTTGAATGAACATAACCGTCAAAAAATGCATTCATACTTTCACTGCACTGTGTTGAACTCATTCCAGCCCAAAAGTGCTCTTTTAGGAATACTGGTACCCAATGCCCACGCTCTACATATAGACTTTTCAACCACACATTCTCATGTAAGTCGTATGTGTTAATAAACCCATCCCAACATTTCTCAAACTCTTCAATAGTTTGAGTGTCGTATACACATTTCATTAGCTCAGGTTTCAGCCCACTTTTGTATGTAGCATATGACCCAAGCTTCTCAAGGACTTTCTTCAGTATATGCCATAAGCAAAATCTATGTCGAGTGTTTGGAAAGACAATAGTAATTGCATTTTTCATTGCTCTGTCTTGATCAGTAATGATAGCCTTTGGAGCTATACCGTTCATACACTGTAACCAAGTTTGGAATAACCATGTAAAGGTCTCTATGTCCTCATTGGAATCAACCCAGCTCCCAAAAGAATCGACTGGCCATGGTGGTTTATGCCAACAAATGGTACAAAGGGCATCCCATACTTATTCGTTACGTATGTGGTGTCGAATGTGATCACATCACCAAAATACTGGCAGGCTGCTCGACTACGTGGATCTGCCCAGACAACATTTTTCAACCTCCCATCATCATAGACATCCATCAACGCAAAAAAATCGTTATTTTTTAACTGCATCCTCACAAAATAATCTCGAAGTGCTCCTACACCACATGCACCAAGTCGTAGATGTCATGCTTTGTCGATGTAATTGCGACAATCCTTTTCCAAAAATGGGAGGTTCTTAGCCCCACCTGCGCCTTCGGCAAGAGATCCATAACTCTTATTCGATTGGATGCCAATTTTGTCGTTTAGGTCTAGGATTCTTTTTACTGTCTCACTTACTTCTCTGTTACATCGAAAAAAAGGGGATTTATGTGGGCTCAAGCCGTGATTATGTGTAGTATGGATTGTTGTCAATCGCATCTTTCCCTCAACTTTAAGGCATTAATCCTTGCCTTACAGTCTGTCTTTCCTGTTGGACGTGGGTTGCCAATGTTGGTACTTTTATTCCTGGCCTTCCCTCCCCGTGCACAACCGAGGGTGACATATCTAATATTTTGGTCCTCTGACCTCTCACTCCTTTGTGTCATCACCCCAAACCCGCATTTTTTAGCATAATGCTTATAATAATTTAGCAACTCTTCAAAAGAATTGAACTCCATCCCCGACTTTGGCTTATCAACGATATCATCACCATCCGTTTGCACTAACTGTGGTGTACCAGTAGATCCATTGTCGGTTTCCTGTTCATTTAGTCTATCATCTTGAATCTCTTCATCAACTCTAGCAAAAGTACACGGTGCTTCAGTTTTCTGAAAATCGGGTCCATCTTCTTGGCCAATTCTAAGGCTCGTTGCGAAGCTTGTAGCGATAAATGGCATGTCAGGTCCCATCCCATATTGAAATGGGTAACCAGCATTCTGCTTTAAAAAAAATGAAAGCAATTCAAGTGCTTAAAAAACGATTAACTTTTAACTATAAGACAAGAACAAAGTTGAAAATTCACCTGAATGTTACTTAGATTTTGGTTACCAATTGGATATGGCAAAATAGCTGGTGACCATGCAGCCATTGGTCCAAAAGTTTATGCGACTAGTTTGAGGGATGCCCTAACATAAAAATAATAATGATAATTAGGGTACTAAACATTGAATGCAATAAGTTTTTTAAATCTGATATAACATACTGAGGTTTGGGGATTTGAGCTAAATGGTATTAGCGGAGATGAGTGTTTTTCCCCTTTTTCCATATCCTGTGTAAGTTGTTCAGTATCTAAAGTTAGTGCAATGTAAGTATTCAGGAAAATTAACTTTATTGACCGAGAGAGAGAGTTAAGACTAATCTTGTATATACTTCTTCCAACAAAAATAAAAATAAAAACAAAACTACGTGAGTTTTTTTTTTTGGGAAAACAAGGTGCACCTCTAGTAGCAAACATAATAAAGGAAAACACCATTTTTGACTGGGTCATGCCATAACCATTTCATAATACACAAGTATAAACTTGAACACATCAATCGAATGAATATTAACTACAACCAAATTAGAAGTCAGTACACCTCTAAGATGTCTAACATGCCAGAATAATCCAAAAAAGTAAATGATCTACTGATAAATTTATGTTTCATTCAACAATAATTAACGAGTTGCTTAGAAAAGGCTAATGCCAGTAGCTAAGATAAAAAACAGTTATTTGCAGCATACATTTCCCATATCCAAATTTCAAAAGACAAACATATTTCCAAAGATAAATGATAATCTAGAAAGTCTAAAAAAGAGAAACACATTTGAATGTCATTTTTATTCAGGGGTCCAATCTAAACATTTCACAAATATTCTTTTACATACATGTTTTGGTGAATTTCTTATATAAGAAGTATTTTGTGCTGTAATTGCTAACTAACTCATGCTATAATTGCTATGTTTTGGTGAATTTATTATATGGAGCCATGGGAAAGCTTATTATAATCTCTGTTATTTGGTTTTCCTTGTTTGTACTCACACAATCATATTAGAATAGACAAAAGTTAATCAGGATTAACAAATGGAAAACAACATAACATGAGAATTAAACATGTATAACCATCTGATCAACCTCTCAATAAACCAAACCAAACAGAACGTAAGTATAAATTTTATTGCATGTGTTGTTACACAAAAGGATAACATGAAAAATAGTTTCATGATTCTCCCAATGCAGAAGCAAACACAGGTTAACAACACAGATTTTTTATTTTCTAATCATGCGTATTAAATTATCTAATTATAGATTGGTTAACTACAACAACCTAATTTCCTTCATACAAAATTCCTAAATAAAAATAGTATTTCAACTTATTTTTTTCAAATAGAACAACTTCAAAAGACTAATTATGAGATGATAAACAACTCAAAAATACTATACCACAACTCAAGAATGCACGGTATTGACAAAAATGACCAACGAAGCTTACCATGAGCTAACTCAGTTGGCTGACCCAAACCAAATGGCCCAAGAAGTCAACCCACGCAGCTGGCCCAGTCGGCTTACCCAAACCAGAAGGCCCACGAAGACCCATGATGCCGCCCCAAAATGAGCAGCCCATGAAGTGACCTAAACGTAGCAGCCCACGGCGCCAACCCGAACGTAGCAGCCACGAAGACAACCCGAATGCAGCAGCCCACGAAGACCCACGACGCCAACCCTAAAGCAGCAACCCACAACGCCGACCGGAATGCAGCAACGTCTGTGTGCCGAAGCGGGAAATGTAGAAAGTAAATGAAATGAAAATGTTTTTATATTTGCGTTTATTTTGTTTTCATTTCGTTGTGGGATATTTTTTTTTTAAAATTAAAAGCTAACATGGCATCATGCCACGTCAGCAGACTGCATGCCGACTGCGTAGAAATGACTGTGTATAAAAGAACCCTAAGATAAATGGGTTGTAGCACAATAGAAAGGAAATCATTTGATTATTTTTCTAATGGCATTTTTCTTTCCCTTCCCTTCAAATCTTTTCCCCTTTAGAGAAAACGACGATTTCCCTTCTTCTTCCCCTCTCCCATGCATCCTCTTCTTTCTCCTCCCTTCAGAAAAATGTTTGCCACCAGTACATTTTTCCCCAAATTAGAAACAGTATATGAGTTCCAGCCTGCAAGGTCTCAATTCTCAAAGGCATTAGATTTCATGGCACCGATGATTGAGTTTCTTCTTCTGGACAACAATTTTTTTCATTTTGTTTGCTATTCAAGATAATGCATATTTTCCTATAAAAAATGATATTAAATATTTTTACAAAAAAAATCCAGCTTACATAATGACCAGGGTTGTTATCATTTTTCATCCTTTTGAATTTTTTGAAAACTTATGATTATCTAAAGATTATATATTTTGAATTTCATGTTGGGTAGTATTTAAAAATTATTTATATGAAATGAGCTTTTCAAATTTCTTAAGATTTGTAACAGTGAAGTTTTTTTTTTGGGGGGGGGGGGGGGGGAATTGTTTAGGGAAACTGAAACCTAATCTGGTGTATGGATGAGTTTGAGTAACAGATGAGATATTGCAGTATAGGCAAGTGCATTATTAATAACCTAACATGTTGATATGGCAGAAGGAGGGTTGGTTATGGCTAGAGACCAATTGGGCTGGTCTCTAAGTTTCTCTATTTAGTATGTTTTTTTTTTTTTTTACACTTTTATTTTATACATACACATATTTAAGCATTAAGATAGAATGACAAAAATAAAAAATCACATATTAACTAGGTGAAAGTGTGTGATGTTAGACTTTCATCTGGAATTTTTCTTAATAGAAAATGTCACCTTATTATACTGGGATACGATTGAGATAGTGGTAGTATGTAGAATTTCTTCATGTCTAAACAAACATGTCTCTAGCTTTCTCGTGAATTTAGAATCTCATCTATCTTGATATTTTGTATACAGCATCTGTTTTAGGTTAACAAATATTACAATCTCTGTGAAATTATCTATCTTAATTATTTAGTAATTCCAAAGGTATATATACTATTGTTTTGAATTTCGTATCATACCGACCGATATTGTGACGACCCCAAATTTTTCGTACTTTGCTTTTATTTAATTAAATATATAAAGCTTAGTAACTTAGGCCATTGAGTGGATAAAGTCTTAGAAGGTGGGTTTAGAAGTTGAAGGCCTTAAGGCCATAGCAAAAACTTTGGGCTTAAGTGGGGGGAAGACAAGCCCATAGGTCCATGAAAGGAAATCCACTAGTTAACCTAAGCCCATGCTTGATGGCACATGTCAAGTTAGGAGCAATTTAGTAAGTTAAATCAAGACTAGTAGTTGAAAGAAGGAAAATACTAGTAGGTGAGGAAGTTGACTAATTGTTTCGGTTGGAGAAAGGAAATAGAAGACTAAGATGGAATCTTCACATCATTTCCTACCTAGATAAGCGTGTGAGGCATAAGATTTTTGCCAAATAAGATCATCATGGGATCCTACCATATCTAGTCAAATGATGAGGCAAGATTTTAGAAGATTTGGAGATGAGAAATGAGAGAGGGGTTTGGTGGGGGACTATGGCCGAATGCCTTAGGATTTTCTCACTAAGATATTTTCCAAATCTAGATGGAAGGGACATGTAGGATTTGTGTAAGACTAGATAAAACTTGATGTGTAAGAGAGTGTAAGAGAAAGATGACATGAGATGTGGATTGATGGACAAAAAGTGGGAGGAAGGAAATGGAGGGTTCAGGTATGGCTATAGCCGATTTCCCCTACTTTTGTTTGACATCCTTTTTGCTACCAAATCTAGGCTATGAATTTGTGTAAGAGTGAGAGGACAAGCTCGTGTAAGAGATGAAGTAATTGGTTGAGCATGTGACAAGAGGGAAATGAGGATAGGAAGAAGGAAGGGTTTCAGGTGAGGCAAGGGGTCCGAACCCCACTTGTACATTCTCCCAAAAAGTGATTCTCAAATCCCTTGGAATGACCTATGAGATGATTGTTGGGAAGACAAGAAGTGATGTGAGATGATGGAAAGGGGTTGGAACCCTTGAGAGAGAGGCCGACCATGTGGAAAGATAGAAGAAACAAAATCTTTAACCTAGGATGAGCTAGATTAGGGTTGATGTGATCAAGTGATGGGAGTCACTCAAAGGTCTTTCAAGCCCATCACATGTCACCCAAACCTAGGATAATGAGTGGCCTAGAAGCCTAGGAAAGCCCCTTGGTAGGGGTGAACAAAATGGCCGTGCTCCCAACCCATTCGACAATCCGACCCGATAACTCGACCGGATAACAATGCAAACGGAAGCCACATTTCCGATACTCGTTACCGACCCGTTTGAATAATACCCAATAACCCATTTATCTAATAACGCCTGCATTTCGATTTCTCTCACTCGATTTCACAGTTCCCCTCTCACTCGTGACAACCCGATAACCCGACGACGCTCGCTTCTTGATCTCGCCGATGACGATCGCTTCTTTCTCTCGCCGATGACAATCGCTGCTCTCTCTCACCGACGCCGTTCACTCCTCATAGATTCCCAGGTTTGTCTTTTCGAATCTCCTCTCATTCTCGCTACAGACCATTGTTTAATAAAACTCGAGGCAAAAGAAAAAATTCAAAGACCCTTTTGCCATAGTTCTAATTTTTCGATCACAGCCCGAAATCACCTCAGAAAAAATCCCCTGTAAAAGAATAAAATTTCAGAGCAAAGAACAACAGGCTCTGCAACATACCTGGGAGGGTTCATCCTCCTGATAAGCTTAGCATATTCATCATCCATTCCTCTTCTAATCTTCTCAACCCCACAAAACAACACAAAGGCCAAAACTTCAAGAGCAATACACAAAACTTGTATTCAACAAATACATGCAAGGGTTGTTCCTCTAACAACCAAGGAAAAACCACAGAGAGAGAGAGAGATAGAGAGAGAGAGAAGAGGGGGGTTGGAGAGATGGAGAGAGAGAGAGAGAGTTGGGACAGACAGTGAAAAGCAACTCACTACTTCCTATGTGTAAGTAAAGCCAGTTAAAGTTTGGCCACTTAAAAAAAAGGCAAATGTAAAGGTATTCCGTTGATGTGGTTGGTTATCATTGGCTATACCAGATTGTTATATGTGCTCGTGTACGTGTGAGCACTAAAGTGACTGTGATAGAACTGTGCATTTGTCAGTTTGACTTTGTTTAGAGCATTTTCGTGGATGTTCGTAGGGTACGCAAATGTTAATTTCTCAGGGGCGCGAGTGTTGGGTTTCGGCTTAACGGAATACCCGATTATTTATCGGGTCGGGTTTCGGCTTATCGGGTATTCGGTTAAATGAAAGACATGTGTAATCGGGTCAGGTCGGAAGATAGGTTGTCGGGTCGGGTCGGGTCGGCGCACACCCGTACCCCTTGGCCGAATGGCCTTGCTTCCTCACCCATTTGGCTTGCTTCATCTGGACACACACACACCCCACTCACCCTTCACCTCACAGCAACCACTCTCCATTTCCTCCAACTTTGCTTCTCTTCACTTCATCACCTAAACACCTAAACACTCCAAACTTATAAGAAGAGGAAGCTAGTGGTGTTGAAAGGAAAAGGTCCTAGAAGAGGTAAGTGACTTGGCTGCTTTAGAATAAAACCTTGAAGTGTAAGGAAGAACACTATGTTCATGCTTTCTATAAAGAAACATCTTTTTTTGAAAATGTTATGTTTTTAGCATATTCTAATAAAGTATTTCTTTTATTTTTCAGAACTCATATAAGCTAGCTAGGAAGATTGTAAGTATGTCTCTATTTTGCCTTTAGCCTTTTTAGTATATTTTTGAGTGAATGTGTTTGAATATGCTTGTATTGCTTGGTTTCTTGCTTTATATTGCCATGGTGTAACTATGCTGGTAGAAATACTATTTGAGTTATAATCCATCTAGAACCCATGTTCTTTCTTAAATAAAGAGTTATGATGTATTGATGATGTTGGTGGTTTTGTGAGAAAAGCATGTAAGCATGAAAATTGTTAAATCATTGAATGTTGGGGTAATGGGGGATGTGTCATATGAAGGCAATATCTTGATTTTAGTAGCAAATATCTTGCCTAATGAAATGCCATGCTAGGTTGAATATTTACAAAGTATTGGTAGAATCTAGCTACATTGTTCTTGAAAGATATTGTTATTATTATTGAGTGACGGTTGCTAAAGAAATGCATGCTTGTGGAAGGTCAGTTTGGAGGATTTCTTGGTGTGGAAATTTTGAGATTTTTAATTCCCTTTCATCAAATACTTGGTTGGATATTTTGGAGAAGTAAAAACATAGGGAGTGTGAGAATGACATGTATATTTTCGGTTTCATTTAGAGTACTCAAGTAGGGCACTAGTTTGGATGAGCTAAGGAAAGAAACACTAAACTTAAAGGCCATAGGGTTTCGGGTTGCCCACTTGTAAGGGTAGAAAATTGTTTTAAACATTGAACTAGGGCTAGAGAGTGTAAGGGAGATGAATGGAAGAAGAAAACTCCCAAGGGAGACAATGGGAGTCTCGGCCCAAACCCTAGGGGTGGAGGCCAAACACCCTATTCACCCTATTGTACTTTTTTAAGTGTTTTCATATGAGTATGAGTTAAGGAGAAGAAGGTTTTGAAGGGAAAATGACTAAATGTGTGTGCTCCGGTTCGCCTCGAGTTTTGCATAACAAAGTTAGTAGTTGCATGTCCCATACATAAGCACGAAAACCCATGTTTTGAGTCAAATAAATTTTCGAAATAAATGAATTAACATTTTAGAAGAACCCTAAAGGCTGGGATGGGGAAGTGTCCTAGTGGAATTCTCTGTTCACTCAGGAGTGACTAAATTGAGTGAAAACTCCTGGGTCGATGAAGAACAGTCGGCGAACCATGTATAGCTCCAAAAGGTGTCCGGAGCGCGGTCGTACCTCATGCTAGTGGGTGCCATAAAAAGCGATGTTGGCCTCGGCCTCACCATATGAAAAGTTTGTACTTGCTCGGAGAGAAAAGCCCAAGTGACGAAAAGCGCGAAAGGGCGCGAAACGTATTCACCTAGGTTGACTTGGTCGCCGGGTGTGATGATAACTAGCGGGGAGCACACGGTGCATAGGGGAACCGTGAGGTATCCAAAATATGAAGTCATGACGAAACGAAAAGGGCTTTCGGGCCGTATAGGATATGATAAGTGGCGCCTAAGATAAGAAAAGATGAAACGTTTCTGAACAAAGTGTCTCTTTGAAAGAATATGCATTAAAGAAGTTTTTGCTATGTGATTTTGAACAAGTACGCATTGGAAATTGAGAAAAAGAAAAGAAAGATAAATTTTTGTCATGAGCATATGCATCGGTCCCAGCATGAGTCCTATGTTACTGTATACGTATGTATTTGCTTGTTATTCATTTAACTATATGCTTAAAATGCTTTTTGTTAAAATGGTGATTTACTTGCTGAGATTTCTCCCGAAATCTCACTCCCCCTTTCTATGTCCTTACTATCCTTCCCTCTTAGAAATGATAGAAGTAATTGTAGGTGACGATGGCTCAACCGAGTACGATACCCTTGGTGATACCTTAGACCCTCAGGGACCCGATTGAGTCTGCCCTTGTGGGGCCAGTGACTCTGAACCTTCCGGGCCAATGGGAAGTGGAGTCACTGAAGATGGCGATGTATGATTCAGTCGGTCTGTACCCTACAGGGTGTTTTCTAGTATTAGGTGTAGATGAGTCCCTCCACCTGTGAAGTGTTTTTGGGACGCCCTCTAGGGCGATATGTGCAGTGGGGCCTAGCTTAGACTTGGATCGACTACACTGGGGCCAAAACCTTAAAAAAAATAAAGAAGGAACCCATTTATTGAACCCCATGGGCAATGTTAAGACCCACGGTATTTTATGACGCCCTTTACTTATGTATTTGGTAGAGCCTTGCCGATTGTGGGAAGTGCTATTTTGAATATTTGGACAAGGTCATGTAAATTTTGAAATTTGGACTATGTATGATATTTGTTTTGGGATCCAAAGCATAACCATGTGATGCATATTATGGAAGGATTGACCTTTTTCTTTCGCTACGAGAATCTTCACTTGATGTTTTTAGAAAAAAAAAAACAAACAAACAAACGTACATGTACGATATGACGAGGGGTGAACTTCCTTGCGTTGCTCATCCCCGACGTTTCTATTTGCGTGCGATCCCAAGCGTGGATTGGGGCGTTGACAACGGTGGTATCAGAGCAATTAAGTCTTTGGATAAAAAGCATAAATCCTAAGAAATGAAATCACATGGTATAGGATATGACCTCTTAGCTTTAGGCTTGACAAGTTTCAGAGGAATGGTTGAGAATGATGATAGTTGCAAAGATGATCAGAATAGAATACCGGAGTTTGGGTAACTCACGTGTAAATTCTGTACTTTCAGGAGAAGTATGGCAAGAGGAAAACAACGTGCTCCTACCCCAAGGCCCAGGGCACCTCCAGAAAGAGACGATCAGAATATTGGCAGTCCTACGAGGGGCGAGATGCCACTGATTTCTCCCCCTAGAACCAAAGAAAGGGAAGCACGGAATACACCAATGGATAGAGGACAGGCCATAGCTGAGGCAATCCGTCAGATGACAGAATTAGTAAAAACCCAAATGGAACAAGGCAGATGCCATCCACATACCGGCAGAGGAACGTCGGGCTGTACTTACAAAAAGTTCCTAGTCTACCGGTATCCGAACTTCGTGGGAACAGAGAGAGCTATGAAAGCGAACAGATGGATTATGGACTTGGAATGTACCTTCCAGATCAGAAGATGTACGAAAACCCAGAAAGTACAATATGCGGGACACCTGCTATAGGGAGAGGCTGGACTATGGTGGGATACAAAGAAGAAGCTACTAAAGGAGGAATTGGGAGAGAACATGGATCCCACCTAGGAACGCTTCAAGGTAGAATTTGACAACTGCTTCTTCCCTGAATCCATCAAACAGCATAAGGCCATGGAATTCGCCACGCTGGGACAAGGGGGCATGACAGTGAATCAATACGCTGTGAAAGTTATGGAAATGGCGTCAATCACTCCTCATTTGGTATCCACCGAGAAGATGCGAGCGAAGAAGTTCCAAGACGGGTTACAGCCAAGAATCCGTAACCAGGTAGCTTGCCTGCAAATTGAAATTTTCCAAGAATTAGTAAATGTAGCGGCTATCGCTGAGGCAGAGCAGAAGAGTTTGATTAACCAAGTACAAATGAACAAAAAGAGGAATTTTCCATATTCTTCTAGGAGGGACGCGGGCAAGAAAAGAGTTGTTTTTCCTACGGAAAAAGGTAAGGGCAAAATGACCGGGCCAAGAGTACCAGCATCCTCGCCGCCTTTCAGAACATATGGACGATCGCATTCGGGTGAGTGTCGAGTGGCGACGGGAGCCTATTTCCGATGTGGTCAAAAAAGTCTTAGAATCCGCGACTGTTCTCAAATGGTCGCTAGCGAGACTACGCTACCAGGAGAGAAATCAAAGACTTTCCTGAAAGCCAAAGAATAGGCCCTTACCCCGAGAGAAGTGGACATGGAAGATGAGGAGGCCATTAATGCAGGCATCATTACTGGTAAAAGACTCGACCTTGTCTTAATTTAAATTATGAAATGATTTTTGCTAGCTTGTTGATATTAGAAAATTTTATAGGGGAGATCATTTTGACATGTAATATAGTGTATGCATTGTTTGATTTTGGAGCAACGAGATCCTTCATCTCCTATAATTGCATGCGAAAGTGTAAGCTAGAAGTAGAACCCTTAGATCAGAAAGTACTGGTAGCCCTCCCGAACGAAAGAACGATAGGTTGCCAGCAGATAGCAAGGAACTGTCCTTTAGAGATTGCTGGGGTATGATTAGATGCCAACTTGATAGTTTTTCACCTATTGGAATTTGACGTAATACTGGGAATGGATTGGCTATCCAAGCATTTCACCAAGATCGACTGTCGCAAAAAGGAGACAACCTTTGAGCTGCCAGGAGAACAAGAGCTACGTTATGCGAGAAAGATGGCTAGCTCGGTTCCTTCTATTGTAACGGCAAGGAGAGCAGTCAAGAGTCTGAAAGGAGAGGCGAAAGCATTCTTGCTGATCTCCTCCAATGCAACAAAGGATACGAAGAGTATTGAAGAAATTCCAGTGACAAGATTTTCCTTAAGTATTCTCAAAAGCTTTGCTTGACTACTTCCAGATCGTGAGACGGAATTTACCATTGAATTGGAACCTACGACAGCTCCAGTTCATAAGGCACCATATCAAATGGTGCCAACGGAACTCAAGGAATTGAAAGTGTAGATAGAAGAGTTAATTTCAAAAGGATTCATATGACCTAACTCGTCGTCATGGGGAGTTCCATTATTATTTGTAAAGAAAAAGGGCACAACAATGAGGATGTGTATCGACTATAGAGACCTTAACAAGATCACTATAAAAAACAAGAATCTATTACCACGGATAGATGATCTGCTAGATCAACTACAAGGAGCAACGGTATTCTCAAAATTGATCTCAGATCAAGATATCATCAGTTGAAAATCAAGGAGCTGGATATACCCAAGACTGCTTTTCGAACTCGATATGGACACTTTGAGTTCTTAGTTATGCATTTTGGACTGACCAATGCCCTACTAGCCTTCATGGACCTAATGAACAGGATTTTTCGACAGTATCTAGATAGTTTCGTTGTGGTGTTTATCGATGACATCTTAATATACTCCCGGAATGATGAAGAACATCGAGAGCATTTAAAAACGGTGCTGAACACTCTGCAGGAGCATTAGCTATATGCCAAACTTAGTAAATGCGAGTTTTGGCTTCGAGAGGTTAAGTTTCTAGGTCATGTTATTTCCAGTAAAGGAGTGGTGGTAGACCTAGCAAAGATAGAAGTAGTGACAAAATGACAGAGACCGACGAACGCTCACGAAATACGAAGATTCCTCGATCTATTGGGATACTACAGGAGGTTCATAGAAGGATTTTCTAAACTGTCTGGTCCTCTGACGGCATTGACCAAGAAAAATGTCAAGTATGTTTGGAGCGACCAGTGCAAACAAAGCTTCCAAGAGCTCAAGAAAAGGTTGACGTCGGCACCAGTATTATCTCTGCCAGAATCTCACAATCCATATGTGATATTTAGCGACGCTTTAAAATGGGTTTGGGATGTGTCTTGATGCAGAAGGGATGAGTAGTTGCCTACGCATCCCGACAGCTTAAGGATCATGAACACAATTACCCTACCCACGACCTGGAATTGGCGGCAGTAGTGTCCGCACTAAAGATTTGGAGACACTACTTGTATGGGGAAATGTGTGAGATATATACTGATCACCAAAGCTTGAAGTACCTATTCAGTCAGAAGAATTTGAATATGAGACAAAGGAGATGGGTTGAGACGATCAAAGATTTTTAGTGTGAGATCAAGTATCACTCAGGAAAAGCTAATGTAAAGGCTGATGCGTTAAGTCGAAAGACGCGGACAGAACAGTCACCAATGCTGACCACTATGCAGGATATGCTGGTTGAGAATCGAAGTGTTGCTACTGGCAACATAGGAAATTGTATCCCTAACGGATGATGAAATACGGGAAGGCCAACGAAATGATGCTAAATTGGAAAAAGATCGACAGAAACTGCTCAAGGGGCAAGGGTCACCTCACTTTACAATATCAGATGATGGAACACTATACTTCAAAAAAAAGACAATGATACCAGATGATCCAGAGCTCAGAGAAAAGCTTATGAGGGAGGCACATAGCACCCCTTATATGGCTCACCTAGAAAGCACCAAAATATACCAAGACTTGAAAAAGAAATTCTAGTGAGAAGGCATTAAAAAGGATGTGGCTATGTTTGTAGCCAAATGCCCTTATGCCAACTGGTTAAGGCCGAACATCAACGTCTGGCTGGAATGTTATAGCCCTTACCAATTCCAAAATGGAAATGGGTGGATGTGTATATGGACTTCATAGTGGGATTTTCGAGAACATCGACAGGGAAGAATACAATCTAGGTAATAGTCGACAGATTAACTAACAGTGTACATTTCTTGCCAATAGCCAATACGAATTCCATGGAGAAGTTGGCACGAGTTTATGAGAAAGAAATAGTGCGCCTGCATGGCGTGCCTAAAACAATTGTTTCGGATCGAGACCCCAGATTCACATCTCATTTCTGGCAAAATTTACAAAAGATGATGGGAACGAACTTGAATTTCAGTAGTACCTATCACTCACAAGCTGATGGTCAAACGGAACGGACAATTCAAAACTTAGAAGACATGTTGCGAGCATGTGTACTAGACTCAAGTGACAACTGGGAAAGTCTTTTGCCTCTGGTAAAGTTTGCCTATAACAATAGCTTTCAAGCTACAATCCAAATGGCACCTTATGAAGCCCTGTATGGAAGAAATTACCGATCGCCTCTATACTGGGATGAAGTCGGCAAGAGTCGAGTATTAGGGCCTGAATACTTACAATAAGTTCGAACCCAAGTGGAATTGATACGAGAAAGAATGAAGATGGCCCAGAGCAGGCAAAAAAGTTACGTAGATAAACGTCGAAGACCTTTGAACTTCGAAGTCGGCAATTGGGTATATATCAAGATTTCACCAATGAAGGGAGTGACTCGATTTGGCAATAAAGGAAAATTGAGTCCTCGTTACATAGGCCCTTATGAAATTCTTGAGAAAGTCAAGACGGTGGCTTATCGTGTGGATTTACCCACAAGTTTACAAAGAATTCACAATGTATTTCATGTATCATCACTGAAAAAGAGTCTAAGTGAAAGACCGTGGATAGTTATGGACCCAGAAAGTATCGAACTACGTCCTAACTTAACATATGAAGAGTGGCCAACCCAAATTGAAGACTACAAAGAACAAGAACTGAGGAATCGAAAGATTTCGATGGTTAAAGTATTATGGAACAACTCCGCTTTTCAAGAAGCGACATGGGAACGTGAAGATCTTATGAGGGCTAAATACCCTCATTTATTTGCAAACAATTAATGCATCTATAGTCTTTTGCTTGAACCTTTTGTATCTTTTGGACAATGATGACGATGATATGTGTGTATATGTATGAATGTATGAGTGCCTTGTGATGATTATGTTTGTAATTGTTTGACTATTCCTTAGAATCATAGTGACTTGTGAAATTTTAATCAGGAGATGGCCCGAACTAAGAGAAATCCTCATATGTCAGTAGCCACCGTAGCTCAGATGAGGGAAAGAAGGGAAAGTAGACAAAGAATAATGCACAGAAGACGTGAAAGAATAAGAGTATAGGGATTAGGGCGTTCAGAACAATATGAGTGGCACCACACTCATATTATGAGTATGACTCGTAGAGAAGTACTTGTTCCTCGTCGAGTTATGCCTCACGAAGAGCGACAACCACCCAAAAGCTGGTTGAGAGTGGAGAGAAAACAATTACGTAGGATAATCCGGGTAGAGGCGAACGAACCAAATTTAGAGCCCTTGAACTTTTTCGATACCTCCGAAGACCGAATTAGACTAAGAGAAGAGGGAGTGCCTCGAGTGGAGATAGTGGAAGAAATTACTCATAGGTTGAACGAGTTGAGAGTAAACATATACTATGACCCGAACCTAGATGCTGTATTCTATCACTCCCAAGACTCTGTGACAGAGGAGGAAGACATACCCACCTATTCTTCATCAGAGGAATCTACGGCCACTAGCACAAGAGGTATATATATATGTGTGTGTGTAAAAAAAAAAAAACCCACCCTTTATTTGTCTTCTTGCTCATACCTTAGCGATTTCGAGGACGAAATCTTCTTTTTGGTGGGGGAGGATGTGACGACCCTGAATTTCTCGTACTTTACTTTTATTTAATTAAATATATAAAGTTTAGTAACTTAGGCCATTGAGCGGATAAAGCCTTAGAAGGTGGGCGTAGAAGTTGAAGGCCTTAAGGCCATAACAAAAGCTTTGGGCCTAAATGGGGGGAAGACAAGCCCATAGGTTCATGAAAGGAAATCTAATAGTCAACCCAAGCCCATGCTTGATGACACATGTTAAGTTAGGAGAAGTTTAGTAAGTTAAATCAAGATTAGTAGTTGAAAGAAGGAAAATACTAGTAAGTGAGGAAGTTGACTAGTTGTTTTGGTTGGAGAAAGGAAATAGAAGACTAAGATGGAATCTTCACATCATTTCCTACCTAGATAGGAGTGTGAGGCATAAGATTTTTGCCAAATAAGATCATCATGAGATCCTACCATATCTAGTCAAAAGATGCGGCAAGATTTGAGAAGATTTGGAGATGAGAAATGATAGAGGGGTTCGATGGGGGACTATGGCCGAATGCCTTATGGTTTTCTCACTAATATATTTTCCAAATCTATATGGAAGGGACATGTAGGATTTGTGTAAGAATAGATGAGACTTGATGTGTAAGAGAGTGTAAGAGAAAGACGACATGAGATGTGGATTGATGGACAAAAAGTGGGAGGAAAGAAATGGAGGGTTCGGGTATGGCTATAACCGACTCCCCCTCCTTTTGTTTGACATCCTTTTTGCTACCAAATCTAGGCTATGAATTTGTGTAAGAGTGAGAGGACAAACTTGTGCAAGACATGAAGTAATTGGTTGATTGATAGAGCATGTGATAAGAGGGAAATGAGGATAGGAAGAAGGAAGGGTTTTGGGTGAGGCAAGGGGTCCGAACCCCACTTGTGCATTCTCCCAAAAAGTGATCCTCAAATTCTTTGGAATGACCTATGAGATGATTTTTGTAAAAACAAGAAGTGATGTGAGATGATGGAAAATGGTTGGAATCCTTGAGAGAGAGGCTGGCCATGTGGAGAGATAGAAGAAACAAAATCTTCAATCTAGGATGAGCTATATTAGGGTTGATGTGATCAAGTGATGGGAGCCATTCAAAAGTCTTTCATGCCCGTCACATGTCACCCAAACTTAGAGGAATGAGTGGCCTAGAAGTCTAGGAAAGCCCCTTGGCCGAATGGCCTTGCTTCCTCACCCATTTGACTTGCTTCATTTGAACACACACACACACAACCCACTCACCCTTCACCTCACGGCAACCACTCTCCATTTCCTCCAACTTTGCTTCATTTCACTTCGCCACCTATACACCTAAAAACTCCAAACTTAGAAGAATAGGAAGCTAGTGGTGTTGAAAGGAAAAGATCCTAGAAGAGGTAAGTGACTTGGTTGCTTTAGAATAAAACTTAGGAGTGTAAGGAAGAGCACTATGTTCATGCTTTCTAAAAAGAAAACTCTTTTTTTTTTTAAATGTTATGTTCTTAGCATATTCTAATAAAGTATTTCTTTTATTTTCAGAACTCACATAAGCTAGCTAGGAAGATTGTAAGTATATCTCTATTTTGCCTTTAGCATTTTTAGTATATTTTTGAATAAATGTGTTTGAATATGCTTGTATATGCTTGTATTGCTTGATTTCTTGCTTTATATTGCCATGATGTAACTTTGCAGGTAGAAATACTATGTTGGTTAGAATCCATATCTAGAACCCATGTTCTTTATTAAATAAAGAGTTATGATGTATTGATGATGTTGGTGGTTTTGTGAGAAAAGCATGTAAGCATGAAAATTGTTAAATCATTGAATGTTGGGGTAATGGGGGATGTGTCATATGAAGGCAATATCTTGATTTTAGTAGCAAATATCTTGCCTAATGAAATGCCATGCTAGGTTGAATATTTACAAAATATTGGTAGAATCTAGCTACATTGTTCTTGAAAGATATTGTTATTATTATTGAGTGATGGTTGCTAAAGAAATGCATGCTTGTGGAAGGTCAGTTTGGAGGATTTCTTGGAGTGGAAATTTTGAGATTTTTAATTCCCTTTCATCAAATACTTGGTTGGATATTTTGGAGAAGTAAAAACATAGGGAGTGTGAGAATGACATGTATATTTTCGGTTTCATTTAGAGTACTCAAGTAGGGCACTAGTTTGGATGAGCTAAGGAAAGAAACACTAAACTTAAAGGCCATAGGGTTTCGGGTTGCCCACTTGTAAGGGTAGAAAATTGTTTTAAACATTGAACTAGGGCTAGAGAGTGTAAGGGAGATGAATGGAAGAAGAAAACTACCAAGGGAGACAATGGGGGTCTCGGCCCAAACCCTAGGGGTGGAGGCCGAGCACCCTATTCACCCTATTGCACTTGTTTAAGTGTTTTCACATGAGTATAAGTTAAGGAGAAGAAGGTTTTGAAGGGAAAATGACTAAATGTGTGTACTCGGGTTCGCCTCGAGTTTTGCATAACAAAGTTAGTAGTTGCATGTTGTCCCATGCATAAGCACGAAAACCCATATTTTGAGTCGAATACGTTTTGGAAAGAAATGAATTAACGTTTTAGAAAAACCCTAAAGGCTAGGACGGGGAAGTGTCCTAGTGGAACTCTCTGTTCACTCAAGAGTGACTAAATTGAGTGAAAACCCCTATGTCGACGAAGAACAGTCGGCGGACCATGTATAGCTCCAAAAGGTGTTCGGAGCGTGGTTGCTCCTAATGCTAGTGGGTGCCATAAAAAGCGGTGTTGGTCTCGGCCTCACTATATGAAAAGTTTGTAGTTGCTCGAAGAGAAAAGCCCGAGTGACGAAAAGCGCGAAAGGGCGCGAAACGTATTCACCTAGGTTGACTTGGTCGCCGGGTGTGATGATAACTAGCGGGGAGCACACGGTGCATAGGGAAACCGTGAGGTATCCAAAATATGAAGTCATGACGAAACGAAAAGGGCTTTCGGGCCGTATATGATATGATAAGTGGCGCCTAAGATAAGAAAAGATGAAATGTTTCTGAATAAAGTGTCTCTTTGAAAGAAAATGCATTAAAGAAGTTTTTACTACGTGATTTTGAACAAGTATGCATTGGAAATTGAGAAAAAGAAAAGAATGATGAATTTTTGTCACTAGCATGTGCATCGGTCCCAGCATGAGTCCTATGTTACTATATACGTATGTATTTACTTGTTATTCAGTTAACTATATGCTTAAAATGCTTTCGTTAAAATGTTGATTTACTTGCTGATATTTCCCCCAAAATCTCACTCCCTTTCTATGTCCTTACTACCTTTCCCTCTTGGGAATGATAGAAGTAATTGCAGGTGACGATAGCTCAGCCGAGTACGACCCTTGATAATACCTCAAACCCTAAGGGGCCCAATTGAGTCTACCCTTATGAGATCAGTGATTTTAAACCTTCCGGACTAGTGGGAGGTGGAGTCACTAAAGATGGCGATGTATGGTTCGGTCAGTCTGTACCCTACGAGGTGTTGTCTAGTATTAGGTATAGATAAGTCCCTCCACCTGGGACGTGTTTTTGGAATGTTCTATAGGGCAATATGTGAGGTGGGGCCTAACTTAGATTTGGATCAGTTTCGCTGGGGTCCGAACCTTAAAAAGATAAAGAAAGAGCCCATATATTGGACCCCATGGATAATGTTAAAACCCATGGTATTTTGTGACGCCCTTTACTTATGTATTGGGTAAAGCCTTCTCGCTTGTGGGAAGTACTATTTTGAATATTTGGACAAGGTCATGTAAATTTTGAAATTTGGGCTATGTATGATATTTATTTTGGGATCCATAACGTAATCATGTGATGCATATTATAGAAGGCTTGAACTTTTTCTTTCGCTGCGACAATCTTCACATGACGTTTAAAAAAAAAAAACAAACAAACGTACACGTACGATATGATGAGGGGTGAACTTCCTTGCGTTGCTCAACCCCGACGCTTCTATTCATGTGCAAGCCCAAGTGTGGATTGGGGCGTCGACAGGTATGGCTGGTACGTACCATATCAGAGCAGTGACCGATACAGAAATTAGGTATATTTCATACCGGCTCAGATTTCGGCCGTACCGACCATGTGTACCAGCCGGTACCAGATTTCAGAATTTTACTTTTTTTTTCATTTCTTCCTATTTTTTTATCCTAATTTAGATTAGATTATTTACATATATATGTATATATATAATTTAATCATATATTGACTATTATTTTGAAATATAATTTTTATATATTTTTATATATATAATTTTTTTTATGTATAGACTATTCTAAAATGGTACCGGTACTGAAATATATCGTTCTAGTACCTTGACTGGTATTCTCACCAGTACATTATTCAAAATATTGATATGTACTTACATCATATTTGTTGAATTCAAGGTTTCAAGTTTCATATAAATCTACACATGGATTTTGATGATAACAAATGAATTCAAAGAATAAAGGAGTTTCAAACTCAAGTTGTCCACACAATAGAATCAAGCACATCAAGGAAGCAAGCATGAGCAAGAAGGGAATAAGTTCACATTAAAATCATAGAGTAATTTTGTAAATCTCTTAAAAATTCAAAATTAGGATTAAGGCTCAAAATTAATATTTTATCATAAAGCATTAAAATATATTTTCCACATGTGCATGAATATTTTGAAAATTAAATTTGAAAATTTTGAAAGATGATTGATTGTCATTTTTCACATGTGCATGACATGATTAAAGATTTGAATTTTGAAAATATTAAGATGCTTGATTGTCATCTTTCACATGTGCATGACATGATTAAAGGTTTGAATTTTGAAAATATTAAGATGATTGATTGTCATCTTTCACATGTGCATGTTTTATTTGAATATTTTCAAAAGTGGTGGATGCTTTTCTTGACTTATGCAAAAGGTAGATGTCTTTATTTGAAAATTTTGAAAAGTAAAATGTGCTCCTTTTGTCATATGCAAAAAGTAAAAGATTATGTTTGAAATTTTTGAAAAATAAAGTGTGCTCCTTTTGTCACATGCAAAAAGTAAAAATATTAGATTTGAAATTTTTGAAAAGTAAATGATGATGTTTTTGACATGGGAATCTTTTCAAATTTGAAATTGAAAACTCATTTGCCTATAAATAGCTCACTTGAGTTTTGCAAAATTCACAACAAGAGCTTACACATCTATTGCTAAGTTTTGCATCATTTCTTCAAAGCTCTCATTCTCTCTTTTCTAAAGTTTTGAGCCTTAATTCTTGTTCTTGTTGAGAGAGATATAGGTTGTGCTATATTGTTTCTATCTCACTCATCGAGGAGTGTACTTTGATAGTCTACCTACTATCAACTCTTGTATTTGTAAAAGGGTGTGTATAACCCTTGTGTGTGTAGAAGGTGTTCTACACGGAGAATAGTTAAATCACCAAGTGTGAGGTGATTGGAAGTGTAGAAGGTGTTCTACACGAGGAATAGTTAAATCACCAAGTGTAAGGTGATTGGAAGTGTAGAAGGTGTTCTACACGGATTCTTTGGAGCGGTGCTGCTCAAAGGTGTAATAGGTTTCTATCTCCACCTAAAGGAGATTGAATAGTGGATTTGGGAATCCTCAAGAGGTAGCTTGAGGCGAGGACGTAGGCAGTGGGGCCGAACCTCGTTAACATACTGAGTTTGCTTCTCTCTTACTCTTACTATTTATATTTATTATTGTTTCATATTTTGTTTATATTTTATATTATATATTTGATTTATAATTGTTATTTTTTTTAAATACAACTCAATTCACCCCCCCTCTTGTGTTAGTCATCTGGGCAACAATTGGTATCAGAGCTAGTTGACCTGTACTGTTCATACAGGCAGATCACTCATGGGAACTCTCACTTGTGACTGTGTCACCGAAGCAAGACTCTCCGACTATGGGTGACAGTGCACCGGTAGAGATGGTGGCCGACTAGTCTGGTAGGTACAGTTGTTAGGTGACATAGGTGCGGCCTATGGTCAGTAACAATTGGTATCAGAGCTAGAGCTCTATTATAAGATTAACTATCTTTTGAGTTAAGATTTTATGGCTAACATTGCAGCATCATTTGGTGAAGGTCAATCTAGCAGTCGGCCTCCACTCTTTTGCGGAGACAATTACTCATTCTGGAAAGTTAGAATGAGAATATTCCTTCAGGCTCAAGGTCGAGAAATCTGGAAATGCATTGTAAATGGACCTTATATTCCAACAAAAGTGGTTGATGGAGTAAAGGTCAAAAAGGAAGAAGAAGAGTTTAATCGTGAAGACGATAGACTTTATACTTTGAATTTAACTGCTATGAATTTATTATATAATGCTCTCAATGATAATGAATTTAATAGAGTAATGACTTGTGCTGCAGCAAAGGAAATTTGGGATAACTTGGAAGTTACTTATGAAGGAACTTCTCAAGTCAATGAATCAAAAATTTATATTCTTACTCATGAATATGAAATGTTTAAGATGAATGATGATGAATCTATTTCTAGTATGTACACTCGTTTTACTAACATCATAAACAGTTTGACAGCTCTTGGCAAAATTTATTCCAAAGTGGAGATAGTAAGAAAAATTCTCAACTCTCTACCAAAACGTTGGGAATCAAAAGTGACAGCGATTCTTGAAGCTAGAGACCTCAAGAAGCTCGAAGTGAATGAACTCATCGGGTCACTTATCACCCATGAGTACACATTGAAAAGAGGAGAAGAAGAAGGAAAGTCAAAGAAAAGCTTGGCACTTAAAGCTGTTCCACATGAAAGTGAAAGTGATGAAGATGAGGAAAATGACGACAAAGATGAAGAAATTACGATGATAGTAAGAAGAATTCAGAGGTTCTTAAAGAAAAATAAAACTCCTCCAAGGAAATCCTTCAATAAGTTTTCCAAGAAAGATTCAGGTAAAAATGACACTTTAATTTGTTATAAATGCAATAAACCTGGTCATATCAAGCCAGATTGTCCTCTGCTAAAGAAAGATCAAAACAAAGGCAAAAAAGCAATGAAAGCTACGTGGGATGATGATTCAAGTAGTTCAGATAGTGAAGCAAGCAATGGAGAATCAGCAAATCTTTGTCTTATGGCTAAAGATGACATTGAGGTAACAAATCTTGATAATATTGAAGATCCTTCATATGAAG
Source organism: Platycarya strobilacea (assembly GCA_036898215.1). Taxonomy (NCBI): domain Eukaryota; kingdom Viridiplantae; phylum Streptophyta; class Magnoliopsida; order Fagales; family Juglandaceae; genus Platycarya; species Platycarya strobilacea. The sequence continues at coordinate 16,059,708 of CM072547.1, forward strand.
AATTGCAAAATGTTTTAGAAGAGGTATATGAGGAATTTGAAAAATTGGGTATCAAGTATACTGTTTTGAAAAAGAAAAATTCTTCTTTAACAAACGAAATTGATATTTTAAGAAAAGAAAGTATTGTTTTGAAAGATGAAAATCTTGAGTTGAAGAAAAATAAAACTGATTTAGAAAATATTATTGAAAACTTTACGAATGGAAAAAGAAATTTTGAAAAACTTCTTGGTAGTCAAAGATGTGTTTTTTATAAGGCAGGCTTGGGATATAAGCCAAAACAAAAATACAAATCTTATAAAAACTTCTTTGATAATCCTTCTACATCAAAATCCAATATTCAAAATTCTTTTCATAAAAATAATTTTGTTAAAAAAGGATACTATTATAATCACTCAAGTTCTTCATATATGTCACATGCTATTTACAATTTTTGTAATAGAAATGGTCATAATTATTTTGCTTGTCCTATTAGAAGAAAACATACAATGACTATTAGGGCCATATGGGTACCTAAAAATCTTATTTCTTCTAATACTAATAAATAAAGGACCCAAAGAACTTGGGTACCAGGAATTGTTTTTAATTGCTTTTGTAGGTATGCATGAAGTATTCTACAGGTAAAAATAAATGATTTTTAGATAACGGATGCTCAAGATACGTGATAGAAGACAAAACTAAATTCATTGACTTCACTTCTAAAGAAAAAGGATGTGTGATATTTGGAGACAATTCAAAAGGGAAGATCATGGAAATAGAAGGACATATCATCAAGACTTAGTACAAGATGCAACCAAATAGTGGAAACATGTGAAAGATCATCCAGCGGAATAAATTCTAGGAGAACCTTCACGAGGTGTAAGTACTCGATCATCTCTTAGAAATATTTGCAATCATACTGCTTTTTTATCTCAGATTAAACCTAAAAATATTAATGAAGCACTTCTTGATGAATCTTAGATTCTAGCTATGTAAGAAGAGTTTAATCAATTTGAAAGAAATGATGTTTGAACACTTATTCCTAAACCCAAAAATCATACTATTATTGGAACAAAATGGGTTTTTAGAAACAAGAAACATGAGTTCGGAGTCATTACTAGAAATAAAGCTCGACTAGTGGTCCAAGGTTTCAATCAAGAAGAATGAATCAATTATGATGAGACATATGCACCAGTCGCAAGATTAGAAGCTATTCGAATGCTACTTACATATGCTTGTTATAAAGATTTCAAACTTTTTCAAATGGATGTTAAAAGTGCTTTCTTAAACGGTTTTATAAATGAAGAAGTATATGCTGAACAACCTCTAGGTTTTGAAAATCATATTTCTCTAAATCATGTTTTCAAACTCACAAAAGTACTATTTGGACTCAAACAAGCTCCTAGAGCGCGGTACGAGAGATTCAGTAGTTTCTTGATTGAAAAAGACTTTTTAAGAGGAAAAATTGATACAACTCTTTTCATTATATACGAAAATGATGATATTCTTTTGATTCAAATTTATGTTGATGATATAATATTCGGTGCTACTAATGAAAATATGTGCCAAGTTTTTGCTAAGACTATGCAGGAAGAATTTGAAATGAGCATGTTGGGAGAGCTTATATTCTTTCTCGGATTGCAAATTAAGCAAGCAAAAAGTGGGATATTCATCAATCAATCAAAATATATTAAAAAATTGTTAAAGAAGTTTGGGATGGAATGTGCTAAGGAAACTGGAATACCAATGAGCCCATCCACTAAACTTGATAAAGATGAATCCGGTAAACTAGTTGATTCGAAGGTATATTGAGGTATGATTGGTAGCTTATTATATTTGACAGCCAGTAGACCAGATATTATGTTTAGTGTATGTTTATGTGCACGTTTTCAATCATTTCCAAAATAATCTCATTTGATTGCAGTCAAGCGGATTTTTAGATAGTTTGCCAGTACCATTGACGTAGAGTTATGGTATCCTAAACACACTTCTTTCGATCTTATTACTTATTCAAGTACAGATTATACTAGTTGCAAAGAAGATCGAAAAAGCACTAGTGGAGCATGTCATTTCTTAGGTCATGCACTAGTTTCCTGGTTTAGTAAAAAATAAAAAATAAAATTCTGTTGCACTATCTACTACTGAGGCAGAATATGTTGCTGCGGGTAGTTGTTGTGCTCAAGTTCTTTACATGAAGTAACAACTTGAGGATTTTAAACTTATGTACAATCACTAAGTGCTATAAATTTTTCGAAGAATCCAATACGACATTCTCAGACCAAACATATTGAAATTAGATATCATTCTCTTAGAGATCATGTGCAGAAGAGCGATATTGTATTAGAATTCACTAGTACACATGATCAATTGGCAGAAATTTTCACAAAACCCCTACCAGAAGATAAACTATGCATAATTAGAAGATAAATAGGAATTATGCATGTCATGAATATCTGCTAGATACTTTTATTCCATTATCTCAAATGACCTACAGAAACTTGAGACGTTTAGCCTCATCATTCAAATGCATTTGCTCCTCATAAATCATCATGCCATCCTTGTCTAAAGGATTAGGCAATCGAAATGCAGAGACGGGTAAGGACTTTAAATCCTTATTCTGTTGTTTTAAGTCTACTATTTTTTTGTTAGACTCTTGAACAAGTCGTTGAAGAATATCGATCTTCTCATTAAGCTTCTCTATCTCGCGGGTTTTGGACTGCAACCGAGTAGAAAAAGCAACAATGGAAGATGAGTATCGAGTCCCGAGACCCACAAGCTCGTAAATGGCATCATGATCTGATTTATTATCCAAATCAGTGTTTTGCTGCTTCATGGCACTTACGACAGATGCAGAAATAGATTGATCACGAGAAGCACTGAAGGAGAATTGATGAGCCATTAAGATTTTGTAAAGTGAGAATGAAGATGAACTACAACAATGAAAAGAAGATTTGATGTGGATTAGATAAAACCAAGGATTGCTTTTATAAAGATGGCAATAAGTAGAAAACAAACTGTCATCTCTTCAAATCTTACTTAGTCAAGATTACAAGATATGCCGGATGCATATTGTCAAAAGTTACCTAACTAAGCTAGCGAGATTAATTATAATTGCCCCTGTTTCTCTCGTGAAACGCTGCCATTATCTGCTGATGTTGACTCTGTGCTTGAACTCTTACTCGTTCTGATTCCTCTATTTGAAGTTTCAAAACACGAGCTAATTCCGTCAAATCTTTATTTTCTTGCTTTAACCTTTTATTCTTTCTGCCTTTATTTGCAAGCTTTTGATGCAGAACAGATATTTGATTGTTAAGTCGATCAACTTCATTTGCCCTCGCTAGTAATCTCCGAGACATGGTCATAACAGAGGCCGCATATTGAGCACTGAGAGTTCTTGATGCTGCAACAATCTCAGAATCAGTTCTATTTGAAAAATGCATTTCTGCTTCTATCATGGTGTTGACAACCTCATGAGATAAAATGATTGGTTGAGACGGTTCCTGATTCAAATCAGGAAGATTATCAGACGAAATTTTTTCCGTCATTCTATCGTTATGAAAAAACAGAATTTAGGTCAAGAAGCGATATTTTTTTTGGTATCCGATAGGTGAAAATGATTTTTTTATAGAAACTCAGAGCCTTCAAACCCGTTTGTCAACAACATCAGACGATTGATTTAAATCTGCTTTCGCACTGACTGTTAGAGTTAGGCCTCCAACCTTTACAGGTTTTGTCAGATACGCGTGGCTGTACACCGAATTGCCAGAGTTAGACTTCCAACATTTGCAGGTTTTGTCGGACATGCATGGCTCCGCACCGCATTGCTAGAGCTAGGCCTGCAGCTTTTGTTGTCTTTGTCAGACACGAATAATTTTAATTATTCAACTTCAAATCTCTGGAACATCTAATTCGTCAATAACATCAAGCGGATTTAAATCTTCTTCTGCACCGAGATGATAAAATTCGGCTTCAACCTTTGCAGGTTTTGTCGAGCACGGATGGTTTCAATTATTCAGCTCTTTACAAAATCTCCTTCTGCACCGAATTACCGAAACTAGGCCTCCAGCCTTTGCAGGTTTTGTCGAACGCGTGTAGCTACACACCGAATTCTCTACAGTCTCTACTAACGCAACGTTTTATTTATCTATTGGTTATTGTAGGAATATATCTTATTGAACTAATTATGATTCCTTTTTAATGATGCCAAAAGGGGGAGAAGTTTTAGACTAGAACATTAACATTGTTTAAATTGCTAAACTTGTTATATATGCTTGGAATTATATTTATATTTTTGCTTGAAAAACTAACGCACATTCTCAGGGGGAGCTTAAGTATTCATACAGGTTTCAACTTCTATCAAGCATTTGTCATCATCAAAAAGGGGGAGATTGTTGAATTCAAGGTTTCAAGTTTCATATAAATCTACACATGGATTTTGATGATAACAAATGAATTCAAAGAACAAAGGAGTTTCAAGCTCAAGTTGTCCACACAATAGAATCAGGCACATCAAGGAAGCAAGCATGAGCAAGAAGGGAATAAGTTCACATTAAAATCATAGAGTAATTTTGTAAATCTCTTAAAAATTCAAAATTAGGATTAAGGCTCAAAATTAATATTTTATCATAAAGCATTAAAATATATTTTCCACATGTACATGAATATTTTGAAAATTAAATTTGAAAATTTTGAAAGATGATTGATTGTCATTTTTCACATGTGCATGACATGATTAAAGGTTTGAATTTTGAAAATATTAAGATGCTTGATTGTCATCTTTCACATGTGCATGACATGATTAAAGGTTTGAATTTTGAAAATATTAAGATGATTGATTGTCATCTTTCACATGTGCATGTTTTATTTGAATATTTTCAAAAGTGGTGGATGCTTTTCTTGACTTATACAAAAGGTAGATGTCTTTATTTGAAAATTTTGAAAAGTAAAGTGTGCTCCTTTTGTCATATGCAAAAAGTAAAAGATTATGTTTGAAATTTTTGAAAAGTAAAGTGTGCTCCTTTTGTCACATGCAAAAAGTAAAAATATTAGATTTGAAATTTTTGAAAAGTGAATGATGATGTTTTTGACATGGAAATCTTTTCAAATTTGAAATTGAAAACTCATTTGCCTATAAATAGCTCACTTGAGTTTTGCAAAATTCACAACAAGAGCTTACACATCTATTGCTAAGTTTTGCATCATTTCTTCAAAACTCTCATTCTCTCTTTTCTAAAGTTTTGAGCCTTAATTCTTATTCTTGTTGAGAGAGATATAGGTTGCGCTATATTGTTTCTATCTCACTCATCGAGGAGTGTACTTTGATAGTCTACCTACTATCAACTCTTGTATTTGTAAAAAAGTGTGTATAACCCTTGTGTGTGTAGAAGGTGTTCTACACGGAGAATAGTTAAATCACCAAGTGTGAGGTGATTGGAAGTGTAGAAGGTGTTCTACACGAGTAATAGTTAAATCACCAAGTGTAAGGTGATTGGAAGTGTAGAGGGTGTTCTACACAGATTCTTTGGAGCGGTGCTGCTCAAAGGTGTAATAGGTTTCTATCTCCACCTAAAGGAGATTGAATAGTGGATTTGGGAATCCTTAAGAGGTAGCTTGAGGCGAGGACGTAGGCAGTGGGGCCGAACCTCGTTAACATACTGAGTTTGCTTCTCTCTTACTCTTACTATTTATATTTATTGTTGTTTCATATTTTGTTTATATGTTATATTATATATTTGATTTATAATTGTTATTTTTTTTAAATATAACTCAATTCACCCCCCCTCTTGTATTAGTCATCTGGGCAACAATATTAATTCTATTTCGCAACTGATATAAGTAGGAGGAAATATTGTAATTTATTAATGTGGATTAAGCGTCTATGAAGCTCGGTCTAGAACCTAATAGAGAGATAGATACGCTATGTAAGTTCAACAATATTTATTAATGTTTATATAAATTTATTAAACAACATTAGGTCTTTAATAAATACAAATTATGAAGAATCTTAATCCAAGTTATAAAAATGATTTTTCAATTTTTTGTAAAAAAGTTAGATCAATCTCAACTACTTCATGCATTTCAACCTAAATAGTTAAACCTATCTCAACTTACAAAATTAAACTCATTTTAGTAGAATTTATAAAATATTATTATTTACAACTCAATTTAACTTAATTCAACTTATACCTAATAGAGAGATAGATACGCTATGTAAGTTCAACAATATTTATTAATGTTTATATAAATTTATTAAACAACATTAGGTCTTTAATAAATACAAATTATGAAGAATCTTAATCCAAGTTATAAATATGATTTTTCAATTTTTTGTAAAAAAGTTAAATCAATCTCAACTACTTCATGCATTTCAACCTAAATAGTTAAACCTATTTCAACTTACAAAATTAAACTCATTTTAATAGAATTTATAAAATATTATTATTTACAACTCAATCCAACTTAATTCAACTTATCTTAATATCTAAATGCAGCCGAAAAATCTAAAAATATGATAAGTTGTGGCAATCATAATAGAAACGATGTAACATACATGAGACATTATCCTCTATAAATCCCACACCCCTGCACCACTTAGAAAGACGCTGATGTTGCCTCGAGTCAAACAACCGTGGAGTTGATTTTCCCCTTTTTTTCGGGTAATAATACCCTTATGAATTTTAACTACCGGTGTACTACCAAGCCAGAGTAGTACTGCTAGGTACACCACAACGAGCAGAACCATTGGGAGAACAAAACTCGAAATGGGAGGAAAAGCGAGTAGAACCATTGGGAGAGAACAAGCGCTAGAGAGAAGAGAGAATCGAGTGGCACGCAAGAGAGAAGAGACTGCCGTTGTTGGAGTCAGTCTGAAGGTCTGCCGTCATAGGAGGAATATGGCATTCGAGTTTGTCATCGGAGGAGGAAGAGGGCATACAAGTTAGACCCGCGACAGAGAGAGAGCTTTCAGTCGATCCTGTGGGTCTGCCGTCATTGGAGAAAACTCTATTCCGAGGGTCTGCTGTCGTCAGAAGAATCGAGCATTGAGCATTGTCTTAGGTTTTTTCATTTAGAACCCTCGTTTTAACAGATTTTTTTTAGCACACGCTATTTAATGTATAACTGTCATTTGTCTATTTTTGCATCCATTATAAATAAGCCATTTGGGTAGGAATAACTTGAATCTGTAAGCCCCTTGAAAATCATGGCAAAAGTTGGTTTAATGAACCATTGAAAATCATATCCTGTTCTGAGTAGCGGATGTAGCTATATATTTGTTTGAAGTAACTTTTTTATGATTTGTTTCCTTGGAGTTAGGGTGGCTTGGCATTTGGTTCCTTAGAATTTTCCTTAGAGTTAGGGTATCTATATATTTGTTTGAAGTAGCTTTTAGCCCTGAACTGTATTGGACTAATATGCTAATGTTTTATCATGCAACTTTGATCTACTAAATTGTTGCATGCCTTTCTTTGCTTGGATATTTAAATTGCTGCATGACTAATCTGATACTAATATGCTAATCTGATACTAAATTGCTGCATGACTAATCAGTAACTCAGTGATATAATTATCTTAAAATATCAGATTGGAAGATGTTTGTTATGAAGTGCAATGTAATACCTCAGTTTCTTGTATTGTTAAGTTGGATCGTATGCATGATATGACAACTTTTTGGTTTGTTGCAATATTTGACACATGAATTATTTTTTTGTTATAAACTGCAGGGCACAGTTTTTTGATTTGGCAGTTTCACTTATTGTATTGTTAAGTTGAGTTGTATGCATGATATCATAACTTTTTGGTTTGTTGCAACAAAATGAAGCTTGTATTGTTAGTTTTTTTTACATTGTTTCAGAAACACTCTCAACATGGAAAGTGTAATATTCAGCTTAGTTTTTGTTGGGTTTAATATTTACATGAGATTAAGATTTGTATATTGGCATTATGATCGTATTTTTACAGATGCAATTTCCTTTGGATGGATCACAACCGGTTGATATTGGGTTGGATGGATCACAACCTGATATTGGGTTTTAGGAGCTCTTAACAAATTTAGACTGATGGATGAGATATATTTTGAGGGTTTTTTTGGAGGACTGGTTGTAAGTAAGATCACGAAGATAGTGATTTGAACATAACAACAAAGTGTGTTTTGATGTTCTTGAGGCATAAGATATCACAAGGGTTCACAAACTGTGTTTTGATGTATCTTAGTATTTTGAAAGTTTAAATATGTCATAAACTGGGAAAGCAATGAATTAAGGAGATCTGAAAGTTTGAATCTTATTTTTCATGTTGTTTCATTTATCGACTTATGGAACAATCAGCTGATCTTGCCGAATAGGATACTCAATCATCAATTTGAGTGTTGGAATATAACTTGTGTTATTTAGCTTTGAAATAACAAGCATTTTGTTTATCCATTAGGACTTATTTAGCATTTTGAAACAGCAAGCATTTTGTGGGTTGGAAGATCATTTTGTTTATCTGTTAGGATCTTAGAGCACCTAACAATAACTACCAAAAAACAGAGCACACCACTCAGAACAGAGTACTCAGAGATCAATAAATCCAAATACAAATACGCATAGCAATTATTTGTCTAGCAAGATAAAAATACAGATACATTCTTTAAGGTGTTCATTTGTCTAGCATAGCAACTCTTCAGATACACACTACAAGTAACTTCTAACACTAATCTAAAATCACTTATAGGCTACCAAGTAACATGCTACAACAAATGCAATAGCCCAATAAATTCGTCGACGTAGTGTGCGTGCTCTTTCAGCCTCACGTACAACGTGCACAAACTCTACATTTCTATTGGATAGCACCAACTTGATTTTAGTCACTCTCTTTCGTATATGAATCTCCCTTCTTTTGATATCATTAAGTATCTTCTTCAGCTCTCTAATATTTTTTAACAATTTAATGTCAGTTTCTTGAAAATCCGACATTCTATATTGATCCCCCTCTACCCACTAGAAATATCTGCAATATGGTAACCCTTGGGACAAGATATATATTTAAGAAAAAATTAAATGCAAATAACATTAAATGTTTAACTAAACATGAATTTAGTTACCTTAGTATTGTACTTTGAGCTAACTGTCCTCCAGTTTTTGGTGTATTTGCGTATTTCACTTGGGCCTCAACCTCACAGAAGTATTAATGTTGATCCAGAGTTTGTTTAGCAAATGATGAAGAAGACGTTGTCGTAGATGATGACATATTCTTATCAGATGGAAGTAACATGTAATGAAACAATAAAATGAAAGATGGCAGTGACAACCCTTAATCTATACACTAACAACCCAAGACTCTGACAAATTTGACCAACAAAGACATTACTAATTAATGCCAGCATGCATGGCACCAAAAGCAACAGATATTAACTTCCGTGCAAGCCGTTCAGCTTTTAGTTGAGGAAATAATAACATAAAATTCATAGCTCTCTAAGAGGAACAATAGATCGGATGCTGCAATACAGGACATAATAAGTACATAATATACTCGTAGCATTTCTAAGAGGATAGGGACCATATATGTAGGAGAATTCCGGGACCTTCCAAAAACATGCAAACCCGGTCATTTTAAAGTAGAAAAAGAATAGAACTCTAGAGGAGCTGCATAAGGAAACCTCACTATTGGGAGCAGGATTTAGAGTTCTTTAGACCATATGGTAGATATGCAATGTTTGAATACAAGTTAAACCATCAATATGCTTTAATATGCACTTTTAATCTTAATGATCGAATCTTAGAGATTGTGCATATTGAAACCTATTAATTATTGTACAAAAAACCCCAAGCTCATTTGTTTAAATATTATTCTTATATTTCTTAATATAAGGTGTTCAACCTAATCATGTCAAAATCTTGATCTAAGGAGTCTTGTCTTACAAGTGTCTGATGATAATAGGACCATTTGAGATCTTGTCAATTAATTCTCGTTTTAAAAGCCAATTGAAAAGAAGATGCGGATGTTAGCCAAGCATTTTGGTCAAGCATCAGTGGAATTGTAAAACCCAGCAACTAAGGATATTGACATGCCTAACAACCAACAAAGATTCCTCAATTAGAGTTAACAGTAATAGATGGTCTTTAGACAGTCAATTCACCATTTAGAGTTCACATCTGCTGCACTAACAGATGTGAACTCTAAGACCTAATTTATTTTCAGAGATGAAATAGGATGAGATGAGCTAAAATTTAAAAAAAGAATAAAATATTGTTGTCATATATTTTTTTAATATTAGTTATTGTTGTCATATATGTTTTGAGATAAAATTTCTTATTATATTGTTTATGGGGATTTAAAGAAATGTAACGATGAGTTTAAGATATGTTTTAGATTTTTTATTTAATTCTCGTAAGCAAACCAGACCTAAATGCACCAAATATTCCAAAAAATTGGTAAGGGTTTCTAAAACGAAAAATAAAAAATCTAAGCACCAAAATTGACCAGAAGAAAAAGAGAAGAAGAAGAAGATGAAGAAGAAGAAGAAGAAGAGTTTTAGTTGTACCTCATTGATGTGAATCCGAAATCGGGTTGGGGTGCCACAAATTTAAATTCGGGTTGGGATACTGCCAAATTCAATCTAGGGTTTTGCTTGACTATGTAGAAATTTGAAATGGATGGGGAGAGCTCTACTGAAATCAGATATAGGGTTTTTGTTTTGGCTTAGTCGAAATTTAAAGTGGAGAGGGAGAGGCGTGCGAAAGGGTGGGGGCGAGCTATGCTGAAATCGGGCATAATAAAATGCCATATTTTATTTAGGCATGATTTGCTTAAAGGATAAAATTCAAAATTCAAAACACATTTCAAACTCAGTATTATATTTTTTCAAATTTCTATACGAAATATAATAAAAACTTAAACTTTTTTAAATTCTAAAACACATTTTTCAAATCCCAAAATAAAATTAATATTAAAATAATATATTACAATAATATATTTTTTAAAATTTTTATCTTATCTCTTCTTTAAAAATAAATTAGGCCTTAATCACGTCAGCAGATGTGTATGCAAGTACTCCCAGCTCATGTACAACAAGCATTTCTCAAGCCAAAGTGACTTTATATTTTCATTTCTTCTCAGCATCTTGCTCTGCCATCTGAAGCATATGTTTTGATAATGTGATTTGATTGACCTTCTCAAAATGTCTATCCCAGTTTTAAACTTTCATTTTTCTTTTGAATTCAAAATCACAAATCTCAGACCTTTTTCCTTTCATTTTTGCCTATAATCTTCTACCTGATGCTTTATATTTCTCTTTCTCAAAGTCGCACGCCTCCCTCCCCAGCCTCTCCGTCTCACTTCTACTTAGAACTAAAAAATGGAAACAATCTCAAAACTTCACTTTTATTTCTTGCAGGAATCGAGTGCAGAACTCTATTTCTAACCTCGCATGGCATGGCGTGGCATAGGTATGAAGTGTTTATTAATATGCCTACATGCTTCTCTCTTACTCTGTATGCCCCTCTCTCTCTCTCTCTGATTTTCACTTCTCTATTTCTGGCATGGAGTGGGTATGAAGTGTTAGTTTCTTGTTTCTATTTTTGAGTGAATTTTGATCTCTGATTCATGACCGTGAGTGATTATTTTATGAGCTTTAAATGATAAGTGGGGTATCGAATTTTTTCCAATTTTATTTCCTTCAAGGCCACTTGTTTGTTCGCTAAGGAGCATTAGAAGGAAAGTTCATTTCGGATATTTTTCTGGGTTTTCCAGTGGACGTAACTGTCTAATTTACATAATTTCTATTAGAGACCGAAAAACTTAAACCAAAGCAAAGAGTTTATTGTAAATATTTTCTTCTCTAGACAATAGAGGAAATGAAATACTTGTTGAACATTAGAATTTATTTTATCATTTTTTTTATATGGAGATGAAATTATCATGTTTCTTATACCTCGTTTATGATCCCATTTGATTGTGCGAGTGAAATTGGCTTGTGAGGTTGGTTTTTTTTTTTTAATGCTACATACAAACCTCATGTGGAGACCACTCATACAAGCCCGTGTCTTTAGAACTTTTTAAAGTTATACTAATATTCTTGTTAAAATAATATTTTCCCTTTTTTATCCCTATATATTAATAGGACTGTACATGCAGTCTCTCACTCAGAAGTATAAATATAATTTCTCTTCTTTCTTTATTGCTTGTTTTTAAAAAATTCCTATAGGCATTTTGCAATAGATATTTAAAATAAATGACATTATGTTGTTATGGCATTTGTCTTTACATTTACTTAGTTTTTCAATTTAAGTTTCAAGTGGCAAGATGCTTGTAACTAGATGTTTTATTCTAGATTACACCAAACCTCCTCAAATTTCTTCTTTTACGGAGATGGACAAGAAGTTGAGAAGTTTTTGCAATGTTAGAATAATGTCTAATTATGGGCCTCATTTGATTGCTTATTTTGTATTTTATATAAATGGGTTAGATATATATAGCTCATAATAGTTCTTTGGTTAAATTTAATATGTTGAGTGATCATTCGAGATTTTTGCACCTTAGTATATAGGATTATATACTATTTAATGTGATAAATTATGTATGTAGGTCTGAAATTTTAAGGATTTTATTTTAGAATTTTCCTAAATCCTATTGGAATTTGAGTCTTTAATGGGAGGACTTCAAAATTTTCTATATATAGATATATATATATATATATATATATATAGCTAGGTCTCATCTTCTCTCCATGTGTATCTATTGACTTATCCCATTGAATACTAATATTTTTGTGAGGAGTAAAGAAGGGGAAGATTTGGCTATTAATATTTTGAAAGTACAAGAATCACTTTCAAGATCATGTACCAAGTATTTTTCTAAATTGTAATTTGTTAATGTGATTTTTATTTTTAACATGATTTATATTATATCTCATAATTGGTATTAGAACCAACATGCTAGAATTAGAATCCTTCATATTTTACGGTCCAAAATTCTGTATTAAAGGACACGGTTTATTTTAATTTTAACTCACGGCCGTCAACAATCAGAAATCAAAATTCATATCCAAAGAGAAATTCTAATTATTTTTATATTCGTGATGGTGGCATATGGATAATGAGTAGAAAAATTCAATTATTTAAGAAGAATAAATTTTGAAAAAAATTAAAATAAAAAATAAAAAATATGATATGTGGTATGTGGGGTTATGTGGAGAAGTTCTCTTTCTTGAAACTTGATCGGGCACAATGATAGATGCTCAGCTGGCTTTATAGTGAAAGAAAAAAGTTGTGGTTTTCTAGTTTTAAAAAGTTGTTCCTGTTATAAAATTAAAAGAAAACTACTATTACAATAGAAAATATAAGAGAAAATATTTTGAATCTTTTATTACTCAAGAACTAGAATTTTTTTTCTCTTTTTTTCTTTCTCTCTCTTTTTCTTCCTTACTCGTTTCTAATACTTGTATAAAACTGATAAAAAATATTCATATTTATAAGCATAAATTACTGTGCAAGTTACTATGCACATTGAGAAAAACACACTAATGGTGGGGAAGAGGCATGTGATTGTTAGGAGGGGGGTCATTCATTGCCCCCTCTAATAATTCTAATATTCCCCATTGAATAACCACCCATAAAGATTTTGCCTCGTTAAAATCTTGCCAAAGAAAAACCTAGTGGGAAGAAGAAAACCAATAGCGAAGAAAAAAAAGTATAGTATTCTTATGTACCTCCAAGTGTTTTAAAATTACCTCTAAAACCTTGTAAAGGAAAACCTAATGTGACAAAATCTCAGTAAAGAAAAAATAGTACAATCAGCACAAGTCTTCAAGACAGTTACTCTCCTTAAAAAGTGCATAATAAGGATACGGGCAGCTCCATATCCTCATATGATATTATCCATTTTGGCAGTTCAGAGCCTCAAGAATTTAAAACGCGTTAGATAAGGTAGAGGGAGCCCCACATATAAGGTACTTGACAGCATTGCAGTTGGTAATACTTTCTTAAATAAATCTACCAGATTATCACTTTTCTTGAATATGTTGAATCATTGATCTCAATCAAATACACTCTCGACTTGCTTCATGAATTGCAATTATTTTTGAGTAATTTGAAAATGTGGCAGATAGTATTTGCTTGATAGACTTAATAGAAATCTGATACTTGTAATAATACTTAAATTCCCCCTGAGAATATGTATTAGTTTTTGCAATAATAAACAAACATGATTTCAACATATATAATCAAATTAAGAATTCAAACATGATTTCCATCTAAATAATGTATTAGAGAGAACATGTTAATATTTTCATCTAAAATTTCTCTCCATGTCGGTGTTATTAGGGAGAACATGTTCATGCACAATGCAAAAAGTATTGGAAACCACTCATGTTTGATAAAAGTTGCAAAAACTTAAGGTATAGTTCTATCAGTTCGGTGGAAATCCAAATCTGCTTAATATTGTTGACAAATGATATCTTTGCGGAGATTTGAAAGCTTTAGATCGAAATTTAAAAATGATTATTTTCACTCATCGGATACTCACGCAATATCTCATATTCCTCATTGATCCAATTGTTGTTTATCCAGAACGATACTATGGTTGAGAAAAATTCTTTTATTAATGTTCCAATTTAAACCAAGAATTTTTTATACCTCAACTACTCATCTTTACTCTTGAAGCTGTCAACACTATGATAGGAGCAAAGATACATCTTTCGAGTAAAACTGATCCTGAAATTATTGCAACATCCCCTCAGTGCTCAATATGCTACCTTTTTACAACCATGTCTCAAAGGCTATTAGTGAGAGAAAGTGAGGTTGATCATCTTAATAATTAAATATCTGAATTGCATCAAAAGCTTGCAACTAAAGATAGAAGGAATAAAAAGTTAAGACAAGAAAACAAGGATTTGAAGAAATTTACAGACTGGTATTCTCGTGATCTGAAACCACAAATAGAAGAATAGGAACGAAAGAGAGCTTAAATACAAAATCAACAATAGCAGTTGAGGTTCAGTATTTACGAGAAAAATAGAGATAACTATAATTAATCTCACTGGCTTTTGAAAATATGCATTCAGTATATCTTGTAATCTTGACTAAGTGAGATTTGAAAAAATGATGGTTTGTCTTATTCTTATTTTCAACTCTATAAGAGTAAGTTCCAGTTTTATCTAATTCGTATCAAATCTTATTTTCATATCTATAATTCATCTACATTTACATTCTTATTCTACAGATTTTTAATGGCTCATCAGTTTCCTTTTAATATTACTCATGATCAATATATGAGGTATCATTCACCTCAGTTACAAGTTGTTCCTACATTTTTCGTGGATGCCATGTTACAGCAAACAAATGATCTGACTAATAAGTCAGATCGTGAAGCCGTTTATGAGCTGGTGACTCTCGGTATTTGATACTCCTCCTCTATTGTTGGGTTTTCCAACCGGTTACAATCTAAAAATCGTGAGATTGAGGAGCTTAAGTAAAAGGTTTTCGTACTTCAATGACTCGGTCAAGAGTCTGACAGAAAAATAGCAGACATAAAGCAAGAGAATAAGGATTTATGATCCTTACTTGTCTCTTCATTTCGACTATCTAATCCTTTAAATAAGGATGACATGTTTTTTTATGAAGAACAAATGTATTTGGGAGATGAGGCTAAAAGTCTCAAATTTTTGTAACTCATCTAGCATTTGAATAATAAGATCTTTCATTTTCAAATTCATTCTTTAAAAATAGCAGTTATTGTGATCTATTCAAGAGTCTTAATAAGGTAAATTATCAATGTAAACCGTAATAATCGCAAATCAGGATTCTGATAAAAATACATGGGTATATAGGATCATTTTCAAATCCTTCTATCAATAGATACTCGCTGAGTCAATTATACCACATGCGTCCGGAGTGCTTTAACCTATATAAAAATCTTTGCAGCTTTATAAAATACATACTCCTAGATGTACTTAAATCAGATGCTTCAAACATTGTATATCCTTATATATGTTATGATATAATGATCCTTATAAATATGCAGTGACCACATCTATCAACAGCATATCTAATTTTTTTGTAATCTGAATGCGATTACATTCATAACTAGGAAATATATTTCCTCATAACTAATACTGGGTTTCTGTAGGAATTCTTATGCGATAAATCGTGCTTTGTACCACACAATTTCATTTTTCTCATTATACTTTCGTATAAATATCAACTTATATTCAACATGCATTAAACCTTCTAGTGTTTAGACAACATGTCCAAATACATCTCCCTTCACTAGCGAGTTTAACTCAGCTTCAATAGCAGCTTTTCATTTTGCTCCATCATTTCTACGTCGACATTTTTCGACAGTTTTTTGCTCACTTTCTTCATTACTTCTGGTAATGTCAAGTGTCATCTTATATGAAAACATGTTTTTGACAATACTTTTATTTCTATCCATAACTTTTAGTACTCATGAAATGTATTCAAATCTCTTTATTTTCAGGTACCTGTTCCTCTCCAGGAGAAAACATTTCATAAAATACCTCTTCAGAGGTACTTTTTAGGGGTTTCCTCTTCAGGAGGTTCCTCTTCAGGAGATTTATACTTTTCAGGAGTTTTCTCTTTAGGAAAATTATACTCTTTAGGAGTTTCCTCTTCAGGAGAATTATACTGTTCAAGAGTTTCTATATCTTTTCATTTTGCTTTTCTCTTCTGCACCAATAGGTCTTTAATACTTCAGGCGTATCTTCGACCCATCTATTGTTGTTTTAACAACTTGTTCTTCAGGGATTTCAATTCTAACTTAAGCATTAACAGCAGTAATATATGATTTTATCACACTTTTAATGTCAGTAAATACATTTGATTATTGATTTGCAACACTTTGTAAATATATAATCTTCTAAACTTCTAGTTTATATTCATTTGTGAGAGAATTAAATTGAGACAGAGTTTTATTATCCCAAGTAATTTCTTGTCATACTTCAGGCACTGACTTTTCGTTATTTCAAAATATAATGAAATATTAATAAGTTTATATTTAAAAGTTTAGTATAAGTGAATCAAGTGATTGGCCGTATAACAGGTACGTGATCAATGTTCAATCATACTACATCTATGACAAACATATTCATATTTCTATGAAGAATTATTTTGAGGGTTTTTACCATTTTCTAAGTTTGATCACTTCTGGTGATACGGTATATTATTATTTTCTTTAGATTTGTCGCTTCTGGAACCAACACTTTTATAGTTTTTTACCACATCTACGCCCTTGATTCATTTAAAAGGATTCACCGTTCACTTCTAGGAATGATGTAAATCATTTATCATTAATAAGACGTAACTGGTGATTTATTAATAAAAACTCATTATTTAGCTTAATCACTAGAAGACAAAATAAAAATTTAAAATATTTATTGAATTTTCGCTCTCGATATTGCTACTGTAGGAGCACATTCGAGATATGAAAAATAATATATGTCTTCGTTTAAAATATCATTATCAGACATTCTCACTGCATAATTTTAATATTGAGCTGATTTTAAAAAGTGTAGAGTTACATTCACTGCCACTTTTAAAATCTTGCAACTTCTAGTGCAATAAGTCATAATGAACTTTTTGGAGGATTATATTTTCTGGTACTCATATCTCTCCTTAAATTATTTCATACAATAAGAGGATTTTTCACCATGAGATATACAGTACGGTCCTGCAGGGACATGTAATTTTCTTCTTTGATTATATCACCCTAGTTCATCATATCTAAATGGATCTAATCAAGAATCAAGGATATATAACTTTTTCCAGAAATGTCAATAGTAATAAATTTTAATTTTATAAGATTTGACATTTTATATATATATGAATGATATAAATAAATCTGTAGATCTAATAAATATATTCAAATAATCATCAGAATAAAAGTATAATTTTATCAAGTAATATTCAGCAATATTATCTCGAAAATTGCAAATAATATATTGAAAAACTTACGTAAAGTAGGAGACCACTAGCTTTAGTATCAGTAGAATTTCGTGCTGATAATATGTTATAAAATTAAAAGAAAGCTACTATTGCAATAGAAAATATAAGAGAAAATATTTTGAATCCTTTATTATTCAAGAACTAGAATTTTCTCTCTTCCTTCCTTTCTTTCTATCTCTTTCTTTTTCTTCCTCACTCGTTTATGATACTTGTACAAAACTGATTGAAAATGTTCGTATTTAAAAGTAGAAATTACTGTACAAGTTACTATACACATAGAGAAAAACACACTAATGGTGGGGAAGAGGCACATGATTGTTGGGAGGGGGGTCATTCATTGCCCTCCCTCAATAATTCTAACAGTTCCGGCGATATATTTTCTTTTAATGAAGAGAATTGTTTAGGTATTTTAATGTGTACAGGTTGTTCAGATATTTTCAGCCACGTGAAAGATAGAGATGATGCAGGTTGCAACTTTTTTTGGAGTAAATTTTTGTTGTAAATTCTTTGTTTTGACGGTTTTTCATTTGGTTATAGGCTTTTTATGCCGATAGCATATCCCATAAATCAGCTTGCATTCAGGCGCCTTTACCTCTCTCTAAAAAAAAAAATCCTAAAAACGAAATCGCTGTCGGGAGGGTTGGGAACTTCAGCTCCCTTTTGCCCTCCCTTCTCTCCCTCTTTTGTCCCCTTCTTTCTCACTTGTTTCGGTTTTGTTTTGTTGATTCTCCTTTCCTTTCTCTTCATCTCTTTCTCGCTCCTCTTTCCTTTCTGTTTTCTCTTTTCTTTTGTAGGAGCACCAGTGGCAGCTTTTGGTCTTTGGGGTTGCAAGCAAAGGGGTCCAGCTTATCGCAAGGCACCGAGATCTTTGGTATGTCTTAAGCTCTTAGGCTTTCAAGCCAACACACCCCACCGCATGGCTCGCATGTCACCGATCTCTTGGTCTGGTGTGGTCTCTAGCCATTTGTAGCAACGTGTGGGGCATGCGCGCTTCCCAAAGAGGGGAGTTTCTTGCCCCCACGCACGCCACCAAAGAGATCAGGGCCAGCCTAGAACATGGCCTTTCGCCACCATCCAGGGATGGCACGTGTAATCCATGCGCCACCCTCAGTCGCGGGTCTCGTAGTTGTTTCTCGGTTTTGTTTTCCTCCAAAATTGAAAACCGGGTTATATTTATGTGAATCGATTTTTCCATTTACTTTGTTGTTGTGATGTATTTACTTTTTATTAATTAAAAAAATACATGTAGTCTCTAGGACTTTTGGTCCTTAGAGTATTGTCCCTAACTCGTCTTAAAACGAGATTTGGGTTTGTTTGGTTGTTTAGTTTTCACTCTTTTTTAGATAGAGTTTGGCAGCCTCTCAGACCTTGTTCTTGAGAGGTTTGTAGTTAGGATTAAAAAATATCAGTCACTTTTAGTGTACTGAGGAGTTACAAATTGTCGTTCAGTTAACTTGTTACGTATGTTTTCAAGTTCATTTGTAATGCCTGTTATTGATGAATAGAATATAGTCTCATTTAAAAAAAAAAAAAGGTTTTTTAGGCCCATTGGTATCTTTATGCCAATTTGTTTAAAAGGATGAGAAAAAGACAATTTTTTTTTTTTTAGAAAGAAGCTTATTTTTATTCAATCAATAAAATTGAAGTTTACAAATGTAATTGATATAACTGAAACAAATTCAGTATACAAATCAACTAAGAATATTTGGTGCCCAACTTTTATTTCTTTATAGATAAAGTGTCTGAGAGACTATTTATTATCTGAGGCAGAGAACTAAAGTCTTATTCTCTTAAAGAGGAGAGAATTATAACTCTACAGATTTAAAGTTTGAAAGATTATTTTTCAATTATAATATTTTTTCTATACAAATGAAAAGTACACAAAAACCAATTAAACCACACAACACAAACAACTACATAAAAGAACAAAATCGGCTATGGTGACACGTGAACAACACGCGCCACTCTAGGAGTGAGAAATCGACAAGTTTGAGTAGCTCGGTAGCCCTAGGTCTATGAAGAACCGCATGCGGTGGGAAAGGGCCTTCAGATCGCATGGCGCGTAGAGATATCACTCAATTGGACCCCATGCATGCAATGCACATGCCGCCCCATAAAAAAAAATATCTTGTCGACTTCAAGATTGGCAAACGGGGGAGATAGCAGCAAGGCACGTGGTGGACTTTAGCCCTCGAACTAACTCAAGCCTGCACTAGCTGACATCAACAAATCCTAAAAACCACCATCAATACTATATACCATGGTGGCCGAGAAAAGAAGATGAAAAAAATAAAAAGTAAAAAGAGAGGGAAAAGGTGGGAGAATTGAGGGGGGGTAGAGCTCCTTCTCAAAGCAGTAGACCGCAGAAAGGTGTTCTTAGGAGATAATGCTTTCATGAGAGAGAGGGAGCTCATGTAGAGGCTAGTGTCATATGAAAAAGACAAAATTATTAGTTTATATGACCTACCAATTTTCTTAAATGGATTTTATCCTTATGTTTTTGAGAAATTTGTGATGATTGATTGGTAATGTTTTCGGTGTGATCATTTTTCATAAGAGATCTATTATAAATATTGTGTTTGATGCTTTGCATTCTTGTATTTATATCATTTTATATATATATATATATAAAATAACTAAATTGTTATGCAATTAAAAATGGTCTTTTATGTGATGGTTTGTATAGATTATTTTTTGCTTTTTTTGATAAAGTTTCTTATGCTACTAATAAAGAAAATATTCTTAATCTATAAATCATCTTCTATGCTATGGCATAAGAAATTTGGGGCCCATTTCAAAAGAAATAATAAAGAGATTGATAAAAGTTGAGAGACTTCGCTCACAAGATTCAAAAGTCACGTTCTAATGTGCCAAAAGTGTGGGTCATTTCCCTCATTTTTTTCATACGTTCGAATGTCAAAAAGTTATGTTCGAATGTTAAGAAAGAGCAAGAAATGTTTTGAACATTCGGACATTTATACTTGACGTTCCAACGTATAAACTTTTTATACAAAAAGCTTATGCATTAAGATATTTATGAAATCTCATGTTTTATACATTAAAATTTATTATGAAAAATCATGAATTCATGTGAGGAAGCATGAATCATGACATATTACGAAAGTATGCGATTTCTTTTGAAATCTACGATATGATAAATATGCAAGTATGATAAGATATATAAGTGGCCTATTTATGATATGAAGATGGTACCTATGTATGAGCATATTACTTTACCAGGTCGTACATACTAGTGATGCACCTAGTATATCTTCCTTATGTATGGATTCCACAACCCACAGCCACGGGCAGAATCGAAATCTTTTTAGATTCGTTAAACCTAACTCATGGGTGTCAACAGTGGATAACAACCTATGATATGATATGATAAGTAAAATAAGTTCAAGTTCATGTTCATATTTTTATGTATGCATTTTTGAAAAGCTCATGTTTTAGTATTTAAAAAAAAAAAAAAGCTCATTTTCAACATTTATGAAAAGATCATCTTCATGTTATTATGTGTGTATCTATGAGTATACATGAAAATCGATGATTATTATTTATACCGTATAATGTGTTGCTTATTGAGTATTCGACTCATTTTATTTTTATTTCTATGTTCCTAATTTTTCTTTTAAAAACCATCACAGGTGATAAATATGCACAACAAGCAATATTTGACTCAGAAAGGCAATGCAGATGCCTAAACAATATATTAGTTGTAGTTCTATGTATTTCAATGAATAAAATATTTTTTGTAAACAATTTAGATTTCAATATTTTAAATAATTACTTCCGTTGACTCTCTTTAATTTTTATAAAGGTTGTTTATTTTTTTATAAAACGTTCGTATCTGGTGCATTTTATAAAAAAAAAAGTTTTAGTAGCACACCGACTCCCTAAAATATTTTAAAAATGCTATGTTCGAAAGTGTGGTGTTACAAAACAAAAAGTGAAGGTAAATAGATGGTTTGGTTAAGAGACAATTGATATTGCTTCAATCAAAGGGTGATTCGGCGCTTTTTTTTACCATATTTGCACAAATTTATGTACTTTCTTAAGGTGGTCAAATTCTATTTACGCGAAATTTGGACTTGAATCTGCAAAACATCAGAATAAGCATATCGGTTTGGTGTTAGAGTGATGGCGGGTTTGGTTATTACAATATGTAAGATGCTAATCAAATTGATCATTTCCATCATTGTTTGGCCAAACAAGAGTATATATGGATATATATACATATATATATGTATATTTGCATATATGAGAAATACTAAAGCAGCACACAGAGATTCGAGTGGAGATTCTAGTAATGCATTTTTTTATGTAACGATTAAGAAAGTCATTTTTAATAATATATATGTTGTGGATTTTTTAAAATATTTAGAAAAGTATTGAAAAGTTACATAAAAAATGAACAAATTAACTCCTAATCAAGATTTCTCATGTGTGATTGTAGAGTTATTAGACTAAGTGATCCTATGACACTTTTGGACAAACAATTGGTAGGCAAGATGCAAATATGAGACTCATCAACAAAGCCTAGCCATGACTCTTCCTCTGTACAACCAACCAAAGATACTTTTAGAATAGTATAGTAAAGGATCTGGTTATGCATTTCTCTCAAGATATTGTAATTAATTATATTCTTTTATTCCCTTACTTTTGTTTATAAATATAACTCGAAATCATTCAATGAGAATCAGAGAAGGTTTCATACATTTCCTCTCATTCAACATGGAATCCAAAGCCTGTGAATAACCGTCATCCTTTTCCATGGCTTCCTTTTCTTCTTCTCCCACTCTTTCCTTCTAACATATCGTCACCACAAAGTTAAACAATGATAATTTTCTCATCTGGCAGGTTCAAATCTCTGCCTACCCTAGAGGTCAAGATCTTTTTTCTTATGTTGATAAGGAAGTTGTTACATATGTACTCAATGGCTTAGGCCCCTCTTATGAAGCCTTCATCACCTCTGTAACTACTTGGGCCGAACCCATTTCCTATCATGAGTTATACCAGTTACTTCTCATCCATCAAAGTCGCGCCTCTCACCAAAAAAGATGCCTTACCCTCTCCTAAGCCTTCCACTAACCTTAGTGTTGCAAGTTGGGACACCCCCAAATTTCGCTTGGGATTGGACAGATATCTAAAGCATCAGGACATGCAATACAAGGCTACTTCCCTCTGTTCATGACAAATAAAAATGCAATGCACCATGTAAACATCTAACAATATGCAATATTTGTGGCATTTTTTTTTCTTTAGCAGTACTATGCACCAAATTAAAAATACCCCAAATACTTAAAACATAGATTATACAAAAAGACATAATAAACAACTAAGATCATAATGCTAGTCCAAAATAGCTACATCAAAGAATACTAGAGATGTAACTCCATGGTATAAGTATTAATTTAAGTTAACTACTATTTTAACTTTGACGCCGCACCATCGCTGAGTCGACCGTGTCTAGCTATTTGAATCTCAGTTCTCCTTCGGGTCCTGCAACAAGATCTATCATTCAAAGGGAATGGTAGTCGAGACTACCACAGTGAGATTTGATTAAGAACCTCCACACAGATTAATGATGTATACATGATACTAAAAGCATGAAAGCATAATTAAAGTCATAAACAAGTATAAAATAACTTAATATATAACATCGCATAAACTGACATTGCATGAACTTGAGACATGAACGTAAACTTGAAACTTGACATGACATATACTTGATCCTGAATAACATGAACATGGACTTAAAGCGTGACTAAATGTGAACTTGAATATAGCATAAACGTGAACCTAAACTTGATTAAACATGAATGTGAACATGAATACTAACAATCAAAATAATTCCGCCAGTTGTTTTCCCAGGAATAGTGAACAATCAGAATGATTCCGCCTAAATTATCCTATCACAGATACTCAGACAATCAAAATGATTTTATCATGAATATTTTACATGAGATACCCTAGCAATCAGAGTGATTACATCAGGAGTACCTAGTAATGCTCTAACAATCAAAATGATTACATCAAGAATATTTGAGTAGAGGTATTCTAACAATCAAAATGATTACACTAGAAGTACCTCGTGTAAATTATAAATGGAGATGCAGACGATCATAATAATTACACCGCGAGTATTACAGGCTTGACTGACTGAAAGAATACTGCTTTATAGGCACTCTGTACTTGAGACATGACTGATGTGAAACGAAAGATATAACGTACTATGAGACAGAAAATATTTCATAGCATGATATAACATATAACAGACAATATTTCATAACATGGCATAACATGTAATGGATAACATTTCCTAACATGGAATAACATGTAACAGACAATATTTCATAACATGACATAACATTTAATAGAGAATATTATGTGATATGACATGCATGTAATAGATGGAGTACGTAATATGGCATACTTGTAACAAATAATATATGTGGCAAAATTTATTGTATAATATATAAGCATTTCGTGACAGCATAATTTGTGTAACAAATAAACTTGTAATAATATAGCATGGTATGACATATATGATAACATACATACATAAACTATAGTTCCCTTACCTTTCACATATACACAATAAATTTCTAGTAACTTAAGAGCTAACTTATCTCAATCGTTACATTTTGCAGAATAAAGAGTGAAATATAAGGAACTAAATTACCATTTACCCTCTAAAGGTTAGAACTCAATTAGTAACAATTAGCCATACCAAAAAAAAAAAACTAACTAACTTAGAGCAAAATTATTATTTTACCCTCTATATATAAAAAATTAATCATTTTATCCCTAACTTAAGGATTTCACATCTTAACTCTAAAAATCACCAAAATTTACATTTCACATATAAATCTTGCTCTAAGCTCAACTACTAACTCAGAAAAAAAAAATTTAAAACTAAACACAACCATGAAAAAATCTATAGGATTTGAAAGTATGCATAGACTTTTTTCTTTAATTTTTGTTGCAATTCTTCCAATTTCAAGACTCATGATCAAATCAAATTTTTTTTTTTACAACAAAAATCTTCATATCCTAAGTTTAAAATATACTTAAGATATCTATTATAAATATGCTAGTTATCAACACCAAACCTTTTAGAAAATATCCAATATTATTAACTAAAAACAATAACTCTTGAATCAAATGATTTGATCTATTTCAAAATATTTCCAAAAACTTCAAAAATCTAAATATTACCACTAACATATTCATAATAGATTCCTAAGAACAATCATGCTTTGAATCATCAGACAAAAGTCATCAAAATCACCAAAACAATACATGAAGTTACTTGGCTTTCCTTTAAATCTAAAAACAGATTTTTATTTATAACTTGTTTTGATCAACCTCTTTATCCATGACTTAAAGAAGTGATCTTCAAACCCAAATATCACATAGTTTAGAAAGATATCCTAAAATATATCCAAGCTTGAAACTCAAAATTACATAGTTTAGAAAGATATCCTAAAATATATCCAAGCTTGAAACTCAAAATCATATGGTTAAAAATCAACAAAAACATAAATTTAATCAAGAACCTCAATACTTTGACCTATCCGAATATCTCTTTGCATAAAATTTTATATATTTGAAAATAACATAAAATATCTTCAAAATAACATTCTAACATATACATAAGAGGCTTAAGATCCTTTAATAAAATTATCAAAGCCATTGGAATAAGATTAGACCACGAAATATATAAACTTACTCAAAACAGAAACTGTTTTTTCACTTTCAGTTTTTAAGTTTCTAGATCTAAAGAAAACTATCATCAAAAGCTTTAATCATGTCACAAAATCACAATGATTATTCATAAAAACATGTTAAAATACTCTATAAAATATTCGGACCAAGATATGTTCATTAACTTAGTCAAAACTCTAAAATACAACTCACTCTCTAATTTAACATCCAGATTGACCTATCCATGGTTAGAACTATCTTTGACCAATCAAATGACTATGAAATGAAACTAAAAATATACCCATAAAAACTAGACTCAAGGACTAACAAATTTTATGAAGGAGTTATGCAATAAAACTTACAAAGTGTCCAAAATCACCACGCAAAAATAGAAAGAAATATGCCCAAAAGAACTGTTTCAGATTTCTCTTTAAAAGTGGGGTGAAAAGAAGATGAAATGGTGTTAATGGAGTCTTACACGACCATAGACCTCTGGAGAGGGAAGGTATGGTCTAGAATGACCTTTGATTGGAAGTGATTAGTTCATATAAAATAAGGAATGGTAAGGAGTATAGCTGACTGATGCTGCTATGAAGCATGTAGAGAAGTAAGGTGGATTTTTACTTTACATCATGGTATTATTGAGTGTAGCCAAGAGCAAGAGATAGACTGCCATGCGAGGAAAGGAACGTTCCTCAAGAAGCTTTGCCAATGTGGTCAATTTCGTGGGCCTTAGTAAGCCTCTACCAAATAGTCTTCAATTTAGGGTTTAAAAGGGGTTTAGTTAGTATTTGGGATGCTATCAAGTCCAAATTCAAGTTTTCTTAGCCCAATCAAATTTTCAAAGTTTAAAAGGTTAAATAATGATGTAATAACATAAATTTGATGAACTAATAGCATATATAAGTGATTTAATCACGTGATTAAAGACAATGCTAGACATGGAATAAAAACAGGGTTGTCGCAGGTGTCACAACCCTTAAAACAATCATGGTGGATGATCCTGTAACCAAAATTTCTCATCTCAACAGAATTATAATTCTCATCAACCCACCTACCAAGCTTGCAACAAGACTGGCTACGTTGCTCTCCAATGTCGGTCTCGTTCTGGTCATGCTTATCAATACAGAGCTCCAAGATCCTTCTCAGCTAACTACACGACTCCATATTCCCTTTCTAATACTTCTTGGGACCCTGATTCTGCTGCCAAACATCATATTACTCATGATCTTAACATCCTGAGTGTTTCCTCTAAGTAGTATACAAGTAGTGATTCAATTCGAGTTGGTGATGGTTCTAGTATTTCCATCCATAATTTCGGTGATTCCCACTTCTCTCCTACTTCCTCTTCTTTCCTTCTTCGCAATTTACTTCATATACCAAATATTTCAAAAAATTTGGTTTTTTTTTCTACATTTCTGCATTGAAAATTCCTACTACTTTGAGTTTCACTCTTTTTATTTTGCTCTAAAGGACAAAATGACAAGAAGAATGCTCCTCACTAGGCCAACCCGTAGTGGGTTATATGTATTTCTTTCAAGGCTCACATCCTCTTCAAGCCCAATGCCTATTGGTCAGCTTGGTGAAAGGACTACATTGGCCCAGTGACATCAAAGGCTTGGCCACTCTTCTCTATCAGTTGTTTCTTACATCTGCATGAAAGATGCTTACCGGCTTCTTCATCTGACTTTTCTTCTTTTTTTGTTCTTCTTGTCCACCTGCTAAGGCCCATCAATTGCCCTTTTGTAATTCTCAGACCACTTATACTAGGCCTCTTTAAATGCTGTGTGCAGTTGTTTGGAACCCGACCCCTTATTTTTCTAGAATGGGTTATAAATATTATATCTCCTTTGTTGATCAATTCACTTGGTATACTTGGTTGTTTTTCTGCTTTATGTTGTAATTCTGTTTAATACTAAACTCATAACACTTCAAATTGAGGGTGGAGGGGAGTTTAAACCCTTAACGCAATCTATTGAAAATTTAGAACCATACATAGATTTTTATGCCCTTATACCCACCAACAATATGAGTTTGTCGAACAAAAATATTGACATATTGTTGAGATTGGGCTTGCCTTGTTGGCCCATTCTTTCTTACCATTCACTTATTAGACTGAAACTTTTGAAACTACAATCTACTTAATTAACCTCTTACCATCTCCTATACTTCAAAACAAAACCCCTCATTTTCTTGTTTATAACACTGCTCTAGATTACACATCACTTAATGTGTTTGGATGTGAATGTTGGCCCAACATTCAGCCCTATCTCTCCAACAAGTTTAATTTTAAATATGTATCTTGCTTGTTCTTTGGCTACCTAGATTTAACAACCAATCACCTGAAATCTCTCAAAATGTGGTCTTTAATGAGACCTCCTTCTCTCTTTTCAAATCTCGGCCCACTTCCACTCCTCAAATCCCTTATACTACCTCATTCGTTCCCTTACCCATGTTTTGGCCTTGAATTCTTGGAACAAGCCCAAGCCCACCTCTCTCAGACTTTATTTTCCCTTCTAACTCCATTCACTTGTCGTCTACCTCTCACACGTCCTCTACAACTCCCATCCCTTTCACTTCCTCTCCATCTAAACCCACCTCCTCATCTTCCCTTTTCCCACCTAGATCTCCTATCATAACACCTTCTCATATCAACTCATCTTGACTCCAAATTTTAATAGATGGGACCATACCATATTCCTCTTGTTATTGTTTCACTACCGCACTTACCATTCTTGATGAACCTACAAGTTTTTCTACAGCAACTAAGTTTTCAGAATGGTGAGACGCCATGCATTAAGAGTTTGGAGCACTACAATAGAACCAAACATGGAGCTTAGTCCCTCTTCTACCCACAGCTAACATCCTTGGATGTCAATTCATAATAAAAATAAAAGCTGATGGATCTTTAGATAGAAGAAAAGAAAGATTGGAAGCAAAGACTACCATCAACAGCATAGATTAGACTATACTAAGACCTTTAGTCCAATAGTTAAGTCATCCACCATTCGCTTGATCTTCTCCATTATTGTTACACGAGCTTGGCCACTAAGACAACTTAACATTCAAAATGCTTTCTCACATGGATGTTTAATTGATGATATTTATATGCAGCAACCGCAAGACTTTATTGATCCAACTCATCCTACACACATTTGCAAGCACCACAAGGCCATTTACGGGCTCAAACAAGCTCCAAGAGCATAGCTTGCTCAACTATCATCTTGGTTACTATATTATGGCTTTACCTCCTCTCGAACAGATCCTTTTCTCTTCATCCTTCATCACTCAGTCATGCACATTTATTTCCTGGTCTATGTTGATGACATAGTTATCACTACCTCTCATCAATCTGCTATTGATAGCCTCATGGTCATGCTTTTCCTATGAAGGACTTGGGGACACTTTCCTATTTTCTTGGAGTTGAAGTTGATCATACTCCTAATGGCATCATTCTATCTCAAAAGAATACTATTAAGTCCTTACTTACTCAAAGTAACATAATTTGTGCCAAGCCAATTTCATCACCCTTGACTACCAACCTCAAGTTGTCCAAATTTGACACCCTAGAGTTTGAAGATCCTACCCTTTACCAAAGTATAGTTGGTGGACTTCAGTACCTGTCACTCATAAGACATGATATTTCTTTTGCAGTAAATAGGATTTTCCAACTCATGCATTCACTGAAATCTTTTGATTGGAGTGCAGTTAAACATGTACTGTGATACCTTAATGGGACCATCAATTTCGGTCTGATTTTTAAACCCTAAACTAGTCTCCATCTTCAGACTTACTTGGATGCAGATTTTTTTTTTTGGGTGGGGCAGGGGGGGGGACTGTCCAAGTGATCATCAATCAATTGGAGGTTTCTGATACCTGGATTCTCATTTGATCTCATGGAGCTCCCAATCCACTATTGCTCGTTCTTCGATCGAAGCAAAGTATAGGTCACTTGCTTCTTCGATAGCTAAAACAAACTTGCTACAAATTGTTCTTCATGAATTAGGTATTTCACTCTCTAAGGCTCCAATTCTATGGTACAACAACATAGGGGCTACCTACCTCTCAATGAACCCAGTCTATCATTCCAAAACAAAACACATAGATATAGATTTTCATTTTGTTAGAGATAGGGTTGCTGGTAGATCCTTGCAAGTGTCTTTCTATAGTTCAAGTGATCAAATAGTTGATGTCCTCACTAAGTCACTTGTTGCAAATCGTTTTTATTGTCTGAGATCAAGTCTTAATGTGGTTGACACCTCCTATGAAACTTTTGGACAAACAGTTGGTAAGCAAGATGCAAATATTAGACTCATCAGCAAAGTCTAGTCACGATTCTTCTTCCAAACAACCAGTGACATATAGCTTTAGAATAGTATAGTAGAGGATTCGGTTATGCATTTTTCTCAAATTATTGTAATTAATTATATTTTTTTAGTCCTTTACTTTTGGGTATAAATGTAACCCGAAATCATTCAATGAGCATTAGAGAAGGCTTCATACATTTCCTCTAATTCAACAAGATCCACTTGTATGTGTACTAAATGGAACTACTTTTCATAATGGTACAAAACCCTATATTGTTCAACAAATGGACTTCCCACCATGTCACAACTAAGATTTGGAAATGATACTCTGCAAAGTGGGAAGCACAAAATTTAATAGTGTTATTTACCCCCGAGTTGTACATATAATTACATGTAAATTGTGAAAGTTAAATATTCAAATAGATCCTGTCTGTACAAAATATATTCATGATTATGCAGAAAAGCATCATATATATATATATATAGCCTGCATGTAACATGTTGTTTGTCATTCTGCCAACACTGAAGTAACAGCTAGGCACTATATATGAGGTACCAAATTAGGCGGCTGCTTTTATATCCTAGATCCAAAAAGAAGTTTGCATCATGTTGTCTTTCACTATTAATTAACTACCCTAATTAATTAAGAGTAGTGCTTCTGTGACTTTGTAATTTGTTCACATGTTGTGTATTTAGTACGATTTATATTTTTTTATTTTTTATTTCAAATGTTTTTTAAATATATTTTAAATATTTTTATAAAATATAAAAATATATCAATACACTAATAATAATTTTTTTAACCATTAAATATATATATATATATATATATATAAACCATCAAAATAAGAAAATAAAATAAGACCAGTAGATCATAGCATTTTTCATTAATTAATATATTAACTAAACAGGAGTACGCACTATGCACTCCCCCCCCCCCTCTCTCTCTGTCTATATATATATATATATATATATATATATAAGAATTTACTTGTTGTAATAGCCCAAATTTTTAGGATATAATATTTCCTTGAAATTTGTTGGAAATAATATTTCATAGAAAAAGAATAGGAGACTTAGATGCATTCTAAGGTAATTGTTGGATGGACTTTTGGGAATGTTAGCAATGTATCAACTAGAGAAATTCAATTTTGACCTAGAAAGAGATAAATTTTCGAAATTTGAGGAAGAAATTCAAAGGGAAGTGAAAGAACAAAACATCAAACACTTGGTGTGCCAAAATGGATTCTCGGACTAGACCGTCGAAATTTTGTGTAATAATCATAACTTTTTCATATGAGGTCCAAATAAGGCAATTCCAATTCTTATAGAACCATAAGAAAGAGATCTAAAACTTATATGTTTTGGATTTTTGAAGATAAGGAATTTATCAAGGACTAAATCTAGTGTGAAATAGACGGACAGAGATAGGAGTCAACTGGTAACCGACTTAGATGAGTTGTCTTAGGTTCAACCATGTGACGAAAATTAAGATTAGCTACCATATTTTCTGAAGTATTGACATGTGTGGAAACATTCGGTAAGTTAATAAGAATTCATCTAGAAGCCTTGGTGGGTAAGAAAACAAAGGAAAACAAATGGAGAATTCGGATTGGATATTCTCGGGTAAGTTTTGACGTAATTTAATAAACTAATCATATCTGTCTCATATGATATCTGAATAAGGTGATTCAAAATCCTGTAGAACTATAAGAGGATTATCTTAAACTTTCATGTTTTGCATTTTGGAAGAATCGAATTTTATCATTGACGTATTAGGGCTGGAACGTGGCTAATCCCTTGGAGAGGCCAAGTGGCCAGATGCACCCCTTAGAAGATTTCCTATGATGGTGTTTTATCTTCACCCCCATGTGTTGGAACTCTTTGAGCCCTTGATCAAGATCATTTTATAGGTGTATTAATCTCAACCATGGGATTAAAATATCAGCAAATCCCCATAGGATTAGAGGCGATCATGAAACCACAAGTAGGGGACACCTCACCTATGCAGCCAAATGGAGTTGCTGAAATGCCCAAGCCCTCTTCCCTTGCACCCCACGCCTATTATGCCTATAAATAGATGCATGAGCTTCTCTTCTTTCCCCATGAGAGATACCAGTCGGCCATAGTGAGAAATACCCAAGAGAAATACACAAAAACCCACTCACATCACTTAAGTGTCAAAAGAGAGCTAAGTAAGGGCCTTGGAGAAAAGTGTGGTGCAAAACCAACACAAGACTAATCATTTAGTTTTGGAAAAATTTTTAAGTGCATATATTAACTTAGTCTTGGCCTAGGATAAGTGGTTTGGTGATTGGATTATGTTTGATATTTATTTGAGCTTAATCTTTGTTTATGTGTTAAATTGAAGCCTATTGAGTTTTGAAGTGGTTTTTGCTATGATAAAATGCTAGGAAAATTATGAGATCTTAGAAACATATTCTATGATGATATATTAAGAGGATTATGTGAAAATATGAGGTCTTTATTTGAAAAAAAATTGATAGATCAATCCTAGCAACTTTCGGACTTAAAAGGGGTTAAGTTGACAGATTTAACATCTTATGGTAAAATAGTCATAACTTATTAATGTGATATTGGAATTGAATGATTCAAGAGGATATGGAAAGCTAAGACAGATATATACAACTTTTATGTTTTAAGTTTTACGATATAAGAAATAAATAAAGGACAAAATCTAGATTTAGTTGACAGAACGAGATTTAGGCAGAAATTTGGCTTGACCCTTGATCAACGTTTGGCTCGAGCGAAATACCCTATTATGTTTGATTTTGAGATTTTTATTAATTGCAGAGTTTATGATTCAAGTAAAGGAAAATAAGATGTTGAATTTATAAAGTAACTGGTTATCCATGATTTTATGATAATTTGTTATTCAAGTATTATTTGTTATATTATGACACTATGAGATGATGATAAGGTTAAGGATATGAGAAATGAAACAAGAAGACATAAGGCATGGCCCTTCCATGGGTAATAATAATGGTATGGCCCAACCACGGGTAATAATAGTGGCATGGCCCTTACTCGGGTAATAATATATTGGCATGGCCCTTCCATGGGTAATAATAGTGGCATGGCCCTTCCACGGATAATAATAGTGGCATGTCCCTTCTATGGATAATAAGAGTAGCAAGGTCCGACCACGGATAATAACAGTGGTATGGCCCAACCACAGGTAATAATAGTGGATTATAATAAAAAGATATGAAAATGATATGGCTAAGAATGAAAAGTCAATGTATGATACAAGTTTATGTAAGTCCACATAAGAGATAAGTTTAATTCATACATAAGTCACATGAATCATGTCATAAACATATACTTTGATTCTTATATGTGACTATTTCACGATGTATGTGCTTTTATTAAGTTAAATGTGTAATTACTGAGATTTCCTTAGAAATCTCATTCTTGTATAGTTCCTTTTCTTTTAGAATATAATTTTCACTGCAGGGTTGGATGACGATCAGGGACTAGACCCTAGTTACTCGAGAGACCTAGAGAAACCCTGAGGGTTCCCCGGAGTACTCTCTCTCCATAAAAGTTTATGACCAGTTGGTAGTAATAAGGACTAGCGCGGGCATGAAGAAAGAGTTTCCCAAAGTGAAAAAGAAGAAGCATAGGCTGCTTTAAGACAAAAGTTTTGATAAATTTGTATTTTGACTAAGAAAACTAACTGGGTTATGCATGTAATGATACAATGATATTTTAAGAATGAATTATATGAATACTAAGGTTTTGTGTAACCAGGTGATCTCTGGAATTTTTATTTTTACTCTTTCGCTGCGATTTGCCTCACATTTCAATAAGTACGGGGGTGAGTAACCAAGTGTTACTGACCCTGACACTTCAATTTGCGTTGAATTACGAACGTAAATTGGGGGCGTCACACTTGTGATCTGATTTGGCCGCAATACTTAAAAAAATAGTCTTTCAAAACTACGACAACACATAAGAGTATTAGCATTTAATACACTAAATGATTCTTTAAAATTTGAAGAAAAGTATAATTTTGATGGATTCATCAAACTTCTAAATTTATAACTCTACATTAGATTCATTATTAGATTCATCAAAATAATAATATAACAATATTTTTTTAATAAAAATATATTTAAATATTTTTTTATATTTTGTAATTACACTAATCATATATATATTAATAATATAATTTGATATTTAAATAAATATTTTTCAACCAAAATGTTCAACCAAATAATTACTTAAATAATTATTTCTCAACCAAATAAGAAAAATAAATTAGGAGAATAAAATATATTAAAGTATGTGTTTAGAGTATGAATAGTAGTTCTTCAAATATAAAGAATTGTGAAAAATTATTCTACCTCAAAGTTATACATTAAGAGGTTTAATAGATTCAATATGAAGATTTTTTAATAAAAATCATCAAATGTATGTTTGATGGATCTAATACTCGCCTCAAACTACCCTTTGAGGATCCCAAATTCACTATTAAATTTCGTTCAGGTAGAGATAGAAACCTATTATACCTTTGAGTAATACCGCTACAAATAATCCGTATAGAACACCCTCTACACTTGCAATCACCTCACACTTGGTGATTCAACTATTCCCTGTATAAAACACCTTCTACACATACAAAAGTTATACGTACTCTCTTACAAATACAAGAGCTGATAGTGGATAAATTATCAGAATATACTCCTCAATAAGTGAAATAAGAACAATACAGAACAACTTATATCTCTTTCAAAATGAACAAGAATTAAGGCACAAAACTTAGAGAAGAAAGAATGAAGACTTTGAAAGAATAATGCAAAACTTAACTATTACCCAGATGACTAACACAAGAGGAGGGTGAATTGGGTTATATTATAAAAATTAAAACTTAAAAATCAAATACACAATATAAAATATAAACAGAATATAAAGCAGCAAGAAATGTAAAGAGTAGGGTAAGAAGAAGCAAACTCAGTATTTTTACGAGGTTCGGCCGCACTGCCTACGTTCTCGTCTCAAGTTACCTCTTGAGAATCTCAAATTCACTATTCAATCTCCTTTAGGTGGAGATAAAAATCTATTACACCTTTCAGTAGTACCGCTCCAAAAAATCCATATAGAATACCTTCTACACTTCCAATCACCTTACACTTGGTGATTCAACTATTCCCTGTGTAGAACACCTTCTACACACACAAGGGTTATACGCACCCTCTTATTGATACAAGAGTTGAAAGTGGGTAGACTATCAAAGTACACTTCTCAATGAGTGAGATAGAAACAATACAGCGCAAACTATATCTCTCTCTCAAAAAGAACAAAAATTAAGATTCAAAACTTTAGAAAAGAGAGAATTAGAGCTTTGAAAGAATGATGTAAAATTTAGCAATAGATGAGTAAGCTCTTGTTGTTGTGATTTTGTAAAAACTCAAGTGAGTTATTTATAGGCAAATGGATCACACTCAATCATCTTCCAAATTCAAAATTCAAATTTTGATGAAATCATTGCATATGTCATTCAATTTTCAATATTCAAATTTTTTAATGAAGTCATTGTATATGTCATGCACATGTAAAATATAATTTTTGAAAATAAAACTTTTAATGAGATTATTACATATATCATGCATATGCATAATATAATTTTTCAAATTAAAGCTTTTAATGATATCATGCATATATCATGCTTATGCATAAAAAAAATGCAATTTAATGCTTTATGAGAA
Organism: Platycarya strobilacea; assembly: GCA_036898215.1. NCBI lineage: Eukaryota > Viridiplantae > Streptophyta > Magnoliopsida > Fagales > Juglandaceae > Platycarya > Platycarya strobilacea. The sequence continues at coordinate 16,095,375 of CM072547.1, forward strand.
AAGATTAATTTTTTAACCTTATTTCAATTTCGAATTTTATCAAAATATATACAAAAATAATCTATGAGTTTCATTTGTAAACTTGTTCTTTTATACTTGATGTGCGCTTCGCTTCATTATATAGATAATTCGAACTTGAGACTTGAATTCATTTGTTATCATCAAAATCTACACGTAGATACGAAACTTGAAATCTTAGATTCAATAATCTCCCCCTTTTTGATAATGACAAATACTTAGTAGAATTTTGAGACTTGCAGTAATACTTAAGCTCCCCCTGAGAATATGCGTTAGTTTTTTAAGTAATAGATAAACATAATTCCAGCATATATAACAAAGTTAAAAATCTAAATATTTACATCTAAAACTTCTCCCCCTTTTAGCATCATTTCAAAAGGAATCATAATTAGTTCAATAAAATATCTTTCTACAATAACCAATAGACAAATAAAATGATGCATTAGTAAAGACTGTAGAGAATTCAGTGTGGAGCCACGCGCGTCCGACAAAACCTACAAAAGCTGGAGGTCTAGCTCTGGCAATTCGGTGCGAAAGGAGATTCAAATCGGCTTGATGTTATTGACAAAAAAGATACGTAGAGATTTGAAAGTTTTTTATTTTTAAATGACCATTTCACCCACCGAATGTTAAAACAAATCTCACATTACTCATTGATCAAGTATCTGTTTATCCAAAACGATAGAATGACAGAAAAAATTTCGTCTAATAATCTTCCGGGTTTGAATCAGGAACCGTCTCAACCAATCATTTTATCTCCTGAGGTTGTCAATACCATGATAGAAGCAGAGATGCATTTTTCTGGTAGGACTAATTCTGAGGTTATTGCAGTATCAAGAACTCTCGGTGCTCAATATGCTGCCTCTATTACAACCATGTCTCGAGATTATTATAAATACTCTAAATACATACTTTAATATATTTTATTCTCCTACTTTATTTTTCTCATTTTCTCTTTCTTATTTTCTTATTTGGTTGAAAAATAATTATCTAAGAAATTACTTGGTTGAAGATTTTGGCTGAAAATAATTAATTTTTGACAAGGAATTAAAAAATATTTTTTGAAAATTTGGTTGAAAAACAATTATTTAAGTGTCAGATTATAATATTTATATACATATAATTAGTGTAATTACAAAATATTAAAAAAATATGTAAATATATTTTTATTAAAAAAATATTATTATATTATTATTTTGATGGATCTAATAATAAATTCAATGTAGAGTTATAGACTCAGATGTTTGATGGATTAATCAAAATTATATTTTCCTTTAAATTTTGAACGATCATTTAGTGGATCCAATGCCAATGCTCTAAAACATTTTATGTTCTTCGATCTAAGTCGCGATTCACGCTCTTTGATTCATTTCTCTCTTTGCGGCCCCCCTTCTTTCTTATTTGTTCTTCCTCCCCTCCTATTAACAATGCATCTTCTCTCTCTATTTGAAACACTTTTTCTTCCTTCCATTCTCTCATTTTTATTTTCGCCTAGTTATTTGCGTTTTGAGGTTAGAGTTGCAAAAAAAAATATTTTGAGACTATGGTCAATCGACTTGACATTATCTGACGTAAAAGCATTTGTTGGGTTTTGGTAGTAGATATAATTCATGATTGTTGCTTAGTTGAATTGAAAAAGATAGAGGTTTAATATAGATCAGTCTACAATAAGGGTATGTGGAAGAAATTCATTGCCAAACATTAGAGATTTTTGTAGGATACTATGCGAGAATATATGGGTAAATTCAAAAAAAAGAAGAGACGCAAAAATGAATAATGCAGTCCGTACGACAATGGCTGCCCAAGCTCCATCAATGGCTGCAGCAACAATGAAGAATGACATAAAGTTAAAGCTCCACATAAAGTTGAAGCTCCATCAATCGAGACTCCACCAATCTACATGCGTTTAGCGTTGAAGGTCTAAAGGAGTAACACAATCGGGCATTCTGTTTGGGTAAGGGCTGAAGCACCATTCAGTGTGGTGATGCTTATTCTATTTTGCTATAGTAAGCTGAGGTGTTGCCATATAATTAGAGAATTATATTTTAAAGGTTTAGGCCCGGTTTGGATTTGGAGATGAGTTGAGTTGATTTCAAATTCATTATTACATTTTTTTTTAAATTCTTAAACAAAACACAAATCTCAATGCAATTTTTTCAAATTCTAATACAGTTTTTTCAAATTTTAAAACAATAATAATATTAAAAAAAATTATATTTTATTCAACCTTCAAAATTTATCTCAACTCATCTCTCAATCCAAACCACCCCTTACAACCCAATCGAATCGTAGCATCTCCCTATATATAATCGCTCTCATCCTATTCTCGTTTAAACACGCATAAATTAATAGATTGATGATATTGCACATATAGAAGACTCTGTCCTTTCCAAATTTCAGGTTCAAAGTATGTAAGATGCATGCATGAGGGCTTGGTTTGGATTGGAGAGTGAGTTGAGCTCATCTTAATTGTGAGATCCCAGATTTACGTGTATTTTTACACGTTATTTTATTCTCGGTGTTAATTATTTTAATGTATTTTAATAATATTATTAGCCATATTTTAATTATTTAAGATATTTATTTGAGCTATTAATTAGTTAATATCGAGTTACGTTATTTTCTTATTTATTTTAATGAGGTAATTATTTTAATGATTGGAATTTAATTTCTTTATTTTATTATGTGAATTTATTTGATCTGCTTTCGTTATATTAATTATTGTTTTATAATTAATATTGCGCTTGGATTTAATTTATTTATATTGTTGGGGCTTTAAATATTTTATTTTATTGATATTAAAATTATAGTATTTAAAGCCTGCTTTTATTTAATTTGTTGTGTTTTCTGGTTACACTCTTTTTCCCTTCTTTTTCCTTTTTCTCCTTTTTCTTTTCTTTTTCTTTTCTTTTTCTTCTTCCTTTTTCCTTTTCTTCTTCTCTTCCTCTGCTTTTCCCCGCGTGCCCAGCCCCTCCCCTGCCTCCCTCTCCCCTTCGCCCGTCCCTTCTCCTCAGCTCCAGGACCGCCGCCGGCCACCCACCGGCGACACCGCCCAGCCCACAACCTTCCCCTCACGCCGGCGAGCTCAACGGCACCGGTGGTGTCCCCTCCGGCCACCCCACCGCCCCTCCACGGCCACAAACCCGAAATGACCATTTTACATTCCCTTGCATTTTCCGGCTACCGCCGGCCACCCCTTGGCCTCCGACCACCACCACTAGACTCCCCACCCTCCGGCGAGCATAACCCACCGCCCAAAGTCGCCGCCGGTTAGCCCCTCCACCCGAAATGGGTCTTAAACGGGTCGTTCTTCGCCACGCCGCCGTCCGGCCACCGTGCATCTCACATCCGCCACCATTCAACTCCCCTCACCCAGCCGGTCAACCCCCTAGCTCAATTTCCCCAACCGCGGCCTCACCTTCCCCGGTACAACCCCAAACCCGAAAATGGGTTTTCACCCCTTTTGACCCCGATCCACCACCTTCTGGTGGTTGTGCCGCCACACCACCACCTCCATGAGATTCCCCACCCTTCAATGAGTACCTCCCTAAATTTTGGTGTCAAACCGAGTGTTTTAACCTAACGTACATGTGACCGCTACAAACGCTGCAGATTGGAGTTATTCAAGGATTTACGTTTTTACCACTATAAGTACTTTCCAAACGAGCTTTAAGTTTTAAATATATTTTTGGCATCAACAGTTGTTGTATTTGATTATTGCCGCTATGTGTTGGTTGATGTTGGTATTTGTTGGTTGATTGGATTAATTAAATGTTGGATAATTGTTGCATGGTTATCTGCATTGTATATTTACGCGCATGCTCATGAAAATATTTGGAAAGTGGATTTTTGCATGATTTTGGATATTCATGTGTTGAGAATAGAAACTGAGATTTAAAGTGAGTTTAATGGATTTTAATGGTTTTGGGCTGACTCATAACGGGGACGGCGATACGTAACGCCCGTTGTGATCAGCGTGTGAGTGTGTGGATGACATAATGGGGACGGCGATACGCAATGCCCATTATGGTCATCGGGTGTGCATTTCATATTGGGGACGGCGATACGTAACGCCCGGTATGAAATGAGTGTGTGTGGATCGTAATGGGGACGGCGATACGTAACGCCCATTATGGTTTCGGGTGTGTGTGTAAATTATATCGGGGACGGCGATACGTAACGCCCGGTATGATTGGTTTTGAGGATATTATTTTATGGAAAATGATGGGTGATTTTATTGTGGATTAAATTGGGATTTTGACGAGTGTGGTTATTTCATTGACTTTGAGTAAGATGATTTTAAGCCTCATGCATATGGTAATTGCTCATGATTGTTGTTGTGGCATTAATGTATTTTTGTCTTTTGGTTTGGTTGGGTTGTACTTACCTGCGATGCCATATTGGCGTCGTAGTTTATTTTGGATGCAGACTTTGGAGAGGCCGAACCTGAGGAGACGGTTCCGCTATTGAGGTGTTATTAATATTAATTGTTATCTCGGGAAATTTATTTTTCCCTTTTTATAAATATGTATTTGTTTAATTTATATTTTTGGATGACTGTATTAAATTCTCCTGCTGGAGAGTTTTTATTAAATTGGTTTGTAAAATATTTCTAAAAATTCTGGTACTTAGATATTAATTTATTATCCGCTGCGACCTATATTTTTATGTATGTCACGTGTGTACACACGTTTGACACTTATTGTTGGGATGTGTGACCCGTGTTGTCATCATCCCGACGCCTCGATTCCCGTGTTATTTTAAGGGGAATTTGGGTGCGTCACAGGTGGTATCAAAGCAGTTCGGCTCTGGGTAAATCCGCAAGTTACCTAGGGACAGTACCAGAAAGGTTTGTGGTTTTAAAAATTTATTTGTTTGATGATTGGGTTATTTTATTTTATTTTATATTATTATTTTATTATTTTATTGGTTGTCTTAGTTTTTCGACTAATTTATATGGTAACATTATCGATATTTGTTTTGTTGTGTTGTGCTTTTTATTTTAATGTTTATATTCTTGATTTATTTTCATAATTAAATCAGTTCTGATTAATTGGTTTGTTGGCTTTGTTTTATTTTATTTTAATTTTTGTTAAATATTGTACATGAGTAGTAATTCAGATTTTAGTTAGTGATTTTATTTGGTTAAGTTGTCGAGTATTTATTTAATTATTTATTTATTTTATATATACTCCATTTATTGAAAGTGATATTTTAAATAATTGTGTTATAAAATAAATTATTTTAAAGTTTATTTCTTTTGTTGTGGGTTATTTTATTGTTTTAAGCTTTTATTCAATTATCATCAGGATTTGATTTTAACTTCAGTTCATAGATTTCCTACGAGATAGTTTTGGATTTGTTTTATTATTTGTTTATTTTAATTATGGCTTTTGTATTTTAAGTATTTCTGAACGTTTGAAAATCTATTCAGACAAAGATTTAAAAGAATTGCTGCCATGTTTCTTTTTAAGTTTATGCTTTGAGATAAATTTAAATTGATTATCTTTTTACATTTCTGTTGTTTTATTTTTAGGGACATGCTTTGAAGTAAGTTTTAAAAAATTATTATCTTTCCACATTCTCGTATGTTTTATTTTAAAAGTTTATCTATCTACTTTAACGAGTGGGTTTGTTTTGGCGACTTGTTTGTATTTATTTATTAATTAATTTATCGATTTAATTATTTTATTATGGTTCGTTTCTTTTAATAGATTTTAAATTTTAGAGATTTCTACAATAATCTTTTTAAGAGTTGAGTTTTGTAGAGAATTTTAAAATTTTATTTGTGATTTTGTTTGTTATTCTTATTTTAATTTATCCTCCTTCCTTTATTTAATAAAAGTTTTTGGTGAATTTGTGTTTATTAAAGGAGGTGGGCTTGTTTTCTTGAATGAGTGGTTTTTACTTAATTGTCTATTAAATCTTTTTCCCCCTTTTTGTGTTTTTATATAATAATTATGTGAATTATTTGAATTTTGTTTAGTATTTGGGTATACTATTATTTATAATTGCGAGATGGATTTGTTTGATAATTTGTTGGTATTTATGCAATTGCATTTCTTTGTCGGTATTGTATATGCTATTTTTGTGTATTTATTACCTGGGTCTCATTGAGTGTTTGAGTGTCTAAGTTCTAATTTTATTTTTGGGAGATTATTAGAATTGTATTTAGATGGACTCTTCATGTGAGTGAGAAATTCTTAACCGTTGACATATTGTTATAGAATTTGTTTTAGTACTGCTTATGATAATAGGCGATTAATTATTTTCTTGGTGAAATATTAGATTTTATTTGTGGATGCTTAGAGATTGATGTATAATAAATGTGAGTGTAAATTTTCGAGAGTATTTGTTTTTGGCTGGTGTTTAACTTAGGGAAAATTTATTTGTTAAGTGATAAGGTTGAATTGATGTGATGGAAATAAATTTAAGAGATATAAATTTTAGGCTTTTGGGCGAATTGTTGGGAGTGGATAATTTAAGAATAATATTTCGGAGAATTTAATGGTTAACAGCATTTGTCGAGGTATCTTAAAAAATTTAGTTTTGGCTTGAGGTCAGATAAGAATTAAAATATTTCAGGTTATTCCATCTCATAGGTAATGAAGGTTCGATTGAGAGAATACGGATTTAGATAATTAATCTATGATGAGAGTGAGGAGTTATAATGATGGAGAAGTATATTGGTGGTTTGGGAGTTAGAAAGTTTTTTAGGCTTTAATATTGGGTGGCATAATTTGAATTGTGATATGACAAAACATTAGGATTTGTAAATGTGGCAAAAGATTTCTTGTAATAGGTGTTGAGCTAGTTTTTGCTCAACGGTGATATTTTATGAGGACTTAAATTTTTATGAATTTAGCGAGTTATCAAAGTGCGCGCGGAAGCGTGATGAATTGCAATATAGTTGGAGGTTCAATTCTTGTGTAAATTTTGAGGAATTAGTGGTAAGTTAAAATTTGAGATGATACTTGTAAGTGAGGATTTATCTTTTAGTTGGGTAAATTATGTTTATTGGCGATTAAGATAGAAAGTTAAACTTGGGAGTTATTTTAGGGTAACACAAATTGTTTTAAGGAGTTCGTGAATATTAAAATTTTAGGAGATTCTACTGATGTTCTTGTACATGTGGGGTTCAGATTGATTGGCTACCTTAGGAGTTTTAGAGATGAAATATTATTTAGAGACTATACGTTTATGATGCAATAAAATCCATTTGTGTTTGAGGAAAATAGATGATTGTACTAATATTTGGAGTGAGTATTAAGTGATGTACTAGGTGCGTTATTAGAGTTTTATTAGTTGCAGCCGAGCGAATTTCGAGGACGAAATTCTTTTTAAGGGGGGGAGAATGTGAGATCCCAGATTTACGTGTATTTTTACACGTTATTTTATTCTCGGTGTTAATTATTTTAATGTATTTTAATAATATAATTAGTCATATTTTAATTATTTAAGATATTTATTTGAGCTATTAATTAGTTAATATCGAGTTACGTTGTTTTCTTATTTATTTTAATGAGGTAATTATTTTAATGATTGGAATTTAATTTCTTTATTTTATTATGTGAATTTATTTGATCTGCTTTCGTTATATTAATTATTGTTTTATAATTAATATTGCGCTTGGATTTAATTTATTTATATTGTTGGGGTTTTAAATATTTTATTTTATTGATATTAAAATTATAGTATTTAAAGTCTGTTTTTATTTAATTTGTTGTATTTTTCTGGTTGGACTCTTTTTCCCTTCTTTTTCCTTTTTCTCCTTTTTCTTTTCTTTTTCTTTTCTTTTTCTTCTTCCTTTTTCCTTTTCTTCTTCTCTTCCTCTGCTTTTCCCCGCGTGCCCAACCCCTCCCCTGCCTCCCTCTCCCCTTCGCCCGTCCCTTCTCCTCATCTCCAGGACCGCCGCCGGCCACCCACCGGCGACACCGCCCAGCCCACTACCTTCCCCTCACGCCGGCGAGTTCAACGGCACCGGTGGTGTCCCCTCCGGCCACCCCACCGCCCCTCTACGGCCACAAACCCGAAATGACCATTTTGCATTCCCTTGCATTTTCCGGCCACCGCCAGCCACCCCTTGGCCTCCAACCACCACCACTAGACTCCCCACCCTCCGGCGAGCATAACCCACCTCCTAAAGCCACCCATCGCCGCCGGTTAGCCCCTCCACCCAAAATGGGTCTTAAACGGGTCGTTCTTCTCCACGCAGCCGTTCGGCCACCGTGCATCTCACCTCCGCCACCATTCGACTCCCCTCACCCAGCCGGTCAACCACCTAGCTCAGTTTCCCCAACCGCAGCCTCACCTTCCCGGTACGACCCCAAACCCGAAAATGGGTTTTCACCCCTTTTGACCCCGATCTGCCACCTTCCGGTGTTGTGCCGCCACACAACCACCTCCATGAGATTCCCCACCCTTCAATGAGTACCTCTCTAAATTTTGGTGCCAAACCGAGTGTTTTAGCCTAACGTACATGTGACCGCTACAAACGCTGCAGATTGGAGTTGTTCAAGGATTTACGTTTTTACCACTGTAAGTACTTTCCAAACGAGTTTTAAGATTGAAATATATTTTTGGCATCAACAGCTGTTGTATTTGATTATTGCTGCTATGTGTTGGTTGATGTTGGTATTTGTTGGTTGATTGGATTAATTAAATGTTGGATAATTGTTGCATGGTTAACTGCATTGTGTATTTACGCGCATGCTCATGAAAATATTTGGAAAGTGGATTTTTGCATGATTTTGGATATTCATGTGTTGAGAATGGAAACTGAGATTTAAAGTGAATTTAATGGATTTTAATGGTTTTGGGCTCAGTCATAACGATGACGGCGATACGTAACGCCCGTTGTGATCAGCGTGTGAGTGTGTGGATGACATAATGGGGACGGCGATACGCAATCCCCATTATGGTCATCGGGTGTGTATTTCATATCGGGGACGGCGATACGTAATGCCCGGTATGAAATGAGTGTGTGTGGATCGTAATGGGGATGGCGATACGTAACGCCCATTATGGTTTCGGGTGTGTGTGTAAATTATATCGGGGACGGCGATACGTAACGCCCGGTATGATTGGTTTTGAGGATATTATTTTATGGAAAATGATGGGTGATTTTATTGTGAATTAAATTGTGATTTTGACGAGTGTGGTTATTTCATTGACTTGAGGAAGATGATTTTAAGTCTCATGCATATGGTAATTGCTCATGATTGTTGTTGTGGCATTAATGTATTTTTGTCTTTTGGTTTGGTTGGGTTGTACTTACCTGCGATGCCATCTTGGCGTCGTAGTTTATTTTGGATGCAGACTTTGGAGAGGCCGAGCCTGAGGAGACGGCTCCGCTATTGAGGTGTTATTAATATTAATTGTTATTTCGGGAAATTTTCGGGAAATTTATTTTCCCCTTTTTATAAATATGTATTTGTTTAATTTGTATTTTTGGATGACTGTATTAAATTCTCCTGCTGGAGAGTTTTTATTAAATTGGTTTGTAAAATATTTCTAAAAATTCTGGTACTTAGATATTAATTTATTATCCGCTGCGACCTATATTTTTATGTATGTCACGTGTGCACACACGTTTGACACTTATTGTTGGGATGTGTGACCCGTGTTGTCATCATCCCGACACCTCGATTCTTGTGTTATTTTCAGGGGAATTTGGGGGCGTCACAGATGGTATCAGAGCAGTTCGACTTTGGGTAAATCCGCAAGTTACCTAGGGACAGTACCAGAAAGGTTTGTGGTTTTAAAAATTTATTTGTTTGATGATTGGGTTATTTTATTTTATTTTATATTATTATTTTATTATTTTATTGGTTGTCTTAGTTTTTCGACTAATTTATATGGTAACATTATCGATATTTATTTTGTTGTGTTGTGCATTTTATTTTAATGTTTATATTCTTGATTTATTTTCATAATTAAATCAGTTCTGATTGATTGGTTTGTTGGCTTTGTTTTATTTTATTTTAATGTTTGTTAAATATTGTACATGAGTTGTAATTCAGATTTTAGTTAGTGATTTTATTTGGTTAAGCTGTCAAGTATTTATTTAATTATTTATTTATTTCATATATATGCCTTTGTTTTTGTTTAAATTAGAATTTGGACATTCCGGATTAGATTATTATTTTAAATCAATCCATTTATTGAATCTGATATTTTAAATAATTGTGTTATAAAATTCCTTATTTTAAAGTTTATTTCTTTTGTTGTGGGTTATTTTATTGTTTTAAGTTTTTATTCAATTATCATCAGGATTTGATTTTAATTTCAGTTCATAGGTTTCCTACAAGATAGTTTTGGATTTGTTTTATTATTTTTTTATTTTAATTATGACTCTTGTATTTTAAGTATTTCTGAACGTTTGAAAATCTATTTAGACAAAGATTTAAAAGATCGCTGCCATATTTCTTTTTAAGTTTATGCTTTGAGATAAATTTAAATTGATTATCTTTTTACATTTCTGTTGTTTTATTTTTAGGGACATGCTTTGAAGTAAGTTTTAAAAAATTATTATCTTTCCACATTCTCGTATGTTTTATTTTAAAAGTTTATCTATCTACTTTAACGAGTGGGTTTGTTTTGGCGACTTGTTTGTATTTATTTATTAATTAATTTATCGATTTAATTATTTTATTATGGTTCGTTTCTTTTAATAGATTTTAAATTTTAGAGATTTCTACAATAATCTTTTTAAGAGTTGAGTTTTGTAGAGAATTTTAAAATTTTATTTGTAATTTTGTTTGTTGTTCTTATTTTAATTTATCCTCCTTCCTTTATTTAATAAAAGTTTTTGGTGAATTTGTGTTTATTAAAGGAGGTGGGCTTGTTTTCTTGAATGATTGGTTTTTACTTAATTGTTTATTAAATCTTTTTCCCCCTTTTTGTGTTTTTATATAATAATTATGTGAATTACTTGAATTTTGTTTAGTATTTGGGTATACTATTATTTATAATTGCGAGATGGATTTGTTTGATAATTTGTTGGTATTTATGCAATTGCATTTCTTTGTCGATATTGTATATGCTATTTTTGTGTATTTATTACCTGGGTCTCACTGAGTGTTTGAGTGTCTAAGTTCTAGTTTTATTTTTGGGAGATTATTGGAATTGTATTTAGATGGACTCTTCATGTAAGTGAGAAATTCTTAACCGTTGACATATTGTTATGGAATTTGTTTTAGTACTGCTTATGATAATAGGCGATTAATTATTTTCTTGATGAAATTTAAGATTTTATTTGTGAATGCTTAGAGATTGATGTATAATAAATGTGAGTGTAAATTTTGGAGAGTATTTTTTTTTTGGCTGGTGTTTAACTTAGGGAAAATTTATTTGTTAAGTGATAAGGTTGAATTGATGTGATGGAAATAAATTTAAGAGATATAAATTTTAGGCTTTTGGGTGAATTGTTAGGAGTGGATAATTTAAGAATAATATTTCGGAGAATTTAATGGTTAGCAGCATTTGTCGAGGTATCTTAAAGAATTTAGTTTTGGCTTGAGGTCATATAAGAATTAAAATATTTCAGGTTATTCTATCTCATAGGTAATGAAGGTTCGATTGAGAGAATACGGATTTAGATAATTAATCTATGATGAGAGTGAGGAGTTATAATGATGGAGAAGTATATTGGTGGTTTGGGAGTTAGAAATTTTTTTAGGCTTTAATATTGGGTGGCATAATTTGAATTGTAAGATGACAAAGTATTAGGATTTTTAAATGTGGCAAAAGATTTCTTGTAATAGGTGTTGAGCTAGTTTTTGCTCAACGGTGATATTTTATGAGGACTTAAATTTTTATGAATTTAGCGAGTTATCAAAGTACGCGCGGAAGCGTGATGAATTGCAATATAGTTGGAGGTTCAATTCTTGTGTAGATTTTGAGGAATTAGTGGTGAGTTGAAATTTGAGATGATACTTGTAAGTGAGGATTTATTTTTTAGTTGGATAAATTATGTTTATTGGCTATTAAGATAGAAAATTAAACTTGGGAGTTATTTTAGGGTAACACAAATTGTTGTAAGGAGTTAGTGAATATTAAAATTTTAGGAGATTGTACTAACGTTCTTGTACATGTGGGGTTCAGATTGATTGGTTACCTCAGGAGTTTTAGAGATGAAATATTATTTAGAAACTATACGTTTATGATGGAATAAAATCCATCTGTGTTTGAGGAAAATAGATGATTGTACTAATGTTTGGAGTGAGTATTAAGTGATGTAGTAGGTGCGTTATTAGAGTTTTATTAGTTGTAGCCGAGCGAATTTCGAGGACGAAATTCTTTTTAAGGGGGGGAGAATGTGAGATCTCAAATTTACGTATATTTTTACACGTTATTTTATTCTCGGTGTTAATTATTTTAATGTATTTTAATAATATTATTAGTCATATTTTAATTATTTAAGATATTTATTTGAGTTATTAATTAGTTAATATCGAGTTACGTTGTTTTCTTATTTATTTTAATGAGGTAATTATTTTAATGATTGGAATTTAATTTCTTTATTTTATTATGTGAATTTATTTGATCTGCTTTCGTTATATTAATTATTGTTTTATAATTAATATTGCGCTTGGATTTAATTTATTTATATTGTTGGGGCTTTAAATATTATATTTTGTTGATATTAAAATTATAGTATTTAAAGCCTGCTTTTATTTAATTTATTGTGTTTTTCTGGTTGGACTCTTTTTCCTTTCTTTTTCCTTTTTATCCTTTTTCTTTTCTTTTTCTTTTCTTTTTCTCCTTCCTTTTTCCTTTTCTTCTTCTCTTCCTCTGCTTTTCCCCGCGTGCCCAGCCCCTCCCCTACCTCCCTCTCCCCTTCGCCCATCCCTTCTCCTCAGCTCCAGGACCGTCGCTGGCCACCCACCGGCGACACCGCCCAGCCCACTATCTTCCCCTCACGCCGGCGAGCTCAACGGCACCAGTGGTATCCCTTTCGGCCACCCCACCGCCCCTCCACGGCCACAAACCCGAAATGACCATTTTGCATTCCCTTGCATTTTCCGGCCACCACCGGCCACCCCTTAACCTCCGACCACCACCACTAGACTCTCCACCTTCCGGCGAGCATAACCCACCGCCCAAAGCCACCCATCGCCGCCGGTTAGCCCCTCCACCCAAAATAGGTCTTAAACGGGTCGTTCTTCGCCACGCCGCCGTCCAGCCACCGTGCATCTCACCTTCGCCACCATAAGACTCCCCTCACCCAGCCGGTCAACCCCCTAGCTCAGTTTCCCCAACCGCGGCCCCACCTTCCCGGTACGACCCCAAACCCGAAAATAGGTTTTCACCCCTTTTGACCCCGATCCGCCACCTTCCGGTGGTTGTGCCGCCACACCACCACCTCCATGAGATTCCCCACCCTTCAATGAGTACCTCCCTAAATTTTGGTGTCAAACCGAGTGTTTTAGCCTAACGTACATGTGACCGCTACAAACGCTGCAGATTGGAGTTGTTCAAGGATTTAGGTTTTTACCACTGTAAGTACTTTCCAAACGAGTTTTAAGATTGAAATATATTTTTGGCATCCACAGTTGTTGTATTTGATTATTGCTACTATGTGTTGGTTGATGTTGGTATTTGTTGGTTGATTGGATTAATTAAATGTTGGATAATTGTTGCATGGTTGTCTGCATTGTGTATTTACGCGTATGCTCATGAAAATATTTGGAAAGTGGATTTTTGTATGATTTTGGATATTTATGTGTTGAGAATGGAAACTGAGATTTAAAGTGAGTTTAATGGATTTTAATGATTTTGGGCTGAGTCATAACGGGGACGGCAATACGTAACGCCCGTTGTGATCAGCGTGTGAGTGTGTGGATGACATAATGGGGACGGCGATACGCAACGCCCATTATGGTCATCGGGTGTGCATTTCATATCGGGGACGGCGATACGTAACGCCCGGTATGAAATGAGTGTGTGTGGATCGTAATGGGGATGGCGATACGTAACGCCCATTATGGTTTCGGGTGTGTGTGTAAATTATATCGAGGACGGCGATACGTAACGCCCGGTATGATTGGTTTTGAGGATATTATTTTATGGAAAATGATGGGTGATTTTATTGTGGATTAAATTGGGATTTTGACGAGTGTGGTTATTTCATTGACTTTGAGGAAGATGATTTTAAGCCTCATGCATATGGTAATTGCTCATGATTGTTGTCGTGACATTAATGTATTTTTGTCTTTTGGTTTGGTTGGGTTGTACTTACCTGCGATGCCATCTTGGCGTCGTAGTTTATCTTGGATGCAGACTTTGGAGAGGCCGAGCCTAAGGAGACGGCTCCGCTATTGAGGTGTTATTAATATTAATTGTTATCTCAGGAAATTTATTTTCCCCTTTTTATAAATATGTATTTGTTTAATTTGTATTATTGGATGACTGTATTAAATTCTCCTGCTGGAGAGTTTTTATTAAATTGGTTTGTAAAATATTTCTAAAAATTCTGGTACTTAGATATTAATTTATTATCCGCTGCGACCTATATTTTTATGTATGTCACGTGTGCACACACGTTTGACACTTATTGTTGGGATGTGTGATCCGTGTTGTCATCATCCCGACGCCTCGATTCCCGTGTTATTTTAAGGGGAATTTGGGAGCGTCACATTAATTGATCTCCATTTCAACATTGCACCTGTAACATCCCGACTCAAATATTTAGGATTTTAAGTGAGAATAATTTTTGATCTTCCAAATTTTCATATTATTATATATTCTTATGTTAATATTAATATAATCACTTTATTCAGATATTATGGCATTAATAAGTAGTTTATATGTTAAATGTGGATTTATTATAGATAATATTTTAAGCTATAATTGTTAATATTTTTATAGATGACGTAGGTTTTATTATTATTATTATTATTATTATTATTATTATTATTATTATTATTATTATCATCATCACCATAAAATTTTACAATATATTTTAAGATATAATCATTTAATTAGATTTCTCTCGTAGCTAACACTAAAAAATTAGATCTTGTAATTTTAAAACCTCACGTGTCTTCCACACATTCCACTTCATGCACGTTACTATCTCTTCCCCCTCTCTAGGGTTTTTCGCTAGTGTGTATATATATATATTGATTGTTCGATCATCTTTTACGCTCAAAGAAACCTGCCAAGTCTCGGTTGTTGCCGCCTCTCTTTATCATGAAACCCAGCTACAGCCACCGACGCCGCCCAGCGCCAACATGCACCACACAACCTCCAGACGGCTGCACCAAAACTCATTGCCAAACTCCAAGCCATAGCCATTAGCACCTCTGTTTTGGCCTCAAGAATAGAGCATCACCGGAAAAATATGAGCCACGTCCCATCATTAGACAGCCACCGGTTCACTATCAAGTTAACACCACCGTGAGCCACCTTACTTCCGCACGCATCACTGCCTTGCAACACCGTTGGCTAGCCATTGCCCAGCCATACGAGAGTCAACCACCATTGTCGACCCTAAAACCATCTTGAACCTCCATGCCTAAACCATCGAAAATCTCATTACTTGTCCCCTGTTTTGACACCCGAAAACAGAGCATCATTTGCTCTTGGTTCTATTTAGTGCCGCCAGGCACGATAGTGAAACCCAGCTATTGGAGGCACTACGCGGTTGCCCTTGGAGAGCCACCAAACCACTGATCATCCTCCCCTATTTCGCACACCAAAAATAGAGTATCTTCAAGCAACGAGATGCTGCAAGAGACACCTTGAATGACCATCTTTTCTCGATGGAAACCACTATATGAAGCTTTTGAACCGTAGCATGCCTTCTTGTTGCCATAACGGTAAGCCAACGCCGTGTACAACGTTACATACCCATCCTTTATGTCCTCTCCCACTCTCGAATCCTCCCTGATCTCACGTTTCTCTCTCTCTCAGCTCTCTGCCGTCAGTCACGTCCCCACCTTCAGCCTAACTCAGTCACATCTCTCCCTCGATGAGCATCACTACTTCTTCTCTCGCTCATGTGTTTGTTTTACGTAAGCATCACTGGCCAATGTATTATGTTTTTATATATGCTTGGTTGTAATCATGTAAATGTCTCAGTTCAGGATTTTCACAATTATAATATATATTTAAGAGTTTTGAACTACTTTATCAAGTATATTTAAATAATTATTTAAAGAGTTTTGAACTACTTTATCAAGTATATTTAAGAGTTTTGAACTACTTTATCAATCAGCTCAATTAGATCAATTCAGCTAAACCAGTACAGTCAAATCAGATCACTTAAATTAGTTCATTTAGTCGGTTTAGATTAGTCAAACCTATTAGTTAATTCAGACTAGTCACTTAAGTTAGTTAGTCAATCATGCATGGCATCAGCATTAACATGTACAATCATATTTCAGAATTTAGCATAAATTTTATGAAAACTTCTTATAATATTATCTTACGTTGTGATGGACTTATTTACTGAGTCATCGACTCATTTTAGTTTATTTTCTGTTTTTTAAAACCACCTAGATGATGAAGATGACCAGTGCGAACAGACAGGCCAGGAGTAATTTGAGCAGCTATTTAAAATTTTTAAGTTTTATTAAAAACAAGTGTCCTTATGAAATAAGTTTAAATTTTTATTTCTTTTTAGCTGAGTTTATATTTTGTAGTAAATAAGTATTTTTACGACACAAGTTACTTTCAGTTATGTTCAATTAAAGATTGAAAAAGACATTTTGATTATAACTTCGTTTTTGGAATAAATGTTATTTTCTATTATTAAAACCAAGAATCTTTTCTGGATTAAATGTTTTTAGAAAGAGTTAAGTGACATCTCTTAGCGACGGGAAGGGGGTGTCACAGTAGCTTTTCAATTTCTCATATAAAACACAAATCTCAATTTACATTTTTCAAATTTCAATACATCTTTTTTAAATCTCAATTCAAATTTTTCAAATTTTAAAATAATAATAATATTAAAAAATAAACTAAACTCATTTTATCTCTCATCTAATTAGGCCCACCTCTCAAAATCATGTACAACTCTTGCACAGCATTAATATTGTACACGTACGAGATAGATGTTACATGAGGATAGTGTGGTCGCCACGAACTTTTCTGTTTTGCTGGTTCAATGCTATTCTTTTGTGAAAGCAATATAACTTCTGTTCACTGTTCCGAATTATCTGGAAGAAGAATCTATGTGTGGTTGTACATAAGGAACAATAATAATATGCTTATAACGTTACGTGATTCCAGATTTCGAAGATCTAGAAATTATCAGATCCTTCCGGGCTAGCTAGCTAGTCGTAAACAAGATCATGCATTATTATAAATTCAAACTCCCAATTCATTGCACCATGTCTTTATCAGGCTGAAATTGAGAGAGAACTGCGGACAATAATTAGAGTAACTGATTAGATTTCTTTGGGTACTGCTGATATTGAAACTCACACGTCAAACAATAAGATGCCAAGCAAATCATGATCCACTCGATTTTAAAGGGCCAAACCCAGCCAGAGAGGTCTAGCTGCACTTCCACTACTTTCACGAGGAAAATGATTGTATGCACTCCATTATAAGTGTTTTCATCTCATTTTATAATTACAAGCTTTTAAACTTTTTATATAAAAGATAATAAATAATTTGATTCAAATTTTAAATTATAGATAATAATATTATAATAATATTTGATTCAACTTTTAATTTTTATTTAAAATTTTTTCATCTCATCTTATTATCCAAACTATACCTAAATGTGCATCTCAAATATCTTCTATAGTGTATTTTATTTTTATTTTTATTTTTAATTAATTTTTTAATAGTTAATAAATTGTTTATTATTTTTTTAAGTATTTAAAAATGTTTAAAAAATAATTAAATATAGAATAACAATACTAGGGACATATCTGGAGTGTCTTTTCTCTCTCATCTCTCTTGACTTTCTCCAGATGTCCAAGGTCCTCCAGCCATCATCACTCGTTCTTGGGAGAGGGTGGTCCCTCTCGTCCAACCCTAACCAGCATTTTTGCTTTCTTTTTTTCACTTTTCCTAGTTGTTATCCTAGTATTTTGTCCACAGAACATGGAACCTCCGATCACATGTTTGTCGAGTCTTTTCGACCATCACACACCAGACCGTTGAACCCTGACGTTGTCGATCTATGGGATGGAAGGTGGAGAACGCCCATACATTTGGTGCGTCCATCTCACGCGTAGGGGACATTGCTTGTGAGACTCACGCGCCGCCATGCTAGGAGACTTCCCTTGCCTTCACGTGCAACACCATTGAGGACATCAGTTTTGGATCCTTCGATTTCAACTTTCAGTTATTACTCCAGTGTAGTACATGCTCCCCATGTGATGCCATAGCCGACAGTATTCTTCTTTTGGTGCACTAGTTCTTTCAGTTACTATTTTCCTTCCTACCTGGGATATAAATGAAGTGAACGTGAAAATCTCATTCAATCAACTCAGCTCAATAAAATGTGGCACACCTCTCCTCGCTACGACTTTTAGCCACAGTATTATAGTCTGTTTATTAAACTATTTTAAAACTATTTTAGGCGGCATCTCTTCAATCGAGATTGGTGGGAGCCACGTCACTTGTGTCTCCAAAATATTTTTTTATTTTTGATATTTGTTGTATATTTATTGTATTGGAATAATTGTTGAGGACTCTACCTCATTGAATTTTGTATTCCTATATCCTTTTAGTTTTATATATAATATGCTTGTTTGCCTTCCCCCACCCCCACCCCCAAAAAAACAAAAAAAAAAGGAAAAAAGAAAAGAGAAAAGAGAAAAAGAAGAAGGACATATATGGAGTGCACGTACATCTGGTGTGCAGTACCCTCACATTGTCCCTTTCTTGCTGGTAAGACTCCAGAACATACCACGAATCAAAGTTGTGTCTAAGTGGGAGAAGCACTTCATATATGTGGTGATACATACATACATACATATATATATACACACACACACATGAGCTAAGCTCGATCTAAGATATGCTTGCTTGTTCTTAACATATTCCAGTTAATGAAGACAAATATTACATTATCTGCTAGATCTTCTGTACATTGAGAGTGACCTCACACCCATCTGCAAATTAAAGGTCCAGATCAAAGGTATCTTAACCTACGAAGGTATTATCTGACTCTAATTTATACGTACCATGCATGCATGCTTCTTTCCTGAATATTTGGTGGTAATCAATATTTACTTTGTGACAGCTCCAAATGCTTGCACATGATCCCTAAGGATCCAATTGATATATAGTTTTCTTTTGATTTATCATATATTATTGACCAGGACTGTGATCAGGTACAATCATTTATGTACAACTCTGACCAGAAATAGCAAAAAGGACAGCAGCTAGTGGACTCATGGATGGTTGATTGAGGTAGCAATACCATAAATAAATAATAAGCCATACCTTTTAAATGCTAGGGAAAGATTCTTGTTTAATCTTTGTTAATTAATCAAAGCAGATGATTATGGAAGAAATAATTGTTGAATAAATTAAACCAGAAGGAATCTATATACAGGGAAAAGAAAAAGTTTGAGGTCATGAAATAATGAGATTCCATTTGAATTAGGTTTTAGATAGTGAAAGATTCGATTATCTAGATTATCTTATAATTGGTATAGAGTACTAAAGGGGATGATAGAGAAACTCTTAAAGGGTGTAAAAAAAGTGCTATGTAATGTAATTGACAAATTCTAAACTACTGCCTGGTAGAGAAATAATTAAGCAACCCCAAAAAAACAAAAATGAGTGAAAAAACATGCTATTATCAATATATATATATATATATATATCATAACAAGAAAAATAGATAGTTGTGGCTAATTACTTGTAATAACATGATTATTTACGATAAAAATAAATTTATTTTAACTAATTATTTTATTGAAAATAATTAGTCATAATTAATCAATTTTATTATGAATAAGTTTATTTATCAATATCTTTTTCATCATCCTATAATGTGATATTAAATAATAAACTAATAAATAAAATATAATAAATATTTTTAATCGTATAATGTTACATCATAAAATGGTAGAAGAATGATGAATAATAAATTGATGAATAATATTGCTCTTTTATTATAGTGTATCCTCAAGTATAAGACAGATTAAGGCACATGAGGAGGACTCAAGTGGCCGTGGCTGGCCCCCAAACGTGAAAATAACACCTCAAAAAAGAGAATGGGATAGTGACCACCTGCGCTGCCACCATCAATGCTTTTCACTTTTTGTGCATTGAGGTAATTAGTTTATTTTATTTTATTTTATTTCCAAATGTTTAAAAAAATTTATTATGAAATTTGTGTGTTTTTGTAACTGTTTAACAAAGTAAAGAATTAGGCTGGAATCCATAAATTTGTGTAAGAGTTGGGGGGTCGACTATGAATATCCATAAATTTTATGACAGAAGATTTCCATCCAGATATACTAGCCGTATAGGGAAGAAACTGTGAGAGAGAAGCAGCGTGCTGGAACTTTTTCCGTATTATAATTGGGCATTGAAAATGGCAGGAATATCTAACTCTTTCTCTCTACTAGAGATTCGTTGCCCGATTGTCTTGTTGTGCAGATCAGCTGTACCCAATTCAATGGCAATAAAACACACCCACAAACAGACAATTAATTAACCTCCCTTCTGGCTAACTCCCAAGTAAAATGAACAAAATGTTAGAATTTTAGTGCGATTTGATCAGTTCTGCAAGTTGGCCATAATTTAGGTCGACTAGTTGAAAAAAAAACAGAAGAACCTGATAAATAGAACAAAATTATTTGACAAAATATCCATATTAACTATTTTTGTTTTCACCTTGAAAGAGACCGAGAATTTATATGGTGATCACCACTAGTGAGAATGCCTGAATGATGTTGTTGAGTGAAGGAAAGCAATTATATACGAGCTTAATAAGCAGTAACTCTATTAATTAATGGTTCTGGTAACATGATATACTAACAGGCTTAAGACAGACAAGAAATCTCTGGTAACAGGTGTAGGACTGACAAGAAAATCTTGGACGAGGAATACTTTGTCAAACTATCACTACTTTTTTTCTTTTTTATATGCAAACATGCAGCTAGCACTATAAAAACATGGCATTCAGAGCGGATGAATAAGATTGAAAGAGAGGGATTATGTAATTATTATATAGTGCATAAGTGTCATAAATCAATTTAAAAAATAATAAAATTAATTTATATTAAAAATATAAATTTTTTTTTTCATATGAAACTGATATTTATTTATTTTTTAAATAATTATTCAATACTTGCATCCTATATATTACATGTATGAGCTAGCGCTTATTGATGATCATCTCAAGCAGTGGTACTGGCCGACTTCACAGCATTTTCGAGGCTCAGAAAATGAACATGTCACTCTAACAATTATTCTGAAAATGCTGGACCCCATTCTGCTTCAAGTTTCAACCAACCATGTGTAGAGTTGATCGAGCAAGAATCAGTACAGTTCATTAGTTGGCCTGAGTGTACAAGCCCTAGACCTCACAACCCGACAAAGCTGATACCCCAACAAATCCTCTTTTTCTGAACTCAGAAATACTCCTCCAACCTCGCAGGTACAAAGCAACCCATGTTAAACTATTCCTACTGCATGACATCTCCCACATTAAATATTCCAATAAACCCTAAAATAGTGCACACAATCCATCCTAGTACAATCATTACACAGGCAGTGATCTGGTGGTTGCAATTAACAAATATTAAACATTAATCAGTGGTGGTGATCTGATCTTAATATTGTTTTATAAAAAGAAGAAAAAATTTTTTAAAAATGCCTCCTTTTATCACCCACAAACCGCTGAACATGTCAACCTGGAAACCATGATACCACATGGAAAAGAACTTTTGTTTTGCCATTTTCTACTGTTTGGTTATATGTTTACATCGTTCTGGGGATGGCATAAGAGCAGGTGAGATTCAGATTCCTTAAAATATGACACACCTCGAACCATTCATTTTTCCCCTCTATGATTTTGTTGCATTATATAGTACATCCAAGCTAGTCCAGTGAAGTGATGTTGATCAGAAGTCATGCATCACATTATATAATTTAAACAGCTTCTTATTCTGGTAGGGTTTTGGCGGTTGTATATTAGAGACCAAAAGACCTGGTGGGCCATGCAATATTAGAGGCCGTTTATATATACGAATTACTGAGAAAGTAAAATATAACAAATTATTAATTAGTCGACTTTAATTATAATTACCATAATAAATAATTAACTTGATTATATATATAATATAAATCATGCAGCTAGCTAGCTGTAGGTTAATTAATCTGTGGTACTGGCAGCGGATGCATGATGAATTCAATGTGGGAAATACTTAAAAAAACCGCCAATGAAATCAATGATCAACTCCCTTCGCAATCCAAATTACTGATCAACTAGATTTATCGGTATAATAAATATATCAATCAAAGGAAAGTCTCTTCAGACTAAACAATATGGACTGAAGAAAAAATATTATCTTGTGAATTATGTAAAAATAAATAAAAATTATTGCTAGCTTTTTATCTTTTATTTTTTTATTTTTTTTAATCTCGAATCATTCATGTTGATGCAGTATTTTTGAAGTGCATGATCATCATATCATTTAAGGTGTGAGATATTAAAAAAAAAAAACACTTAAAATATGTCACCTAAATAATTGTGATTAGAAATAATAAATATAGAATAAAAAATAATATTGCTCTTATATATAATCATCGGAAAAGAACACATAAATAGTTAATACTGTTGGGTATGGAATATTTATCTCTCATAGCCAAATATAATATCAGAAATGCTAAAGTTATAGATTGGGATTCCTGGTTCTCAATTGCAGTTTTAGATTTATTCCTTTTTTTTATTTAATTATTAAATATGTATTTTATAATGAAGTTTTATTTTTATTTTTTTTTTATAAAGAACTTGAGTGTTAAAAAAAATAGATGAAATTAAAAGACAAAAAAAAAAATTACACAGACAAGATTTCCAGTCGAGTATCATAGTCTGTAGCCATATAGAAGGATTCATATAATTTATATAACTCTTCCTTTCACTACAGTTATAAATAAATGTGAAATTCTATTGATTTAAGACCTATACGTAATTTATTGGTTTTTGTTTTTATTTTTTTAAAAAAAGAAAAGAAAAACCTCTATATGTTACTGGGCAAAGCATAGGATACTTGATTTCAATGATATGTTCAACACAAGCCAGAATTGGGCCAGGGCCCGCATCTGGCAAAACCCAACAAATTTATAGCGGGTCCCAACCAAAGTCCGGGCATAGGATAAGGGCAACCTCTACCGGTCCCACCTCCCGCCCACTACACAAAATAGGTCCAATCCATGAAGGATGGGGTCCGCCACAACAAGTAGCCTCAATCAAAATGCTCATATTGATTAGATAGATAGGGCAGTGAAAAACAAAACCAACAATAGCAACAGTACTCAAAAGGGGCTGGAATTGGACCGTCCGATTGCCTCTGATCGTGATGTCTCTTGACAACCAATGGTGATAAGCCACCTTGTTCACTTCACAAACGACAAATGCCACATGTCGACCCCACCTTTTTTATTCATTCTGGACCGTTGAATGTGGCTCTCTAGCACAAGTGGGGTGAATAATTATTTTTAATTTATTTTTTAAATGTCATTGCTCCATCCAAAAACCATCAATTGTGTGCGTACTAACTAGTGTTAGTTTATTGTCACTATCATTTGTAATAAATTTAACCCGTCACTGTTTCTACCACGTGGGATCGATGGAGTCAAGGCTGTCGGGACCCACTCTAATTGGAAACGCATACGTGGGAAGTGCTTAGAGGATAGCGGAGTTGGGTGGGTCTAGTGTGCGCACCCACGTGGACGTGGGGCTTCGATTGGATGCATCGGACGTAGTCAAACAAGATGGGGTTAAAGAGTGGGGTCCTCTCTAGGAGGAGAATGGAAAGTGACGTGGAAAATCCAATCTCGAGTACGTGTATAACAATCGCCCTCCCCTCCCCTCCCCTCCCCTCCCCTCGGCCCTCCCCCAAGAAATATAAGTTTTACAAAAATAGTTTAAGAAAAAAAAAATATTTAGATTCTATTTATTTACAAAAATACATCTCATTTCATCTTATTTTATTTTATTTTATTATTATATTTTTTTAAAATTTTAAAACAAAATAATTTAAATAATTTACTTTTTTTAAATCTCAATATAAAAATTATATTAAAAATTATATATTATAATAATTTTTTATTTAATTTTTTATTTTAATATTAATTTATCTCATATCATTTCAATCTTATTTTTAAAAACAAATCAAGTCTTAATGACTTTTTCTTCCAAAATTAGTCAATAACTCTTGAGATTGGTAGGGGACATGGGCCATGGCCCCTCATGTTATTCAAATGTTAAACGATCCATCCTCATTGATCAACGCTTGAATAAAAGGATTTTGTGTGTAGTTAAAATAATTGAGAAGAAATTAGGGGTTGGGAACCATATATATATATATATATATATATAAAATAAAAAAAAATGATGGTCGCATGGTTGATAAACTATGAGAAAACAATAAAACAACTATGATATGCCATGAAATAGTCTCTCACACTTACATTTATCAATGATTTACCTTATATTATTCGGGTAGTTTCTGGTTGCAATTAAGGGATTAAATATGGACATCTTATTGACTTATTGAGATTGTATTCTAATATTTCTCGAAATTTTGGATATGTATATAAATGTTTATATATATAAGCATATGCATGAGTATATAATGTGAATATGTACTGCATATGTTCTATTTGATGAAATTCTCATTTTATTTGTGTTTTGGAGAATTGTAAAAAGAGATTGAATAATAATTATATTTTAAAATATTAAACATTTTTACTGGAAAGAGACAAGTCAATCTTCCTTACGTTTTTTTTTTCTCCAAATTGAGTGTGTAATACGCTTTTGATAGAAGTTTTAGTTCTTCTATCATTACTTATAATGGTTCCTTAAAATTTATAAGACATTTGCATTATGTTATAATCATGACTATAAAATGATATACAATGCGATGGTGCTGCTTGTAATGGTGAAGAAATTGCGTACGAGATATAAGGTGATTGTATTTTTTTTTTTAGTAAGTAAAAGATTTTTGTACGTAAAAGTGGAAGAAATTGTATGAAAACAATGAAAAAGATGAACCATATAAATAATGATAGCAATATCATGCAAGGTTTAGTTCGAGACACTAACTTAGAGAATATTCTTACACGTGTAAAGCATTTACTGACTTGAGCATAATAGAATTCAAACTAATTTAGAATTAAAAAATATATAAAATAACAATGTAAAAACTAAATTCTGCATCAAATGACATCGTTAGACTTGCACCTCTTAGAATAAAACATCATTTTTTTCCTAACTGAAATGACATCTTTGCGAGATACATTTATTGAACATTTCAAGTTCAAATTTTTTAGTTAAATACCTCTATCTCTTTGTCTTCGAGAGCCTTCCAATATCTATCTCGAAACTCTAACTTCCATTTGAAACCCTAGCCTACAAACTTATTAATTTTGATACATAACGAGAAAGATAAGTTGAAAATGAAGGAAAAAGACACATTTGATTTCGTGGAGTATGAGTAAGACAACCATCATTGTTAACTTCACAATGATTCATCCTAAGTAATGTCAAAGGGAATTAGAAGGGAAAAAAGTCCAACGACTAAAATTGGTGAATTTTTATAATTTTGTCGAAGTCTTACTCTTCAAGCCCACGATCGCGCTCTCCTTCTCCTTCGAACACTCGCCCCCATTGGCAAGTGTTTCTTACGCAGTAAGTGGAGCGCGTGGGCTAGTTAGAATGAATTACTACCTTTATGCCTTCTTTCATTTCAAGACGTGACCTACTTGGCGTCTTCTATTCTCTCCGTAAATCTCATTGGTGAAGTGATGAAATGCAGAGACAAAATGCACCCGAAATTCACATGAAATTAACTTCAGGGGTCCGGGGTTTCTGAACTTAAATGCTATATATACATTCCCATTCTTCAGAAGCGAGCTTATGCGAGAGCCTCCACCAATGGAGTCGTGGTAGATAGTAGCTTTATTTGGTTCTAAAGAACTTTTCGTTTATTTTTTTTCCGTCTCTGGTGAAACCCTATTCCGTGGCCTAGCTCTGACCATGCTCTAATGGCGAAGGGTCGGAAATTGACGACGAGCCGAAGTGAAAGGTTACTGGGGAGCTTCAGCTACGGCAACGGCTACGGTCATGGGTCGAACGGAACGGAATCATCGGAGCTCGGTGAAGAAGATGTCTGGTCCATGGTTGACGGCATGACTGACCGGGATGGCCACTTCGGATACAGCAGCAACAATTCGCAGGTGGAGTGGACTCCACCCGCCTCTGTGGAAAGCAACGGGAGCGTGGGTTTCAGGAGCCGGCGCCGTATCCCCCAAGATGACCGACAGGTTGGTGGGCTGTCGTTGGCCTTCGAGGAATCGGGCCACCCGACAGCGTCTTCTAGGATCGTGCATCAGTTCCGCGGGAACGATGACGTTGCAGCAGCGCCGTCTCCACGTGGGGGCCACCAAATGGCCACGTCGGCGCCAGTGAACGTGCCGGACTGGAGCAAGATCCTCCGAATCGACTCGGTCGAGTCGCTGCACGAGCTGGACGAAGGCTTGGGCGATGGCGACCCGGAGATGGTCCCCCCACACGAGTACCTGGCGCGTAGCCGGAAGTCGGCTGCCACCTCGGTTTTTGAGGGCGTGGGCCGGACGCTGAAGGGCCGGGACATGAGGCGGATCAGAGATGCAGTTTGGAGTCAGACCGGGTTTGATGGTTAAATAGTGTGAATTACGAAGGGATTGAATACGGTTCGATAATTAGTTAATGGTTTGTGGAGGGTTTTGGACGGGTGGCCTTTGTTATTGTTGTTGGTTAGTAACGTTAATTGCTATTTTTTGGGGGGGTTTATTGGGCGATGATTCGGTCTAGTCGGGTGGGTTCAAATGAGTCAACTCGGTTTTCGTGTGAGCCCAAGCATATTTGTTCAGATTTTGTGGTTCTCATGGAGAGGTCCTCTTGTTCTGTCCTGGCTCCTGGAATTAGGGAATGGGTTTCCAAAATTCCCCAATTTCTCTAGAGAGTAAATTT
Source organism: Platycarya strobilacea (assembly GCA_036898215.1). NCBI lineage: Eukaryota > Viridiplantae > Streptophyta > Magnoliopsida > Fagales > Juglandaceae > Platycarya > Platycarya strobilacea. The sequence goes on from CM072547.1 coordinate 16,122,556, forward strand.
CACTGGTTGTGAGCGTAGCGTTCGTCTTGTCCAAGTGTGTGTATCAATGGACGTCTTAACTCATTTATGCATATTCCATTAGGTCCCATGGGAACAATATTATTCTTATCTTATTTTGTTATTTGAAAAAAAATTATATTTTTAAGTGCATATTTAGTAAAGTATTTAATGATCTAATTTAATTGAAAAAATAAATTGAAATTTCATCACGAAGAGTTTATTCAATATTGTATGTATACCGTCTTGATAATAGAATAAATTTAGAATTGATCTATTTTAGATTATTCTTGTTGAGATTATATATTTTAAATAATTTTTTAAAAATGTTTCGTGACCCCAAATGGGAATGAAAAAAGCTATACAATCTTCCTAATTTTCACATATTAATTTTTTTTAATTCTTATTAAATATTTAATATTTGAATAATGATATAGAAAATTTCAATTAATTTAGAAAGTATAAACTCGATTGTTTCTAAGAATATATTGAAAAATTAAAAAAAAAATGTAGTGTGTGGAGTTTGTGTTGCATGCTTAATGTGAATGAAAAAAAGTTATACGACCTCTCCAATTTTTACACATAATATTTTTTTATTTATTTTTTAAATATTTGATATATAATTAATAAATAGAAAATTTTAATTCATTTAAGTAGAATAAACTCAATTTTTTTTAAAAAAAAATGAAGAAATTTAAAAAAAATTAATAAAATATGATGTGTATAGGTTAGAAAGATTATATAGAATGGCTCAATGTGAATTAAGGTAATTTTACCATTTCTTTCTCATAAAAATGGGATGTTTTAATCTCTTTTAGATATAAATCTATCTGATTGTGAGAGGAAGAATTTACAACAGTATCTTAATTTTAATCCAAACATGAGTTAAGAAAGGATAGATTTATAGAACTTTTGAATAAAATAGTGTTTTTCCAACTTTTTTCAAAATGAAATCTATTTTAAACATATATGTCATAATTTTTTAGTTCGACAGAGTACAAAGATATGAGAAATTTCCGTGCCCTATAGCCTATAGCCTATAGCCAACATCTTCTTACTCATTCTATAGAAATTAGTTTTAAATACACTCATTATAAACGAGAGGGGTAATGCAATTCATAAACATCAGGAGCATAACTTCTGCGTAACATAATTAACAAATTTAGAGATATATTAAAAAAATAAAAACAATTACAGTACATATTTCCTTTAATCTAAATCTCCAAAGTAAAATACTCATTGTCTTTGCTTGAGATTGCCTACACACTTCGAGGCACTTAAAAAACAAATCTTTAACCCACCATGAAAGTTGTAAACACATGACATATCCTGAATAATCATTTTATTTTTATTTTTATTTTTTGCCCTGATGACAGAGTCAAGTTGTGAGGGGTTGACTTGTCTCTTCATTTTCATGGTTCCATCTCGAATGGAGCGTTTGGGATTTTGGTGGTATAATGTATAAAATATTTAATTTTCTTTTTTTAAATTCAGACTTAAATGATGATATAAGCTAAGTAGAATTTAAGAATAATATTACATATAAGTAATATTGTACACTTATATACATACTTATATTACATAAAATTGGTATCTTATCAAACCATCTATAATGAGATAACTTTAAAAAAAAATTAAGAAATTAATTATTTTTAGTATAACTAATAGAAAAAAGCTTCGACATGAACATATAAAACTTATAAATAGTTTTTATATAATTCAGTCTTACGTTATAGAATCTTACAAATAAGTAAGAAAAGAAATTCAATTTGTGACCAATCATATGATCATCCATCAAGTTTAGTTGAACAAAACAAGATCCAGTTGAACAAGCTTACGTGGCATGATTGCTGTTAGCATTATACGATACGCAAAATAGGTGGTATTGCATCACCTTGATGTCCAAATCAGAAGATTAGGTATTGATCATATCATATGCACCACCTGCTTTCAATTATTGTGCCATGTCCAAGAACGTATCACATAGTGCCTTTTAATTATCACGTTACCTAGACACCTCTCTCTCTCTCTCTCTCTCTCTCTCTATATATATATGTATATATTAGATAAGTACCATAATTATAAATAAATTTTATAAAAAATTCATAAATTGAAATGTCTTATATGATATGCTAATCAAAAATAATTTTTTAATTTAGCAAATCAGGTCAAATTTCGTCAATTTTAAAATTTATTTTGTAAATTGTTTTCGACTTAATATGATAAGTCAAATTATAAAATTATTTTTATAGATCGAACGAGTTTTATAAAATTATATTAATTTGTAGATTTATTTTATATAATTTTTTTATATTTGTAGCAGTTCTCAAATTAAAATAAGTCCTTACAAGAATATATGTTTTTAATTTCATTTTTATTTTAGAATTTAATGTATATTTTATTTAGTATTAAAATTTTAAAAAGTTGTAAAGATTAAATAAAATAAAACGAGATAAATTTAAAAAAAAATTAGGAAAACAAACAACTCAAGCAAACACCATCCACCAAGTTAATTTAAGCACAATTCAATCTACGGGAATTTCTTTTCATAACTAAAAGTAAAATTTTATTGATGGTGAAAGTAAAATACACCAAAAGAGGGATATGGCTTGAAATATTTGTTTTTTTTATTATTATTAGAAGATAAAAATAAAATTATATTTTTAAGTCAATTTGGAATAAAATTCTATTACAAATAAAATCTCATTACGTTTTATAAAAAATTGTTGGGTCCACAAGATTCAAAAGAATTTCGCAAAACTAAACTTATAAAATTGGTGTGTTTTTCTTTTACCTGATAAGCAAGATGTATTTCATAATTTAAAAAAAAATTATAATATGATGTAATACATTAAAATACTTTAATTTATAAATATATTTTTGTAACCAAATATTTCGATGAATTTAAGAAAAAAGAACAAAAATATATCAATTATCCGGTCAGTTGTGTGGCATCCATGCTTTAACATTAAACGGGTCAAGAAGATATTATAACTCAAATAGAGATAGACCCATGTTGAGTAAAAGAGCAGACTTGGACAAAGAAAGGAGGGTCCAAGTACCCCCCGCGAGAGAGGAGTGAGGTTATTAATTGATGGGGATCTTGATTGGAAATTTCGATAGTAAGTTTTTATTTTTATTTCTTTTATTTAATAATTAAAAATGTATATTTTAATAATATTGTGATTTTTAAAAAAATATTTAAAAATATTAAAAATATATTTATATAAAGCAAAGAAAATGATAAAAATTACACTAACGAGATTTCCGTCGGAATCTTCTATATGTGACTAAGCCACTCTTAATTTAAAGGGGAAGGGGATAGATGAGGGGAGTGGGCTCACATTTGCACAACTTGACAAAAGGTCCCATGGCAGAGGTGAGGGGTGTTAATCAATCTCTCTCCGAATGATCAAACAAAAACTCAGAGTCTCCACTGGGAGATTCCTTATTGGCTTACCTTTTTCAAGAAAACTACGCCACTTCTTCTTTCAGCCTCTCAACTTGGATGGCTTTCATATGCTCTCTCGGATCTTCTTTCACTGCCATTCATATTAATTCATGTAAAAACATATCTGCTTAATTATTTCTGGATTTATATGGGTTGAGATCTATAAGAAAAGCATACAAAACTATACAAATTAGCTAACACATGAGATCCCTTTTTTAAAAATAAAAAATAAAAAATAAAGTGAATAGGTTCGGTTTCATTGCATATTCGACAATAATGATTCTTAATAAATTCTTCGGCTGTGTTTGGGTTTGGATGCCTAGTTGATATCAAATTATCTAAATTGATAGATAAATAATAATGTTTTGTGAGTCTTATTAAAATATATTTGAATATAAATAGATTAAGATATGTGTTCGAATGTATAAAATAAGTTGAGATGATATTTAACTTTTTATTAAAGAAGTTTAAAAAATTAATTATTAATAATTAATTTTGACATCTAAACATATATTCAAACTTAACAAGAAAAGCATACAAAATCAAAAAATGAAAAAACTTAACAGGAAAGTAGATGTCAACAAAACACTTCAAACACTTTTATTGAACTAGGCAAATTTAAATAAAATGTAAAATGTACTTCTTTTTAAATTAAAATGTCTACAGTAAATTAGGCAAATTGAAAATAATATGATTTTGAGCCATTGTAACAATCACCCAATTGTCATATTTGCATATCTACTATACAAAGGTCAATTGTATTGTGAACCAAAGTAAAAAATGTGATGGACGACCGCCACCCACTAATTACGGCAATTAAGTCAAAAGGCACGCAAGCCACTTCCTATTGCCTATATATATGGACATCACTTATAAGATCAAAACTCAACTGAATGTTTAAGTAATAAAAGAATTTTAAATATTTTTTCTTGTAAATTTTCTTGTAATATTATTTTTCTTTTAATTTTATAACACGTTATTAGTACAAGATTCTGTCAATTTTGAAACTAATAATCTTCTACTTCAAGTAAGTTTTTCAATATATTATTTATAGTTTTTGAGATAAATATGAAATATTATATTGCTGATTATTATTTAATAAAATTTACGATTATTCTCATAACTTTATAAATATATTTCTTAAATACACATATTTATTTCACTATTTACATATGTAGAAAATGTTAAATCTTACAAAGTTAGAATTCGTTGCTTTTGACATTTCTGAAAAAAATTATTTATCTTGAATAATTGATGTTGAGATCCATCTAGATGTAATGAACTTGGGAGAGACAGTAAAAGAGGGAAATCAAGCATCCTTGCAGGACCGTGTTAAGACAATGATTTTCTTTCGTTGCCATCTTCACGAAAAATTAAAAACTGAGAATCTCACGATAAAAGATCCTATTATTTTGTGAAATAATTTAAGAGAGAGATATGAACATCAGAAAACTGTTATCCTCCTAAAGCTCGTTATGACTAGTTTCACTTGAAGTTGCAAGATTTTAAAAATGTTAGTGAGTATAACTTTGCACTCTTTAAAATCAGTTCATTATTAAAATTATGTGGTGAGAAAATCATCGATGATGATATATTAAGGAAGACATATATTACTTTTCATGTCTCGAATGTACTCCTGTAGCAGTAGTATTGAGTGCGAAAACTCAAAAAATATTTTGAATTTATATCTTGTCTTCTAGTAGCTGAGCAAAATAATGAGTTTTTATTAAAAACTATCAGTCACGTCCTACTGGTTCATCATAATTTCCTGAAGTAAATAGTACAAAATTTACATCATTCTCAGAAGTGAATAGTGCCTCTTTTAGAAGAAACCGAGGATGTGAATGTGGTAGAAAAAACTATAGAAGTGTTGGTTTCAGAAGTGACAACACTAAAGGGGATAATAATATATATACATCGTATTATCAGAAGTAGTACAATTTAGATAAGGGTGAAAGCTCTCAAAATAATTGTTCAAAGAAATGTGAAGATGTATGCTATAAATGTAGCATGACTGAACATTGGTCACGTACCTATCGTACGACTAGACACTTAATTAATCTATATTAAACTTCTATAAAAGAAAAAACAAAAAAGTTTGAAACAAATTTTGTTGATCCATAAGATGATTCATTATATATAGATAGGGAAGATATTACTCATTTTGATATTTTTGATTTCTTTAAAGATACTGTTGGTAAAATTAATCATTTAATTGGATATGAAAATATTCATTCTAATTAATGTATTTTCTTTATTTTATATTAAAAAAAAATTTGTATGATTTTTTAAAGTAATAGAAGTTTTATATTTTGTAGAATCATGGATCCTATTGATGAATTTTTTATTTCTGAAATATATGATAGAGATATATATTTGGCTGACAGTGCTATAACTTACACAATTCTTAAAGATAAAAAATATTTTCAAAATCTAACACTAAGTAAAGTTTATGTTTATACCATATCAAATTCATCAAATCTAATTGAGAGTTCCGGAAGAGCTTATATTGTACTGCCTAATAGAACCAAAATTTGTATTGATGATGTTCTATTTTTTTTATAATCTAGAAGAAATTTATTGAGTTTTAAAAATATACGTTGTAATGATTATCATACTAAAACCACCAATGAAGGTAGTAAAGAATATATTCTCATTACTAAAATAACATGAAGCTAGAAGTTCGTATTATAAAAACTGCATGCTCTTTCTTCTGGATTGTATTATACAAGAATGAGAACAAGTGAATCATATGTGGTAATGAACTAGAAGTGCATTAACTCCAAAATATTTATAATTTGGCATGATCGCCTTGAACATCTGGGATCAATAATGATGAGATTAATCATTAATAATTCATATGGAATCCGTTAAATAATCAAAAGATTATTTTACCCAATAAATTTCCGTGCTCTATTTTTTCTCAAGATAAGTTGATTTTCAAACTATCTCAAAAGTCGTTGTCGAATTCTTATCATTTTTACAAAAGATTCAAGGGATACATGTAAACCTATTTATCCATCAAGTGGATCATTTAGATATTTTATAGTTTTGATTAATACATCAAGTCGATGGTCACATGTTTGTCTGATTTTCACTAGAAATGATGCATTGCTAGACTTTTTGTCCAAATAATTAAATTATGAGCACAATTCCCTGACTATCCAATTAAAACTATTCGATTAGATAATACAGACGAGTTTTCGTCTCAAGTTTTTAATAACTATTGCATGTTAATAAAAATAGACATTAAACATCCTGTTACTCATACATACACTCAAAAAGATTCAATTAAATTTTTGATCAAAAGATTTCAGCTAATCGCTAAAACTTTACTTATGAAATCAAAACTACATATTTCTGTTTGGAGACGTACTATACTTCATGCATCATCATTAATTTGATTTAAACCATCTAAATATTATAAATATTCTCCATTACAGCTTGCATTTGGTAAACAACCAAATATTTCTTATTTTCATATTTTTGGATGTGCTATATATATTTCAACTGCACTTTCACAATGTACAAAAATGGGTCATCAACGTAGACTTGGGATATATGTTAGTTTTGATTCTCCATCTATTATTAGGTACATTGAGCCTCTTACAATGGGATGTGTTTAAAACACATTTTGAGAATTGTCACTTTGACAAATCCACTTTTCTATTATTGGGTAACGAAAAGTCGATGTCTGAAGCACGACAAGAAATTATTTGAGATAATAAAAGTCTTGTCTCAATTTGATCTTCTTACAAATGAATGTAAACTAGAAGTTCAGATAATTATCCATTTGTAAAGTGTTGCAAATCAATTATCAGATGTATTTACTGACACTAAAAGTATGGTAAAATCACATATTTCCGTTGTTAATACTCCAACAAGGATTGAAATCCTTGAATGACAAGTTGTTAAAATAACAATAGATGAGTTTAAGATATGCCTAAAGCGTGGAAAACCTATTAGTACAAAAAATAAAATTTCTCAAAAGAGAAAGATACAAAATAAATTTGGTATTCCTGAAAAATCCATACCCATAATACAGGCAATAAACATAGTTGATGCTCCTAAAAAGATCAAATATTTTATTCCAAAATCTCCTGAAAAGGAACCTCTTGAATAGGTATTTCATGAAATGTTTTCTCCTGAAGAGGAACAGGTACATGAAAATAATAAGATCTCGATACATTTTATGAGTACTAGAGAAATTCTGAATAGAAACAAAACTGTTGTCGATAACATATTTTTATATAAGATGACCCTTAACATTACCAAAAGTAATGACAAAAGTGAACCAAAAACTATTGAAAAATGTCGACATAAAAATGATTGACCAAAATGGAAAGCGGTTATTGAAGCTGAATTACACTCGCTGGCAAAGTGAAAGGTATTTGGACCTGTTGTCCAAACACCAAATGGTGTAATATTTGTCGAATATAAGTGGGTATTTGTACAAAAACGTAATGAGAAAAATGAAATTGTGCGGTACAAAATACAACTTATCGCACAAGGTTTCCTACAAAAAACCATGATTGATTATGAAGAAACATATTCTTATGTTATGAATGCAATCACATTTAGATTTTATATTAGAATGATAGTTACAAAAGAATTAGATATACGGTTAATGGATGTGGTCACTGTATATTTATATGGATCATTAGATCATGACATATATATAAAAATCCTTAAAAGATATAAAATTCCCAAACAATTTAATCCAAATATATTTAGAAATATGTACTTTATCAAATTTCAAAATTTTTTATATGAGTTAAAGCAATTCAGACGCATATGGTATAATTGTCTCAGCAATTATCTTTTAAAAGAATAATTTGAGAATAATCTTAAATGTCCATGTATTTTTATTAATAAATCATAATCTGTATTTGCTATTATTGTAATTTTTGTTGATAATTTATATATTGTTGGAACTCCTAAATAGATCACAATAACCGCTATATATTTAAAAAATAAATTTGAAATAAAAAATCTTGACAAAACAAAAATTTGTCTCGGCCTGCAGCTTAAACATTTGACAAATGAAATTTTTATTCATCAGTCAATATATACAGAAAAAGTCCTGAAGTATTTTTATATGAACAAAACTCATCCCCTGAGTATTCCAAAGGTTGTTCAATCACTTGATGTGCGGAAAGATCCATTTCATCCTTATGAAAACGATGAAGACATCCTTGATCTTGAAGTACCATATTTCAATACAATTAGAGTTTTGATGTGTCTTACAAATTGTATTCGGCCTGATATTACATTTTCAGTTAATCTACTTGTAAAATATAGTTCTACACCAACTCGAAGACATTGGAATAATATTAAATATGTCCTTTGTTACCTTCGATGTACAGTTGATATGAAATTATTTTATTAATGTAGATCAAGTCTACAGTTGGTTAGATACGCAGATGCAGGCTATCTTTCAAATCCACATAGAGGTAGATCTCAAACTGGATATGTGTTTACTTATGGAGATTTTGCTATATTATAGAGATCTGTCGAACAAACACTATATGCCACATCTTCAAATTACTTAATGATTATTGTAATTTAGAAAGCAAGTTAGGAGTGTATTTGGCTGAGATCAGTGATTCAACATATTCAAGAAAAACGTAGACTTTCTATGATCAATGATAACCCAACAACTTTATACAAAAATAATATCGTTTGTATCACTCAAATCAAATGAAGATATATATATATATATATAATTTGACAGAACGAAACATATTTCACCTAAATTCTTTTATATTTATGAACTTCAAGAGAAATATAAAATTGATATCAAGCATATAAGATCAAGTGATAATCTGGCAAATTTATTTACGAAAGCATTACCAACTGCGATATTCAAGAAAATTATGCAGAATATTGAAATGCGAAAATTTAAAAATCTATCGTCATGCACTTTTCAGGAGGAATAAATGTATTGAATACTTGTGTTAATTGTACTCTTTTTTCTTTATTAAGATTTTGTCACATTAGGTTTTTCTTGATAAGGTTTTAATGAGACAATTCTAAAATTACTTAACGGTACATATAAATATTGTATTATTTTTCATTCGTTGTTGATTTTTCGTCTCATAAAATTATTTTTAACAAGATTTTAACGAAACATATTCTTTGTAAATGGTGAGGGAGTGCTGCAAATCAAAATCAAAAAGGTGATGGATGACCACCACCTATCAATTACGATAATTAAGTTGATAGGCACGCGCAAGTCACTTCCAATTGCCTATATATGTGGGCATGTATTTCATAATTATAAGATCAGAACTCAACAGAATGTTTGAGTAATAAAAGAATTTTAAATGTTTTTTCCTTGTAAATTATCTTGTAATATTATTTTTCTTTTAATTTTATAACAAAATGAATATTTTAATCATAAAATGTCATTTCCAAGATATAATTTTATCTTTCCATATTTTTGTTGACATGTAGTTAGTTAACTTCTCGTCCAGATTAATAAACGTCTCACATTCTTCCATCTCCCAGATTTTGCTTTCAGCATTGTCTTGTTTTTTAAAAGTAGATTTCTCATGAAGGTCGCCCAGGCGTGCTACCCCCCAAGAGAACAAGCTCTCGAAAGCTTGAACAATATTATTAAATTAATATTAATATTAATATATTCACGTAGTTTTCATTTGGGAAAAAAATTAACAGAAAAAAATTAAATAAATATTATTAAAATGATAATATTTTATTATTATTTTGACTAATAAATAATATAATATAATATGTGAATAAGTTTTTAGTGGAATAGACAAATACACAATTATGTTATATTATGCAAATTTTATATTTGTCTAATTTAATGAGATCGCTCTTCCAATTAGTCATTTGCAGGAAAAAGGCTGTATGGCCTATTGTCAAGAGGCCCATTTTCAATTCGCCGAAGTTTTGTTCCGCTTTTCGGAAACTGAAGCGGAATAGCGGATAGGCACAAGAGGCCAGAGAGCGTGGGTTGAGCTTCCAAGCCCAAACTCAAAAGTAGAGTTGCCAAAACTCAAAAGTAGAGTTGTAAAAAGATCGGATTCGACTAGTAGACCGGACTGAATTAGTTGTTTCGGATCGAGACCAGATCGGATCGAATGAAATTCGATCCAGTCCGGTCTAAATTTTACATGGACCGATTAATTCCGTTCCGGTCCATGTCCAAAGAATTTCTCTTCCTGTACCGGATCGAATCAGACCGAACCCCACATATATATATATATATGTATATATAAAAATAGTATAGTAATTATAATATTAATATTAATATAAATTAATATATTAATATATAATATATATCAACATATAATATATATTAACATATTAATATATAATATATACTCTTATAATAATAACATATTATTATTTATTGGTTGATTAGTTGTAATATAAAAATATATATTATAATATATCTATATAGAATATTAGTAATAAATTATAAGTAATAAATGTATTATTATTTAATATATTATTATTAATTTATTAATATTTACTAACATATAAATATATAATATACTAATTTAATAATATTATTAGTTATAATTTACTAATATACTTAATATATAATATATACTAATATATTAATATATAATATATACTCTTATAATATTAACATATTAAAATTTATAATAGTTTAATTTGGGCCAAAAAAATATTTGATCATTGTAGAATTTTAGATTAAATATAGCTCATTAAATTATATGAGGCACCTCTGGACCGGACTGAACCACCCTTAGATCGAATTGGGCCAAATTGGTATGGACCGAACTCCTGTTCGGTCGGTCCAGTGTGAAAGAATTCTTGGACCGAATAGAATCGGTCCACAAATTTTCCGGATTAGACTGGACCATTTACACCCCAACTTAAAAGGGTTTAACGAGCACAGCACCTGAGACCTCTTCGTTTTTTACACAATAGATGAAATGAAAGTTGAAAAAAAACATTAACAATAGATAATTATTTTATATTAAAAATTTTAAAAATTAAACTTTTTTATTTTTATTTTTTTTATAACAATTAGAAAAAAAATTATAATAATTAAATAAAATAAGATATCTGTAAAAGCAAACAAAAGTTGATCATTGGGTTAGACTATGTTTGAGAAATCGAAAGGCCGGAAACAATCTGTTTTCGCCAAAGATTAAGATAGGAGAACAAATTGGGAAAAAAAATTATAATTTTTATTATATGTAATGAATGCTAATTAATATACATCTAGTGAAAAATAAATAAATATGTAAACCACTCAAAACTTATGATATAACTAGTCAAATGTGAAAAAACCCTTTTCTCTCGGTCCCTTTTCTCTCTAACCTCCGAAAATCCTAACTGCCTGTTGAGGGAGGGTGGGAGCTGAGGCTCCTCCCTTTCTTCCACCGTCTCTTTCTCCTTTCTCCTTTCTCCCCTTCCCTCTCCTCTCTTTGACCCCTCTCTGGCATTTTTTTTTATAATTTTTTTTTGTTTTACAGGCAGAGAGATGAGACGGCATCGGGATCCTCTCTGGTGGTCTTCGACTAGCACGCACACCACCGAGGGGTTCGCCAGGTGCCAATCCTTCATACTGCAGAAAACCCCGCTGAGAATAGCGGCACGTCTTCTACACGCGTAAGTGAAAGTTAGGACGGGATTTCCACGTGCCTCCAACTTGTGCTCTCCCGCCTACGCGTGAAGTGGTTCTGGACTCAGCCCCATCTGTAGTCCTTGGGTTATCGGTTCAATACTCTCCCAGGTGGCGCTTGTCTCTCCTGCGCCACTTCTACCCACTACTTTGCCGATTGTTTTGTCCCGAACTAGGTTTTGTTGATCTAGATCTCGATTTGCTGTGTTGTTTATTTATATTTCTTGTTTGGTTGCAGTGTTTGTCACTGTATTTGTTTATTTTCATTTCCTGTTATAATGCAGTCTGGAGCGGACCCACGTTGGAGGTTGCCCCTCCAAAATTTTTCAAAAAAATTATTTAGTATATATATTTATATATATAATATTAAATTATTCTTCAAATTATAAAAAAATTAAAAATTACTCTCTAAATTTTTATTAAAATTATTCTCTCAAATTTCAATATATATATATATAATTTTATTTTAACTTTTAGATTTATTGAAATCAAAATTTTAACTCACAAAGTCTCATAATTACTTTAAGAGTCTAATTCTAAAAAAATAATTATAAATTTATATAATTGTCAAAATTAATTGATTATATTCATTTATATAATCTCACTCTAACTTAATTATATAATTATGATATATAGTTTGTTAGAAATTTAACAGCGGTATATAATTTGTTATTAAAAATTTCTTATGTTTATTCTTGATCTATAATTTTTTTTAATCATAAAAAAATATGAGCAAGTTAAGACCAAATAATTCTATTTTTTTAAATGTGGGTAATTCGAAAAGTAATACGTTTAGAGAGTTTGATAACAACGGAATGTGATACTTCTATCACTAATGAGCATCCTTTTAAAATTTATATATAGTACACACTTTATCGATCGCCCCCCAAACATAAAATCCTGGTTCCGCCCCTGTAATAATGAAAAGGAATATGTTTATTCCTTGTTTGGCTCATACTCCTCTTTTAGAAGATGTGTTTGAATTTTCTCTTTCTCTTTAAGATAATGAAGGTGGTGATCTCCTCCCCTCTTTGAGAGGTGGGAGTTTGGTTACCCTAAAACCCTTTTAGACAAATCACAATTAAGTAATATTGTCACTTAAGAGGTTAGAAGTTTAAAAAAATTCGGCACTTTGTGCGGGAGTGTTACAGATGAGTGGTTAGATAGACTTGTAATATAATTTTTTTTGTTTTTATTAGTTTCAACTGTAAACTTCATTTGATCATATAAACTACTATATTTTCCTTTTAATAATAATAAAAAAAAATCAAGTCAAATATAACACTTTAAATTTAGAATTCGGATTTAAAATTTTCTTAAATATTTTTTTTAAAAAAATTCAAAAATATTAAGAAATAAAAAAAATTTAAAATTGAATCGAATACAACTTGATCCGGATTAACAGGCCTAACTGAATATATGCGCCTTATCTCAATTAACGTATTAGGTCCGGGTTTACTTTGGTCAATGGCCAAGTACCGCTGAACTTCGTGAATCCTGGGTCATTTCAAAGGCAACACTGTACATATGCGCGTTATCTCAATTGACGTAGGTCAATTAAGACAAGGTCTCATAAGTAATATGCTGGTAGTTTCCGATTCTCTGAAGCCAACCAGTACCCTGTATGTTTGAATGGATCAAGAGCCTTCATAAGAGAATTTTCTAAGAGCCTATCTTCCTCGAAACCTCGAGGATGGAGGTCTATATAAGAGCCTAACTTAATTTCTAAGAGCCATACCTCTCTACTTTAGTTCTTTGCTAAGAGACGATCAATATTCTCGAATTGATTTTGAAAATGTTTCTCAATGTCGTATCGTCAACATTAGTTCTTTTGTTCGTCTCTGCCATTTTCATGATCATACTTTCTCAAGCCGTTTCACAGCCAGCCTTCCTATACCATTCCTGTTTATACGACGACAGGGATAACTACATTTCTAACAGTACATATAAGGCAAATCTCAATCACCTCCTCCACTCCATATCCAATACAGACTACAACTCTTCTTATGGCCAAGACATCAACCAAGTACACGCAATTGGACTCTGTAGAGGAGATGTTCAACTGGATGTTTGCCGCGGTTGCCTCTTCTCTGCTAGTTACCGTCTCCCGGTGCTCTGTCCCAATCATAAGGAGGCAATTGGGTGGTACGACCTATGTATGCTACGGTACTCCAATCGCTCGATTTTGGGCGTCAAAGAAACCAGCCCCAATTTCACCATGTGGCGCATCAATAACGTATCGGCTAACCATGCGGATCAGTTCTTTTCCGTTGTTAGGAACTTGCTGGAAAGGCTAATAAGAAGTCGAACTGCCGCAAGCTATTCTCTTCCTAATTTCGCAGCAGGGAAGGCTGAAGTATCAAACTTCAAAACAATATATGCACTCGTGCAATGTACGCCTGATTTATCCGCACAAGAATGCAACGATTGCTTGCTTGGGGCATCTGAAGGTATTCCACGATGTTGTGCTGGGAAGGAAGGTGGAAGAATCGCTACACCCAGCTGTGGTATCAGGTTTGAAGTCCAGCCCTTCTATAACTCTAACTCGCCACCCTCAGATGGTCCTCAGATGTCGCCTGAAGGTACCCATGCCGTTACACTTATAAGAATCCAAGAATCCCATGATTGGCATTTAATGTAATGCTTGATATATGTTTGTTGTTATTTCAGCTTTAAAGATTAGTTATCCGTAACCATACGAAATATGAATTCCAAAACACTATCAACACAATCAGGATGCTCCAATAAGAACATAATTATAATTTTTGCAGGGATCCAGAACTTTATTGGAGTTTGGGCATCTATTACTTTTCTGGGACTAATCTCGTCCATCGCGGGCATCTATATAAGGGCGAAGCGGGGAAGGATTAAACATGAAAGTAAGTGATACATTCTTCATGTTAATTAATTGTTATTCTATGAGTAAAGACTGTTTTGGATATCGCTAAAGGAAATAACAAATTCAAACAAAAAGCATGATGTTGGGAAAAAGATTCAGCTTCCTATTTGCTGTATTGACATATTTTAGGTGGTTTTACTTCTCATTTTAGAACGAACTTAATTGATCCCTTATGCATGTCTGTTGATGAGTCCTTTCTGAAGGTGTAGATGAGATAATTGGATGCCGCAAGTCCATACTATTTGACTTTGACAATATTAAAATTGCGGCAAACAACTTTTCCGAAGCAAATAAACTCCGAGAAAGTGAATTTGGTACTATTTACAAGGTAAGTAGATGTTATCCTTCTGAATTGTAACAACCATAATTCTCAAAAGATAGTAAATTTCAAATTCCTGGATGATTTACGTACTAACGTACACACCATTTTTATTCTGATCAGGGTAGGTACACTGATAAAGTCATTACCGTTAAAAGGCTGTCAACGGATTATGGACAAAATGGTGAAGAATTTGCGGATGAGGTCCTTCGGATGACTGGATTTAACCACCGTAACCTAGTTAGGCCCCTGGGCTGTTCCGTTGAAGGAAATGAAAGACTTGTAATATATAATTTTGTTCCAAATTATAAAAGCCTGGATCACTACCTGTCTGGTAAATTTCGTACTTACCTACTTGTTCTCTAATTTATATATACAGAAATTTCGTTTGCCTTGCATGCATGTCTTGTTAGAATATATATATATATATATATATGCTTCCATTTAGTTTAGTTAAATGAACCATATACTTGCTTGGAAATGTAGATCCACTCATGCTTGCAACTTTGGATTGGGAAATGCGCTACAAAATCATAAGAGGCATTGCACAAGGGGTTCTTTACCTTCATGAGGAATGTAAACTATGTCTTTATCATGGTCTTAAAGCTAGTAACATATTTGTGGACGAAGAAATGAATCCAAAGATTTCAGATTTTGGCTTCAAAAGCTTGCACCATTTGTTCTCAATGAAGGCTGACGTCTTTAACTTCGGTGTATTAGTCTTGGAGATAGTGAGCGGGCAGAAGAACAATTGCTTTCGAAAGGAGGGGAATGCGGACGATCTTTTGAGCTATGTAAGTACAATCATACTTAGTCGGATACATTTTGTTTCTCCATTTAGTCCAGCACTAGTCAGTACTTCATGCACACGAAATCAACATAATTATAATGGACATAAATGCTCTTGGTAGCTGCCTTTGCCCATTAAGTAATAAAGATCATATATATGTTTATATCCTGCAGGCTAGGAGAAACTTCAGTGAAGGGACTGCTTCAAATATTATAGATCCCACAATTTTGATGCCAGATGGCCCGATCTCTGAAATAATAAACTGCATACACGCAGCTTTACTCTGTGCGGAAGAAAATGAAGCTGATAGACCAACCATGGCTTCACTTGTTACCAAGCTCGACGGTACCGATAAACATGGAAGCATTGAAAACGATATGCCATTAATTGTGGATGGTAGAATAACTTTCCGTCAGTGGGTCCAGAGTTTGTTTTGGAAGAAAAAAAAAAAGGTTTTCGCGTCCTAGAATCATGGTAGACAATGCTGATCTGAGACACCATAGATATGCATCGGACGCATTCTGAACTATTGAATTCTCCCAATTATTCCACCATATAAAGCGTCAGGTAGGATGAATACTTGTTACAATACCATTGACTTCAATTTCTTTGGAGTTGAACAGAGATGGCAATGCGCGTTCCAGTACTGGAACTTTCCAGATATGCAGGACTTCTCACTTGGTGAGCCTGATATGGGGCTCTTATCTCTGATGAACGGCTGATAGAGGGATCTTTAGGAAAAGACATGTCATTCAGAACAGGTAATAGGCAAGCGGGTAATGGGCCCTGGAGCCTTGTTTCTTGGGTCTGGCAAGGTCCAAGTCTATGAAGAGCAAGACTTGACTGGCAGACTTGTTTTGCATTGCAGACCGAGAATTATACTAATGTAAAATACAGTGTTATTTTACTTTCATTCCATTAAATAAGATATAACATATTTATTATTAAAAAATTATTTATTAGATTTTTATCATTTAATAATAATACTATTATGTCACACCCTACTTAATAAAATAAAAATAAAATAAGAATATAGTAAATAACATTACTTCTTTTACATTGACTGTTCGGATTTTTGTGCAATTCAAGCAGTCAATTATGGGGAATCTGAATCCCTCTCTCTCTTGGTACATATTTTCTCCTGTATTCTGCTACAATCATGATTACGAGGCATGTGATAATACAATGGAGAAATTTCATGACAATTTAATCGTCAAGTTTTTTAATTGTTGGGTCCCTGGAATATCTAGCGTGTTATCTCTAAATAAAATATATCCACTTTTCATTGTCGCATATTTCACCTTCAAAAGCTGCCTAAAAACATAATTATATAGTATGTGAAACTAATCAGTGTATATAATAACCTAAATATCATAAAGCTTAATCTTACTACCATAGTGCAAACAGAATAATATTTATTATATTACTCTTTCCCACTTGCAATTCTTAAATTTCAAGGTCTAATTTTTGAATATATATATATATATATTATGTTTAGGAACTAGAGGAAGTAAATCAATGGACCCATTCACTTCCTATATTTTTCTTAATTAAGTGAATCAGTGGGGGTGTGAGTGTGTGTACTCATTACAGGATTCCATCATCTTACCAGCACATTTTTCATGGACTTTTAACTCTATGATTTGGTGCTTTCTTAGGTAATTTATCTTAGTTATTAAATTGAAAAACTCTGCTTTAGGCTACCCACTGATTAAATTAAGATTGGGGGTGCCGTATTCTTTTGACAAAACAAAAGGTTGTTCATATGGGTGGGATTAATTTAAAAGTAGAAGATGGTATCCAAGGTTTAGCTCATATTTCCCTGACACAAACTGCATCAAGAGACAACCATTTGGGTTACCATTACACGTGAGGTTGTTTTCTATATTAATGTACCCCACTAAGCATAAAAGCATATTAGATGCACGTGTGCACATATTTTCTTATTGTATAATCTAGGAAAAGGGGTCATCAGACTCACAAGTCAAGATAGAAACCCAATTCCTATATTTTTTTAAACTCTGGCCCGGTTTGCTCGTTGATTTTTTCATTAATCAATTGGTAAATGGGCATTTCTCTTGATTAATTGAGAGCTTTACTTCACTGAATAAAACCTTCAATATATAACCTTTGTTTTTCATTCTTTAATCTTGGGGTCACAAAAATTGAAGTCAAAATCAGGACATTATTTCTGAGAAAATTTCATAAAAGTTTTTTTTAGACCAAAAACAAAAGGAAATAGAAGAAAGAGGTCAGAGATTGCACAAACTGCCTAGATGCCAAAGCATATTTACAAGCAGATACAATCACGACATATACTGCAACAGTTTTTTTTTTTTTGGAAGAACTTTTAATCTCAAAAAAATTATATATAATTTGTCATTTATTACTGTATGACCAGCTTGATTGCTAGTATATATATATATATATATATATATATATATAAAGTAATGGGAGCAGGTATGGATGATCATGAACATTGGAATTCTACTATTGTACTAAACTGGTGCACATCCCTTCTGTTTGTGTCAAATGTTGGAAGGTAGGTAAAAGCTCAAATATATTTTAACCTGTTGAGCATCTATATAAACAAAAAATAAATAAATAAATAAATTACACGATCACAGCGTCGGATGCTCCTACATGGGGCACCAGCCTCAGCTCTTACAATATTAGAGGACAAATGCATGCCATTGTCACTGAGCCAGAATTGTGAGTTGTTGGAACCAGTGGAAAATTAAGTGATTATTTGTATTATTTTAATGAGGCTGTAAGCAATTATGGCATTATTTCTTAGTCTAAGTGCTTTATATTTTATACATATAGCTAGCTAATGGTGTCCAACTATATGATCAAGAGTCCACGACTTTTAATTAATTGATTGGAAAGATCAATTGCAAGTACAAGATTTATCATGTTAAAAGAAGCTACATTTAGATGTGTTATGAGATGAGATTTTCCTAGGTAAATGGCCGGTCGATGAGATTACTTTTAGCCTTGTTAAGATTTGGTTTGAACTAGCTCGGGGCATTCAATATTAGGTGATTTAATTGAATTAACAGAAGAAAAAGGTAGATTTTTTTTTTTTTGAAGGTCTGTCATCATCTCAAAATCTTTTCTTTTTTGAAGTATTCAATATTTTTTTCTTAATCTGATGATAAATGTAGAGGTGGTATAAATTTATAGCCAAATTTGGAAACTTCATCTTAGTTTTGAGTTTGCTATTTGGGTTTGGTGAGGGGTATTTGCAGCTCCGGGAATCCAAGCAGAGATACAGAGAGAGAGAGAGAGAGAGAGAGAGAGAGAGAGAGAGAGAGAGAGGCGCACGTGGTGATGCATGCCTTAACCCTCGGAGTTCTCATTTCGATTTACTTCCGAAACTGAAGCGATAATCAAACCCATGGAAGAGTCTCCTCAACTTCCAATCACGTTCATCTGCCCAACCAGAATGTCATCATTGATTATTCAGAGACGTTTTCTACTTCTTCATGTTGATCTCTTTTGAACTGATCTTCCTGTCAACGATCATGTAGCTTCAACATTAGCATAGTTTCACTTGCACTGATCAAACTATACTGTTCTTTAAGCTCTCCTAATTCCTTCTCTGTAACCCTTTCAAGCTCTCTTCTGATCACATTAATAGTCCTTGATTATCTTGATGCATCTCCACTAAAAAGCTAGAGAACAAATGAAAACCATTTTTTTATGACAAAGGTTTTGCATTCAAATGGTCCAATCTTTGACTTTTGTGGTTTTGCTACATGGTTAACGTCCGATCCCTGCTCTCATATATATCTTCATTTATTTTGAAGTTTTCATCTGGGAAGCATTTCTATGAGGTTTTGATTGTTGGGTGTATGTAATTTTTGTGATTATTTGTGTATTTCAATGGTGGAGCTTCAATCCTGTGCTGGCTTGGTCAATGCTTCTGCATTGTGTGCTATAGAGCAAGAAGTGAAAGAAGAGGGCATCAGTGTTATTGCTGAGATTACTGCCGAGTTACAAAGGGAAAGACGGAAGAATACTGAGCTTTTGGAGAGAATATCAGTTCTTGAAGCTCAAATACTGGAAAGAAAAAAACAATCTCTTCCTACAGATGGACAAGTATGATAGCTTAGTTCATGCTTGCGTTTTTCCTTAGTTCATTGGTTTTGTCTTCTATTAGCCCACTTGTTTTTATTTTCTTCTAATTCTAATTAACATAAATAAAAATGAGATAAACCATCGAATGTGCCGTCTTGTTTGATCTTATTTTCTTCTCTTTTGTTTTGTTTGATCTTATTCTAACTTTAATTGCTCATTGAAGTCATTTTTTATCTGTTAGTTTATTGTGATGTTTGCATGTCTCTTCTATGAGGAGATAAGAAACCATCTGTTTATGAATCTGGCTATTTTGTTTT
The DNA here is from genome assembly GCA_036898215.1 of Platycarya strobilacea. Taxonomy (NCBI): domain Eukaryota; kingdom Viridiplantae; phylum Streptophyta; class Magnoliopsida; order Fagales; family Juglandaceae; genus Platycarya; species Platycarya strobilacea. The sequence goes on from CM072547.1 coordinate 16,143,038, forward strand.
GTTCCAAAATTTCTGCGAAGTATGTGTTAATTCGATTGGCCAGAGGAATTTTGCATTCAAAATAAGATGAATGTTAATTTCGTTTTAAAGTAGAAGATACTGAAACTACTACATTACAATACACAGAAAACAGCATGTAAGATGTAATGAAATGCTTTTGATATTGTTTATGGCAAATTACTCACTAATGAAACTTACAGACAGACGAGGGAAGTTGTCATGACTTACAGACAGATGGTTTAGCAATTGTAAATTACGTAGTGATGAGTACTTACAAAATCAAATCTCTTAATATCTGATAAGAATACCAACTAAATCAAATTTCTTTATAATTTGTTTTCATTTTCTCTCTAACATGCACAACTGAGAGCAATTATTTTTACTTAGAAACTTATCTTGATCATATTGTCAATGTCCTCTCTTACCTTAAATTTCAGGACGGTTGTCCCAATGCAATGGAAAGAAGCTTCAAGAAGTTAAAAAGACAGAAAACAGAACGGAGTGCTGGAACTGAGAATGGAACCATTAGCAAAAGTGAAATGGCAACACAGCAGACGCATGACTCACAGTGTTCACCCCGGCCAGGAGAGGCAAGCCTAGAAGACTGCTTGGTTAGTTGGATGAGAAAGGATGAGAACCATTTTTTTCATTACGAAAAATTTAAAGATGGTGATTCAATGGCAGACTGTGATGATACAGATGATAGTGATGATGAAGATGACGATTATCATGAAGAGGATGATATTAACAGTGGCCATAAAGTTGGGAATATTGATGAGACTTCAATAACCGCTATTGAACAGAAAGAATATCCTCACAAAGGTGGTGATGAGGAATTACTTATACCATGTTTGGAAAGTTCCTCTGGTGTTCATCTTGAGCCAACATTTTCAATTGTGAGCCCAGAAACGAATGAAAACCAAAATGAAAATGGTATGGCACCTGATACACAGCCAGGTTATGATAAGAGGCTACTCAAAAGAGTTGACAGGAAAGAGACCAAAAATACTGGAGAACATAAAGAACTATCTGAGTTCCTTAGTTTTGATAAAGAGGTTTGTCATAGCCTATCATTACAAAAAAAACCTCCAAAGGTGGCTTTCTGTCCAAAAGAAGTGAAGAAAATTATTGAGTCAAGTATCCTGTTACAGAAAAATGCTCAGTCTCACACCATAAGAAAAATTATAGTTTTTGCATCTCTTGGTATAAGGCATGGATGTGAAGATATGTATGAGTTGGACTTCAATCATTTTAGCATTCTGAGGAAGGGAGAACCATATGTATCTCCCAAAAATCCTGGGGTAAACATTCTGATTTTGCAAACTTTGCTAATTTCATGAGACCAAATAATTGGTTTTAGTATAGTTGCTTGAAAGATACTAAGGATTTATGGATAGGAGTAGCTGCTGGGGTTCCCTTGTCTTTGCTGCTGTTTAGCCAGGGGCCTTCTTTTTATTTGATGTGTAGTATGCGTTACCTTTTCATCGCTTTGTTTGATAGCCAAGATTAAGTTTTTCTCAATGTGAAGATATATTTGGGTCAATTCTAGTCCTGATATAACTGAAATTTTTGTCCTGATATATTTGAATGTTGCCCCTCCACGCATCCACTGTTATCAGTACTGACTTCATATATGTAAACAGTCTTAAAGCTCATTGGCCATATTTTGATGCCATGTTTTCTTCTCATCAGTAGCACAATGCTTCCTAGAACATTTGCTTAACTTATTTTCCCCTTATTCTGTCTATAAAGTGAATTAGTTAGCTCTTCTGGTTAACTTGTTAATAGAAAGAGGATGGTGTTTTCACCAGGCAATATCTCATCTGCCAAAGAAAGTGAAAATAAAGAAATAAATAAAGAACTTAATCTCCAATTTAATAGGAAATACTGGCGATCTCATCATATTGCAATACCAACTTGCCTACTACAGAGCTGTCTCAAATGCATGTTTCAACTTTCAGATGATGCCCATGGTTGGATGGCTTCTAGGTTTCTTAAGTTCTTCCTTAGTAATTCTCTGTCAAAAATCAAGGAAACCATTAACTTATCTTATCATCAGGAGTACGTTTTATATGAGAATCCTGGTGTTCGAAGAAAGTTCTTTTATCCCAATCAACAGAATCCAACATTGTGTCCTGTTCAAGTACTTGAGGAAGAGAAGGCTATGCGACCGTCTGATGCTAGTTGCCCATCCTGCCTATTTCTTTGTATCAAGTATGGTGGAAGAACAAGAAATCTTCCCCAAAATGAGTAAGTACTGTTCCAAAACTTCAACAATTGATTTCCCCTTATGGTTCCTATACTTGATTTTCATAATTACTAATTGATTTATATTTATTTTCAATTTCTTCAAATTGTATGCACAGAAATATTATCTTCCTATTTCTCCCTTTACTATCTTAATGTCAACTATTTAGCTAAACAATAGAGAATTTTTCTGTTAAAGGGAAGGTTTTATTCTTACATACTCAACCTCACAAGTCGCAAGCATTGGCAATCAATGCCATGAAACCTTTTCTTCTCTGAAAATATCTGAAAGTATCCTCTTGCAGTCTAATCTAAAAACAGTTTTGAATTGAATTGAATTGAATTGTTCCAGATATGTTAGGCAGCGGATGGGAAGAAACAAGCTGAAGTCTTTTGGGCCACTGATGTGCCGAATAGCAATGCTAGTTCATATTCGCAGTGGGAGCTTCTTCTTCAAGGCCTTAGGCATCACACTTCTGTTCATGGCTGGTTTTCCTGACGACCTGGTTCAAAGGGAAACAAACTACCGGAACTTGGACTTACTCCAAAAATATTACAGGTATGCATTACTGCATCCTCAGAGAAATTATATTTGTGTAATGGAATAGAAGAATATGCATGATCATAGAACTATGATGTCTGATACACGATCAGCCACATAGCATACCTGCATGTGTATAAACATCACATCTATTCATGATGGATGGCACAAGGTAATGAGGCCATTCTGATTACCAAATGAAATATTATACGGACTCCTCAGTTTTATCTGGTTGAAAGGTGTGGAGATTTATAAAGCCTGTTTTTCATGGTCTGCACTAAAAATGCTACTCACTCTTCATGCACAATCATCTAGAGCTATTTCACATGCTGAACATATTCACATTGCAGGACAGATGAAGATGCTGAAGGGGAGGAATTATTTCTTCTGCATCCAGAGACTTGCGATAATGTAAGTTCACAACCCCAGATCATAAATCCTGTTAGTATTCCTGTGTTGTCAGTCAGTTGTTTTAAAAGTTACTACCTGTGTGCATAAAGCTCAAAGATCAATGTGAATAGCACAACTAAAGATGATATATATTTGTTGTCAATATATACAAGGCTAAGGGAAGCTGGTGTCAGACACCCTCTAAACCATATAAGATATAATTCTACTGTGAGTCACTTGTAGTGCAAAGAGATTGCGGAGAATTGATTATTGTCTTTCTGTCCATATTTGTTTCAGCTTTGATTGTTGGGAGGAAAATTTGTTCAGAAAGACTAGTCTACAAGTGCTTGTACATATTTAACTACATTTTTTTATGGTAAAGATGACTAATGCAAGACAAACCACCTTGTGCAGTTCTCACATCTTCAAAATGAACTGGTTGAGTTTTGAAGATGGTTCCTCAGTTTGACATTGTTTTTCTTTCATCAGGCTAGTCCTGGTTCTCAGCAGTTAACTGGGAAGACGATTTCAACCAAATCAAGAAGAAAACAAACCATCTCAAATAGTAAGCCTAATAATATGAAAAGATCCTCCGTTCAGCAGTCGAAACCTTCAAGCTCTGCAGCTCCAACTCAATTTGGGTTAATGGGCTACACCTCTATTCACACTCAAGCAATGGCAGCATTACAGGCGATCCCATCTCAGACTTCAGTTGATGCCCCTCAAATTTCAAATCCAATGATTCCCAGTACTGCTACTAATGTCTACTACCAAAATCAAACCCCATACCATTTGTTTCCACATCCACCAGCGAATTCTTTCCTACCTATGATATATTGGCCTCCCCCAAACTCTTTTCTTCCTGGACCTTATTCATCTACATATGGTTTCCACTCTTTTCCATCTACTGCAAATTACATCTCTATCCATCAACAACCTTATTATAGCAATCCCTCCAGCATCCCTTTCATATCCAAAACGGTAGGAGGCACACAGGAGATCAATAACATGGCATTAGAGGAAGCTGATACTGACTCTGGCAGCAGTTCAAGTAGTACTGATACAAAAGAACAGTAGTGAATTATGTCCATCATTGGGGAGTATTTTTGGAAGATGTGGTGAAATGCATTTTTGGGCCTCTTCTTTGCAGCGGGTATGTAACTACAAAATCTTTATTCAATGTATGTTTGCATTTGTCAGTTTACTGTTAAAATTTATTCGAGGGTTGCAGCAGATTAGTCATTGCATATGCAAAATTGTATGAAACTTCTGCTCTTTTCTTGGAAAAATGAGATGGTGTTTCTTTTCTAAAATTTTATGGGTGGTTGAGTGGCTTAAAGAAATATTCGATCAGTAGTATTTCATTATTTCTCAAGCTAGTAATAAATCGATACTACGTCTAAGCTGTCGAATCAGGCATTGGTTTGCTACCCATAGTTGGTTAAGTTTCACCTCGAGAAGTCATTGATTTGCTCTTGTGGTTACCATATGAGCTTCACGGTTTACATTCTTACCATTGAATCACAGAAGAAATAAGCATGAGTCTTGCCTTGCCTTGTCTTGCCTTAGCTGGCTTAAATACAAGTGCTGCATGACGTGATTATATAGATTAATGTGAGACACAATTTAAAGTGTGCTAGTTTCGTTTACTTTTATAGACCAATTATTATTCAAAGAGAATGCGTATGTAGCATTACACATTATATATAAAAGTGAATCGTATCCTTATAGTTCTTCTTTTTCTCTTTATCATTCTAGCATCCCTTTCCAATTCACCTTCATTATTTCTTTTTATTAGTCTCACTATACTTCGTCGCTTGTAAGTCCACGTCTGCATCTATCATTTCTTGTTTATTTAATGTGTGCTTTTGGGCGATTTTGGCTTGAGTCTGGCTAGGGTTCCATGGCTACCGCCATCGGCCGTCGAGCTGCTTTGGCGATGGCTCCTCGTCAGTGTTCTTTTGTGGACATGGTCCTTGATCCTCCACAACCTCTCCCTGAGGTGAAGGTCCCCCTTCGGGCACCACAGTCGGTGGAGGGAGAAGTTTGTATTGTTTTCTCTAAGGAAGAACTTGAGAGATTTGCTAAGCCGTTTCAGTTTTCATTGGTGTTAAAATTTCTTCGACAGAGGCCTTCATTGGATGTAATCCGTTCATTTATTCGAGCTAGATGGGGTCTAAGCAAGCAACCAATAGTTTCTTCTATGTGGAAACCTAGAAATGTTTTTGTGCGTATGTCAACTGAGAATGATTTTGTGAAGGTGTTAGCAAGGGAAAGTTGTGAAATTGATGGTGTTCTGTACAGGCCTTTTCACTAGACTATTGATTTTCATGAGGATTATGAACCATTTAGGGTTCCTGTATGGTTAAACTTGCCAGGCCTGCCACCGAATTACTATCATGAGGACCTTTTGAGAAATATTATGTTGCCGATTGGGAGGTTTTTGAAGAGGGATAATTCAACCCGATGTGCGACTCGGACGGATGGTGCCCATGTTTGTGTGGAGATGGACGTTTCAAAAAATCCGCTTAAGGCATTATGGATTGGAACCCCTCATCATCTTCTCACAGTTTTTACCAAGAAGTGGAATTTGAGACGCTCGCTACATATTGTTTGCGTTGTAGAGTGTAGGGTCATAATGAATTAACATACAAATGGAATGTGAAGCAAGAGAAAAGAAGGAGCTAAGTAGGGAAAGATAGATGGGGGAATTGCTGGTCAAGTATGGGTTCAAAAGCCTTGTCAAGCGACTTCCTCTGTTTTCTAGGTAGGAGAATCCAGTAAACAGGTGATTTTAGATCTTACTAGTGAGCATACATTGAATGATCATGTGGAGGTGCAGACTGAACCAATTGTCATGGAGGTACAGACAGTGAATGAACATGTGGAGGTCACAGAATCTGTTGTCACGAAACCTATTGTGTGGAATTAGAGTAAGTGTCTTCTCCTAGAGGTTGGAGAATGGAATCAGAGATTATGTTGGAAAAGCAAAGAAACATTATTGTTTCTGAACCTATTGTCACAGAGATTATTGATAAGGAAGAGGCAGTGGGTGCGGTCCCTATTGAAGTGACTTATCTAGAAATCGAAGAGATCACCCCACAACAATTGGAGGAAAATACTATTACGTTTCATAGTCTAGGAATTTTTGAGGCAGTTCAGTTTGAGTGTATTGATGATCAAACATGTGGAATTGTTCCTCAGAATGTAGATGTAAAACAGATGGTAGAGGTGGAAGTTTGTTTGGAGAATGAAGCTGGTGGTGAAATTGAGCATTTGGGAGAAATTAAAGTGGTGGTTTCTGATTCAAATACTTTGAAAGAAACTAAAGACAAACAAAAGGAAATGAAGGAGAGGAGTTCTAAGAGGGTGGTTCGTAAAGCTTCTAAATTGAATATTTGATTATGTCACTGTTATATTGGAATACTAGAGGTTTAGGGACTTCAAGAAGGAGAATAAAATTTTTAATAAAGAAGTTGAAGCCCAAAGCTATTGCAATTCCTAAACCAATGTTACAGGAGTCCCGTTTGGTTTTATGGAAGTTGAAACTGAGGTCTGATCATTGTTTTTCTAACTATGCTGTGAGTGGTAAGTTATGGATTTTTTGGAATCAAGAAGTGGATCTCTCGGTATTGTCTATGGAAGATCAATTTATTTGTGCTAAGATTATTTATAATCTAAAAGAAGTATTAGTGACATTTGTGTATGCTAAATGTTATTATCTGGAGAGATGAAGGTTGTGGGAGTCACTAGCAAATTCCAAGTACTCTCATTTGCCTTGGATTGTGGATGGGGATTTCAATATTATTTGTGTGGATCAAGATAGAAGGGGGGGTCATCCACGATTAGCTTTGGCTATGGAGGAGTTTAATGAGTAGGTTGAAGCTAATGGTCTTCTTGAGATGCCATTTTCTGGGAATTCACTATCTTGGTGTAACGGACATCATGGTTTGTCGAGACAATGGGCGGAGTTGGATCGGGTTTTTATGAATATTAATTTTCTGAATGAGTTCCCTGTTGCTATAATGTCTTATCTAGCCAGATTGTCTTCTGATCACTTGCCCATGTTTGTGAAATTAGAGTGGGATAATATTCGTTATGGCTTCCCATCGTTTAAATTCCAACAACTGTAGATCTGTCATGAGTTGTTTTTTGAATGTGTTATGTAGTCTTGGAAAGCGGATCTGAGGTAGGAGGTTGGTGGTCTGGTTAAGCTTATGATTAAACTTAAGAGACTGAAATCTGGTTTGAGAGATTGGAATAAGCGGAAGTTTGGTAGAACTGAATGTCATACTGCTGAACTTGAGTCTCATGTTGAAGGTTTAGAGACTTCTCTGCAGGAGAATTATTCAATGGAGATTGAAGATGATCTTATTGCTTCCCAGGTTGAACTAGAAATGTGGAATGATAGAGAACAAGTGCGACTATCTCATATAGCTAAGCAAAAATGGATAATTAAAGGGGAGGCATCTTCAGATTTTTCCCGTGCTGTTTCTAGAAGAAAAAACCAAGAGATATTGACTATGTCTTTACAAGATGGTTCTGTTCTATCAACACCCGAAGATATACATAATGGAGCAATGCAATATTTTCAGTCTTTTCTTTCTGAAAATAGCAATAGTGGTGCCTTGCCAAATTTGTCTGACTTGTTGCAACCAGTTGTAGAGTTGGATAATGAGGTGTTGTGCAACCTCCCTTCAGCATAGGAAAATTTTGAAGCTCTTGATTCCATTCAAAGGGATAGTAGTCCTGGCCCAGATGGGTTTGGTGTAGGATTTTATAAATCATGTTGGCATATTGTGGGTCTGGATGTTGTTGAGGCAGTGTTTGGAATTTTTTAGAGGGGTTCTATTGCCACGGTTTTATAATGCAACATATCTGGGGCTTATTTCTAAAGTAAGCAATCCAACAAGCCTTGAGAAATTTAGGCCGATCCATTTATATTCAATCTTTTATAAGATTTGCTTAAAAAATTTGGTGATCGATCGTCTTTCGCCTATTCTTCATAAGATTATATCTTCTGAGTAAGGTACATTTATTCCAGGTCGTAGTATCTTTGATAATATTAGCTTGACCCAAGAATTAATTCATGGAATTCGTAAATCATGTCGTGGAGGAAATATAGTGTTGAAAATTGACATGGCGAAAGCTTATGATAGTGTGTCTTGGGATTTTTTTGTTGAATGTGTTGAAGTCCTCGGGATTCTCGGAATTTTTTTGTATGATTATTCGGCAATGTATATTGTTGTCATGGTACTCTATTATTCTGAATGGAATTCCTTAAGTTTTTTTAAAAAAATGAAGAGGTTTGCGTCAAGGGGACCCAATTTCGCCTTTTTTTATTTGTTGTGATGGAAGAGATTCTGACAAGATTGATAAAGAAACAAGTTGACTTAGGTAAGATTGTTCATCTTTCTCATCCGAGAGGTACTTTTATTATTTCTCATATCCTTTAAGCTGATGATATTGTTTTGTTCTCTAATAGAGGAAAGGCATCGTTGAGGGCTATTTCAAATGTGCTTAAAGTATATGAAGAGTGGTTGGGTCAAGTGGTGTGTAAGAGAAAGTCCTTCATTTATTTCTCTAAACATATATCAGCACCTCGAAGAAGAAGTATGCTCAGAATCCTAGGATTCTCGGAAAGAAGCTTCCCTTTTGTGTACTTGGGAGCTCTGATTGTTTCAGGGAGACTATTAACTAGGTATTTTGATTCTACTATCAGAAGGTCCGAGAAAGGCTACAAGGTTGGAAGGCAAAAATGCTATCAAGCGGGGCAAGACTATTGTTTATTAAACATGTTATCCAAAGTATGCCAATTCATTTGCTTTCGGAGTTGAATATTCTAAAACAGGTTATTAATAAACTACATTCTCTTATGAGCTCATTTTTTGGGGTAGTATTGATGGCAAGCCGAAGAGGAGATGGTATGCATGGGGGGAGATGTGTAAACCAGTAGCTGAAGGAAGCTTGGGAATACGAAATCTATATGAAATTCAAAAGTCATTTCACATGAAATTGGCCTGGAATTTGCTTTCTCAATCATCTCTTTGGGAAAAAATTTTCTCAAAAAAATATGTAGTAGGTGCACATATAACAGAGATTGATGCAACTAAAGGAACAAACTTTTGGAGAATGATTGTGAGATGTATTCCTTTAGTAATTGAAAATTCAAGATGGAAGGTAAGAGATGGAAAGATTTCTTTTTAGAAGGACAACTGGTCGGGTTTGGGTCCTTTGTTTCATACACAATCTGTCACTGATTTGCCGAACCTGCAGTTAGAAGCTTGTAAGAATGAAAGAGGCTGGAATAAAGAATTGTTTTCTAGGTTGTTGGGCAATGAGCAAGCTACTGAGATTATTGAGAAGTTTGGTAGAGCTAAACCGGGTGCTGATACCCTTATTTGGCTTCCAAATAGTAATGGCAATTTTTCAACTAGTAGTGCTTTGAATTGTGTTCATATTCGGGTTCCAATGTTTGCTTGGACAAAGTGGATTTGGCACCTAGCATTACCAAAGAAAATTTCAGTTTTAATGTCGAGAGCTTGACGTAATTGCTTACAAGTTGTAAATGAGATTCGCAGGTTGAATATTTCTATGGTTTCAAAATGTAATTGCTGCTTGACTGGGTAGGAAGAAAATTCAGATCATATATTAGCAAAAGGGGAGCTAGCTAAACAAGGTTGGGTGAGATTTGCCTCAGTGGTAGGACTTCCGTCTTTGCAGGGAAGGTCATGGAGGGAGAGAGTTGAGTCTTTCCATAGAAGGGCTAAGATGTCTATTAAGGGGGGTCAATTAGTGGGTATTGTGCCTACAATAATTTCTTGGAGATTGTGGTGGAGAAGATGTCAAGAAAGAATGGATGATAGAAGAATTCCTCTTGAGATAGTTTGTGCTTCGATTAAATTTTGGTTGACTTGGGTGGCTTTGAAAATTAAGGAGTCTAAGAAAATGAGTATCTCGGATGAAACTTGCTGAGGAATCTACAACTTTCGTTTAATTTTCCTCCTAACAAAATACAATTTGTTAATTGGAGGAGGCCGGCAGATGATTTTGTGAAATTAGATATAGATGGTTTTTCTAAGGGGAATCTGGGGAGAGCTGGTGCAGGTGGAGTGATCCGGAACTCTCATAAAAATTTAATTTGTTGCTTTGCTAATTTGCAGGGTGATCATACAAACAATGCTGCTGAAGTGCTATGTATTTTGTATGGTCTTCGTACAGTGGATTTGATGGGATTTAGAAAGTTGGAGATAGAAATGGACTCAAAGCTGGTGGTGGATTGATTGAAAAAGAAAAGTTGTGGATTATGGTATTTAGAGGACTTTTGGGAAGAGATTATGCAGAGGTTGGAGAGGATTCAGTTCTCTATCAATCATATTTATATAGATTCTAATGCCGTTGCGGATGGTTTAGCAAAAATGGGAGCTAAGGTTTGAACAAGTTATGAGTTGGCAATGATAGAATTCCGGCGTCAATCAGAAGATTAATTAGACTTGATAGAGGAAGTGTCCCTTATATTCGTTTTTGTTCATAATGATTCTTATATTGTTTCATTAGTTTTTCTTGCTTTGTTTATAAGAAATAAGTGTAATGTTGGGATGTGTTTATTTTTATTTGTAAGTTCTTAGCATTGGTTTTTTTTGTAAGGGTTCTCATTAGTCATAAGTAAGAATTTATTAAAACTTGGGCGGCGTCACTCCTGAATATATGATAACTCTCTCTTTCCCAAAAAATAAAAAAAGGTCTCACTATGCTCTGTTACTGCGGACTTTGTGGCCCCATGTGCATTTGTTACCATCTTTGGCGGTTCGGAATGGCCTTCTTCGTTGCATTCCTTTCCATGGATGCTGCCATCATCATGACATCGCAAGAGATCATATAGCACGAATCATCATTATATAACTAGCATCATTGCAGCCCCTGCATCATGCACACACCATCACCACTCATCATACATATACATACATATATGACATATCATATATCCAGCATTCACCCATCACAACATCAATCTCATAAGAATAAAGAAGAAACCTACAAAAAGCAGTGTTGACAGTAGTTTTAACACCGCGGCACAATTAAGAAACAAAAAGCATCCAGAAAGCCCCATATTATTCTGCAATTCTCATTCTTCCCCTTGGACCGCAAGGAAAGAAGATCTTAACTTACAGTAGAGCTTCTAATGAAGCCTGTTGGCAACATTGCACTGATTCCTGACCTCCCCCTTTGTACCCGTAAGAGGGTTGTTCTCAGAGAGAAGGGTGATAGCTTTAGCAAACTGCTTGAAGAAGTAGTCCTGGCTCTTAGCCATTTTCTTCGCATAAGGTTTTGTCCTCTTGTCGGTGGCAAGCTGGTGGTCCACTATCAACAAACCTTTCTTATCCAATATGTTCCTGTAATAATTGTTGTCTAGCTTCATTGGAGTACCACGGTCATTTCTCACATACTGAACAGCCTTGGGGTCTGGGATATGGTCAGGGCACTTGTACAGCATGTGCTCAACATGGTTAGGGTTGAGCACAGGGTCAACTTCTGGGTATAAACGGTGCACTAACTTCACACAGCGGGTTTGACCAACACTGTGAGCTCCTGTTGAATACACGAAAAACAATTGAAGTCTTTTCAGGGGCGGAACCAGAAGTTTGTGTTTGGGGGGGCGATCGATAAAATATACAATAAATATAAATTTTATAAGAATAATTATTAGTGATAAAAGTGTCATGTTTTGTTATAACTAAACTCTCTAAATGTATATTAATTTTTGAATTGTTCACGTCTTTTTAAAAAAAAATAATTATTTTTAAGTACTTGCTTATATTTTTTTATGATTTAATAAAAATTTATAGATTAAAAATAAATTTGAGAACTTTCTAATAAGTAATAATGTAACACTGTTATTTTAACAAATTATTTCTCATAATCATACAAATTAGACTGAAACTAAATAAGTGAGTATAATCAGTTAATTTTATAATCATATAAATTTACAATTAATTTTTTTATTAGAGTTAGACTGTTAATTGAGTAACTGTGAGCTTATATGAATTAAAATTTGAGTTTCAATAAAAATTAAAAATTAGAATACAAATTGATATATATTAAGATTTAAATGAATAATTTTAATAAAAAAATTTGAGGGGGGCAATATTTATTTATTTTTAATTTAAGGGAGAATTTTAATTTTATATATATATAAAACTATATATATTTATCTTATAAATTAAAATTTTAAAAACTAGCCCCCCAATGAACAAGCTGGGTCCGCCCCTGAGTCTTTTGTATACGGATCAATATTCATCTGACATGAATAACACCATATTTTCTTATCTATAAAGGTCACATCTATAAAGGTCACATCATGTGTATATGTGAAATTACTTTTTAAATCAAAAGTTTATGATAAATTTTATTATTTATTTTATATTTTAATAATTTTTTATAAGTCAAATTTTCTTTTAATATATTGTAGTCCAACATATAAAAGATTTAACTAAATAAAATAGAGTATAAAATTTAAATTCAAATTCATATTCAAAATCTTTACTTTAATATCATATAAAATTATTACTTATCTTAAAAATTTAAACTAATGAAAATATGTACATTTTATTATACAATATAATGTATATAAGCGTGATGGATGACGGGCAATTATATATACCTAGCAAAGCAACCACTCCCGGGGTGTCGATACCCATGTCAGCAAACCTTTCAAGGACAACAGAGATGCTCTCATTGTGGTCTGGGAGGTACTGCTCTACCACGTTGGATCTGCTTTTCCTACCATCTCTTCTTCCAGTCCTGAGAGGGATGTAAGGGCCTCCCAGCTGTACCATAGTTTCATGCAGTTTATCATTCACATGCTAGAATAGTAGTTGCTTTATGGTGCATAAGAAGAACGAAATCTGGAATAACCGCCGTGATTCTCTAGCTATAAAATGAAAAAAACTACAACAAAACTAGAAAATCAGGGTGAAACTTTAGAATTTCATGCAGTGCAGTTCTGTGGATCGGAAACTACCTCCTTTTTTTTTGTAGTTCTGTGGATCAGAACCTTTTTAGAACGGAGAGCATCTGTTATACAGACGATGTTCTATTTAGCTTTGGTGAAAGGAAGTTGGATTAATTATGCACTGTTGGTGTGGATGCAGTGATCCAGTATATATGTGAAATGAACGGTTGTAAAGAACATACATTCATTCGATCTCTGGACACATCAGAAAGAAGAGATTGAGTGGAACAAAGTGGATCTGGAAAACTAGATGAGTGAAGGTGAGATTGACAAGGAAAGGGCAGAACTGAGAGGCCAAGGAATTTACCGCAACAATACCATCTCTGGCAGACAAGACAAGGATTTCTGAACAGGAAACCACTTCGGGGCACTCCCTCTCGACGGCTTCTTTGATGGTGTCGAGGTACCTGAAGTTCCTCAGCCCAAAGCTCCTGTCTGTTTCCTTCTCAGACAAAGTCCTTCTTGTTGAGTCCAGCAGCAGTGAAGCATCACATGACTAGTTTACAAACCATAGAAATGCATTCATCAAGATCAAGCACAATCTTTGATCCACACGTACAAATGACAAAAAGAAGAAAAAAGACCATAAACAAGTTACCTGAACAGCAGAGTCATGAAAGATGTTCCTCAGCCATGAGAAGGCAGTGTTCTTGTGGCGCTTGTAGAGGAGCTTGACTTGTTCTTGGATAATGTCTTCAGCCTGAGGACATGAACCTTGTAAAAGTTCATTACAAGACCTGGGTCCTCCTCATGATTCTTTGCAAAAGCAGGGCTGAGGGACACAGCTGAGAAGAAGAACAAAGCAAAGAAGAAGAGAGCTTTGGAAGACATCTCTCAATTCTCACTGACAGACTCTGCTTTGGTTCTAACAGGTACTTCTAAAATAAGGCCTTGGATGGATAGATTTTTTTGCCATAAAAAGTAAAGCATAAGAGAAATTGTTACCTCACGACACTCTTTTACCTTTTTTAATACTTGTAGGGTCTGCAGCATTTACTGCTCAACAGGTTTTTTTGAACTTATCTGAAAGTTGGACAAACTTGTCCTCGAGCTAGCAGAGGATACCAAGCAACTATGAATTATAATTGTTTGCTGTAATTGAGTGGAGGTTAAGATATTCAATCAAGTAATGCGTTAAGTAAAATGTAGCATATTTATTATTATTATAAGATGATAAAAAAAAAATCTAATAAATGATTAATTAATAATAATAAATATACCACATCTCATTTATAAGATAAAAGTGAGATAAGGTGTTGATATTTTATAATTTTTCATTTCGGCTAGTTGATCCTACAGTGCTTGCTGCAGGATCAACACCTCTTAACTGTTTTAAAAGGAGTTCACTGGAAGAGCAAAGTACTCCTAGAGAAACTTCAAAGAGAAGGTCATCCTGTCTATATTGCAAAAAACGAGTGTGATGGTAGCCACATGGACTGTATTTTTTTTCCTAATCATTATATTAATTTTGTATACAGTACTAAACTATCTGTGCTACCGACAATTCAACATAAGATAAAATTAGGGATGTAAGACGAAATGAAGCATGGGACAATGCCATCGCTTTCATATCATTATTTTTATATATACACTGACTATCTATACCTGCCCACAAAAAGAGTAAACAAATCAGGTTCATATAACCAAATGTAAATTATAGTATCGTAGATCTGATTCTATTATAAATTAATTACTAAAATTAAATTAATGTCATATGGATGGAGAAACGTACATGAAATAGCCAGATGCCTCGCTCCCCGACGTGTAGCATTAGCATCTTCGATTCTTCTTTGTGTTTTTCCCAATGAGTAAATTATTATTATTAATCATGAAAAGAAAAGTGAGGGAACAATGTATATAAAGGCCACCACCAGCATACCGTGGGCTCATGAAATTCACCATTACGCATGCAGATGCTCGACAATCATGTATATGCAACAGATAGATTTGGATTAAAATAAAAACTCTCTCAACTAATCAGTACGATTTTATCAAGTTTTTTTATAAAATATAATAAATAATTTTTTTTTTCATTTTAATAATAATATTATTATTAAAAAAATATTTTAATAATATTTTATTCAATTTTTAACTTTTATTACTAACGGCCAAGCTGATCATTATGCAAGATTGTGTGTGTATCGATTTTTAAGTAATGAATTTTTTCTACTTTTCATTCATCAAATCGGTTAAGGCAATGCCTAATGTCTTCAATTGATGGGTTGTAGAATCCATTCCTGACTGGAGGGGCAGTTTGTCATGGCTTTTACTACCACTGTACTTAAGTCTCCGAAAATCAGGAATTTTTTCCAACCTCTTACTAAAGCTTCCTGGATTCCAATGAGGGTTGCTTGTGCTTCACCCACATTTGCTTGGATTGTTACGGTGAGGTCAGTTTTGGCGAAAAGTAAATTGCCTGTACGTGTCCGATCGACCAAGTTCTGCTGCTGTTCTACATCCATTTCTTATTGCCGTACTGTCAAACTAGATTGTGTGGTAGCCTATTTTTATTTGCTGCCTTTCTTCATCTTGTTGCATCTTTGAGATTCAAGCATTAATGTGTTCATTGAAGCTTTTGTGGACCTTCGTGATGTAGGTATGTATTCGGGGTGACACTTTGTGAGTTGTGGATCAATTTGTTTCTCAAGTACCAAAGAGTATCCATATCAATTGTTGCAAAGAGCCGGAAAGCATGATGGTCCATATCTGGTATTTTGAGAACTGCATGGGGCATGGTTGAGGATTATGTTGATCCAGATTGTGAAGGGTTGATTAGCAAAAATGGTGACATCTAATGGCCATCTTAACTATCTCCATAAAACCTTGGAGTATGGACATTGTAAGAAACAATGGGATATGCTTTTTTCATCAACGTTACACTACGGAAAAAGCAAGTTGTTCGGACTAAAGAGGTAGGACTTTTTGAGAATGGATTTTGTACTGGCGAGTATATTGTGAGCAGATTTCCCAAGAAAATGCTTGAGTCGATCCTGGAGCTTAAGTTTTCAAAGATGTTTCCACTGAATATCCATAAATTTTGATTCAAAGTATCATTTGAAGGACAAGGGCTGCATATATAAGAGGACTTCACCCAGTATTCATCGACCTTTTTAATTATCATTTGTTAATGTGGAATTAATTCATTTAGTATTTTTACTTATTTGTTAATCTGTTGATGTTATGCGTTAAGATATAAAATAATAAAATATATTTTCTTCCATCAGCTTAAATTTTTATGACAAGTAGTGATTTTACATTATATCAAAATAAACGTTCTAAATTTAAATCCCGACTCTACACTCTATCTCATTTAATTAAACAGTTTACTTATTAGACTTATTAATTAAGGAAAAATCTAGCTCATAAGTGAGAAAAAAATGTTGAGATATAAAATAATAAAATCTACCTCCTCCTATCAACTTAAGTTCTTGAGACAAATGATGATTTTATATGGTATCAAAAAATAATGATTATAAGGTTGATGAATAATATTGTTCTTGTTATTTAATCTGTGATCTTATGCTTTACGCCATTTGGTTTAATGCTCACAAACTAACAATTACAAAATATAGTTGCTGAACCTATATGACGGTATCAATCCACCCTACAAGAAAAGAAAATGAAATCCATAAAATTAGTACGATCAATCATGTAAGATATCAGCCATGGCAGGTTGAGGTAGAGGATGATGGAGTGTTGCAAGCACTACGTTTGATTGACGATGGCATGCAATCTAATTATATAAAAGCAGAGTTTTAACAATCTTACATGGCGTTCATACCAAAAAATTAGAATTGAAAATATAACCATATCAAACTCACAAACATTGGTAAAATCAGATGACGGTTGCCACAGTACTCGAATCATCTTCTTAGCATCTCATATGAATCACCATGGACCAAAACGTTGGTGTAAAGTTAGTATTGATCTCAAACGTCGTTCTATTAATGATTGATAGATATATATACTCCTAAACGTCAACTGTATCTAACTCTCTTCGTTGATTTATTTTTTTAGGGCTTATCAAGTGAGGGCAGTGTATCAGTGTTGACGTGAGGTGTCTATCGACACTTTCTATACATTATGGTGGCGATGTGGTGGTGGATGATGGCGTGGAATGGTTGGGTTGTGGCTGATTCTAGGATCGAAAATCCTCTATTTCGGTGGGTGAAAAATAAAACCTTCAACTAGGAGTGATTTTTGGTTGATGGGAAACAATGGTCAAGAGGGATGACCTGCATTTTGGAGGCAAGGACCTCTGCAAAATTAACCATGACAGAGTTAAGGTAAAGAATGATGGAGTGTTGCAAACACTTTGTTTGATCATGGTGTTCATACCAAAAAAATCATAATTGAAAATATTACCATATCAAACTCCCAAATGTCAGTAAAATCATATGACGGTTGCCATGGTACCCGAATCATCTTCTTGGCAACTTCTATGAATAGCCACGAACTGAAACGTCAGTGTAAAATACTAATGGTCTGAAATGTTGGTCTACTAAAGATAAATATATATATATATATATATATATATACTCCCAAACGTCAACCATATCCAACTCTCTTCGTTGAATTGTTTTGTTACGACTTATCGAGCGAGGGCAGCAGATTGGTGTCAGTGTGAAGTGCCCGTAGACAATTTTTGTGCATTGCGATGGTGATGTAGTGGTGAATGGTGGCGTAGAGAGGTTGGGTTGTGACTGACTTTTAGAAAGAAAATTTTCTAATTGGGGCAAGGGTATGTGGTGATGCTAAAAGATATCTAGGCCTCCTTACAGTGGTGGGAAGAGCTAAGTACCAATTCTCTATTACTATAAAATAGAGAATACTTAAGAGGTTGGAAAGTTGGCAGAATCAGTTCTTATCTCGATTCAGGAAAGTGGTCATATTGGAGTCAGTTGTGCGGGTGATTCCCACTTATACCATGTCAATGTTTTAGCTACCCTAAGAAGTTTTGTAGGGAGATCTCCCTGTTCATGGCTCAATTCTGGTGCGGCTTTATGAATAACAATAAAAAGACCCAATGGAAGAGTTGGAGCATGCTTGAAGATGCTAAGGGTCAATGGGGTATGGCTTTTAAATAAATGGACATCTTTAATTTCACCATGCCATATAAGCAATTTTGGAGATTGTTATAACATGCCCTCATAGTTTGGTGGCTAAGATTATGAGTGATAAAGATTAAAAGGAGAGGAATATCCTAATGGAAAAATTAGGAAATTCTCATTCCTTAATTTGGAAGAGTGTGTGGGGGTCGGGTGATTTAATTCGTGCTAGGATGAGATCGAGGGATGGGAGTGGTGAGATGATCAAGGTTTGGGGGGATAGGTGGCTGCTGACTCCCACTACACATATGGTTCAGTCTCTTGTTAGAATGTTGATTGTTGATGCTACTATAAATGAGTTGATAGGTGAGGCAGGAAAATGGAATGAAGGGTTAATCGACCAGATTTTCTCTTAAGATGAAGTAGATGTAATTAAAAGTCTGACTTGCAATAAGAAGGGATCAATTGATAAGATGATATGGAGTCCTGATAAGAGTGGAGTATTGAGTGCTGTTATATGGAAGAAAATTTAGAGTCTTAGTGCTCCTAATTTTGTAAAGATGTTCATGCGGAAAACACTTGGAGAAGCATTGGCTACTAAGGAAAACTTATTTAAACGGAAGCTAGTTGATTCAACTTTGTGCCCAATGTCACTCCTATGTTGAAAATGCTAGTCATGTTTTATGGAATTGTGTTGTGGCTCAAGATGTTTGGTCAGGAAACTTTCAATTAGCATAGGGTGAGAATAAGGTGACGCATGATATGGCAGTAGAGAGTACTTTGACTTGATGGTAGAAACCTCAGGTAAACTAATATAAAGTGAACTCAAATACTGCTTATTGTTAGGCTAGCATAACTATGGGAGGTGGTGTTGTTGTCAGAGATAGCCATGGGTTTTTTATTGCTGCTGCAGGATGGTCCGAAAGCTTCATTAACAATCCTTTCCAAGCTGAGTTATTAGCTCTTGAAAGGAGTACTGAACTATGTTTAGAATTGGGTCTTCAACAGGTTATAATTGAAGGTGATGCTCAGCTTTTGGTGAAAGATGCCAAATGCAAGAGTTAATGACTCATGGTATAGCCAAATTATTGATGATTTGAAATAGTATTCAGTACATGCCTCAAATAGGGAACAAGGGTGCTCATTGTCTGGCTAAATTTGCTTTAGCTAGCATTCACTAAAGAACTTGTTTGGATTGAGGAAGCCCTTCATGAACTAATGTTCTGTATTGATCAGGACTAAAGAAGAAATGTTTGCGACTATGTATCACAGGTGTTTGATGATACACTATAAGAAGAAAAGATATAGAAAATGTATAAATTTTTGTATGTTTTTCCTCATTGATGAAAGCCAAAAGGCAATACAGTATATATAGGCATTCTCGTGCCTGTAATACTATCACATGTCTAAATGTACAAATTACACAATTGCACCTATTCTGTTACATAAGGACATTCTAGAATATTTTAGGTATTGCTACAATGCATTTTAGGTTGGCCTTTGACAAAGCATTCTGTTATGGAGCCTTTCGCCAAGTCTATTATGCAGGCAGTGATGTTTGCTAATTGTCCCCCTCGTTTCAAGCATCACAAGAGAGATAGTGAGGCTAGAACGTAAGAATTCAATTCTGACTGATGACAGGGGTTTAGTAAGAATGTCGGCAAGTTGATCTTGACTAGAAACAAAAGAGACATTAAGTGTTTTGGCAATAACTCTTTCTCAACCAAAATGGTAGTCAAGATCAACATGCTTTGTACGCGAATTTAGCATCGAATTGACAGAAAAATAAGTAGCCCCAAGATTATCACACATTAAACTTGGTGGGTCAACAAGAAAAATACCCAATTCTCTTAAAAGAGATTGTAACCATAAAAGTTCATATGTTGTATTAGCAACAGATTTATGTTCAGCTTCCACAGAAGAATGAGAAATAGTAGGCTACTTTTTAGATCTCCAAGAGAATAAATGTGAACCAAAAAATATGCAAAATTCACCACTTCCTATCATCAAGACAACCAGCCTAGTCAGTATCAGAGAAGGCCGTGAGTTTTGGTGAAGAAATAGAAGAGAAAAGCAGACCATTGGAATCTATTAAACGAAAATACCGAAGTATCCTTTTTATAGCTTGCTAATGGAGAAGACGAGGACAATGTATAAATTGACACATTTTATTTATAGCAAAGGAGATATTAGGCCTAGTAAAAGCTAAGTATTGGAGACTACCAACTATACTATAATAAAGTTGAGGATTTTCAAATGAGGGTCCATCTAATGCAGCGAGTTTACAATTGGTAGCCATGGGAGTAGACACAGGTTTTGAGTTATGAATAGTAGCCCTAAGTAAAAGATCTGAAGTATATTGAGATTGGGACAAGAAGAGACTAAAGGAGGATCTAGATACTTGAATGCCAAGAAAATAGAGTAGCATACCAAGATTTTTGACAGGAAAAGTGGTGAGAAGTGCAGAGATGAAATATGTGATAAATGCGAGTTTAGATGCAATGACAATGATATCATCTACATAAACTAACATAGATAGAATCAAATTTATAGATAAACAATGAGGAATCAGAAATCGAAGCAACAAATCCAAGTAGCTTTGAGCTTAACTTAGAAAACCAAGCCCTAGGGGTTTGTTTAAACCCAAAGATGGATTTTTTAAGCTTGCAAACGTGATAAGAAAAGTCAGGATAGAATCAAATTTACAAACCCAAGTGACTGTTGTATGAAGACATCCTCTTTGAGGTCACTATGCAGAAATGCATTCTGGACGTCAAGTTGATGCAGTGGTCATTGACGAGAAACAGCAAGCGAAATGAGCAAATGTATGGTCATGGGCTTCACTACTAGACTAAAAGTCTTAGAGTAATCAAGCCCTGCTTGTTGATGGAACCCTTTAACCATAAGATGAACTTTACGTCGCTCTAAGGTGCCATCAACAAGGCGCTTAATCTTGAGAACTCATTTACACCCAGGAACATTTTGATTGGAATGGGGAGGAATAAGGAGCCAGGTATGATTATGAAGAAGAGCTTCAAATTCACTAGCCAAGGCAGCATGCTAGGCAGAGAATTTGGAAGCCTTAAAATAGGACGAAGACTCTTTGGGAATAAACTGTGTTTCGGTTAAGTGAGAACTAGGTTTTGGAGGTGGCCAAGGGATGGTACCATCCGATTGAAGAAGAGAACGAGAGGTTTGTGTTTTAGACCGTGTAACCATATGATGAGTGGAAGAAGGATTTGAAATTATAGCGTTAGTGAGAGATAATGGAGACACATGAGAGAGGGTAGGTGAAGAAGAGCTCGAGGAAGGAGAGCCTGCAGTATTAGAGTTTCAAGATGAAGATGAGGATTTAGAGTCAGAAGAGAAGATGGTGGCTCGAGTGAATTGGGGTTGGAGAAAGTTACAGGTATCTGGGTTGTGAATTTGATGAGTTAGGGTTATCTGTGGTTTGTGTGAGATGTGAATGAGGGCATATGACTGAAGGAAGTGAAATGGGCTATAGGTTTATGGATGGATCTAGAAGGGTAGAGTGGGCCTAAGTGCATCTGTTGAAATAGGGAGGGTGTGATCCATAGAATCAGGCTGTGAAATAGAAGGCCCAAGTGGTGGGTTTAGGTTTGACGTATAGTTAGAGTTAGGAAGAAATGTGAGGAAGAAGTCCAAGAAGAATTAGATGAATTTTTAGTGAAGGGAAAGCATGTTTCATAAAAAATGACATCACAAGAGACATAAATTTTTCCATATGGTATGTGAAAGCAACTATACCCTTTTTGATTAGGAGTATAGCCAAGGAAAACAGAGTTGGGAGCACATATCCATTTTGTGACTGTTGAAATGTAAATTAGACCAACAAGTGGAGCCAAAAAAACGTAAAGATGAGTAATCAGGATTAGCATAAGGTGAAAATAGGGTGACGCATGATATGGCAATGGGGAGTACTTTAACTTGATGGCAGAAACCTCAGGTAAATTGACATAAAGTGAACTCAAATGCTGCTTATTATGAGGCTAGCAAAACTATGGGAGGTGGTATTGTCGTCAGAGATAGCCATGGGTTTTTGATTGCTGCTACAGGACGGTCCAGAAGCTTCATTAACAATCCTTTGCAAGCTAAGTTATTAGCTCTTGAAAGGGATACTAAACTGTGTTCAAAATTGGGTCTTCAACAGGTTTTAATTGAAGGTAATGCTCAACTTTTGGTGAAGGATGCCAAATGCAAGAGTTAATAACTCATGGTATGGCCAAATTATTGACGATTTGAAGTAGTTTTTCAAAAACATGCAATCCAGGAAGATTCAATACACTCCTCGAACAAGGAACAATGCTACTCATTGTTTGGCTGAACTTGCTTTAGCATTCACTGAAGAACTTGTTTCGATCAAGGAAGGCCCTCCTGAACTAATGTTCTGTATTGATCAGGACAGATTGTAATGGATGTTTATTTCTAGTGATATGAAAGTATGATGTTTCATTGAAAAAACATCGATAAAATACTATTCTTGGCATCTTCTCAATAAAAAACGTCGATAAAAAAAATGTATGTTGCCACGGTACCCGAATATTTTCGGCATCTCATATGAATCGCCACAAACAAAAATATCGGTGTAAAGTCACTACTACTCTCAAACGTTAGTCTACTAAAGATAAATAGATATATACACTCCCAAGAGTCAACTGTATCCAACTCTCTTCCTTGAATTATTTTCTTATGGCTTATCAAGCGAGGGTGGTGGATTGGTGTCAGCGTGAGGTACCCGTCAGCACTTTTTGTGTACTGTGGTGGCAATATGGTGATGGATGGTGGCGTTGAGTGATTGGATTGTGGCTAACTTTAGAAAAGAAAACCCTATATTTCGGTGGGCGAAAACCGGAGCCTTCAACTTGAAGTGGCTTTTGTTGCTGGTCAATGATGGTAAGAGGGATGAGCTACGTTTTGGAGGCGAGGGCCTTTGCGAAATTGGCCATGGCAGAGTTGAGGTAGAGGACAATGGAGTGTTTCAAGCATTTTATTTGATTGACGATGGCGTGCACCACCTCAGGATGGCAATGCCCACAATAAACCCTTCCTCATCGAACAAGTATTGCTGCTTCCCTGCTACAAAGTGCAACTATCAGGCAAAAAAAAAAAAAACCTCAAAAACATCAATTCCAATCTCACACAAATATATATATATATATATATACAAATACACAGAGAAGTTAACTCACAAAATAACTCGATCTTTGATTATCGTGCTCAAAGATAAAAACAGTAAATGCTTAAAATTTATAGATGCAAGATGAGTTTGGTGCGGACTCACGGGATTCGTATAGTTGTGAAACAAGGAAGGGCTGAGAAACTCCTTCCGCTTCTCCATGATTTCATTTGTCGAAGGGTCGTTGTAAGGGGGAGGAGACAGGGGCAGACCTATGTAGTCCGTTGGGAGGGCTACTGCCCCCCCCCCCCCCCCAAACTTTTTAAAGTCAAAGTTTAGTATTAGACAGTCTACAAGCCCACCCCCCCCCCCCAAACTTGACATTTTAGCCCCCCCCAAGTCTGTTACAGTTGCAACACATGAGCATATCAGAGTCAATGAGTCACATATATCACTGATCGCCATCGGGTTAAGGTACATGCCATGCGGTAAAGTTTAGAACCAATGGTCCATGCCAACCCCCCCAAGTCGCAGCACATTTCACCAACTTATGGTATTTACCTGTAGTTTATGTTTGCATACCAATGGTCCATGTCATGAACCATTTGAAGCACGAGACAGATCAAACATCACTCCTTTTGTACCGTTGCAATTTACTTGCGTGTTTGTTGCTTGTTGGCCCTTACGTGTTTAGTCAGTTGATTGTTGCCGTATAATGTATTCTTATATACTCTGAGTCTCTGTCATTCGTCATTGGGTTAAGGTTTCAAGTTTCATCTTTTTCTTTCCAAACTTTAAGTGTAGTGAAGTCTGTCGCATCACAGATTCATAATGTTCTAAACTTTAAGTCTGTTGTTGTGTCGTTGAAACCTGAGTTGGAAATCATAAATGCAATGAGTTTAAGCTTACTGTTTATCAGCTTATGTAACTCTCAGGCTCTGTTTCTATAAGTTTGTAACATTCTTGACTCTTGTCATCCACTCATCTTGGATTCTTGTAAGTTGCCCTGTTGCCGGTTGCTCAAAACAGCGCTTGATTCTCTTGTGAGTTGCGAGTTGCGAGACGCTGGAGGCCTGGAAGCTGGACGTGAGTACAGCCAGGGACATTTCAAAATAGAGCATGGTTCAGGGTTCCTGCTTCCAATTTCTATCATTCTTTGCTTACTTGATTATATATTATTTATATATATATAAATAAATTAATTAATAATCGATTTAGCCTAGCAAATTAATATATATAGAGAATTAGAAATATATATATATAATAGATTTGTGTTGCTATTTGCTAACTTGTTGTACTGTTGTCACGCTGTGCATATAAATAATAGATTTGTCATTGTGTTGTTGTGTTGTTGTGTTGTTGTGCTGCGTGCATATAATTTGTGTTGTTGTGCATTATGAATATATTATAATTTTTTTAGCCTAGCAAATTAATATATAGAGAGAGAATTAGAAATATATATATATATAATATATATTTGTGTTGCTATTTATATATAACATAGTTTTTCCATTTGCGTTGCTGTGCATATATTATAATTTATATATAAATTTATAATATATATGTATATAGATTTAATATATAGACTATAGTGATTAGTGTCATTCTGATTCTCTGAATAATATATTATATATAGTTTTGTTCAAATCTATATTATATATTTGTCATTTGTGCAATAGTGCATATATTATATTTATATATATAAGATATATATATATATATAGCAAACAAAAATAAGCAAACCAAGAACAATTAATTCTTTTTTAAAAAAGAAAGATATGAACAAGTCGGAAACTGAGAGTAATATAGATATACCACACGAGGACTTAGTAACAATGGAATGTAATGCTTCTAGAAATGGTAAGCATCCCTCTAAAATTTCAAGAATGCAATATGAAGAGATGAATAATACCAGTTTGGAACGTGACACTTTTATTATTGATGAGCGTCTCTCTAAAACTTTAAGAGTGCAACCTGAAGATATGGATACTACCTATTTGGAACGTGATCTAGGATTACGTCCACAAATATGGGAATTTCCTACTAACATATCGGATGAGATACGACGTGCCTATCTTAAAACTGATCCATATCAACCTAAACTTTCAGAATATCCATTTTCAGGAATAAGTAATCAACGTCGTCGATTCCAATTTTCTTGGTTTCAAAGATATTCAAACTAGTTGGAATACTCACTTTCGAAGAATGCTGTATTTTGTCTTCCATGTTACGTCTTTGCTAAAAGTTCAATAGGCGTCCAGGATCAGATGCATTTACCAATAAAGGTTTTGACAATTGGAAAAAAGTAAATGATGGAATGAATTGTCATTTAATAGGACATGTGGGAAGAGATCTAAATTCACCACATAAAAATGTTGTAAAATGTTATGAGGATCTAATGAATCATTCAAGACATATTGACAAGCTAGTTGATGTGACGCCCACGAATCCCCCTTGGGATTTAGAAGGACTCGCGACATCAAGACGATCATCTTGTGGATTAATCATCCCATCGAATAGTGTTTGAAGAGTGTGTGAAGCATGCACTAAGTGTACAATAAATATTCGCAGCAGAAAAATAAATAAAAGTCAGTGGTTCTAGTACCAGAAATTCTTAAAAATTACAAAGCAATTTAAAACAAAATTTCTTTAACAGGAGATTATACAGTCTTTCAAAAGAAAATATACGCAACACTGCTTTCGAGATCATAATCTCGATCTTCATCCTCTCAACAAATTTCTTTTCCTGTGGAGTATGTATCTCGGGCCAAATTTCATTTCTGCAATCACAAACTACGATCCCGTAAAATGGGGACTGTAGGGTGGGTGCGATCCACCGAAGTGAGATGTGAATCCCAGTAAGCAACAGACAACAAACAACATACAACCAATTCATTCAACATAATATCATCAACATATACAAGTAAACTCAATGGATGCATGTACCATGAATATGAGACTTACAACATGACTTATGCATATGCACTTTCATATAAAAACTTCCATAATCCTTGACAGTTTTCGAAACTTTGCTTCATACACGTGCTTTTCATAAAAATACTTTCATATAACTTTGACTTCTTTCATATGGATTGTTTGAACTTCTTTTCAAAAGTCCTCTTTTCAAAATGCTTTTTCATCTTTTCTTATCTTAGGTGTCACTTATCATATCATATTATATCATGTCATATCATATCATATATGACTCGAAAACCCTTTTCTTTTCGTCATGACCTCTTATTTTAGAAAGCTCACAGTTCCCTTACGCACCGTGTATTCCCGCTAGTTACCGTAGCACCCGGCGACTGTATCAAATCCAAGTGCTATGTTTCGCGCCCTTTCGCCCACTTCATCACTCGGCGATTGATCACTCACTGAGCGACTACAAACTTTTCTATATCGATAAGGCCGAAACCAACACCGTCCTGTAGGCACCCACTAGCTTTAGGTGCGACCACGCTTCGGACACCTTCTGGATCCATACATGGTCTGCCGACGGTTCTTTGTCGACCCAGGGGCTTTCACTCGATTTTAATCACTCCTAAGTGAACAAGAAATTCCACTGGGGCACTACCCCGTCCCAGCCTTTGGGGTTCTTATAAAATTTTAATTCTTTTCTTCCTTTTAAAAACATGTTTAACTCAAAAATATGATTTTTGTGCTCATGCATGAGACATGCATACAACATGTGACTTCTTATGCAAAACATGCAGATCATGAAACATATGAATCATGCATTCACAAATCATATCTCAAGCAAATTAACATATTAACAGACTTCGCTTTCTAATTTATCTTCTATCCAACATGTCGTGAATATTCTAATGAAGAGATAGTCAAATCTTAAGTCACATCGAATCAACCAACATTATCTCATAGAGCTTAAGGATGCAACTTATAATAGAGTCAAACCTAACTTTTCTTTTCTTCTTTGAAAACACATTTTCGTAAGATTCTCTTAAAAGTTAGCAACCAAGTCATAACAAATCACTAGCAATCAAGTCATGACGAATTATTAACCAATCGTTTATGTTGCTTATAAAGTTGCTCTTTTCAACGATTTGCCATAAATTAACGCCTAATGTCTCTCCAGAAAATACACCGTGATTGATACTTATAAGATCCTGAAAAATAAAATTTTCATCGTCCAACATATTATGCCATTATTTTAACCTTTAACTGAATTTTACCTAACTATACTTATTAAGTTCCCTCCTCAAATTTTTACCATATTCTTCCCAATATCTCTTCGATTAAAATCCTAGTGTATCACCTTATTGAAACATAATGAAAAAGTAATGGAATCATCCAACCAAACCACTATATCACCGATAATTACTAAAATACTGGAGTTACCCAATCAAATCATTTTATCATCAATAATCACTAGAATAACCGAGTCATCCAACCAGATTATTTTATCACTAATAATCACTAAAATAACCGAGTTATCCAACCAGATCATTTTATCACTAAAAATCCCTAAAATAACAGTTACCCAACCAAAACCTTATATCATCAACAATTAATGTCCACACAATAATCAATCACAATCATATTAATTCGGGTATTCCTATTTTCTATTAAAAAACCTCAAACTCAATCAACATATTTTTGAATTATTTATCACAGTCAGCTAACACATCAACAGTCAAAACAGAGGTTAGCACACAATCAAACAGTCAACCAAACATCAAACAAATATATGTTACTTACAATGCACCAACGAACGTCAAGCAAGCATCGCGCCGATCCACATTCCCTAACAGACAAGTCGTGCACTATTCATCTCCGAGCATAGCAAGGTGACGGGTTGGGCTCGAGTATTCCGTTTGACACCAAAATTTAGGAGAATACTCTTTAGAGGATGGGGAATCTCATGATGGTGGTAGTGAGGTGGTGCAACTATCGGAAGGCAGCAGATCTAGCTCGAAAGGGTAGAAACCCATTTTTGAATTTTTCCTTATACAAGGGAGGTGCGGCCATGGATGGAAAAACTGTTTTATGGGTATAACAATATGAGGTAAGGTAAGCTTTTGACAGTGGAGGTGAGAGCCACAGTGGCGCGGCAACGGAAAGTTCATTTGGAGACCCATTTCGGTTTTATGGGAGGAGAGAGAAGGTGAGGGCTCCATTGGGGCTGAAATTTCTGGTGGTGAGTTGCCTATGGGTGGAAGATCAAATGGCGGGGGTGGTGCCATGATACGATGGCTGATGGCGGAGCCATGGGCGGCGAAAAGTGCGGCGTAGAGGATTAAACACCTCTTGGATTTGGGGCTGCCGGCGGGACGTGGGGCTGCGGTGGTCGACACTACCGGTGAGGTTGGACTCGCTGGAGGGTGGCGGTTCAGGTGGGGCTAGAGGTGAGGCTTGGCAGCCGGGGGTGGCGTCGCCACGGGCTGAAAACCGAACTGTCCTCCCACGGTTATTGTAGCACGTGGGAGAAAAAAGAGAGGAGAGAGATAAAAGGAAAAGGGAAAAGGGAAAAATGTGGACTTGACCTCTTTCCGCGCTATTTATAGGTCCGATGTTTTTGGGTCTTCAAACAAATAACAAATGAATTTAAAACAATGATTTGAAAGTGTATAACATCAATTAACTTAAAATTCTCAAATTAATTAAATAAAATCTTATTTCAACTTATCTTATTTCTCAACATAATGTTTTTCATCAATACTTAAAATAATGAAATTTATTTAATTATTTAAAAGAAATATATCCATATATTTAAATCAGATATTTAAAGCACGTTTAAAATCTTGCAATATTTCAAATAACTAAAATCGAGGTAACAAAAAAATCTTGCATAATATAATATTTTTGGAGCTATTCAAAAGCTACCAAACCAAAATAGAATAAACATAATAAGACTTAATGATTTAATAAATTTAAGATCAATAAATTGGATAATGTCAAATAAAATAGAATCAATGCTCATTAATAAAAAAATACGACAAATCAAACCATATATTATAATAACTAAAAAAAAAACACTGAATATATTATTTCAGACCGAAAGACCAGTAGCAACAATTAATTAAAATAATTAAAAGTACTATTATTCAAGAATCTCACAAAATCTTATAACCATAATAAAATTAAAACTACTAAATCAAAATAATATCGATAACAATCCAAATGATAAAACCAATAATAATCTTAAATAACTATAAATATTAAAATCATAGATATCACAAATAACTAAATCTAATTATGAATAAGATGTACCCGAAATAAAATTTGTGAGATAACAATTTAATTTATTAAAATAAATTAAAATATTCAATGATAAAATATGAGCAAATACAAATATGTAAAAATTCGGGGTGTTACAATTGAAAAACAAGTATCACAAGAGATGGAGAATAATCGATTGCGGCTCAAAACTTCGATAGATAGTGTTCGATGGTTGACATTCCAAGCATGTGCCTTTAGAGGTCAAGATGAAAGTTCTGAATCAAAAAATCAACATAACTTCATTGAATTAATAAAGTTTCTAGCAAGTTATGATGATCAAGTTAAAGGAGTTGTTTTGGAAAATACTCCACAAAATGCCAAATATACATCATCTAAAATTTAAAATGAAATTTTGCATATATTTACAAATAAAGTACGAAATGTGATTTGCAAAAAAATTGGGGATGCCAAATTTTGTATTCTTGTTGACAAAACTCGAGATAAGTCTAAAAGAGAACAAATGACTATTATTTTGAGATTTGTTGATAAAGATGGTTTTATTAGAGAATGATTTTTTCATATTGTGCATGTTAAGGTTACTATAGCACTAACTCTAAAAAATGAGATATGTGTCCTTCTTTCTCGTTACAACCTTCAAGTTGAGAATATTCAAAGTCAGGGATATAATGGAAGAAGTAATATGCGTGGTGAATGGAATGGACTACAAGCTTTATTTCTCAAAGATTGTCCTTGTGTATATTATATACATTATTGGGCTCATAAACTACAATTAACTTTGATTACAACTTCTAGAGAAGCCAAACATGTTCATCAGTTCTTTATCCATTAGACATCTATTATTAATATTTTTGTTGGTTCTTCTAAACGTAATGATGAATTACAAGCTGCTCAAACTGCTGAAATTGAAAGTTTGATTGCTTCCAATGAGATTGAGACTGGAAAATGGGTTAATCAAATTGGTACACTACAAAAAGTTGGAGATACTAGATGAGAATCTCATTTTCAATTTATTTGTAATTTGATAAGGATGTTCAATGCTACTTGCACAGTTATAAATACTATCTCAAATGAGGGATCAAATTATTCTCAACATAGTGATGTTAAAGCAGCTTATATGATATTGACATCTTTTGAATTTTATTTTGATATTACGTATGATGAAAAAAGTAATGGGAGTTACTAATGCACTTTGACAGACTTTACAACAAAATTTCCAAGATATTATGAATGTCATGAGCCTAGTTTCAACTACAAAAATACTCATTCAAAAGTTAAGAGATGATGGGTGGGAGTCTTTGCTTATTGATGTTAAATCATTTTGTGAGAAACACGAAATTGACATTCCTAATGACCAATATACTCGAGAAAAATCACGTCGTTAAGTTAAAAAGACAACAATGGAGCATCATTTTAGAATTGATATATTTACGGCTACAATAGACTTCCAGTTGCAAGAATTGAACAATAAATTTAATGACCAAGCAATGGAACTTCTTATTCTTAGTGCTGCTTTAAACCCTAAACGTGCATACAAATCATTTAATATTGATAACATATGCAAATTTACTGAGAAGTTTTATCCACAAGATTTTACTGAGCAAGAAAAATTCCTTTTAAGAATTCAATAGCAATATTATGAGTTTGATGTACTAATGCATCCAGATTTTTAAGATATGTCTACATTATCTGAATTATGCAGATAACTAGCAATTTCAAAAAAGTCAAAAATTTATTATTTAATTGATAGGTTAATTCGTCTAGTCTTAACTCTTCTAATTTCTACTACTACTACTGAACATGTATTTTCTATCATGAAATTTGTAAAAATTAGATTGCAAACTCGAGTTGAAAATGAGTTTCTTGCAGATAATTTGCTAGTTTATATTAAAAAAAATAAATTTACAAGAATTTTACTTCAAAGATGATAATGAAATAATTTTATTTCATGAAAAATCGTCATCGAGCTTAATTTTAAAAAAAAAATTTAAGTTAGCCGCCCCCAATCACCAAATCCTGATTCCGCTCCTAGGAGGAGAGTAATAGAAATGGGGCGGCCGGCACACGTTGTTGTCTTCATGTTCCTCTCGTACGACACACTAAAAATTAAAACATAAAGACGCTACGAGAATGAGGGTGAGAAAGAGAGAATAGATAAATCTTTGTAGAAAGACTTTTTGGAAGAAGCAAGAATAAGCGTTTGCGTTGGGCTTTTTATTTTTTTTATTTTATTAAATCACTGAGAGCAAATAGAACAGGGAAAAAAAAGGCAGGGACGTGTAGTGCGGAAGAAACTCTGCGATTGCTCAGCATTGCCTCTCTCAAGTGGCATCGAAGGATGCCCCTCAACTTGAGAATGATGGAGAATGATGTATTTATCCCGAAAGTGCTTCTCTCAGGTGGCATCAAATTAATTTCTCTCTTAAAATTGTTTATTCCTTTATCTTAAGTTAATAAAACTCGTATTGTCTTACTTTTTTTCGTCTTTATCAAGCAATTGCATAGGTACCCGAATGTTTAATTTTCCAAGTATTAGCTTCCTCACACCCTTCAAAATAAAATCATTGTTAGGGTTAGTGATTTTCTTTGCCCTCTTCCCTTTTTATTATATTTTTTTAATAAAATTAGCGAAATCATATAGCTCCAACATGACATTCTGCTTTTCTTATAAAAGCGGGCTATTATCAACCACAATAGTCTATTTCACAACAATTTAGGCTTGTTTCCCAATAAAACTAACATATGTTGATTTTTTTCAGCACTATGCAACTTGGGGTGTTCAATTAGACCAGATTTTTTTCCAATTCAGTTTGTAAACCGGATAACCGGCTTCCGGATCCGGTTTCTGACCCAGTTAAATTTATAACCGGATCTTATTTTAATCAATCTGGATTAATATGGTCTGGGTATGAATACAGAATCCGGTACCGGATTCTAAATCCTGTACCCGGATTGAAAACAAAATCATGCGTCCGACTCTGCATTCTCAATCCATCGCCCCCACTCAGCTGCTCTCTCTTTCTTTCTCTCACGAATTCGAAAACCTAGACTCTTTCATTCTCAATCCATCATTTGCTTTGTTTCTAAGGTATTCTCTCTCTCTCTCTCTCTCTCTCTCTCTCTCTCTCTCGATGTTACTTTGACTTGATTTGTGTGTGCATAGTTTGTTTTGTTAGTTCTTTATTTTCTTAAGCTTGGTTGCTGGAAAAATAATGGAAAACTCAGCTTGGGTATTTCATGTTTGTATGCTATTTGGTCAGTTGGTTGGGTGTGTAAATAGTTTTATTGTTTAATATATGTTGGTATATGAATTCTTTAAGTGGGGAAAACTCTGACCTCCTTTATTTCATCTTGGTTTGTTTATTTAAGTGGGGAAATCATCCAATGAATCTTCAGCTACTGCCATGATTTTTAATGTTGGTTTCTACAGTTTCTACATCTTCTTAAGTTATACTCATTCTCCCAATTTATATAGAATAAAGAGAGTTCTATTTGGATTATTTCTTAGTGATTACTAGAATTTCCTATTCAGGAGTAGTGGTCCTAACTCCTAAGCTCTGATTTTGGTCAAACTGTACATGCTGTTGCATTAATGGAATAATCGTGTACGGGGAATCCATTTTCACTTTGAACTTATAAAGGGAGACAGATGGATGGGTTTCCAGTAGATTTAGCACTACGTACTATCAGAAATACTTCTTTGTAAGTTCTGTGTCGGTGAATATCAGTGCAAGGACAAAACAGTTTTAATACTCCTTTTTGGCACATATAGAGTTTTACTTTTAATTCTCCTTTTGGCACGTATAGTTTGATATCTGAAATCTCACATTTGCACACCTATAATACACAAATTAATTCTTGATAAGGTCATCTATATATAGTTTAATTCTTGATATCTGAAACAAGGTCATCATCCCCTACCATACCAAGTGCTAGATCTCGACTATATGAGTTGCTTTCAAATTACAAAAACATTGTTCATTTTGACGTAAAACAGAGGATGCAGATACCATTTCCTGAACTTTAAATACTTTATAGAGGACGTATAACAACATATACTTTCTGGTTGAATCCTTTCGGCTATATAAATCCTGTCTGATTGGACTAAAAAAGGAACTTAATTCTTGATAAACTTGTTCAACAAGTGGTTGCACACCACTTACATAACAGATCACTGGACATGCATGAATGAAAACTGGACATACATGAATGAAAGGAAGTACACCAATTCAGTTTTCAAACTAAAACAACAAGAACGTAGAGAAACAAAATAACCACCACGGCTACTATTTGATCTCCAAAATGTTGTCCAGTCCCATTTGTTATCTTCATCAGTATTTCTGCAGAAAATATAGAGAAACATATATGAGGGTCTTCCTTTATCCTGACTAGCAAACTTGATTGAAGAAAATAGTATGAAGATTATATCAACGCATCCAGCCATAAAGTAATTCAACTTACAATTCCCCTAGTGGCCATTGTCTGAGTGAATAAAATTAGCATCCTAAGATAAGCTAGAATATGAAGTTCAACTCATTCTAATAAATCAAGACCTTTGCAATTTGGTAAGGAAATGATCTGCATATAATCAAGCTGGATCTCTTCCATTTTGCTTAGCATTAATCAATACTGGAGGACGAGTATTGGATCCCTTTAGGAGTTCATTGTCTCCAGAGACTGTCAAAGCACTTATTTGCACACAAAATTGGTTGAGGATCAAACCTTTAGACCTTGAGGAGTCGCAAGAATACGTACAGATGATGGATCTTGACGGTAAGTTTAAAATTTGAAATATATATATTTTAAATATTTATTGAACTCAGTTTATTATCTATCTAACTTAATGTTTAAATACTTTTTTAAATGATGATATAGATGAAACTTCAACCGAGACTGCTGTGAGTCTTCCTTCCCATTCATGATAATCTAGAGTGAGTTCTTTATTTTTCTTACTTATTTTGTGACTCATTTCCATTGTGTATTGATTGCAAATAGATTTTCACTAAATCATGGCCAATCTCATCTCTGATATGTACATTGAATATGTACTCATGCGATGCGATTGATCAATCCATTACATACAAGCAGTTTCTTGTTTTTGTTCATTGATATATATATATATATATATATATAGCCATCTGCTTGCAAATTCTCCTTTTGTTGATCTTGGTCAGTATTGAATTTGAGAGCATTCATCATTTTGATTAAGTGGCATGTATGTATACTAATTTCTTTGTGGTTATTAAACTATTATATCAGTGCACAGTAGTCTGCCTCATAAAATCATGATGATCCTATTTCGAATGAATTTTGCAAGGAACTCTGTGCATCCACTCCAAATTTACTGTTCATTTGTGTGAATCAATTAAGCTTCTTTACATATTGATTTGAAGCATGTGATATACTTTCATTAACTCAAATTAGTTTAAACACTTGCGGCCCTTTGTACTAGAATACCTGCTTTTAAACTTAAAGTAGTTTACTTGGATTAATAGTTTTTTGATTAAATTTTTAATTCAAGTTATTAACATTACTTCTTTCATTGGGTAACATTCAGATTTAAAGGAGTTTCTTAGCTATGCTGAAGCTGAAGTGAGGTCTTTGGCTTCACTTTATTCTAGTGTGGTATGTATGTAGTTCATTTAGTTGGAATTGGTTTTAGAGTACAACAATATAAGTTAGGTTCTTGCAAGATGATAGTACTAGATCATGACATGCATATTTCTGAATTTGGATTTTCAGGGTAGAAATGCAGATGCATTGGCTCGTTATTTTGGGGAAGATCCAGCCAAGGAGGAAGTGTAGCTTTTATTTGAAACAGGCACAAAGCTAGGCGTGGTCAAATCCACTTGGTGGAAGTGTAGCTACTTCTCATTTAGCTTTGTAGTTCCAAATATATACATGATTTGCTATATATTTTATTACATTTTGTATAAGCTCATTTGCTGTATTATTTACTTGAAATTTGCTGCAAGTTTATTACAATGTTAAGCTCATTTAGCTTTGTAGTTTTAAACAATGTGCACAAATTGCTTTTATTACAGAATTGTTTTTTGATAAATATAGGCTTTTATGTAATAAAAAATTTATTCTGAAAAGGACAATAAAAAAATATATTTTGTTGTTTCTTCCAATAATTTTCTTAATTTGCAGGTTTTGAAAGTCTAGCTCTACTAAGAAATTTAGAGACATTGATTCTCAATTATAATAACTTTGGCTACAACAACATGATACCATATCTAAGTAACCTTACATCCCTTATGACATTAAGTCTTTCAGGAAATTATTTGGGACATGAACAAGAAGTAAATGTTGAAGGTAATATTCTATACTATATATATATATATATATTATGTATTGTCTTCTCTTGCATGTGTTCATTTATTAGTTCTTTGTCTTTGTTTTTAGTCATTTTAATTTATGCTGTTTCTAAATGGACTTTCATCCCCAAACTTAAAGATACTGATAAGTCTTGAATATCATCCATGGTTATGGGTATACTTTTTTTTTTTTGAAAGGAATAGTTATGGTTATACTAGTACATAACGTTAATATATTCTCTCGTATACATATAAATTTGTCCCTAATTATAATAGTACGTATTTATGGTTTTAATTTGTATATAAATTTCATATAGGAAAAGTTCAAAAAATCTTTCTGCAAAAAAGTAATAAAACAAGTATTGAAAAAAAAAAAGGTTTGAAACCGAAAACTGGATTTCTGATTTTTGAAAAAACCGGATTGATCCAGATTGAAATTGGATTCCAGCCTGGGTGAATCCAGGTTGGAGTCCAAACCGCATTGGGTTATCCGGTTCCGAGTCGGGTTGACCCGAATTTCTGGTTTGGACACTGGATGTTCAGCCTTACATGCAACATCATAAAGCACAAGTTCTCAACTTCTTCCATCAATCTGAGAATTACCCCCGATATTTGATACAAAGTGTTCCACATGCAGGAACAATAAATAAATCAAAATTCATAGGGGGCATTTGGATTAGGTGAAAATGAACATTCTGTTAAATTAATATCATGAAGACTCTCTGCATGAAACGTCTGCAACAAGATGGCGGATGTGCGGGGCATACCACTTTACCCTTTCCACATGTTCTATCAAAACCTGCCAGCAGTAACCTGCAAACAACAAAAGAGTGCAATTTTAGACTTCCTCCATGCTTCTTCCTTGGCGTTATCTGCTATCATTACCCAAGAAAACAATACCTTCCGATCTAGCAATCTCAAATATTGACTTTGAAACATGTTCCTTCCACAATTCCTCCTCTGAGTCCTTCACATTCCCATGCACGTGTAACATCCCACCCTCAATCCTGCATCATCAGTACTACCATTAAGGAGAGAAGGCAGTAAAAGGAAGTAACAATTGAATACGCGAAAAAGTATTTTTTAGGCGCTAAAATATTTGTAAAATTAATACAGAACTAATAACCTCTTCACTTCACATTCTCATGAAGGGAACCATGTACCTACCTTAATGCCCTAACAGCAGTGACCCAACTACCCTCACTTGTTGGAAGGAGACCAAGACAGACACGATCAGCAACACGCTGTCAGCAAACAACAAAAAGAATCAATTGCAAGTGCATCCTGCCATATATGGATGCATTTCATGGTATAATTTTCATTTTCCAGACCAATCTAAAATATCAATACAATTAAATCATTTCACCAGTATTCTATAAAGAGATATCAACAAAGGACAGCTTCACAAATGTAAAATGTAGCCAACCAGGCATAAGAGGTTGCGATGGGGATTGGGAGGTTCAGAGGAAGGAGAAGCAGCAGCTAAGTAATATCATTTTTCACCCAAGCTAAGTTCAATTTCAAGCATTGAAAAAGGCATGGCCACTACATCCAGCTCTCATCAGATACTGATGGGAAAGCTGGCAGGATATCATCTATCACTCATTTATGACCCTACAGATATAAATTATGCATAAATAATTAGCTTTGTGCTAATTTGCTGTCAGTTAAAAATTTCCAAGAAAAATTTGTTTAAATTTAAATAACCTAATATGAACTCAATTGTGAAGACTCGGTTCCAATAATTTGGGTAAACAAATACAGCATGATTTATTATATACGAATATAAAAAAATCAGCATCTGATCTCAGAACATACTTTAGGTGCTGTGATTCGGTTATCTCCTTCAAGTATGATGCAGCGATCACTCACAGAATTTGCTTGTAGATTATGTTGGAGTGCTTCGATGGCATTGGGATTCCACTCGCAAGCATAAACTAATTTTGCACTGGCCCTGTCAAGTGAGATGACAATAAGTAAACCGTTAGTGTACAATTGACTGAATCAGTTGAATTGTTTCTGTCAGAGTAGACCATGGGAAAGCCCCACTCAAAATCATTCTATCAATTCAACGCTGGAGATATTCCAAACTGGATTTCCAGCCACTAACGTGCATTTTAGTAAGACTATATTGATTTATTCTGTTTGCATATCACTATTCTATACATTAATTATTTTTTAGGACATACTTTAAGTTGGACGTAAGAACTTGAAATTTGACACGGTAAATACCAGTTGTCCTAACTTCAGTCGCTTGCTGCCTAATCTTGTTTTGGTGGAATAAACTCATTTCATGGATAGATAAGTGGATTCTTGACTAATAAACTACTCCTATGGAACCTTGAGATGATAAACGGAAAAAAAAAAAAACATACCTGACAAGAAATGGCAGCACAAAATATCCAATTCCGGCAAATAAATCTACAATTACTTCATCTCTACAATCCAGACGGGCCATACGAAGTTTCTCAGAAAGATTACCCCAAGAGAACATACACTTTGAAGCATCAAAAGAATACAGAATTTCATTCTCCTGATGATCAACCCAACCATCATCTCCAACTAGAATCTCCAAAGTACTGTCCCTTGTACCAGTTTGTGCAACTCGACCCTTGAAAACACCAGCAAATTCATGTAATCATTGTATAGGCAATGACAATCATAGCTAAGCTTCTGGCTGGTGCAATTTAGAGGAGACTTTCTGGGACTCTGACTGAACAAAGTTTTACAGCTCACAGTTGAACTATTTACAC
This sequence comes from Platycarya strobilacea, assembly GCA_036898215.1. Classification (NCBI taxonomy): domain Eukaryota; kingdom Viridiplantae; phylum Streptophyta; class Magnoliopsida; order Fagales; family Juglandaceae; genus Platycarya; species Platycarya strobilacea. The sequence continues at coordinate 16,181,681 of CM072547.1, forward strand.
TATTAGACATCATCTACCCAGATGCATCCCCCTTTCTAGAGGAGGAAATTAGGGGAGGTTGAAAAGTATGGCCCATGGATTGGGATCTATAATATAACTAGTATCCTGTATATAATAAGCTAGGATTCCCCCTGATAGAAACCAAAAAAAGAAACAAGAAAAGAGAATAAAATAGTCTTGGCTGTCTAGCAGGTACATAGTCCATGTTTTTTGGAAGTTGTTGCCCTTTTCATAGATAATTTTGTCTTTGAAAGATCATGGTTCCTTCTAATTCAGTATAGAAGTTTAACACATCATCAGATACCGAAAAACAATTTGAAGAATAATCTAGAACTTAAACAATCTGTATAGACAATAATAATAATGTGAAGAAAAAAAAATCCAAGTCGTGACAATGTCCATGTTGATGGCGTTCTGACCTCTTGGACAGAATATTTATATTCTCATATTTCTGCTATATGCTTTAAGCCTTAAACAAAATCTTTCAACATATTTATTACAAGTAAACCAATATAATTGATGCACAGATCCTGAACATTAAATTCAAACTATTTATGTATGTCCATGGAGATTCAAGGAACCAAAATATCTATTACACAGAATTCACACAAAATGATAGATTTTGAAACTGAATGAAGAAAAGAAGGAATCAACAAGCAATATACAAATTCATATGTAATTCAAGCACATAGCTTACCTGACGGGCAAGGCGATGAGTATTAAGTGATTTGGCAACAATAGGCCAAAGCTCAGACCCAATTGAGTCCCATACTGGATCCTTGAAGGATAAGATAGGAAGCACAACAATATCACCAAGTCTCTCCCATCTGAAAATGGCAAAGAACTTGATATGAGTCACATATACAAAGACATTGCATTCACTTACAAGCAACAAAAGCATCAGCATGTGCAAGCACAGTTTTCATCTAGAAAGGATTCTAACTGAAGAAAAAGTGGCATGTAATGAACTCCCAGTTCATATTACCAAAGCTCACGGACAACATGAAGGAAATAAAGCAATGAAGCACAAACCTTGTTGGTAGCTCCTCTAAAAGTTGTTCTGAAAGGCCTTTGTGTTTTATCAAAGAGGCCACAGCTTCACTCATCACTTTTAATGGAGATTTCGCAGTTCTTTTGACTTCAACTACCTCATCTACCGACTTTCTGGCACCAAACTCCTCCAAAAGATTCAAGGCTTCCAAACATGAGATCTCATCTAACACAAGTACTTTTCCAGTATATGGCTTTAATACATGAAGGTCATTATGCCCTTCAGATTCATCTAATGAATGATTCAGCCTTTCATGATATGTACCATTAAATTTGTTAGTCACAGGAAAATATATATGCATTCCATCTTCCCTAGAATAAACCTTCCTCCCAAGATCTAACCATCCAAATTTTTTCAATATATCCTTTCCTAATTTTGCATATTTTCTTTCAATTTGTAAAACCCAATGCGAAGCAATCACATGACTCCCATTCATTCCAGCTGATTCAACCCCCAAATTCAAGCTAGAAGCTTTGGATAAAGTTCGTCCATTCTCACATCGTGGATGTTGAAAACTGGCATTATTTTCTCCCATCACTATATCATTTTGATGGGTACCATGCACTTCTCTAATTTTAGAAGGCATAGGATTGTCATTTAAAGATATCAAGGGAAGTAGGTTGATTTTCATTGGCTCGCTAAACTTCGTTCCAAATGCATAACAAGAGGCCCCACCACCAATCATAACAAGATAGTCACCAAAAATATTGGCAGTACTTCGTACAAACAAATCATTTCCCACAGAATTCAGAATCACATGCTTCCATACGAGGATCCTCAAATCAAGTAATGCCAACTCTTGACAATGTTGTCGAACCGGGCAACCACCAATAAGCCCAAGATAATTATTGTACACAAACATAGAGTGGGAAAACCTAGCTTGTGGACTTCTTCCTGAAGTTTTTTCCTTCTTCCATTGACATGTTCTAACATCAAAACTATACAAGTCACCAAGTGCCTTATCACCGTTGTACCCTCCAAACATAAATATCTGAGACCTATATGCCACCATCGAGTGAGAGTGTCGGCCACATGGCCATTCCCCAGTAACTGGTAACTCTTTCCACTGTAGGTTCACTGTGTCGAGGACATGAAATGATGAAGAAATTGAATCATTATTAAGTCCACCAAATACATATATCTTTGAGCTTACAACGGCTGTTGCATGCCTATGCCTGTGACGCAAACATATGCATTCAGAAGAGAGAGATCAAACCTTGAAGAAAATAGTTATATAAAGATGCAGTAACGACAAAATGAACAAGTGAACAGCAAAAAAATAGTAAGATAAATTCACCTGGGAGGAAAAACACTTCCAGTACATTCTGCTAATCTCCATTCATTCTTTGCTGCATTAAGGACCCATACATCGCATAGAATGTTCACAGGATCAGCCCTGCCTCCAATAACAAAGACAGAATCTCCAACCAAAGAACAAGTGTGACCTAAACGTGGAGTTGGACTGCCCACTACATTCATCGTTTCTAATGTGCCCACAAATGGACTGAGCAGTAAAGACTCATTCCTTCTTGCATGTCTTCCCATGCCTCCAAAACCACCAAATATCATAGCTTTGTTCTCGTTTTTGTTATCCAATATACAAGCTGAGTGACCCCAGAGAAAAAGCTTCTCCACGGGTTCACCGACTATCACCATTGGAACAACTGACAGACAACAACTGGAAACTCCCACGGTCCCTGCGAATGATTCAAAGTCTCAGACTGTTCTTTCACATTAAAAGGAAAGGCTTCCTGCATTCAAACATATATTAGTATGTAATAGCACCACTGAACTCCATGCTTATTCACTACAATGCACATATATGAAGAAAACAAATGTGTAGTTCTCATCGGATCTAACTCTGAAATACACAAAGCATAGCGAATCCACTTTGCCTTACTGATGCCAAAGGCATTCTGTTTCTTTTCTCACTCTTAGACCCTTTAGATTTGGAGATTTGATGAATTTAGTTTATTTTTTAATATTATTATTATTTTAAAATTTGAAAAACATGTACTGAAATTTAAAAAACTATGCATAAAAATTTATATTTTGTATAAAAAATTTGAAGAGTTTCCAATCCAAATCGGATTTACTTCCTTAAAAACTTCTCGATTAGTCAGTGTCATAAATAAATTAATACTAAACCACTTCGATAATCGAGGAAAGCATTTCATCACCTTTTTCATTGCCTCTAATTCATTTCCATTGTCATCATAAGCAAGCCACCAGACATCAATTTGAAAAAATTTATATAATAAAAAGTTCACAAGCAGAAATATCAATTACAACAAACCTCCATTGTCAATCAAATTTCCCGAATAAGCATCACCATCTCTTTCTTCCAAGTCAGCGTCCTCATTACACACGGACTCGATACTGCCAACGAGTGCTGCACTCACCTCAGGCCCTGCAAAGCCATCACTCTGCCGCAAAGCACTAAAAAACCCTTCGGTTCTCTTCCTATTAGCTTCCATTTTCTCGTTAGCCACGTCGACGAGGAATCGGACGAACTCGGGCGAAACCAGAAGCTTCTCGGTGGTCCCCAACGGCACCTCCATCCGAATCGAGCACCGGATTGCTACGATTACGCGCTTGCCCGCGCTGGTGATGCCGGATTCTCTGAACCCGGAAGATATGGCCGTGGACACCAAAGACTGAGCAGAAGCGAGGTCTTTGCACTCGACTGCGACGATGAGCGGCTCGAACCTGAGCACAAGTTCGGAGTGGGGTTGGTGGTGAGTCGACTCTGGGGGGAAGAGGAGGGAGATGACCGAATCGGTATCGGCTGGGTCGTGGGATACGAAGAGCCACGTGCCGCCTCTGGCTTTTTTCTTGGTATTATTATCATTATTTGTGTATTTTGGTTGGGATAGTATAGAGATACGGCCGGAACAGGAGCTGGTGGTGAAGTAGAAGGGATGGTTGTTGAGGATGTTGAGGAGAGGGATGATGGGCGCGTCTAACGTGCCCTTGGGTGATTTGTCGGTCTCGGTTGAGCCCAGCGACGCCAGCGTCGCCGCTTTTCTCTTCTCGAACTCCATTCCGTGTTTTGTGAGGTTTCAACTTTCAACTCGACCGTATATTAAAAACCCTCCAAAACCCTATTCAGTGAGTCTTCGCAACGAATAACGGAAGAAACAGGGGACCGAGTGGACTGGGGGCCTAATTGGTTTTAGAAGAGTAATGATACACGGCCGCCCATTGGTAAATGCCATTTTTTTTTGTTTTTTTCTTTTATTAAAACAAAATATTTTCTTTAGATATTTTTAAAAAATAAAAAATAATATTCATTTTTTTAATTATTAAATAAAATAAAATAAAAAACTTAAAATACATGAGTAATCAAAATGAAAAACATATTCACGAGATATACTAACATTTTTATTTAGAAAAATTATATTCATAAGTTGATATTATTGAATAAAGAAGTTTGGGAAGTAAGATGAGATGAAAGTTTTATATATATTAATGATATAGTTTATGGATGGTATTGTGATAGTTTGAGTTAATATTTTATAAATTTTGGGAATGAGAGAAAATTTTGAATAAAAAAATTTGTTATAATATTATTTTTATTTAAAAATTTGAAAATGATAAACTACTTTTTTTATTTGAAAACATATAAAAATTGTAATGATTAATTTGAAGGATAGTGATATACGTACTATTATCTTATTACTCATTTATTATTTTTGGTGTATTTGAAATTTCTAAAAAAAATTTATTATTTTCTTTTAAGTATTTTCTTTTAATATTTTGAATTATTAAAAAAAAGTTAAAAAAATATGCAAATTCACTAAAAATAATTTTTTAACCATTAAATAGAAATAAAATTTTAAAAAATAAATATAGTAAAAGAGTAGTTGATGGATAGTAAGGCTATTATTATTTTAATTTGAAAAATATTATACGTAATGATTAATTTAAAAATATTTGTATTTTGGTGACATTTGAAAAGAAAATAGGATAAGATGAGGTTAGAATTTTGAGAATAAAAACTTTTTTTCCAGACAAACCTTAATAGCCTATAATGAAACTCTTATCACTCATTTGTTATTTGTTCATGATGGCCTCATTTCTTGCCAACGCAACTCGTGCAGCAAATGAATGTCTCATGCGCTCACCTTAGATTTGTGAACTTGCTTCAGAAAATTAATTTTGAAAAGACTGAATTAATGTTAAGTAACAATGTTGAGGAGGAGGTAATTAGTGAAATCAAGAGTACTGTGGAATGTTCATTATTTGAAACTTCATGATAGATATTTGGGATTCACTTCTTTTATTTATAAACCTATAAATAAAAATTTTAATTAAGGAGCTAAAGAAACAAATTTGGTGGAAACTAGAGGATTGGAAAGAAAAAATTATTATCACAAGTTGGTAAAGAAATTTTGACAGAGATTTTGACAGAAGTGATTGTTCAACCTTCGCTAACCTATTCTACAAGTTATTTTAAGCTACTTAAGTGTTTTCTGTAAGGATCTTAAGGGCATGTTTGCAAAGTTATGGTGAAACCAACGTGGTAATGAACATAAGGTTCACTCAGCGGGTTGGCAAAAATTGTGTATCTCGAAAATTTATAGTGGAATGGGTTTTAAGTAAGGGTGTTCATCCGAACCGGTTTTTTATTCGGTCCGATTTGAAAACCAGATATTCGGATTCCAGTTCCGAATCCCGAATCCGAATTAATTTAATTCCGGAAACCATATTTAATTATTCGGTTTGTAAGTTTTATATGGTCCGGATATAATCCATTGAAATCTAGTACCGGATCTAACATCCGGTACCCGGATGTTAAATAGATTCTCATTCTCTTTCTCTCTCGCTTATCTCTTTTGCTCGAAATCTAAAACTCTAAACCCTAGCCTCAAATGGTCGCATCCCATTCTTAATCGATCTCATTCTCAATCCAATCATCGCCGTGAGCTATCTTGGTCGCCAGTTTCGCATGAGCTATCTCTATCGCCAATCTAGGGTACGTTCTCTCCCTCTCTCTCATCGCCAATCTCATTGTGAGTTTTCTCCATCGCTGATTTCTGCCTTTTTCAGTCTCTTATTTGTTTCTTTCTTTGATCTACCATGGCAACGATTTCCAGTCTCTCCACACCGAGCGCTGCGGCTTATGCGTCGTCCACACTGAGACCCAGATTTTCTCAGCCTAAGTTGCATCTTCCAGTTGGCCTTTCGGAGCAACCCTGCTATCAGGGGCCTTTGGTGTATGTTTTCTTTTGTTGAATTTTATTGATTAGATTTTTTTTTTCGTTTTGTAATTTAGTGGCAATCTTGTTGTCTTGGTTTATATATGTCTCTCCGTGGTGAATGGTTGGTTGCTATTAATTTATGTTTATGTTTCTGGGATTTGATGTCACTATTCTATGTTTTAGTGACATCTCTAGAGACTAGGTCTTTATGGTTGGTTGCTGTTTTTATTTTATAAAACAGGAGAAGTAAAGCACATGAATATGGTTGCTGTCTTTCATTCCCATTATCTACAACATCAATTATTAAAAGATTTATTTTGATAGACTTTTTTTTTACTTCCATTACTCTGTATCTAAGTAAAGTCAACATTTTCATTGTCAGATATTATAGAGATATGTTGATTTTTAAGATCATTCAATAGTCTATATAATCAACTGAAATAATTAGATATATATAATTTCTAGAAAAATTACATCTCTACATTCTATGAATCATTTATCAGAGTGATAAGATCAGTTTTTACATACTCAATAAACATGCATTCTTAAGTTTTACTTTTCAAGTCTTTAAAGTTTTACCATATATGCAAGTAGATAGATACTGATACAATTCAAGAACCGAAAAAAAAAACTATCTGAAAAATTTACAATGTCATTTCTCCAATTTATGTTGGCTGGTTTTGTAAGTTACATCTAGGTCACCATTAAATTAATAACTAGAGTGAAAGCAACAAATCTCTAGTAGCTAATATGACTATTTCCAAATCTATATATTATATAGGCTTTATATAAAGAAATCTTCATTATTACTGTGATGATATGTTGTGATAGAACTGTTTCTTTTATACTATAGAGAGAACATTAGAGACTATGATGTAGACTGAACTATTGCAAGCATTATTTAACTATAGATTATTCATTTTTATAATTGGAACTCCTTTAATGGATTATTAATTAAGTACCTAATCATTATCATCGCTTTGATGTATAAGTTATATTTTCAGCTTAATTTATAGATTGATCATTGTATGAGTCAACTATAGCCATTATAAATACTTATTTAAAAAAATTTAAAATACTTATTTAAAAATCATTATAAAAAATCACAATATTATTTAAAAATCCTTATTTAAAAGTCATTTAAAAAATTAAAAAAACTAAAATGCAAATTGAGATCTCAAAGAGGGATCCCAAATAAGAATAAATGACATTTTCCATTATAATATGTTTTAAACGAAGAAGAATGAAATTTGGACAAATTGATCATTTATTACCGTTATTGCAAAATGCAGCTACCCAGCATAATACAGGAACCCGAGAGATAATATTGTACTTGTGATAAAGTAGTAAAACAGGTAATTAGTATTGTACCTAATCACAATGAACATGAACAAGTCGATTTTTATGGCATTAATATATATAATAATATTCTTATTTAACAATTATCTCATTTACAAACACTGATCATCATCCACATGTGAAACAGCCAGGGGAGTGATTATTCAATAATAGATAGAAGAAGATTCTGTGAGTTTAATGTCGGTACAACTCAATGGTTTGATAGTGATTCTTCTACTCCAGTAGATATGGAGGAACATGAGAGTCATCCAACCCTTTCATCCACACATACAAAAAATCCTACTAGTTCCATCTCACCTATACCAAAAAAATCCAAAAAAGCACCTAGTAACAGATCAATAGCTTAGGATAAATTTACTAAAATTGAACTTATTGATCCCGATGACCCAAAAGCCAAGTGCAATTGGTGTGGTAAAGAATACAAGCACCACTACAAGAATGGCACTTCCTCTGTGAGAACCCATCTTTTTAATTGTTCAAAATCTCTATTTTTTGCTTCAAAAAATGCCTCTAGTAGTAAAAGAGATATAGAGGGAAAGGTGTGTAACTCACAAGTTCTATTAAACTTCGATGCTAAACAACTTAGGGTGTCAACTGCTAAGTTTTTTATTAGGTGTCAATTACCTTTTAGACTTGTGGAGAACGAAGGGTTTATTGATTACGTGGCTGCTTTAGAGTCTCGGTTTACCTTACCATCCTAAATCACTCTAAAAAAGGATTGTATTAAACTGTATAATGAAGAGAAGATACAGTTGAAAAATTTGTTGTATGGTCAAAGAATATGTCTTACCACCGATACTTGGACGTTGGTGCAAAACTTGAACTACATGTGCATTACTGTATATTTTATTGATTGTCATTGGAGATTACATAAGAAAATACTCAAATTCTATCAAATTCCTAATCATAAGGGCGATACTATTGGGAGGGTGTTAAAGTCAGCATTGTATGGATTTGGTGTTGATAAAATCTTGACCATTACAGTTGACAATGCTTGTTCAAATGATGTTGTTGTTGATTACATAAAGAAGAGAATGAAAGACAATAGTCGTACGGTTTTGGGTGGTGAACATCTTCACATGTGGTGTACTGCCCATATATTGAATATGGTTGTAAATGAAGGCTTGGAGGAAAATTTTAATTTAGTAACAAGGATTAGAGACGCCGTCAAGTATGTGAAATCTTCGTCATCAAGATTTGCCAAGTTCAAGACTTGTGCGGCAAAGGAAAATATTAGCGCGAAAATGGTTTGTTTGAATATTTCTACTAGATGGAACTCCACGTATTTGATGTTAAGTACCGTTGAACAACACAAACAAGCTTTTGAACAACTTGTGTATATGGATAAAAATTTTAAGAACCCCCCACTACTGATGATTAAAAGATTGCACGAGTTTTTATTGATGTTCTGAAAGTTTTTTATGATATTACATTGAACATATCTGGTTCTTTGTATGTGATGAGTAATATCTACTTTGAGCAATTTTGTATAATTGAAGATTCATTAAATGAAATGATATTGAGTACTGATGATATCATCAGTTCTATGGGCGCAAGTATGAGACTCAAGTATAACAAGTATTGGGGTAATACAGATAAATTCAACCTGATAATATACATGATTTTTGCTTGATCCAAGATATAAAAAGATGGGAATGAAATGTTGGTTAACCAAGTGCAAAGGGCTTACGGAGGCAGAGGCGATAGAGAAAAAGTTCAAACTCCTTTTAGAGCGCTTGATCGAGCAGTATAACACATTTCATGTTATTAGTGGAGGGGGTTCTAACGTGGCTTAAGGGAGGCTACACACTACTAGAAGGGGGAGTTCTGATGTGCCGGCACCACTTACGAATAAACTCCATATGATTTTCAACCAATACCTTGAGGAGCAAGGTGGTATGGAGTTTAAATAAGAGCTAGAGAGGTATTTATCTGAGGCATGTGTAAAAGACTCACTCGGTTTTGATATTCTGGATTGGTGGAGAGTTAATGCCGCCAATTATCCTGTCCTTGTTGAGTTAGCACGTGATGTGTTAGCCACCTCTATTTCCACTGTTGTCACGAAATTTACATTTAGTACTGGAGGACGCGTATTGGATCCCTTTAGGAGTTCGTTGTCTCCAGAGACTGTCGAAGCCCTCATTTGCACACAAAATTGGTTGAGGACCAAACCTTTAGACCTTAAGAAGTTACAAGAATACGTACAGATGATGGACCTTGAAGGTAAATTTAAAACTTAAAATATAATTTTTTAACATGTATTGAACTCAATTTTTTATCTATCTAACTTAATGTTTAATACTTTTTTAGGTGATGATATAGATGAAACTTCAACTGATGCTGCTTTGAGTCTTCCTTCCCATTCATGATAATCTAAAGTAAGTGTTTTATTCTCTTTTTTGTGTGAAGTGATAGAGATTATAATTTACTTTTTTCTTGATGCTTGGGATTTAACTTGACTCCATTTGTGTTATTGCCTTGTTTTTTAAGATTTCTGGAAGTTTATTTTGTTGTCCTTTACGGTGTCGACATTGGTTGCATTACTCTATATTTTGTATTCGTGCATTGTTCGAAAACACCTTTTTCACTTTGAGAAGTTGTTCTTGTCCGATTACTTGTATAAAATCTTGTCCGATTACTTTGAGAAATGTTTTATAAAAAATGATATATCAATTGGTCCAATCCTGGACATTTACATGCTTACTGTAACATGCATATATATATATAGAAAGGAGGTACCCAACAGGAAAATTAGATGACAAGGGTGATTTGTGTAGTGGATTAGGGCAAATCATGCCCATACAGCGATGTGCTTTAGCCTAGCAATTGACCTCTTTTGTCAGTTTTATGTGAAATTTTGCTTGTGAAATTTAACGTTCTATATAAATAAATTAATGTGGTGTTTGTGAATTGAAAGCAAATTGAAGGAAAAAAGACAACAATAAATTAAGATAATTGTATAGACTTACGTAAATAATTCGAAATATATGCATAGACTAATTCTACATATTTCAAAACTTCAATCGGGAAACTAATTACAACGACAAGCATGGCCCATCTCCAGTGAATAAGTTCAGATTCCTTGAATCTTTCAAGGTTCTCTAGGACTACACCAAGCCTCAGTGGATCGAATCCAAAGTCACTGCCACACACAAAAAATTAACACATGCAACTTTATATTTCCATCATGATTAATTCGTATTGAAGCGTTTTTTCTTCAATTACGATTATATATACATACCCAAGTGCAGAGCTATCGAGGTGTGGAGGTCGCGTTTGGCCCGACATCTACTCAATGGACATTTTTTTTTATTTTTGGAAAAGAAAGGTAAGCTACATGTTTGCCCAAAAATTATAATAATATTTTTACAATAAATTTCTATGCAAAAAACTAATACAACAAGTTTTTAAAAAAAAGGGTTTAAATCTGGAAACCGGATTTCCGATTTTTTAAAAACCGGATTGATCCGGATCCAAACCAGATTTCAACTTGGATGAACTCGAGTTAGAGTCCAAACCGCTTTTGGGCACCCAGGTCCGGTCCGGGTTGAACCGGAATTCCGGTTTGGACACCGGATGTACAACCTTAGTTTCAAGGACTTAGAATTGTTCGATTTATATTTGCTTGCTAAACAGGATTGGAGTCTTTTTCATGACTATTACTCTTTATTATTTAGAATTTTTTAGGCTAAATATTTTTCCAATTTTGATTTTTTTAGATCAACACTCAGCAATCACCTTTCTTATGTGTAGCGAAGTATATTTGCAGCTAAACATGTTTAGTTTGTGGGTGGATGGCAGAGCATAGGTCAAGGTGATAAAATCTGTAATCGGCAAGATAATTGGATGCCATCTTCTCTTCTTGAAACAGATTCTACCTCATCACCAACTTTTACCTCCTAATGCTATAGTTAGTTTATTAATACATCAATAATTAAGAACCTGAAATCAAACCTTAGTTCATGAAATTTTTCTGCCATAGAAAGCTTATTAGATTTTTTATATCCTTTATTTCCACAGGTTAACGAGGATCACTTGATTTAGAGAGAGAATAAAAATGGCAAATATTACATTAGATCTTCTTATAACTTACTATTAAACTTGGAAGTTTTAGGTGATGGTGACGTAAGCTCAAGTCCTTTGGGGAGGCCTAATTTTTGGAGGAAATTTTGAATTTGAAGTTACCCAATATGGTAAAGCACTTTGCTTGGTTTTAGGATTTATTTGACCAGTGTAAAATGGCTTTTGAGGATAGTGTGAGGGGTTAAGTACGATAAGAGATAAGGTGATGGTCGCCCTTCGAAATAGCACCCGCCTATTACTCATCTTTCGGAGACTTAGAATGAATTATATTATGATTCCTTCAGTTAGATTCTAAATCCTCTCTACTTAAACTAAATTCCTCCCATATGAACTCCTACTATACAAAAACGATAAATTTAGTAAGATCGTCATAGTTATCCCTGACACATTGACAGTGTAATGATAAAAAATCCTATAAACATTTAATGCCTGACAAGGTAGCATATCACATTAAATGCAGATTGATATAAATATCCAAAGATACCTACTAATTGCTCGGAGGTAATCATATTAATAGAGATATTATTGAGAAGAAACAAAACCAATAAATGATTTCAGAAAACCCGAGATGTATAGAGGAATGATCTGCTCTTCGATAGTTCTGGATAATTACACGTGTACCTGATCAATACTTCAGCCATATAAAGGAAAGAATAGATCACTTGAAAAAGGTATGAACATCTATCAAAAGTCTTTTTCTCATTTGTTATCTTTAACGTATCCAAATTCTCTAACTAAGGCATTGGAGAGTTTTAAGGGTCGAGGAACTCAACCCTCCATTTTTTCTGTTACAGATTAGAATCGGAAATCAAGATGCAACCCAGGAGTGCAGAACACACATCTACATTGGCACCGTCTGTGGGATTCAATTTGGTGTTCTCTGCAAACCGATCGTGTTGTGATTACTAAGTAATAACTATAACTCAAAGTACATCTCGATGGAAGAACGACTATCTGCCTTAGAAGCAATGATAAGGGAGCTCACTAGAGAGAATAAGAAGTTACAAAAGAATAATGAAGAATTGACGGCTCGTGAAGAACCTTCCGTTAGTAAGTGCGCAGAGTCTCACCGTATCAATGAGCCTAGTCATGAACAAGTAGATGAAGAGAGACATAAAATGCAACTGGAACTCAAATAACTGGAGGACAACTATGTAGACATAGCCAGGCGTATAGAAGCCTCTTCCATTACTAGGCAATTACGCAACCACCTTGGCACTCCTTACAGTGCAAGTGTCATGGCAGTACTTTTACCTCCTAAATTTCGAGCACCTCAGATGGAGCTATATGATGGGGGTGCTGACTCCTATGAGCATATAGAGACGTTTAGGATGCACATGAGTCTGCATGGCTATCCTAATGAAGTAGCATGCCGAACGTTTCCTCTCACCCTGAAAGTAGTAGCTCGTACCTGGTTTGGAACGGTTCCTACTAGCACAATCGACAGCTTTGATTGTCTGGCTCGCCTCTTTATAACCCAATTCTTAGGAAGTCGGAAGAGGAAAAGACCAGTCACGTATCTCCTCACGGTTAAACAAGATGGTCAGGAAAGCCTCAAAAACTATTTTTCCCAATTCAACAAGGAGCTAATGACGATAGGGGATTAGGATAAAAAGATCACTCTGGTTGCCCTCCTAAGTGGAATATGGCCTAGAAGTCCTTTCTTAGTAGAGATTTCTAGACGAACTCCCGCCACCTTGGCAAAATTCATGGATAGGGGGGACGGATATATAAACGTTAAAGACACCTTACAAGGCTTATAGGACCAAGGCGGGAAGAAATAGAGCGTACTAATCAAACCAAAGCCAACCTGACCGCAAGGAGAAGAGGTACCACCGACCCGAAGAAAAGAAACATACAAGGAGGTCCGCCGTCTCATGGGAGCCCACAGTATAGACCGCGTCTTTACAACAACTTGGCGGTAGACAAAGAACTTGGGAAATGGCAGTATCACTAGCAGAACCAGTACTGACCAGGAAGCATGTACTGTGAGTATCACAAATCAACCGGGCACAATACTAGGGACTGTCGAATCTTGAAGAGAAGAAATGAAAATGAAAGGGAAGAGTTGCAAAAGAAGGGGGTATCCTAATAACAGTAAGTGTAGTCCGAGCCCCCGAAAAGAAAGAAGTACCAAAGACTCGTCCCGAATGGGGGAACCATTAGGCGAAATACGAACTATTGCCAGATGAGTACCGAAAGGAGGGGAAACTTCAACTTCAAGGAAGGCGTATGCAAGAGAAGCGCGCTACGCTGAGGTGTTCGCCATGTCAAAATTCACTCAAGATAAATGGCCTTCTGAAGATGTCCCAATCATCTTTGATAAATAGGATGAAGGAGTAATGCAGCCTCACGATGATGCTTTGGTGGTCACCATGTTAGTCGCCAACTTTATCACCAAAAGAATCCTTATTGATAATGGGAGCTCGGCCGACATCCTCTATTAGGATACGTTTGAAAAAATGAGGATTGGGTGGAAGAGACTAAGGCGAGCCCCAACATCCCTTGGCTCGTGAATGTTACTCTCGCGAGCTAAAGCGTCTAATCCAAATAATAATCGGTGTCGCCAAAGAGGGTCCGAAGCACAATGAAGTGGCAGCTGAGTTACCACCTCCCCCACCTCTGACAAGATGGGATGAAGATTTTTAAGATGAACAAACCATCAAGCAAGCCGAACCCAGAGAGCCATTGGAGCTGATCGCCTTCGACCAGGTGAAGTCCGAGCGAAAGGTTCAGATAGGTTCCAATTTGGAGCTTACTCTGAAGCAAGAACTTAAACAACTCTTGGTTGATCATCAAGACATATTTGCCTTGACTCATCAAGATATGCCAGGTATAGATAATAGTATTATTGAGCATCATTTATGTGTCAATCAGGAAGCTCGGTAAGTTAAACAAAAAAGACGTAGTTTTTGCGCCGAGAAATATACTGTTATAGTCGAGGAAGTAGACCACCTCCTAGCAGCGGTGTTTATCAGAGAAGCCCAATATCCAGAATGGCTGTCTAATGTAGTGTTGGTAAAGAAGGCGAGCGGTAAATGGAGGATGTGTGTGGATTTCACTGATCTAAACAAAGCATGTCCGAAGGATAGTTTTCCACTCCCTCGTATCGATCTAATCATGGACTCAACGGCCGGGCATCCGTTGCTCAGTTTCATAGATGCATACTCAGGGTATAATTAGATCAGGATGAACCCTAATGATGAGGACAAAACAGCTTTCATTACTGACCGGGGGTTATATTGCTACAAAGAGATGCCCTTTGGGTTGAAAAATATAGGAGCTACATATCTACGTCTGGTCAACCGGATGTTTAAACAATAGATTGGGAGGAATGTAGAAGTATACGTTGATGATCTACTGGTCAAGAGTAAAACACCCGAGCAACATATGGAGGACTTGCGGGAAGCTTTGAAGTCTTACGTCAATATAAAATGAAGCTTAACCTAAGTAAATGTTCTTTTGGAGTGGGGTCGGGGAAATTCTTAGGTTACATGGTCTCCGAAAGGGGAATCGAAACCAACCCTGAAAAGGTGAAAGCCATATCTTATATGGTGGCACCCCGGAATCATCACGAGGTGCAGCAATTAATGGGCCGAGTGGCTGCCTTGAATCGCTTTATATCTCGATCCACTGACAAATGCTTACCTTTCTTTCAAGTGTTGAAGAAAGCACATGAATTGAACTCTTCTTATGACAAAGCCCTAGATGAGCTAAGAGAATATTTAACTCACCCGCCATTGCTCAGCCAAACCGAACCGGTTTGGCTGTTCTAGTAAGAGACATCTCGCCCAATGCAACCTCTGCTGTTCTAGTAAGAGACATGACGACCGGGCAGAAGCCAGTATACTATATAAATTGAGCATTTCGGGGGGTAGAAGCCAGATATCCCAAGCTGGAAATGATGGCTCTCGCTTTAGTGGTAGTTACTAGATGACTCAGGCTGTATTTTCAAGCTCACACTGTATAAGTACTTACTAACCAGCCCTTGAAAGCTGTTTTACAACGACTAGAGACCTCGGGAAGATTAGCAAAATGCGCCATAGAACTTAGCGAATTCAACATCCAATACGTCCCTAGAAAGGCAATCAAAAGACAAGTACTCGCTGACTTTGTAGTCAAACTTATTGGCTTTCCAGAAGAGATTGATCAGACACCCCTCAGCAAACCTTGGATGATATATGTGGATGGATCGGCATGTAAAGCGGGAGGAGAAGTAGGTATCCAATAATGAAGCAGAGTACGAGGCACTTTTAATCGGTTTGAATGTTGCTCGCCTGTTGGGGGCTAAGGAAGTGAAGGTACATGCTGACTCGCAAGTGGTGGTTCACCAGGTGACCGGTACCTTCGCTGCTAAAGGAGAACGGCTCAAAAAGTATATTCAGTTGGTTTGTGAAGCTCGAGATTACTTTCAGTATTCTTTTATTCAACAAATATCGAGAGTCAATAATTGCCAAGCTAATCGCCTAGCTAGAATCGCTTCCAGACAAATGGATGCCCCTTTTCCTGAAAATACTGAAGTAAGGCAAGCAAATATCCCTTCTATTGGGAAAGAGATATTCCGAGCAGAGACAAGCCAGTCAAGGTGGGCTAAGGATATAATAGAGTTTCTACAAGGGGGAAAGCTACCCAATGACGCAAATGAAGCCAAAAGGATCAAGAATCGGGCCGCCAAATTTGTTATCTTGGAGGGAATATCGTACAGAAGGGGATTCTCAAAACCGTTACTCAGATGTTTATCGGCTGAGGAGTCCCAGTATGTGTTAGCAGAAATCCATAAAGGTATTTGCGGAAGTCACTCTGGAGGAAGAGTTTTGGCTAACAAAGTAGGTCGAGTGGGGTATTATTGGCCGAACCTTCTCAAGGATTCAAAAGAGTTCACCCAAAAGTGTCCGCAATGCCAAATACATGTCAATATCTTGCACCTCCCGCCTACAGATTTGACATCTATAGTGGCAGTCTGGCCTTTTGCTCAGTGGGAGTTAGATCTCATAGGTCCCCTTCCTGTGGGACGAGGAAGAGTTAAATTCATTATGGTAGCAGTTGATTATTTCACAAAGTGGGTAGAGGCGGAATCATTATCTACTATAACCTCCCAAGCCATTACCAAGTTACTTTGAAAATTTATTGTGTGCCGGTTTGGCATACCCCAGTGTTTCATATCCGACAATGGAGGTCAGTTCGACTCTTCACACTATCAGCAGTAGTGCGCCGAGTTGAAAATCGAAGTACGTTACTCATCGCCTGAACATCCGCAATCAAATGGTCAACCAGAGACAACTAACAAGACTATTCTTTCTATCCTTAAAAAGAAGTTGCGAAGCTATAAAGGAACATGGGCAGACGAACTCCCTGGAGTATTATGGTCTTACCGTACCACTATTCGAACCCCTACAGGAGAGACCCCTTTCGCTTTTACATAAGTCAACAAAGCTGTCATCCTGGTAGAGATAGGAGTCTCTACTTCAAGAGTAAAAAACTTTCATCCAGAAGACAATGTAAAAAAGCTGCTACAACAATTAGATCTTGTAGAAGAAAGGCGAGCAGAAGCGGCTGTAAGAGTAGAACACCATAAATGCATGGCTGAAAAGTGGTTCAACAGGCGAGTCAATCCAAGATCTTTTAAACTTGGAGACCTAGTGTTGAAGCACACAAGAATAACCACCACTGAAGAACGCAAGTTAGGACCTAAGTGGGAGGGACCCTACATTGTCATCAGGAGTACTCGACCAGGATCATACAAACTTACAGACAATGAAGGCAACGCACTCTTTCACCCATGGAATGCGGAACATTTGAAGAAGTATTATATATAGTTCGGTTTTGTCTTACTGGAATTATATAATATGAAGATTGTGAATTATTATTTTATGGTAAACATGTTCAGTCATTACACGGACGCCTCAAGGACTGCGGGGTTGCCTGGACTCTAAGCCTCACTCCTCGGTTCTCTCGCCGAAGGGAAGGAATTTGTTCCTTTGCCTTCGCCATCCTTCAGACCGCGGGGTCGCCTGGGCTCTAAATCTCGCCCCTCGATTCCCTTGCCGAAGGGTTCCTAATCGGCAAAAGAAAGGAACTTTCTCCTTCACTTTCGCCTCACCCTTAAGTCGATATCAAAAGAGAAGGTAACTCCATCACCACTCGCCAAATCGTCTGAATAAGAACTCTCAATGACAAGGCAAGATGATACTACCCATGAGTCGCCCACGAATCATCACACTCACTGGTTAACAAGGTACATGTTCGATTAAACCTTACTCACCCGATCCCTAGCTCATTTTATTATAAATCTTTTTGGTGACCGGATAATAGTAAGAACTTGTATTTTATTATAAATCTTTATCACTAGCTCGTTTGCCTACATTGAGAAAGATTCGTGGGATAGTATAGTCTCCAACAAACAATTATATTCGGTTGTTTAATAATTTAAGTCACAATGTTTAAATTAATTACAAAAATATGGATATCTGGGATGCGGTACATCAATCTTTATTAAGATATGGTGAGTTGATCCAACCACAAATACAAAAAGGTAAACATACAGCGAAAATAATGATGTATTAGCTAATACTCCTTATATCTAAAATTTTATACAAGTCTGTACAGTATAATTGACTATCAAGGAGGCAATCGTATACGACACTCTGGTGTACCAATCTTGGCGACCTCTGCCTTTGTTATGGGGTTGGGAGCGAGATGCCGGGGATCCATGCCGGCCACATTAAAAGATGGGTTCTGAACGATTTCTTGCCTCAGCCACCTCAAATGCTCCACATAACCTTGACTCTAGGCGGCTATGCAGAGGGAACGATGCTGAGTTGCTTGATGCCTGAGAAGCTCAAGCTCCGCAATCGCATCGCCTAATTCTTGAGAAAGAGTATCACATTCGAGCTCGGCTGTATCGACCTTGGCTCGGAGGGTCTCTAACTCCTCTTCTTGAGTGGCGCACGAGTGCTCTAGGATAGTCAAGTTAGACTTCAGGCTACTCATCTCTTGAGTGGCGAGGGAGAGTTCGTTCTTCTTAATGGCAAGTGTCTGCCCAATGGACTCTTGATCTCGAAGGAGATCATCCCTACTCACCTCTAGGAACCGGTTCCTCTCTTTTAATGTCGCCACCTCTTCTAGCATGGATTGATGGATCTCTGAATAGTGATCCCGCTTCTCTTCTAGCTCCATAACGTTGGCTTTGAGAAGATTGCTATCTTCTGTAAGCCGGCAGACCGTATTACCAAGCTCTCGGTATTTCGCCTCTGCCTCTAGAAGCTGTTCACGAGTCCTTTTTGCACTCCCTTTTAATAGCCTTGTCAGTTCAGAGCCGACTGACCCAATAATCTGGTCAGAAGACTGGACAATAACAAGCAGTTAAAGAAACAAAATGAGTTCAAACTAAAATAGAATATTGAATGATTACCTGTGCCAACAATGACTGAAGTAGATCGACTACCATTCCCGCCTGCTTGGGACATTCAGGAACAGAGGTATTTGGTGGTGAGGGATGGATGGAGTGTTGTATAGCCCAGTTGGGAGAAGATCCCATCGTTGATCTGGCGTTATCATCGTCAGACCGAAGAGACTCTCACCCTATATTCTCGTTAATTTTGGCGGGCAACCTTAATCCCGAATGGTGGTCTGTCTCCTCGTGCTCGACTGTTGCCACCTCTCACCTACCAGAGCCCTGAGTAGATGGATCTTCTTCCTCGGAAGGATGTTCCCAGCTCGTTTCAGGGCGACTTCTCAAGACAAAGAAGGTGCGCTGATTGGGGAACATTCCCCCGAATAGGAGCCTATGCAGATGACAACACAAACGCCTGGAAATACATAGTCCCTGCAGTGTAGGCAGGAGGATTCAATAGGGTGTTCAAGAAGGCTAGCTCGACCTCATCTATGTTCTGCCCAGAGGTCGAAGGCAGAGGCCTGTCATTCGGATGAGGTTGGCGGTCAGAAGGCAAACACACTGCCAGCGGTTCTGGTGTTCCGACCCTCTGCTCTTTTGGTGAAGGGGATCTTGTGTGCTGGTTGCTCCCTTCACTAGCAGGCGCCACTAGTGCTGGGGAAGATTGAGGCCGTGCTGGAGAGGATTGGACTCGACCTTCATGTGAAAGGCAAGTAATCCTTATATCATGGCGAGCCTTAATTCGCTTTTCTTGAGCAAAAGTAAGAGTCGGAGGCTCAGAAGTCTCCACATCGACTCACCCGCCATCCTCACGGCGAGGTTTGGTACACTTTTCTTTGGGTGGAGGGACTGTGCATTTGTGAGCTGCAATGGAGCGATCAGGCGTTTCAGCTGCCGGTATGCTGGAGAAATCTTGAAATTCAGCATAACTTCGCCGTGGCTCGACTAGGTAAGTGTTGATATTTTGGTCGGTCAGAATCAGATCGGATTCCAACCGGTGAAAGTGACGCTGCGCCCAATGTATCACTATCTCCACCCGAGCACGCTCCCTTTTATTTAAATCAATGTCCAGAAGGGAGGCTGGGGGCAGCTCGCCCAAATTAACCTGAACAGGGAATTCCTCTCTAGTCTCGTCCTTGGGGGCTGCCATTCATCACCTTTCACGTAGAATATCTTCTTGTGATAGTCTTTGACATTCGAGTATCGACTCTCGAGAGTACACAATTTTGTCTCGCTATCCCGTGACTGAAAACCAACCAAGCTTAAAGCAGGTTTCCTAATCAAACGGTACAGAGAGAGGAACCCTCGAGCCGTTAGGTCAGAATACACCTCTCCTACCTCTAACAACGATGAACGGAATACTATACAGGAAGCTAATAGTATTCGCCAAGCATTCGGTAGCATTTGAGCCGGTGCCAAACCCAAATAATGAAGAACTTCACGCACCGGTCAGATAAAAGGAAGACGCAGCCCACTCTTGAACATGGTTTCATACAAGAGCACATGCTGAACTCGCCCTTCTGCGTCACAAGGACGCTCTCGAACAACTCCAAAACTCGCCGAAGCTGGGATGTAACCCAGGTCATAAAGATGTTGGATGGCTGAAGGGGGGTAAGATGGTACTCATTGATGCCCAGCATAGATAGAACCAGCCCCCATTGAAGCTTGATAGAAATGTGAAGAAAGGTCGGGTTGAAGATGAGAGAGATGGTAAAGAGAGAAGAGACAAATTTTCAAGTAGTAAAACGATAGTAAAAAGTGAACCATTACGGAAAACAGATATTTATATTACAAATGGTAATCGTCATGGGGAAGGTAAATAATATAATTAGCACAATCTTCAGGAAGTGAAACGACGAATGATAAATGGAGAGCAAATGTGAAACAGCTACTTAGCACGTGGATGGCACGTCTCAATTAATGAAGAAATAACTGCCAATAAGTGTTCAGAAAATTGTAAAGCCAGACGAATAATGATGGAAATGATCCATAAATACAGCGCACGATATTTCGTATCATCATGGCCAGAAAACTGCCTCCTAGAAACCAAATCGTCATTGTCTGAAAGCCAGAAAGTGCTTACATGACTATTATGCCCCTATCCCGCCCATTCAAATTTGATTTTACGTAGGATAAAATTTTACGAATTTAGGCAATAAGAATGAAGCGAATCCCAATCGAATCATATTCGATTAAGATTCGCGGGGTACTGTGAGGGGGTAAATATAAGGAATAAGGTAATGGTCGCCCTTCGAAGTGGCGCCCGCCTATTACTCATCTTTCGGAGACTTAGAAGGAATTGTATTATGATTCCTTCAGTTAGATTCTAAGTGTGACGACCCCAAAATTATCGTATTTTATTTAAATATACTTATATGACTTAGTGACTTAGGCAAATTGGTGGCTAGTGCCTTAAGAAATGGACTTGGGAAAGTTTGAGGGCCTTAGGGCCATGGCATGAGTTTGGGCCTAAGTGGGGGAAAGAGACAAGCCCATAGGTCCATGAAGAGAAGCCCATTAGTCAACTCAAGCCTAAACTTGGTGACACATGTCAAGTTAGGAAGAGTTTAGTAATTTGAGTCAAGACTAGTAGTTGAGAGAAGCAAATGCTAGTAGGTGAGCTAGTTGACTAGTTGTTTTGTTGAAGGAAGAAAGGAAGAGACATGAGTAGAATCTTCCATCTTTTCCTACGTAGATAAGTGTGTGAGGTGTAGGATTTTGCTAAATAAGTCAACATAGGATCCTACCATATCTAACAACATAAGATCCTACCATATATACCGATCATCAGAGTTTGAAGTACCTGTTCAATCAGAAGAATCTGAATATTAGACAAAGGAGATGGGTTGAGAAGATCAGTGATTTTCAGTGTGAAATCAAGTATCACCTGGGAAAAACAAATGTGGTGGCTGATGCATTAAGTCGAAAGATGAGGATAGAAGAGTCACCAACACTGACAGCTATGCAGGATATGCTGGTTAAGGACCTACCCTAAGGGGTGATGCTGCTGACAACACAGGAAATTGTGTCACTGACCGAAGATGAAATAAGAGAAGAGCAACGGAAGGATGCTAAACTGGAAAAGATTCAACAGAAACTGCTAGAAGGGCAGTGATCACCTCACTTTACAATGTCAGATGATGGGACACTGTGCTTTGAAAAGAGGACAGTGATACCAAACGATCCAGAACTCAGAGAAAAACTTATGATAGAGGCGCATTGCACCTCTTATACAGCTCACCCAGGGAGTTCTAAGATGTACCAGGATTTGAAGAAAAAAATTTGGTGGGAAGGCATTAAAAAGGATGTGGCTACATTTGTAGCCAAATGCTTGATATGCCAACTAGTTAAAGCCGAACATTAGCGTCCAGCTGGAATGTTACAACCCTTACCAATTTCGGAATGAAAATGGGAGGACGTATCTATGGATTTCGTAGTGGGATTTTCAAGTACATCGGCAGGGAAGAATACAATCTGGGTAATAGTCGATAGATTGACTAAGAGTGCACATTTCTTGCCAATAGCCAATACGGATTCTATGGAAAAATTGGCACGAATATATGTGAAGGAAATAGTGCGCCTGCATAGCGTGCCCAAAACGATTGTTTCAGATCGAGACCCCAGATTCACATCCCGTTTCTGGCAAAGTCTACAAAAGATGATGGGGTCGAATTTAAAGTTCAGCAGCGCCTATCACCCACAGACCGATGGTCAAATGAAACAGACAATTCAGACCCTAAAAGACATGTTGCGAGCGTGCATATGGATTCGCGCGACAAATGGGAAAGTCTTTTGCCTCTAGTAGAGTTTGCCTATAATAATAGCTTCCAAGCTACTATCCAAATGGCACCCTATGAAGCTCTGTATGGAAAGAAGTGTCGATCGCCTCTGTACTGAGACGAAGTCGACGAGAGCTGAGTATTAGGACCTGAATACTTACAAGAAGTCCGCGCTCAAGTGGAATTGATAAGAGAAAGAATGAAGACTGCACAGAGCAGACAGAAGAGCTATGCAGATCGACATCGAAGACCCTTGGAATTCGAAGTTGGCGATTGGGTATATATAAGAATTTCGCCCATGAAGGGAGTTACTCGATTTGGCAAGAAAGGAAAATTAAGTCCGCGGTATGTAGGCCCATATGAGATTCTTGAGAAAGTTGGGTTAGTGGCTTACCGTTTGGACTTGCCCCTGAGTCTGCAAGGGGTTCACAATGTGTTTCATGTATCCTCACTGAAAAAGAGTCTAAGTGGAGGACCGGGAACAGTTATGGACCCAGAAAGTATCGAACTATGTCCTAACCTAACTTACGAAGAATGGCCAACCCAAATTGAAAACCACAAGGAACAAGAATTAAGGAATCGGAAGATTTCGATGATTAAAGTGTTGTGGAACAACCCCGCATTCCAGGAAGCGACATGGGAACGCGAAGATCTCATGAGGGCTAAATACCCTCATTTATTTGTGGACAATTGATATGTCCATAGCCCTTTTGTTTGAACTTTTGTGTCCTCTAGAAAGTAATGACTATGATATGTATGTACTTATATGAATGTATGAATGCTTTGCGATGATATTGTCTGTAATTGTTTGACTACCCCTTGGAACTATAGTAACTTATGAATTTGAATCAGGAAATGACCCGGACTAGATGAAACCCCCGCATGTCTATAGCCACTGTAGCCCAAATGAGAGAAAGAAGAGAAAATAGGCAGAGGATAATGCGCAGAAGGCGCGAGAGGATGAGAGTACAAGGGTTAGCACACTTGGAACAATATGAGCGGCATCGCACCCATGTTATGAGCGTAACTCGTAGAGGAGCACTCGTTCCTCGTCGAGCTCTACCTCACGAAGAACGACAACCACCCAGGAGTTGGTTGAGGGCCGAGAGGAGACAGTTACGTAGGATGATTCGGGATGAGGCGAGTGAACCAAATTTAGAGCCTCTAGACCTTTCTGACAAGTTCGAGAACCGTATTAGGCTGAGAGAGGAAGGAGTGCCCGAATAGAGACCGAGGAAGAAATCACTCGTAGGATAAACGAGCTAAGGGTGAACATGTACTATGACCCTGACGTGGATGCAGTGTTCTACCACTCCCAGGACTCTGTGACCGAGGAGGAAGACGTACTCACCTATTCTTCTTCAGAGGAATCTACCGCTACTAGCACGGGAGGTATATTTCTATATATGTGTATGTGTAAAAAAAAAACAGAGAGAGAACTATCCACTATTTGTCTTCCTGTGCATGCCGTAGAGATTTCGAGGACGAAATCTTTCTTAGTGGGGGAGGATGTGACGACTCCAAAATTATCGTATTTTATTTAAATATACTTATATAGCTTAGTGACTTAGGCAAATTGGTGGCTAGTGCCTTAAGAAATGGACTTGGGAAAGTTTGAGGGCCTTAGGGCCATAGCATGAGCTTGGGCCTAAGTGGGGGAAAGAGACAAGCCCATAGGTCCATGAAGAGAAGCCCATTAGTCAACTCAAGCCTAAATTTGGTGACACATGTCAAGCTAGGAAGAGTTTAGTAATTTGAGTCAAGACTAGTAGTTGAGAGAAGGAAATACTAGTAGGTGAGCTAGTTGACTAGTTGTTTTGTTGAAGGAAGAAAGGAAGAGACATGAGTGGAATCTTCCATCTTTTCCTACCTAGATAAGTGTGTGAGGTGTAGGATTTTGCTAAATAAGTCAACATAGGATCCTACCATATCTAGCAAAATGATGTGAAAAGGACTTGAGAAGATTTGGAGATGAGAAGAGAGGGAAAGAGTTTCAGTGGGGAGCTTGGCCGAATGGCCTTAGGGTTTTCTCACCTAAAACTTTTCCAAATCTAGATGGAAAGGACATGTAGGATTTGTGGAAAATTGGATGAGACATAGTGTGTAAGAGGGAGAAAGAAGAAGTGACATGAGATAGGAGTTGATGGAACAAAAAGTGGAAGGAAAAGGATGAGGGTTTCAGATAGGCCTTAGCCGAATCCCCTCCCCCTTGTTTGACTTGCTTTCGCCACCAAATCTAGATGAAGATTTGTGTAAGAGTGACATGACAAGGTTGTGTGAGGTGTGAGGTGATTGGTTGATGGAAGAAGCATGTGACAAAAATAGAAAGGAGAGAGATGAGGAGAGGATTCGGATGAGGGATGGGGAATCCGAAACCCCCTTTGGGTGTTTTCCCAAAAATGGATTCTCAAATCCATTTGAATGACATGTGAGGGGATTGTTGGGGAGACAAGAGAGGATGTGAGGTAATGGAAAGGGGTTGGAACCCTAGGATGTGTGGCCGACTATGAGGAAAGGAGAAGGGGAGCAAATCTCCAAACCTAAGATAGGATAGATTGGGGTTGAAGTGACCAAGTGATGGGAGGCACTCAAGGGTCTCTCAAACCCATCACAAGTCACTCAAACATAGGGGAATGAGTGGCCTAGGAGCTAGCAAAGATGCCTTGGCCGAATAGCCTAGTTCCCTCACCTGTTGGCTTGCACATTTCGGATACACACACATACATCTCCCATTTTTGCATCTCACGGCACTCTCCCATTTTTCTCCACTTTGTTTCACTTCTTCTCACCACTTAAACATCTAAATACTCCAAGCTAAGAAGGAGAAGGAGATAGTATTTGTGGAGGAAGAAGAAACCTAGAAGAGGTAAGTAACCTAGTTATTTTGAAACGAAACCTAGAAGTATGAAGGAGAACCTTATGTTCATACCTTTTAAAAAGGAAACCTTTCTTTTGGAAATGATAAACTTTTAGCACAATCTAACTAAGTATTTCTTTTATTTTCAGAAGTTATATAAGCTAGTTAGGAAGACTTGTAAGTATCTCCTTATTTTGCCTTTAGTAATTTCTGTATATTTTAAAGTGAATGTGCTTGAATGTGTGTATATGTTTGAACATGCTCGTATTGTTTGGTTACTTGCTTAGAAATTCCATGATGAAAATTTGAGAGTAGAAATGTTATCTTGGTTAGGATCCATGTGTAGAACCTATAATTTTATTGGTTAAAGAATTTTGAGATGATGATGATCTTGATGGGTTGATGAGAAAAAGTATGTAAGCATAAAGATATTGAGTTAGTTGAGTGTTGGTGAATATAGGATATATGCATATATGATATTTGGAGAAGCATCTTTGTAAATATTATGCATATAGAAATACCATGCTAGGATGAAAAATGTATGAAGCATTGATGGAAAATAGTCGTATTGATTTTGGAAGATGTTGATGCTTTTATTGCTTGATGATTATAAAAATGTATGCTTGTGGAGTATTATTTTTGGAGGAGTTCGTAAAGAGAAAATCTTGAAGTTTTAATTCCTTATTTACTTGATATTCATGTTTGGATATTTTGGAGATGTAGAAGTACGTATATTGGGAGAATGACATGTATGGGTTTGGTTTCACCTAGAGTATTCAAGTAGGACCTTAGTGGAAAGGCTAAGAGAAGAAAATACAAAGCTTGAGGGCCATATAGGTTTTGGGTTTGACCCTATCAAGGCTAGAGAATTGTTTTAAAATCTTGATTTAAGACTAGATGGTGTTAGGGAGATCAATGGAGGAAGAGAACATCAATGGGAAACAAAGTAGGGTCTCGACTCAAACCCTAGGGGTGAATGTCGAGCACCCCGCGTCCCCCTAATGCTTTTGTTTAGATATTTTCACATAAGTATGAATCTATAGAATAAGGATTTGAAGGAAAAATGATCAAATGTGTGTACTCGGGTTCGCCTCGAGTTATTGCATTCACAAAGTCAAAAGTTTGCATGCGTCATGCATAAGCGCGAAAACCTATGTCTTTAGTAAAGTATGTTTTCGAATGAAATAAATGAAAATTTTAGAAGAACCCCAAAGACTGGGACGGGGAAGTGTCCCAGTGGAACTCTCTGTTCACTTAGGAGTGTTTAAATTGAGTGAAAACCCCTGGGTCGACGAAGAACAGTCGGCGGACCATGTATGGCTCCAAATATGTGTCCAGAGCGTGGTCGCACCTAATGCTAGTGGGTGCCTTATAAGCGGTGTTGGCCTCAGCCTCGCCATCTGATAAGTTTGTAGTCACTCGTAGAGAAATCCCCAAGCGACGAATAACGTGAAAGGGCGCGAAACATATTCAAAATAGCGGGGAGCACACGGTGCATAGGGGAACCATGAGGTGTCTAAAATAAGAAGTCATGATAAAAAAAAAGAACTTTTGGGCCATATATGATATGATATGATAAGTGGCGCCTAAGATAAAAAAAAAAAGACGAAAAGTTTTTGAATAAGGTGTTTTCGAAAGAATATGCATTAAAGAAACTTTGCTATGTGTTTTGAACATGTATGTTTTGGAAAATTTGAGAAAAAGAAACTTTGTTACGAGCATGTGCATCAGTCTAAGCATAAGTCTTATATTAGTGCTTATGTAAGGAATTTTGTTTGTTATTCACTTGACTATATGCCTAAAATGTTTCTGTTAAAGTATAGATGTACTTGCTGAGATTTCTCCCGAAATCTCACCCCACTCTTTATATCCTTACTATCCTCCTCTCTTGGGAACGATAGAAGTACTTGCAGGTGAGGATGGATCAGATGGGCACGACCCCAGTGATGACGCCTCGGACCCTCAAGGGTCAGATTAAGGCTGCCCTTAGGGGGCCGGTGACTCTTGACCGCCCGGGTCAGTGGGAGGTGGAGTCACTAAAGGTGACTATGTACAATTATGTTGGTCTATACCCTTCAGGGTGTTGTTTAGTACTAGGAGTGGACGAGTCCCTTCACTTGGGGCGTATTTTTGGGACGCCTTCTAGGGCGATATGTGAGGTAGGGCATAGCCTGGATTTGGATCGGCTTCGCTGGGGTCGAACCTTAAAAAAGTGAAAAAAGAACCCGTCGGATGAACATATGGGCAATGTTAAGACCCGTATTGTATTTTGATGCCCTATATTATTATTGATTTTGGTAAAGTCTTCCCGCATGTGAGAAGCACTATTTTGATTTCTTGGACAAGTTATGTAATTATTAAATCCTGGCTATGTTTAATATTATGTTTGGGATCCATAGTCTAACCATGTGATGTATGCTATAGAAGGCTTGGCCTTTTTATTCCGCTGCGATAATCTTTACTTGACGTTTCAAAACAAAAAACACGTAAATATATGTTACGATGAGGGGTGAACTTCCTTATGTTGTTCGTCTCCAACGCTTCTATTCACGTACGATCCTAAGCGTGGGTTGGGGCGTCGACACTAAGTCCTCCCTACTCAAACTAAATTCCTCCCATGTGAACTCCTACTAATTGATATAAATATTCAAAGATACCCATTAATTGCTTGAAGGTAATCATATTAATAGAGATATTATTGAGAAGAAATAAAACCAATAAATAATCTCAGAAAATCCGGGATATATATGGGAATGATCTACTCTCCGATAGTCTTGGATAATTACGCGTGTACCTGATTAATACTTCAGCCATATAAAGGAAAGAATAGATCACTTGAAAAAGGTATGAACATCTATCAAAAGTCTTTTTCTCATTTGTTATCTTTAACGTATCCAAATTCTCTAACTAGGGTATCAGAGAGTTTTAAGGGTCGAGGAACCCAACCCTCCATCTTTTCTGTTGCAGATTAGAACTGGAAATCAAGACGTAACCCAAGAGTGCAAAACACACATCTACAGATAGTACTCAAGCTTTATACAGACGAGCTTATAATTTGTGTAATGTGTGAATAGTTATTTATATTAAATTTTGTAAATTTAAACAATTGATTATATATAATCACTATTACACAATTATATATATATATTAAAAATGTATATAAAATATATATAAAATGGAAAATGCCTATATAAATTATTATTTAGCTTACATTATATAAACAGATTGTTATTATTATAATAAAAATTAAACAAACAATTAAAAAATAATTTATTTTTTTATTTGTAGCAGATGATAGTCTTTAACTATATTTAGGCCGCGTTTGGATGTCAAAGTGTGTTGAGTTGAGCTAAATTTTTTTTAATAGTAATTAGTTGAGATAATTGAGTGATTTTTATGGAACTCACTTAGATGAGTTTAAAGTGTGTTTGGATGGTTAGATGAGTTTAGATAAATTTATATAAAGAGATGAAATTGTGGGACTTATATACTGTTCATGACAGTGATTGTAACATTTTGTCTCCCACACGGTTTGCAAGTGAATCCCAAGAAAATTATTTGTGCAGCTGAGCGCAAGAAAAGAGAGAGAGAGAGAGGTGTGTGGTGCCAAAAAAATCACAAACTGCCGGGCACAGGAAAAGAAAGAGAGAGGTGTGGCGCCAAAAGAAAAGCAAAGCAAAGCAAAAGAAAAATCACAAACTGTTAACTAGCTACACGGACCGAAACCCAATTCCCAAAAATGCAGTTGGTCAAAACTCAATAGTTTGGTTAGGAATAGTAATAGTATTGTATTGCTACAGTACCAAATCTTACCAAAATATTTTAAACTGAGTTTATTTTCTGTGTTTAGATAATAAAATGAGTTTAAAATAAAGTGTACTAAAAAGACTTTGGAAACCAAATGGGACCTTAAAGGAGACAATCTCCTAATAACCTAAGGCCACAACCGACCAGGTTTTCTTCTACTAACTAGCACAAGTACTACCTAACAAAACAATAAGAATATATATATATATAAAGACCATTCTACTCTGACCAACCTATAATAAAACTTTAAAACAAATCTATAATAAAACTTAATCCATGTAGCCCTTTTCTAAATACAATTTTTTCTTCTTTAGACTTTCATATTTGAATTACATCGGTGCACCTCTCTCTCTCAACACTCTTTAATTTGGGCACTACTCCACTCGGGTTGAGACTTGGGCTCACTTCTATATAAACAAGATGAAGGTACTACGAAATGGATCGGAGGCCTTTTGAAAATATATGCCCACTGCTTCTTGCCAACACCACCTTTTCCTCCCACAAAGACTCACTAGAGTAACTCTTGATCCAGTATCTTATTTATAGTTACTTCTGGTAACTCTGTGGCTAATAGGTATCATGGTGAGCCAAGTCTTAAATATTTTTATAAGTTTTAGATAGATCAATCACAAGGCTAAGAGCTAAAAAATAAAGAAAACAATGCAAGGATTAGTGCAATCCACTTGGGCCAAATTTGCAAATTCATCGACAAGACCCCAACACTCAAGATGGGCTTGAAAGAAGAAGAACCAGCTTTAACCTATGTGATACAAGTTACAGAGGGAGATGGATAACCTAATGGTTAAGTAAAAGTTTTTATTTCAATAAGTATAGGTGTGTAAGCCTATTTTTATATTTCTATAGTTGTAGGCATTTAGACCTATTTAATTTATTAATTAGACTTCTTTTATTATTATATGAGTGTGGTTTAGGAGTTTTGGGTTTAAAAGTGTTCAGCTCATGTTTTTAAATAATATAAGACTTATTAGGCCCTAGGATTTCATTAGGAGTTATAAAAGCACATGTCTCTTTATTTTTTCAGTAATTATGAACATGAATAGTATTTTTGCCAGAGTGAATTCTTGTTTTCTCTACTTGTTCTTGAATGAACTAAGAGCTTATCAAAGGCAAATCCTTTGTGGCATTCTCTTCACAATCTACGTTCTTGAAACAAGTTTCCAACTGATCTAGATCATCTTGACTTGATTTTTGACTCTTCTGGATATATTTCAATTTGTTCATGGGTCAAAAAATTAACAATCCCAAGGGTTCACTTTAGCCAAATCAGAGCTCGACTTCTGAATCAGGTCTGATTTATCCTTTTAATTATTGCATTTAGGTTTTGTCTTAGATGTGTTGTAGGGTTTTCTATTCTCATCTCAAATTATTTCTTCATTCTTGTTAATTTCGTGTGTTTAAATTCAGATTTGTGATATCAACAATTGATTATTTGTATACTTCATTCAAGATCTGTACTTTTGTATGTTGTAAGATTTTTAATCTGATCTCAAATCCTTGGTTCAATTTTCAAATTTGTAAATTCAAATTTAAATTCAATTTGAAGTCAAATTCCAAATTTAATATGATTTATTCTTATCGAAATTTAAATTCAAATTCTATATCTATTCTAAACTATTTTGATATTTATTTTAAATTTCAGATCCTTGCACTAAATCTGCATAAAAGGAAAAGTCAATAAATTCAAAAGTTGCTGCATAAAAAAATGAAAAAGAAAAATGAAAAAAAAAAATTGAAAGAAAAAAGAGAAATTTTGGAAATGGCTGTTTGATATAGGTTGCAAGTTGAAAATTGATATATCATCCTTAGTAACTTATTTTCTTGTTTCTCAATTGTTCTTTTCTTTGAAGAAATTCGGTGAATCTGAAACTCTTATTTCCTAATCTCTTGTTTCCTAATTATTATTTTCCTTGTTTCCTAATTGCTTTTTTTTCTTGTTTTCTAAATTGTTATTTTTCTTGTTTTGTAACATTTTATTACATTCTCTTATTTTTTGAATCTATTGCTTGTTGGAATAATACAAGGTTGCATCTTGATTTAGTTCAACTAGTTTTAAAGAATTTGAAAGGAAAAACAAATGAGGTAAAATGCAAGAATGGTGAGACTAGTATTGAAAAAAAAGCTAAAAGAGTGAAACATGAGTTGAGTGATATTATTTAAGTGTAAACACATAAGAGAGTGTGTGAGATTTTATCACTAACATTTTGTTTTGCAACACATTAAAAATGTCTTATAAAAGTGACTCAAAACTAAGGAGGAGGCAGATAACTCATTTTTTGTGTTGCAAGCCATGCAACAACAGTTCGAACGATTGAATTTGGTGTTGGTAGAAGTGAGAGTAGAATAGATCAGCAAGCTATAGTATTTACAAAAGCTATGAAGAGTGCGAAATAGGAAGAGACGTGAGCCTATTATTGAAAGTGAGTACGAGAACGAAGAAGATGATAAGGATGAGGAAGACGTAGCACTTGAGGTTAGAATTGATGAAAATGACAGACCTATAAGAGGTAAACATGGAAGAGGACTTAAGAGAAATCTAAGGAGTCGAGATATGGTAGATGGAAACTTTTGGAATATCAAAAAGAAAATACCATTTTTTCAAGGTAGGACTAGTCCTGAAACCTATTTAGAATGGAAGAAGAAAATAGAGTTAATTTTTTATTGTCACAATTATTTAAAGGAGAAGAATGTGCAATTGGCGGTAATTGAATTAATTGATTATGCAATTATTTGGTAGGATCAATTAATGACCAATAGGAGGAGGAATCATGAGAGACCAATAGAAGGAGGAATCATGAGGCAGAAATTTATACCTAGCTATTACTATAGAGACCTCTATAAAAAGTTACAAAATCTTATACAATAGTTTAGGAGTGTAGAGGATTACTATAAGGAGATGAAAGTGGCTATGATTTGAGCTAATGTAAAGGAGAATCATGAGGCCATAATGGCTAGATTTTTAAGTAATTCAAATAAGGACATAGTCAATGTAGTTGAGTTGCAGTATTATATAAAGGTAGAAGACATGGTGCACATGACTATAAAGGTGAAGAGACAGTCAAAGAGAAAGAGAGTAGCAATGTATATTTCGATTTCTACCACTCATTGGAATCAAATTGGGATAAAAATAATCGAGTTGTGGTAAAGGGGATGGCTAAACCACCTAAGGGAAAAGATAAGGGAATTAGCAAGAACAAACCCAATGTAGAATTTCAACCTTTAAAGAATAGAAATATTAAATGTTTCAAATGTTTGGGTTTAGGTCATATTGCATCTCAATGCCCAAACAAACGGGTGATGGTTATGCGTGACAATGAAGAGGTGATGAGAGTGAGGATGATAGTGATGAGATACTCAATTTGGTCGATGCTAGTGATGATAATGGAGTAGAATACTCCGTAGAAGGTGAATCTCGTTTCTAGGCGTGTTCTCAATATGCAAATTAAAGTAGATGTTATGGAATAGTAGAGAGAATATATTTCATATTAGATGTTATGTAGACAACAATGTGTATTTTATGAATATAATGGAAAAAATTGTACAAATGCAGCTAATACCACTCTAGTTGAGAAGTTGAACTTACCTTTACTGAAGCACCCTAGACTTCATAAGTTGCAATGATGGAATGAATGTGGGGAGATCAAGGTCAATAAGTAAATTTTGGTAGCTTTCACCTTTGGGTGGTATAGCGACGATGTGCTTTGTGATATAGTTTCTATGCATGCTGGTCATATTTTATTGGAGAGGCTATGATAGTATGATAAGAGGGTGATTCATGAAGGGTTTAGGAACATGTATACCTTTGTAAATGATGAAAAACAAATAAGCTTGCTCCTTTAACCCCAAAATAGGTTTATGAGGACAACTGAAGCTGAAAAGTGAGATTGTGCAAAAAAAAAAAAAAGAGTGAGGCTGAAACATAAGAGAGAAAAATGAGAAAAATGAAAAATGAAAGTGAGACTGAAACCTCAAGAAAAATAGAGTGAAAGAAAAATAGAGAGGTGTCTAAGAATAAAGAAAAGCGAGTGGAGCCACGGGAGAAAAAAGAAAAAAGCCTACAGAGAGAAAAGGAAAAACAAAGCTGAATTTTTATACAAAAGTGAATAAGGTTAAGAGGGTCTTCTTAGCAGACTAGCATATAATCTTACTTGTATATAAAGAATCTTATCTTAATCTTGATGACACAAGTCAATCTCTTTCTAATTTGGTTGTTTCTTTGTTGCAGGAGTTCGAGAATA
The DNA here is from genome assembly GCA_036898215.1 of Platycarya strobilacea. Classification (NCBI taxonomy): domain Eukaryota; kingdom Viridiplantae; phylum Streptophyta; class Magnoliopsida; order Fagales; family Juglandaceae; genus Platycarya; species Platycarya strobilacea. The sequence continues at coordinate 16,215,470 of CM072547.1, forward strand.
TATTTCTAGAAGAGATGCCGAGTGAGTTGCCGCCCATTAAAGATATTGAGCATCAAATCGATCTCGTATCTGGAGCCGTTATTCCAAACTAACCAGCTTATAGAAGTAATCTGAAGAAAAAAAAAGAGCCTCAAAGGCAAGTTAAAAATTTGATGAGCAAATGATACGTGAGAGAGAGCATGAGCCCATGTGCAGTACAAGTGCTACTAGTGCCAAAGAATAATGGAACTTGGAGGATGTGCGTTGATTGCAAAGCAAATTACGGTAAAGTATCATCATCTCATTCCTAGATTAGATGATATACTTAATGAATTGCATGGCTCATGTATTTTCAGTAAAATAGATCTTAAAAGTGGATACCATCAAATTAGAATGAAGGATATAGATTAATGAAAAACTCCTTTTAAGACTAAATATGAACTTTATGAATGGTTGGTTATTCCATTTGGATTTACAAATTCGCCTTGTACTTTCATAAAATTAATAAACCATGTTTTATGTACGTTTATAGGCAAATTTGTAGTCATGTACTTTGATGATTTCCTAGTGTACAACAAGAATTTGGATGAATATTTGATATGTGTGTTTGATGTGTTGAGAGAGTGGAAAAATTGTATGCTAATTTTAAAAAATGTACTTTTTTATGGAAAAAAATTATTATTTTTAGTTATGTTGTTGATACAAAAGGCATTAAGGTAGATAAGGAGAAAGTCAAGGTCATCAAAGAGTGACCAATGCCTAGAAGCATTACTAAGGTAAGAAATTTTCACGATTTAACTAATTTTTATAGGCGTTTTATTAAAAAATTTAGCACCATTGTTGCACCACTCACTGAAATAATTAAAAATAATGTTGGATTTCATTGGGGGATTGATCAAGCGAATACATTTTCTACTATTAAAGAAAAGTTATGTTCTGCACCTGTGTTAGCATTACTAGACTTTAACAAAACTTCTGAAATTGAATGTGATGCCCCATGATTAAAAATTGGAGTGGTTTTGATGTAGTCTAAGCGGCCCATAGCCTTCTTTAGTGATAAGTTTAGTGGCCTTGAATTGCCCCACTTATGACAATGAACTTTATACTTTTGTTCACACTCTAGAGATGTGGCAACACTACATTGGCCTAAGGAGAATATGATTCACACCGACCATGAATCATTTAAGCATTTCAAAGGTCAAGATAAATTGAATAAAAGACATGTTAGATGGAAGTAACATATCGAGACTTTTCCTTATATCATCTGTTATAAGTAAAGTAAGGAGAATATTGTTGTTGATTCTTTGTTCTAGAGGTATGTACTTCTTACTTCTTTGAGTGCCAAAATAATTGAATTTGAATATGTGACATATGTATATGCCGATGACACTGATTTTTTTTATGTGTATATGGCATATGACAAAGCGGCATTTGGTAAGTTTTACAAGTATTATGGATATTTAATTTAAAAAAAAAAAAACAAGTTGTGTGCACCAAATTGTTCAATGCTATAATTATTGGTGCATGAGGCACATGGTAGGAGATTAATGAGACACTTTGGTGTCAAGAAAAGTTTAGATATTTTGCATGAATATTTCTTTTGTCTTAGGACGAGAAAAGACATCATTCAAATATGTAGTAGGTGCATTATATGTAGAAAGGCCAAATCGGAGGTTTTACCACATGGGTTGTATACACCCTTACATGTTCCTAGTGAGCCATAGGTAGACATATTTATGAACTTTGTTTTGGGACTTCCTAGGACAAAAAATGGTAAAAATTCTATTTTTTTGGTAGTGGACAGATTTAGTAAAATAACACATTTTATTCCACGTCATAAAACATATGATGCTACAAACATGGCTGATTTATTTTTCAAGAAAATAGTACGACTCCATGGTATACCTAAGGGTATTGTTTCTAATAAGGATGTTAAATTCCTTAGCTACTTTTAGAAGGTTTTGTGGGAAAAATTAGGTACCAAACTTTTATTTCATCACTTGTCATTCATAGACTGATGGACAGACTGAAGTAGTTAACATGACTTTAACTCAACTTTTATGCACTGTCATTCAAAAGAATTTGAAAACTTGAGAGGTTTGTTTGTCATTTATGGTAGTATTGCATATAATAGGACTATGCATAGTACTATTTCTTATTCTTCTTTTGAAATTGTTTATGATTCTAATTCATTTACTCCTTTAGATTTGATTCATTTACCTATTAATAAAAGGAGTAGCTTAGAAGGCCATTTATGCAACTTTCGATAATTGCTTTTGTTTCTCTATCTCAAAAACTCACATAACTGGAGCTAAGGCAGACCTTCCTTATGCCTAAAAGGGGCTACTGCCCCACCACCACTCCCCCCCAACATTTTTTGAAAACTTAAAATAGTATGTAAATTAGTCAAAATTTTCTCCTACCTATTAAGGTTTTATTAAGCTTAGCCCCCCCAAAATTGAAACTAGACCCTTCTATACGAACTTCTTTTTACCCATTAGTTATTACCCGTTGAGTTTTGAAGCTATTATAGTCTATAGATTAATAATCCATTAGTTCATAATCTATGCAGTACTCAATACAGTTTTGTGACCTCTTGTTGCCATATATACAATCATGTGCACCTTCAATCCTTCATTATTTTAAGAACATCACTATTGAAAAATAAAAAAATATTTTGACAGCTCCTAAAACTACTACGTTAAAAACTTAAAAGACATATGCAGCTTGGGTTCCATCCAGTCCTCTGGAGCTTGGTCTCAGAGAGTCTGGGAGCTTGCGATCACCATCAGCCCATCTCTCCTCTCTGTTTCAACTGATAACAGCCAACAAGTTCTCTTTTTTTTTTCTCTCTCTGAAGTATTTCATTTGCTAGTAATCTTGATTCTTGAAGTTGAAGGATTTAAATGGAACTGGTCCATTAGAAATCTAGATTATTCAAGTCTCCCCTAGATTTTAGAAATCTACTGAAATAGTCTAATAGACCTGACGGCTTTGTTAGATTTTTTTCTTATCTGCTAAAATAATGGGTTTCATTTAGCCTAAAAGAATAAAAATAAATAAAAGAGAGAAGGATTTCGTTTAAATTTATATGTTGTCATGCTGATTTAGACTTTTTATATATTATATAAACTATGAAAATGTATATTATATGTTGATTTAGAATTTTAGTGCATGACTTATTGGCTTGGATCGTTAATTGACAAACTATACAAAAAATAATTAATATTTTATATAATTATTTATTATGCGTTTCTCAAGTTTAGTCTTAATTTATAATTTTTTCTTAAAATATTGAAAAATATGTGCAAACCAAGAAAAATTGATTTATAAAAAAAAAAGATGTAGATAAGTCGGAGAATAATATACATTTATAAAATAATTTATATATTTGTATTTTTTGTATATAATTTTATGACGTATAATTATTGTTTTTATATATAGTTACGTGCAAAAAAAACATTGTATTACTTATCACACGTACTACATATTTTGTCTATCACTCCCCCAAATATTAAATCCTAATTCCGCCCTGACTGGAGCCTAGAATTTTTTTAGCGAGAAATTATTGGAAGACTAGCAAGACCTTCTAGTTTTTAAATTGATGGAATTTTTGTAATCATACTTTATATGTAGAGGTTTTTATCACAACCAGCGCGACCTTTAGAGAGATTCATGAATATTTCTAAACGTTTTAAATAAAGTTGTGGCTCTACCATTCTTGTTTGAGTACTGTAACATACAATCATTTTTGTGCACTCTTTGCGCACTCCACCCATATATGATTGGCTTTATATTTTAAAAAACTGATACAACCAATCATGTTGGTGGAGTGCACAAAAATGACTGCACATAGAATTTTCCTTCTTGTTCACTCCCAATTTTTTCGAAATAAATGCCATATGTGAATTAAAACCCGGCTATTATATACATAAATATATGTCAAGCTTTACATTCAGTTTGGGTTGATCGTTGTCCTGAGGTTATGGTTTTATTGGATGTGGATGTTGGTTTTGCTAATATGGTTTGAGATTTAATGGTAACTAATTTGGCTTGTGTCCCATTTTCTCTCACAATCGTATGGAGATATGGAAATATAGAAATCACTATTTATTTCAATAAAATGATTGTGTGGTTAAGGAATTCATTGATAATTATATTACATATGTTGATAGTTACTTAACTGTTGAGTCCCATCACTTACTTGTAAGTAAGAAGCTAGCATTTACTCTCATGGACTCCACCATCCCCAAGTAAGGTTAAACTTAATTTGAATGGTGCTTTGTTCAAATCTTCTAGTACTAAAGGCCTTAGGGTTATAGTAGGTGATACAACTAAGAGCTATTTTTGCTTTGTGTCAAAAGAAAGTTTGTATGTTTGAAGTAGATAAAATCGAAGCATTGATAGCATTAGGATGCTTACAGACGCGATCTTCGATTTGGATATTATTGATATAATTTTGAAAGAGAACTCATTGGTGCTATTAAAACCATGGGTAATGATACCCTTGCGGTTAGTTTACTACTGCTTTACAATTTGTACTATTTTTTCAATATATTTATTCAACTGATATTTCTTCTCTTTTTATTTTTCTTTACTTAAATTTTTTATTTAAGTCTTATCTCTTTTTCTTTTATGTTAGAAGATGTGATATATGTGATTGATTTCTACAGTATACAGTAAAAAACTTTTGACTCGCGCCGTTTCTTATTTTAATTTCATTTTGAAATTTAAGAAACTTTCAAATCTATAACTAAATAGATTCGTTTAGTGATCTCTCTCCCTCTTCAAAAAAAAAAGAACTCGTTTCTCTTAAAAGTGTCAAATTCATTTAGAATCGCCATATTTGATCTTCTAATAACTGTCGATAGTGATGAACAACGCCATCTAGGAATCAATAAAGGCAGAATTTCTATGTTCCTATTTTAGATGATGGGATCTATAATGGTTTGTCATTTCTTTTTGTATCACTTGAGAATATTTGGAAGGGGCTACAATGATATCATGAATGACTTTGAACGATATCACCTGAAAAATTTAGCATTATTTAAGGTCTCAATATGTATATTTGAGGTCTGAAAAAATTATTTGATAGCATTCTTACTCATCAAAAAAAAAAATATGTATGTTTGAGCATGCTGGAAATTAGAAGGGTGGGCACACATGTAGTACATACAATTGGTTCCAACTACCTGCATATATAATGTTGAGAAGCAGGGAACGTAATTTTCTATAAAATGCAGATTTTGTTTCTTTTGGATGCGTATGTCCGATTTTGCACATCATGCAATGGAATCATATCCACATAACATCAACAATAATAATACTACTGGTATTATAAGCATGGTTACAAAATCGTTAATTTTTCAAGTGACTAGTTATATTCAATTTTTCACTAAATTGTTACAAATGCTCAAACTAATTTGGAGTTCCAGACTCACAAAATCAACAATTCAGCCTTGCATCATCAAAATTCCATTCATTTTGTTGTTTTTATCTTCCAATTAACTGTTAACATCAAATATATCCACAAATTGCAAAATTGCAACACACTTATCTTGCAATATCTCATCCTGTAGTAAACACAAAAAATAAAAAAGTCAACAACAATCACCTAGCTGTTTAAAACTCCTCAAATGTTACTTTCAGAGTTTATGTCTTTGACGTCCATTTTTTAAAAATCACCAAAACCACAATCATTCTTCAAAGTCACAATAAAAGAATGCAAAACCAATCGTGATAGCAAAAAAGCGAGCAAGCCTATAATAATTCTTTCAAGACCATTTTATGCAGAAATTCCACAATTCCTTAAATCTTACTATACCTTGTATCTTACTTAGTCTGCAACATTAATAGCCAATATGGTTAAAGAATTATCTATAATCCCAAACCTGCATTAATTATGTGGTTAAATTAGTGAATGTATTATTTTGAGTAATATTTAAATTTAACATAAATAAGTATTACGATATAATACGTATGGATATCGACGTCTACAACTTGATGTGTAGGAGTACAGTAAGAAATATCATTGTCCAAAAGTTGAAAAGACGGTTGTACCTACCAACAATAGAAAAGAAATCCACAATTAATTTCGTCAAAAAATCGCCTTATTTAAAAAAAAAAATACTTGCAAACAATACCAATATTGATTGAGCAATAAAGGCTATAGGAAAATCATGCTCTGCCAAGATAGGTGAGCCAAAATTTGCTACAATTGTTCTATTCACGCGCCTATTATGCTGTTCATAATTTCAAAATGTAAGTTAATATCAATAAGTTACAAAACTAAATTTAAAAATACAAAATACCTAAACAACTTGACTTACTTGAGCTTGTTGAGTTTTTCTTGCTTTCAACCTATTCACTCTCTTCTCAGCCGTGGACTGTTTCCTCTTTGAAATTGGCCTGCTCTTACTACATGCAGCTATAAGACTTTTTAATTTGCAAGACCCTTTTGTCACCCTTAGTGACTCAGTTGAACGATTATCACACACTAGTTGAATGTCGACCCACTCTTACTTCAACTTACTTAATTGAGTCAATAATTTTTCACAATCTTCTTCTGAGGTCCCTGCAATTGAAGAGATATCATAAAAAGCATTGTTCAATTTATTAATTCGATGTGCATTTGGACTATGAGTCAAACAATCACCACTACTTCAAACAAGCGTGTAATCTCATTTAAGATCTTTCCTCCACCTATCAAGGAAGTATTTTGCAAGCAGCTCTTCCTTATTATGGAGGGTCAACACGTGGATGACATGTCTACACAAAATTCCCTTGAAATCAAACAACTGACATGTATAGCTCGCTTCTCACTCTTACTCGTTAAACTCAACAACATATTTTGTACTTTTTCTAAACACATCCATAACTTGGATCTCGTCGGCCACATGATATATAAAAATTTCTCTTACACTTTGAACCATTGATGCGCAACAATAAATCAACCCTCTTAACTCTTCTTGAACTTCTTTGAACTTTGCATTTGTATACACTACTTACAACTGCCGCTCAATGCCATAAAAAGTTATGCACGGAATTTGTGTGTGGTATGAACTGAAGTCAGCTGCAAGCTCATTCTCAATCTTCCGCCTAAGTGCATTATCATACTGATCTACAAATTGGTTTAGTATTGTCTTTGAATTTACATAATCATCATAGAAAGCATTCATACTCTCGCTTCTCTGAGTAGTTGACATTCCAACCCAGAATTCGTTCCTCACGTACATTGGCACCCAAAGATGACACTCAGAATATAGCCATTCAAGCCATGAATTATCATGTAGATAAAAAATATCAAGGAATTGCAACCAACAATACTCGAATTCATCACGATTCAATGTGTCATAAACACACCTATGTGCACAATCCAAAGAAAAATATTATTTCCCATAATAATTGAAAGAGATAACATAGCATTCACGAAATAATCCTGAAAAATAAATACATGTGTAGCTGACTTTTGATACCATCATATTGATTGTGCGATCCAAATTTTTCAGGAACTTTTTTCATTATATGCCACAAGCAGAACCAATGTCGAGATTTAGGGAACGCCCTAGAAATTGCATTTTGCATAGTTTTATCTTGATTTGTTATAATGGCTTTTGGTGTGTAGCCATTCGTGCACTTAAGCCACGACTCAAATAACCATACAAACGTGTCTGTATCTGTAATAGCCCAAAATTTTCTAAGGTAAATTATTTTATGAATATTATTTTAAAGAGATTTATTTGATGCATTAGGAAATTAGAGTGGGAGATTTAGTTGAGGAATGTGAGATTTCACTTAGTATTGGAAATTATGCATTTTCGGATTTATCTGTCGAGTTTTAGAAAAATGGGCATAAGTTATTCATATGGGGTCCAAATGAGGTGATTCCAATTGGTATAGAACCTTAAGAGATAGATATAAAACTTTTATCTTTGAAGTTTCCTGAGATTCGGAAGTAATAAATAACTTATTTGGGAATCCAATAGGCAGCTTTGGAATGGGCTTAAATGGAACCCGAGTTGGATAATTGAACTAGATTGGGGCATGTAACTAATTAGGCAACTGGTTTTAGGATTCTCTGGGATTAGGACATGTGTAGGGATAGTTAGGAATGGATGGGAAGTTTATTTGGAAGTCAATTGAATAGTTAGTGTGATGGGAACTCAAGGGGAGCCAAAATCTGGTTGATTGGTGACTCAGTAGAGCAAATTTGACTCTACCTTAACTAAACTATGAAGTGACCTTCTAGAACTTGTTGAGGGGATACCTAAGGGAGTTTGGAAGGAACCAAATGGGTAGGAAAACCTGAAGATGGGCATGTGACACAAGGGGAGAGCTGGAGATGAGAGATGCATGCATGGTTAGGTGAAATGCTACCTCACCTCTTATCCCTTTAGCTCACTTCTCAGCCATGGATCAAAATGGGCAGCCAAACCATCTCAAATGTGAGCCCTTGGATGACTAATTTAGCTGCAAAGCCTAGGATTTGGGAGGCTTAATCCTCATCATTAGATTCACTTAGATGGACACCTCATCACATGCAAATCTGGCAACTAGTGCACCTTAGGTGCATTTCCTTTTCTCTCCCTCATGTTGGTCGACCATCACCCTATATAAAGAGCCTTGAGAGCTTCCTAAGCTCCTTTAGAAGGAGAGAACACTTGCCCTTTTGAAGCCATACCAGAAAACCCTCCCCAAACCCTCAAAGTGATCACTTGTGAGCTAAGTGAGTGTGTGTGGGAGAAAACTTGTAGGAAGTTGGTTGGATCAATTCTCTTGAGCTTGGAAGAAATTGTAAGTCCATATTCTAGCTTAATTTAAGCATGGAACTGGTTTATTGGCATGATTGAGCTATGTTTACTAGTAGTGAACACTTGAGAACATGATTAAGTGGAAATGGACATATGAGTAGGATTGATTGTAATTTGTCTTGTTAATATGTTCAATAAAATTGTAGAAACTTAGATTTAAGCTTTTAAGAAGATAAATAGGGTGTATGGAAAAGATTGGCATGTTTTGAGTAGAAAAACTCCTAGAGCCGTGAGTTCGCTCGACCCTCGCTCGACATGTGAGTCGAGCGAAGGCAAAATATGAACCCTCGCTAGAGTTTCGCTCGACACCCGCTCGAGCGAGTCCAACCCGAGACTTCGCTCGATACTCGCTCGACAAGCCGCTCGAGCGAGATGCCCTGTTTTGCTTAGACTTAGGGTTTCCTTAGAATAGAATTTGGGGTTTCAAATAGGAAGGGTTATAAGTGAAATAACTCATGTGAACAAGAGAAAAACAAAAAGAAAGAAAACAATTTATATAAAGATTAAGTTAGTCACGTCGTGACGGGGACGGCGATACGTAACGCCCGGATGACTGACGTGCCGACATCAACGGCGATACGTAACGCCTGTCATGATATAAGAATATGTGATCTCCACGGGGACGGCGAGACGTAACGCACGTGAAATTGATTTGAATGGCGGGGACGGCGAGACATAACGCCCGCAATAATATGTGTATATGTTTCGTGTCATAACGGGGACGGCGAGACGTAACGCCCGGATGATTGACACCAGACTCATCATAATGGGGACGGCGATACGTAACGCCCGGATGATTGATGAGTGTATGTGATGGGGACGGCGATACGTAACGCCCATCAGTGATATGAAAGAATAAGAAATTTAATGGGAAAACGATATAATTTAATATAAGATTTGGGGGAGTTAAGAAAGGTATCTGTTAGACAGTGGTCTTGGGAGGGGTATATTAGGGTAATTTCCCTTGTCATTAGTGGTAATAACTTTATGGTTGTTTTCCCTGTTTCCTTTAAGCTGTTTATGTACTTACTGAGATTTCATTCGAAATCTCACTCTTTTGTGGCTCCATATATTTTGTGCATTATACAGGATTCGATGACCGGCAGGGGGATAGCCCCGATGATACTGGAGACTTCGGGGAGTCCTGAGGGACTTTCCGATTATAGTCCTTATATGGACACTTCTTTTGTTTCCTTCGGACCTCCTACCAGTAGTCGACCCACCGGATCTTGGAGTCTTGACGCATCCACTTTTGTTGAGGAGAGGCGACGTACGGGATGCTGCTTAACCTTAGGAGTAGACGGCTCCTTGTCCATGTGTGGAGTTTGTGTGACTCCATGGGGACAACAGCTCCAGCAAGACTTTAGTATTAGCATGAATAGGTTTCGCTATGGGAGAGAATATCCCGAGGTTAAGAGAGAGAAAGAGTGAGGTGAAGGAAAGTTCTTTTGGGATGAATGTAAAATATTTTACTACAGTTTGGACTTGTATATGTAAGAAGTACAATGTTTAAGTTTAATGAATGTTGTATATGTATTTTCCGTGTGATCTTTAGAAAGTCTTATATTGCAAAACCTGATCCGCTGCGAATTTAGTGATTTATGCTTTTATTCTTGTTAAGTACGAGGGTGAGTAGCCAAGTGTTGCTCATCCAGACACCTTAATTTACATTAAATCCCAGACGTAAGTTAGGGGCGTCACAGATTGGTATCAGAGCAATTACGTCTCTGGGTAAAACCTACGTGTCCTAGGAAAAATGGATCACATGGTACTAGTATAGGCTTGAATCTTTATTAGATTGGAGTTTGGAGTAATATGGGTGAATGTTTGGATTTTTGGAATTGGAAGTTTCTAAAGTAAGTATAGTTTATGGTGAAGTTGGGTATATTTCAGGAAAACAATATGCCAAGAGGTCGTCCTCCCTTGAAACGAGTAGAAGTGGTAAATCAGAATCCTTCTCTGGTTACCCCTCCACGTACTGAAGAACAAACGGCACCAAGCTCACCGTTGAGAGAGGTACAGACACCATCGAACCCACCGTTGGGGGAAGGGCAGACGGCACCGAACCCATTATCGGGAGAAGAGCAGAGGACACGGAATCCACCATTGGAAGGGGGACCGATGGCACAAAACCCCCCATTAGAAGGAGGCCAGGCAATAGCTGAAGCTATTCGGCAAATGACGGAAGTGGCGAAAAACCAAATAGAACAGAGCCGTTATCATCAGCAGAATGAAAATAGAAGAGAAGCTCAAGGGTGCCCGTATGAGAAATTTCTAGCATATCGATACCCGCCCTTTATCGGAACGGAAGGAGCATTAAAAGCAGATAAATGGATTGTAGACTTGGAACGCACCTTCGAAGTTAGTAGCTGCACCGAAGTTCAGAAAGTGCAGTATGCAGGACATCTGTTACAAGGAGAAGCCGGACTGTGGTGGGATACAAAGCGGAAGCTGCTAAAGTTAGAATTGGGAGAAAATGTAGTGCCTACATGGGAAAGGTTCAAGAAAGAGTTCGACGATCGATTCTTTCCGGAATCTATGAAGCGGCAGAAAGCTTTGGAGTTTACTATGTTGATACAAGGCAGTATGTCGGTGGAACAGTACTCGGCGCGATTTATAGAATTGGCAAGATTTGCTCCGCATCTGGTAGCTACTGAAAAGATGAGAGCCCAGAAGTTTCAAGAAGGACTGCAGCCACAGATTCGTATGCAGGTGGCATGTTTGCAAATTGAGAATTTTCAAGAACTAGTAAATGTAGCAGCCATAGCGGAAGCTGAACAGAGGAGTGTTATGGCACAAACTCAAACATATGGAAAAAGAAGATTTCAATTTTCTGGGGGAAAGGATGCTAGAAGGAAACCGAATTTTAGATCCACGGATAGGGGAAAAGGAGTAGCAAGTAATCCAAATGTGCCGATTTTATTTCCGCAATGTGCAAAATGTGGACGTCGACACTAGGGAGATTGTCGAGTGGATAATAGAATTTGTTATAGATGCGGTCGGCCAGGACATCTGATCAAAGACTGCCCTCAGAATACCTTCCAAGGATTAGCTCTACCCGGAGGAAAAGCCAAAGCTCCTACGAAAGCTAAAGTTTATGCTATCACGCCTGAAGAAGTAGATATGGAGGCAGATGAGACAATAGATGCAAATGTTATTACTGGTAAATTTCTAAGTCTATTCTTTTAGTTAATGAATGAATTCTTTGGGAGTGGTAATAATAATAATAATAGTAGAATAAAATTTTCTTTAGGTAAGCTTAAGCTGAAGCAATGCTTGGTCTATACCTTGTTTGATTCGGGAGCAACCAGATCCTTTATTTTCCTATGATTGTGTCCAAAAGTGTGATTTAGAAACGGAATTGTTGACCCAAAAAGTTATAGTAGTCATGCCCAATAGAAAAATAGCAGGATGCCATTGAATAGTGAGAAATTGCCCCTTGGAGATTGGAAGTTCACAGCTAGTCGCTGATCTGATACTATTCCATTTGATGGAGTTTGATTTAATTTTGGGTATGGATTGGTTGGCCAAGTATTATGCTAAACTGGACTGTCGCAGAAAGGAAATAATTTTTAGCTTACCCAAGGAAGAGAAATTTTGTTACAAGGGGGAAATGTTGAAGGCAGTTTCCTCCATAGTAACTACTAAGCAGATAAAGAAAAGTATTAACAAAGAAACTAAGGGCTACTGGGTAATCATGTTAAACTCCTCAGAGGTGGTTAAAGGTATTCAAGGAATTCCTGTGGTGGAAGACTTTCCTCAAGTCTTTTCTGATGATCTACCAGGACTATCTCCTGATCGAGAAGCAGAATTTGTTATTGAATTGGAACCGGCCACAACTCCAGTTCATAAGGCTCCGTATAGAATGGCACCAGTGGAGTTAGAAGAATTGAAAGTGCAGATTGAGGAACTTTTGGGAAAAGGATTTATCAGACCTAGTTCATCCCCATGGGGAGCACCGGTATTGTTTGTAAAGAAGAAAGATGGGACAATGCGGATGTGCATAGACTACCGGGAATTGAATAAAGTTACCATTAAGAATAAATATCCGCTGCCACGGATAGATGACCTCTTGGACTAATTAAGGGGAGCAACTGTGTTTTCAAAAATAGACCTTCGGTCTGGCTATCATCAGTTGAAAATCAGGGAGCAAGATGTACCTAAGACGGCTTTCTGAACCTGATATGGGCACTTTGAATTTTTGGTTATGCCATTCGGTGTGACAAATGCACCAGCAGTATTCATGGATTTGATGAACCGGATATTCAGACCATATTTGGACAAGTTTGTGGTGGTTTTTATTGATGATATTTTGATCTACTCTCAGACTGACGAGGATCATAAAGAGCATTTAAAAGTAGTAATGGAAATTTTGCAGAAACATCAACTGTATGCCAAACTTAGTAAGTGTGAATTTTGGCTACAAGAAGTTAAATTTTTGGGTCATGTTATTTCAAGAGAAGGGGTCTCCATGGATCCAGCAAAAGTAGAAGCAGTGATAGAGTGGCAGCAACCAACCAATGCACATGAAATACAAAGCTTCTTGGGATTAGCTGGATACTACAGAAGATTTGTGGAAGGATTTTCCAAACTGTCTGCACCTCTGACAGCATTGACTAGAAAGAATGCTAAGTACGTTTGGAATGAACAATGCGAAAGGAGTTTTCAAGAGCTAAAGAAGAGATTGACTACAGCACCAATTTTAGCCTTGCCAGAACCTTATAAACCTTATGTGATATATAGTGATGCTTCAAAAATGGGATTGGGGTGTGTGTTAATGCAAGAAGGAAGAGTAGTTGCGTATGCATCCCGACAACTTAAGGACCATGAACAGAATTATCCCACGCATGATTTAGAGTTAGCAGCTGTAGTGTTTGCTCTAAAGATTTGGTGGCATTACTTATATGGAAAAAAGTGTGAAATATTTACGGACCATAAGAGTCTCAAGTATCTTTTTAGCCAGAAAACCTTGAACATGAGACAGAGAAGGTGGATAGAGACTATAAGTGATTTTCAATGCGAAATCAAATACCACCCCGGAAAGGCTAATGTAGTAGCCGATGCCTTGAGTAGGAAAGTTCAAACAGAAGAATTTTCAGTGTTGGCAGCGATGCGAGAAATTCTAGTGAACAGATTATCACAGGACCTCAAGTTAATGGAGATTCAAGAAATTGTTCCTTTAACGGACCAAGAAATTAAGGAAAAACAACAAAAGGATGCTAAGCTGGAGAAGATGAAACAACAATTACTGGAAGGAAAAGGGTCTCCACACTTTATGATTTCAGGCGATGGAATGTTATACTTTGGAAGAAGGAAAATCATTCCGGATGCCCCAGAATTGAAAGAAAGGTTAATGAAAGAAGCTCATAGTACACCATATATTGCTCATCCTGGAAGTACTAAGACGTATCAAGATTTAAAAGAAAAGTTTTGGTGGGAAGGAATGAAGAAGGATATTACGACCTTTGTAGCCAAGTGTCCAGTGTGTCAGTTAGTAAAAGCTGAACACCAAAGACCAGCCGGTCAATTGCAACCTTTACCAATTCCCGAATGGAAATGGGAGGATCTATCTATGGATTTTGTAGTAGGATTTCCAAGAACATCTACGGGGAAGAATTCGGTTTGGGTAATAGTGGATCGATTGACGAAGAGTGCTCACTTTTTACCTATCTCCAATACGGATTCCATGGAAAAGTTAGCAAGAATTTATGTGAAGGAAATAGTTCGTTTACATGGAATACTCAAGACTATAGTATCGGACAGAGACCCTAGATTCACATCTCGATTTTGGCAAAGTTTACAGAAGATGATGGGTACCAATTTAAATTTCAGCAGCGCATATCATCCTCAAATGGACGGGCAAACAGAAAGAACTATTCAGACTTTGGAGGATATGTTGCGAGCTTGTGTGTTAGATTTTGACAAAGATTGGGAAAGTCTATTGCCATTAATTGAATTTGCATATAATAACAGTTTTCAAGCTACTATACAGATGGCGCCATATGAAACACTTTATGGAAGGAAATGTAGGTCTCCTATTTATTGGGATGAGGTGGGTGAAAGTAGTGTTTTGGGACCCGAATATTTACAAGAAGTCAAAGAGCAGATCACAAAGATTAGAAATCAGATAAAGACAGCACAAAGTAGACAAAAGAGTTATGCAGATAATCATAGAAGGGCTTTGGATTTTATGGTGGGAGACTGGGTATACTTGAAGATTTCGCCGCTAAAGGGAGTCATGCGATTTGGTAAGAAAGGGAAGTTGAGTCCTCGTTATATTGGACCTTATGAAATTCTGGAAAAAGTAGGTCCAGTGGCTTACCGTTTGGCTCTACCTGATGATTTGCAAGGAGTTCATAACGTCTTCCATGTATCTTCTCTGAAAAAGTGTTTGAATGATCAACCAGTGGCGGTAATGGATCCGCGTCCTAGTAATTTACGTTCCAATTTAACTTATGAAGAGTGGCCTGTACGAATTGAAGATCAGAAAGAACAAACCCTTCGGAATCGTACCATAGTGTTAGTGAAAGTACTTTGGAATAATCCTGTTTTTCAGGAAGCTACTTGGGAACGTGAGGATGTAATGAGAGTTAATTATCCCCACTTGTTTGAAACATAGTTGTAATAATATGCGTTATAAATTGAATTAACTGTCTTGCATCTGTATGATAATTGTGTTTTCTTTTATATTTATATTCATTAATATTTAACCTTATACAGGATTATGGCTCCAAAAAGAAACGCACGTATGTCAGTCACCCCTGTAGATCAGTTAAAGAAAAGATCTGAAAGAGTTAGAGAGAGATTTCGTAGAGAAAAACTGAAACAGTGGAAAGCTGAGAGATTGAGTTGGTTAAATAAGAGTGAGAAGCACAGAACCCATATTATGGACATAGATGAAAAAGGTAATCCTATAAGTGGAAGAGCGTTACCAGGTAAGGAAAGACAACCCGCTAGAAAATGGTTAAAAGCAGAGAAAAGATTTTTGAGAAGAGAGGACAAAGGAAAAGCTGTCATGATAGAGTCATCTGATGGATCTGAAGAGCGTAAACGTCAGTGTGATGAGGGACCTATAATAGAAGAGACAGAGGAAGAGAGATTTCGTATGTTGCAAGAGATAAGTGTGAATATGTACTATGATCCCGATGTAGACATGATATTTTATCACTCTCAGGATTCACTAATTAATGAGGAAAAAGTACCCACCTCTTCAGAAGAATCTACTGCTAGTAACCGAGGTATAGATTCCTTAAACCTTTAATTATTTATATCTTAGCGATTTCGGGGACGAAATCCTTTTTAAGGGGGGGAGGATGTAATAGCCCAAAATTTTCTAAGGTAAATTATTTTATGAATATTATTTTAAAGAGATTTATTTGATGCATTAGGAAATTAGAGTGGGAGATTTAGTTGAGGAATGTGAGATTTCACTCAGTATTGGAAATTATGCATTTTCGGATTTATCTGTCGAGTTTTAGAAAAATGGGCATAAGTTATTCATATGGGGTCCAAATGAGGGATTCCAATTGGTATAGAACCTTAAGAGATAGATCTAAAACTTTTATGTTTTAAGTTTCCTGATATTCGGAAGGAATCAATAATTTATTTGGGAATCAAATAGGCAGCTTTGGAATGGGCTTAAATGGAACCCGAGTTGGATAATTGAACTAGATTGGGGCATGTAACTAATTAGGCAACTGGTTTTAGGATTCTCTGGGATTAGGACATGTGTAGGGATAGTTAGTAATGGATGGGAAGTTGATTTGGAAGTCAATTGAATAGTTAGTGTGATGGAAACTCAAGGGGAGCCAAAATCTGGTTGATTGGTGACTAAGTAGATCAAATTTGACTCTACCTTAACTAAACTATGAAGTGACCTTCTAGAACTTGTTGAGGGGAGACCTAAGGGAGTTGGGAAGGAACCAAATGGGTAGGAAAACCTGAAGATGGGCGTGTGACACAAGGGGAGAGCTGGAGATGAGAGATGCATGCATGGTTAGGTGAAATGCCACCTCACCTCTTATCCCTTTAGCTCACTTCTCAGCCATGGATCAAAATGGGCAGCCAAACCATCTCAAATGTGAGCCCTTGGATGACTAATTTAGCTGCAAAGCCTAGGATTTAGGAGGCTTAATCCTCATCATTAGATTCACTTAGATGGACACCTCATCACATGCAAATCTGGCAACTAGTGCACCTTAGGTGCATTTCATTTTCTCTCCCTCATGTTGGTCGACCATCACCCTATATAAAGAGCCTTGAGAGCTTCCTAAGCTCATTTAGAAGGAGAGAACACTTGCCCTTTTGAAGCCATACCAGAAAACCCTCCCCAAACCCTCAAAGTGATCACTTGTGAGCTAAGTGAGTGTGTGTGGGAGAAAACTTATAGGAAGTTGGTTGGATCAATTCTCTTGAGCTTGGAAGAAATTGTAAGTCCATATTCTAGCTTAATTTAAGCATGGAACTGGTTTATTGGCATGATTGAGCTATGTTTACTAGTAGTGAACACTTGAGAATATGATTAAGTGGAAATGGACATATGAGTAGGATTGATTGTAATTTGTCTTGTTAATATGTTCAATCAAATTGTAGAAACTTAGATTTAAGCTTTTAAGAAGATAAATAGGGTGTATGGAAAAGATTGGCATGTTTTGAGTAGAAAAACTCCTAGAGCCGTGAGTTCGCTCGACCCTCGCTCGACATGTGAGTCGAGCGAAGGCAAAATATGAACCCTCGCTAGAGTTTCGCTCGACACTCGCTCGAGCGAGTCCAACCCGAGACTTCGCTCGATACTCGCTCGACAAGCCGCTCGAGCGAGATGCCCTGTTTTGCTTAGACTTAGGGTTTCCTTAGAATAGAATTTGGGGTTTCAAATGGGAAGGGTTATAAGTGAAATAACTCATGTGAACAAGAGAAAAACAAAAAGAAAGAAAACAATTTATATAAAGATTAAGTTAGTCACGTCGTGACGGGGACGGCGATACGTAACGCCCGGATGACTGACATGCCGACAGGAACGGCGATACGTAACGCCTGTCGTGATATAAGAATATGTGATCTCCACGGGGACGGCGAGACGTAACGCCCGTGTGATTGATCCTCACGGGGACGGAGAGACATAACGCCCGTGAAATTGATTTGAATGGTGGGGACGGCGAGACGTAACGCCCGCAGTAATATGTGTATATGTTTCGTGTCATAACGGGACGGCGAGACGTAACGCCCGGATGATTGACACCAGACTCATCATAATGGGGATGGCGATACATAACGCCCGGATAATTGATGAGTGTATGTGATGGGGACGGCGATACGTAACGCCCATCAGTGATATGAAAGAATAAGAAATTTAAGGGGAAAACGATATAATTTAATATAAGATTTGGGGGAGTTAAGAAAGGTATCTGTTAGACAGTGGTCTTGGGAGGGGTATATTAGGGTAATTTCCCTTGTCATTAGTGGTAATAATTTTATGGTTGTTTTCCCTGTTTCCTTTAAGCTGTTTATGTACTTACTGAGATTTCATTCGAAATCTCACTCTTTTGTGGCTCCATATATTTTGTGCATCATACAGGATTCGATGACCGGCAGGGGGATAGCCCCGATGATACTGGAGACTTCGGGGAGTCCTGAGGGACTTTCCGATTATAGTCCTTATATGGACACTTCTTTTGTTTCCTTCGGACCTCCTACCAGTAGTCGACCCACCGGATCTTGGAGTCTTGACGCATCCACTTTTGTTGAGGGGAGGCGACGTACGGGATGCTGCTTAACCTTAGGAGTAGACGGCTCCTTGTCCATGTGTGGAGTTTGTGTGACTCCATGGGGACAACAGCTCCAGCAAGACTTTAGTATTAGCATGAATAGGTTTCGCTATGGGAGAGAATATCCCGAGGTTAAGAGAGAGAAAGAGTGAGGTGAAGGAAAGTTCTTTTGGGATGAATGTAAAATATTTTACTACAGTTTGGACTTGTATATGTAAGAAGTACAATGTTTAAGTTTAATGAATGTTGTATATGTATTTTCCGTGTGATCTTTAGAAAGTCTTATATTGAAAAACCTGATCCGCTGCGAATTTAGTGATTTATGCTTTTATTCTTGTTAAGTACGAGGGTGAGTAGCCAAGTGTTGCTCATCCAGACACCTTAATTTACGTTAAATCCCAAACGTAAGTTGGGGGCGTCACAGTATCCTCCCCAGAAATCAAGCCACATCCAAAAAGAATTGATTGACCATGATGATTAATGCCCACAAAAAGAGCAAATAGAATTTTGTATGCATTGGTCAAATATATTGTGTCGAAAGTTATAACATCACCAAATGACTCGTACGCAGCTCTACTACGTGCATCCGCCCAAAATACATTGTGCAATCTAGTATCATTGTCAACGTCAATGACATAATAGAAACCATCATTTTGTGTCTGCATACGAGCGAAGTAGTTTTGTAATGCTTCGGCTCCTCCTAACCCAAGCCGAAGTAATCTAACCTCACATATATAATTACGTGCATCTCTTTCTCCAAACATCAAATTTTCATGCCCTCCTGCCTCAACGACACAAGAATTGAAATTCTTGCTCAATGAAATGCTGGCCAAATCATTGAATTCTAATTTTCTCTTCATCAACTCATCCAACCTTTTATGACATCTATTATATCTTTCTTTTCCAGGATTGAGAGCATAAGTGTGCTCAAAGACAACATGGGTCAAGCAAAATTCACCTTCAGAACCCAATATTACATTGATCTTTGCCTTGCATCCGTTATGTTCTATCGGTCTCAGTTTAAGAATATTCGACGATGTGCTTGTAGATGTGCCTTGACAGACACAAGCAAGAGTGAAATATCTTACTTTTCCATCCTCTTCAACTTTAGAACTTCGCTTTGTCACTCCAAAACCAATAGTTGGTTTTGCATACTTTGTATAATATGCTCTTATTTCCTCAACTGAAAAAAATGACATTCCCTCCTTTGGCTCTTCAACAATATCCTTATCACCAATATTTGATTCCATCTACATAGTCATTAAAGCATTCATTGCATTTTTTAATATATCATATCTTTGAACTTCATAGCAATAAAATTTTGAGTTATAAATTTATCATTTGCATTTTTTATTTATTTATGGGTTAAAAAGAAAATATCTCTTATGTTATAAATTTAATTTATTCTCAGAATTAAAATGACAATATTAGAGTGATAAATGATTAGTTTAATAATTAGACTTAACATCTCACTATTTGAATAATATCAAATAGTTTAACTTTTAAAATCATTGTTTGTTAAGAGATGGTATTTATCTTGAAAATTATTTCAAATGTAAAGTATATATATAGATATATATATATTATTAAATTTTACTTTTTCAACTAAAACAATTAAAATAGGTTGTGCTTGCAACAATTAAGCTAATTTTACCAAATAAACAAGATGATGATAAGTTATGCTTGCAATAATTAAGCCTAATTTATCCAAATTAATTACTAAAAATAAGTTTGCTAGCCACAAATAAAATTTTAAAAATAATTTATCTAAATTTAATTCACGAAGTATAATTTCATACCTAATTAAATTGAAGAATTTCGATCAAATTCAAACACAAGAAGGGGATGATATACAAATTTAATTCATGTATTGCTTGCAAGAACGTGTCTACAAATTCAATTATATATTTTAGAGTTTTTAAGTAATTTTCTAATTTTTTTATACTATAGTAAATGCATCACGAATATGATATAAATCACAACTGTCAGAAATATTTTCACCACAGCAGAGGTGCGGAGGTGTCTGGGCTCAGAGTGGGCTCAGAGTCTGGGTTCGGAGTGGGCTTGGAGTCCAGGCTGAAGGACTTGGCTCATGGGCTTGTGCACTAGTAGGCTCAACATATGACTAATAAGCTGGGTTGGATAAGTGGCTTGTGGGTGATGTCGTTCAACATTGGAGCTGGAGAAATGAGATTTTTCAGATTTGGTTTGAGAGAGAGAAAGTGCAGAGGAGAGAAAAAATGGAGGGGATTATTTTGGGCGTGAGTCAATTTTTTTTTACCGTATACTATAGAAATCAATCACATATATCACATCTTCTGACATCAAAGAAAAAGAGATAAGGCTTAAATAAAAAATTTAAGTAAAGAAAAATAAAAAGAGAAGAAACATTGGTTGAATAAATATATTGAGAAAATAGTACAAATTGTAAAGCAATAGTAAACTAACTGCAAGAGTATCAATACCCTAAAATCATTGGTTTGCGAGATTCTATTTTATCGATTCCAAGCTCTTTAATTGCAAAAATTTATGCTGGACAAAATTTAGATTATTTTAAAAGCTAGTTTCAACATATGATCAACACAAAGAAGACAAGAAATTCATCCAAAACTATAGAGAAAACTCTAATAATTATTGGTTAATAGTTAAAATTGAAATTCTATTGTGAAGCCTATAAGACACACTTAAATAACTACAAAATTCAAAATTATGATGATGTTTGTTTTTTTTTTAAATCTAAATTATTGTATGAGAAATTAATGCATAAATAAACAATAATAATATAAAAATCTGGTCAAAATCAAAATTAGAATCATTTCCAAATTTAAAACTAAATATTTCCTAACAAGACGAGTGAGTATAACTATAAGATTTGAAGGAAAATAACTAATATTACCCCTAGTATAAGGAAGATATTAAGCTTTACCTTCTATATTTGTATAGATTCATTTTCTTAAGATAGTACTTCAATGCAATCAATGTAGAATATGGACTTAGATATCACATATGAAGAATGAGTGTGAATATAAGATTTGAGGAAAGATAACTCATATTGCCTCCAGTCCAAAAAACATATTAAATTTTTATTTCCATATTTGTATAAATCCATCTTCTTAATATCCTATTCATTTGTTAACTTTTTATTTAAAGAGAAAAACTCAAAAACATCATAATATGTGAATTCTTCGTATTAAGGAGGTGATATATTTAGAATAAAAAATTATACTTATAAATCCATGGATAAAGTACATTTACAATACCATTGACATATATTATTGACATGACAAAACTCGATTTATAAGAAAAATCTAGAATTTAAATTTCTTACAAATTAAATTCTACCATGTCAATAGCGTAACTGTATGAGTAATGATTTTCTACATCGACTTATGAGTAGAATCACTCATCTAAAATTTAGCTTACATCTATTGAGATTTAATTTGAGATATTGATTGGAAAATAAATGGAATCAAGATTAAGGCCTAGTTTGTTTTTTCAAACTATCTTATCTCATTTTATCCCATTTTATTTTAAATTCATTATTACACATTTTCAAATTCTCATACAAAATAAAATAAATAATTTCACTTTTTCAAATCTTAAAATAAAATTTTCAAATCTCAAAATAAAATTAATATTACAATAATATATTACAATAATATTTTTTTTTAATTTTTATCTTATATCATCTATAAAAATAAATAATTTAACAACAAGCTAATAGATACACTTGATAATTTATAAAACCAATGTTTTTTTTTTATTTGTTGTCAAAATATAGAGACAAAAACATATATCTTTATTTAAGTTATTCTATTTAGCAGCTTTTACACCACATATTTGTTAAAAGAGAAAATGAAATAAAAAAAATAAAAAATAAAAACAATTATGTGACGTTGTGATATAGGATTACTGAATATAATTTTTTTTATTTTTATTTTTAACTCGACAAAATAGAGATAGATATCATCTCAACAAATAACTTGTTCAAACTTATTATATTGGTCCGAGCAGAAATCGTTTAGAGCATTAGCAATGGGTTCATCAAAATTTTCTTTTAAAAAATATAAGTTTGTACACATAAAAACAATTTGATCATATTTGATTAAAAATAAAGAAAAGAAAGTAAGAAAAAAGAATAAAAAGGCTTTTTATTTAAGTTTTAAATGGTAACTATTCAAAAGTGTAATGCTCTTATGCTTCCTAATCCTTGGTAAGTACGTAGGCCCTCGTTTCAATCAACCCTGCACAAAGAAGAAAAATTCTAAACGCAGGCATATACCTTGCAAGCCCCTTGCACGACATCCACGATGGCAAAATAAAACGATGTGTTGAAGTATTAAATAGAAACGGTGCGTTGCAAAAAATACCCCCTAAACCAATGCTCTGTCCCTCCTAGTCGAAGCCCCTTCATTCTTCGATGTCCCCTTTCTTCGGTGTTGAGATGCGTTCATTCTTCAATACCGAGATGCTTCAACCACTGCCCTGCCCCTTCTTCATGCTTAGATGCCGAACCCTCGCCTCAACCCTTGTATTCTTGAGTTGATGCTGAACCCACCACGACATCCCTGCATTCTTCAAAGCCAACGCCGAATCCAAACCCACCACGACAGTTGGCAAACTATTGAAGAGATCTTCAAAGATTGCAGTGCCTTCGGTTGGTCTCCTTCGGGCCTTCACTCACGGTACACTCCCTCCCTTTCTCTGTCTCGCTCTCTCTTCGTATATCAAACTGTTTAGATTCATGTTTTTCTTTGAAGATGAGTTTTGTTTTAGATTTGGGCAAGATGCAATCAAATAGTGCATGAGGAAGTAAATAAATCTGAAAGCATTGATGGAGACAAAATTAAAGCAAGAAAAGAACCAATAATGGAGACAAAAGCATGATAATGGGTGGAGAAAACAAAAGATGACTGCAATAATGGAGATGAAAGAAACCTTACTCCACTCAAAGTCTGCGCCTGTCATTGGATCATGGAGGCTTCACCCAATGTTCACCATTTGAGCATTTTCCCTCTTTGAGTTTGCTTCCTTACCTGTCATTTTCTTTTTTTTTTTTCCTACTTTTTTTAAATAAAACTTGCCACGTAAATGTGGTGCACAGAGCCTCTGAACCCAAAACGGTGTGTGTTGCATTCAAACATATAGAAATGATGATGCCTGGTTCTATTTCATAACTTCCATTCTCATTCCCTTCCTAGTACGACAGAGTTGATGATTCTGGAGCGCCCAATTCCATCTCCTCACAACTGTTTCGCTGATATGTAATCGTCCATCAACAACTCATATTTTTGTTTTTGGGTTTCGATGCCATCCATAGAGTTACCACCATATTGGTCTAAGGATGGTTAACCGATGTTTTTTGGTTCAGCACGTTGTTCTTTATGTTTTGGGCTCTAGGGTTCTTGAAACTTGAAGACAATGCAGTCAAATTAGTTGTTGAATTTACTTTCTCTACTTCATTTTTTTTCCTTGTTGATTTTCTTTTAGTGTAACACCCCAATCCTATGGGACTGGGATATCAGTAGCATACATAGCAGTTTCCAGGTTAAGAGATTATTTTGCTGAAAATACCTCAGTTATTAGATAATTGAACTAACCGAACATAAATGCCTTTGAACTGAAATTATAATGATTCAACATTGACCAAACATAACTAGTCCTAGATCAACTTTTATTGACGCAACATCAAAGAAATTGATACTTGTGAATAGATTCACTTATTTACTCCTTGTAAAAATAAGACTTATTCCTAACTAGGTCCTTATAGAACTACTCCTAGCCATCCGGCTCTGCATCATCATAAATTTCATCTATAACAACAAGCAAAGAGAACAAACGAAAATAACAAAAATGAGTTTGAAGACTCAGTAAATAGCACATCACAATGTAAAACATCACATAAATTAAACATGATTTGAGAACTCGATGTAGCATGCATGTATTCTATTTTCATCTAGCACGTTTAATCATCATGAACATGGAAAATCCTATACTACTATAGTGACATGCAACATGAATGCGTAATAACTTATTTTATTTTGGAGTGGTATACGCTTGAGTTTGTGTTCCACCTAACTTGCTTGTACATGAAGTGAAATATATTTGGGTCTATGTTTTACCGTAAAACATGCTTGAGTTCGTGTTTCACCTGACTTGCTTGCTTAGATATGGAATGAAATATGCTTGGGTCCATGTTTCACAGTAAAACACGCTTGAGTACGTGTATCACCTGACTTGCTTGCTTGTACTTAAAGTGAAATATGTCTGGATCCATGTTTCACAGTGAAACATGCTTGGATCTGTGTTTCACCTAACCTGCTTGCTTATATATGGAGTGAAACACGCTTGGGTCCATATTTGACTTAACTTGTAGTGAACACGTTTGAGTCCGTGTCATCTTAAGGTTTCTTGTCATGATTAATGCATGATAATTTACTTGACTTCATGAATCTTACTAGCATAACAAGGCATATTCTTTCATGTGATGTAACATGACATGACTCATTCATGAATATGACATGGCATGATATGAGATCTCATTGTTCATGGCGTAACATGGTGCATTACCTAACATAGCATAGTATAACCATTCTTGTTCACGATTTTCATAACATGGCATGACATAGCTTAATCCAACCTTGTATAATTTCTTTATGTCATATGTGATTTGAATGATGGATAAACATGACATATGTGGCTTAAATTACTTAAAGATAACATGTGTGGACTAAATATTATGTGATCATGTCATACGTGGGCTATCTATCACATGAGCATGGTATATGTGGAAAATTTATCATATGAGCGTAGTATACATGGACGACTTGTTATGTGACATAATGTACATGAGTAACTTGTTATGTGAACATGACATACGTGATCTTATCAATATGGCATAGAGAGTTTAAAATCACATAAACATGGCATACTTGAATCAATTATCACATGGTTATGGCATATATAAATTGAATATTTGATGGAATTGGCATGCATGATTTATCCTATTTTAACTCATAACACCCTTGAATACTACATAACCATATCATGACATTCCTGTAATAAATCAATACCTATAATATTATAATTCATCCAAGATCGTGAGAGAAATTTAATCTTGATTTGGCTAGTAGCATAACATGCATACATTGCATTTTCATAAATAATCATAATATTATCAATATCTATGAAATTATGTAATCGTACTATTTATTTCTTAATAGTGCTTTCTGATTTCTAATTGGCGGCTTGCTATCTATATGAGTTAATTGACCTTACTAATTTCTTAAGGAAAAAAATGTTATATTTATTTAATAATTAAATACTTTAATGTATACAGAATTTTTCTTATTGATCATGCGGCATAAATAGATTTTTCTCCAATTCTATTATCTGGCCTTAAACGTGAAGTTCTAGGTTTGATCCCGTGAAATTACATAAGGTTAAACTTCTGTTATAAATAATACATAATAATAAAAAGAAAACTCTTCACATATTCATTAAATAATTAACTAAGGGACCCGATTTAAAAGTGGACAGTATAGGCCGAGAAGGCCTTGGTTAAACCCTAAGTGCCTGGGCTAGAGGCCCTGACTGATTTACTGGGTTTAAAGCAAGGCCAGCCTTTATTGGGATGGCATGCTTATGGCCTAATGGGCCTATGGCCCCATGGCCCACTTTAATTATATGAAAGGTTGGCCTTGTATGAATATGTAACACACGGCTGATGGGAATGGAGGCTTGCAGGGAGAGGTTGTCGCGTGACTTACCGAGAGAAGGGCAGAAGTGCGACGGCGGCTCGGGGCTGTGGGTGTCCGGCGGCATCAGTTGATCTCTCTGGTCAGTGGTGTAGTGAAAAGAAAGAAGAAAGAATTAGAGTTAGAGAGGAATGGGTTGCTGCTGAACTCTAATTCTTACCAGAGAGGAATGAGTTAGAGTTAGGGGAGGCGGGAGAGCAGGTACGACGGCAGTGGCTTACTAGAGGGGTTGGTGGCGACGGGGGTTGGTCGCGGCATTTTCTGGCACCGTCGGTGGTGCTCCTACGTCCAGGGGTGGTCGGCGGCGCCGGGGTAGTGGATTAGGCCGTATGGTTGTGAGTTTTTTTTTTTTTCCTTCTCTAGATTCAACTTTTTTTTTCTTCTCTAGATTCAACCGAGTAATTTTTCTAAGGTTTTGATGAGTTTATAAAGACGAGGGGAGGAGGGTTTCACGCTCCGATTTTCGGGTAAGGTTTGAATTCAAAATGTAAAATTTTTTATTTATAGATACAGCCGAATCCTTCAAGTTGA
Organism: Platycarya strobilacea; assembly: GCA_036898215.1. Taxonomy (NCBI): domain Eukaryota; kingdom Viridiplantae; phylum Streptophyta; class Magnoliopsida; order Fagales; family Juglandaceae; genus Platycarya; species Platycarya strobilacea. Next base: position 16,242,311 of record CM072547.1, read on the forward strand.
AACTAGGCGAAGATGTAGAAGGAGTCTACTGTTTATGATTATCATTCGGAATTTTAATAACAACCATAGTTATCTAATAAAACCAACCAATTACTTAACGAAATAAACAAAGAAAGAAAAACACTTCTACCCTAATTCCTATTTGGGTTCGCATGTTACAGTTTTCCTTTGTTATTTTCGTTCTCGGTCTCGAGAAGCTCATCGCATTGTTGGAATATCCGATATAATCGGCGTCTCGTGTAGCTATGAAAGTAGCATTCATGATAAGATATACCTTTTATCGAAACAACCTGCTGATTAAGTTGTTATATAGTCAACTTGGATTTGATCAGCTATTGATACTGAACATGATTGCCATGAATGAACGTGTATACGTGAGATTGATATATATATATATATAATTTAAAACTTGAAATTGTATTAATTTATGCTTTTGGAATGGTTCAGGGTGGTATGCATTTGTGTTGAATTTCATTTTGTGGATACTCGGGCTTGTCATGGCATCTAGACGTCTATACGGATCTTGAGCACATAGCTTTCATCTTTTATTTGAAATGTCTACATGTTCAAATGCACAATCAACTGATGCTGGGCATGTTGGTTGTCGTAATGCTTGCCCTGATTCTGAAAGCCATAAAAGTTCTTTGAAAATTGAGGAGGATGAAGATGAAGATGTAGATTTCAATCCCTTTCTAAAGGAAACCCCTTCACCGGAAGCTTCTTCGAGCTTGAGCTCTGAAATTGATGGTATGAATGGGAATGCTTTTGACACTGGTGGAAAGATCATTGATAATGGTGAAGGAAGTAATCCATCAAAGCCAACTAGTGAGGTGCAAAATTATGTCATTGGAGCTTTTGAGCACGGTGAAGAGGAAACATTGATGCTAGCTACAGTTTCTCCTGGAGGAGAGTGTGAGAGGGAATTGCAAAATTCTGTTGCCCGAAATCCCAAGAAACGAAAATCTGCCTTAAGCTCTCCATTAAAAACTGGTACCGTCCAAACAAAGGAAAATGGCACTGGAGCTGATTCTAATGATGTTATGATTGGAGACTTAAGTGATACACAATATTCCCAAAAGCCCATATCAGATTTAGAGAATGGGGATGCTATCTGCACACGCACTAGGGCCCGTTATTCCCTTGCAAGTTTCTCGCTTGATGAACTCGAGACTTTTCTTCAAGAAACTGATGATGATGATGACCTTCAAAATGTTGATGATGAACTAGAGTACAGGAAGTTTCTAGCTGCTGTTTTACATGGTGGAGATGGCGATGGCCAGTCAAATCAAGAGAATGAAAATGTTGATGAGGAAGATGAAGATAATGATGCCGATTTTGAGATAGAGCTTGAAGAGCTGCTGGAGAGTGATGTAGATGAATGTAACAGGGAAAATACCCAAAAGGAGTGCAATGGAACTGGACGACGGCCGGAAACTAGGCAGAATAGGCGCCAAAAAGACTCTGCCCAATATCAAAAGAAGCTTTCAGGACAGGCAAAGAGGCCATTACGTCCCCTCTTACCAGTTTTGCCAAATGGACCCATTGCACCCTTTCCTATTACTGATGGGAAAACCTCAATGCCTGATTCTTGTACAGCGGAAGATGGTTTTATTAGAGGATTTACTCCCCATCAAGTTGGCCAGTTACATTGTTTGATACATGAGCATGTACAACTTCTCGTTCAAGTATTTTCTCTGTGTGTTCTTGACTCTTCTCGGCAACACATTGCCTCCCAGGTTCGTGGACTGCTTTTTGAGATACTTCAAAAACGGAATGAAGTATTAGCATGGAAAAATGTCCCATATCCTAGCATTTGCTTTTACCCTCCATATGTTTGCTCATCAGTGCCAGATGAACTTCCTAAAATTGCCCCTGCACAATACACCTTAGAATCATGTGCTACATTTAATGATCAAAGAGCTTGCTCTAACCAGATGGCGGCTTCTCAAAACATGTCTCCTCCTAATGGGAGATGTGAATATGTTTCTAATGGGCATGTGGGTTCTTTCCAAAACAATGAGGGCTTTTCCTGGGTGCCTTATATAAGTGGTCTTGTACTGTCCATCTTGGACGTAGCTCCACTCAATTTAGTTGGAAGGTATATGGATGATGTTTATACTGGTATGTCATTTAGAATGTTTGAAGTGTTTTTCAGGTTTTTGAAATAATATGCTTGTTCAAAAGTTCAACCTCTGTGGTATGCTTTGTCATTTGTTTGAAATTCTTTTCTCAGCTGTTCAGGACCATCGACAGCGTCAGGTGAAGTCTGGTAGTGATGCTCCCTTTGTAAGAGAACCGCTGTTTCCCTTTCCTTGTTTCCCATCATGTCCTGAAGCTAGTTGTGAAGTTTTAAGGGGGTCCATTACCTCAGCTGTTAAAACGGTGCCAATTTCACCCAGTCAACAGCCACCTAAAAAAACATTGGCTGCTGCACTTGTTGAAAGTACCAAGAGGCAATCTGTTGCTTTAGTTCCAAAAGAAATTTCAAAGTTAGCTCAAAGATTTTTCCCTTTCTTCAATCCATCATTATTTCCACATAAAGCACCCCCTGCTGCTGTCGTAAATCGGGTGCTTTTCACCGATGCAGAGGATGAGTAAGTTGCAATTTTACTGAATTCATGGATTTACTTATCTTGATTATGCATTTGTGCCAGTTTTAGAAATGCTTCACATCAAGGTGCATTACTTTTCATGGTTCTAATTCTGTCATGGTTTAAGAAGAAACTTAAGCTGATGTATTTGACTTTCTGTATTCATGGTAATAAGAAATGAAACCTTTTTTTTTTTCTTTTTTAAAGAAAACCATGGAATTGAGAGGATTTTAAGATTCTTATCTTAGTATATAATATATTGAAGAAAGTCTTAGGATTGCTTATGAATAGGAATCTTTCCTATTATTCATGATTTTTGCATAATTTCTAATGCCATTTTCACTAATTAGGATAATTATGTTGATTTATGCAGTGGGAGATAAAAGCATTTCAAGGTGATTTTTTGGAAGAATGAGTTTAATTGATTTGTATCTACAACTAATTTTTATGCAAATCTAATCTTAATATGAGATTAAACCCAAAATTAGTTCCAATGGCTTGCCACAAATTAAATCACTTATGGTTCTTTTAATTGAACATTTTACTCCCTGTAGTTGTATTGTTATTAATATTGCAAATCCTAGGGTTGGCTAAAGTGGTAAGGACCTTGGTCTGAGTGGTTTACTCCCTCCATGCTTAAGGTTAAAATCCTCTTGAGTGCAAACAATTTATAGGGTCCATTGGACTGGGAGAATTTTTCCCTGAATTACCCAATGTGCACTTGTGGGAAATCCTTTACCAAGTGCCCCCGTGCACTCTCAAGATTAGTCGGAACTTTTTTCTCAGACACCCTTGAGAAAAACAAAAACAAAAACAAAAACAAAAACAAAAAACAAAACAAAATGGAAAAGGCACAATTCATGTAAAATTTACCTATCTATAAATAGAAAAAAAATATGAAAAACATGTAAATTAAGCCTATTGAAGCCTATATAAAGTAACCAGGAACCAAAAAATAAAATAATAATAAATTTTATTCCAAAACAAGCAAAGTTATTGCCATCCACCCGGCCAGCCTATGGTGGCCTGGATCAAACCACCGTGGGTTAGCCCCGCAAGGGCCACCTGCCCCTTTTTTAAATTTGTTTTGGTTATTTTTTAATTTAGCAATTCAGAACATTTTAAATAACTATTATTTTTTAAAATGTGCCATGGTGCATGCACATGGCTTCCAAAAGGTACATTCTAAGATTTTGAGCCATGGTGCATGCCTGATGTTATTCCATGCATGCATGTTTTAACAGTCTAACAGCAAAGCATGTGGAAAATTTGGTGTTTAACCATTTAATTTATAAGACTGCAGGTTTGATTAGAGGAGGAAAATATTTATTTATGAGGATACTTCTTTCATCAAAAAGCTGTAGGTCCCTTAAAGTTATTTCACTTATAAAAGTATGGGAATACATGACACTTTTTTTGGTCATTGTAGTTCCCTAGAGATCCTTTTATTTTTATTTTTTTGATTGGTAATCAAGGTATTGTATTCATAAAGAGTAGGCAAAGTCCAAGTACATAGGGAGTATACATGAGAAATACCTAATTATAGTTTACAACATAGGGAGTAAAAAGTCACGAACAATTAGTCCGTTACAAACAATGGCCACCACTGATGAGAACAATGTTTTAAAGAAAAAACTTTCAACTCTTCCATTGTCTTCTTGTGGTTTTCGAAACTTCTATAATTTCGTTCCTGCCATATAGACCAACACATACAGATAGAGTCCATTTTCCAAATTGCTGCGACTTGTGAATTACCTTGGAGACCTCTCCAGCTAGCTAAAATAATCCACCAATTTAAGAGGCATGACCTATGATAATCAAAGTCCTATAAAAAAAATAATCCCACATGTTCCTCGCCACCTCGCACTGTAGAAACAGATGCCTAGAGATTCTATTTATTACCGATGATGGTGTTAACTATTTGCCATTTATGTTGCTTGTTTGTTTCCTTCAATTATTTCAACAGGCCTGGTTATGATCTAAAACCATAATAAACTTATAAGAGTTGTTTGTGAAGTTTCTTGTGTTTTATATTGGGATTTAATGCAGGCTGTTAGCTCTGGGATTGATGGAATATAATACAGATTGGAAGGCAATTCAACAACGTTTTCTTCCTTGCAAGTCGAAGAATCAGGTATTTCTAGACATGTAAAGAAAAAATATTTTCTGGTAATCATTGTCCAGATAAGCTCTAAGATTGGTTATCATTTGTGCTATCATTCCTCCTACTGTCTCTGCTAAGGAGGGAAGGAACAATTTGTTTTGGAAAAGGAAATGCCAATAAAGTCTTCACCTTTTATTTTCTTAGCTCCAAGCTACTGTGGCAGAGAAACTTTTTTCTTTTAATTAAAAGATGAACGAAACTAGATTACTGCATAAAACTGCATGGAATTATTTTGTACTTGATGGCTGTGGCGACTACTATTATGCTTCTATATGAGGAGACCTGCTTGGGGCCTAGACCAAAAGGGAAGTTAGAAATGATGATTGCTGGAGATAAGAGAAAAATACATGTCAAAATCCTATTATATCATACATCATGTATGTAGGGCTATTGTTAAAATTATAAAAGATATTGAGGTTAATTTAGTGAGTATAGCGGGCCTTGGGGCACCCTTAATTTGCTCCTTGCCTGTACCTACTTTTTATTAACCAAGGAATCCTGGCCCATTCCCCTTTCTGGTTCTCCATGTTGGACCAATTAGATGTGGCACAGGTTATTCTTTTAAAACATCTGATCCCTAGCTGTTTGGTTTACTACTGTCAGTAGTTGTCTTACCCATGGGTGCAAGTATATGTGATTTATTCTACCTCTCCGTCACTATCTTTCTCTCTCTACGAGAGAATAAATTATTTTGTTGTTCTATTTTTAAGGGTTTCCTTTTAAAAGTGATAATCGGTATATATGGTAAAAAAAAAAAAATTTATTTTTTTGGGCCCATAGGTCCATTGTTGAAATATTGTTGAAATTGGCTTTTTTTTTTCTTTTTCTTTTTTTTTTAAGAGAAAATTGGTTTTAAACCTTCATGATTATGATGAATAGAGGAGTTGCCCTTTTGCGAGTTCTTGCGATTTGTGAATGTGGATGTCATGTTGACATAAGACCTATTGTAGTTCATCATTCATCACTGTAAGTTTCAGCATTAAGCATTAGTGTGTTTTTGAATTTGCATATGCTACTTTCATTGCAGATATTTGTTAGGCAAAAAAATCGCTGCTCATCTAAAGCACCGGAAAATCCCATAAAGGTATGTCCACAATCTTGAGCATAATGAAGATAAATTATATTGATTACCTAGCTACTTATTTTTATTTTTAAGTGGGTTTTTTCCCAGATAATGCATACAAACTTAAGTTGTGGTTACCTCTCTCTCTCTCTTTCTCCCGGTTGTGATCTCTTCATCTTTTTAATTAACTTGATTGGATATGAGCTCGACTCTTCAATTGAGCATTCATCACATTGAATGGTTGAAAGAAATTTATGGTATTAGGATGTCCAAAATTTGTAACCCATGATATTTTAAAGATAATGTTTCATTTCAGCAGGTGATCTTTAGTCTTGTTGTTTAACACGAAGTGAATAGTGGTGAAAGCTGATAGGTCTACAACACAAGTCTTTTGGTCATGGTCTCATTTTTCATTTGATAAAAATATGATGTAGTTGTTTACTACTACATGCAGGCAGTTCGAAGAATGAAAACCTCTCCATTGACTGTGGAAGAGATGGCATGTATTCAGGAGGTAAATTTGATTAAGAGGTTTTTGGATTATTTGTATATCTCTTAGGACGATTTTCATTTGATTGATAGTGTATGATTTACTGTAAAATCCAAATTGCACACAGGGACTTAAGCTCTATAAACTGGATTGGATGTCTGTGTGGAGATTTGTTGTTCCACATAGAGATCCATCTTTATTACCTCGGCAGTGGCGCATTGCCCTTGGAACTCAGAAGTCATATAAACAGGATGCAGCAAAAAAGGAGAAGAGACGATTATATGAAGCTAGAAGAAGAAAGTGCAAAATTGCAGATCTGACAAGTTGGCAAACTGTGTCTGAAAAGGAGGTTTGTTATCCTCTGAAGACAGGAAACGAGCATTAACATTTAATCCTTCAAATCTTCCCATTCATTTTATACAATATTCTAATGAGTTGCTGATGGTCGGACAATACTGTGTAATAGAATGGAATTTGTGGTTGAGCTGTAAACTAGCCAGCTAATTCACATAGCACAATCTTGGTTCATCACTTATTATGCTTGCTCTCAAGTTTGATGCTAATGTGGAATAGAAATGGGCGTAGGGCTTTAAATTATGGAATTTAAAATTTATAATTGTAAATTACATACCAATACAATGCCTGCTTATAACCTTTTCTGACTTTCCCGATAACATTTACATGTTCATCTTATCAAAAGACATCTACATGTTCATAGTAGTAACACAATTATTGTGTTATATATTCTTCTTTTGCTGAACCTGCCTTGGCATTACTCTGTTTCATCTAGGTTTGGGCTGAGGCTTGGTTCATAAACCTTACTATAAAGCTTTGCTTCATCTTTTTAATTGACAATTGAGGTTTTTCTTCCCCCCCCCCCCCCCCCCCATGTCTTATCAAAAGACATCTACCTGTTCATAGTAGTAACACAATTATTGTGTTATATATTCTTCTTTTGCTGAACCTGCCTTGGCATTACTCTGTTTCATCAAGGTGGAAAATTTTGGCGTTACTATAAAGCTTTGCTTCATCTTTTTAATTGGTAAATGAGGTTTTTCTGCCCCACCCCCCGCGCACATAAATGATGATTTAACTTTCCACTATTGTTGTATATGGTGCAGGACAATCAGGCTGAAAATACTGGTGGGGAGAATAACAGTGGAGATGATAGCATTGATAATGCAGGTGAAACTCATGTACACCAGGCATCTTCAGCAGATTGGAGGCCTGGTACCTTCAGTCTCAATTCTTCTGTTCATCCTTGCTCAAATCTAAAAGAAAAAATCCTTCCTAAAGATAGATTGCCTCAAGAAGGGACTACAATCAGTAAACAGGTAAACTATAATGGGTCTAGAGAGGCTCAACCCCAGACTGGTATCATGCACAAGTTTTCTTCTTTGTCACAGCATACACAGAGACCCTATAGTTCGTGTCAGGTAAATAGCACTAGAAATTGTGCATCTAATACCATGGAACCAAATCATCCGGCTTCTTTTATGACGTCAAATAGTGGCAAATCCCCATTCTGTTTACGGCCTTATCGGGCTCGTAGAAATAGTAGTGCTACTAATTCCCGCATAGTGAAATTAGCACCTGACTTGCCACCTGTGAATCTTCCACGTTCTGTTCGTATAGTCTCTCAGTCAGACTTCAAAGGTTGTCAGTTTGGAGCATCTACTAAGGTTTCTGCTGCTGGAGTTGGTATTGGTAATTCTGGAATAGAAGATGTAGTTTCTCATAATCCTCGTGCTGTGAAATTGGGAACTCCCCATTTAGTAAATTCTCGACGGAATGAAAGCAATCCACTGCAAGACAATGTTTTACACTCGCATCCAGAAGAATCTGAAGTTGTTAAGGATAAATGTCTTCTGGATGAAAGACGCTCTGATTCTGATCTTCAGATGCATCCTTTACCCTTCCAGACCCCTGAAGATGGGCATTTGCTACATTATCCATCGAACTGCGGCACTAGTACTTCTACTTCTTTCAGTTTCTTTTCAGGAAATCGGCCCCAGTTGAATATAAATCACGTGCATAATCCTCAGCCTGAAAACTATGTTCAACATTTTAATAAATCGTTGAAGTCAAAGGATTTTACTTCAGTAACTTCTAGCATTGACTTCCAACAACTGCTACAAAGAACTGATGATGCCTGTCCCGATTCTGCAGCTGCCTGCTCAACTGCACGCCTATCTACTAGTTTGGATGGAAAATCTGGACCATCTGGTCAGCTTCAAAGTCCTTTTGATAGTCTCCGGACCAAGTCACTAGCAAGTCATGGTCTAGCTTCTGGTCCTAATCCTGTAAGCCCTACTGAGAAAGCTAATGAGCTCGACTTGGAGATCCACCTGAGTTATACATCCAGAAAGGGGGAGGGCGTGGAAAGCAGTGATGTAACAGCACATAATTCAGCAATGTCAGTAATTGCAGCAGCCACAACAACTCAAAACATCAGTTATCCTCCTTGTTCCACAGTCAGTACCAACCTTATATCAGGTGGCCATGGATTGACAATACCAAGTAATAACATCAGCAGATACAACGTGGATGATATTGGTGACCAGTCTCATCCGGAGATTGTGATGGAACAAGAAGAGTTGAGTGACTCTGATGAAGAAAATGAAGAACATGTAGAGTTTGAGTGTGAGGAAATGGCTGATTCTGAAGGAGATGACGGATCAGGATGTGAACAAATTGTTGAGATGCAAAATAAGGTGACTACTTTTTCTTTTGATTAATGAGAAGCATTGACTTTTTGTATTGAAAAATACTTTAGCCACAAATGTATAGAAAAGTAATCTCACAAATTGATATAGCTTTATGTGGGTCATCAGATTGTAAAGTTGTTTTTATAGTAAAGTAGATCTAACAGATCACATGAAACCACATCAATTTGTAGAGTTGCTTTTGTGTAATCTCTTTGTGGCTATAGCAGTCTTCTTTTGTATTATGGCTCCTAATTCTATTTATTGCAGCTAGAACTTTATTATTATTGTTTTGTATATAGTTATGTTACAGAATGGACTCTGACCTTTTATATCTTGAATGCTTCAAACTTATGTTACCCACCAGAACGCAACCTCAAAAGAAGAAATATACTAGAATAGGACTTTGCACTCGCAATTTTTCTCAAGACGTGGGTTGCACACAAAATATCTATTAAATGAGCCATTCTTATTAAATATTTGGTGTTTTCTGTTGCATACTTTTTCCGCCGTTCTGCTCTAAGTTCATTTTTTATTTTAGAATTGGCATTGTTGATTGTAGGTAGGCTATGATCTTTTTTCAATGTAGTTATTATTTTTCAATATTTAGCATGGTTTTATCCTGGATTGTGCATCACTTTGATAATGAGCTTTTGATATTATTTCCTTGTTAGGTGTTTTCTCTTGTATACTTGTGCACTTCAGCTATGCCATTTGAGTTTCCTTATAAATTCTTTGATTTCTTATATAAAGATCCCATTTGTGGTTAGGAAAGATTAAAATCTAATACCTATCGCTATCCCTGCCACTCTTGACCACTTGACCTAATCCCAAAGGCTGGTTTCTTGAAAATTAATAATCAGCACAATCTTATGCTTCTGCATTTGTTTGGCCAATCACACCTTACTAAATGGACCTTGTGTTTTAGGGTCCATTTAGTAACACAATTGTTCTCCAAGTGTTCTTAGATATTCTCAGATATTTTCTTCCCAAATCACTCCAACACAAGACACTTTTCAATTTCAGATTTTCAACTTTTTCATCATCTAATCATATCTAATCATTACAACTTTTTCAAACTTTCAAACAAAACACAAAAAAATCCCTACTTTTTCAAATTTCAAGACAAAAATAATATTGACAAATTATAGTCAAACAATTTTTTAACTTTATAATATCTTTATTCTACTTTCTCTCTCTTTTATAAAAAAAAAGGAACTCTCTCTCTCTCTCTCTCTCTCTCTTTTAAATCCAATAAAACATCTTAATTTAAACTATTTCATTACTATTCACAGATATATTGAGATATTCTGAGTATCTAAACAGACCCTTAATCCTGCAAACATGTCCTCATATTTGGAAATTTTATATTTTCTACCCTGGCCCAAAACATAGGATAGGAAAATGATGTGCAGGCCTAGATTGTGCAAGCCTATAAGTCCTTTAAAAAAAGTGGGACCCACCTGAGAAAATATACTTTTTTATGGTGGGTCTCACTTTTTCCCCCCAAATGGACTGCACGAGTCTTGCACGACACTTGAATCTAGCATTTTTTTATTGACACTGGATGTCTGGGAACAGTGTCCGAATAATCCTAGGAGTGTATAGGCTCTCGACAAGGAGTTTTTCGCAAGTCAACCTTGGATAATTCAAGGAAAAAACCCTCCACTCTAGTGACCCCTAGAGATTGTTTATACATAAGAAAATTTGAACCTTAGATGTGGAGGGAGCATTCCCCCAAGCCCAAGGCCTTCACATCTCGAGCATGTGTGTTTTTATGTATAATCATGGATTTCCTCGACGAATTTGGATAAGAATTGGTTTATGACACAATGAGGTTGTTTTGCTCTCTTATTATTTTCTGTTTCATCTTTACCTATCAAAAAAAAAAATTCTGTCTCATCTTCTTCTCACTTATAAAAAAAAATATTTTCCGTCTCATCGTCTCTTGTTTTTGCCCATCCGTAGACATTCCTTTTTTCTCTCTTTGGGAGGGAGGACAATTATTATTTTGCATTAAGATTTATATTCCTTTTAGATTTTGTTCACAAGTTTCTGTTTTGTCTCTGCTTGATAGGATGGCAAGAATTTGACAGTGGAAAATCAAGTGACAGTTGCTTCTGGTGGTGATAAACAATGTGAACCAATTACCTATTGTCATCCTCAAGGTGATGTTTGCATCCTTGTAAAGGACATCACTCCTTCCCTAGAGTTGGGTTTATCTAATCAAGGAAAGGATGATACTAGTAATTCTTCATGGTTGAGTTTAGATTCATGTGCACCAGATCGTCTTTTGAACTCAAATACTAAGCATGAAGAGAGAGGTATAGGTGAAGGTCCTGCAACAGAAAATTTGTCTTCATGTCGTCCTATCAGGTCTTGCAATAAGAAAAAACCAAGTTCAAAAGTTACTGTGCAGAACCATGCTATGGATATGGCACGGCAGCTAAGCCTTGGTCCTCTTGCCATTTCCACTTTGAAAAAACCAAGGAAGCGTGCATACAGAACTAATACAAGTTCGAATGTAAGACTGCCTTTTGGAAGCTCCAGCAGTGATGGTAAAGATAGGCTTGATTGATTGATTGCTGCTCTGTCTATGCTTATGAGTTCCGGTAGGGCTTACTACTTCCTCCCATGTCAGCAACCCAATTAGAAAGCAATAGGGGTCACAGTGGAAGTAAAGAGGTCAAATTAGGCTTGTTTGGTGAATATTTTTTGTGAAAGCATGAGGAAACAGTGGGATTGATTTGGTGGAGTGTGCCACTGTGGGGTGGAAGGCTCTGGTTATGCATTATAGCTTAGGGGGTTGATAGAATTTCTCTCTGTTTATGCTTGTTTCGGGAGTAGGGTCGTGTACAGACATTTTGCTTGTATATTCTCTCCATTGATCTCTCAGTTTTGGGCTAAAATGCTCTCATTTCAAGGGGCTGGTTTTGCTGACAATGAAGTTTTATTAGATATCAGAAAACTGTTTATAATGATGAAGGGAGAAAAGGGACAGTTCTACTAATAGGTTGGTTTGATGTGCGGTGCCATCGTTAAAAGTATTAGGCATTCCCCTTTTGCCTTGTGTTTTAGAGCTTCACTTGTTTGTACTCCTTCCTTTTCGCTCCAATTTTCAGTCACTGAAGCTGGACTGTAAGCGGGAATTATTCCTCCAAATAAATCTGTATCCAACTGTCCCTGTAGATGATGATGGTAACTTCAAGTGGGTGTTCATGGAATCAGAGGAACGACACTTCATTTGGTAATATTCCGGGAGAAATTAGCTTTATTTGGATACTCAATGAGATAAGATGGTAAATCTATCAATACTATTGAGATGGTTTGTAAATAGAAATAAAATAGTTTGAAATAAATTTTTTAATTAGTTTTTAAAAAAGGAGAGAACAAGTTGAAAAAATATTATAAATTAAAATATTATTATAATATAATTTTCTTTTAGCATTATTTTTATTTTACAATTTTTTTTTTTAAAAAAAAAATTGTTTTTAGCATTTTAATATAATTTTGATAATGTTTTAATGATTAGATGAAAAAGTATGAAAGAGAAATTAAAAAGTATTCCGTGTTTGAATATTATTTCGATTTGAGATGAGAGAAGATAAAGACTGAATATCCAATTGGCTCTAAGGATCCAACAAGGGCTGAAACGATTATCCACTCTTGGACCCTATAAGATCTAAAATAATTAATAGACATGATCTTGAATGGTTAGTTTTGAATACGGGGTAAATAGTTATCAGAACAACGAATACGAGTAAGGAATTGTGTGACCCGGTATTTCAATATATATATATATATATATATATATATATTTTAAAAGTTGGAGTAATGTTACTGTATAAAAATTATGCAGGTAGAATTTACTATTAAAAATTTATTATTTTTTCACATAAATCTTTTATTTATTTATTTATTTTAATTAATTACATAACGGTTTCTATATAAAAAAATAATAATAATAATAATTACATAACGCTTGCAAAATCACGATTGTAACCATATCATTAATAGAAGTCCTCATCTGTTAATTTCCAAAGGTTTTTTACGCAGGAAAAGTAAATCCAATCCATTTTCTTGGCTTCCAACCACAAGAGAGAAGATTTGGACCGAATAGCTCATAGGCCTAGGGGTTCAGGGCCGAACTTTTGACTTTCACGACTATCTTCTTCTTCTTCTTCTTTTGTTTTTTTTTTTTTTAACACTTTCACGACTATCTTATTACTAGTAGCTTGTTTTTCGTTATTTTCGGCGACACATTCTCAAACAATTCAGAACGCTGTTTGTGGTTCTAGCCAACACTACACACCTGCTTATCTGGATTTTATATATGGGTAATGCTACCATACTTATTCTATTTGATATTTTTATTTAATAATTTTTGTATTTTAATATTTTAAATTTTTTTTACTTAATAATTAAGGAGATAATTATTAGTGTATTAATATTTTTTCATATTTTTTTAAAATATTTAAATATATTGAAAAAATATGAAAAGAAAAATAACAAAAAAAATTATTTTTTTTTATATTTTTTTATTATTTTAAAATATTCTTAAAAAAATCAATACACTAATAATCACTTCTTTAATTATTAAATAAAATTAAAAAATAAAAATAAAATAAAATATAATAAATGTCAAATAAATGTATTAAATGAAGTGAACATACTAACATTTTCCTTTATATATATATATATTTTGTGTTTTTTAATCTAGGGTAAAACGCCTTCGTTTTACTTTGGAAAGTGCCGATCCCATCCCTACAAATCCGTTTTGAGAAATTCTTGTTGCAGTCCGGGACGGTAAGTCAGCAAGTGCACGCCCAGCGTCGCAAAAACGAACCGTTTCATTTAGGTTCAACTACGTCGTTTCAGTATGAAGAGCTGAAACCCTTTCTAACCCTTCCCCTTCCTCGTGAGACTGCTCCACTTTCCTCCCGAGACTGAACTCTCCCCTTCCACTTCCTCCTGAGCTTGGTGGTCCGTCCCCAATATGGAGCCCTAATTTCGCCCCCTCGTGCGTCGTCCCTTCCTTGCGATAATTCGCGTTCAACAAGCAGCGCCTCGCCCCTCGTCGCTCGGTCTCCGCCGCTCGGTTCCCGCTGTCTACCGTCTGAGTTCCCCCCCCACCCCCCCCCACCCCCACCCACATAATAGAGAGCCTTCCTTTCTCCTATTGTCTTTTATAATCTCTCCTTCCAAGTAAAGAAGCGCTCCAGAGGTAGCTCTTCCGTCCATTTCTCGCTTTCATATGGGTTCAGTTAATTTTTTCCTCACAAAGTTTGAGTTGTTGGTTTTTTTCTTTACGCTATATAAGTCGTTATGTTCAAAACCATTTCTTCTCTGTTTCCTGTAATTCCAAATAAAAAATGATATTGAATTGGGAGCTACACTTATTGGGGTCTTCTCAACTTTTACTATATTGCTGAAAAAAAGGTCTTTCGTTACCTGGGTTTTAACTTCTTTGCACTCTATGCTTTAGTAGATTTTTAAGCTACTCGGGTTTGGTTTTTCTTTACCTTGACAGTTACTGCAGGTAGTAGGCCATTTGATGAACCGGGTTTTAAGCACTCTATGTTTTTGAGCTTATGTTTAACGAAAGGAAGTACTTTCATACGCCGAGGTGTCCACGTAGGTAAGCAGTTCTCAAACCCAAGTACTGAGGATATTGTCTTTAGCGCAATTTGCGTTAATTTAAAGCAGAGGAGATGGAGGATCTTGGAGCAAATGTGGCGGAGTCTCGACAATTCTCTAGTGTGTCGTGTCATTCTCGAGTTTCGGAACTCGCCGCAGTTAGCTTTAGAGTTTTACAATTGGGTTGGAGAGAAGAAGAAATTCTCACACTCATTGGAATCTTCTTGTACTGTAATTCATTTGTTGGTGAACTCAAGGAGATTCGATGATGCCTTGGCTCTTATGGGGAACTTGATGTGTGTAGCTGGCGTGCCTCCCCTGAAGGCTTTGGAAGGGTTGGCTAATAGTTATAAAGGATGTGATTCAAGTCCAGCAGTGTTTGATGCATTGATCAGGGCTTGTACTCAGATTGGGGACACTGATGGTGCTTATGAAGTGATCAAGAAGTTGAGGACCGAGAGTTATTCAGTTACGATTCATGCTTGGAATAACTTTTTGGGTCACCTATTGAATTTGAATGAGATCCATAGGTTTTGGGAGGTGTACAGGGAAATGATTTCGTATGGGTATAGTGAAAATGTGAATACTTTCAATTTGGTTGTTTATGCTCTTTGTAAGGAATGCAGATTACTAGATGCAGTCTCAATATTTTACCGGATGTTGAAGAATGGAATTTGGCCTAATGTTGTTACTTTTAACATGATCATAGATGGAGCTTGCAAGATGGGTGACTTGGCTCTTTGCTTCAAGCTTCTGAGGAAGATGGAAATGATGTCAGGGGGGTTTGTCCAACCCAATTCAGTTACCTATAATTGTGTCATTAATGGGTTGTGCAAGATAGGGAGTGTAGGATCTGCAGAGGAAGTGCATAATGAAATGACTAAGATGGGTATTGAGTCCAATGGAAGGACCTATGCGACTCTGATAGATGGGTATGCAAGAGGAGGGAGGTTGGAGGAGGCTTTTAAATTGTGTAATGAAATGGTGGAAAGGGGCTTAATTCCTGATGCTGTTGTTTACAATACGGTTATCCATTGGCTGTACAAGGAGAGAGATATTGAAGGAGCTTTTTTGCTATTGTCTGACATGATTGATAAGCATATATGCCCTGATCAATTCACCTTCTCAATCCTCATAAAGGGCCTTTGCATAAATGGATATATGACAGAAGCTCTTAAACTAAATAAGCAGATTATGGAAAGGAACCTCATTACAGATGCTTTTCCTCACAATATCCTCATTGATTATATGTGCAGAAACAAAAACTTAGCAGGGGCTAAGCAACTGCTGGCCAGTATGTTTGTTCATGGCTTAATCCCTGACCTCGTTACATATGGTAGTTTGATTGATGTGTTCTGCAAGGAAGGAAATGTAGAGCTTGCAGTTCAGGTCTATGACAAAATGATAAAGGTGGAAGAAAGTCCCAACTTGGTTATATATAATGTTCTTCTAAATGGTTTATGCAGAGAAGCGTCAATAGATGTTGCTAAACTTTTGGTAGGTGTTTTAAGTAGGAAGGGTTTACTCGATGCCATAACCTATAATACTTTGATAAATGGTTATTTCCTCATTGGGAAGGCTGATGAGGCATTTGCGACGGTATCAGAAATGAGAAAGGTGGGAATTTTAGAGAACAGGGTCACTTACAACATATTAATCAACTTCTTTTGCAAGTTTGGGTGTTTTCGAGAAGCAAAAGACCTTTTGAAGATGATGGTTCTTCGTGGCATTATTCCTGATTTCATAACATATACAATTCTTGTTACCCATTTCAGTAAGAATTGTAGTCCGGAGGAAGTAATTGAATTGCATGATGAGATGGTGCTTAATGGAGTAATCCCTGATAGACAAACATATAAAACGATTGTTAGCCCACTTCTTCATGAGGACAATGCAAAGACTGCAGTTTAGCATGGCATGGTGAGCTTCAAAAGCTTGAAAGTTTAGTATGGCCATTTTAAGCCTATGTAGATTACTTGTGTCGACCAACCCTGTATTCATCCAACTTTTGTTTGTGCTTTGGGACCTCTAGACTCTTTAATTAAGAATTTGTTGATCTACCAATGCAACATGTTGGTAAATGGTAATGACACTATTCCCGCTACAATCGTGTTTCAACAGCATGTTACTCGGCTTTATGATGGGGTCTTGTAAACTCTTTTAACAGATGCCATTGTAGGATCACAGATGGGGCTCATTTATGCTCCACACAGAATTTGTGGAATTTCTTTTCTACATGTTCTAGTTTCATTTAGGAAATTTTGTTCACCTCCGGATCCTACCACTTAGATACACAAACAAGTTTCCTTTACAATAAACACTCAAGGTATATGATTTGAAGAAGGGTTTGGTTTGCATCTAGTAAAAGAAAAAAGAACACTACGTGTTCAAAGATGAACGAATGTCTTTGAACGAATGAGATCTGTTTATTTATTCATTTCAATCAATCAAACTGGGAAAAAAAAATATAATATAGTAATACATCTAATGATTTTTGTCCCCGGAGCTGCGCGAAACTCATTGGTTTTTTTTTTTTTTGGATAAGTAAGATAAAAATTATTAAGGAGAATGAAATAAGCATAGTTCAAGTATACGTGAAGTATGCAAGAGAGCCTCTAACTATATTTTAGGAAATGAAAATTAAAAACAAAAACTCATGAATATTGTTCCCATTTAATATAATAGCTGAAAACCATAACAATAGAGTGAATAAAAAAGAATCTAACAACATTCGTTCATTTTTACCAAATTATGCTACATAATGCATGACTATACCAATTCTTAAACTGCTGCCATTTGAGGACAGTCATGTATTTTCTTCCAACACCTTCAACAAATCCACTACTCTTGTTCGCATAGCCCAAGCGATATCTACCCTACGAAAGACCTCGTCCCACAGCACTTTTACGATTTCATGATGCAATAAGAGATGGTCCACTAATTCTTCATACTTTTTGCACATATAACACTAATTTAACATGACCTATCCCATGTTCCTCAAGTTGTCTATTGTCTAAATTTTTCTAAGAACAGCAATTCATACAAAGAAGGCTACTTTGGAAGGCACATTGAACTTCCAAATATTTTTTTCATGGAAAAGGACTATATTCATGTGTTACTAAAATTTTGTAATATGTCTTAACTGTATGCTGCTTGTGATTATTATACTTCCACTTTGATCTCTCTGTGTGCCATAGAAGTCCCCATTGAGTTTAGTGCTTTGAAAAAATTTTCAATCATGAAAATCTCAAATTAAGAAGATATTTCATTGATAGAAACCATAAGAAAATAAACGCATATCAACAACTTTTCAAAAATATAACCACTGCCTAACTTATCTTTAGGACTAAAAATTCTTGAGAATGCATCCAACTTCTCAAAATCTATTCTTATTAACATATACTTTTCATGATAGGAAACCTCTAGTCTACTAGAGGCCCCATCGTGAATTTTTTAGATATTTCTAGATATATCTAGATATATTGATGAAATTTTAAAAAAATTATAAAGTATGTAGAAATTATAAATTTTTTGTTATTTATAGGATTAATATTGTTTTTTAACCCTTTTACCGAACATCGAAATGCAGGAAAATGTCACATCTTCGGGCAACCAAAGAGAGATTCATAATGCGAAGAGATCCATCCTCGGTCTATCATGACGTATTGGCCACCAAAGTTGCTTCATCCTTGGTTGGCATTGATGCGACCAACATCTGGCTCTTTGTGTGCTACTCTTTATCAAGTTGTTCATCAAGAAGATCCTTTTTGGATGGTAGAAAATAGAAATGTGTTCTTCATTCAGTGATCAAAAGACTGTTATAAGTTGATTATATCTCCATACACATAATTTTACCCTTCAAGTTGAAATCTTGTAAGTGAATTAGTGAAACATGGCATAATAGAAATCCTCTAAAAAATTTTACCAAATTTGATAATACAATTCAAAGAGAGAAATAAGTCACTAAATATTTACGTGAATCCACGTAATGTGTTTATAGATAACAATTTATAAAGCAAGTTTGGCAGTTGCCTAAGAACCTAAGACCCCACGGTAGAAGACGACCTCAAAAAATATTGAAAACAATAATTAATTAAAAAATACTTAAAAAAATTAAATTATCTAAACTTAACAAAAGTGACATTAACATTGAAAATTGAAAAATCAATTCTCAACTTTACGATTAATAAAAAAAGACACTAATAAATATAAA
Source organism: Platycarya strobilacea (assembly GCA_036898215.1). NCBI lineage: Eukaryota > Viridiplantae > Streptophyta > Magnoliopsida > Fagales > Juglandaceae > Platycarya > Platycarya strobilacea. Next base: position 16,261,174 of record CM072547.1, read on the forward strand.
AAAATATAAATTTTTATTGAATTATATGGACTTTGCAACTACTTTTAAAAAAGTAAACAATCACAATAATAATTGTAAATTCAATGGTTCCAATCTATCTCCACAAATTCAAAAAATCCAATAGAATATCTCAAAAACTCTCATTTTATACTTAGAAATCAAAAATTTTTATTTCATCACTTTTGTACTCCAGTCTCGATTCTCTAATCACTCTCTTATATCCATCTTACTCGTATTTGACACTAACAATCTCTCCATTGTCTCCAACTGCATCGGCAAACATTGAGCTACTCTATTGGGCTTTGGTAAAGTAAAGCTGATTAATCTAATCTGCAATTTGTATATACAATGAAGTTTTTGTTATATATAAAAGTGAAGTTTTGTGGCAATAAAAGAGTCACGTGAATTATGACTTATTTTTTAGTGTTATAAAATTAAAGAAAAAAATTACTATTGCAAGAGAGAAATATATAAGAAACTCTTTTGAAACTTTCTTCTCTCTCTATATTTTCATATGAATTTCATAACTGAAACTCATATTTATAGGCCTTGAAATTACTATGCAAGATTTAAAATAATAGTGTTGAGGTCATTCACATAATTTTGGTGGTGGGATAGGGGGCGGTAGCCGTCCCTCCACTCTCATCGTTTCATTACACTCCTCCTTAAATGAACACTCATAAAGAATCTGTCTCGTTAAAACCTTGTCAAGGAAAAACCCAATGGGAGGAAAAACTAATGGCGAAGGAAAAATAGTATAGTATTCTTATGTACCGCCAAGTACTTTAAAATTGTTTCATTAAAATCTTGTAAAGAAAAATCCAGTGGGACAAAACCTTAATGAAGGAAAAAAAAGTACAATCAGTACAAGTCTTCAAGACATTTACTCCCCTTGAAAAGTGCATGACAATAGATCTTTGAGTTTTCGTATTCCAATGTTATGCACAATCTTCTTGAATGTCAAAGTTGGTAATGCCTTTGTGAATAAATCTGCCGTATCTGCTTGACATCAATTTCACTTTTCTCTTGAAGTTAATGAGTATAAAAAAATTTAGGTGAAATATGTTTGGTTTTGTCACCTTTAATATATCGTACTTTGATTTGAGTGATACAAGCAGCATTATCTTCATATAAAATTGTTGGACTATTATTGATCATGGGAAGTCTACACTTTTCCTGGATATGTTGAATTACTGATTTCAGCCAAATATACTCTCGACTTGCTTCGTGAATAGTAATGATCTCTGAGTGATTTGAAGAATAGCAAATAGTCTCTGCTTAATAGATCTCCATGATATGACAATATCTCCATAAGTAAATAAATATCCAGTTTGAGATCTACATCTGTGTGGATCTGAAAGATAACCTGTATCTGCATATTCAATCAATTGTGGACTTAATCCACGTTGATAAAATAATCTCATATCAACCGTACCATGAAGGTAATGAAGGACATGTTTAATGCCATTCTAATGCCTTCGAGTTGGTGCAAAACTATATTTTGCAAGCAGATTAATTGAAAATATAATATATGGTCGAGTGCAATTTGCAAGATATATCAAAACTCTAATTGCACCGAGATATAGTACTTCAGGACCGAAAATTTCTTCATCGTCATCATAAAGATGGAATGGATCATTCTTCACATCAAGTGTTCGAACAATCATTGGAGTACTAAGGGGATGAGATTTGTCCATATAAAAATGTTTCAGGACTTTTTCAGTATATATGGACTAATGAATAAAAGTTCCATTTGGCAAGTGTTCGAGTTGCAGGCCGAGACAAAATTTTGTTTTGCCACGTTTTTTCATTTCAAATTCATTTTTTAAATATATAGCAACTTTTGAAATCTCTTCAGGAGTTCTCACAATATTTAAATCATCAACATAAACCGCAATAATGACAAATTCAGATTCTGATTTCTTAATAAAAATACATGGGCATATAGGATTATTCTCAAATCTTTCTTTCAATAGATATTCGCTTAAGCGATTATACCACATGCGTCCAGATTGTTTCAACCCATATAAAGATCTTTGTAGTCTGATAGAGTACATATTTCTAGATGTACTTGTAGATGTTTCAGGCATTTTATATCCTTCAGGAATTTTCATATATATGTCATGATCTAAAAATCCATATAAATATTCAGTGACCACATTCATCAACCGCATTTTTAATCCTTGTGTAACAACTAGACTAATAAAAAATCTAAATGTAATTGCATCCATAACGGAAGAATATGTTTCTTCATAATCAATCCCAGATTTCTGCAGGAAACCTTGTGGAACAAGCCGTGATTTGTATCGCACAATTTCATTTTTCTCATTACGTTTTCGTACAAATATTCACTTATATCTAATAGGTATTACACTCTTTGGTATTTGGACAACAAGTCCAAATACTTCTCGCTTTGCTAGCGAATTTAATTCAGCTTCAATAGCTGCTTTACATTTTGGCCAATCATTTCTACGTCGACATTCTTCGATGATTTTTGACTCACTTTCTTCATTACTTCTAGTAATGTCAAGGACCATTTTATATAGAAATATATTGTCGACAACAGTTTTATTTCTATCCAGAATTTCTCTAGTATTCATGAAATGTATTGAAATCTCATTATTTTTAAGTACCTATTCCTCTTCAAGGGAAAACATTTCATGAAACACCTCTTCAGAAGGTCCATTTTCAGGAGATTTATACTTTTCAGGAGTTTCCGCTTCAGGAAGCTCTGGAATAGAAGATTTGAGATCTTTAGAAGCACCAATTATATTTGTAATTTGTATTGTGGGTACGTGTTCTTCAAAAACACCAAATTCATTTTGTATTCTTTTCATTTTGAGAATTTTATCTTTTGCACAAATAGGCCTTCCACGCTTCAGGCATATTTTAGGTTCACCTATTGCTGTTTTGACAATTTTTCTTTCAAGAATTTCAATTATTGCTGGAACATTAACAACAGGAATATAAGATTTTACTATACCTTTAGTGTGAGTAAATATATCCGGTAATTGATTTGCAACATTTTGTAAATGAATAATTCTTTGAACTTTCAGTTTACATTCATTTTTAGGAGGATCACATTGAGACAGAGTCTTATTATCCCAAGTAATATCTTGTCGTGTTTCAGGTACCGATTGTTTTTTACCCATTAATGGAAAAATAGATTCGTCAAAGTAGCAATTCTCAAAACGTGCTTTAAACATATCTCCTATAAGGGGTTCAAGATATCTAATAATAGATGGAGAATCAAAACAAACATATATCCCAAATCTACGTTAAAGGCCCATTTTTGTACGTTGTGGAGGTGCAATTGGAACATATACACCATATCCAAAAGTACGAAGATGAGAAATATTTGGTTGTTGACCAAATGCAAGTTATAATGAAAAATATTTATGATATGTAGGTGGTCTAATGCGAATTAAAAATGCTGCATGAAGTATAGCATGTCCCCAAGCAGAAACAGATATTATTGATTTCATAAGTAAAGGTCTAGCGATTAGTTGAAGCATTTTGATCAAAGATTTAGCTAAACTGTTACTGTTTTGTGTGTGTGTATGGGCAACAAGATGTTCAACATTTATTCCTATTGACATATAATAATCATCAAAAGTTTGAGATGAAAATTTACTTGCATTATCCAATCGAATGGTCTTAATTGGATACTCAAAAAATTGTGCTCGTAGTTTGATTATCTGAGTAAGAAGTCTAGCAAATGTAACATTTTTAGTGGAAAGCAGACAAACATGTGATCATCGACTAGATGCATCAATCAAAACCATAAAGTATATAAATGGTCCACTTGATGGATGAATAGGCCTACATATATCTCCGTAAATCCTTTGTACAAATGATGGAGATTCAACAATGACTTTTGAGGGAGATGGTCTGATAATCAACTTACTTTGAGAACATGCAGAGTATGGAGATTCATTGGATAGAAATATCTTTTGATTCTTGAAGGGATGCCTATGCGAATTTTTAATAATTTATCTCATCATTATAGATCTCGGATGTCCAAGGCAATTATGCCAAGTCATAAATACTTTGGGGTCAATGCACTTCTTGTGCATTACCACATATGATTCAATTATTCTCATCTTTGTATAATACAATCCAGAATATAGAGTAGACATTTTTTCTAATACGAGTTTCTGGCCCGATATTATTTTAGTAATAAGAAAATGTTTTTTACTGCCTTCATTGGTCGTTTCAATATGGTAACCATTATGACGTATATCTTGGAATCTCAATAAATTTCTTCTGGATTTTAAAGAGAATAAAACATCATCAATATAAAATTTGGTGCTATTAGGCAAAACAATATAAGTTTTTCTAGAGCCCTCAATTAAATCTGATGAACCTGATATGGTATGGATATAGGTTTTGCTTAGTAAGATTTTGAAAATATTTCTTTTTTTTTAGAATTGTGTGAGTTGTAGCACTGTCAGCCAGACGTATATATTTATCATTCAACTCAGAGATAAAAAGCTCATCAATGTGATCCATGATTTTAAAAAATATACAAAACTTTTATTACTGATAATAGAAAGAAAATACATTAATTGAGTGGAACACTTCCATCACCAATTAAGTGGTCAATTCTACCTTCATGATGATTAAAGAAATCAGATACATCAAAATAAGTAACATCTACATCTACTAAATCTAATAAATCATCTGATGGTTCTACAAAATTTGTTTCATACATTTTATTCTTTCCTTTAATAGATACTTGATATAAATTAGTTAAGTGCCTGATCGTACGACAGGTACGTGACCAATGTTCAGTCATTCCACATCTATGGCACGCCTCTTCACTTCTCTTTGAAGAATTATTCTGGGGATTTTTATCCCTTTCTGAATTGTACAACTTCTGGTGATACGGTATATTATTATTATCCTTTTTACTATTGTCACTTCTGAGACCAATATTTTTATAATTTCTCCTACCACGTCTACGCTACCGATTTCTTCTAAATGATACACCATTCACTTCTGGGAATGATGCAAACCTATTACCATTTATTTCAGGGAATGATATTGAGCCAGTAGGGAGTAACTGATGGTTTTTTAATAAGAACTCATTGTTCTACTCAGCTTCTAGAAGATATGATATAAGTTCAGAATATTTTTTGAACTTGCTCTCTCAATACTGTTGTTGCAGGAGCACATTCGAGGCATGAAATGTAGTATAAGTCTTCTCTAGCATATCATCATCGGTGATTTTCTCACCGCATAATTTTAGTACTGAGTTTATTTTAAAAAGTGTTGAATTATACTCATTAACATTTTTATAATTTTGCGATCTTAGGTGCAACTATTCAAAACATGCTCTTGGGAGAATGACAGTCTTCTGGTGTTCATACCCCCCCTTAAACTGTTCTACAAAATATAGAGATCTTTTATTGTAAGATATTCAGTTTTTAATTTTTCGTGAAAGTGGTGACGAAGGAAAATCATTACTTTAGCACGGTCCTACAGGGACGTTTAATTTCCTTCTTTAATTGTTTCACTCAGGTTCATCGCATCAAGATGGATTTCAGTATTAAGTATCCAGGATAAATAACTTTTCCTAGATATGTCAAGAGTAAGAAAGTCCAATTTTGTAAGATTTGTCATTTTCTACACATATAAATGATGAAATAAATATGTGTATCTCAGACAATATGTTTATAAATTCACACAGATTTTAAATAATAATCATCAATAAAATATATCAAAAACTGCAAATAATATATTGAAAAACTTATTGAAGAATAAGACCACTAGTTTCAGAATTAGTAGAACCGTCATGTTGAGAACGTGTTATAAAACTAAAAAAAGAAACTACTATTGTAAGAGAGAAATATATAAGAAAGTCTTTTAAAACTCTCTGAAACTTTATTCTCTCTCTATATTTTCTTATGAATTTCATAAAAACTGAAACTCATATTTATAGGCCTGGAAATTACTATGCAAGTCACTATGCAAGATTTAAAATAATAGTGGTGGAGTCATTCACATAATTTTGATGGTGGGACAAGGGGCGACAACCGTCCCTCCACTTTCATCATTTCATTACATTTAGAACATTTTTGGTTTTTTTTATCTGCTTCTTCAAGACTCCAGCCAACCATAACTTTCACAATTCAAATGCCGCCCATGGGCCACCTATTCCTGGAATTTTTTTCAAATTTTGTTTCTTTCTATTTCAATTCTTTCAGTGTATAATTTATTTCTTAATTTTGGATATTAATATTTTACTATGCAAATTAACAATTTTATATATAAGTGAAGGTCATTTGTTATATAAAAGTGAATCTCATTTGCTAAATCAAGTTCTATTATTTTATATTAATATTTATTTTATTTTAGAATATTTATAAAAAAAATTGCCCTATTTTAACTTATAATCTTAAGCTTCAAAATCTATTGAGACAGTCATGGTGTTTCTCTCTTTTTAATATCGAGCTATCAGAGCACTTTCATTGGATAGTTATTGTTATAATACAATTTTAACCTAAGTGACTTAAATTTTGATTTTTGACCATTCTATTCACATAAAACTCACCTTAAAATAGTTATTTTTTCAAAATATAATAATAAAATAATATAACTAACTTTTGGCTTTCGTTATTCACATTAAATCTCTACGTTGGATTATCCGTTTATGAAGATACATAATATTTAATAATTAATAATTATTATTTTTTAATTATTTGCAATTGTGAAATTAATTAATTTTATCATATTTGACTACTCTATCTATTATATGTTAATTAATAATCATATTTTAATTAAATTATGAGTTAAAAAAAATAATTAATAATCATATTATATTTAAATTAAATTAGTAATCGATATTCAAAAAATAATAATTTTTATTTATTCCTCATCTAACTAATTTTTTTGACTAACTTAATAATAAAAAGAGGAGAGAGTAAAGTAAGAAAGAGAAAGAAAAAAATAATAAAATAAAGATTTGGTCAATCTTGAGATTTGTTATATTTGATATTATTTTTTACTTAACTATTCACTTTGATCAAAATATTTAACTTTTGGCCAATTCAATGTGGGATGAAAATAAAATTAGTTGTTTAAAATCTTATTAAATTTAGCTTTTAGCTAATTCAATGAGAGTGCTCTAACTCGGTTTAACAAAGAAAAGAGTCTGTATTCCACCCCTAGCTAGTAACTTGCAATATCCAACTACAACTAATTTTTGTATTAAATATATAATTTGAATTGCAGTGAGAAATATCTTATAATTTTATAACTTATAACTTATATCTTAATTTTGTTATTAAAAAGTGATTTATTATTTGGTAATATATGTTTAAATCATTTAAAATATGTTATATTAATTTGGAAATAAATTTAAAGAAAATACTTTTTGAGGTAGAGATGACTTTCATCTGATCTTTTAAACATGATATTATATTATTAAAAGTTTAAAAGTTGTAATTATCTTAAAATTATATGAATATTTTCACTTATTGGCAATATTCTTAAAACTTGAATTACATTTCAGATTATTCGAGAAATATAAACATACTCAAGAGTAATTTCTAACTTATTTTGAGATCAATAAACACTTTAACATATAACACTCAAATAATTTAAATTTTTTATTTTTTAAAGCTGTTCAAATATTTATCAACATTCCTAATATAGGTCCAAATAAGTCCTAAATGTTATAAACGATTATAATGGAGTCGGCAGCCGCCCCCCCTTGGCCCACCACTAAATTATGTGAATGACCCCACCACTATTATTTTAAATCTGCATAGTGACTTGCATAGTAACTTGCATAGTAATTTCAACGCCTATAAATATGGGCTTCAGTTGTAATGAAATTCATAAGAAAAAATAGAGAGAGAAAGAAAGCTTCAGTTCTTAAGAGTTTCAAGAGAATTTCTTATTTCTCTTTTGCAATAGTAGTTCATTTCTTTAAGTTTTATAACACGTTATCAGCACGACGGTTCTGCCAATTCTGAAGCTAGTGGCCTTATTCCTCTGTAAGTTTTTCAATATATTATTTGAAATCTTTGATATATTTTATTGATGATTATCTGTGTGAATTTATAAATATATTTTCTGAGATACGCATATTTATTATTTATATGTGTAGAAAATGGCAAATCTTACAAAATTGGAATTTGTTGCTTTTGATATATCTGGGAAAAATTATTTATCCTGGATACTTGATGCTGAAATACATCTTGATGCAATGAACCTGGGAGAAACTATTAAAGAAGGAAATCAAGCATCCCTGCAGGAACGTGCTAAAGCAATGATTTTCCTTCGCCACCATCTTCATGAAGAATTGAAAACTGAATATCTCACTGTAAAAGATCCCTATATTTTGTGGAATAATTTAAGGGAGAGGTATGAACACCAGAAGACTGTCATCCTCCCAAGAGCTCGTTCTCAATGGATGCACCTGAGGTTACAAGATTATCAAAGTGTTAGTGAGTATAATTCCGCACTTTTTAAAATAAGCTCAGTATTAAAATTATGCGGTGAGAAAATCACCGATGAAGATATGCTAGAGAAGACTTTTACTACATTTCATGCCTCGAATGTGCTCCTGCAGCAGCAGTATCGAGAGAGAAAGTTCAAGAAATATTCTGAACTTATATCATGTCTTCTAGTAGCTGAGCAGAATAATGAGCTCTTATTAGAAAGCCACCGTACACGCCCTACTGGCTCAATATCATTCCCTGAAGTGAATGGTAATAGGTTTGCATCATTCCCAGAAGTGAATGGTGCATCCTTTAGAAGAAATCGGAAACGTGGACGTGGTAGGAGAAATTATAGAAATGTTGGTCCCAGGAGTGACAACATTAAAAGGGATTATAATATACCATATCACCAGAAGTGGTACAATTCAGAGAGGGGTAAAAATCCTCAAAATAATTCTTCAAAGAAAAGTGAAGAGGTGTGCCATAGATGTGGAATGACTGGACATTGGTCACGTACCTGTCGTACGGCCAGGCACTTAGCTGATTTATATCAAGCTTCTGTTAAAGGAAAGAATAAAGTGCATGAAACAAATTTAGTAGAACCATCAGATGATTTATTAGATTCAGTAGATGTAGATGTTACTCATCTTGATGTATCTGATTTCTTTAATCATCCTGATGGTAGTATTGAACACTTAATTGGAGATGGAAGTGTTCCACTCAATTAATGTATTTTCTTTCTATCAATAATAAAAGTTTTGTATATTTTGTAGAATCATGGATCACATTGATGAGCTTTTTATCTCTGAGTTGAATGATAAAGATATATGTCTGGCTGACAGTGCTACAACTCACACAATTCTCAAAGAAAAGAAATATTTTCAAAATCTAACACTAAGTAAAGCCTATGTCCATACCATATCAGGTTCATCGGATTTAATTGAGGGCTCCGGAAGAGCTTATATTGTGTTGCCTAATGGCACCAAATTTTGTATTGATGATGCTCTATTCTCTTCACAATCCAGAAGAAATTTATTGAGTTTCAAAGATATACGTCGTAATGATTACCATATTGAAACGACCAATGAAGGCAGTAAAGAGCATTTTCTTATTACTAAAACAGTATCGGGCCAGAAGCTCGTATTAGAAAAACTGCCTGCTCTATGTTCTGGATTGTATTATACAAAAATGAGAACAATTGAATCATATGTGGTAATGCACCAGAAGTGCATTGACCCTAAAGTATTTATGACTTGGCATGATCGCCTTGGACATCCGGGTTCTATAATGATGAGACGAATTATTGAAAATTCGCATGGGCATCCCTTAAAGAATCAAAAGATATTTCTACCCAATGAATCTCCGTGCTCTGCATGTTCTCAAGGTAAGTTAATTATTAGACCATCTCCCTCAAAAATCATTGTTGAATCTCCATCCTTTTTACAAAGGATTCACGGAGATATATGTGGGCCTATTCATCCATCAAGTGGACCATTTAGATATTTTATGGTTCTAATTGATGCATCTAGTCGATGGTCACATGTTTGTCTTCTTTCCACTAGAAATGTTGCATTTGCTAGACTTCTTGCTCAGATAATTAAACTACGAGCACAATTTCCTGGGTATCCAATTAAGACCATTCGATTGGATAATGCAGGTGAATTTTCATCTCAAGTTTTTGATGATTATTGCATGTCAATAGGAATAGATGTTGAACATCCTGTTGCCCATACACACACACAAAACGGTTTAGCTGAGTCTTTGATCAAAAGGCTTCAATTAATCGCTAGACCTTTACTTATGAAATCAAGACTACCTATTTCTGTTTGGGGACATGCTATACTTCATGCAGCATCTCTAATTCGCATTAGACCATCTGCATATCATAAATATTCTCCATTACAGCTTGCATATGGTCAACAACCAAATATTTCTCATCTTCGTACTTTTGGATGTGCTGTATATGTTCCAATTGTACCTCCACAACGTACAAAAATGGGCCCTCAACGTAGACTTGGGATATATGTTGGTTTTGATTCTCCATCCATTATTAGATACCTTGAACCCCTTACAGGGGATATGTTTAAAGCACGTTTTGAGGATTGTCATTTTGACGAATCAAATTTTCCGTTAATGGGTAAAGAAAAGTCGGTGCCTGAAGCACGACAAGATATTACTTGGGATAATAAGACCCTGTCTCATTTTGATCCTCCTACAAATGAATGTAAACGGGAAGTTCAAAGGATTATTCATTTGCAAAATGTTGTAAATCAGTTACCGGATGTATTTACTGACACTAAAGGTGTAGTAAAATCTTATATTCCTGCTGTTAATACTCCAGCAAGAATTGAAGTCCCTGAAGGACAAATTGTCAAAGCAGCAATAGGTGAATCTAAAATACGCCTGAAGCGTGGAAGACCTATTGGTGCAAAAGATAAAATTCCCAGAAAGAAAAGAATACAAAATGAATTTGGTGTTCCTGAAGAACACGTACCCACAATACAGGCCACAAATATAATTGATGCTCCTAAAGAGCTTAAATCTTCTATTCCAGAACCTCCTGAAGAGGAAAATCTTGAAGAGTATAAATCTCCTAAAAAGGGATCTCCTGAAGAGGTGTGTCATGAAATGTTTTCCCCTGAAGAGAAACAGGTACCTGAAAATAATGAGATCTCAATACATTTCATGAAAACTGGAGAAATTCTGGATAGAAATAAAACTGTTGTCGACAACATATTTTCATATAAAATGGCCCTTGACATTACCAGAAGTAATGAAGAAAGTGAGCCAAAAAGCGTCGAAGAATGTCGACGTGGAAATGATTGGCCAAAATGGAAAACAGCTATTGAAGCTGAATTAAATTCGCTAGCGAAACGAGAAGTATTTGGACCTGTTGTCCAAACACCAAAGGGTGTAATGCCTGTTGGATATAAGTGGGTACTTGTACGAAAACGTAATGAGAAAAATGAAATTGTGCGATACAAAGCACGGCTTGTTGCACAAGGTTTCCTGCAGAAACCCAGGATTGATTATGAAGAAACATACTCTCCCGTTATGGATGCAATCACATTTAGATTTTTGATTAGTCTGGTTGTTACAAAAGGATTAGAAATGCGGTTGATGGATGTGGTCACTGCATATTTATATGGATCCTTAGACCATGACATATATATGAAAATCCCTGAAGGATATAAGATGCCTGAAGCATCTACAAGTACATCTAGAAATATGTACTCAATCAGACTACAAAGATCTTTATATGGGTTGAAGCAATCCGGACGCATGTGGTATAATCGCTTAAGCGAATATCTATTGAAAGAAGGATTTGAGAATAATCTTATTTGCCCATGTGTTTTTATTAAGAAATCAGAATCCGGATTTGTCATTATTGCGGTTTATGTTGATGATTTAAATATTGTGGGAACTCCTGAAGAGATCTCAAAAACCGCTATATATTTAAAGAATGAATTTGAAATGAAAGATCTTGGCAAAACAAAACTTTGTCTCGGCCTGCAGCTTGAGCACTTGCCAAATGAAATTTTTATTCATCAGTCCATGTATACTGAGAAAGTCCTAAAGCATTTCTATATGGACAAATCTCATCCCCTGAGTACTCCAATGATTGTTCGAACACTTGATGTGAAGAAAGATCCATTCCGTCCTTGTGATGACGATGAAGAAATTCTTGGTCCTGAAGTACCATATCTCAGTGCAATTGGAGCTTTGATGTATCTTGCAAATTGTACTTGACCAGATATTACATTCTCAGTTAATCTGCTTGCAAGATATAGTTCTGCACCAACTCGAAGGCATTGGAATGGCATTAAACATGTCCTTCGTTACCTTCATGGTACGGTTGATATGGGATTATTTTATCAACGTAGTTCAAGTCCAGAATTGATTGGGTATGCAGATGCAGGTTATCTTTCAGACCCACATAGAGGTAGATCTCAAACTGGATATTTATTTACTTATGGAGATACTGCCATATCATGGAGATCTGTTAAGCAGACACTATCTGCTACTTCTTCAAATCACTCAGAAATCATTGCTATTCATGAAGCAAGTCGAGAGTGTATTTGGTTGAGATCAGTTATTCAACATATCCAGGAAAAGTGTGGACTTCTCATGATCAATAATAGCCCAACAATCTTATATGAAGATAATACTGCTTGTATCACTCAAATCAGAGGAGGATATATCAAAGGTGACAGAACCAAACATATTTCACCAAAATTCTTTTATACTCATGAACTTCAAGAAAAAGGTGAAATTGATGTCAAGCAGATACGATCTAGTAATAATCTGGCAGATTTATTCACAAAGGCGTTACCAACTTCCACATTCAAGAAGATTGTGCATAACATTGGAATGCGAAGACTCAAAGATCTTTTGTCATGCACTTTTCAGGGGGAGTAAATGTGCTGATTGTACTCTTTTTCCTTCGCTGAGGTTTTGTCCCACTGGGTTTTCCTCTGCAAGGTTTTAATGAGGCAATCCTAAAGCACTTGTGGATACATAAGAAGACTGTACTCTTTTTCCTTCGCCATTGGTTTTTCTTCCCACTGGGTTTTTACTTGGCAAGGTTTTAACGAGGCAGATTCTTTATGGGTGGTCATTCAAGGGGGAGTGTTATAAACGATTATAATGGAGTCGGCAGCCGCCCCCCCTTGGCCCACCACTAAATTATGTGAATGACCCCACCACTATTATTTTAAATCTGTATAGTGACTTGCATAGTAACTTGCATAGTAATTTCAACGCCTATAAATATGGGCTTCAGTTGTAATGAAATTCATAAGAAAAAATAGAGAGAGAAAGAAAGCTTCAGTTCTTAAGAGTTTCAAGAGAATTTCTTATTTCTCTTTTACAATAGTAGTTCATTTCTTTAAGTTTTATAACACTAAATCTATTTCAACAAAATATTTGGCAGCATTCTACAAGATATAATAATAATAATAAAAAAAGCATTATGCTCACGGAAACCTACCAGATTTCTTTCATAAATATTAATTCCATTACAAAATGGTTATTTCAAACCAGCAGCTGGATTTCTTTACATCTTCCCTAAACATAATTTATAGTAATGTTTGGTTAATTTTAAAATTCATGATATTTTTATTATTTTTTTATTACTTCTTTATTATTATTAGTGTATTTATTTATTTTATTTTTTAAATATTTTTATAACATATTTAATTATTAAGGAAAAATTTTAAAATATATAATTTTATTAATAATAATTTTCTTAATTATTAAATAAAAAATTAATAAAATATAAAAATGATAAAACGATTTATTGGCTACATATACGTACCTATTTTCAAAAATGATCTGGATCTTTATTAATAGTTCTAAAAGTGGAAAGGCTGAATGAGATAGCTAGAGAGGGAAACAGGTCTGAGATGGCTACTTTACACCTAAATGGAATTGAACTGACCCTTGTCCAATCACAGACACTTTGAATACAAAAATATTCAGAATTAATGTAATAATTCTTCGATACTTTCACTACCAATCAACAAACCAATTTTTGGATGATGTGAAATTTTTCCGACTACTACCAAGGAAATTAAAAATAATAATAATTTATTTATAAATAATAATAAATAGTAATGAAGTAATATAAAACAATTTTAGATCATCTCATTAATCAAACATAACCAGCACGATCAGTTTCATAAATCATAAGAGATATGACCTAATTTCCTTATATCATTGTTAATGTCTTGTTTCGAACATCATATATAAATTGTGCTCCAATGGCTTAGGACATACGAGGTGGGCCTTCAAAATAATGTAGAAGAGAGAATAAATGAGTGGAACTAGCGTTAGTCTAGGAGTCTTCAATACTTAAGTTAGTAAGTATCCAAATATTCAGACAAGGAAATCTAAGGAGAGCTTTTGAACTTAGAAGTCTGTTATTTATACCCTATGCCCATAAGGAGGCAGACCATACTTATTCTTGTGGGATCTCTGTCATTTAGAGATTCTTTCGCCATGATCTTTTAAATGCGACATGGCTTCTACAACTGCGTAATTAATGCGGTATGTGACCCGGTAGCATACCATTAATACAATTTGAACTCCATTCTTACTTCTTTACTAAGTTTTGAAGGCCATCCGTCGATGCCTCCTCACAAGTGGATCCACGACCCATTTTTCTTTGTGTTTTATCTCACACAGATTATTGAGAACACGCTTGGGTAAGATGACGTCAAGTTCTCTCGTCTCGTAAGTCATACTTGTTGCCTCCCCCTGTGAGTGAATGCCTTGTAGGTTGATTTTTAGGCAAGATTTAGTGGACCAAAAGGAAGGAAAATCTGTTTATAGTTATCCCATCAATTCCTATCAAATTGGTCCAATGGAGATTTATCATCGGGTACATGCGTCATAGTTTTGACATAGGAAGTGTGGTAGAAAATGCAAGGTTTGGATGAGGCATGTAACTCTCACTCATCTTAGGATCTTAATCGCCTCATTCATATATTAAAAGCTTGCCCTTTTTCGATGGCACTTTATCTTATCTCCTTTAAAACCTTCGTGAATTCTGCTCACAGAATTTCTTCCATTCTTATCTCCTTCTCAGTTTTGCTCAATTTTTTTTTACTCTTCTTTATCTCATCACTACGAATGATTCCCAAAATTTTTGCTCATTCTGCCAAATGCATTGTGAGGTCGGTGGCCCCCTCCGTTGTAGACATTCAGGGTAGTGTTGATCCCAGTCCTCCAATTGGAACCAACTGATAAAAAATAATAAATAATTTATAAATAAATAATGAATAGTAATAAAATAATCTGAAGTGATCTCAGAATCACCTTACTAACTAAACATGATTGGACTGATCAATTTCTTAAACCACAAAAGACCTGGCCTGTCTTTTTTCACTTATGTTATTGTTGCCCAGATGACTAACACAAGAGGGGGGGTGAATTGAGTTGTATTTAAGAAAATAACAATTATAAATCAAATATATAATATAAAATATAAACAAAATATAAAACAACAATAAATATAAATAGTAAGAGTAAGAGAGAAGCAAACTCAGTATGTTAACGAGGTTCGGCCCCACTGCCTACGTCCTCGCCTCAAGCTACCTCTTGAGAATTCCCAAATCCACTATTCAATCTCCTTTAGGTGGAGATAGAAACCTATTACACCTTTGAGCAGGACCGCTCCAAAGAATCCGTGTAGAACACCCTCTACACTTCCAATCACCTTACACTTGGTGATTTAACTATTCTCCGTGTAGAACACCTTCTACACTTCCAATCACCTCACATTTGGTGATTTAACTATTTCCCGTGTAGAACACCTTCTACACACACAAGGGTTATACATACCCTTTTACAAATACAAGAGTTGATAGTAGGTAGACTATCAAAGTACACTCCTCAATGAGTGAGATAGAAACAATACAGCGCAACCTATATCTCTCTCAACAAGAACAAGAATTAAGGTTCAAAACTTTAGAAAAGAGAGAATGAGAGTTTTGAAGAAATGATGCAAAACTTAGCAATAGATGTGTAAGCTCTTGTTATGAATTTTGTAAAACTCAAGTGAGCTATTTATAGGCAAATGATTTTTCAATTTCAAATTTGAAAAGATTCCCATGTCAAAAACATCATCATTTACTTTTCAAAAATTTCAAATCTAATATTTTTACTTTTTGCATGTGACAAAAGGAGCACACTTTACTTTTCAAAAATTTCAAACATAATCTTTTACTTTTTGCATATGACAAAAGGAGCACACTTTACTTTTCAAAATTTTCAAATAAAGACATCTACCTTTTGCATAAGTCAAGAAAAGCATCCACCACTTTTAAAAATATTCAAATAAAACATGCACATGTGAAAGATGACAATCAATCATCTTAATATTTTCAAAATTTAAACTTTTAATCATGTCATGCACATGTGAAAGATGACAATCAAGCATCTTAATATTTTCAAAATTCAAACCTTTAATCATGTCATGCACATGTGAAAAATGACAATCAATCATCTTTCAAAATTTTCAAAATTCAAATATTTAATCATGTCATGCACATGTGAAAGATGACAATTAATCATCTTTCAAAATTTTCAAATTTAATTTTCAAAATATTCATGCACATGTGGAAAATATATTTTAATGCTTTATGATAAAATATTAATTTTGAGCCTTAATCCTAATTTTGAATTTTTAAGAGATTTACAAAATTACTCTATAATTTTAATGTGAACTTATTCCCTTCTTGCTCATGCTTGCTTCCTTGATGTGCTTGATTCTATTGTGTGGACAACTTGAGCTTGAAACTCCTTTATTCTTTGAATTCATTTGTTATCATCAAAATCCATGTGTAGATTTATATGAAACTTGAATCCTTGAGTTCAACAATCTCCCCCTTTTTGATGATGACAAATGCTTGATAGAACTTGAAACCTGTATGAATACTTAAACTCCCCCTGAGAATGTGCGTTAGTTTTTCAAGCAAAAATATAAATATAATTCCAAGCATATATAACAAGTTTAGCAATTTAAACAATGTTAATGTTCTAGTCTAAAACTTCTCCCCCTTTTGGCATCATTAAAAAGGAATCATAATTAGTTCAATAAGATATATTCCTATAATAACCAATAGATAAATAAAACGCTGCGTTAGTAGAGACTGTAGAGAATTCGGTGTGTAGCCACACGTGTTCGACAAAACCTACAAAGGCTGGAGGCCTAGTTTCGGTAATTCGGTGTGGAAGGAGATTTTGTAAAAAGCTGAATAATTGAAACCATCCGTGCCCGACAAAACCTGCAAAGGTTGAAGCCGAATTTTATCATCTCGGTGCGGAAGAAGATTTAATCCGCTTGATGTTATTGACGAATTAGATGTTTCAGAAATTTGAAGATGAATAATTAAAATTATTCGTGTCCGACAAAAACAGCAAAAGCTGCAGGCCTAGATTTGGCAATGCGGTGCGGAGCCATGCATGTCCGACAAAACCTGCAAATGTTGGAAGTCTAACTGTGGCAATTCGGTGCGGAGCCACGCGTATCTGACAAAACCTGTAAAGGTTGGAGGCCTAGCTCTAGCAGTCGGTGCGAAAGCAGATCAATCGCCTGATGTTGTTGACAAACGGGTTTGAAGGCTCTGAGTTTCTATAAAAAAAAATCATTTTCACCAATCGGATACCAAAAAAAAAAAAATATTGCTTCTTGACCTAAGTTCTGTTTCTCCATAACGATAGAATGGCCGAACAATTCTCTTCTACTAATGTTCCAGACTTGAATCAGGAACCCTTGACGCATCAACCATCAATCTTCTCTCCTAAGGCCGTCAATGCCATGATAGGAGCAGAGAACCGTTTTTCTAGTAAGAAAACTTTTGACAATGTGTGTCCAGCATATCTTATATTTCTTTTGACTAATAAGATTTGAAGAGACAATAGTTTGTCTTGTTCTTTATGCTATCTCTATAAAATCAGTTTTAAAGTTCATCCGATTTGCATCAAATCTTATTCTCATCTCTATAACTCATCTGCATTCTTTCAATATTCTCGCTTTAAGTTTTCAATTCTTTTCTCAATGGCTCATTCTTCTAACATTCCTCTAGATGCATCTATGAGGTATTCTACATCTCAATCTCATGTCCTTTCTGCAGCTACCATTGGCGCCATGTTGCAGCAAGAGAACAACAGTTTGGCTAATAAGCCAGACTCTGATGCTATCTACGACTTGGTGAGTCTCGGGACTCGCTACTCATCCTCTATTGTCGCTTTTTCCCAGCGGCTACAAGTCAAAAATCATGAGGTTGAAAAGCTTAAAGAACAAATTGTTGTACTTCAACGAATTGTTCAAGAGTCTCACACAAGGGAAGGAATCCTTCGGCAGAAGAATAAAAAGTTGAAATCTCTATTGGATTCTTCATTCCGCTTGCCAGTTCCCATGGATAGGGATGACATGATATTGTATGAAGAGAATGAGCGTCTCAAACATGAGGCTAAGAACCTCAAGTTTATGTAAAAGTATTTAAAAAAATATCTCTCTATTTTTATGAACTCTGATCTATCTTTCAAGAGATATTCATAACATGCATCATACCTATTTCTCTTCTAATCATAAATAATCTATCTTCTGGTAAGAATTTTTTGAATATATTTGCTAACTGATCGTGTGTGCTTGTGAACTCTAGTACTATATCGCCTTTCTGCACATGATTTAAAAAAAAAAATGATATCTTATTTCAATATGCTTAATTCTAGAATGTTGTATTGGGTTTTTTTTTAAGATTTATAGCACTTGTATTATCACATTTGATTGGAATGTGATTATACATAAGTTTAAAATCTTCAAGTTGTTGTTTCATGTAAAGAACTTGAGCACAACAACTACCCGCAGCAATATATTCTGCCTCAGCAGTAGATAGTACAATAGAATTTTGTTTTTTGTTTTTTTGTTTTTTTACTAAACCAGAAAACTAGTGCACGACCTAAGAAGTGACATGTTCTACTAAAACTTTTTCGATCATCTTTGCAACCAGTATAATCGGTACCTAAATAACTAATAAGATCGAAAGAAGTGTGTTTAGGATACCATAACTCTAAGTCAATGGTATTGGCAAAATATCTAAAAATCCGCTTGACTGCAATCAAATGAGATTATTTTGGAAATGATTGAAAACGTGCACATAAACATACACTAAACATAATATCTGGTCTATTGGCTGTCAAATATAATAAGTTACCAATCATACCTCGATATACCTTCGAATCAACTAGTTTACCGGATTCATCTTTATCAAGTTTAGTGGATGGGCTCATTGGTGTTCCAGTTTCCTTAGCACCTTCTATCCCAAACTTCTTCAGTAATTTTTTAATATATTTTGATTAATTGATGAATATCCCACTTTTTGCTTGCTTAATTTGCAATCCGAGAAAGAATATAAGCTCTCCCATTATGCTTTTTTCAAATTCTTCCTGCATAGTCTTAGCAAAAACTTGGCACATATTTTCATTAGTAGTACCGAATATTATATCATCAACATAAATCTGAATCAAAAGAATATTATCATTTTCGTATTTAATAAAAAGAGTTGTATCAATTTTTCCTCTTGAAAATCCTTTTTTAATCAAGAAACCACTGAATCTCTCGTACCGCGCTCTAGGAGCTTGTTTGAGTCCAAATAGTACTTTTGTGAGTTTGAAAACATGATTTAGAGAAATATGATTTTCAAAACCTGGAGGTTGCTCAGCATATACTTTTTCATTTATAAAACCGTTTAAGAAAGCACTTTTAACATCCATTTGAAAAAGTTTGAAATCTTTATAACAAGCATATGTAAGTAGCATTCGAATAGCTTCTAATCTTGCGACTGGTGCATATGTCTAATCATAATTGATTCATTCTTCTTGATTGAAACCTTGGACTACTAGTCGAGTCTTATTTCTAGTAATGACTCCGGACTCATGTTTCTTGTTTCTAAAAACCCATTTTGTTCTAATAATAGTATGATTTTTGGGTTTAGGAACAAGTGTTCAAACATCATTTCTTTCAAATTGATTAAACTCTTCTTACATAGCTAGAATCTAAGATTCATCAAGAAGTGCTTCATCAATATTTTTAGGTTCAATCTGAGATAGAAAAGCAGTATGATTGCAAATATTTCTAAGAGATGATCGAGTACTTACACCTCGTGAAGGTTCTCATAGAATTTATTCCGCTGGATGATCTTTCACATGTTTCCACTATTTGGTTGCATCTTGTACTAAGTCTTGATGATCTTTCCTTCTATTTCCATGATCTTCCCTTTTGAATTGTCTCCAAATATCACACATCCTTTTTCTTTAGAAGTGAAGTCAATGAATTTAGTTTTGTCTTCTGTCACGTATCTTGAGCATCCGTTATCTAAAAATCATTTATTTTTACCTGTAGAATACTTCATGCATACCTACAAAAGTAATTAAAAACAATTCCTGATACCCAAGTTCTTTGGGTCTTTTATTTATTAGTATTAGAAGAAATAAGATTTTTAGGTACCCATATGGCCCTAATAGTCAGTGTATGTTTTCTTCTAATAGGACAAGCAAGATAATTATGACCATTTCTATTACAAAAATTGCAAATAGCATGTGACATATATGAAGAACTTGAGTGATTATAATAGTATCCTTTTTTAACAAAATTATTTTTATGAAAAGAATTTTGAATATTAGATTTTGATGTAGAAGGATTATCAAAGAAGTTTTTATAAGATTTGTATTTTTGTTTTGGCTTATATCCCAAGCCTGTCTTATCAAAAACACATCTTTGACTACCAAGAAGTTTTTCAAAATTTCTTTTTTCATTCGTAAAGTTTTCAATAATATTTTCTAAATCAGTTTTCTTTTTCTTCAACTCAAGATTTTCATCTTTCAAAACAATACTTTCTTTTCTTAAAATATCAATTTCGTTTGTCAAAGAAGAATTTTTCTTTTTCAAAACAGTATACTTGATACCCAATTTTTCAAATTCCTCATATACCTCTTCTAAAGCATTTTGCAATTCTTCATATGAAGGATCTTCAATATTATCAAGATTTGTTACCTCAATGTCATCTTTAGCCATAAGACAAAGATTTGCTGATTCTCCATTGCTTGCTTCACTATCTGAGCTACTTGAATCATCATCCCACGTAGTTTTCATTGATTTTTTTCTTTTGTTTCGATTTTTCTTTAGCAGAGGACAATCTGGCTTGATATGACCAGGTTTATTGCATTTATAACAAATTAAAGTGTCATTTTTACCTGAATCTTTCTTGGAAAACTTATTGAAGGATTTCCTTGGAGGAGTTTTATTTTTCTTTAAGAACCTCTGAATTCTTCTTACTATCATCGCAATTTCTTCATCTTTATCGTCATTTTCCTCATCTTCATCACTTTCACTTTCATGTGGAACAGCTTTAAGTGCCAAGCTTTTCTTTGACTTTCCTTCTTCTTCTCCTCTTTTCAATGTGTACTCATGGGTGATAAGTGACCCAATGAGTTCATTCACTTCGAGTTTCTTGAGGTCTCTAACTTCAAGAATCGCTGTCACTTTTGATTCCCAACGTTTTGGTAGAGAGTTGAGAATTTTTCTTACTATCTCCACTTTGGAATAAATTTTGCCAAGAGCTGTCAAACTGTTTATGATGTTAGTAAAACGAGTGTACATACTAGAAATATATTCATCATCATTCATCTTAAACATTTCATATTCATGAGTAAGAATATAAATTTTTGATTTCTTGACTTGAGAAGTTCCTTCATAAGTAACTTCCAAGTTATCCCAAATTTCCTTTGCTGTAGCACAAGTCATTACTCTATTAAATTCATTACCATTGAGAGCATTATATAATAAATTCATGGCAGTTAAATTCAAAGTATAAAGTCTATCGTCTTCACGATTAAACTCTTCTTCTTCCTTTTTGACCTTTACTCCATCAACCACTTTTGTTGGAATATAAGATCCATTTACAATGCATTTCCAGATTTCTCGACCTTGAGCCTGAAGGAATATTCTCATTCTAACTTTCCAGAATGAGTAATTGTCTCCGCAAAAGAGTGGAGGCCGACTGCTAGATTGACCTTCACCAAATGAAACTGCAATGTTAGCCATAAAATCTTAACTCAAAAGATAGTTAATCTTATAATAGAGCTCTAGCTCTGATACCAATTGTTGCCCAGATGACTAACACAAGAGGGGGGGTGAATTGAGTTGTATTTAAGAAAATAACAATTATAAATCAAATATATAATATAAAATATAAACAAAATATGAAACAACAATAAATATAAATAGTAAGAGTAAGAGAGAAGCAAACTCAGTATGTTAACGAGATTCGGCCCCACTGCCTACGTCCTCGCCTCAAGCTACCTCTTGAGGATTCCCAAATCCACTATTCAATCTCCTTTAGGTGGAGATAGAAACCTATTACACCTTTGAGCAGCACCGCTCCAAAGAATCCGTGTAGAACACCCTCTACACTTTCAATCACCTTACACTTGGTGATTTAACTATTCTCCGTGTAGAACACCTTCTACACTTCCAATCACCTCACACTTGGTGATTTAACTATTTCCCGTGTAGAACACCTTCTACACACACAAGGGTTATACACACCCTTTTACAAATACAAGAGTTGATAGTAGGTAGACTATCAAAGTACACTCCTCAATGAGTGAGATAGAAATAATACAGCGCAAGCTATATCTCTCTCAACAAGAACAAGAATTAAGGTTCAAAATTTTAGAAAAGAGAGAATGAGAGCTTTGAAGAAATGATGCAAAACTTAGCAATAGATGTGTAAGCTCTTGTTATGAATTTTGTAAAACTCAAGTGAGCTATTTATAGGCAAATGATTTTTCAATTTCAAATTTGAAAAGATTCCCATGTCAAAAACATCATCATTTACTTTTCAAAAATTTCAAATCTAATATTTTTACTTTTTGCATGTGACAAAAGGAGCACACTTTACTTTTCAAAAATTTCAAACATAATCTTTTACTTTTTGCATATGACAAAAGGAGCATACTTTACTTTTCAAAATTTTCAAATAAAGACATCTACCTTTTGCATAAGTCAAGAAAAGCATCCACCACTTTTGAAAATATTCAAATAAAACATGCACATGTGAAAGATGACAATCAATCATCTTAATATTTTCAAAGTTTAAACCTTTAATCATGTCATGCACATGTGAAAGATGACAATCAAGCATCTTAATATTTTCAAAATTCAAACCTTTAATCATGTCATGCACATGTGAAAAATGACAATCAATCATCTTTCAAAATTTTCAAAATTCAAATATTTAATCATGTCATGCACATGTGAAAGATGACAATCAATCATCTTTCAAAATTTTCAAATTTAATTTTCAAAATATTCATGCACATGTGGAAAATATATTTTAATGCTTTATGATAAAATATTAATTTTGAGCCTTAATCCTAATTTTGAATTTTTAAGAGATTTACAAAATTACTCTATAATTTTAATGTGAACTTATTCCCTTCTTGCTCATGCTTGCTTCCTTGATGTGTTTGATTCTATTGTGTGGACAACTTGAGCTTGAAACTCCTTTATTCTTTGAATTCATTTGTTATCATCAAAATCCATGTGTAGATTTATATGAAACTTGAATCCTTGAGTTCAACAGTTATCTATGGTGATGTCAACCATTTTTTCATGTGCTTTTCTTGTGAGTCAAAGTTGAATATTAAAAGTGCGGGAAAATTACTAGGAAGACCTTATATTGATGCTGTGGATGAGAGCTTGTTTAGTTGTACACATTTTTAATTTTATTTACTTGTAATTTGCTCTCTCATATAAAAGGGCATCTGGTTATTTGCGTATTGTAATGTGTTGTAACCTGAGAGAAAGAAAGTTAGGGAAAAACAGAGGAGAGAAGATCAAAGTAGAGAGAGTTCAAGAGCGTGTGAGAAATCCATTTCTGAAATTCTTGTACCGTGCGATCAAAGTTGATATTTGTAAAGGCTCTAATTTGTACTGCTTGTTGCTACTGATTCTTCAATAAAAGAGACTTTTAAAACAGGTTCCGACCGTGGATGTAGATCGAAGATGATTGAACCACGTAAGTCTTTCTTGTGTTATTTTCCTTCTTGTTTTAATTTCTGCAATTATTTTGTTCATTTTTTATTTCAATTTTGGTGTATTATTGCTTTAAGTTGTTAATTGTGTTTTGTGAGTTTCTTGCAATATGTCTTGGCAAAATATCAAATCCTAAGTTTCATTACAAGTGGTATTAAGATCCTAGGTTCTGATGGGAAGTGCCAAGTCCATTTAGAGAAGTTCACCGGCAATAACGACTTCGGTTTGTGGACGATTAAGATGCGTGCTATCATTGTACAACAAAAGATTGCAAGATGCTCTTCTTGGTGAGAAAAGCATGGTGTCTTCTTCTCTGTAAAGAGAAGTCAAATATGTTGCAAAGGGCTCATAGTGCTAGAATTCTCTCACTTGATGACAAAGTCTTGAGAGAGGTTGTTCAAGAGGACACGACTACAAGTATATAGCTTAAACCTGAAAACTTTTACATGACTACATCACTTGCTAATAGACTACACTAGAAAACTAGGTTGTACATTTTCAAACAGTCCCTAGGGACGTCTATAGAAGAATATCTTGATGAGTTTAATAAGATTGTTATTGACCTAGCAAACATAGACTTTAAATAGATGCTGAAGATCAAGTTATTCTGATTTTAAGTTCATTAGACACTTCTTATAGAAATTTGAAGGAAACTATAATATATAGTCGAGAGTCTTTGACTCTAGAAGAAGTGCAATCTATTTTGCACTCAAGGAAGTTGCAAAATAAAGCAGAAAACACCAAACCCGAGCTTGGGGAGGGGCTGGTTGTGAGAAGGAGACCGAAAAAGCGAAATCAAATGGGGAAGAACAATAGGAACAAGTCTAAATCAACGGAAAAATAGCTTAAAAGTTTTGTATGTCCTAAGGAATGACATTTCAAAAGAGACTGTCTAGAGAGGAAACAAAACTCAAGGAATAAGTCTAAGCAGGATGAGAATCTAGCAACAGTTTTAGATGGATATGATAGTGCAGAGGTGCTCAATGTCTCTGACTAAGGAGTGGATCCTTGACTCTGGCTGCTCATTCCACACGTGTCCCTCAAATCTTGGTTTGAATCATTTAGTGAATTAGATAGAGGATGTGTGCTCCTAGACAACAACAAGTCCTACAAGATTTTGGAAATAGGAACAATTAGAGTTAAATTACATGATGATATGGAAATGTTACTTAGTGAGGTAAGATACACGCCTGAACTTAAGAGGAATTGAATCTCTTTAGGAATGTTAGATGAGTCTGGTTGCACCTATAAATTTGAAACTAGGATATTAAAAGTTGCTAAAGGGTCCATGATTGTCATGAAAGGTGTGATTAAAAATGGAATCTATACACTGGTAGGGAAGACATTGATAGGACAAAGCTCACATGTTCATCACCAACAGGAAAACTAAGTTGGGCTTTGGCATAAGAGGTTGGAGCATGTGAGTGAAATGAGTTTATAAGAATTAAAGAATCAAGACTTGTTAGGTAACAAAATCCTGTGAGAGTTGCCATTTTGAAGATTGTGTCATGGGAAAGTCTACTAGAGTGAGCTTCAAAAGAGCCACTCACCAAACGAAGCATGTCTTGAGCAATGTACATTCTGACTTGTGGGAGCCAGCTAAAGTAAGGTTCCATGGAGGAGGGAATATTTTCTCTCCATTATAGATGAGTACTCTAGGAAGGAAATTAAAACATAAAAGTGACACCTTTTAAAGTTTCAAGAGTGAAAAAGACTGGTTGAGAACCAAGTTAGAAGAAAAGTCAGGATACTTAGGACAGATAATGGACTTGAATATTTGTCAAATGAATTCAATAAGTTCTATTTGTTAGGATACTTAGTAAATGATAATATTGTTAGGGAGATCTCTTAGCAAAATGGTCTTGTTGAGAGAATGAATATAACTATTTTGGAGAGGGTTATATGAATGTTATCAAACTTAGGCCTCTCAAAGGCCTTTCGGGCAGAAGCTATGTTTACAACAGTGTATCTAATAAATAGCTGTCCCTTATCTACAATAGGTTCAAAACATCTCTAAGAACTGTGGTTAGGAAAACCTTAAAATTATGACTACTTGAGAATCTTTGGATGTGTGGCTTATACATATTAAATACAGACAAGTTAGAGCCCGAGCACTAAGTTACATTTTTGTGGATTATCCTGAATGTGTAAAGGGGTATAAATTGTGGGTAGATGAACCTGGGAAGTAAAAGTGCATAATAAGTAGAGATGTGACTTTCAATGAGAACAAAATGGTCAAAATTAAGGAGGAAAGTGAGACTCCCCACACAAAAAAAGTAGACAACTTGTAGCCAGAGGTGGAGCATTGTGAAAATGCTTCAGATCATTTGGACAAATAAGTTGAAAAAATTAAGGACCTAAGCTCAGTTAACACAGATCATAGTGGAGTCAGTTCGTGAAATCTGGCAAGAGATAGACAGAGGAAGGTTATTAAATCTTCTCAAAGGTATGGGCAAGTAGAGCTTATTGGTTCTTCCTTGGTAGTAGCAAGAAATGATTCAGGTGGAATGAAAGTTTTATAAAGAGGCAATGGCTAGTGAGGAGACTTATAAATGGTCGTTAGCCATGCAAGAAAAAATAAAATCCTTAAATACGAATAACACTTGGGTACTAGTAAAGAAACTTGAAAAGATGATACTAATAGAGTTCAAGTGGATATTCAAAACAAAGGAAGGTATTCCTAGAGTTGAAGGTCCTAGGTACAATACAAGGTTGGTTGCAAAGAGGTTCACATATAGAGAATGGACAGACTATAATGAAATCTTCTCTCCTTTGGTAAAACACAGCTTCATTAGGTTGTTGTTAGCCTTTACTGCTCATGAAAATTTGAATATGGAACAACTAGATGTTAAGACAGCCTTTTTATATAGAGAACTTGAGGAAGTAATCTATATGCAGCTACTAGAAAGGTTCTTAGAGGATAAATACAAGGATAAAGTCTGTCTGCTTAAAAAACCTTTGTATGGACTAAAGCAATCCCCTAGGCAGTAGTATAAAAGATTTGATACATACATGATTGATAATGGATTTAACAGGAGCATGTACGACAGTTGTGTATATTTCAAAAAATCTGGGAACACATAGTATATCTGCTGCTTTATGTAGATAAGGACACTTGTTTGATTGAATAAGTTAAAAGCATGCTGAAGGCAGAATTTGAAATGAAAGAACTGGAACTTGCAAAGAGAATTTTGGGATGTAAATTTCAAGAGATAGAAAGAAAGGAACACTATGGTTTGTTTCCAGATATGAGATGAGATAAAAGTTAAAAAAAAATAAAATATTGTTATAAGATATTTTTTTAATATTAATTTTATTTTGAGATTTGAAAATTTTTTTTGGGATTTAAAAAAGTTGAATTGTTTATTTTAGTTTGTATGAAAATTTGAAAAAATGTGATGATAAATTTGAAATGAGATAAGATATTTTGAGAAAACAAACAAGGCTAAGTCTTTCTCAAATTCAACTATATTCTTATGTTAATGTGACGAGGCGAATTGTTGCTCTGCTAGGGTTTCTTAATTCTCTTGCGCCATTGCGTGATCGCTGTATGGGTGGTCCTCCTGTGACCCTAATTGTTGGCAGGATGGATTTGGTCGTTATTGGTGCCAGTGGTGAAGAGGATTTTGGTCATTCGCATAAGGAAGAAGGTGGATTGGAGCGTCGTTCATTTGTTGAAGCCTTGTGTCGTCCCCTGCCCCAATTAAAATTCAAGATTCCAATTCGAAAGCTAGAAATGATCAACGGGGAGTTGGGATTTGTGTTCTCTAATGCAGAAATGGAGTGGGTGGTAGAGGATTTGAAGTTTGCCCTTGTCCTCAAATTCATTTCGGTAAGGCCTTCCATTGGTTTTTCAGATGTCCCTATGATAAGCTTCATTGATGATCATCACGTGTTGCTTCATCTTGCCAACGAAAAAGATTATCTTCATGCTTGGGCAAGAGAGGGCAGGGTGTCAATTTTGGTTGTTCAACTAGATTGTAAATTTTGACACCTCTTGAGAGCCTTTGGTTACACCCCAATGGATATTTCTTCCTCGGCTTCCATTACATATATATGGATTGGAGTGTTTACAAAGTTTCGCTTCTAGATTTAGGAGATATTTGGAAACTGATAACGTAATGCTATATCAAATGAGGGCTTTCGGGGCCAGGATTTGTGTGGAAGTGGACCTACTTGATGAACTTGTGAAAGGTTTTCTATTAATGGTTGGAAAGTATCAATTGTGGCAGGAAGAGGTGTATGAGAGACTTGGTTTCTATTATAAAATATGCTCTCATCAAGGACACACAAAAGTCATGTGTCGGGCAAGAAGAAATGAGAAACAAGGCTCGAGGAGGGATGGTGTTTTTGACAGAAGAAAAGGGGATGAGAAATTGTGAAAAGATGTTGGACGGAAGATAAATTGGCATGAGGAAGTGGATAACCCGATGGGTGGTGTGGAAATTGTAGTTACTGATGATAAAGAAAAACATGTTATGGTTGATAATTTTGTTGATTCTATTGATGTTCTTTGCAAGGTTAGGGATGGTTCAGGGGTGGGTCTTGATTTGAATTTGTTAATAGTGTAGGTGTGGATGCTATTGTCAATGGAAAGCATGCCTTGGTGGAAGCATCGGCTGATCCTATTGTTGAGAATAAGATTGGGTGTGGTTCAGAGGAGGACGTGTTACGTATAGCCGAACTGATGTTGGAGGAAGGTAAGGTGGTGATTGAAGTATGTAACACGTTGGTTGTTCGTGAGCAGGGGACAAAAGATGCTGGCATTGAATCAGTTCTTATGGGGAATAATTTTGAGGCTGATCATCTAGAAGAAGTTGATGATGTACAGTGCACTAACATATTTGAAGTGCTTTTTAAGGAAGGAGAGGATGTGGAATGTGATAAAATGAAGGATTATGAATATGATCCAATCCCACAAGAGATAAAAGTTAGTGTTGTTCGAAAGTCTAGCAGGGTGAAAGCATAACTCCAAAAATTAAATCTATGATTCACAATTTAATGCTATGGAATGTTCACAGGTTGGGGGACATCCAAGAGAAGGATCCGGAAATTGGTAAGAAAGTTTGGTGTATTTGTTCTGGCTATTTCAGAACCATTTCAAAATGTGGAGAAACTTCAAATATCGGCAGGTAGTCTTGATTTAACTCATATTTATTCTAACTCGAATTTGGGAGGGTAAATTCGGTTATGTTGTAAAGATGACATTGTTATAGATATTATGGCTATTAATAATTAGTATATTACCACGTTATTGTCGGATCAAAATGGCTCCTCGATGTTTCATTTGTCTATGCTAAATGTTCTATGGTGGAGCAAAGGGAGTTATGGGACTTGTTATGTGGCGTATCTTGTGTAGGGTTCCCTTGGGTGGTTATTGGCGATTTTAATATCATTTGTTCAAATGATGAAAGGGTGGGGAGATTTCCGAGATTGAGGTCGTCGATGGAGGACCTCAATTCTTGTATCCATTCTTGCGACTTGATTGATTGGAGGATGGAGGGTAAATAATTTTCTTGGTGTAATGGGCATCAAGGTTTGGCTCATAGCTAGGTAAAACTTGATAGGGTCCTTGTTGATAATGAGTTTAATAGAAAATTTGGTGATGCTATGGCTTAGTTTTTGAACATAAGGACTTCAGACCATTCTCCTATTTTGTTTCAAATTATCAAGGAATTTAAAAGATATGGACCTGCCTCATTTAGATTTCAGAATTTGTGGACTACACATGATGGCTTTATGAAGGTTGTGGAAAATTCATGAAATGATTGAATTGAGGATAATGATGGCTTAATGATCCTTGCAGGAAAATTGAAGAGGCTTAAAGTAATTCTGCGCTCATGGAATAAGCTGGTATTTGGAAGGGTAGAGTTGATATGCTTGAAGGTTTATTATAGGAGAATTTCTCTGAAGCTACAAAAAATGATTTTGTTAATGCTCAAATTGAGCTGGATAGTTGGGTGCATAGAGAGGAATTGAGAAGGGCCAAACAAGCTGAAAGATAGTGGCTTATTGATGGAGATTAGAACGAAACATACTTTCATGCGGTCACTGCCCAACATCGAAAGCAAGCGTGTGTAAATAGCATGAGGCTTTCGGATGGCAATATGGTAAGTACTCTAGAATAGGTTTATGCAGGTGTAGTGACTTATTTTGAAAGTTTTTTGTCACAGAATTCATTGGATTAGGAGTACTGTCTCCTGAATCTAATTGAGCCAACTCTGGGGGAGGATGCAATTTTGATGCTAAATTCTTTGCCTTAAGAAATTGAAGTTTGGGAGGCATTAAAAATATATTGATGTCAATAGTAGCCCTAGGTGCGACGGGTTTGGATCTCATTTCTATATCACGTATTGGAATATTGTTCGAGAGGATGTTATGGGGCTGTGAATGATTTTTTTCTAGGTAAGGAATTGCCAAGATTCTATACTTCATCTTTCATTGTTCTTATCTCTAAAGTCAAAAATCCTTCCTTTTTTGATAAGTTCCGACCGATAAGCTTGTGTAATGTAATATACAAAGTTTTCATGAAGTTGCTTGTGAATAGATTGGCTCGAATTTTGGAGAATATTATTTCGCCTAATCAGGGTGCTTTTGTTAAAGGGAGGAACATTTTTTAGAATATTTCTCTTACACAAGAAATGATTAAGAGTCTTCATAAGAAGTCGAGAGGTGGCAATGTGATGATCAAGATAGATATGAGTAAGGCACATGATAGAGTGAATTGGGTTTTCTTAATGGAGGTCTTAAAAGCGTTTGGATTTCCTCAACACTTTTGTAATTTAATTTTCAATTGTGTTGCGTCTCCTTGGTTCTCAGTGATGATGCATGGGACATTCAAAGATTTCTTCAAGTCAAAAAGGGGCTTTTGTCAAGGGGATCTGTTGTCTCCCTACTTGTTTATTATTATGGAAGAGGTTCTTTCTCGACTTATTAATTCTAAAGTGGCTAAGGAAAAGATTGGCTAGGGTTTGTTTCACATCTACTGTATGCGGATGATATAGTGATGTTTGCTAATAATTCTAAAAGATCTATCCCTGAACTGATGAAGGTTATTAAAACGTCAGAAGCGTGGTCAGGGCAATAGGTAAATTTTTAAAAAATCTATCATTTATCTTTCAAAGTTTATGTCTTCTCGGCGTACTAGAGAAATCATTGGGGAAACTGGTTTTTCAGAGGATAGTTTTCCTTTCTATTATTTGGATGCTCCAACTATTGATGGGAGATTGAGAATTGCTCATTTTGACCCATTAATGGAAAAAGTTGCTAAAATGTTGGCTAGCTGGAAAAATAAAGTCCTTTCTCAGGGAGGCAAACTTATTTTAATTCACCATGTATTATCAAGTATGCCTATTCATTTGTTGTCTATTTGTCATATGTCGAGATCTATGATTGTGAAATTAAATAAATTGCTTGCTAATTTCTTATGGGGGACTGTGAAGGGGAATGGGCGGAGAAAGTGGAGGTCATGGAGAGAACTTTGAGCTCCGGTGGAGGAAGGGGGGTTGGGAATAAGAAATTTAGCTGAGGTGCAAAAATCTTTTTTCATTAAATCAGCGTGGCAGCTTTTTACACAAGATTTTATTTGGGCTAAATTCTTTAGGGAAAAATATGTAAAGAATGGAAATTTTGGTGATTGTGAAAGGCGTGGATATGGCTCTATGTTCTGGAACAAAATAGTTGAGCAAATCCCATTGCTTATTCAAAATTCTAAGTGAAAGATTAAAAAAGGAAATGTATCCTTATGGTTTGATAAATATTTGGATGCGAGTCCTCTTTGTGAATCTATTGACAATGTTATTGATTCTCATTTATGTCTCAGAGACCATGTGATAAATGATGCATGGGATGTGGAGAATTTGAACCGGCCGTTGGGAAAGCAGTTAGCTATGGAAGTTATGTGATCGATAGGTATCTTAAAATCTGCTTGTGACGCTTTAATTTGGTTACCTGAAAAAGATTGGATGTTCTCTTCTAAATTAGCTTGGGATCTTTTTCGTGTAAAAATGCAGAAATTTGATTGGGTGGGTTGGATTTGGAATTCTTGGGTTCCAAAAAAGATTGCTTTTTGTGTTTGGAAAGCAACTTTAATTGTTTGCTAGTTGATAACCAAATCAAGAAGTGTGGAATCCCCAAGGTGTTCAATGTAACTACTGCTTAGTGGGACATGAGGAGAGTCTGGAACATGTTTTAAATAGTGGAGACTTTGCTAACGATGTCTGGAAGAGAGTGCTAGCTGAGTTTGGCATTTTGTATGTTCCACAACAAGGGTGGAGAGAACATGTTCAAGCTCTTTTCAAATGGGCTTCAAGAAATTCCCAAATGGGAATTATGTCAGGTCTCATCCCAATAGTTATTTTACGGTGATTGTGGAGATGAAGGTTTTTGGCAAGGATTGAAGGCAGGTATGAGTCTTTTAATGTTGTTCTGGGATCTATTATTTATTAGATTAGATCTATAGCCAGCAATGTTAAATGTTAAAAAGCTTCCTGATGAGGATAGGCTTTTGCTAAATAATTTGAATATTAAGATGGCTATACCTTAGAGGCGTCATGTTCAAATTGCGGGGTGGTTGAGACCGGCTAGGGGTAAGTTGAAGTTGAACCTTGATGGTAGTAGCCTGGGAACCTAGAAAGAGGAGGTGGAGGAGGTATTCTTTGTGATAGTAATGGTAAACTTATGTTTGCTTTCTCTAAATTCTTTGGCATTTATACTAATAATGATGCAGAATTACGAGCGGTCTTAGAAGGCCTCATTCTTTGTAAAGATTTGGGGTATGATTGTGTTAATATTGAATGTGATTCCAGGGTGGTGGTTTCATGGATACTGAAAAAATCTTGTCCAATTTGGTATTTGTGGGATTTTTGGGAGAAGACTTTGGTCTTATTGGACGGTTTTTATTTTATCATTGCTCATTGTTTCAAAGAGGGTAATATATGCCATGGTATGCTGAAGGCCTGACTTGACTTATGCTGTTAGCATGGTTAATAGGTTTATGAGTAATCCAGGCAAACCTCATTGGCATACTATCAAGTGATATTTCAATACTTAGTAGGCCCTAGTGGCTTAGAATTGATATTTGGGAGGAATACTCAACAACAAAAGAGTTGAGGGGCGTTATGGATTTTGATTATGCGGCAAATATAGATACCAGGAAGTCTTTGACTAGTTTTGTGTTCACTATTTTTGAGGGTGCCATCAATTGGAGAGCTAACTTACAACCAGTGGTTGCTTTGTCAATAACTGGGGCAAAATATATTGCCATGACAGAGGCATTTAAGGAGACAATAAAATTGAAAAGTATATCTAGTGAACTATGCATGCATGAGGGGAATGTTGTGGTTTATTGTGATAACTAGATTGTTATACATCTGACTAAAAATTAGGTGTTTCATGAGAGGTCTAAACAATAGATGTTAGACTTTATTTTGTGAGGGACATTATAACAGATGTGAGAGTTGGGATAGAAAAGATATCAATTGAAGAAAATGCATCTGATATATCATATGATGACAAAATCATTACCTTCAATCAAGTTCAAATATTGTTTGGACTTGATCAATAGGAGAAAATGTTGGAAAGCCCCATTGGTTTGGGGTAAATGCTGGAATCGTTTAGAAACGAAAGTTGAAGAATCAAGACTAAACTGGGAAGGATAGAATGTTTGCCAAGGTAGATAATTATGGTGATGTCCAACCATTTTGTCATGTGCTTATCTCGTAAGTCAAAGCTGAATATTAAGTTTGCAGAAAAATTATTAAGAAGATCCTATATTGCTGTTATAATCGAAAGCTTGTTTAGTTGTACATATTTGTAATTTTTATTTATTGGTAATTTGCTCTTTCATATAAAAAGGGCATTGAGTCATTTGTGTACTGTAATTTGTTATAATTCGAGAGAAAGAAAGTTAGAGTAGAACAGAGGAGAGAAGATCGAAACAGAGAGAGTTCAAGAGCATGTGAAAAATCCATTTAAGAAATTCTTGTACCATGCGATCGAATTTGATCTTTGTAAAGGCTATAATTTATACTGCTTGTTGTTACTGATTCTTCAATAAAAGAAACTCTTAGAACAAGTTTCGAAACCAGGTAAATCTTTCTTGTTTTAATTCCTGCAATTATTTTGTTCAGTTTTGATTTCAATTTCGGTTTATTATTGCTTTGAGTTGTTAATTGCGTCTTGTGAATTTCTTACAATCTGTCTTGGCCGAATATCAAATCCAGTCTCATCACATCATCTTCATGAGAATATATGTTTCTTTGGAAAGTGACAAATTATCTAACTACATTAAAAATGTTGCTAAAAAGTGTAGCATATGATGTATAACAAATCAAGAAATGGGTACATACCATTTTACTAAATTTTCTGATAGTGAAACTTATCCGAGAAAGATGCCGTGCAAGTATACATTATATTACGGTAAAGCAAAGTAAGTTGGGTGCTTAATTCAGTATTGGAGATAGATTAAGACACATGGCACGATCGTCAGGTGCAATAATAGTAATATCTTTATGATAATTTATATTTTCTCGCGGCGTATGATTTGGATATGGGGCGTGTTTGCTATCAGCCAATACACCGTCTAACACATCACTTTTTTTTTTTTCTAATTTTTTTCAATGTACAGTAATACCAGCTGCTGTACATCATTTTTATTTAGATATTGTGGATGAAAAACTGACATGACATGAGAATAAAGATATAATAATAGTCTGCTAAAACTCAACTCTTAACATATTTTGAGTTGAAATGGTTAAATTCGTTTCAGGCTACCTTTGGGTGATAAAGTATTTTTAGATGTTTTTAAAATATATTATTATTATTTTTTATTTTATTATTATTTATTATTACTATTTACAATTTACAATTTTTCTTAACACTTCTCACCATTTAAACACAACTACTTTACAAAAAATATGACTTATTCGTATAATTGTAAGGAAATAAGAGTTTAGGTTCATTTAGAGATTAAGTTTAGTTCTTTATGAATAATAATAAATTGATACAGTAAAATGAGTTTTGTAGAATTCAATAAATAAAAAAGTATTGTATTAAAAAAAATTATAGATTTTATTTATAAATAAGTTTTAAATTGAGATAAATTTAATAATTAAATATTTAAATATTAGATTCAATTTAAAATTCAATTGAATTGAGTTAATTTCAATTGATAATCTAATTTTAGACTCGACCTAAACTTTAGACCATCTATCCCATTAATTTGCATGCCATTGTCGATACCGAGTGACATGCGTGTTGAATTCAGTATGGAGGGGTTTTGAGCAAAAATAAATATAATTGTACACATGTTTTAACTATTGGATTTGAACGCCAAGAGGGTAGAAAACGTTACAATATTGAGATCCGAATAAGTTCTAATATGTTAAATAATAGTTAAAAAAGGAACATTTTTCCCATCCCTTAAATCAAATTAAAAAATAATAATAATAAAGAAGAAGTAGATAAATACTCAGATGTGGTATGTCATAAGATCAGCTCTCTGGTTGAACCCGAAAGAAGCGTTGACCCACACAGCCCTCTCGGGTCATTGTCCAACAGACACTCACGATTTGAGTTTTGAGAAGACTCGTCACCCTCCCTTTCCTCCTGACCTATATTTGCTGCACCTGATCACAACTCTCTCTCTCTCTCTCTCTCTCTCTCTCTTTCTGTGTGCAATAATCCCCAAAACCCAGGAAGCATTGAAGTGCGAAGCAAGAGATATAGAGAGAAAAAGTTTGAGTCACGGTTAAATCCTCCTCTCGCCAAAGCAGCTCACCACATTTCTCAAGGCAATATCATCCATTACTCCTTAAGCACCCCCTCCTAGGCATCCTTAAAAATAAGTTGCTTCACACTTCCAGACACACCCGACAAGAGAGAGACAGAGAGATAGAGAGAGAGAGCGCTTTTTCAGCCATTCACACTCTGTGCCTTTTCTCTGGTAATCCGGAAGAGAGTGAGTTGTATTGAGGTTGGAGATAAGGTTGCAGAAATCAGTGAGACGTTTGGTCAGACCAATCGTTATTCTCCACCTTTCCCAATCAAAAGCCAGGCTTTTTACTTAGGCTTGATATATATATATATATATATATATAAAATATGGGCAGCAGCTCAGCTGCCGCATTATTCCCTCACATAAACATATAAACATTAAAATTACTGTTTTATGAGGGGCTGCTGCCCAGCACCCCGTATATATATATATACTCGCTATTCATATATGAAATATTTTAAAAGAAAAGGGTAAAAAACAGAAAATATATAAAGGTATCAAAGCATGTCAAGAAATGTCTTCTCTCCAACCGACTATTTCTATATGTGGTAAAAGAAAAGCTCTGATTAGACTCGGCTCCTGGGTCTGCTGATCAATGCCACAAAACCCTCCTTTTCCTTCTTCTGCTTGCTTGCTTGCTCTGCCTCCTCTATTCTGTGGGCTTTTGGATTTTTGTAATAAAGCCACCAGGCAGGCATTTTCCAGGTAAGAAGTTAGAAATATGGGGGAACTGAGATTATTATCAACACAAGTCATTTTCTTTTGCTTTTCTTTTCCATTAGAGATTTTATGATGGGCAGCAGTACTACATCTGATCTTGTTGTCTTTTTGCTCTCTGTAGACTGTTACTGCAGGGTGCCATTCTGAGTCTGACGCCCTTGATATCTGTGATCTTCTTTGGAGGTATTCAAGCCGGAGAAAAGGGTTTCAACAGCTTCTCTTGCTTTGTCCTTGTTGGTTTTTTGGGTAACGCACAGTAACAATTTGAGAAATCAGTAAAGAGCCCTGATTCTTGCTATTGAAATTTGAAACAAAGGCAAGGTAGATTCCTGATATTATTCTCTTCCACCTTTCTCCCTTCCTATTCCCAAGGAAAAAAATATCAGATTTATCTCATTAGCAACCAGAAATTGTTTCCTTAATATTAATAATATTGAAAGAGGTGATTCTATTGCCACACAACTCTCTCTCTCTCTATCATCTTATTCGAGCTTTTCAGGGGTCTTAGAGCAACTAGCAATGACAGACTGGAATGGTATCATGGGTAAGAACAGTGGTTTTGGTGGGAGCACAACTAGAGATGAGGATTTTGAAGAGGAAGATGTGTGGGGTTTTATTAAGGAAAGGGAAGATTCTAGTTGCAAGATGATGAGGAAATCCAAAGACTATTCCTCTGGTTCTTCTTCTGCATGGCGCCAACCTTCTGTCCCAAGGATGATCCCAAGGGTTAACACTCCAACAACCCATGACGCCAAAGTGGTTCAACAATCCTCAGCTCCCATAGAAATTCCTGATTGGTCCAAGATTTATGGGAAAGGTGCCAAAATGGGTTCTAGGGATGCTTCATGGGTGGATGATGGTAATGGCAATGCTGATGTTGACTATCATGGTGTTGGTGATTATGAGGCTGATGATAATGATGATGGTGATATGGTCCCTCCACATGAATGGATTGCTAGGAAGCTTGCAAGGAGCCAGATTTCATCTTCCTCTGTGTGTGAAGGTGTTGGAAGGACACTCAAAGGAAGAGATCTTAGCAAAGTGAGGAATGCCATCTTGACAAAAACGGGTTTCCTCGAGTAGCTTCATGTTCATCATCATCATCATCATCATCATCATCATAATGTGCCATTACCACCATCAAATTATCATCATTCTGAGCCAAGGTTCCCACAAAATCTTTGTTTTTCTGTTTTTAAGTTTAATTCTTGCTAGTAATAGAGTGTGTGGGTGTGTGATGTACTGGGGCGAGTGGGAAATCCCTTGAAAAAAGTCAGAGATGCCCCTTTTAGAATGTTTTTCAGGAGGGAAGGAAAAAAGCATTGGCGGCCTCTGAGATTTTGTCTGCAGGTAGTTTAGTAGAGTTTTGTGTTTTGGCAAAGGAATGCATCTGCATCAGGAATATGAAAAGTGAATGAATCAGGTACTCTTCATGCTTTCCTATCTTCTGTTGCTACTTGTGCAACATCTCTTGCCAATTTTGATCAATAATTATTAAGAGTTTTACAACAATATTTACTATAAGAAAAATCGCGACGGATTATTTGTAATATTTATGTGTCCCGGTCTTTTTACTTCGTAGAAGCTAAGTTATACCTTTTGTGAGGATGAGATTTTAGTTATTTTCATCGACAATATTTGATCTCTTAGATTTTTAGTCTGATGAGCTTTAGAAACGATTTGTTTATGTACTTAATTGACTGTTTTCCGATCATATTATAGACTTCATATCATCTTAATCTCTATGAAGTGAAATTATTTTCTTAAAATAAAAGATAACTATTTATAAACAGAAAATAGTTAGAATACAAATAAACAGTTCTTGTAATGACTATATCATGCATGCTTATTTAGTTTTGATCGCTCTTTAATTAGACATCCCCTTTTGTTTTACTGGTTGAATGTTTCAAAGTTACATCATGGAATGCATATCCATGATTTGATTTCCCAAAGGTGTCACGAAGTTTTTAGTCCTTAATGAATAAAGAATATAAAACATGAGTGATTGATTACCAGTGGGTAGGGGAGACAGTTTTTTTCTTCTATTCCCTTATTTGTCATTTTGGCCAAAGTTGGAGATATAGGGTGAGATCCCATATGCATTTGCCCATTTGCTTTCTTTCAGTGATGACGAATCTCTTCTTTAAAAAATGTATATAACAGCAACAATAATTATAATAACTACAGTGCGTGGGGTATAATCATACACTAATAACAGACATAAACAGCAAGATTTATGTGGTCTGCAGGGAGGTGGCAATACAGGAGGTACGTACCTGTACAAACTAAAAACAAAAACAAAGAAACAAATTCCAACCTGACTTGTAGCGCCTTCTAGCTAACACTAGTCCGAAAATACTTTATTTCATCTCGTTTTTTTATTATTATAAATTTTTTATAAAATTTTTATATAAAATGTAATAAATAATTCAATTTTTTTAAAAATTACAATATAATATATAGTATTAATATAAAAAAATAATATTTAATTTTTTTACGCATGCATATTCGTTTTCAAGCTAGCCTTGTTTAGGTTACTGCATGCATTTGATTCGATGTTTTACATGATACACACAGATAAATCAATAAAGATGAAGATTTGGTAGTTTTATGTAAGTTTAGGTAACTAGCGTTATTCATAGAATTATACATGATGGCCCTCGATTATAATCGATACTACTAACAAAACTTAATTAAGGCATGAGTTCTTTCGAATACATGAATGAAATTCGATTTTTATTTCGAGTTCCTTTGTTTAATTAAAAGTATATGTGTCGATAGTATTAACATATTCACGTTGAGTTTTATATCAATTAAGTTAATAAAACATGATGCATGGTGAAACGTGCAAATATATATTAATGCATGTCGAAGCTATCTTTCTCTCAGTTCTAATAATTATGAACTTAATACTACAGAGCATCTAACACAATGTGTATTGTTCATGTGAGTGAGTGTGATGAGTGTTGGATGTTCTCTATATTTTTTCATTATGAAAAATGTTAATATGTCTCCCAACTTTGATTCGAGGATTTTGAAACTTTATGCATTTTTTTAATTAATTTTTAAAGGATTGATTATTAGTGTATTAATGTTTTTTTTTAAAATTTTTTGAAAATATTTTAAATTGATAAAAAATATAAATAAAAAATTTTGAAAAAACAAATACAAAATTTTGTCTAACGATCAAAAGAAAGTGGTGCTACTCACCTTTTTTACTATTATTATTATTTATAAATATAGAAACAATTACTATTATTTAATTTTTATTTATTACTTTTTTACTATTATGTATAAATTATTTAAAATCACCTTAACATTCAAACGTAATAATCCATGAATGAATCTCTCCCCTAACATGCTTCAAAGAATAAAAATCTATCTTATATCACCGTCGAATAAGCTGTGCAAACTAGGGACCACAATAATGAGAAAAATTCCTAAAGAGAATCCTCATGCTGCTCTACCATGGACAGATTCCTTATTTTTCTAGTATCTATACTATATATATACACACAAAGAGAGATTCAAAGATTCTCAGGTCCCCCATGCAGCTGCTTATCCCCTTTTGCCGACACGAATATCAATCATATATATATATATATATATATATATATTTTTTCTCCTGACCTCTTTCAATAACCACCTCTGATGTTCACAAGTTGAGCATCTTCCCTCTCCAATAATTTACAGGACCACCTAATCACTCTTTTAATTTTATTGTCATAAGAACTCACAATAATGTCTGCTAATCGATGATCATATATAAGTGATATTTAATTAATTTAGTGCTTCTTCCATATATATTTACGGTTGTGCACTCATTTTTTTTTAATAAAATACAGTTCCTTAAGTTAAAGCTTATTGTCCTAATTAATTACTCCCTAGCTAGTTTCATCATTACTAGTAGTACTACGCATATATATAATAATTAACAAGGGCGGAAATAAATAGGATCTTGTGCGTTGGAGACCTGCAATCTAGCCACCTATATATATATATATATTATATGGTCTTTTAATTTGCATGTTTATAGAAGATCATATAAACAAATAATTAATTAAGACTTACATTAAATTAAATAGTAGGTAGAAGGGGCTTTCCCCTAGTCTTTTCATAAGCCCACTAGACAGCCTTAATTTGGGTCTAAGCCCAAGCCTAGGTCAATAAGTCTTGAACCGAGAACTCGGCCTACTAAGATAATATGGTTATAATCACTTTGAAATCTTGAATAAGCTGTCATGATAACCGCTCTGAAAGGTAAGGGAAGTTCGTATAACTATCATGTCACTTGAATTTCAAATCAGAGATCAAGCTTTTACTACGCCTAAACGGGGGCACTGAACCAAATTAGTCTAGCAACCACGACAACTTCTTCCAATTCCTCTTAAAAGCAGAGTCTGAGATAATAGGATCCATAACTCAAAAAATGAAGCATTAGAGCCTTTCATTCTCTGAACTTTCCTACATCATTGGCACCACACTTCTCGAGCATAAGACCAAAGCAAATGCTCCATGATTCTGGTACAAACTTGCATGTATGACACAATGCCTCAATGGTAACCTTTATCTTCCATAAGTTCTCCAAAGTAGGGAAAGCATCACCACATGCCTTCAAAATGAACACCTTCACTTTGCTTGGGATTTTCAACTTCCATACGGTTTTCCAACTTTCAGTTTGTTGGTTCCCTTTTGAGGTTTCCCCTCTCATCTTAGACTTCACGTCCATATGAAAAGGGTATGCACTTTTTACAAAAAAAAAAAAAAAACCTCATTGGCAATGGAGGACCATATTAGCATGTCTTCCTTGTCACCCAAGCTTATTCAGATAGATTTTATGACTTCCACTTTTGAGTCAAAAAAGAGGGATCTGAGAGCTTTTGCCTTCCATGTCCTATTGCCTTCCTCAATAAGATCAGTAACCACCTTGGATGCACTAGTGTCCACACTTGGCCTCTGGCTTTGGATAGATTGAGTTGAGTTAAGCCATTTATCTTCCTATATTTTCATTGCTTTCCAATTTTGCTCTCCAAATGAGTCCTTGCTTCAGTAATTCATGGCCAACCAACATACTCCTCCAAGCAAAGGATGGCCTAGGACCCAATTTTGCCTTAAGGAAATCACTTTTAGGAAAATACTTTTGTTAAAAACTTTGATAAGAAGAGAGTTGAGATTTTGGAGAATATTCCAACTTTGCTTAGCAAGTATTGCCACATTGAAACTTTTGAAATCTTTAAATCTCAAACTACCCCTATCCTTTACTTGACCCAAGTTATCCCACCTCACCCATTGCGTTTTTTACTGCTCCTCATTAACCCCCCCGCGAATCTTCTCAACAATTTGTTTAGCCTTTGAATGATGGAATGAGGAAGAAGGAAGATACCCATGGTATAAGTAGGCATAGCTTGTAAAATTGCTTTTAGTAAATAGCTTTTAGTCTTCTAGTTGGATATCTTTGCCCATGTCCTATCAATTATGGAATGAAACACTACCACTTTTGATCTACCAACTATAGTTGGGGGGCCTAAATACTTTTCAAAAGATCCTCTAGGTTGAACACCAGCAATTTGGAGTATATTTGCTTGAATATCAACTAGTAAAGAGAATAGATATCTTCTCCTTATTCAACATTTGACCTGAGGCTAATTCTTAAAATTCAAGGATATGCAACACTCAACTCCACTCTAGTGAGTTAGCTAGGAAAACAATAGGTTGTCATTGCATGAACAAATGATTGATTTTGATAGGACCTTTTAACAGGAACACTAGTGATACTTCCCTGATCTTCCGCTTGCTTCAACAAGAAGGTGAGGGCCTCAGCACATATGATGAATAAATAAAAGGAGGGGATCTTCTTGTCTAAGGCCACAAGTTGGACTAAAAAAATCTTGAGTTTCACCATTGAGCAAAATAAAGTATAAAACTAACTTGAGACATTCCATGATATGTGCTATGAATCTCTCATCAAAACCCATTATGCTCATGAGGGCTTCCATGAAACTCCATTCCACTCGATCATAAGTATTGTTCATGTCAAGTTTAAGTGCCATATACCTTCTAGTCATTTCACTCAAGAGCTTAAGGATTGTAAGGTTTCATAAGCCACCAATATGTTTTTTAAGATTAATCTACTGGGGACAAAAGCACTTTAGTTAGAAGATATAATAGCTAGCTGTACAAGTTTGAGCCTATTTTCTATGGCCTTTGAAATGATCTTGTATCTAACATTGCAAAGGCTAATGGGCAAGTAATCTCTAACAATCTTAGGCTCTTTCTTCTTTGGAATTAAAGTGATAGTAGTCTTATTAACATTCATCAAATTGGCACTCTCATTTAAAACCTATAGAG
Organism: Platycarya strobilacea; assembly: GCA_036898215.1. NCBI lineage: Eukaryota > Viridiplantae > Streptophyta > Magnoliopsida > Fagales > Juglandaceae > Platycarya > Platycarya strobilacea. The sequence continues at coordinate 16,304,072 of CM072547.1, forward strand.
CAAATTGGCAAATATTTGGCCCTATGATCTCTCAATTTGAATGACAAAACTGGGCAGAAAAACTATCAGGGCCAGAAGAGCTAAATGGGATCATCTGAGAAATAGCTTCCTTGACTTCTAGATCAATGAAAGGCCTCAGTAACTTGAAATTCATCTCTACAGTAACTCGAGCACTAATCTCATTTAGGCATTCTTCAGTAGCATTTGGATTATAGGAGGCAAACATGTCAAAATAAAAGGATAGAAAATCATTTGACATTTGGGCCTTATTTGTTCTCTGGGTGCCAGATTGATCCAAAATCTTGGTGATATGATTAGTGTTTCTTCTCTGGTTGGCAAACATGTGATAGAACTTATGCTAGATTGATCACAATCTTGGTGATATGATTAGAGTTTCTTATTTGGTTGACAAACATGTGATAGAACTTAGTGTTTCTGTCATCATGTTGCTACCAACGTTGCTTGGTCTTCTGTTTCCACTTTTCATCTTGGATCGGTTTCACATTAGTAAGGTGTGCGTTGGTTGATGCGAAACAGTGGCTGATGATAAGAGTTTTTGTTTTTTCTTCTATTCAAATCTCCCCACCACCCCCCTCCCGTACTCCCCCCTTGCAGTCTCCCTCATTCCCCTTTGCATTCTCCCTCCACCCTATTATCTTTTGACCATTGAAGCACCCTGCTGCTCCTCTTTGTACGCGAATTTGTCCCCCCTCGTGAATCTCCTATGCATTTGTATAGATTTACTAGGAAGCATGAATTGATTATCACTATCATTTATACCATTTTTCCTTTTGGGCATCCATTATCTTTCTTTCTGAGTTTCTTAAACAAATACAAGTTCAAGTTTCTCTCTCCCTCAACACACAAAAATAAAAATTAGGGTAAGGTAATGAAAGCATCGGCTTGATGAGCCATTTTGGCCTTGCATTGGTGCACACCTCACACTGCTCTTACTTTTTCCATACTCTCCTGTTATCTGAAAGCGTACACCACCACACCCATCTTTCTTTTTCATATTCCAACTATTCAAATTATAAAATAATTGCTGAAATAACTGATCATCAAGTACCTCTTTTTTTTTTTTATGAGAGTTGTGGAAATTACTCTATAAAGAAAGAAGAAAGAAATGTTAATGTTCCCTCTCTCCTCCATAGACCAAGTCAATGTTCCTCTCCACCTGCAATATTTTCTTAGAGCTAAAATTGACGTACTTAATTTGAATGATTTGTATAATAATGAATTGTATAATGATGAATCAAATTCATATTATCCAATGAAGTAGTTAGATATTTCTTTGGATATTTTGGTTTTGTTTTCTTCATTATCTTTTTTCCAATTAATATTCATGCAATCCAGAAGAGCGAAAACAAGATAAGGGATACCAAAGCAAAAGACATTGTATCGACCTGATCTTTATTTTACTTTCCACTTTATCATCCTCATATATACGTACTCCAATTTCTTGCTAACATAGTAACTACTAGAATTTGTAATGTATTTTAGTTAAAATAAGATAAAAATATGCCAAAAAACTATGCTAACTCTCATTTTATTTCCTTAAATACCAATAGATTCGCATAGGAGATAGATTCAGGGAGAGGAGCAAGGTGTTGCAATTCGATCAAAAGAAAATGGGGGTGGAGGGAGAATGCAAGGGGGAGTACAGGAGGGGGTTTTTTTTACCAGAGAATGGGGAAAAATCATTTTTTACTTTCTAATAAAAAAGAAAAAAACCAACATACTAGCACAATAATGTGTTGTAGAAAAAAATTAGAGGTTGTATAGATTTTGTTGGAACAATAGGGACTGCAAAACAAAAATAGTGAGAGAAAATTTGTTTTAAAATGCATTACGATGTTACTTTCTTTAAGATAATATTTGCTCCCACCAATAACAGTATGCACACAAATTATAAACAAATTTACCTCCAAGATATAATAAAATCTAGAAAAAGTCTATTTGACTAATTGCGTTATACACAAACAAAATTAGACTCTAAATACTCTTAGATTTTGTTATTTAACCAAAAACATTGAAACCTATTATCTCGAGAACAAACAAATTCTAACTAGTTTTGAATAAGTGAAAAATATGGGGGAGAGAGAATTCTAAAATTAAGATCTGGATATTCAAATGGTAAGCCAATAGATCTATTTATAGATGATCAAAAGATGTGAACGAAAAATTATTATTTTTTGTATTTATGAAAAGTTAGAATAGATACTTATATAATACGTGTTATCATAAGATATAATAGTGTTATCATAAGACATAATAGTTGGTCTAGTTGCCTTACTGAAACCTCCAAATTGGAGGGCACCAATTCAAATCATGGGTTGTGTACTTTGAGAGTTTTATTTTTCATTTTCCTAAGCGTTGCATAGCACCTTGCACGTGCCCTTCAGCTCCAAGCATTGCAGGGCTTCATGCAAGTACCCTTTGGTGCTTGGCAATTAACTGAAATTAAAAATCCATCTTGACATGGGAGTGACCCCAGGCCCTTAGGATAAATCAAAGGTACACATGCCACTAAACCAATTAAGGACATATGCTTAATGTATAAACCCAAAATATAATAAACCTCATAACTTTTCATATATTCTCTCTTCCAAATTAATTTACAACTTCTAAAAATAAATTTCCAAATATTATTAATAATAAATATAAATATATATTATTTTGAAAATATTTTTAACAATCTCCCACCATTTTCAAATTCATCTTGGTTAGAATAGGAGAAGTTATACATAAATAAATGTGTCTTTTGGATTTGAACATTCACATAATGAAAATACATCAAAACTAATTAGAATAGTATAGTAGACATGTTTTGAACTAGCAATTGTATTCGATTAGTCGGATATATCTCACATATAATTTTTTTTCTTTTTGGGTAGTTCATAATAGCCGACACGTATATTGGCCTTGTGTTTATATCCTAGTTTCATGAAAGTTTTAGAGACATAACCCAATTCACATAAGAGGCAGCATTATTCTTGACACTCATATAGATAGACTTATCAAAATCATCTTATAACTAAACATTTTAATATAACCATATTATAAGTCTATTAAGAGTTTATTGCTCAGCCTCTCATTTTCATTACAATACCAAGCACATCAAATCTTGGAATGATAAATTAGTTTTTAAAAAAATCATTTTAATATTATCGTGTTTGCAAATCATGAACATATAATGTACTTTGCTCATTGAACTCAAGTTAGGATATATTTAAGAGTTGAGTTCAATTTTCATTATTGGTGATTTTATTGATGTCCCACATCAATTCTCTTGCAAGTTCTTTATTTAATGGATATGTCCCTTTTTGCAATATCTCATAAAATAAATCTTAATTACTCCATCTGTGGGTAATTGCCTTAATATGCCTATACTTGCCATTATATATATGATTTAGGCTTGTGACAATATAGCCTAACTGTCACCAAGTAAAGATATTGGTGACATTTATTTTTTCCAAATTCGAGATCTCTATCAATACATTCTTAGCCACTTTATCTTTTTGATACAAGAAACTAATGCTATAAACTTAGTTCTCATGGTTGAGTAAGTGATGCATAGTTGCTTCTTTGATCTAGGAGATTACTCATCCACCTTGGGTAAATATTCACCCATTAGTTGATTTATGATTATCATACTTAGTTTCCAACTGGCACCTATATTCCTTCTACAAACGAAGAAAACCTAATGCTATAATTAAATGAAATCTATTGTACTTAATACCATAATCCTTGATATTTTTCAAATGCAATAAAATGCTTTGTACAACATAATTCATATGTAGAAATCACATTTTTTTTTTATTTGGTTGCATGCAGATTCGTAAATAAAATCTAAATTTACCATATCAATTAGATATCTAATATTCATGTTCTAAACAATAATGATGTAAATAATATAAATGAAGCAAAATATTAATTTATGAGTTATGCTACAGAGAAACCTACACATCATGCACATGAAAGATTTTTAAGTGGAAAATTAAAAAAGGATAAAAAAGTAAAATAACATTTTATAATAAGTGTGCAGTGGGTGTGCATGATGTGAGGCTTTCTTCTAGAATTTTTCTTAATTTAATTATTAATGTCAAGTTTGGACATGCCTTCATTCAGATATTCTTTCTCTACAAAATTATCATTTTTGGTCAGTACAAATTCATCTAACTCAAAAATTAATTTAAACTCATGCTTATTTAGAAGACTATCATATACAAGATTTTTTCTAACTTCTAATACATATTAAACATCATTGAGAGTAAGAACTTTACTGAAGTTAAAATCTACTTTTATTTTTACCCTTAACTACGGCAATTGATGCATTCCCTATGTAAAGAATATGACCATCTTCCATTAGATTGTACCTCCTGAATAGACTCCTATCTTTACAAATATGCTTTGTTGTTTTTAAGTCAATCCACCAGAAGTTATCTCCTTCAAGAGTATTATTCTCAAAGATCATGTTCTCAAAATCATCTCTAGAACTAAAATCACGCCTTTTCTCTTTAAAAAAGAGACACTCTTTTGTAATGGCCCTCTTGCCACAATAGAAGCAACTCACTCTCAGATTCTTCTAATTTTCATTTTAGGAGTGAATTTGTTTTCTTCCAAAATTCTTCTTTCTCTTCCAGTTTTCATATTTGGATTCATTAGATTGTCCAAGTTTGTGGATCTTTTCTTCCTCTAAATGTGCATGTACGAAGTCAAAGATTCACGCTCTTCATTAATGTCTCTTAGCCTAATCTTTTCTTCTATACAAAAATGTTGGCCTAATTTTTCTAGAGATTGATGTCTTCTATGTTCTAAACTTCTTTTATAGTTTTCCATGATTGAAGAAGTTTATCAATAATAGATGAAACTAATGTATATTCATCCATTTTCATCTCATATTGAGAGAATTGATTAAGAATATGCAAACTCTCATTGAATTATTCAACAACAATCTACCATGTTATTATTAAAAATATTAGAGCCATAAATTTTTTACTTGTAGCATCTTCTAAAAAATACTTAGCCTCCATTGCGTCCTATAAATGTTTGGCAGTTGCTTTGTTTTGGTAAAACGTCAAACAAAGTAATAAATATTGCATTGCAAATGTGACCCTTGCAAATGTAGTTGTCTTGTTTGTATTTAATTCTTGCCCGACTTTGAGTGATTGTTTCATCCACATTTGCAGATGGCTTAAAAGTGGTTAGAACATATACCACTTTGAGATTGGCCAAGAAAAAGTGCATTTTCTTTTATCAACATCGAAAATTGACTCCATCAAAATGTTCGGATTTTACAAAATTTGAAGCAAGCTCTTTCAAACTATATGCCATTAATAGTCAAATATTGTCTTTAGATTGTTGGAACAGTAGGGGTTGCAAAATAAAAATAGTTAGAGAAAGTTTGCTTCAAAGTGCATTACAATGTCACTTTCCATAAAATAATATTTGCTCCCACCAATAACAGTATGCACGCAGATTATAAACAAAATTACTTTCAAGATACAATAAAGTTTAGAACAAGTCTGTTTGACTAATTGCGTTATATACAAATGAAATTAAATTCTGAATATCCTTAGATTTTACTAATCAACCAATAAATTAGAAATTGTTCTCTCGAGAACAAAAAGATTCTAACAAGTTTAGAAAAAGTAAAAAGTATGGGAGAGAGAATTTGAAATTAAGGTATGGACACTCAAATGGTAGGCCAATAGATCTATTTATAAATGATAAAAAAGTATGAATGAAAAGTTATTATTTTTCGTATTTCTAAAAACTGTTCAAAATAGGTACTTATATTATGTGTTACCATAAGACAACAATTAAACTTCGTCCAACAATTGTCTTGCTTTCCCTCCAAACTAGAGGTCACTAGCTCGAACGAATTGTGCACTTTGGAAGTTTTATTTTTCATTTTTCCAAACGTTGCACAGTGCCTTGCACGCCTAGTGTCTCTTACACGCACGCCTTTCAACCCCGAGCATTGCAGGTTTTCATGCAGCATGCCTTGGTGCTAGGTGGTTAACATAAAGGGAAATGCTATTCTTTCCGATAGGTGGAATGCATCCCGATTCAGATCCCGTTTTCACTTTTCTTTTTCTTTTTAATTTCTTAATTTGATTTTTAAGTAAATATTTTTAAATAATATTGTATTTTTTTTATATTTTTAAAAAATGTTTATATTTTTTTACATGATTTTTTTAATATCTTAAAATATTTTTTAAAAATATAAAAAAATCACAATACTATTTAAAAATATTTACTTAAAAATTATATAAAATAACTAAAATAAAAATAAAAACAGGATGACATTGAAATGCATTCCACCAGGACGAGTAGCTGCTTACATAAATTAAAAATCCATCTTGACATGGATCGAGCCCAGGCCCTTTGAGTAAATCAAAGGCACATATTAAGTCATTTAAGAGCACTCTCATTAGGCTGGTTAAAAGTCATATTTCAGAAAGTTTATTTTTACATAAATACTAAAAAATAAATATTATATTTGATCAATTGTGACATTGAAATGTGTGGAAACAAGTGTAAAAAATATTTTTTGTAAATAGTAAAACTAAGACAATGGCTAAAAAAATCATATTTGATCAATTTTGGCAATTATTTTAACTTTTTGGCCATTATCTTAGTTTTACTATTTACAAAAAGTGTTTTTTGCACTTGTCTCCACACACTTCAATTCCATAATTAATTAAATATGACATATATTTTTTAGTATTTGTACAAAAATATACTTTTTAACAGATAATTTTTAACCAATCAAATAAGAGTGCTCTAAGGCCTTATGCTTATTGTATAAACCCAAAATATAATAAACCTCATAACTTTCCATATTTTCTCTTTTAAATTAATTTAAAACTTTCAAAAATAAATTCTCAAAATATTAATAATAAATATGGATATATATTATTTTGAAAATATTTCCAATAGATTTAGTCATAATTTATTTTTTGAATTCATTTCAACCTAACTCATCTTATATAATCATTACAACTCTCTTAAATTTTCACATAAAATAATATAAATAATTTAATTTTTTCAAATCTCAAAATAAAAATAATATTAAATATATATATGTTAATAATATTTTATTCAAATTTCAACTTTTATCTCAACTCAATTCAAATCTAAAAACAAACCAGACATACTTCAATATATAACTGGTCAGTCCAAATATATTAACCTTGCTCTCGATTAAATATGATATGATACACTCGTGAGTCAAGAACCATATCATTTTCTACAAAATTTATTAAAATAAAAAAGAAAGAAATTAAGAAGATAAATTCGCGAAGAGTACTAAAATTTTCAACTCAAACGTATATCGCATGAGAAATTTGCACGGATATATATGAGGTATACATATTAGCAATTAATTACACATTTACTTCTTAATTAGAGCCACCAAATTTGGCCAAAATGTATTAATGTTAAGAATTATTTTGACGGCTAGCTTAGCAATAGAAGCTAGAAATTGAGATTTAGAAAAATAATAATAATAATAAAAACTTCTAAGTTATGGTTTCTTTAAAAATAATTAAATAATTTATAAAACCTACAAGCCAGGCTTAAATAATTAAGGAGAAAAAATAAATTTCAAGTATGAATAAATATGAAATATGAAATATGAAATAAGCTAAGTATCTCGCTAATATCTAGTAAAAAAACTAGAATAAAACCATTCCGAAAAATAACCATTACCATAAAAAGAAAATTGGCTAAAAATGAAAACAATAACTTAAAATGATGATTCAGAGGAGACAAATAGTTGATTTGGCTGTTGGATTGTAGACTATCTGGCATTGCTTGATGACCATAATGTGCATGTCAAGAATGTTTTCTGAATTAAAGTCTTACGCACGATTCTAATATATGAAATAAACATTATAACCAAACGATTGATGCATGTGACATATTGTTTCTTTTTCCTCTCCCAATAGAGGTGCCCAACTTTTATTGGTCAAAACGAGTAATTTTCACATATTTTAGTGTTATTTATAATGACTTAACTTTTTGAAATGAGTAGTGCTTGAGAGCAGCAAATACATAACACTCACCCCTCACATGAACAGTAACATTTATCGTTAATGTTATTGTTCATATGAAGGGCAAGTGTTATATGTTGGCTGCTCACAAATATTTTTGTTTTGAAATAGTCTAGTACTATTAACATAAGAGCATCTGCCAACTCCAGCGTCTTGAATTTAATTTAGTTGTCTTAATTTTATATACATTTTTCTCTATCAATAATCTAATATACACATTTTACTGTCCAATAGTTATAATTCTAAGAACATCTTGAAAATAAAGAGATTTATACGATTTTTTACCTTTAGCCAATTGAGTTTGAGAATTAAAAAACTTACAAAAGAAATTAGAGATTTTGTATAAGGAATTATCTTCTAATCTTTTGCCTTAGAACTTTTTGGATGAGTTTAATGGAAAACACAAGTCCCTTTTATATAGGAAAAACTAGGGATCCTTACTTATTACTAATACAACTTTTGGATTACCCTCATTATTTCATCCATAAAAAATAGCAAAGGTCAACCACTTTATTTATTAAGGGCCAAAAAATAATTCCCTCAATTCTGTCAAGGTATCCTATACACGAATTGTAGTGGTATGACTCTCTATAATGAGCATTTCTCTTCCATGCATCACAATATATTGTATCTTTTAAAATACTTTACAAACAATTAATATAAGTCATTCGAGTGCAACTTAATCACCTAATGGATATAACAAATTTGTTACTTTATGTGCAAAACAGAAACTAAATTCAACTTTATTCTTTGTAAAGTATATAGTAACATGATAGAGATTATACTTTAGATAGGCCCATATGATCCACATGACCCCAAAATTATTTTATTGATAAACCTTTGGTCATTAGATCGACTAACATCAAATCTGTACTGGTGTACTCAATTTACAAGATATTGTTTTTTATGCTGTCTCTCACACTTAAATACTTTATCTCAATATGCTTACTTTTGCTTCTGCTCTTATTATTCTTTGAGAATAACACTACAACAGTGTTATTACAAAAGAAAAAATTATTGGTTTTTGAACGGAATTGACAACTTTAAGACCAAAAATAAAATTCTTCAACCATATGGCTTATATCATTGCTTCATAGCATGCAGTAGACTTTGCCTCCATAGAAGATGCAGTAACTATAGATTGCTTTGTACTCTTTCAAAATATAGCATCTTTAGTAAGAAGAAAGATATATTCAGAAGTAGATTTTCTAGTATCTACACAACTGGCAAAATTTGAATTTGAATAGCTGACCACTTGCAAATTGTATGCATGCCTATAAGTTAGCATATAGTTTTTGGCTCCTTACAAATACCGCATTACCTTCTTTGCAGCTATTCAATGTTGAAGACCTGGGTTACTTTGATAGGGATCCAACAATCCAACTGCTAGACGTATGTCTGGATAGTTGTAAACTTACGCATATATCAAACTACCCACTGCATATGCATAAGACACTTTTCATCTGCTCATGTTTCAATGCATTTTCAAGTGATTGACTTTTATGAAATTTATCACCTTTAATTATGAGCTACAGAGGTTCTACAATCTTTCATATTGAATATCTGTAAAACTCTTTCAATGTAGGCCTTTTGAGACAGTACTACCACTCTTTGTTTCCTATCTCTATGCCAATAATATAAGAGGTTTCACTCATATCCTTCATTTCAAAGTGATGGGAGAGAAATTGTTTAGTCTCATGCAATAAACTCAAATTACTGTTTGCAAGAAGAATATCATCTACAGATAGGATGAGGAAAATGTATTTGCTCTCACTGATCTTAAGGTATATAGATTAATCAACAAGATTCTCAATAAAATCGCATGAGATAAAAATCTTGTGAAATTTTAAATATCATTGACGGGAAGCTCGTTTTAGTCTAGAAAGAGATTTCTTCAACCTGCATACTTTTTGAATGTCATCACTGAAACCCTCAAGTTGTTTCATGTATACTACTTCATCAAGATCCCCATTAATAAAAGGCATTTTCAAATCTATTTGATGTAATTCTAAATCAAAATGAGCTACTAAGGCCATAATTATCCTCAACGAATTCTTCTTAAAGATAGGAGAGAAGGTTTCATCATAATCTATATCTTCCTTTTGAGTGAATTTTTTAGCGACAAGTCTAGCCTCATATCATTCGACATTACCAGAAGAATCTCATTTAGTTTTATAAACTTATTTGCAACCAACTATTGTTGTCCCTTCACGTACTTCGACGAGATCCTAGACTTGGTTATTATAAATAAATACTAACTCATTCCTCATTACATCCAACCAAAATATAAATTTATATCCACTCATGACTTGTGAAAGTAATTGGGTCGTCAAAATCAGACTCAGTTAGGAATACAATATAATCATCTTGAATAAAAAGCCTATGTATTCTTGAGGATCTTCTTAGAGCTACTACCTCATCATTTGGAGATGACTCAATTATCTTAGACTATAAATGCGGAATAACTTTAGATTGAATCTCATTTACGGGGACGTGTTGTTCTTGAATTGATGTCACTGCATGATCTTGTGATCTATTTTGCCTTAAGATAGCCATTCTTCCTTCAAAAGAAGGCAAAGTAGCATGTTCAGGTGTTTTCTCAAAAGTGATCTCTTAAAGATTCATACTCCCCACTAGGTTCAACATCCTCAAGAAACTTTCATTTTTAGATTTGACAATTCCAGTACTATGACTTGGACAATTTGGACCAATAAAGAAGTCGCTAGTTGTCCTTGGGTTTAACTTCTTTATGTTAGGATTATAAATCCTAATTTCAGCATGAACTCTATATGTGTATATAATTTAAGTTAGTTCCACCCTTTCCACAACTCGCACGGTGTCTTAGAGATAGACTTAGATGGAACCTTATTCAATATATACACTGCAATTTTAAGACTTTCGCTTTATAAGGAAAGTTGCATGTTAGATTTACTAATAATGATCTTTACAATATCCATTAGTTTATGATTCATTCCTTCTGTAACACCATTTTATTGTGGTGTGCCAGGCAAAAATTGGGCAACAATGCCTTCTTCCTTAAGGAAATTTGCAAATGGATCATTTATTTATCCTTGTTATATATACCTACCATAATATTTTCCTCCTCTATTAGATTTGACGATCTTGGTTTTCTTTTTACTTTAATTCTCTACTTCTGTTTTATAGGCTTTGAAAGCATCTAATGCTTGAGCCTTCTCATTCAGAAGATTGAGATACATATACCTAGAATAGTCGTGACTAAATGATATAAAATATCTTTGACCATTTAGACAAGAGGTAAGAAATGGTCCACAGATATTTGTGTACATAATCTCAAGAACACTTGAGCTTTTTTTAGAACCTTTAGAATTTTCATTGGTCTACTTATCTTTTATGCAGTCCATGCAATTCTGAAAATTAGTAAAATAGAGATCATGTACGACCCATTCTTTTACTAACCATTTTATCCTCTTTATAGAGATGTGTTACAATCTCTTATGTCATAATAGAGAAGATTTTTCTTTCAAAAGGTTTCTCTTAATGTCAACTGAATGCAAGGAGAAATAATTATCCTCAAAATCGGGATAAATATCTAATTTAAACAAGTTATCAACTAAAGTTCCAGAATCAACATAATTTTATTTCTAAAAAACAATCATAGTATTCTAAAAAAGGAAACTGTAACCATTTGTATAACTCAATGTTTCAAGTCTCGTATCTACATATATATTTTAATAATAACAAATAAATTCAAAATTCAAACTCAAGTTATCTATGCATGAAGAGGGCTAAGCACATTAATAAATCAAGCATGAGTAAAAAGAAGAACAAGTCTACAAATAAAGCTCATAGAGTAATTTTGTATATTTCTTAAAATTTGAAATTGGATTAAGGCTCAAAATTAATATTTTCTCATAAAATATCAAATTACATTTTTTACATTTGCATAACTTTATTAAAATATTTAATTTCGAAAATTATTATTATTATTCCACATATGCATAAAGATTTGAATTTATAAGATAATTGATTGTTATTTTTAACATGTGCATGTGTTGTTTGAAAATCTTGAAGGGTGGTTGTGTGTTTTTTTGACAAATATAAAAGATAGATGATTTGTTTGAAAATCTTGAAAGGTGATTGTGTGTTTTTTTGGCATACGTAAAAAGAAAATGATTTGATTTGAAAAATAAATCATACTTATTTTGTTATGTATGAAAAGTAAAAAATTAGGTTTGATTTTTTTGAAAAATGAATGGAGTTGTCTTTGACAAATATAAAAAAAGAGATGCTTTTATTTAAATCTTTTGAAAAGTGAATAGTGCTCTTATTTGACATGTGAACCTTTTCAAATTTGAATATGAAGACTCATTTGTCTATAAATAGCTCACATGAGTTTTGTAAAATTCAAAATAAGAGCTTACATATCAATAGCTAAGTTTTGCATCATTTTTTCAAAACCCTTATTCTCTATTTTCTAAATTTTGTGTCTTAATCCTTATTCATTTTGAGAAAAATATAGGTTGTGTTGTATTGTTCTTATTTCATTAATTGAGGAGTATACTCTGATAATTTACCCACTATCAACTCTTGTATTTGTAAGAGGGTACGTATAAATCTTGTGTGTATAGAAATTATTCTACACAGGGACTAGTTGAATCACCAAATGTGAGGTGATTGCAAGTGTAGAGGGTGTTCTACACAGATTCTTTGTAGCAATGTTGCTCAAAGGTGTAATAAGTTTTTATCTCCACTTGAAGGAAATTGAATAGTGAATTTGGAATTCTCAATGGGTAGCTTGAGGCGAGAACATAGGCAGTGGTGCTGAACCTTGTTAAAATACTGAGTTTGTTTCTTCTTACCCTTACTCTTTATATTTCCTACTGTTTCGTATTTTGTTTATATGTTAAATTGTGTATTTTATTTATAAGTATTAATTTTTATAATATAACCCAATTTACCCCCCTTCTTGCGTTAGTCATCTGGACAACAATTGGTATCAGAGTAAGGGCTCTATTATAAGATTAATTATATGTTGAGTTAATATCATATGGTTAACATTTCAGCTACATTCACTAAAGGTCAATCTAGTATTTGGCTTCCACTATTTTGTGGAGACAATTATACTTTCTGGAAAACTAAAATGATAATAGTTCTTCAGTCTCAAGGTCGAGAAATCTGGAAATGTATTGTAAATGGGCTTTATATTCCAACAAAAATTGGTGATGGAGTAAAGGTTAACAAGGAAGAAGAAGAATTTGATCGTGATGATGATAGACTTTATACAGTGAATGTAATGACTATGAATCTTCTGTATAATGCTCTCAATGATAATGAATTTAACAGAATAATGACTTGCAGGACAGCAAACAAAATATGTGATAACTTGGAATTAACTTATGAAGGATTTTGCAAGTTAAAAAATCAAAAATATATGTTCTTACGCATGAATATGAAATGTTTAATATGATTGATGATAAATATATTTCCTCTATGTATACTCGTTTTACTAACATTATAGATAGCCTAACAGCTCTTGGAAAAGTTTATTCTAATTTGGAGATAATAAGAAAAATTCTCAACTCTCTTCCAAAACGTTAGGAATCAAAAGTGACGGCGATTCTTAAACCTAAATGTTAGGAATCAAAGTAAATGAACTCATTGGGTCACTTATTATTCATGAGTACACATTGAAAAGAGGAGAAGAAGAAGGAAAGCTAAAGAAGAGTTTGACACTCAAAGTTGTTCCTCATGAAAGTGAAATCGATGAAAATGATGAAAGCGATGACAAAGATAAAAAAATTGCAATGATCACAAGAAGATTTCAGAGATTCTTAAAGAAAAATATAACTCATCCAATGAAATCTTTCAAGAAGTTTTCCAACAAAGATACAGGTAAAAACGACTCCTTAACTTGTTATAAATGCAAAAAGTCATGACATATCAAGGGAGATTGTCTACTGCTAAAGAAAGATCGATATAAGGGCAAGAAAGTAATGAAAGTTACATGGGATGATGATTCAAGTAGTTCAAACAGCGACGCAAGTAATGAAAAATCTATAAATTTTTGTCTTATGGCTAAAAATAATCTTGAAGTAACAAATTTTGAAAATTTTGAAAATCTTTCTTATGAAAAATTGTAAAATATTTTAGAAGAAGTATATGAGGAATTTGAATAATTGGATATTAAATATACCATTTTGAAAAAGAAAAATTCTTCTTTAACAAATGAAATTGATGTTTTACGAAAAAATAATATAGTTTCAAAATATAAAAATGATGAGCTGAAAAAGAAAGTGGTTGATTTAGAAAAAATTGTTGAAAACTTTACAAATGGAAAAAGAAATTTTGAAAAATTTTTGGTAGTCAAAGATGTGTTTTTGATAAAGTAGATTTGAGATACATGCCGAAAGAAAAACCCAAATCTTATAACATTTTTTTGATAAACCGACTAAATCAAAATCAGATTTTCAAAATTCTTTTCATAAAAATAAATTTTTCAAAGAAAAATATTATTACAATCACTCAAGGTTTTCAAATATGTCATATGTTATTTGTAATTTCTACAATAGAAATGGTCATAATTATCATGGTTGTCCTATTAGAAAAAAACATACAATGACTATTAGGGCCATATGGGTACCAAAGAATCTTATTTCTTCTAATACTAATAAATAAACGATCCAAAGAACTTGGGTACCAAGAATTTTTTTTAATTGATTTTATAAGTATGCATGAAGTCTTCTACAGGTAAAAATAAATGATTTTTAGATAATGGATACTCAAGATATGTGACAGGAGATAAAATTAAATTCATTGACCTTACTTCTAAAGAAGAAGGATGCGTGACATTTGGAGACAATTCAAAGAGAATATCAAGGGAATAAAAGGTACAAATGATACAAATAGTCTCAATCTCAACAAAAAGAATAGAATGGAAGAAATCCAATATGGAGACATCAGGAAAGATCATCAAGACTTAATTCAAGATGCAACCAAACAGTAGAAACATATGAAAGATCATTCAGTGGAACAAATTGTAGGAGAACTTTCACGCGATGTAAGTACTCGATCATCTCTTAGAAATATTTGTAATCACGCTACTTTTCTATCTCAAATTAAACCCAAAAATATTGATGAAACACTTATTGATAAATCATAGATTCTAGTTATGCAAGAAGAGTTAAATCAATTTCAAAAAAATAATGTCTGGATACTTGCTCCAAGACCCAAAAATCATGATGTTATTGGAACAAAATGGGTTTTTAGAAATAAGAAAGATAAGTCTGGAATCATGAGACGCCCCTAATTTACGTTCGTAATTTAACACAAATTGAAGTGTCAGGATTAGTAACACTTGGTTACTCACCCCCGTATTTATTGAAATGTGAGGCAAATCGCAGCGAAAAAGTAAAAATAAAAATTCTAGAGATCATATGGTTACATAAAACCTTAGTATTTATATCATCCATTCTTAAAATATCATTGTATCATTATATGATAACCCAGTTAGTTTTCTTAGTCGAAATACAAATTTATCAAAACTTTTGTCTTAAAGCAGCCTAGGCTTCTTCTTCTTCACTTTGGGAAACTCTTTCTTTATGCCCGCGCTGATCCTTATTACTACCAACTGGTCATAAACGTTTATGGAGAGAGAGTACTCCGGGGAACCCTCAGGGTTTCTCCAGGTCTCTCGAGTAATTAGGGTCTAGTCCATGACCGTCATCCAACCCTGCAGTTAAAATTATATTCCAAAAGAAAAGGAACTATACAAAAATGAGATTTTTAGGGAAATCTCAGTAAGTACACATTTAATTTAATAAAAGCACAGACATCATGAAATAGTCACATATAAGAATCAAAGTATATGTTTATGATATGATTCATGTGACTCATGTATGAATTAAACTTATCTCTTATGTGGACTTACATAAACTTGTATCATACATTGACTTTTCATTCTTAGCCATATCATTTTCATATCTTTTCATTATAATTCACTATTATTACCCGTGGTTGGGCCATGCCACTATTATTACCCGTGGTCAGGCTTTGCTACTCTTATTACCCATGAAAGGGCCATGCCACTATTATTACCCGTGGAAGGGCCATGCCACTATTATTACCTGTGGAAGGGCCATGTCTTATCTTTTCTTGTTTCATTTCTCATATTCTCTACATTATCATCATCTCATAATGTCATAATATAACAAATAATACTTGAATAACAAATTACCATAAAATCATGGATAACCAATCACTTTATAAATTCAACATCTTATTTTCCTTTACTTGAATCATAAACTCTTCAATTAATAAAAATCTCAAAATCAAACATAATAATATATTTTACTCAAGCCAAACGTTGATCAAGGGTCGAGCTAAATTTCTGCTTAAATCTCATTTTGTCAACTAAATCTAGATTTTGTCTTTTATTTATTTTTTATATCGTAAAACTTAAAACATAAAAGTTATAGAGCTATGTCTTAGATTTCCATAACCTCTTGAATCATTCAATTCCAATATTACATTAACAAGTTATAACCATTTTACCATAAGATATTAAATCTGTCAACTTAACCCCTTTTAAGTCTGAAAGTTGCTAGGGTTGATTTATCAATTTTTTCCAATCAAGACCTCATTTTTTCACATAATCCTCTTAATATATCATCATAGAATATGTTTCTAAGATTTCATAATTTTCCTAGCATTTTATCATAGCAAAAACTACTTCAAAACTCAATAGGCTTCAATTTAACACATAAACAAAGATTAAGTTTAAATAAATATCAAACATAATCCAATCACCAAACCACTTATTCTATGCTAAGACTAAGTTAATATATGCACTTACAAATTTTTCTAAAGCTAAATGATTAGTCTTGTGTTGGTTTTGCACCACACTTTTCTCCAAGGTCCTTACTTAGCTCTCTTTTGACACTTAAGTGATGTGAGTGAGTTTTTGTGTATTTCTCTTGGATATTTCTCACTATGGCCGACTGGTATCTCTCATGGGGAAAGAATAGAAGCCCATGCATCTATTTATAGGCATAATAGATATGGGGTGCAAGGAAAGAGGGCTTGGGCATTTCAGCAACTCCATTTGGCTGCATAGGTGAGGTGTCCTCTACTTGTAGTTTCATGATCACCCCTAATCCTATGGGGATTTGCTGATATTTTAATCCCATGGTTGAGATTAATACACCTATAAAATTATCTTGATCAAGGGCTCAAAGAGTTCCAACACATGGGGGTGAAGACAAAACACCATCATAGGAAATCTTCTAAGGGGTGCATCTGGCCACTTGGCCTCTCCAAGGGATTAACCACGTTCCAGCCCTAATACTTCAATGATAAAATTTGATTTTTCCAAAACTCAAAACATGAAAGTTTAAGATAATCCTCTTAGGGTTCTACAGGATTTTGAATCACCTTATTCTGATATCATATGAGAGAGATATGATTAGTTTACTGAAATACATCAAAACTTACCCGAGAATATCCAATCCGAATTCTCCATTTGTTTTCCTTTGTTTTCTTACCCACCAAGACTTCTAGATGAATTTTTATCAATTTGAAACATGTTCCCACACATGTCAAGACTTCAGAAAATATGGTAGCTAATCTTAATTTTCGTCACATGGTTGAACCTAAGACAACTCATCTAAATCGGTTATCAGTTGACTCCTATCTCTGTCCGTCCACTTCACATTAGATTTAGTCCTTGATAAATTCCTTATCTTCAAAAACCCAAAACATATAAGTTTTAGATATCTCTCTTATGGTTCTATACGAATTTGAATTACCTTATTTGGACCTCATATAAAAAAGTTATAATTATTACACAAAACTTCGACGGTCCAGTCCGAGAATCCGTTTTGTCACACCAAGTGTTTGATGTTTTGTTCTTTCACTTCCCTTTGAATTTCTTCCTCAAATTTCAAAAATTTATCTCTTTCTAAGTCTAAATTGAATTTCTCTAGGTGATACATTGCTAAAATTCCCAAAAGTCCATCCAACAATTACCTTAGAATGCATCTAAGTCTCCTATTCTTTTTCTATGAAATATTATTTCCAACAAACTTCAAGGAAATATTATATCCTAAAAATTTGGGCTATTACAAATCATCACTACAAACAAAACTCGACTTATAACTCAAAGTTTCAATCAAAAGGAAGGAATTAATTATGATGAAACGTATGCATTTGTCGTAAGATTAGGAGTTATTCAAATGTTACTTGCATATGCTTTCTTAAATGGTTTTACAAATGAAGATGTATATATTGAGCAACCTCCAAATTTTGAAAATCATATTTTTCCTAATCATATTTTTAAGCTCACAAAAGTATTATATGGACTCAAACAAGCTCCTAGAAATTGGTATGAGAGACTTAGTGATTTTTTGATTGAAAAAGATTTTTCAAGAGGAAAGATAGATACAATTCTTTTCATTAAATATGAACAGGATGATATTCTTCTAGTTCAAATTTATTTGGATAATATAATATTTGGTACTACTAATAAAAATATGTGTCAAGATTTTGCTAAGAGTATGCAGGAAGAATTTGAAATGAGCATGATGAGAGAATTTAACTTCTTTTTCGGATTGCAAATCAAGCAAACAAAAAGTGAACCATTCATTAATCTGTCAAAATATATCAAAGAGTTACTCAAAAAGTTTGAGATGGAAGGTGTGAAGGTAATTAGAATACCAATGAGTCAAACTACCAAACTTGATAGAGATGAAAGAGATAAACCAGTTGACTCAAAAGTATATCAAGGTATGATTGATAGTTTATTATGTTTGACAGCTAGTAGACCTGATATTATGTTCAGTGTATGTTTATGTGCACGTTTTCAATCATTTCCAAAACAATCTCATTTGATTGCAGTCAAGCGTATTTAGATATTTTGTCGGTACCATTGACCTCGGATTATAGTATCCTAAGCACATTTTTTTCAATTTTATTAGTTATTCAAATGCAGATTATACTGATTGCAAAGTTGATCGAAAAAGTACTAGTGAAACATGTCATTTTTTAGGTCATGCACTTGTTTCATGGTTCAGTAAAAAGCAAAATTATGTTGCATTATCTACTGCTGGGGCAGAGTATGTTGCTGCAGGTAGTTATTGTGCTCAAGTTCTTTATATGAAGTAACAACTTGAGGATTTTAAACTTATATACAATCATATTCCTATTAAATATGATAATACTAGTGTTATAAATCTTTCAAAGGATTCAATATAACATTATAAGACCAAACATACTGAAATTAGATATCATTTTCTTAGAAATCATGTGCAGAAATGTGATATTGTACTAGAATTTACAAGCACACACGATTAATTGGCAAACATTTTCATAAAACCCTTACCAGAAGATAGGATATGCATGATTAGAAGAAAATAGGAATGATCCATGCCATGAATATTTACTAGATACTTTTATATCTTTATCTCAAATAACTTACAAAAACTTGAGATTTCTAGTCTCATCTTACTGCATTTGCTCTTCATAAATCGACATGTTATTCTCGTCTAAAGAATTAGGCAGTCGAAATGAAGAGGCAAGTAAAGATTTTAAATCCTTATTCTGTTGCTTTAACTCTACTATTTTTTTTATTTGACTCATAAACAAGTGGTTGAAGTACAGGAATAGTCTCGTTAATCTTCTCAATTTCGTGAGTTTTGGACTATAACCGAGCGGAAAAGGCCATAATGGATGATAAGTATCGAGTCCTGAGACCTACAAGCTCATAAATGGTATCATGATCTGATTTATTAGCTAAATCAGTCTCTTGTTACTTCATGATACCTACGATAGAAGTAGAAATAGATTGATCACGAGAAGTACTGAAAGGAAATTGACGAGCCATTACAAAATTGTAGAATGAAAATACAGATGAATTGCAAAGATAAGAAGAAGATTTGATGCGAAATAGATAAAGTTAAGAATTACTCTTATAGAGACGGGAATAAGAACATGACAAACTATCACAATTTCAAATCTCTACAATATCTTACTTGTCAATAACGTCAAATGGATTTGAATCTCATTCCACACCAAATTGCTAGAGTTAGGCATCCAGTTTTTGCAGGTTTTGTTGGACACGGGTGACTCTAATTGTTCAACTCTCTACAAAATTTCCTTCTGCACCAAATTGTCAGAGCTAGGCCTCCAGACTTTGTAGATTTTGTCAGACACGGACGCGGGGAAGAAATCTCATTCCGCACCAAATCTCGGTAATATTTTATTTGTCAACAACATCAAGCAGATCTCTGCACCGAGACGATAAAGTTAGACCTCAGCCTTTACAGCTTTTGTCGAATACGGATAGGGGAAGAAATTTTACTGAAACTAATTACGGTTCCTTTTTAATGATGCCAAAAGGGGGAGAAGTCTTATACTAGTATTATACTACCAAGTTATATATACTAGAATCATGTTTATATTTTATTTAAAAAACAAACGTATATTTTCTGGAGAAGCTTAAGCATTAACTGCAGGTCGCAGATTTCCACTAAGTATTTGTCATCATAAAAAAAGGGGAGATTGTAGAACCCAATGTTTCAAGTCTCGTATCTACGTATAGATTTTGATGATAACAAATAAATTCAAAACTCAAACTCAAGTTGTCTACGCATAAAGAGAGCTAAGCACATCAAAAAATCAAGCATGAGTAAAAAAAAGAACAAGTCTATAAATGAAACTCATAGAGTAATTTTATATATTTCTTAAAATTTGAAATTGGATTAAGGCTCAAAATTAATATTTTCTCATAAAGTATCAAATTGTATTTTTTACATTTGCATAACTTTATTAAAATATTTAATTTCAAATTTTTTTTTTACATATGCATAAAGATTTGAATTTGTAAGATGATTGATTGTCATTTTTAACATGTGCTTATGTTGTTTGAAAATTTTGAAGGGTGGTTGTGTATTTTTTTGACAAATACAAAAAATAAATAATTTTGTTTGAAAATCTTGAATGGTGGCTGTGTGTTTTTTTGACATATGCAAAAAGAAGATGATTTGGTTTGAAAAACAAATCATACTCATTTTGTCATGTATGAAAAGTAAATGATTAGGTTTGATTTTTTTGAAAAATGAATAGAGTTGTTTTTAACAAATATAAAAAGGAGATACTTTTATTTAAATCTTGTGAAAATTGAATAGTGCTCTTATTTGGCATCTGAATCTTTTCAAATTTGAATATGAATACTCATTTGCCTATAAATAGCTCACTTGAGTTTTGTAAAATTCACAATAAGAGCTTACACATCAATTGCTAAGTTTTGCATAATTCGTTCAAAGCCCTTATTCTCTCTTATATAAGTTTTGTGTCTTAATCCTTATTCATTTTGAGAGATATATAGGTTGTGTTGTATTGTTCTTATTTCACTCATTGATGAGTATAGTCTAATAATCTACCCACTATAAGCGCTTGTATTTGTAAGAGGGTGCATATAACCATTGTGTGTTTAAAAGGTATTTTACATAGGAAATAGTTGAATCACCAAGTGTGAGGTGATTGCAAGTGTAGAGAGTATTTTACACGGATTCTTTGTAGCGGTGTTGCTCAAAGGTGTAATAGATTTTTATCTCTACCTGAAGGAGATTGAATATTAAATTTGAGATTCTCAAGGGGTAGCTTGAGGCGAGAACGTAGACAGTGGGGCTGAACATCGTTAAAATATTGAGTTTGCTTCTTCTTGCCCTTACTTTTTATATTTCCTACTATTTCGTATTTTGTTTATATTTTATATTATGTATTTGATTTATAAGTATTAATTTTTATAATATAACCCAATTCACCCCCCTCTTGTGTTAGTCATCTGGGGAACACTATTGATAATAAGTCTAGAAGTATAAATTAAATTTTTACTAAATTTTAGAATATAAAATATATTATTTAAATCCAAAATATGGCTCGATTTGAGAATCACCCTAAAAGCTCCAACTACAACAACTTGTGAAGGCCCTTTATGTTTGATGAAAATCTAAAGTTCACTTATTGTTATTTTTCTTCTGGTGAGAAACCCTTACAATGTATTCACAATATGAATTGAGAAACCGAAATCAATCCATCATGAATTTTTAAGAGTATTGATAAAAAATGATTCATAACACACAAAAGAGATAGAGTTATCTTTCTTTTCAAGTCACTCATTATACTTGATACAGTCTTTTTTCACATGATCATCTTTCTTGCACAAGAAGCAAATCACATTTTTGCCATTAGATCTATTGGATTTTAATAGCACATTATGTTTCCTTTTCTTTTAAGGTCCACCTTGACTTTCTCGATCTTAATTTTATCATTCACGATCATATTTTCACTTTTAGGTTGATCATGCTTCATCCTTTCTTCTTCTCGCACACACATGATTAGAACATTCATAACTGGCCAGTTTTCGTCATGCTTGTTATAAGATATCTTGAAAGGACCATACTCAAATGTCAGTTGAAATGGACCAAGAACGGCTCAGATTTCTCTATCTTTAAACACATAAGTGGAGAAAACAATGTCTTTTGTTTCTGTAATGTATGCATGCATACCCTTAGAATTTTCAAAGGCTTTAGTAACGAATTGCCTGATAAAAGTGTCAACTAAAACCTTGTCAAAGTGAACAAATTGTTTCTCAATTGCCTACATTAATTCCTTATTTATAGAGCAGTCACCAATAGAACCTCTAATGCTCTTACTTATACAAGACTTTATGAATATTAGACTTGGGTGATTCGATCGCTCCCACCATTGACCATTTTTGATGACTTCCTGTGTATCAGTATCTTTTGAAAATAGACGGTTGTTCCACACGAAGTGCATAGTCAAGATTCACATACCCTAGAATCTTTCCAATTAGAAAAAGTAGTGTCATCAAGTATTGAAATAAAATAAACACCATTAGCTAAGAATTGTGGAACAATATCTGCAAAAATCAAGAAAAAATTTAATACTATGAATTCAAGTAAATTTTAACAACTGTGAGAAAGGTTGTATAACAATATAAATTTACTTATCTTTGTTTATAAGACAAATTATTCCAAATAGTAACAAATAAAACCACCCACACCTGTAGGTAGAAGACAAATTTTATTGTTAATATTGAAAATTATTTTCTTATACTACTTAAATCACAAAAATGAAAGATTTTCATATAAGGATAAATCCTTAAGACTTATGATTTATTTATAATGAGATTTCAAATTTATTTATGTACTCTTTTAAATAATAAGAATAATGTAGCATTACCTTCATTATTCAAAAGAAATACAAATGGAGATCTACTAAAATAAATAAAAATTTATTAATTGCAAATTAGACCAAAAAATTTATTAAAGTTTGAAATTAAGCCCAAGGTCAATACATGCCTTTCAAATCCATTAATATAGTTATGAGTAATAATCATCAGATAGGAATTCAAAGACAAAAAACTTAAAAATCGAAAGTCAAGTCCATCTCCAAAATCATTAAAGACTTATTCATCAAATCCACAAATATTTAAAGAAAAGATCATAAATTATGGAATAAATAGATAATATTGTTCTAATACACATGAAAAGATTTATTTATTTTTTTTCAAAAATTGATTTTCTAAAAGATTGCACTCTAAATCATTATCCAGCTACTCTCTTACAATACAGATTAGACAAAATTCAATAATCAAACTAAAAGAGTAAAACACGGAACAAAACTGAATTTAAGAAGTCCATTATATAAATAAAATTGAAATGCTAATAATTTAAATACAAAGTTGAAATGTATATCTTTGATATCAACTGTAAAAATATATTGAAAAATAAAAAGATTTATTTTTTACCAAATTTGAGAATTGAAAAACCTGCAAAAGAAAATAGAAATTTTTTGTGGGAAAGAGATTTTTAGTCTTTCATCTTAGATTTTTTTTGGTGAGTCTAATAGAAAATATAAATCTCTTCATATAGGCAACTTTAAAATTATAATTTCTACAACTTTAAAACTACCCTCATTATTTTATTCATAAAAAATAGTAAGAGTCAACTACTTTATTTACTAAGGACAATTATCTATACTTGATAAATAAAGTGAATCATCTTAAATAAAGTGAATTATTTTAAAAAAGACAAATGATCTTTTAAGAGAAGTCAAAAATCTAAAAATAATAAGAATTGGTAAGTTTAAAATAAGAAATATAAAATATATATTTTATAAAGAAATACATATTTTAAATTTATTTGAATTTATATTAATTCATGAATTAACATGACTTAAACCGAATGAGTCTCAACCACATCAAATTATATTTTATATAAGGACAATGCTGCATAGACTCAGATTCAACCGAAAGAATAGATCGATATGTGGAAATTTATTTATTTTTAATCATTTATACAAATTTAAATTTTTTTAAAAAAAAATATCAATTTAGCAATTTATTAATATTTTTAAATAAAAAAAATATTAAAAAATTTATCGAGTACCCCTTTTATCTGTTCAACTAATATTTTTCTTTATATAATATTTATCTTTTGTAATAAGGAGGATTACATATATTTTTAATAGTGATTTGATTTGTTTTTAAAAATGATATCAGATGAGATAAAAATTTTAAAAAAATATTATTATAATATATATTTTTAATATTAATTTTATTTTAAATTTTGAAAAAGTTATTTTAAAATTCAAAAAAATTAAATTATTTATTTATTTTATATAAAAATTAAAAAAATATAATAATAAATTTAAAATAAAATAAAATGAATTAAAATGTATTTGAAAAACAAGCCAGGACTAATTTTCGTCGAGTAAAATTAAACCGCCGGTTACAAGTTTTTACATGCAACGGTGGTTAGTTTTCGCTGCAGTTGCATATAATAAACTATTCATTTATACACAGAACCGTTTGGTGACAGAGAGGACGGTTCAATAAATCGGTATCTGGTCCGGAGTGCAATATAGAGGCGTCTTCCTCACTTGTATGCACCTTTGAGGCCCGGAAGGTGGGAGAGAGTGTGCAAGGGTGAAAAAAGAACTGAAAGTTTTCACCTTTGTCTCTGGGTTCGTCGAACTGTCTAGTCTTTATTTGAAATAAAATATCAAAAGAAAGAAAAAACCGTTTTGTCGGTGGAGTCGGTGAGCTAAGTGAGTGCAGAGAATCAATAGAATGTCTGTGAAGAGTAGAGGAATGGGTGGAGGAGAGTTAGCTAAGAATGTTATGCCTCGGAACTGGATTCTTTTGCTCTGCTTAGGCAGCTTCTGTGCTGGAATGCTCTTCACCGACAGGTATTTTTTTTTCTCAAATGGGTTTTGGTTTCTGACAATTTTCTACTTTTAGCCACTGAAGTGGTTGCTTTTAGCTGGATTATGAAATTTTCCGAATGGGTATCAGTACAGGGTGGAAAGCGTGGATTTTGTGAAATAAATAGGAAGAGTATATCTTGATTGTATGTCTGTAACTTGTTTTAGTGGCCGCTCTTGTGAATGGGGTAATTTTGGCATTTCATTGAGGAGTGTTGTAGTGAACTAATGTTATCTGGGTAGTCTAGATGTGTGGTTTGTGAATGTGGAGGTTTTGGAATCACATAATAACCGGTTCTGTCCCTTCGCGTTTTTTCCTTTACACAGTACTTCGTTTTCTTCCCAATTTTCTTTGCTTGTTAAACTGAGACATATTCCGGTATCTCTATCATTAGCCGTTGAGAGTGTTGCCTGCATGAAATGTAGCGAAATTGCAAAGAGTTCAAAATATCTACTTTATATTTTAATTACTGAAAATAAATTCAACTCATCCAGACCAAGTTGGAGTAGGATGAACTGATGGAGGTGCTTCTTATTTTAGGTCCATTATGGAAACATCTGATATTCAAAATTACGATATATTCCCCCTTATATGTGGACTAAAAATTATATTTGATAGTGCTTCTCAGGCTTATTAATTTATATTTTCTTTATCTTTTTAGATGAGATTAATTTTTTCTTTCTTATTTACCTTTTTCGGTCCTATAATTGTATGTTTTATGACCAGGTTCCACCTTAATAGATAAAAGGCTATTATTATTTCATCTAGGGGAAAAAAACCTAGTTGCTAAGAGGATCTATCTTTTTATTACCTTTTTTTCAGGTAACTTACATATAAAAAAGTAGCTGTTTGTTATGCACTTTTTATGCATATGCAAGTGATATTGATCAAAAGGTTTTGTATCAGGATGTGGATGGTGCCTGAGACTAAAGATATGGCAAGTACATCTAGACTTGAAGATGCCCGAATAAACATAAGATCTAAGGATGGTGATCCACAATTTGTGAGTTGATTCAGCAACTTCTAATAATGAGCCATGTCATGCATCAATAGAAGTCTTACTATTCCATGGCTGTTATATTGACAAATCACTTTAAAACGAGACCATAGTGATTGGAAATGTCATTTCTAGTATAAAAATGCTTTTGGAAGTCCAGATAACTTCATTTTTAGTTTTGGGAGAAGGGAATTGGGTTGTGGATTACTGAAAATGCCATTTGATTCCTTATCCTTGAAAATGTGGTTACTGACTCTCTCTAGTTGCTTCTAGGACCATTCTTTCTTTCATTCGTACATTATGTATGATTTGTTTATCTTAAGAGCTAATTTTGCTTCTTAATTTTAATCACCTGCATTTGATATTTGTAAAAATATTTTATCTGACTTTCTTGCCTCATCAGAAGGTTATACATCGAAGCAGCAATGACAGTATAGGGTAAGTGTTAAGGACAAAGCATGTTATTAACAAGCTACTGTGTTGCTTGATTAGCCTCAATTTCCCTCTTATGCTTCTGTATTGATCTACATGGAAACTTTATTGCTGTATTTGAAATGCAGGAAACTGGATAAGACAATTCCAAAATTGGAGCTGAAATCAACAGCTGCTGGGGCAGCACATGGATCTGCAAGGGGTGGCTTTTCCTCCATATCAGGAAGCTTGAAAAATATTGAAACAAATATGAAAAGAAAATACTTTATGGTTATAGGAATCAACACAGCTTTTAGTAGCCGCAAACGAAGAGATTCTATTCGTGCTACTTGGATGCCACAAGGTCATTAATTTGGCTCCAGATCTCTATTTTTCTCTCCACATTGAGAACCTATTATATGCTGTGCTATTTTCTTGTCATATCCCCATCTGTGATCAATGAGTTTTCATGGATTAAACATTACTAGGTGAGAAGAGAAAGAAGTTGGAGGAAGAGAAGGGCATAGTGATACGCTTTATCATAGGTCACAGGTGATCTTCATATGACTTCATACCTAGTGCCAGTTAGTGCCATTGTTCCTATCTGTTCATGTTCGCAAAATTCTTTTAAGTTACCTAATCATGCTGCCGAGCCTGGCTAGTTCTTTTACAATAATAAGACACAAAGTTTGTGGCCGTAGTTTACTTATAAAAAAAAAAAAAAATTGTGGCCTCAGTAGAGCAGTGCTCTGCATTTTCTTTAGTTGGCCAATTTTACTTTAAGGTGGTTCTATGCGTGAACTAGAGTAAATTACATGGATTCTTATTAATTGTTCTTTCTTCATTAGTTCGACCTCTGGTGGTATCCTCAATAAAGCAATCAAAGCAGAGGAGATATTGCATGCCGACTTCTTGCAGCTAGTGAGCTTATCATTGTACCTTTTTTAAGCTGTTGGACAAGTTTAACTGCTACTGAAACTACAGTTATTTGTATTTTGGTTGGTGTGGAAATAGAATAATTAGAAATATTAATATGTCTTCAAATTTGTTTGCTAATATATGCAACCAGGACCATGTAGAGGGCTACATGGAATTATCAGCCAAGACAAAGACTTATTTTTCAACCGCTGTTGCCTTGTGGGATGCAGAATTTTACATTAAAGTTGATGATGATGTACATGTAAATTTAGGTGAGAAAGTTCAGTTCTCCCTTATATTTTCATTCATCTTGGATTTGTGATTTGTATATACTAAAAACTCCTTTGCAATATATCTTAGTTTTCTATTCAAAATAAGAATTATAGGATCTACGTTTCTTGAGATGAGTATTTTGATTTTTATAGAAGTGGTGTAGCTGTCATTCTTATTTCTTCAAACACAGCCACAGAAAAATTATTGAGAAAAAAGAAGAAGAAGATGATAAACCAGTTGAAAATGAAGGATGATTCTTTTTCTTTGAGTGAAAGGTCATAAGTCTCATAAAGAATGCACTACAAAATTTTCGTTTTCCCGTCAAAGATGTAGAAAGCGTGACATAGAAACTAGGCTGCTTATTAAACAAGCTAAAAATAGAAGTCAATTGCTAAAAAAGGTATAGAAAGTGTATCAACACTTGATTCATAAAAATCACGTATAGAAATAGTTGGTTTAACATGTTTTTGTTTTTGCTGCTATCTACGCCCGAGAAGATTTCCATGGTCCTCTAACATTGATGTTTTGATTCCCTATGTGCTGAATATTTTGTCTGCTGGTAATTGTCATAATTGATTGATAGCAACAATAGTGGCGTTCAAAGTATTTATAATCATGTAAGAATCAATTTCTCCACTGAGTGGGTTGTTGGAGAAACTCACTTCAAATTAATTGAACTGGTTAGATCATCACTAGGGATTACTGGTTGAATGGATAGTTCATTTTGATGAGAATAATGTCCATGTAGAAAAATTGTTTTGTTGATATACCTACTCCTTTCAAATTTATTATCCATGTTAAAAACATTTCCAATATTAACCATAAGGAAACTTGATTCTGATTATTATGCATTTTTGCATGAACCACACAAAATTTGCTTACAGAGGCTATTATTGAAATACACGATTGGCTCTATCTGGAGTTCACTAATGAGGAGAAATTCATTGGAGTGCATAATATCACTCTTTTTAATACGTTAGGTTCTTTTCCTCATTTGAGTTTATTTACTTTTATTCTCTCTCTCTCTCTCTCTCTCTCTCTCTCTCTCTCTATATATATATATATATATATATTTATATTAAAAAAAAAATCATTTGAGTTTATTTACTTTATACTGCAGCTACGCTTGGAATGACTCTAGCTAGACATCGTATAAAACCTCGAGTTTACATTGGCTGCATGAAGTCTGGTCCTGTCGTTGCTCGAAAGTATGCTGCTTTTTCTGTTTTTTAACAAGCTGAATATATCAAAAAGGAGACAAATCTGGTTTCTTCATTGTTCTTTTTTGAAACAGGGGAGTGAGATACCATGAACCAGAGTATTGGAAATTTGGCGGGGTGGGAAACCGCTATTTCCGCCATGCGACAGGACAATTATATGGTATCTCAAAAGATTTGGCTACGTATATATCAATAAACCAGTAAGCTTTCAGTGTTTTTACTTTTTGTGTTAAAAGAAAATTCAAAGTTGTTATGGTTGAATTAGCTGACAGGTGGCTATGATGCCACAGAACTTGTTATAGTTGAATGAGCTGATCTTTAATCTTCAGATGATAATGTTGTTTGGAATAATCTCAGGAATGTACTGCACAAATATGCCAACGAAGATGTTGCATTAGGATCTTGGTTAATTGGTTTAGATGTGGAGCATGTGGACGATAGGAGACTTTGTTGTGGTACACCTCCAGGTAATATAAAGTTTCATTTTGTTGCTTAATTACTTTTTCCTTTTTCCTTTTTCCTTTTTGAGGTATTGCGGGCACTTTTTACTATTTAACAGCATTTCTTTTAATAAACCAACTTGTCAATATCTTTCCACAAATAAAAAATAAAAAATATTGTCTAAATATGTGCATACTGGATGTGAAAAATCATCTTTTTGGCAAAGAAATTTATGACAATGTCAGTGTTTTAAGACCTGGACCAACTCGGAATTTCTAAAACCCATAGCCACTCGGTGTATATAAACTTATGAAGAAATAGAACACTGGTTAGGAAATGGACAATGTTGCATGCATTAGAAAAAATCTAAACAGGTTTTGTTTTATAATTATATATATTAATTTTATTTAGTCCCATTTTTCTATAACTCGAAGTTATTCTAAAT
Source organism: Platycarya strobilacea (assembly GCA_036898215.1). Classification (NCBI taxonomy): domain Eukaryota; kingdom Viridiplantae; phylum Streptophyta; class Magnoliopsida; order Fagales; family Juglandaceae; genus Platycarya; species Platycarya strobilacea. Next base: position 16,334,106 of record CM072547.1, read on the forward strand.
ATTTATTTAATACATGTTGATTTTATTTTGAATAGAATTGTAGATTTTCTGTCAGGTAATCTTACTATGTATTTATTGAAAACATATTCATTTGTTCATCTATTGTAATTACTAGGTACCCATTAAGTTTGTGAAAACTGATTCTCTCTGATTTGTCTAGCGTTTAGTTCTGCTCAACATGTTGAATTGCCAAGTCAAATCTGTGGCTGCTGTGTGGCTCCAAAATAGTTTTGTTGCTTTCAATGAAAACTGAGTTACACTTTCTCTTCACAAATATCATGGTTTTCTTTAGTCTCTATTGTCATCAACTGGTACCAATTATGGAAATTTTTTTATACTTTCTTACTGTCTCCCCATTTTTAAATCAAAACTCGAGTAGGTCGGAGCATGTATTAGTTTTGAGTATAAAGAAGAAACAATTATGTGAAGTTAGGCATTTGGCGTACCAGTTCATCAACTCTGTTTTTAATCTACCAATTCATTGGTCCAAATTTCAAAACTCAAATATGCTCAAGAATTGATTCTGGTTCACTAGACACCATGAACTCTCATTCCCTTCCAGTATTGCTAATTTTATTTCATAATGTTAAACTTAAGATCACCTGATTAGTGCACATATGCTCTCTATGGTATGTTCTCACGATGAAAACACTGCACCAAGCTATATGGTGCTAAAATTTCATTTTTTTCCGAAGGGTGAAGATATATTTTAAATAATGAACTGCTGCTTGCATGGGTTTTCTGGTAATAGTCATTGTATCCTGATGATGTGTTCCTGCAGACTGTGAGTGGAAGGCGCAGGCCGGAAACGCCTGTGCTGCTTCGTTTGATTGGAAGTGCAGTGGGATTTGCAAGTCTGTTGAAAGAATCTCGGACATTCACCAGCGGTGTGGTGAGGATGAGAGTGCTCTGTTGACTGCAAGCTTCTGAGAGACAGGCTGCTGTTCCTCCAAACTCAGGAGGGATATACAGATAGATGAAGAGAAAATCATATAAATGGACAATTCCTAGACAATTTCTTCATATTTTGTAAGTATAGACTACAAAGGAAGTTTTCACTACCAGCATAAGAGATCACAATTTAAGGAGAAGAGAGGTCTTGCTGCCTACGAGCCTGCAATTTAGTAGAGGAGGTCAACCTCTATAGCGGCTAGAGAGAATGAACAGAATTACAATCTATATTCTTTATATGGTGGGAGGGCTTTATTGTTAGTATTCTGCCATCACCATTGAGCTAAATAATATAACTTTTGTTAATGTTTCAAGGGTTCGCGCTCTGTATTTTTACCCTTATTAAAAATTATTGAGAGTGTTGAAGTTTTTCTTTTATTTAAGCTTCATCCGGTTTATCTAAGAATTCAATATTGTTTTTCTTTTATTTATTTTATACCCTGATAGCTGATTTTGTTTTTTTTTTTACTTAGTAATTAAGGAATGTTTTTTTAATGATGTGAATTTTTTTAAATGTTTCAAGATGCTAAAAAAATACGTGAAAAAAAAGTAAAAAAATAAAATAGATGAAATGCACTTATTGAGACCCAAATTCAGGGGCTGTAGAGCCACTGACATGAGTCCCAAAAGCGTGTTCCGATAGCTTTTTTTTTTATTTTTTTATTTAGTGATTAAAAAAATATTTTTTTAATAATGTTAATTTTTATAAAAAAAAGCATTTAAAGAACCTAAAAAATATATTAAAAAAAAGTTATAAAGAAAGAAAGAAAGAAAGAAAGATGAAATACACTCTAAATTTAAATCCGGACTCATTAGCTGCTCTCTGGGTGCTCTGCTTAAGACGCCCAGACCGCATTTATATGACAACATTAATGTCGAGAAAAAGGTTGCGATTGTGAACCTTCCTTAAAAGTAAATAATACAGAGAGAATAAATTTCCACTAAACCCATTGCTCAATAAGTACGTACCTAGCTACCAGCCTACGCCACACGTACAACTTAAAACTCATATATATATATATATAACAGTACTACAGATAGTCAACCCTTTTATTATTATTATTATTATTATTATGAGAAATCCTCGATAGTAATTTTTTTTTTAATTTTCTTTTATTTAGTATTGAGAAAGTATTTTTAATAAATAATGTTATATTTTTTTTCTTTTTTAAAATATATTTAAGAATATAAAAAAATAAATTAAAAAAATCAAAAAGAAAAATTGTGCTTATGGAGAGATAGATATTCGGGCTACATTCTTCAGAGGATGTAGCACTGCTCTATAATTTTTGTTGTTGATGTTGTTTGAAGTTTCTGAGCTTCGATCATCCTTTATTTAAACGCAAAAGAAAATGGAATTCAAAGAAAAACGTCCAATATTATACACAAAATTAGTTATATGGTACTGTTACTTTAAACCTAGCAAAAAGACAATGCTGCTAATTAATAAGGTAGAGATAATGATCAGGATGATGTTATTTCTCTCATCTGTTGGAGCTTCCAAAAACTGCAAGACAAGCTGAAATCAAGATGAACTACAGTACTTGTTCCTAACCTTACCTTGTCGTGAAGCTGTCCACACTGCAGAATCTGCTCTAAAACGAAATGACTTGAATGAGAGAGAGAGAGAGAGAGAGAGAGAGAGAGAGAGAGAGAGAGAGAGAGAGAATAACAAAACAAGAGAATCAGTTGTGACGCGCACAGATCAAGCTAGGGTTACATGTGATATTGGCACGGCTCAATCAAATTAACAGAGCTCTAGCCTGATGAGAGTGCTATTTTCTGATTGAACCGCGCCAACATCTCACGTTATTTTACTCAGTAGTACCATAACCAGCTCCTTCATGTACTTCAGTCTCATCATGCACATTCTACTGTAAATACTGTCTAGGAGATCAAAGAATAAACGACGTAGTCGTGAAAACAAGAGATGCTCATATTGTACAAATTAGAGAACTTCAAGAGGCTGAAATGAATATATAGCTTCAAGGACACAGAAGAAACAAGCTGCTGCTAGAGATCGGCAAGGAAGGTGTGATGTGTTTGTTTGGAGTAAATGGGATGCGTTGAGAGAATCTCATATATTAATGGTGGAGAGTGAGAGAGGAAGGCCTGATCGCATTGAATTTGCCAACAACCCCACAACGTAAAGGTGGTGGGTGCATTGAATTCATGAAGGGGCGCTCGCCGAGGGCAAAACCGGCCCCTGATCTTTCAATTTTTGTGTTGTGAGATATTTAAAAGAGGGCATGATGTTGCTGTGTCACCAACAATATTTTAAATTCGAAAGGCTAAGAAAATAGGTCCGTACTTGGTTGGTGAACTTAGATTCTGTTTAGATTCATTTTAACTCATTTCTATTTTATCATTATATTTTTATAAAATATAAATTTTTATATATATATTTTTCAAATTTCAATACATATTTTTCAAATTTTAAAATAATAATAATATTAAAAATTAAATTAAACCCATTTAACTCATCTTATTTCTAAATTCAAACGGAAGCTTAATCTTTATGTCAAGTGCCACCAAACCAACTTTTGAATTGCAGTCAAATTAAATTAGTTTTCAAACAAAAGTCGTCAATTTCTTCCCGGCCCTACACAAACATATGCATGTTTTCCTATTCCTGTAAATGGAAATAGAAAAGAAAATTTCTCCTCTACTGATTTATATATTATATATATCATGTTAACAAAATCCGTAGAAATCCATGCATAATATAGCTAGCTAATTAAAAACTTCGGACACATGGCCTGATTTTTTTTAAAAATAAAATAAGATAAGATGAGATAAAAATTAAAAAAAAAAATATTATTATAAAATATTTTTTAATATTAATTTTAATTTGAATTTGAAAAAAAGTATTTTTTTAAAAAATCAATTTTTTATTATATTTTTATATGAAAATTTTAAAAAAATTATAAATTTAACATATATTTTTAATTTTTAATTCCATCACCGTAAGCAAACGAGGCATATATCGTGGGCATCTTCGATCGTTTTCTTTCTCTCGTAACAGCCGACACTGCAGAAAGTAATCCCTTAACAGGCAGTACTGTTTGGTTTAGTGTTCTGACAGCTTCTGACCATGCCTTTGGCGCGGTAACTAGTGTTTTGACCCATGCATGTCATCACCAGAAACCATGTCATCAACCGACGTTCAGCGATTACAAAAGTTAAGTATATGCAGTATGTATAGTTATAGGGTGATGCCAGTCATCCAGGTAAAATGGGTTTCGATTAGGTCTTATTTTATTTTATTTATTTTTATTTTTAATTTTTTAATATTATTTTGAAGTAAATATTTTTAAATAATAATATGATTTTTTTTTATATTTTTAAATTTTTTTAAATATTAAAAAAATCATGTAAAAAAATATGTTTTTTTATATAATTTTTTTAATATCTTAAAATATTTTATTAAAAATATAAAAAAATTACATTATTATTTAAAAATATTTACTTAAAAATAATATAAAAAACTAAAAATCAAAAATAAAAAAATGAAACGGAACCCATTTTACCAAGTAATTTAGCATTTTCCAAAATTATATGGGTAGGGATAGGGTTACTATTTTTTACTATCTATTCATTATTTTATATTATGGTATATTTATAATTTTTTTCTTTTTTATTATTTTCTTTTAAGTATTTTTTTTAACATTCTTAATCATTAATAAAAAACAAAGAAGCTATGTAATTTTACTAATAGTTACTATATTTCTCTTAAAATTAAAAAATGTTAGTCATGGCCACTTGCATTTCATCAATAACTTGATCGATTTGTTAGTGCGCCAGCTTAATCGATCTGTTGCTTTTAAGTTGTATTTGAATTGTAGCCCGGCCCGTGCCCTAGCTAATGGATGCAACAAGAAGATTGGCCTTGTCATGACACCACAACCACATGTCTCTTTATAATTAGTTCCGTCGACTTTCCTAGTTAACCGAAGATATCAAGAGCTGCTGAAGCAGAGTTACAGCAAAACGATGTATTTTTCCTCTACCAAAGCCAAATTATAGCAAATTAACCGACCTTCTAAGTTAGAAGATTGGTCAAGCCTGAGCCATTCCCATGCCTAAATATTGTGCTTTTTCCTTGACTACTTACGAACCATATATAGCTAATATTATATATATATATATTTACATTGTACGCCAATATATATATATATATAAACGGAGTTTCCTTGATCGTACGTCCAGATTGTACGTAGTTAATTCAGTTCCGCCCATGGATTCATAAACCTTTGTTTGTTTAACTTTGAAGTTCAGTACTCGCTATTATATATTAGCTCCTGTAGTTTATAATCTCATCTTATAAGGTACCTCAGAACTATCACAATTAGCAAGGGGGCATGCATAAAATTGATGGGTGGAAAAGCTAAAAAGTAAAAAGGTATATATAATAGCTAGGGTTTCACCTTACATGCATGCGCACGGCCGGTCCCCACGCTGTCTTCATGTTTACTATCAGCAAATTACAACTGATGAAACATTAAAGTAAGGGAAGAGAAACCATGAATTAAGTAAAACCACAAATGAACTAATTAATGTTGGAAGCGTGGGGCCGAAAAATCTGATCAATCAGGCATACATGCATGGGACCTTAGAATGGCCTCGCCTTATGGCAATGTTTGGATACATTCATTATTGTTGTCAGAATCAACGTGTAATTCATGTTATTGGTTGAAGCGTGTTCCTAATAAAGGCGTTGTCCACAGACAGAACAAAGATGAAACAAATCTTGGAGTAAATACCAAGTGAAATTAATGTCATGCTTTTTTGTGTCTCTCATGTGTGTGTACTGTGTAAGACAGAGAGAGAGAGTGATCAGAGAGAGAGGAATTCGAAATAAGCACATGAATTTATGTGATGGAAGATTCTTTCATATATATTTGCTCGTCCTTACACTAATTTTTGTTTCATAAATGGTATGCATATATATATATATATATATTTCTTTTGAATCAAAAATCGATATCTCATATATTCCAATAATCAACTGTCAAAACTTTCTTAGACAATCGTCTAAGAACTTGTAAAGATATAGATCCTTACGAACTTGTAAAGATATAAAGCCTGGACAATCGTCTAACCAAACATTCTTAGAATTAAAACTAATAGCCTGTTGAGCTAATAAATGGGCTACCACATTCTGGTTCCGTCGAGTGAATTGTATCCTTCAATTGGCCCTTGCATGCATCATGGACTTGATGTCTTCAACGATATGGCCCCCCATAGGAAAAGTCTTCATCTTCAGCAGCAACGGCATCCACCACTCTTTTCACATCCCCTTCGAAAATAACTCTGTTGAAGCCCAGATCATTGGATAATTCTACAGCGTACCATAGAGCCAACGTCTCTGCCCTTGTGGAATCATTCACTGGAGGTTTTGTGTTGCAGGCACAAACCATCGTCTCCCCTTGGTCATCTTTGTTGGAAATTTATACCTCCCAAATTTTCTCTATCAGGATCTATTTTTGACAGAATATCAAGAAAATAGAGAAATAAATACAATATAAGAATTTACGTAGAAAACTCTAAAATAAGAGAAAAACCATCAGACCTAGAGAAGAAAATTTATTATGTAAAAAATTGTTATAATCACACAATTTTCTCCACACCCCAATGACACCTATAAAAACTTCTCCACTAGTAAAAATTTAACTTTTATCTCTTTTCCTTTTTCATACAAAAAGGACAACAGGAGAATTTAACTAAAGTCAAAAGTTACTAGATAAGTTTCTGACTGGTGTAATTAACCAAGAATGATAGGTCTCATTTTATAAGCCGATGCCTTGCTCCCTTTTACAAACCCCACTGATGTGGGATTACAAAAGAGCAAAAAGAGTCAACAATTTCCACCTTGCGACTTTGACTGATCTCACAGTCATGCTCCACCGCAATGAGGATCTTCATAACTTCCGCTATCATGCTCCACCATAAAAGTATACTCACTCAGAATAAACCAATTCTAAGCATTTCACTTCGGCTCATGTCGAAAATAACCTTACTGAAAAATTATGGTGGAATTTCCACATTTGGCTTTCCTGGAAGTTCATCAGCCATTGACATGAATTTCCACCGTACACCCCGCATCAATGCCAAATTAATGCTCGTGTACAAACTTATGGAACAACTAACATTAACACATCTTCTATTATGACAACTTTGGGATTAGCAGCATGCCATAAGAATATACATGTCTTTTTTTCCATGGAGAGAGGCACAACATTAGTTTCATACCAATATCTCCATTTACTGAATTGGAACCACTTGTTGAACCGGCTCCACCTCTTGTTGACAACTTTTCTTGACGTGCTCAGGTTGTCCACACCTCCAGCAAATTGCTGATTTTATGGGTTGGTCGACGCCTTGTGTAATTCTGATGTAATCAAAATATCCTTGACTTGCACTTGCCACAAGTCAAAATTGATTTTCCCATCAAATTTTTCTCCACCTCCATTCTTGACATTGCTTCAATGAATTTTACCGTAGAAATGAATGATACCCACTAAGTAGTTTCCTAGGAAAGACTGATCTTTCCTAGACAGAACCTCAAGGTTCCCAGAAAAGATTGGAAGGTCAGAACGGACACACTTAAAAATTTCAATTTTCTAGACAAAACCTCTTTAGATCGTACGTATCCATACTACCACACCAAAACTCCACCTCACCAAAAGAATCTAGTGGCTCTAATACTAATTGTTGGAATCTGAATCTCTCAAATTCCCCCCACTAGGATCTACTTTTGACAGAATACCAAAAAAATAGAAGAATAAATATAATATAAGAATTTACGTGAAAAATTCCAAAACAGGAGAAAAACTACCAGACTCAGAGGAGAAAATTCACTATGCAATGGTTGGCTAGAGAGGCGTCCCAATTGGCCTTGACATAACCCTCTGGTGGCTTAGTCCAGCGCTGACTTCCATTGTTTCCTGCTTGTTTAGATCTTTGAGAGCTCAATTCCTCACCCTTTGCTTCTTTGAAATCTTCAAGTACTACTTTGGTAGTAGTAAGGATTCAGGGGTTTTGAACTTATCCTAAAAATGAAGTTGTTTCTTCTATTCCATAACAATCTCATAATAATAACTACCAGCTCCAAGTCATCTTCCTTCAGTCTGTCTATGAGTTGTTCCCAGAAGTCCAAAAAATGTTCGGCGTTGCTCAACCACTTTTGGATAGCTCTACAATTGCCAGCCCATACATATCTTGCCGCAGGGCAGTGCCACACTAAATGCATGGTTGTCTCCTCATCTTGACCACATACTGGATAGGAAGCATTTTCTATTATTTTTCTTTTCCTATGATTTTTCCTGGTGGCTAGTATATCATTCCCTAGCTTCCACACAAAAACTTTGTAAACCCTCGGAACTTGTAAACTCCTCATCTGCTGCCATCTCTTATCTGCATTGTTACTAGACCTTGAATGCTCCCCCTTTTGGACTCTCTTCTTTTCTTGTGCCACATAGTATGCATTCCTAACAGTGTATATACCTTTGTTAGAAGGTCCCCAAGCTAACTTGTCTTCTATTCCAAGTTGGCTCAGGGGATGCTACAAATTTGGTATGCCTCTTCTCTTAAGAACACCTCCCTAATTTAAGTCCTCATCCCCATAATGAGCACTCTGGTTGATGAGTGTGCTCACTTTGGCCCTATTGTCTAATAACTTTATAGGAGATTGCACTGAGTAGGAGGTTGGTGTGGTCAGCCACTTATGACCCCATATACTGATACTCTTACTATCTCCTACTCTCCACCTTAAGCCTTCTTTTAACAAGTGCAAAGACTCCCATATGCTCCTCCAAATGAGAGACGGATTAGTACCCAATTTTGCATCTAGTAAGTGCTTGGACTTGGAAATATTTTTCTTTGAAGATCACTGCTCTAAGAGAAATTGGTTTTTGCAAAAATCTCCATGCTTGTTTTGCATGGAGGGCTAAATTGAAACTTTTGAGATTTCTAAAACCCATTCCTCCTTTGCATTTCTAGTTTTCCAACCTTTCCAAGCTTTGCCATTGGATTTTTCTATCCCTATCAACAACACCCCACCAGAATTTTGAGAACATTCTGTTTATCTCTATGCAAAGGGTCTTTGGAAGCTTGAATACACTCATGGTGTATGTAGGCATTGCTTGTAACAATGATTTGATCATTACCTCTCTTCCTACTGGGGACAAATATCGATTTTTCCAATTACTTATTTTCTATCATATTCAATCCTTAATAGTTTTAAAAGTTTGGTACCTTGATCTACCTATAATGGAGGGAAGACCAAGGTATCTCTCATAGCATCCACAAGCCACTGACTTCCCTTCCCTTAATATGATATTTCTGTCTTCTATTTTAGTATTAGAGTTGAAGAACACTGAGGTTTTATCTTAGTTCAGAAGCTGTCTCGAGCCCCTTCCATAGACTTCTAAGATGGCCATGGCCAGCTCTTCCATTAGGCTATTTAGGCAATTGTCTAAGGCCTTAAATGGAAGAAGGCTCAAAAAATAATCTAAAGTAGAAAATTTTTTAAAAATAAAAAAATTAATTAACTCAATAAGAGAACGTAAAAAATATCAAATAGATATTACATATATATGATATTATTAATTAAAAATATTGGTTAAAAAGTTATATAAAATCTTAAGTAGTAATTTACTTGACAAATGAGAAGAATACTTTTTAAATAAAAATCTAATGTAAAAATAAAAATAAAAATTTTTTGTTTGAAAAAAACCTCAATCAAAATTTAGCCTTAGGCCCTCTAACATATTGAGATGGCCCTGAGGATGGCCATTAGTTTCCTCCATTCCTCCCTACAAGCCTTGCCAAACAACACACATTTATCTGCGAATAACAAATGGTTGATTTGTGTTCCCCCTCTAGCCATTAGAGCACCACTTGTTGTTCTGCTAATCTCAAAGAAGTTCAACAGGGAACTTAAGCCTTCAACACACATAAGAAATAGGTAAGTGGAAATGGGGTTCCCTTGTCTAAGACCTGTCTAAGACCTCTAGAAGGTGCGAAGCATTCCTCTGGTCTGCCATTTATCATTACCGAGTATGAAACTGTTGTGACATAGCACATAACTAGCTTGATCCACTTAGCACAAAAACCCATCTGTTTCATCATGGCCTCGAGAAAGCACCACTCTACTCTATCATATGCATTAGACATATCTAGTTTAATGGTCATGGTTCCCATGTTTCTTCTTTGCCATGTTTTCATAATATGAAGAGCCTCATATGCCACCATAATGTTTTTTGAAATCAACACTCTAGATATGAAAGAACTTTGGGTAGGGGATATCACCACGTCAAGATCTTTTTAAATCTGTTGGCACTACAAGATTTTGTACATTTTGCCACGAATTGTTTTTCCACGGTATACTGTCGTGGTAATAAATCGTCTTTTGCCATAAAAATGATTAGAGGAAATAAACATCGACTTTTTCTCACAATTTTGTTGTGGTAAAAAACATTTCATGGAAAAAGACTTTTAACTACTATATAAATATTTTTTGCCACCAAATTTATAATGGGATATAAAAATGACCAAAACCTAAATTAATTGTAGAAAAAAGTTATTGTATCGAGTTCAATTAACTTTTGCCATAGAATCATTTAGCCACAAAAAATGAAAAAATTTCTCTTGTGACTTAGACTTTTTTACAACGACTCATTTATCAATTACCATGAATATCTCTCTGTTGAACCCAAAGTTTCAAGTTTCATGTAAATCTACAAATGGATTTTGATGATAACAAATGAATCCAAAGAATAAAGGAGTCTCAAGCTCAAGTTGTCCACACAATATAATCAAGCACATCAAAGAAGCAAGCATGAGCAAGAAGGAAATAAGTTCACATTAAAATCATAGAGTAATGTTGTAAATCTCTTAAAAATTCAAAATTAGGATTAAGGCTCAAAATTAATATTTTATCATAAAGCATTAAAATACATTTTCTACATATGCATGAATATTTTGAAAATTAAATTTGAAAATTTTGAAAGATGATTGATTGTCATCTTTTACATGTGCATGACATGATTAAAGGTTTGAACTTTGAAAATATTAAGATGATTGATTGTCATCTTTCATATGTGCATGTTTTATTTGAATATTTTCAAAAGTGGTGAATACTTTTCTTGACTTATGCAAAAGATAGATGTCTTTATTTGAAAACTTTGAAAAGTAAAGTGTGCTCCTTTTGTCATATGCAAAGAGTAAAAGATTATGTTTGAAATTTTTGAAAAGTAAAGTGTGCTCCTTTTGTCACATACAAAAAGTAAAAATATTAGATTTGAAATTTTTGAAAAGTAAATGATGATATTTTTGACATGAGAATCTTTTCAAATTTGAAATTGAAAAATCATTTGCCTATAAATAGCTCACTTGAGTTTTACAAAATTCACAACAAGAGTTTACACATCTATTGCTAAGTTTTGCATCATTTCTTCAAAGCTCTCATTCTCTCTTTTCTAAAGTTTTGAGTCTTAATTCTTGTTCTTGTTGAGAAAGATATAAGTTGCGCTGTATTGTTTCTATCTCACTCATTGAGGAGGGTACTTTGATAGTCTACCTACTATCAACTCTTATATTTTTAAAAGGGTGTGTATAACCCTTGTGTGTGTAGAAGGTGTTCTACACGGAGAATAGTTAAATCACCAAGTGTGAGGTGATTGGAAGTGTAGAAGGTGTTCTACACGGGGAATAGTTAAATCACCAAGTGTAAGGTGATTGGAAGTGTAGAGGGTGTTCTACACGGATTCTTTGGAGCGGTGCTGCTCAAAGGTGTAATAGGTTTCTATCTCCACCTAAAGGAAATTGAATAATGGATTTGGGAATCCTCAAGAGGTAGCTTGAGGCGAGGACGTAGGCAGTGGGGCCGAACCTCGTTAACATACTGAGTTTGCTTCTCTCTTACTCTTACTATTTACATTTATTGTTGTTTCATATTTTGTTTATATTTTATATTATATATTTGATTTATAATTGTTATTTTTTTTAAATACAACTCAATTCACCCCCCCTCTTGTGTTAGTCATCTGGGCAACAATTGGTATTAGAGCTAGTTGACCTGTACTGTTCATACAAGCAGATCACTCATGGGAACTCTCGCTTGTGACTGTGTCACCGAAGCAAGACTCTCCGACCATGGGTGACGGTGCACCGGTAGAGACGGTGCACCGGTAGAGACGGTGGCCGGCTAGTCTGGTAGGTACAGTTGTTAGGTGACATAGGTGCAGCCTATGGTCAGTAACAATTGGTATCAGAGCTAGTTGACCTGTACTGTTCATACAGGCAGATCACTCATGTGAACTGTTGCTTGTGACTGTGTCACCGAAGCAAGACTCTCCGACCATGGGTGACGGTGCACCGGTAGAGACGGTGGCCGGCTAGTCTGGTAGGTACAGTTGTTAGGTGACATAGGTGCGGCCTATGGTCAGTAACAATTGGTATCAGAGCTAGTTGACCTGTACTGTTCATACAGGCAGATCACTCATGGGAACTCTCGCTTGTGACTGTGTCACCGAAGCAAGACTCTCCGACCATGGGTGACGGTGCACCGGTAGAGACGGTGGCCGGCTAGTCTGGTAGGTACAGTTGTTAGGTGACATAGGTGCGGCCTATGGTCAGTAACAATTGGTATCAGAGCTAGAGCTCTATTATAAGATTAACTATCTTTTGAGTTAAGATTTTATGGCTAACATTACAGCATCATTTGGTGAAGGTCAATCTAGCAGTCGGCCTCCACTCTTTTGCGGAGACAATTACTCATTCTGGAAAGTTAGAATGAGAATATTCCTTCAGGCTCAAGGTCGAGAAATCTGGAAATGCATTGTAAATGGACCTTATATTCCAACAAAAGTGGTTGATGGAGTAAAGGTCAAAAAGGAAGAAGAAGAGTTTAATCGTGAAGACGATAGACTTTATACTTTGAATTTAACTGCTATGAATTTATTATATAATGCTCTCAATGGTAATGAATTTAATAGAGTAATAACTTGTGCTACAGCAAAGGAAATTTGGGATAACTTGGAAGTTACTTATGAAGGAACTTCTCAAGTCAAGGAATCAAAAATTTATATTCTTACTCATGAATATGAAATATTTAAGATGAATGATGATGAATCTATTTCTAGTATGTACACTCGTTTTACTAACATCATAAACAGTTTGACAGCTCTTGGCAAAATTTATTCCAAAGTGGAGATAGTAAGAAAAATTATCAACTCTCTACCAAAACGTTGGGAATCAAAAGTGACAGCGATTTTTGAAGTTAGAGACCCAAGAAGCTCGAAGTGAATGAACTCATCGGGTCACTTATCACCCATGAGTACACATTGAAAAGAGGAGAAGAAGAAGGAAAGTCAAAGAAAAGCTTGGCACTTAAAGCTGTTCCACATAAAAGTGAAAGTGATGAAGATGAGGAAAATGACGACAAAGATGAAGAAATTGCGATGATAGTAAGAAGAATTCAGAGGTTCTTAAAGAAAAATAAAACTCCTCTAAGGAAATCCTTCAATAAGTTTTCCAAGAAAGATTCAGGTAAAAATGACACTTTAATTTGTTATAAATGCAATAAACCTGGTCATATCAAGCCAGATTGTCCTCTGCTAAAGAAAGATCGAAACAAAGGCAAAAAAGCAATGAAAGCTACGTGGGATGATGATTCAAGTAACTCAGATAGTGAAGCAAGCAATGGAGAATCAGCAAATCTTTGTCTTATGGCTAAAGATGACATTGAGGTAACAAATCTTGATAATATTGAAGATCTTTCATATGAAAAATTGCAAAATGTTTTAGAAGAAGTATATGAGGAATTTGAAAAATTGGGTATCAAGTATATACTGTTTTGAAAAAGAAAAATTCTTCTTTAACAAACGAAATTGATATTTTAAGAAAAGAAAGTATTGTTTTGAAAGATGAAAATCTTGAGTTGAAGAAAAAGAAAACTGATTTAGAAAATATTATTGAAAACTTTACGAATGGAAAAAGAAATTTTGAAAAATTTCTTGGTAGTCAAAGATGTGTTTTTGATAAGGCAGGTTTGGGATATAAGCCAAAACAAAAATACAAATCTTATAAAAACTTCTTTGATAATCCTTCTACATCAAAATCCAATATTCAAAATTCTTTTCATAAAAATAATTTTATTAAAAAAGAATACTATTATAATCACTCAAGTTCTTCATATATGTCACATGCTATTTGCAATTTTTGTAATAGAAATGGTCATAATTATTTTGCTTGTCCTATTAGAAGAAAACATACAATGACTATTAGGGCCATATGGGTACCTAAAAATCTTATTTCTTCTAATACTAATAAATAAAGGACCCAAAAAACTTGGGTACCAGGAATTATTTTTAATTGCTTTTGTAGGTATACATGAAGTATTCTACAGGTAAAAATAAATGATTTTTAGATAACGGATGCTCAAGATACGTGACAGAAGACAAAACTAAATTCATTGACTTCATTTCTAAAGAAAAAAGATGTGTGATATTTGAAGACAATTCAAAAGGGAAGATCATGGAAATAGAAGGAAAGATCATCAAGACTTAGTACAAGATGCAACCAAATAGTGGAAACACGTGAAAGATCATCCAGCGGAATAAATTTTAGGAGAACCTTCACGAGATGTAAGTACTCGATCATCTCTTAGAAATATTTGCAATCATACTGCTTTTCTATCTCAGATTGAACCTAAAAATATTGATGAAGCACTTCTTGATGAATCTTAGATTCTAGTTATGTAATAAGAGTTTAATCAATTTGAAAGAAATGATGTTTGAACACTTGTTCCTAAACCCAAAAATCATACTATTATTGAAACAAAATGGGTTTTTAGAAACAAGAAACATGAGTCCGGAGTCATTACTAGAAATAAGGCTTGACTAGTGGTCCAAGGTTTCAATCAAGAAGAATGAATCAATTATGATGAGACATATGCACCAGTCGCAAGATTAGAAGCTATTCGAATGCTACTTACATATGCTTGTTATAAAGATTTCAAACTTTTTCAAATGGATGTTAAAAGTGCTTTCTTAAACGGTTTTATAAATGAAGAAGTATATGCTGAGCAACCTTCAGGTTTTGAAAATCATATTTCTCTAAATCATGTTTTCAAACTCACAAAAGTACTATTTGGACTCAAACAAGCTCCTAGAGCGCGGTACGAGAGATTCAGTAGTTTCTTGATTGAAAAAGGCTTTTTAAAAGGAAAAATTGATACAACTCTTTTCATTATATACGAAAATGATGATATTCTTTTGATTCAAATTTATGTTGATGATATAATATTCGGTGCTACTAATGAAAATATGTGCCAAGTTTTTGCTAAGACTATGCAGGAAGAATTTGAAATGAGCATGATGGGAGAGCTTATATTCTTTCTCGGATTGCAAATTAAGCAAGCAAAAAGTGGGATATTCATCAATCAATCAAAATATATTAAAAAATTGCTGAAGAAGTTTGGGATGGAAGGTGCTAAGGAAACTGGAACACCAATGAGCCCATCCACTAAACTTGATAAAGATGAATCCGGTAAACTAGTTGATTCGAAGGTATATCGAGGTATGATTGGTAGCTTATTATATTTGACAGCCAGTAGACTAGATATTATGTTTAGTGTATGTTTATGTGCACGTTTTCAATCATTTCCAAAATAATCTCATTTGATTGCAGTCAAGCGGATTTTTAGATATTTTGCCAATACCATTGACTTAGAGTTATGGTATCTTAAATACACTTCTTTCGATCTTATTAGTTATTCAGGTACCGATTATACTGGTTGCAAAGATAATCGAAAAAGTTTTAGTAGAACATGTCATTTCTTAGGTCGTGCACTAGTTTCCTAGTTTAGTAAAAAAAAAACAAAAAACAAAATTCTGTTGCACTATCTACTGCTGAGGCAGAATATGTTGCGACGGGTAGTTGTTGTGCTCAAGTTCTTTACATGAAGCAACAACTTGAGGATTTTAAACTTATGTATAATCACATTCCAATCAAATGTGATAATACAAGTGCTATAAATTTAAAAAAAAAACCCCAATACAACATTCTAGAATTAAGCATATTGAAATAAGATATCATTTTTTTTAGATCATGTGCAGAAAGGCGATATAGTACTGGAATTCACAAACACACACGATCAGTTAGCAAATATATTCACAAAACCCTTACCAGAAGATAGATTATTTATGATTAGAAGAGAAATAGGTATGATGCATGTTATGAATATCTCTTGAAAGATAAATCAGAGTTCATAAAAATAGAGAGATATTTTTTTAAATACTTTTACATAAACTTGAGGTTCTTAGCCTCATGTTTGAGATGCTCATTCTCTTCATACAATATCATGTCATCCCTATCCATGGGAGCTGGCAAGCGGAATGAAGAATCCAATAGAGATTTCAACTTTTTATTCTTCTGCCGAAAGATTCCTTCCCTTGTGTGAGACTCTTGAACAATTCGTTGAAGTACAACAATTTGTTCTTTAAGCTTTTCAACCTCGTGATTTTTGACTTGTAGCCGCTGGGAAAAAGCGACAATAGAGGATGAGTAGCGAGTCCCGAGACTCACCAAGTCGTAAATAGCATCGGAGTCTGGCTTATTAGCCAAACTATTGTTCTCTTGCTGCAACATGGCGCCAATGGTAGCTGCAGAAAGGACATGAGATTGAGATGTAGAATACCTCATGGATGCATCTAGAGGAATGTTAGAAGAATGAGCCATTGAGAAAAGAATTGAAAACTTAAAGCAAGAATATTGAAGGAATGCAGATGAGTTATAGAGATGGGAATAAGATTTGATGCAAATCGGATGAACTTTAAAACTGATTTTATAGAGATAGCATAAAGAACAAGACAAACTATTGTCTTTTCAAATCTTATTAGTCAAAAGAAATATAAGAAATGCTGGACACACATTGTCAAAAGTTTTCTTACTAGAAAAACGGTTCTCTGCTCCTATCATGACATTGACGGCCTTAGGAGAGAAGATTGATGGTTGATGCGTCAAGGGTTCCTGATTCAAGTCTAGAACATTAGTGGAAGAGAATTGTTCGGCCATTCTATCGTTATGGAGAAACAGAACTTAGGTCAAGAAGCAATGTTTTTTTTTTTAGTATTCGATTGGTGAAAATGATTTTTTTATAGAAACTCAGAGCCTTCAAACTCGTTTGTCAACAACATCAGGCGATTGATCTGCTTTTGCACCGACTACTAGAGCTAGGCCTCCAACCTTTACAGGTTTTGTCAGATACGCGTGGCTCCGCACCGAATTGCCAGAGTTAGACTTCCAACATTTGCAGGTTTTGTCGGATATGCATGGCTCCGCACTGCATTGCCAGAGCTAGGCCTGCAGCTTTTGCTGTCTTTACGAATAATTTTAATTATTCAACTTCAAATATCTGGAACATCTAATTCGTCAATAACATCAAGCGGATTTAAATCTTCTTCCGCACCGAGATGATAAAATTCGGCTTCAACCTTTGCAGGTTTTGTCGGACACGGGTGGTTCTAACTTCTACAGTCTCTACTAACGCAGCGTTTTATTTGTCTGTTAGTTATTGTAGGAATATATCTTATTGATATAATTATGATTCCTTTTTAATGATGCCAAAAGGGGGAGAAGTTTTAGACTAGAACATTAACATTGTTTAAATCGCTAAACTTGTTATATATGCTTGGAATTATGTTTATATTTTTGCTTGAAAAACTAACGCACATTCTCAGGGGGAGCTTAAGTATTAATACAGGATTTAGGTTCTATCAAGCATTTGTCATCATCAAAAAGGGGGAGATTGTTGAACCCGAAGTTTCAAGTTTCATGTAAATCTACAAATGGATTTTGATGATAACAAATGAATCCAAAGAATAAAGGAGTCTCAAGCTCAAGTTGTCCACACAATATAATCAAGCACATCAAGGAAGCAAGCATGAGCAAGAAGGGAACAAGTTCACATTAAAATCATAGAGTAATGTTGTAAATCTCTTAAAAATTCAAAATTAGGATTAAGGCTCAAAATTAATATTTTATCATAAAGCATTAAAATACATTTTCTACATACGCATGAATATTTTGAAAATTAAATTTGAAAATTTTGAAAGATGATTGATTGTCATCTTTCACATGTGCATGACATGATTAAAGGTTTGAATTTTGAAAATATTAAGATGATTGATTGTCATCTTTCATATGTGCATATTTTATTTGAATATTTTCAAAAGTAGTGAATGCTTTTCTTGACTTATGCAAAAGGTAGATGTCTTTATTTGAAAACTTTGAAAAGTAAAGTGTGCTCCTTTTGTCATATGCAAAGAGTAAAACATTATGTTTGAAATTTTTGAAAAGTAAAGTGTGCTCCTTTTGTCACATGCAAAAAGTAAAAATATTATATTTGAAATTTTTGAAAAGTAAATGATGATGTTTTTGACATGGGAATCTTTTCAAATTTGAAATTGAAAAATCATTTGCCTATAAATAGCTCACTTGAGTTTTGCAAAATTCACAACAAGAGCTTACACATCTATTGCTAAGTTTTGCATCATTTCTTCAAAACTCTCATTCTCTCTTTTCTAAAGTTTTGAGCCTTAATTCTTGTTCTTGTTGAGAGAGATATAGGTTGCGCTGTATTGTTTCTATCTCACTCATTGAGGAGTGTACTTTGATAGTCTACCTACTATCAACTCTTGTATTTGTAAAAGGGTGTGTATAACCTTTGTGTATGTAGAAGGTGTTCTACACGGAGAATAGTTAAATCACCAAGTGTGAGGTGATTGGAAGTGTAGAAGGTGTTCTACACGGGGAATAGTTAAATCACCAAGTGTAAGGTGATTGGAAGTGTAGAGGGTGTTCTACACGGATTCTTTGGAGCGGTGCTGCTCAAAGGTGTAATAGGTTTCTATTTCCACCTAAAGGAAATTGAATAGTGGATTTGGGAATTCTCAAGAGGTAGCTTGAGGCGAGGACGTAGGCAGTGGAGCCGAACCTCGTTAACATACTGAGTTTGCTTCTCTCTTACTCTTACTATTTATATTTATTGTTGTTTCATATTTTGTTTATATTTTATATTATATATTTGATTTATAATTGTTATTTTTTTAAATACAACTCAATTCACCCCCCCTCTTGTGTTAGTCAACTGGGCAACAATCTCGCTATAAAATGTAAAAAGGAATTATAAAAGGTAAAAAATAATTATTTCCACAAGAGCAACTCGTGGCGCATAATCACTTTCGTCACAGAATCACTTTTGCCACGCACTACAAGAAAAGAGGGTTAAAACGGCATTTTTGAGAATGTCACAACTAAATTTGTCGATTTTTGTGGTTTATAGCAGCATCTAGAATTCACTAGTTGCTGCCATTTTGTTTTTTGCGGCGATTTAATAGCTTATTTGCGGCGATATGTAAGCGCCGCAAATAGTCTTCCCAAATTAAGATTTTTGATTTAAACAACCCCCCCCAGGCGATATTCAAACCCCAAAACATAATCTCTCTCTCGATCTCTCTCGATGCCTATGACAGAACCCAAAACCTAATTTCTCTCTCTGTGTGTGATTGTGCCATCGCCGATACTTTATCTGTTTCCATGCTGTCGTCGTGGATACTGTGCCATCGCCGTGCCATCGTCGTCGATACCCAAAACCTTCGTTGATACCATGCCATCGCCATTGCCGTTTCTGTCTTGCTTGGCGGGTGAGTGTTCTTCGTCGATACCCAAAACCTTGATTTTCATTTTTGGGGATTTTACTTCTACACGAAATTACCTAGTTTTTTTTTTATTTTATTTCTGAGTTGTCTTCGTGCGTGGGATTGTAGTTGAATAGTATAAAAAACGTAGTGATCGTTGGCTAATTTTACTGAAATAATCATTGGCATATTTTTTTGATTTTCATTTGTTAATTTGGTCAGATTATAGATGATATTGGCAATTGAAAACTAGTGATGGATTTATTGTTAATTAAGTTTGGTTTGATTTTCATTTATTATTGATGTATTGCAGTTTTTAGTGATGGAGTATTTTTTCCCTATTGAAGACTGTCAACTTCAAAGGGACCAATTATTGTATTCTACTTTGAAGCATTTTTTTTTTATAAGTGAACTTTGAAGCATTTTTTATTTGAGGCATTTTTCACAGAGTACTCTGGCATCAGGACACTGAACCACACAGTGTCAACTCTGTGGGCTATAATCTTATAGCCATGTGCGATCATATATTAATAGGTCTGTCATGGAAGACTTTGGTAATATCATTTTGAAAAGGTAAGCTTCTAGTATGTTCTATATTTTCTGTTGAAATCTTGAAGATATGTTATCTTATCTTGCTTAATGAGTTACCCATACTTGTTGAATATGGTCTACTTTTGCAGCTAAATCGGTTGGTAACAGAAAAGCGGGTAAATTTTTTTTGTGGGCCATTGCCTCATTTTGTTTGCTAGTAAAAAGTTATAAAATAGCTAACCATAGATATGAAACCATTCACGAATGTTCTACTTTTTCTTTCCTGACTACATGCTGATCTTAGGTTAAAGCTAGCATTTTTTTTACACTCACAAGGTTCTCCACCCTTAATTGCTAATCTGTTAATGCTTTGGTTTATGTCTTTACATTTACAAAAAATGCTACAATATAGCTATTTATTTCTTTGGTTTCCTCCTTCTCAAGATGAATAAATAGATGCAAGCAGTGGCTGAATTGTGCTCAGTTTAGTAAGTGTTCTTGGGCTTATGCCTATTTCTTTGGGAATAAAATATTTTTTTATTTATTAAAAAATTGTATTTAGTTTATTAAGGTTTAATCTAGTTCATTTTCATGCAAAATTGTACTCAGTTTATTTTTTGTGATTAATCTGGTTTTATGTCTTTATTTTGGCTAAGAAATGGTCTCACAGTGTTTTTGAAGCACATTGAGTGGGTTCCTTTGAACTAATATCCGTGACATTGGAGGGATTCCTCTTGGCTGGATTTTCTCTAGCTTGTTTGATCTGGTTTTGTTGGTTATATTTTGTTTAGTTTTGGACCTGAAATGTTGGTTTTATTTTGTTACATTTTTTCTTTATAATTGTCTTGTTATGTACATATTGCATCACATTTTTATTGTTGGTATTGTAAATCCACTTGATTTTAATGCTAAAAGTTAATTAATAGTTTCAGTTCCTTAGTTTTTAATGTGCATTCTCTGATGCAACTTACTACCCCAAACAAGCTATTTTCAATCTTTTTAGGACTGAGTTGGGTGATGCCTAGAAATGTGGTAAGAGTTTTTAGCATGTTCGAAGAGCTGGTTTGCACTAGCACAGTGAGACAAATTTTTGTGTGTTCCTACTGATGTCTCTCTCTCTCTCTAGCTTTATTTTTGAAGTTTTCTTTCTATTTGCTCTCTCTCACTATGTGTATTTGTTTGTATAGCCCTCAGGTTTCCTACAATGGCTATTCTAAACCACATTTTTAGCTCACTCAAATATGATTGAAGAAACAACTTGTTGTTTTTTTCTTTCATTATATTGTAATGCATTTTACTTTCAATCTATTGGTCAGGAAACACAAGATCGGCAGCTGTTTAAAACCAGACATGAACATAGGTATTTTCTTTATTCGAAAATTTTAATTTTTACCATGAATCATGTCAGCTCTTTCATGTCAAAACCATGCATTTTAACTGCTTTGATGTTTTATTTGTTGATCTTGATCAATTTGAGGCAAATTATATACCATTGAGGCAATTGGTAATGGTAAATTTACACAAGTGTAGCATTTGAATTCTATTAAGTTCTTATGATTTATATTAATGTGCTTATACTACAATCATTATGTGAGAATAACATATTTGGATTTGTGGATGGTTGTTATTTAGGGGAAGCATATAACGTTAATTGTACATAATTAGAAACTGGTTTTGTGGATGGTTTATATTAATGTACTTATACCCACATATTTAATATTATGCAATTAATCACAGAAGGACATCACATGTGAGCATCCTTTGTTTCTGCACCAAAAAACTTTAAGGTAAAAAATATACTTTATGCTGATATTATGTAAGTTCGAGTTCCTAATTGAGATTTTGTAAGTTTTTTTATGTCTAACTGATAATGAGTTTGTGTATGAGTAACTCTTTGCTATACATGTAGCTTTTTTTTCTTGTCAATTTGTATGAGTTACTCTTTGATATCCTCTTACAAATTTAACATTTTATTTTGACAGGTATAGGTTATTCTATTACTGGAGTGATGGTACTTGATATCTTCCAGACGAGATACTCTCTGCTACTGCGTTTATTTGTGCCTTCTTAGTTGAGTTAGTCATGCATTTTTTTTTAAAGTTTTGATGAATGTGGTTTAGTTTTTATTTCTTATTATCTGAGTATAGGAAAATAAAGTAGAAGACATGCCTATATAGCTGAACTTAGTTTGATTCATAATTTCTTTTCTCGTTATGTATATTTTAGCCTATATAGCTGAACTTTACCTACAAAAAAAAAAAATATATTTTAACTTATATAGTTGAACTTAGTTTGGTTTATAAAACTTGTATGTATTAAGTATAGATTAAGTTTGAAAAAATAAATATATATTTCAGTTTATATTAGAGTATTTGTTATAATTATTTTTTGCTTAAGTCGCATTTTTTTATTGTCTAATTTTATTTTCTAAATTCTCTTAGTATTTGCCATGAACATAATTCGTGGGAAATACTTTTTCCCCATAATATTAGTTATGAGAACAAGTTATATGTCATCAATATATTTGTGGGTAAAAGCTTTTTTCGGCCTATTATCTTCATTGATAGTATCATCTTTGACACTACAATAGAGTAGATGGAAATGTTATTTGCCACAAATTTTCTATGCTATACCCACAATGTCACGTGGTAGAAAAAAGTTCGTATTTGTCGTAAAATAAAATTTTTGTAGAAAATTATTTTTGTTCATGGATTATATGCTACTAACATCCCACCAACAAATTTGGTGGAAAAAAAACAATTCTCACTTAATATATGCTTTTTTCCATCATATAGCTTTATGGCAAAAAGTTCAAAATCTTGTAGTGTGGCAATGGCTTTGGAGGCCATCTTATACACCACATTGCATAGGCTTATTGGCCTATGTTCAGTCACTATCTCGGGGAATTTACTTTGGGTATAAGACCTATCTAAGTGTGGTTTAGCTTGTTGTCCATAGTACCTCTATTTAGTAAAGCCAACACAGCCATGCACACTATTTCACAACCACTTGCCAATGATTTTGGAAAAAACAAGCCCCTAGTCCATCAAGACCTGGTGATTTCAAAGAATCCATTTCATTAATAGAAGCTTCTATCTCACTTCTGGTGAAGTCTTGAACTAGCTGCTCATTCATCTCCTTAGTTGCCTTTGGTTCAGTACCTCTTATACACTATTGGAGGTCCTTTTGTGATGGTCTCAATGTGGCAAACAAGGTTTGGAAGTAGTCCTTAAACTCTTCCTTGATCTCCTGCTCAGTGGACAACAAAACTCCTTGCCTACTAAGAATCTGAAAGATATTGTTCTTCCTTATTCTCTGACTATCATAAGCATGGAAAATTTTGATGTTTCTATCTCCCTTCTTATACTAGGTTTTCTTCGTTCTTTGCTTCCATATTAGTTCTTCTTGGTCTAGCAAGTAGTTTAGTTCCTGCTGATGTCGCATGATTTCATGACCATTGTGACTTCTTTCATCCAACTTTAGGATCCTTAGAGCTTTAGTTTTGGCTTTAATTTCTTGAGACTGGTTTCTTTTTAGGGCCCTAATCCACCTCTGTTGGCTACCAGTGCAGCTCTTTATAGCACCTTTTAGTAGCTTAAGTGGACCCCTTTCACTGTCTACTTGCCGCCATCCTTCCTTGATTATGGTTTCAAAATCTGGTTCAGTGGCCCACTAGGCTTCATACATGAATTTTCTATTTTGGGAATTATTTCCCCTCAAGGGAGAGAAGGACAATAGCAGTGGCCTGTGGTCAGAGGACCTAGCCGCCAAAATCTCAACTTGATGTTCTTGTTGTGCCTCGATCCATTCTTTGTTGGCTACCACTTCATCCAATCTTTCCTTGGTAAAAGTGTTGTCACTATGCTTGTTGCTCCATGTATATTTGTCTCAGTTCCATCCGATGTCAAATAGACCACCTCTGTCTAGTACTTTTCTAAAATTATTCATTAATCTTTCACCTCTAGACCTGCCCCCTTGTTTTTCATCATTTGTAAGAATTTAATTAAAGTCTCCCAAGACACACCAGCCCTTCTCAGTACCAGGATTAAGAGGTGACAATAAATGCCAGGCCTCATACCTCTTAATAAAGTTGGATTGTCCATAAAAACCTTTAGTAGCTACTGTTTCCTTCCTTGATTGTCACAAACCTAGACACTGATATGTCTTCGAGTATAATTGTGTATTTCCAGCAAGCCTTCTTCATTCTAGAACATAGCTAGACCTCTCTCTCTTCCATGTAACATTACCTTGAAACATCCCTCCATTTTTAAACTTCTCCTTATTCCCTCCAATTTGCTTTTTTGAATTCTAGATTCCATCACAAGCACCACATTTGGCAAACCTTCCTCCACAAGGGAGTATTGTCTTGAACTATCTGGGGGCTGCCAAGCCCCCAGCAGTTCCAGCTTCGGATTTTCATGGTGTTTGGCGGGGCTGCTCAACAACCACTGCCAATCCCCTTCTTGTCAACTTTGTAGACCCTTCTATTTTCATCTTTTGTTTTTTTTTCATTGTTTATGCTATCATTGAGTTCTCCCATGCACTAAACCTTTTTATAGGAACCTGCTGCACCGGTCTCGTCTCTCTTTGAGCCCCTTGACAACCCACTTCTCATCCAGGTTTTCCTGGGCTGTGCTAGTTCTCCACATGTCTCCTCCTGTGCCTTGCCTTCTTCCTCACAAATAGGATCCTTACTCTCCAGCTCCAAAAGGCTTTCGAGTTCACCCTAGACTCAGGTTCCCCTTCAACATGTGAGACTAACTCCCCTGCTTATGTCCTATCTTATGCCTTAGTAGGAACTACATTAGCTAGACCCTCCTCTTGAGCCCCCATTGCCACGGCCCCTTGTCCTACCCTAGTTTCGCCCCTTCATCCCTTTCAGTTCTCCATAGCCCCTTTCTTTTTGGAGTCTTCATATAGTCCTGGACTCCCTCTCTTCGACCCCATAGTATTTACCCATAACCATGTCCCAAACTACTCCTCTGTTCCCTCTCATTTTTTTGCACGACAGACATTTGTACCATGGATGGTTCTGCCACAAGTAAAACAGAGATAAGGGAGTTTCTCATACCTGAATGAAACCCATAAGCTTCTATCATGGACCCAAATCCCCCTTAGTGAGCTACCCCATCCACTGTCATCCTCTTGCACAACTACCATTGTGGCGGCCACAAATCCCCCTCCGGGACTTAAAGGGACTCG
Organism: Platycarya strobilacea; assembly: GCA_036898215.1. Classification (NCBI taxonomy): domain Eukaryota; kingdom Viridiplantae; phylum Streptophyta; class Magnoliopsida; order Fagales; family Juglandaceae; genus Platycarya; species Platycarya strobilacea. The sequence goes on from CM072547.1 coordinate 16,359,494, forward strand.
CGTCACCAGAACGATCATCACACGGATTAATCATCCCTTCAATTAGAGCTCCCAGAGTGTGTAAAACATGCATAAAGTGTATAATAAATCTTCGCAGCCGGCAAATAGAAAAAGGTCAATCAATCTAGTACCAGAGATTCTTAGAATTTACAAATCAAATCAATCTAATTTCTCCAACCGGAGAAACTTATAGTCTTTCAGAAGAAATAAATAAATAAATAATACAGCCTCTGAGTTCATTGTCCCGGTCTTCATCTTTTCAACAAATCTCTTTTCCTGTGGAGTCTGTATCTCGGGCCAAATTTAATTTTCTGCAATCACAAACTACAATCCCGTAAAATAGGGACCGTAGGGTGGGCGCAATCTACCGAAATGAGATGTGAATCCCAGTAAGTAACAGATAGCACACAACAATTTACATAACAAAACATCATTAGCATATACGTATACATATACATAATGAATGCACGTACCATGAACATAAGACTTGCAACATGACTTATGCACATGCACTTTCATATAAAAATTTCCATAATCCTTGACAGTTTTCAAAACTTTACTTCATGTACGTGCTTTTCATAAAAGTATTTTCATATAACTTTGACTTCTTTCTTATGTACTGTTTGAACTTCTTTTTACAAGTCATTTTCAAAATACTTTTCGTCTTTTCTTATCTTAGGCGCCATTATCATATCATATCATATACGGCTTGAAAGTCCTTTTCTTTTCGTTTTGACTTCTTATTTTGGACACCTCACGGTTCTCCTATACACCGTGTGCTCTCCGCTAGTTACCGTCATACCCGGCGACCATGTCAAACCTAGGTGAATACGTTTCGCGCCCTTTACGCTCTTCATCACTCGGAGGTTGCTCTTTGAATAACTACAAACTTCTTATATGGTGAGGCCGAGACCAATACTGTTCTTATAGCACCCACTAGCATTAGGTGTGACCATGCTCCGGACACCTTTTGGAGCCATACATAGTCTGCCGACTGTTCTTCGTCAACCCAGGAGCTTTCACTCGACTTTAATCACTCTTGAGTGAACAGGGAGTTCCACTGAGGCACTATCTCGTCCCAGTTTTTGGAATTTTTCTAAAACTTTAATTATTTCATTTTCTTCTTTAAAAACACATTCAACTCAAAAATATGTCTTTTATGCTTCATGCGTGTGACATGCTACATGTGACATGTAATACTTCATACTCAATATGTAAACCATGGGATTGATTAAACACACACATTTTCATGCTCACTCAAGATCACACCATCACATGATTCCATCAATAGTTCATACAAAGCATGCAAATAGATTTGACAAATACAAGGCATTTCATTAGATAAACTAGCCTAGCATCTCCAAGAAATCAACAATCTTTATCTATTACCCTTCCAACACATCATGCCCATTTCCAATAAAGAGATAATTAAATCTAATCACCTCAAATCGAATCAGATCAATCTTTGCCTATAGAGATTAAAGTCGCAACTTATGGTGGAGTCTAACCCAAAATTTTCTTCTCCTTTCTCTTTACCAAAACACACATTTTCGTAAGATTATCTTAAAAGTTAGCAACCAAGTCATAACAAATTGCTAACAACCAAGTCATAACGAATTATTAGCCAATCGTTTATGTTGCTTATAAAGTTACTCTCTTCAACAATTTGCCATCATATGATCTTATTCCCAAATTCAAACACTTCTCAAACTGTACATTAAGGAAATCAAAGAGTATACTTCTTAAATTTTCTATCATATGATCTTATCTCTAAACTCAAGTCATAACCATACGTCAGCCATAAATTAACACCTAATGTCTCTCTAGAAAAATACACCATGATTGATACTTATAAGATCCTGAAAAGTAAACATTCCATCGTCCAATATGTCATGCCATTGTTTCAATTCTAAACCAATATTTGCTTAATTTTACTCTTTAAGTTTCCTCATCAATTTTTACCTCAATCTTCTATACGTCTCTTAGATTAAAATCCTAGTGTATTGTCTTAATACCACATAGATCAAAAGTATCATAATCAACCAACCAAACCATTGTACCATCAAAAAGTAATGTCCACACAATAATCAATCACAATCATATTAATTTGGGTGTTCCTATTTTTCATTAAAAGACCTCAAACTCAGTCAAACTACTTCTGAATTGTTTATCACAGCTAGCTAACACATCAACAGTCAAAACGGAGGTTAGTACACAATCAAACAGTCAACCAAACATCAAACAAATATCTGTTACTTACACTGCACAAACGAATGCCTTACACATCGAATATCACTCTGATCACTGATCCAAGATCCATAGCAGGTAAGTCACGCGTTACTCATCTCCAGGCTCAACAAGTGACGGGTTGGGTTCGGTTACTCTATTTGACACCAAAATTTAGGGTAATACCCATTGGAAGATGAGGAATCTCATGGCGGTGGTGGTGAGGAGGTGCAACCACTGGAAAGCGACGGATCTAGCTCAAGCCTGTGGAAACCCATTTTTAAATTTTCCCTTGTACAAGGGACGTGCGGTCATGGATGGAAAAACTGTTTTAGGGGTGTAACAATATGAGGTAATGGACGGTGGCGCGGTGAAGGGAAGTTCATTTGGAGATTCATTTCGATTTTATGGATGGCGAGGGAAGGTGAGGGCTCTGTTGGGCCTGAAATTTTTTATGGTAGGTCGTTGATGAGTGCACAAAAATGCACTCTAATTATTCTATTTAAATACTAAAAAAAAAGAGAAAATAATGGATATAGCTCATGTTATTAAAATTAATGGTCATTTATCTTGAAATAGATATAAGCATGATTTAATATATTGATGAGAATATAAAATGCCATATTTTCCTCTCTTAATATTTAATACTTTATTCTTATTTGATGCCTAAATATACTCATTATTCTTATATTTTGATTTAGGACACAAATGGAGACATTAGCAGCAAATGAAGATAATTGCGGAATTTTAGACAGTTCTGACATCTTTTTGTAATATGGGCATAACTCTCTCATCCAATCTCCGATTGAGCTGATTCAAGATGATATAGAACCGCAAGAGAAATATATATAACTTTTGTGTTTTATGTTTGAAGAGATATCCACTCAATCTAAGACAAAATTGACCATCAAGTGGACGCACCTGCACTTGACGTTCCTGGATATTTTTCAGCCACTTGCATCAAATCCAAATGTCATCATAATATTTTCCAGCAAGCACTCCTACACCAACTTGAAAATTCAATGATCAATTCATATGCAAGATGAAGTGCACTCAAGTTTCTTGTAGACAAATTATTTGACCACAAGATATTAAGTCATACAAGATAACTAATAGATAGAGAAGCAAAATTGAAACACTCAACCTACAAGCAAAATCCAGCTCATGCATGGTGGAAAACAAATGATCAAAATGAAAACTCACAAATCACTTGGATTCAAGAATGGCACATGGCAAAACAAGTTGAAATTGTGATGATTTTGTCATGACAACTTGCATGAAGGATGCTTATAAATAGGAGGAATGGGTGTGTGTTCTAAAAAAATGCTTAGAGTGGGAGGATGTTTTGGAAGAGCCATTATTTTGAGAGCTTGAGAAAAGAAAAGAAAAACCAAAGAAGAGAGAAGAAAATAATGGTTGGCTCTTCCATATTATCCCTTAGAGAATTTTTGTTACATATTTTCAATATGTGTAACTAAATTCTCAAGGAGGGCTAGGGATGAACTTGTGTGTGTGATGGTGTTTGTAATTTATTTTTGATTCATGTATTTGGTCTTTAAATATTAAAACTCTTTTGTTCTATTATTCTCAATTTATTTGTGATGTTTTTTCGTCTTCAAATAATTATAGAGTCTATTTCGTTTATGGATTCAGTCATGCTTTTTCTATTGAGTGAATTAGTTCTATAATTATGTTTGGAGCAATTGATTATCTATATTGATTTAATTCTCTGCTGCAATATCGCCTCTTAGGTATATTGTCGTCGTTGGATTTTCTCAATATCGATAACAATTTATGAGAGTTAAGCGCGAAGAATGATTTTTCAAAGAGTTACATGTGATTTAAATTTTGGTTATTAATGTTATATCTTTCGATTAAGAATTTGGACATAAAATTCTTAATTGAGTTATCAATGAATTAAGAATAAATTTGAATACCACAAATACACAAGGAATTCCCTACGCTCTACTTTTCGTCTCATTTTTATATTTTTCAAATTACTCATTTAGTTTTAATTTACATCACACTCTAAAATTTACTTATCACACTCATTTAATCTTTTTGTTAATTTCATTACTGTTCTTCAATTTCTCAATCCATCTCCCTGTGGAATCGACACCCCAAAGCTATACTGCAAACGACCGCGTTATTCTTTGGGTGTAATCAGTCGTCTATGGATGGCGGATCAAATGGCGGATATGGTGTCGTGGTACGGTGGCTCACAGCGGAGATATGGGCAGAGCAATGTGCGGCATAGAGGATTAAACACCTCTCGGGTTTGGGGCTGCCGGTGGGACGTGGGGTTGTCATGGTCGATACCTCCAGTGGGGTTGGACTCGCCGGAGGGTGGCGATTTAGGCAGGGTCAAAGGTGAGGCTTGGCTGGCAGAGGTGGAGCTGCCACGGGCTGAAAACCAAACTCCCTCCCCATAGTTACTGTAGCACACGGGGAGAGAAAAGAGAGAGGAGAGAAAGAAAAAGAAAAGGGAGAGGGAAAAAAATGAGGGATTTGACCATTTTCACGCTATTTATGGGCCCAACGATTTTGGGTCTTCAAACTGACAAACGATGTGTTTAAAACACTGATATAAAAATACATAAAGTTAATTAAGCTTAAAAACATTCAAGAAAATAAAATAAAATATCACTTCAACTTAATTCTAATTTTATAATACAATATTTTCCATCCTCAATTAAAATAATGAAGCTTCTAATTATTTAAAAGAATAAAACCTTATATTTAGATTAGTTGTTTAAAATACATTTAAGATCCCGTAATATTTTAAACAACTAAAACCAAAACAATAAAATGAACATATATTATGTAATATTAAGGAGTTATTCAAAAGCTACCAAATAAAATAGAATAAACATAACAAGATTTAATAATTTAATAAGTTTAAGATCAACGAAACATATGATACCAAAATAAAATAAAATGCTCATCAAAAGAAATACAACAAATCAAACTATATATTATGATGATTAAAATCATAATAATGAAAATAACATTTCAAATGAAAAGACCAATAATATTGATTAATTAAAATAACTAAAAACAATGTTATCAAGAAATATCTCAAAAATTTGCAATAATAATAGAACTAAAACTACTAAACCAAGATAATATTGATAACAACTAAAATGACAAAAATGATAATAATCATTAAATAACTAAAAATATCGAAATCGTAGATTTCACAAATAACCAAACACAATCAAAACAAAGTGTACCCCAAAATAAAATGAGTGAGGTAGAAATCTAATTTATTAAAATAAATTAAAACATCCAACAATAAAATATAAGCAAATTGAGACATGCAAAGATCTGGGATGTCACAACCATCTTCACCTTCCCCGTTGAGTACCCTACTTGCTCATCTTTTCCTTTTGTCATTGAGCCTAGTGGTAAGTTATACATGTGAACCCATAAATCATCATGGTGAAAACTCATCATCAAAGGAGGAATGTAGCCATCAAACAGTTTTAGAACCATCAGCTGGATATCAAACAACCATGGTCTCCCCCCCAAACTTTCGTCTTGTCTGCTACAGAAGCAAAGGTTATGACAAAAACGTTCGTCCCCACCTGTACAAACTTTGCAATCCTGCTTAGTTTTCGAATCTTAGCCATTGTGGATTCGAGAACTCATACATTGATCTTCCTTTCCATCCACAGTTTGCTCACCAAAATTCTGTCTCCCTTATTCTGGATTTCCTCAAAAATCTCATCGTCTAGCTCCACTATGAGACTCTCTTCATCATTGAGTCTAAATTTTCCCCATTGTTCCTCCAAGTTTTGCATCGCCATCCCTAGCATTCTAAGACCTTTTAGCCATCGAAGCTACTGTGTAAGGCGACAAAAATCGAATAGAAAACTTTGCGTCGTCCTGCTCTACTAAAAAGGTGTTAGAATATTCTCCCACTCATCGTCTGTGTGCCCTTACGTCTACCACAAAGCCGTTACACAATTCTTTGGGTGTTGTACAACCCACTTCTCTTCTCATTCCACCAGTGAAAGGAGAGAGAAGACTAAAAGATGAAAGAGACAAAACATGTCTACATATATTGGAGTACTATCTAAAAGAGAAAACGTGAACAAAATCAATGATGTTAAACCTAGGTATTGATTTTATATATATTTTTATGAATATATATATCGTTACAAGAAAATTGTTTATTTGCAACCAGTTATTTCTAGCAAAAGGAATGTTTTTAGTTAAAATGAGTACATTTAAAGATGTTTTGACCCAATTGACCTATGTATTGGAGAGTTATGCGCTGGTTTTATATTAGGGGACATAACAAGTATATGTAAGAGGCTTAGGGGTATTTTGGTCACCCCACTTAATCACAGCACTATCTTCTAGAACATTCGCACCACATTTAGCAAAAATCTCCATGCTCTCTCACTAATGGAATGTTGTTGTCTCTCAGGAACCGGAGGGAATCTCACACTATAGGAGAGGAATTGGAGGCAAACTCATTGCAGAGGAGATCGTGCGAGAAAGCAAAGGGATAAAAATGGAAGGGAAGAGAAATTAGAGATATATAATGGGGAGTGTGTGCCGCTATCAGGGGGAGATTATTAGGGTTTTATTTCTTCATCTAGGGTTTTTAGTATTGGATGGTTTTGTTGTTGTGCCTTTGGCTTTTACATCACATGGGTGAGTAAATTCCTCTCATCTAGGTCATAGAAGCCTTCGATCTGTAGTTTGCGAAAGGAGTTTTCAGATTTTTTTGTAGTTTGGTTTTAACTCTGCTTTTTATTACTTCATTAGCTCTTTTTTAGATTATAAATAGGGTTTATTCATCTCTCTTTAATCTACTATTAATTTACTGCATAGTTGATGCTTAGATGATGCATACCCTCTACCTGAAGTTAGAGGTGGCAATGTGAGACACGATACGTTAACACAAAACGAACACGACACGTTAACACGAAACGAACACGACACGTTAAAAATGGCTTAGTGTTTAAGGTTAATGGGTTTCGGATCAAATTGTGTCGACCTGTTAAGACATGATTTGATAACGGATCATAACGGATCAAATCCGTTAAGACACATTAAGACACGATTATATATATACATTATTTTAATTTCTTAAACATCTCAAAAAACCCTAAATCCTAATCTGATTACTATGCCGCCCAACCCCCCCTTCAATTTATTTTCATTTTTCTTTCCCTTTTCATATAGTTTCCCTCCGGCCTCCCAGTGCTCCCACAGTCCTGACTCCTACCTGCGTTGCTCGCTGCGATTCTGCTGTGCTCCCTGAGGGACTCTACACTCATCATCGACTCACTGACGTCGCCATCCCTTTCTATTTCATTTCCCTCCGGCTCCCACAGACTCACAGTCCCTTTCCATTTCGTTTCCCTCCCCCGAGTCCCGACGCTTCCAGACTTCCAAATTCCAATCGGCACTCTGCACTTGTCGCCATCGGCAGCCCACGCCATTTCCGTCATTCGACTTGGCATCTCTGTGACCTGTCCAGCACTCCGGCCACTTCTCTCTTTGCGGCATTGCCGATCCACATACGGCCTCTGCTCTTCTCACAAACAGTTTGTGACAAAGCCTAAAGGTAATTTACTAATTTCATTTATTGATCTGAAAATGAGGGATTGATTTTGTAACTGTATTAGAGTTAGGATTTAGTTTTTGTTCGATTGAGTTGTTCTTCATATTCGACCGAGTTGTTCTTCAGTGTGATTGCTTGCTAGTAAGCAGACATAGAGCTTTTCTTCGTTGTTCTATTTCATCTGTTTCATCGATCAATCATTCTTGTTGTTTGCTCGTATATTATTCGTAGAGGGAAACTAATTAAATATGCTTTCTTAAGTTTCACATGGAGTAGTAACTAGTACGTACTAGTTTTGATTTTTTTTTTAATTTTAATATTAGTTCCGTGAGCAAACAAAGAGAGAGCACAAACATGAGCTTAATTTAAACACATGAGAAAGTGGCCATGCATGGGGTTTGAAGATGAAGTTAGGATCTAGCTGGTGGACCTGCACATGATATTGTGAGAAATATATTAATGATCTTAATTATTATTTTTTTTTAAAAGGCAAGATAACTACTTTGAATTAAAATAAACGACAGTCACTAATAGATGAATCTAGTGTTAATACTGAGGGAAAGCAGTGCTTGCTTGAAACTAGTGATATGTAATTTGATTATCTATATTTTATATATGGATGTGAGAATTGGTATTATAGTTTAGAAATTTTATTGCATAATACTTGAAACAAAGAGAGGCAAAGGATATGAATGCGGCAATAATAGCTGTTGGGCTGGCGAACCGATCAAATGAAATGAGATTTTATATGTTTATTATTTTAAAATTAATATTACACGTCGTATTAACATTGAAAAATGAGTAGATCCAAACAAGAATAGACCCGGTTAAAATTATTTATTTGTATTTCTGAGTTCATATCCAATTATCTTGAGAATGAATAGTTGGAATAGATGCAATAAGATTTGTTCATATGGGTTACATGTGATGTGAGAAACGGAATAAATGGAATATATTGAATTTCAATCAGGATTGTCTTTCCTTAAAGTCAGCCCAACAAATATTTTTTAATTTATTTTTCTAAGAATTAGGCCACCTATTTTGCAAGGGTGACCACCACTAGAATGTGAGCCACTTACTCCAAAAGCTATCATGCATTAATGCATTCATTTTGAGTATCATTGATTAGTTTCAGAATGTACTAAAAGAATATATGGCGATGAGCAAGGTAAGATTTTGAAGTTACATGTCAACGGTTTGGTTGAATAATGTTGGTTGAATAATTTAGTTACCTATACATTTTTTTTTTCACATTGTCAACTTGTAGAGGAAATGTTTAATAATTTTGTTTACAGATATACATATATATATATATATTATAAGAAATACAAGAAAATTTTGAATTGGATGAGATAACCAAAGATGTAATAGAGTTGAACATCAATAAGGACAATGACGATGATCCAGTAGCTCCACCTCCTTCTGCAAGTTCTAAATGTCTTTAATTTTGTATTTTTATCATATTTGGGATTGTAAAATTAATTTGTTTACAATGTATGTTATTTATTATTATTTATATTTGAGATGTAATTTTAATATTTTACAATGTCTAGACTGTAATAGTGTGACTGTGGATCATATTAATTATTTGTGGTGTATTTTAATATTTTATGTTTTATAGCTATCAGCCTATCATTTATAGTTTAATGCTTGTATAAAATAATAAGATAAATTACTCAGCAAATGGGTATAAACGTGTCAAAATGTGTTAACAGGTCTAAACGTGTCAAATGTGTCAACGGGTTGAAACGTGTCGGATTGTATCGTATCGTATAAATTTATTGTACTGATTAACGTATCTTAACATGTTGTGTCGTGTTAATACGTTATCTTAAATGGTCATGTTAGTGTTGAGATTTTTGACACGAAACCCTTAACGGGCCGTATTCGTGTTGACCCTTTAAGTATAATATATATGTCCTGACACGACACGATGACATGTTTTGACACCCTTACCTGAAGCCATATATTGAACGTGGGTTTTATGAAAGTGATGGAGAGTATTCAAAAATATTGATTTGTTGTGCTTTTATCGTTTACATCATCCAAATATTTTAGTTTTGATTGACTTTATACTTGAAGAATCTGGTACGGAAATTGAAACCCTATTTTAGCTATATGCGGTAAGAGAGGAGACCTAAACCTAGGTGACTTTTATTTTTGCTACATAAGTTTGAGAGAATCTTGATTTTAGTTTCACTCACTCATAATCTGATTCACATTTTAATTTTGTTTTCTTTCATGGGTTATTCTTTATGTCTTGCACACTAATAGACCCAAATCTCATATTTACCATCCTCGTCTTCTCTTTATTCATTTTATATCAAATTAATAGCTGTTTAGTTTTACAAAAGTAGCATTGGTCCCTATGGATTGACCTTGGCATCCATCATACTACAATCAAACCCTTCTATAATTGGGAGGTAAATTTTAAAGAAAGCCAAGTTTTTGGTGTTGTTGTCGAGAGACCAATAGAGATTTTTGTTGAGCTGGCACAACACAACTAAATAAGGGGTGATTGAGTATGACCCTCTTCACACTGTGGTGACTTCTAACTTAATATTTTTTTTTTCTTTTCATTTGTTTCTGTCTAATGCTGAGTGATATGAATAGAAATACTTTGTAAGACCTCATTGTTGGTTGAGTAGTTGCTGTTTTGCACCACATTTTGGTGTTTTAGTGGTGTGGTTGTTGGATTTATATGTCTATTTGGGATAGAGACCAAATTGTTAGACTAGTTAGAATAGAGTTTCTGGAATACTCAGATTCTAAATCCAATATTTGTTAATCATCCTCTGAGAGTTTCATCACTATGGCTGAGGAAGAACATAAAGAGAGAGAGAGAGAGATAGTGAATAATATTAGAATCTTTACGAAATATCTACAGCCTGTTAGGACTAGTTCCTCCTTATGCATCATACATCCTCTCAAGGCTAATAATTTCAATTTTAAACCTGGAATGATCCCACTGATTCCCTATTTTCATGGGATGGAATCAAAAGATCCTTACTTGCACATTAAAGAATTTGAGGAGGTTTGTTCTACTTTCATAGACAAAACATGTACTGAGGAGGTAATTAGACTTAAGTTGTTCCCGTTTTCATTAAAGGATAAGGCCAAGACCTAGTTAAATTCACTTAAGCCTAGGATCATTGGGGTATGGCAAGAGTTTAAAACTGAGTTCATGAGAGAGATTTTTCCCAATGCATAGGACCAATGCAATCCAGAGGCAAAACATGAATTTTGCCCAAAAGGACGTTGAAATATTTATCAATGCTATGAGAGGTTTAAGGATTTACTAAATGCTTGCCCTCATCATGGGTATGAAAATTGGAGAATAATTAATTTTTTATGAGGGTTTGCAAATCAAGATGAGGCAATTTGTGAAAACAATGTGTAATGGAGAATTTCTCAATAAAGAACCAGAGAAAACTTTTGAATACATTGTTTGTCTATTTGAAAATGACCAATCCTGGAATGTTTCTAATGTGTATGACATGATAAACCTCTTAAAATTTCAACTGGGGGGTATAGTTTAAAATAAGTAGATGATTTGCATGCTAGGCTGTATTTGGTTTCAAGATAATTGGATAATACTGATATAAAGAAAGTGAATGATATTCAAGTTGTTCAAAGGATAGAAAAAAAGTGTAATATATGTGAGGATATAAGGAACTCAACTAATGACTGTCCTACTATCCTAACTTTTAAAGAAATTATGTTAGACCTATCTAATTCTATCAATATGGTTTCCAAACCCTTTGCAAGTCTCTTTTCAAATACATACAATTTCAGTTGGAGAAATGACCAACCAGGTCATCCTGATTGCTTGCCCCAGTTTCCTCTCAAATGGTGCCCAGTTCGAGTGCCAATACCTTCCTTTGGACAGAGGAGAAGCTTGGAAGATACATTCCACCAAATGACAACAAATCTCCAACAATTCATGCAAGGGTAAGCCACCATCAACACATAGAACTCACAAGCCATAAATGACCTTAGGGGGTAGTCATAAGGTTAACCACTACTCTGAGCACCCAGGAGAAAGGCAAATTCTCTGCTCAGCCACAACCCAATCCCCAAATTCAGATCCATCAGGTTTCAGATGAGGCTGAGGAATCATCTCTGAAACTAGTCAAATCTGTGACTACTCTAATGAGTGGAAAATTTTTGGTAAACCCTACCCCCGAACTAGTCAGTAGTGGTAAGAATTCTAACCATTTGCATGTTGATGAAGAGGTAAAACACTCACCATCAGCACCTTTTTCTACTAGGTTAGCTCATTTGTACAAAGATAGAAATAGTATTGAAATTTTAGAAATTCTCAAGCAAGTGAAGATTAACATACCATTGTTAGATGCTATTAAGAAAATCCCCACTTATGCAAAGTTTCTTAAAGATTTGTGCACTATTAAAAGGAAGTTGAGTATTAAAAATAAAGCATTCTTCACTGAACTAGTACTATTATACAAAGCAACACTCATCCCAAGTATAAGGACCCAAGATCTTCCACTACAGCTTGTATAATTGGAAATTCAAAAATTGGATATGAATTGCTTGATTTGGAGTCTAGTACAAATTTGTTACCTTATTCTGTTTATGAAAAATTGGGCTTAGGGGTTTGAAGCCTACTTCTATTACCTTACAACTAGCAGATAGGTCAATCAAAATGCCTAGGGGAGTAGTGGAGGATATCCTAGTCCAGGTTGATAAATTTATTACCTTGTGGACTTTGTGGTGCTTGATACGCAATTATTAACCAATTCAATGTATCAAGCACCAGCCATTTTGGGAAAACTATATATGGCCAATTCAAATGCTTTGATAAACTATAGGAGTGGACTATTAAAATTAAATTTTGGGAATATGACATTGGAACTAAACATCTTTAATTTATGTAGGTAGCCTTAAGAAATTGAAGAGGTGAAATAAGTGAACTGCTGGACAGCATTATCTTAGAGAATTGTCCATTGAGTTTTCAGTCTACTAATATTTTTTACGAGCTTGAAGAGGAGGACAAAAATCTTACTAATGAGTTGCAACTTGCTTACATTGCAGGGAATCAAGAAAGCAACATTGGAAGCTCAAGAGTGGGTAGCTCCTTACAATGACAAAACCCCTTAGAACTTTAGAGGAGCAAGCCCCATCTCCAAAGCTCAAACCTTTACTAGCAGGACCTAAATATGCATATTTGATGCCTTTATAGACTTTTCCAGTGGTAATATCTCCCCTTCTAACTAATGATCAAAAGGATAAACTACTAGAGGTTCAGACAGAGCATAAAAAGGCCTTAGGATGGACATTGATTGACATTAAGGGAATTAATCCTATAGTTTTCACTCATAGGACTTATTTGGAGGAAGAAGCCAAACCATCTAGAGAAATGCAGATGAGGCTTAATCCTAGACGTGCTTATTAATATTTCTTAGATGGGTTTTTAGGCTATTATCAGATTGAGATAACCCCTGAAGATCAAGAGAAAACCACTTTTACATGCCCCTTTGGAGCTTTTACTTTTAGAATGATGCCATTTGGTTTGTGCAATGCTTCAGCAACCTTCCATAGGTGCATGCTTAGCATTTCAGTGATTTGATTGAAAATTATTGGAGGTTTTCATGAATGATTTTTTTATGATTGAAAATACTTTTGATGATTGTTTGACAAATCTAAAGGTTGTTTTAACCAGGTGTGAGGAGAAAAATTTACTCCTCATCTAGAAAAGTGCCATTTCATGACCCAACATGGTGTAGTTTTAGGTCACATAGTATCTTCAAAGGGTATTGAGAAAAACAAGTAAAAAATTGAGTCAATTTCCACGTTACCTATACCAAAAATAGTGAGGGATATCAGATCATTTTTAGGGCATGCAGGATTCTATATGAGGTTTATAAAAGGTTTTAGTTCTATTTCTAAACCTTTGTGTGAATTGCTTATGCATGAAATTGTTTTTGAATGGACAAATGAAAACCAAACTATTTTTGACCATCTGAAAAATCTACCCACCACAGCACCAATTCTGCAACCCCCTAATTGGTCCCTCCTTTTTGAAATCATGTGTGATGTCGTGAATTTTCCATAGGAGTTGTGCTAGGTTAATGTAGAAATAAGCTCATCTATGTCATATATCATGCTAGCAAAACATTAAATAGAACTCAAAAAAATTACTCCACAATAGAGAAAGAACTCATGGCCATTATTTTCGCTTTAGATAAGTTTAGAGCTTATATATTGGGTTCCCCTGTAGTTATCTTCACTGACCATACATTTCTAAAACATTTGTTGATCAAGAAGGACTCTAAATTCAAGCTGATCAGATGGGTGCTACTCCTCCAAGAATTCAACATTACAATCAAGGACAAAAAAAAGGGTTGAAAATATAGTAGCAGACCATTTATCCAAACTCACCTTCAATGGAACTGAACCTTCTTTGCCCATTTTTGACTCTTTTTCTCAAAAAAATATTTTGTCAATAGAATCCATTCATTGGTATGCTGATATTGTGGATTTTCTGGTTACAGGTAAAACTTATTCACAGTGGACAACTTAGGATTTAAAGAGATTTAGATCAGAGGCCAGTTATTATTTTTTTTTATGATGATCCATACTTGATTAAATACTACTCTGACCAAATAATACAAAAATGTGTGCCTGATAATGACTTTTTTTCAATCCTAACTGCTTATCACACTGAACCTTGTGGAGAACACTTTTTTGCTAAAAAGACAGTAGGCAAAATTCTACAAGCAAAGTTATATTGGCCATACATGTTTAAGGATGCACTAAAGTTTTGTAGGAAGTGTGAAAACTATCAAAAATTAGAAAGTGTCACAAAGAGAAACATGATGCCCCTACAACATGTGTTAGTCTTGGAAATTTTTTACTGTTGGGGCCTAGATTTCATGAATCCCTTTCCTCATTCCTTTGAACACTATTATATTTTAGTTGTTGTGGACTATGTCTCTAAATGGATATAGGCTATTCCATGCAAAAAGAATGATCATCAAGTGGTTATTAAGTTTTTGAAAGAAAACATAGTGTCCAAGTTTGGAATGCCAAAGGCCGTCATTAGTGACAATGAGACACATTTTTGCAATAAGCCTATGGAGTCTCTTCTGAAAAAGTATTGGATAAATCAATAAGTGTCCACACCTTATCATCCACAAACTATTGGCCAAGCTGAGTTGGCCAATAAGGAGATCAAAATATTCTTGAGAAAACTGTCAACCCTTTTAGAAAAAAGATTAGTCATTAAGGTTAATGGAGGCATCGTAGGCATATAGGAAAGCTTACAAAACCATACTTGGCATGTCTCCATACAGATTAGTCTATGGTAAGGCTTTCCAGCTCCCTATGGAAGTGGAGCATAAAGCATACTGGACTATAAAAAATTTAACTTTGACATGGATAGGACATTGTCATTGAGAAAATTACAAAACTCTATGTTGGAGGAATTAAGAAGGAATGCATATGAGAATTCTAAGCTAACCAAAAAACACATGAAACACTTGCATGATAAAAACATTTCAAGAAATCTTTTGAATCAAATCAGCAAGTTCTATCGTACAATTCTAGGTTTCACTTATTTCCTAGTAAGCTTAGATCTCGATGGAGTGGACCATATCTAGTGAAAACAGTTTTCCCCCATGGTGTTGTGGAAATCTTGAACCCCTAAAATGGAAAACATTTTCAATGTTAATGGCCAGAGGTTGGAACCATTTTTAACCAATTTCCCAACTGAAACATCAACTCAGCTATTACAAGAACCCATCTATTCCATTGTTGATTTTTGGTTTTTTCTTTTGTTTTCTTTCTTTCTTTCATTTGCTCTTCTCTCATGCTTCTAGTTTCCTTCTGTTTTAGTTGTTTGTTGATATTTTGCTTCTGGTTGGAAGTTTAATAGCTAGAGTGTTCAAAGTTGAGTTTTTGCAGAATCCTCTCTATGCCTGCTATATTTTTATTGTCTCTCTTAGAACACTGCCCATGTACTCACCCTCTCTCTTAGCTTTTCATTGTTATTTTGTCATTGACTATCATTCAATCATTGAGGACAATGCACACTTTTAGTTAGGGGTGTGAGAAAGACAAGTTATTCCATTTTGTCACGACAGTTTCTGATGCTCTCATACCAGGATCGATTTTTTTTTATATACCCCCCTTATTAGAACCTTTTTGTTGAAGAATGAGTCGATGATGAGTAATTTTAGCTTTTGACATTTGAGATGCTAGTGCTAAGAAGAGATTTATCCAACACTGAGTCAATCTAACTAAAGGAGAGATACTTTAGGGGGTTGTCCACTATTGTAATATTTCACTAGGATCCCCAAGCGGTTATAACATAAAGAGGCATTCAATTTGGCAACTGTGAGAATATCTAATGAACCATCTCCTAATGGCTTAGGAAAATATTTGAATCAAATGAGAAAAGGGACAAGCTAGTGACCAAAAAGAAAAAAGAGAAGAGAGAATAGACTATACAAGAATTCTCTTAAGTATTTATGGATTTGTGTATTGGAAAAAGTTGTCTACTACCGAGGTCCTTGCAAAAAGTAGGGTACCTTTAAAAATGTAGTAGTTTGAAAGCTACCATTATAATGGTTTTGAATTAGAGAATAAATTAGTTGTTGTAATTGATTTCTTTGAGTGAAGGATAGGAAGTCAAGTTGGGGGACCCTTTATCGCTCACTAAGCACTAAGTTGAACAGTTCCCTCTAACTTTCCCCCCATGGTTAATTGACTGATTATTGTATAAACTTCTTTGGAGAACTAGTATCTAAATTATAATTGTCTTCAAATACTCCGAATCCTTGAATTTTCCTTGTGTTTGTTTTGTTAAATCACATTTTTTGTTATAGGCTAGCAAAAAGCTAGTTGGGGGTGTGATTTGGTGTGACATGTGTGGATTAAAGATGTTTTGACCTAGCTGACCTATGTAAGAGGCTTAGGGGTATTTTGGTCATCCCACTTGATCACAACACTATCTTCTAGCACATTCACACCACACTTAGCAAAAATCTCCACTCTCTCTCACTAATGGAATGTTGTTGTCTCTCAGGAATCGGAGGGAATCTCATCCTAAAGGAGAAGAATTGGAGGCGGATCCCTGGAGAGGAGATCGCGCGAGAAAGCAAAGGGATAGAAAAAGGAAGGGAAGAGAAATCAGAGATATATAATGGGGAGTGTGTGCCACTGTCGGGGGGGAGATTATTAGGGTTTTATTTTTCATCTATGGTTTTCAGTATTTGATGGTTTTGTTGTTGTTCCTTTGGATTTTACTAAGGATTTTACATAACATGAGCGAGTAAATCCTTCCCCATCTAGGTCACAGAAGCCTTCTATCCGTAGTTTGCAAAAGGGGTTTTCAGATTTTATTGTAGTTTGGTTTTAACTTCGCTTTTCATTACTTCATTAGATCTTTCTTAGATTATCAGTAGGATTTATTCATCTCTCTTTAATCTACTATTGATGTATTGCACGGTTGATGCTTAGATGATGCATACTCTGTGCCTGAAGCTATATATTGAACTTGGAGTTTAATGAAAGTAATGGAGAGTATTCAAAAATGTTGATTTGTCTTTTATCATTTACATCATCGAAGTATTTTAGTTTTGACTGACTTTATACTTAAAGAATTTGGTAAGGAAATTGAAACCCTATTCTAGCTATCTACGGTGAGAGAGGAGATCGAGACCTAGGTGACTTTTATTTTTCCTACATAAGTTTGAGAGAATCTTGATTTCACTTTCACTCACTCATAATCTTGTTTTCTTTCATGGGTATTCTTTATCTGTCTTGCACACTGATAGACCCAAATGCCATATTTACCATTCTGGTCTTCTCTTTATCCATTTTATATCAAGTTGATAAGTGTTTAGTTTTACAAAAATAGCATTGGTCCTTGTGGATCGACCTTGGAATCCATCACATTACAATCGAACAGTTATACACTTGGGAGGTAAATTTTAAAGAGAGTCACCTAGATCTTTGCCTTAAGTTTAATAATTCAGAAACCTGGAACTCACCATGGTAAACTGTCGACATTGCCTTCCCATGGCTTTATTATGGATTTGACTTTGATATTCAGGTACAACTGGCTTTAAACATTGGTATCGAGATCAAACTAGGGATAGGCTTGTGCATGAAATAATTGGTTGGATTGGGGTAGACTTTAATTCACTATAAAAAAAAATCATGGTCTTTGATCCACTAATAATTTATTCAAAGATAATACTACTAAAAAATGTCTTTAAATAGCTAGAGCACCAAATCCCATATATATTACTTATACTCATACATACCACATGCATTATCAATTGCCCTCCAATATCAAATCGTAGTTCTGCTCCTACTCCCAAACAACCAGCTTGTATATGTCTTGCTCTCGATGGTATTTTTCCTTCCCTTAGTGAATTATAACGTTGGTCATGTCTGTCTCCCATCTTCTTTTGGGAACAATTTCACTTTTAACAGCTCTTTTAATGTGTAAACTATGTAATGCATCATTACCTTGCAATTGATTTCGCCATCTCATGTATAGTATCATTGATACCAAACTCTAATCTTTTATTGTCTTTTCGTTTATTCTTTTTTCTAGAGCTCTTATTGATTAAATCATGTATGGCTGTGACGGATTATATGTTTGATCCAAGTGTTATGGGCCTAATCAATGTTACGACGTTGTAGGGGTTCAAATGAATCAACATCATTTTGGGTCCTTATTTACTTGTTTGAGTCTTTGATTTACTTTTCGTTTCAGTCCTTGTAATAGTCTCTTTTCATAAAGTTTGTTATTTTACTTACACATGTCGTTTGAGTATTTGTCTAGTTTGTTATCCCTACAAGGATATAATGGAAATGGGGGAACTCATTGGGGGGATGTTAACTTTTGCTTAAAGCTAGAAATATTGGAGGAATTGGAAGCCTTAAATTTTCCAAGGCATGGAGTCTATTTTCTGTGTTGTTCTTCCTAGAAGATTGATGTACCTTTAATACCCTCTATAACAATCTTAGTGAATGAAGCTTATGAGTATTCCCCCATTGTCATCCAACCATTACACTAGTTTGCTTATACACGAAACACTACATATCACGGTCCTAAGAAGTGGTATCAATCCTACTATGATGGCATTGCCGCAACCAGTGGCAAGCACCCATTCAAGTGTCATCCTTGTTTTTGGGCCCTTGTAGATATAACGGCATCGTAAGAGCTACGGAATGGAAGAGTCGTTAAGGGCATGATTTTAGATGTCATGGTTATCATTGTAGTAAAGCCACAATTGATAGTGGAGGTTTTCCACCCATCTGCTCATCCGATGTGTGGTGGCCACGTCTCTAACCTCACAGGGAACTCTATTGTTGCATCCAAGTAGGTCATCAACTTGGATCATGAAGGGTAAAAGGAAGGCAGTCTGAAGGAGTAGTTCTTTATAGACCAACTTGATGCAGTGCCCGTTTTCTGTTCTTCAACCATGGAAGACGACAAGGTTCAAACTGATGAAGATAGCTTTGTGGAGAATGCCAAGATTGCTAGTGATCCTGACCTTTGTACCACAGTAGAAGCATTGAAGTTTCTTGATTGTTGTGGATTAGACTAAATTGAGCTAGGTTCAATATACTCTAATCCTTTGGCAGATGGTCTAGTTATTCAGGTTGTGGCTACATGTTCCTTGGCAATAGGGATGATTTTCAATGCAATTATTTCAATTTAGAAGGAAGTGGTTCCACAATTATCTTGCCCACTTGCATTATTTTCATATCACAGTCTAATTCTCAATTACAAGTGTGGCATCGAAGAAGTGAGTCAATTTGATGCTTTTGTTTCTGTAATCTCTAATTCCTGGAGTTTTTCATGATTATTTAGTTGTGATACAGGCAGAGCCTTGCTTTTCTTTCGATGGATTATGTGGATGAATTTTGAATATAGAAGAGTAATAAAGTGTTTATTTGATGCGAGAGAGTTGCTTGAGGAAATGCCTCATAGATATGTGGAGTCATGGAATAAATATGCTAAAATTTAGGAATACCATTTGATAATCTTGTTGTCTTTTGATAGAGGAACAGAAGGAGTATACAGTGGTATTGAGCTTATTACAGTTATGCAAATCAACAATGTATACATTTGCATGCTTTGCCCTGAAGTCTGGTTCATGTTTCAACTTTTCACTTGTGATAAAGCTATTTTCTATGAAGGTTTATTATGAGCATAAAGAAAATAATATTCTTAAAAGAATAATGACATTTGGGTTTACTATTGATTCAAAATGAGAGTGTTTGTTGTATCAATATGAATTGAGACAAGTTATAGATGCATTAGTGGCAAGGGATCCAATAAAATATTCCAAAGCAATTCTTGGTGAACCAAATAAATAGTATTGTGCTTTGATTGTTGATATATAGAAGTAGGGAGGTGAACTTTAGCTTTCAATATTAGTTGATTATTAAGGGCATGAAATTGCGGCATATGGCATCCCAACCACACGATGTGATTTGTATGGCCAAGAAAATAAATATTCAAAAAAGGGTTGTGCTGATTTGGATTGTAGCTTTATCTTTGCACAAGACCAAACATCATTCCGTTGAAGGAGGGGGTATTTTCTTAAAAAGAGTAGACGCCATGTCTTGGAGCTATGGCAATTTTGAAGACGACCATAGGTGGTGAAAAGAAAAACATTTATTTTTTATCTAGTGGTTGTAGATTTACTATCAATGTCTTGATGTTGGATCATGGTATTTTTGTATCCTGGTGGTTGTACATGTAATATCAATGTTTTGATGTTGGATCATCTCGAACTTCCCAAGATGTAGAGTCTATTTTCTATGTTGTTCTTCCTAGAGGATTGAGGGCAAAGTTTTGAATACCGTTTTGGTGGTCATTTTGATCAAGGCACTAGAACAAAATATTTCGATATCGGTATCATTTCATATACCATTTTGAAATAGTCTACATATGGACAAATTATATACATATATATACACGCATGCATAAACTATATTCCAAAATAATAATAAAAATAAATCATAAATTCAATAATACTTCTTAATACAAGTCTTAAGTTTTAACAACACATTATTTGTAAAAATAAATAAGTTCTCAATCAACCATTAAAATAAAATCACTCATTTTATCAAGTAAGTATTTTTAATAAATTTATCATTTTTCTTTTGTAAAAAGAAATATTTAAAAAAACTTAAAAAATTATATAAGAGAACAAAAACAATATAAAAAATACAACAAAACAACAAGAGGATTAAAGTGAATGCCAGAGGATAACACTCACTTTAATCTCACATTTTCTCTCACATGTTAGAGAGAGGTTTGTACCTTATTTGCTACAAAGACGCTCTCTCACATGTCAAACAAGTGACAAAATTAAACTTCCAAGATACTCTCTTGGAGATTAAGACCGACATTGATATTCCTGACTTCATTGTCATTCGTGCCATGATTCTTTCTCTCCCTTTCTTTCTTTCTTTTTATGGATTTTTTGACTTTTAGAAAGAGGAGGTGTCAAGCAGTGAAGGAAGCACAGAACTCTACTGCCAGCGCTTCTGCACAAAACTCCGTCTTGGGCGAAATGTTTAATTCAATCGATATCTTAAATTTCAGCTGGTATCAATCAAAACACATCAGTACAATTGAAATTTCTTTCGATACGAAACATGGTATTTCTTTATACCTATTATTGTTTCAATACGGTATATTTTGACCGTACTAGTTGGTCCAATATGATTTTTAAAACCTTGTTTAGGGGCCTTGAATACCTTTTGTAATGGTATACCTTCTGTAATGGTCTTAGTGAATGGAGCTTATGAATATTTCTCCATTGTCATGCAACCATTGCACTAGTTTGCTTATACACAATACACTACATATCAAGGTCTTAACAAGGGAAACTGGCTTAATTTGGAGAATAAATGTAAATGTCAAGTAATGCAATTAAGATATAATTTCACCACTAAAGTTGATGATGGCTTTGTGCCTTCAAAACACAAAAAGTAGATAAAAGGGGTTTGCGATTCCTAAGTGCGGCTGCAAAATGGTTTTTATAACAGCTAAACAAATAGTGAAAATTGACGCACAAAAATTTTGTATTTTCCATGCTTTTGCCAACACAATAGCATGCTTAAACACCTCCTTATAAAGTTGTAAAACCTGGATTGTTATTCTTTGATCTTTGCCACACATGTATTGATCTTTTGAAGAATGAAATCTCCACACATGGGCATCCTTCTGTTGGTGGTGCAGAATAGCACTGACCCATCTTCTAATTCTCTAGCTACTCTGCTAAGTTATATCTAGAGATCATGCACAACTAATTCAATGAATTCTAATCAATGATAGAGAGAAAGAGAGGAGACTGGAGCAGTGGTCATGAATGGTATCTTGGCTACAATCTTCTCTATGGCATTAACGAGGAATCAGGAAGCTAGGATAGTAGTTCCAATGTTAAAAGAAGAATACTTCTTGGAGGCACTTGTTAGTAGGGCCACCCGCCACCTACCAGGGCAGAACGATGGCTCTATCAATCAGATAAGGGTGGCGAGGTTAGCCACCCACATCTAGGCACCCTTATAAGTGCAAGCTAGCTTGGGGCTTTATCTATATTTACCCTCATCACACCCTATTTATGTATATATATATATATAAGAAAAAATTATACATACTTCAAAACAGTGCCGCTTTGAATATCCCCAAAACGGCATCTTTTGTTTAATGCTTAAATCTTTCACCCTCCTTTTCGACTCATCCAGTTCAATCTCTCTCTTAACTATCTCATCTTTCTTTCTCACACCTATACATATAGACCTTTGTCTCTTAGTCTAGCCGTCATTGGGTTTGTGTGTCTCTTGCCTACATTCTTTGTAACCATCCAAAAATCCTTTACAATGGATGTTTCGGATTGGACTATGGAGGATTAGATTCGTGAATGGATTTGAAAGATGAAGTTATGATTTGTGTGCTATAAAGACATTTGTGTGGAAGGGTTTTAATTTGTAACCCTTAATTAGTTTAGAAGTTTTGATTTTGAAACTTCAATCAGTTTCAAAATTGAGATTTTTGAATTAGATTTGGGGTTTCAAAACTAAAGCCCCAAAAGTATTTGTTGTCCATGACTATATGATTTTTCTTGTTGTGTGATTTTTGTATCATGCCATCATCACATGCCCAATCTTAATCCAATGATCTCATGGTTTGTACTCTTGATTTTTAAACCTTTTCCCATATCAATATAATGTTTGTATTTATGTTTTTTTTTCTTATTCTATTTTTCAGATTTTATAGTCTCACTTGCCACTATCTCCAGAACCTAATCTCAAGACTTAAAGTCAATATCAGTATTGATCTTGCTGCAATTTTAGCCTTTAAATTTCATTAAAACATTATTATATATTTAAATATTTGATACTTTCTAACAGCTTCAAATTAATTTGTATTATGGTATTAGTTAAGACTTATAAGTTACTAACATAATAGTTAGAACTTAGATTTTTATGTTTTATGTTTTAGCATTTGTTTCATTTTTTATAAAATTATATAATATAGATTTTAATATTTTTTGCTTTACTTCAGACAAATTTGTTAATAGATAGGCCTAAATGACCTATAAAGAAATATGTTTTGGGCCATTTTTAGCCCAAAAATAGGTTTTGGCCCAGTAGACACTAAGTCCATTTGCGCCGAACCAGAAGCTAATAGACCAATAATCTAAATTCATCTCTCGACACCTAAACAAAGGACTCCACCCCAAAGTGTGGGGCCAAAAATTGAGAGAAACTCCACCATCTCCCATGCTAGAGGTTCTATCTACACCATATGGATAGCCCTCAACCCCGCCTCATCTTAGAGGCGGACGAAGTGGATTCCCACTTCAATAATGGACTATAGTTCATTAGGCCAAAAAATTATTCCTACGTTTAAAAATGATCAAAATCACATTTTTAAATCCAGATTGTAAATTTAACTTTGTAAATATGACTATAATTTAAAAATTATGTAGATTTGAAATTTGCTAGTGTATATTTTATGTAAATTGTAGTGTAGTAGGATAATCTTTTTATGGATGAATAATGCTAGGTACAAACTCCAAATATACAAATCTTATACAAGCATTTTGTAATAATGCGAGCCCCATTAAAAAAAAGTAAATTTTTTATACTTTTTCATGATGGACCATTTTTTTTATATGCATTTGAGACTTTTATATATCATTTATCTTTATAGATTATCTTGATAAGACAAGTCTTATACTTAAGCAGTGTGAGACTTTTCTACATATTACTATATATTTATATATACAAAATCTACTAAACATTATAAATTTGTAATTATATACAATATATAATTATATTAAAAATTTTGGGTAAATGGCGGGTATGGGGCGAGGCGAATAAGGTGTGGGACCCCATTGCCCACTCTTATCCCATGCTGGATAAGGGAATGCCCCACTCTTCACTAGAGTGGTAGCACTCCTACTTCTTAGGTTATGATGGATTAATTTTGATGAACCTTTTAATGGAAAATGATAAATATACAATTATTAATAATTTATATATACAATATAAATGTTTAAACATTTTTGTAAATATATATTGTATATAATTAATAGTTTTTAAACATTTTTGTAAGAGATAAAATCATAGAAAATACTACTAAATATACTCTATACTTTATACCACTCACTTTGTCCCTAGATGTGGCACCTTATTTGACTTACTAAAAAATTAATACAATAATTAAAAAAAAACATAAAGGGGAAGAAGGAATATAGGAGTTTAGTTTTTTTTTTTTGTATTTTCAGAAGTTGCTTTGTTTTGAATATATATACATTAGGTGAATATATATATATATATATATATATAATATTTTTAAAAAAATAGGTGACATAATATTGTGAATGAATGTCACGTCAAAATAGCAAAGTGAGTAATATAAATTAGAAGCAAAATAGCATTATCCTAAAATAATTGTGTCAAACTGATTGTTAATCTTTTTAACATTCAGGTGAATTTTGGAAGAGATTAGTAAGTTTTTATTTTTTTATTTTTTGATAGATTGGGGAGGGGGTCATACCCAAAGCCTCCATTTTGGAGAGGCACTATGCCATCAGGCCAAAGGCCTTTGGCAAGGAGATCAATAAGTGAAGACTTGTGGTTGAAAGTTACCTACGGTTCTTTGCTAGTTGGGAGTTAAGACTTTAATATTTTGACATTTTTTCTTGAATAAATGTCATATGGGATTTATAGGAAACTAATTTAAAAAATGATTTTGTATAATTTGTTAGATTTTTTATAACAAAAATAATGTTAGATAAATTATATTAAAATACATCATGAATACAATTATTTTTATGTATTTTTTCGATTAAAATATTTATCCTTTTCTTTTTGGTGTGGTTAAAAAATATTGATCGGTTGGTGATAACTCTATAGTCTCTATGATTTTTAAGCAAAGTTTTAAAAATTGTACAATACCAATTGGTACAATCAAAATATATTGTATTGAAAGAGTAGCCGGTACAGAGAAGAGAAATGTGTATCGGCCAAAATCCAAAGATGCAATTTTCGGCCGTACGTTGAATGGTTAAACAATGAAGGATAAAGCTACCCTGCCGTTTGCATCTACCCGCTCTAAATGACCACCTAACATGGCGACTGATGTAGTGCATGATGTGGCATGCCATCATGACAGAAGAAATTCATCCCCTTTCACATGCTTTGTCTATGAAGACTGAACCCTAGGCCTTGCATCCATCTCCTCCCCTCTCTTACGGCACCGACTACCATTTTCGGTCCCATTTCCAACAAGTTTTCATCCACAAAAATTTTACACTTGATTGGGTCCAATAGCTCCTTTATGTATTGATCTTGGCTGGACTCTCATCGACAGCTTCTTTGTGTATTCACTCCGATATGATTCAGTGGTGAGCAAAAGGGAAAAAAAATTGAGCTTGGCTTGATTATGTACTCATCGATAGTTTTCTTTGTACGTGATTCAATGTTCTTTTTTATGGTAGATTATGTACGCAAAAGGTTAAAAAAAATGAACTTTGCCAAATTATGAATGTGACTCAGTGTTGTTTTTCTTTGTTTAGTTTTTTCATGATAGATTATGTACTCACCGACAATTTTTTCTACATAAACCCACTTGGTATAGATCATACTCTATTCCTGAAACCCACATATTGTTAATAAGAAATTGAACCCTGTTATGTGAAGTCTTCACAAATATATTCTTGATGCTGAATATAAAATCTCCCTTGTAACTTTAAGGACTCTGCTTTGAAAATATATTCTTTTTATTGGACAAGCTAAAGCAATATCCTATTCTTTTGGCTGGAGTTCTCTAATGGAGAACTATGAACGAGAAATAGGCTGAAAAAACATCCATTTTTCTAGTGGAATGAAACTGGCATCCATTTTTTTCTGCTTGGAATTGCATCTTAAACAATGGAAGAACACCTTCTACTATTTTTTTTAGCTCATTGACTAAGTTGTTTATTGTTGAATGTGATGATGAAAATTGCATCTCCTCTCTCGTCTGTCTTCTCCAATTTCATTCAACTGCTTCTCTTCTTTTAATTTTTTTTAATTTAATATTATATGATGTGGAAATGCCACATCAAGCGGTCATATAGAGAGGTACTATGCAAGCGACATAGTAGCATGACCCAACAATGAATCAGCTTGATGGCATTTTTGTAGTTTAAGTAAAACTGGGTCATTTTCATAAAATTACATGGTATTCTCTAAACTAAGATTATGTAGGATCCTTTCATGTACCCTTTACCCTCTGTAGAGGCGGGTTCAACTCAAGAATAACCCAAATCTAATATCTGCTTTTTAAAAAAAAATGGACTTATGTGGTTTTATAAGATTCAGATACTAGTTTTAAATCCGGTATCCGGATTTAATATAAAACCATTGTTACTTACCTTATGCCCCCCTCCCGAATCGCACATCTCCTCTTCTCTCTCTCTCTCTCTCTCTCTCTCTCTCTACGAGCTTCAGGTAGTAGAGAAACCCTAACCTCCTTCATCGTGACCCCTAACCTGTGACGACGTGACCCCATCGCCGTTTGTGAATCGTCGTCATCTCCTTCATTGTCATTTGCGAATCGTCATCATCTCCATCATCGCCTATCATCGTCATCGTCGAATCGTCGTCTCTCACTTGTGGTTCTGTCATCTTCTCTACATGTCTCTCTGTCTCTTCCTCTCTTTCTCTCTAGTGTTGAAACACTAATCTGCTATTTGATTTTAAATAATTTTAAGCTGTTGTCAGAATAATCGTGGTTCGGGCCCAATCACAATTCGAGCATATATGGGTCGAATTCAAACCATATTTGGGGCTCATGGTCTGGTTTGGTAGATCCGGTTTTTCATTCTGGAAACTAGATGTACACCCTAGCCCTCTGGCATACTGAGGAAAAGGTAATGAGTACAAGACAAAATTTTTAAAAACTAACCTACTTTTTACATCTTTAGCTTTTTTTTTTTTTAAGTAATAGCTAGCCTAGCTTGTCTTGCTTTCTTATTTTTTTATAAGCTGCTTTCTAGTTTATTGATATACGTATTGAAATGCTTTATTTAATGAATGATATGTTTCTTGAGATAAAAGAAAGTTTATATAGATTTGATATATATAATATATGAATGGTATATTTTATATATGTACTTAAATGCTTTAATTAATTAAGAGCAGTGTCAAGAATGAAACTAGAATTTAGTATTTGGATGAGCGATTGAAAAAATATTATGTGGTATGTATGAGTATAAATAATATGTATTTTTTGTACGTGACTAATAAAAAATAATAATCATACGTCATAAAGTTGTATAAGAAAATATATGTTTATAAATCATCTTATAAAATATTTTTTTTAGGATTTTCATATTTTGCTAGAAATCATTACAAAAAAGAAAAGAATGAAATATTAATTTAAGATTTTCCTTTCAAATTAAACTCAATAGTAATTCATCTATTATTATTTTTGAAATAAAATTCTTGACAATTTTTTCTCAATATGGAGTTTCTCATTTTTTGTGCGACTTAGCAGATTTTTTAAGGGATTAGTCAAACTTTTTGAGTCAAATTTTTTGAGAGATTCTTAAATTTATTGGTTAGTAGTAGTTGAAGATTTGGTTGTTAATAAAGTGAAAAGTTAAAGTGAGCCTATATGATAATGTGAGTATTGGGATTTGAATGGGACAATTTCAGTTAAAATTTTGGAAGCCTAAGTATTGGGAGAGAATTGTAATTATATAAAGAAAAATAATTTTTATATAATATATTAATTTTTTTAAAAATTTAGGGCGGGGGCTAGCCCCCCTAGAGTACATACAGTTTTGCCTTTGAGTGGTGTTACATCTCGCGAGAGATGTAGCTTGAATGTGTCTCGAATGGTGTAAGTCATTGTTTCTTAAAAAAAAAAATTCATTCATTTTTTATATATTCTTAAATATTTTTTTTAAATTATCATTATGAAAAAAGCACTTACTTAATTTCTAAGTAAAAATTAAAAAAAATTAGTACACAAATTCGGTATACAAAGCATTTCTATTTAATGAATGTTTTATTAACTTTGTTGTTATTTTATAATATAATTTATATATATAATTTATTTATGTATAGATTATTTTGAAATGGTATATAAAATGATATTAATATCAAAATATTTCATTCTAATATGTTGACAGAAAAAATCATCAAAATAATATTCAAAATTTTACTTTCAAACTCAATTATACATTTTTTAAAACGATACCATTCTTTTAATTTAAAGAGTAAAGGGCACGTAGATTTTGCTTATGACAGTATTATTATTGGATTTTTTAAAGTTATTCTTTAAAAAGTATAAATTTTTATATTTATTAAACAAATTAGTCATATTTAATCAAAAGTGAAGAGATAAAAATAAAAAATTAGAATAAAAATATTTTTTGTAAATAATAAAATTAAAACTTTGTTCAATAAAAGTGAAATTAGATAAATTTTTAATTTTACTATTCATAAAAAATATTTTTATTTTTTCTCTTATTTATATTATTTTATTTTTGATTAAATATGATTAAATTTTTTTATAAACGTATAAATTTATATTTTTTAAAGGATTTGTTCTGATGCAGTTAATTGGCCAAGGCATACATGTGTTCCGTGTAGGAATCAGAAACAAACCCTCAAGTTTCTTCTCCGAAACAAAAACCCTTATTTTTATAATCCTAATAATATTATATAAATATATATATATATATATATATTATATATAAATATATATATATTTCTGACCATCTTTCACTTTCCCCTCTTTTTAACCATTCGATCAATAATTCAATTAGTTTCTGCAGCACTGATCGATCCCTTTTCGTGTTCGGTATATTAAGTCTGGTGCCTTCATAGACGTTATAGTTTTCTCAATTTGTTTTTGGATTTCTTGGTATGTGAGGTTTGTATGTTTCGATATTTTGGTATTTTTAGGGAGCAATCGTACTGCTGGTTTCGCCATGGCCAATACCTCGTTCAAGCTCGAACATCCATTGGGTTCGTCAGCCCTTTGTCTTTTTCCGCCTTTCTGTATTAAGTTTTTATTTTTGGTGACAGTCTTGTATTTTCTTTGGTAAGTTCTGTGATTGAATGTTTCGAGTTTTGAGTATGTGTGAAATTTGTGAAATGGGCGTTAGGATTTGTTTTCTTTTTCCTTTGCTCCTATGAAAAGTTTGGATTTTCATTGATAACCGTAATTTCTGCGATGGATTCTGTTGGTGATTGTTCGAAGTTCTAAAAATAGGTGATTGATATGCAGATGTAGTTTTTTTATAATGGTTTTCATTAATTGAAATTTATGCTCCAATTGGTTGTTTGTGTTAGAATCTTTAGAACTTTTCCTATTGGTCAGACGGTAGGCTTGGAATGAGCTGTAGACTCTGACATCTTGGGCTCAAGAGGAGTTCCCCCGGATACCTGATATACATTTCTAACAGATTGGGTCGTGTATCCGAGTATAACTCCCTAGGATGGGCCTGAGCGGCCCTATGTTGGTGAAGTTCCATTTTGTAAATAAATAAATAAAGAAAAGGATTTTGGGGTGACTTTTATTGAAGCTATTCATTTAATTGAACTTAATTAATGGGTCTTTTGTTTGAAGAAGGTGACACAGAGTTGAAGCAATTGGGATAAGTTATAGATGTGGGAGCCGACTGAATATTTTTGTATGGGTGTCTAATAGAACCTTTAAATGTTGAGTCTTTTTGGTGGTTTGTGGCATCATTTTGGTAACAAATTTTGCAACTTTTTGTTTCTGTAGTTAGTTGTAACTCTTTTTTTTCTATTGTCAATAGAAAAGATAAAGTGAGTTGGTAGACAAGCAACGGGTATAGAGGTGATTCCCCTCTTGGTGGAATTGCATTTGCAAATTTTTATGAAGCCAAGTTCCAAATTGTTAGTTCATTGGTTGAGACTAGGAAAGGTTGTTGGTGACCACATTGATCGGACCTTGTTTGGTTTGGACTTGACATTTCTTTTTTGATAAGTAAAAGTAATAGAGAAGGCATAGCCTAAGTACATAGGGAATACACAAAGAATATGACTAAGTACCAATAAGCACTAGTGATGGATACAAGCAAATTACAAAAGCTGTCCTAATTACAAAGAATAACCGAAGCCCAAGAAATAATGTATTACAAAAAAATCTGTACGGCTCTTGCAAGGAAAGCTCCTGTTCTTCAAAACACCTATTCTCTCCATCCACAAACACCACATAATACAATATCATTTTCCACACAGCAGTGATGTGAACATGTCCCCTAATACCTGTCCAGCACTTAAAAATATCCATAACTCTTTCGGGCAAAACATAGCCACCTCACAGTGTAACAATAGATAATCCATGGATTCACCCTTTTTCTTACACAAGAAACACCAATCCATCCTGAGGAGACCACGTTTTCTCAAATTTTCAGTAGTGATGATTCTCTCAAGGAATGCAGTCCATATAAAGTAAACAATCTTAGGAGGAACCTTATAAATCCATATACTCTTCCAAGGGAAGAAATGATCATTAGAGAATCCCGAGAGGGCTTATAACAGGAATGCACTGAGACCACGTTTCATTGAATTGTTAGTGGTGAGGATTCTTCCAAGGGATGCAGTCCATATAAAGAAAGCAATCTTGGGGGGAACCTTATAATTCTATATACTCTTCCAAGGAAAACAATGATCATTAGAGAATCTTGAGAGGGCCTTATTATAGGAACACGCCAATAACCTTTTATCCCACCAGGAGTCCAAATCCCAGGTGAACCTGACATTTTAAGGCCAAAGCATCGTGGATACTAAATATTGGTCCGTTTGGGGAGGTTGGTGCTCTAACACAGTAAGAAAGGCCTACGGGGTGGGTGTTTGGAAATCCATTCAGAAAGGTTGGGAAGATATATTGAGTAACTTCAGATTTGAGGTGGGAAGGGGCATGCGCATCAGGTTTTTGCACGACATTTGGTGCAGTGATGTGGCTTTGAAAAAAGCTTTCACCTCACTCTTTAGGATTGCATCAGACAAGGATGGTTAGTGGCTGATAATTTGAGCTAATTCCCTTTATTGGTCCGTGAGTTTTTCTCAAGCTGTTCAGGATTGGGATGTGAGTGACATTGCTGAATTCTACAAAGTGTTGAGTGCATGCAGGCTGGGAGGACATACTACTTTGGACTCATACAAGGAACAAGAAGTTTTCAGTCCACTCTTACTACAAGGCTTTGATGATTCCCTCCTCCAATGCCTTCCCCTAGAAGAGTATTTGGAGGAGCAACGCCACCCCCCTTCTCAAAGTTGCATTTTTTGGTTGGTTGGCATCCCATGGAAAAATTTTGACTATTGATAAGTTGATAAATTACGTCTTTGTCTAACAGATTGGTGCTTCATGTGTAAACATAGCAGCAAATCAGCAGATCGCCTACTTCATTGCGGGTAGTCAAGGTGCTGTGGACAGCATTTTTTCTAGGCTTGGCATCGCGGGTCAAGCCTATGAGGGTGTTGGATTTACTATCTTGTTGGAGAGGGATCCGAGGTCGTCACTATATTGCTGTTGTTTGGAAGATGGTACCACTATGTTTAATGTGGTGTACATGGATTGAGAGAAATGGGGAATGCTCTTCAGATGTGGTTTCAGGCTTTTTTCTACCATACTCTGTTGCTTTGGGCTTTCATCTGTTGTATTAAATGGAGCAAGTTTTAGTGACTTTTATGCTACTTTTTGTAGCACATAGCTTGTAACTAGCCTTTCTTCTTTTATACTTCTTGTGTACTTATGCATTCCTTATGCATTCCGTACTTTTGTGATCAATAAAACTTCTTACTTATAAAAAAAAAAAAAAAATTAAGGCCGAACACCAACTTATAATTGGCACAATATCAACAAAGATTTGTGACTTTTTTTTTGGGGGGGGAGGGGGGGATCATACATTTTTTAATCATATGCATGTATATGACCATTTTTTTCCAAATTCTATTGTTTTTACATTTCAGAAAGGAGGCTAGCAGAAGCTTCTCGAATCAGAGAAAAATATCCAGATAGAGTACCTGTGAGGACGCATATCAATGACGACCCTATTCTTTTCAGGCATTCCTTCAGTATATTGCTGTCCTAATCTAAGTATGCTGTGCTGCTGTGTAGGTGATTGTGGAGAAGGCTGAAAGAAGTGACATTCCTGACATCGATAAGAAGAAGTTAGTCACATCTTCCATTTTCTTGTTTTTAATGTGCTTGCTTTATTGTTCATGTAACTCATATCCAATTTTGGTGATTATTTTGTAATTCTTGCCTCCTCTTAGATTTTGAGGTTCAATCTACAAAGTCTCTATTTTGCTTGTGATTCTCAATTCACCACATGGACACCCATTATATGTGCTGAACTTTCTTCATGCTTTGTAGTTCATTTGAAGTTCAAATGAACATAAATGTTTTGATGTGAGACAATCGTTTGGATAGTGGAGGTGTTTCATCTCATCTCATTTATTACAACTTTTCCAAATTCCCACAAAAAACATAATAAATAATTCCAACATTTTCAAATCTCAAAACAATTATAATATTAAAAAATAATATACTAACAATATTTTATTCAACTTTCATCTTATCTCATCTCAACTTACTATTTAAACGATACCTAAATGGCTCAAGGATTAGAAGGTGTGTATTTTGGTTTTGGTTTCATAAAGGTGGCGATGGGCTTCTCTATGAAATCAGCTTCTAGAGTTACAGGATTGGTGAACATGCTTAGGTGGTCTTCATGGTAAAACTTGTTACGTAAAGGCAGTTAAGCTGAAATGGTCATCTAGGGTGGTGAATTCCGTAGACTGAATGATGGAGGTAATGTTGTTTGGATTGTAGAGTTGACAATCGTATTATTGAGGGATTGTGGTGATCGTTGCCACAAAACTAAGATATGGTAAGACTGATCATGTTTTCACCCCCTCCATATTGTTTTCAACAATGCAGTACTTGTAACTAGTGGTGGTGTTACCATATTAAGAGTCTGGTGAGAGGCACATAAGCTAAGCTTCTTCTTTGAAACAAAAGCTAGGAGATTTTTATTTGTGTTATACATACTATGGCTGTCTTGCCTAATGTGAAGAGTGCTTGTAATGTTGTTTGAGAGGATGATAAAACCTACTCGTGGATATGATGCATGGTAGGTGAGTTGGAAGGCCATTACCTGCAGTGGGATCTGAAAGTCCTGACTTATTGCTTTTCAGCCACTTATTGATCACACACACCACACTACAACATCCCCTAGCCGCTGATCTTCCTAATGAGTCCACAGTCGTCGCATTTGATTTGTGCATGGGCAGCACATGCTGCCCAAGCCAGGTATGGGTTCCACTTGACACCATGACATCACAACTTCAACCAAGCACGTGTTATTGACGACTTCCTCAACCTTTTAAGATTTGAGCCTCTCCATCCCTTGCTAACAATTGCATGAGCACCGTGCATTGTTATAGTCGCATGCATCCTCTGGGTGCAGCCAAAGTTCTAGACTGGTCAATCTCGAGTGTCTTGTTGTCTTGAGCTGAACGAGAGTTTTTGGAAGTGAAAATTTTCAAAATATGTTCAAGTAGCCCATTGGAGTGCTCCTTATTGGTTCGAACCTCAACTATTTGGCCCACCACTAGCTGCCTCCTTGGTTTTTTCCAAGGAACATGGGCCCTGATCTTTCATCCATTGCTCACAATTTTATATTATTTTTTCCTAGCATTAACTTCACCGTAATTTTTGGAGCATTTATCCCCTACTCTTGTATTGCTGATGCTGTATCACACATATTTGTTGTTTGTTGCTGCAGATACCTTGTTCCAGCTGACTTGACCGTTGGGCAGTTTGTTTATGTTGTGCGGAAAAGGATCAAGCTCAGTGCTGAGAAGGCTATATTCGTCTTTGTCAAGAACACTCTACCTCCGACTGGTGACTGTCAATGTGCTAGATTTTAAGTGATTTTGAGTAACATTTTTTGAAGTTAAAGTTTTAAATGTGTCATTTGTTGTTACAGCTTCCCTGATATCTGCAATTTATGAGGAAAACAAGGATGAAGATGGTTTTCTTTACCTGACTTACAGTGGAGAAAACACTTTTGGATCCCTCTAAGAGCCTGGAGCCTGGATTCCACTTCGTGTAAATAAAGCTTGGAAGGTGTAAATTCTCAGCTTGGAAGATGCCTTACCTGATTAGCTATTGTAGTTTAAACAGCACTTGGTCTTGATTTGGATTAGGTTATGCTGGAAGTGGTTTGAATACATATGGCATCTTTACCATGTATTTGTTAACATGGAACAAGTGTCTAGAAATTTCCCAGTTGTGTTGGTTGGTGATGTTCCTTTTTATTTTTTTAGGAGCTTGAACGGTCTTGTTAAAGGTGCGCACGGGTTAACATACTACGGTTCCACTAGAACTTTCGTTGTTGAGTCTGGATTGAATATCGCCGGCACTGGTGCTCTTTCCAAATCCAAAGAAACCCTTGGATGATATTATTTCTCTCTCATAGGGGGGAACTTAGTCCAGTCCGACCGGTTTGGAGGGTGTTTTTTGGATCTAGGGTTTTCCCACCGTAGATGGGACCGTATCAGTCCATTTGGTTTGCTAGAGCTGGCACTTGAGTTTCACTCATGGACTCGCTCAAGCTAGTACTTGAGCGAAAATCAATCCGTGAATTTGCTAGATAGGTGTTCAACACACTATTTGAGTGAATCGCCAATCCTAGTATTTACTTGAGCATTGCTTGACATATGGTTCAAGTTAAGAAGAGAAAATGAGGGAGAAAGGGAGAGAGAGAATCAAATGCTCCCACGGGACTTTTTGTAAGTATGATTGTGTATTACGCAAATAAAAGAAAAAAAAAATACAAACTAGCAATGAATAATTATAAAATGAAATTATTATCTTATATAATTATCAAATAAAAATAATATATAAATTATAAAAAAAAATATTTAAATAGATACATAATTTAGCCTTATACGATCCAAAATTTATAGACCTAAGCACCGGATGTACCTTCTTCAATCCACAATTTTTGGGATTGAGACGGTCCCTCCAATATTCGGTCCAGTCGTTTTTTTCCGGTCCGACGGAATTTTGTCACCCCTACTCTGTAATTGGCAATTATATGAGGCGAATAATACACGAAGACTATGAACGTGCATCAACAGCTTTGGTACGGTGCTCGCAACTGTGAATCCTTACAAGATGCAAATGAAGTTGTTGTGGGGATTGCATTACCCTTGAGATGTCAAATCTGCAATAGTAGCACAGGCGTTATATCCTGTGACTATTTATCAAAGTAATTTCTGTTTGTTTTGTTCTGAAGTTGAGAGATTTTGAAGAATTGGGATTAACAGTGTCTAATTTGTCGCTGAAATGAGCCTAGTTTTACCATTAGCAGTGATCTCGATTCTCAGTGCATGTACAGCTTGTTGTTGATGAGACTTTTTGAGCCTATTCGGTTCCAAATAAAGCAATTCAAAAGGGCTCCCCTGGTGGGATCCTCAGGACTCACGGACAAGAATTACATTTACTCGATTCATTTCGTGAACTGAACGCTCTATTGTATTTCGATAGGTATAGGGGCAATTAATGGATGTGCGCTTTTTTCATTAGAAGAGAAAAGGACTAATGATAAAAGAAATCATTACAAGTCTGTGCAAAAGTAATTGCAAACATTCCTTCAATTCTACTTCTTTTTTTTTTCTTTTTTAATTTCAATACAACGGGAGTTGAGAGAACAATTTCATTTAGGCGAGCCCTTTTTCTGACATTGATTTTTGACCCATTTGATGCCGGCTGATGCTCCGGTCTTGATCTTTAGTGCTCCAACCATGGCTGTTGCTTTGGCTCTATTCAATCCAGCTTTTCCATTCCCCTTCTTGTTGCCGTTGCTTTCTTTCTTGGTATTCGCGCTGTCATCTTCCTCCATGGCACCGATTCCTCCAGCACCCCATTGATCTGCCCAGCTTGGTGCTTCAGTGGCGGCCATATTGTTGTCTTGTATCTCTATGCAAATCTAATTTCTCAAACCAAAATGGTCAATTAATTCAAAGAATTAATGTTAATCAATAGAAATCTTAGAAAATTACAGTCGTTTTACCCACTTGGTTCTTTCTTTGAAGTTTTCAAGAAGTTGAAATTCTACAACTGCAAATCCATTTCCAGGATGTGAAAAAGTTTTCAACGGATTCATTTTCTCTCACATTTTCATAGGGATTGTCATTTGTCCAGTCTGGCCGGTTTCCGTTTCCACCAAACATGGTTTTTTCAAGGAAAATTTACCCAAAAAGCAGCTGTAGCAGCCATATCCAAATGGCATGCAGTCTGCAGAAATGAAAATCTTTCTTCTTCTCAATTTTGAAAAGAAAATGGATCTGATAGCAACATATCAAAAAATTTTCAGTTGTACAAAACCTTTTACCCTCAAAGAAACATAGAGCAAGATCTAAACAATATACAATATAACACTCTTAACCTTTCACAATCTCTTAATCCCCAGAAAACACAAAGATTAAACCTTTCAAAGAACATGAATCACGTGAGAGAGAGAGAGAGAGAGAGAGAGAGAGAGAGAGAGAGAGAGAGAGAGAATACCTTGTAAATGGAAAAGCAAGGAGGAGTAGATTGAGAAAGTTGGGAGTTAATGGGGGAAGGAGGGAAGATGAGCTGAAAGACCTTATAGCCAGGGCAGACAAACCAAAGGTCACATGTCGGTGGGGATTATCTTGTACCTACATCTTACACTATAGTTAAAAAAGGGACTTGACACCTCAGTAGTTATAGTTTCCATCTAACGAAGCAAACTCTGTTGGGCATCTTTTCTTTTCTTTATTGAAAGTCTTTTAATTATAATCCTAATCATATTGATATGATCTTTTGCATATTAAATTAGTAGGCCAACCATGTTTCTTTCTCATCTTCATCAACCCCTAGAATAATTGGACTAGTTTTTGTACCCTAATGTCTGTCTCGAGTTTTGCTTTGTCCCACCACCCTCTCAAGAACATTGATTTGCCTCCACTACTAGATCCATTGTTTCCCCGGTGCTCTGCCCAATTATCATAACTAAATCCATTGTTTTGTGCTCTGCCAAATTATTAAATTAAGTCTCATTTTAATTGAAAAATTATCTCCACTCTTCTTATTTTATTTCATAATTATAATTTTTTTTAATTTTTATATTAAATATAAAAAATAATTTAATTTTTTTCAAATTTTAATTTAATATTTTCAAATTTTAAATTAATAATAGAGCAATCTATACATAAATCCTTATCTCTCCAACGCCGCACACTCTGCTTCACCACACACTCTGCTTATGTGGATATATCCTTTTTTTTTTCCTACAATAAAAGCTTTTTCCTTTCCAAATCAATTTCCCTTCCTCCTGAAATAAGTGCTCTATTTCAAATTTCTGATGCCTGCAAGTCTTTCGACGAGCTCAGAAGCAAAAAACCATCGAAATATTTTTTTCCTTCACAAATCACTTTCCTCTTCTTTCCGAAATCAGTGCTCTATTCGAATTTTTGAAGCCTGCAAGTCTTTCAACGAGCCCAGAAGCAAAGAACCATCAAATTATTTCTTTATTTTCGTGAAACACAAAAATAAAACATTATGAATATCCAAAAATGATTCTACGGTTGTGAAAGAGAGAGCCCAGAAGATTTCAAACACGGCCCGACAAACATTCTCAAGCATAGAGTCAGTACACCACTAATTTTGTTTAAAACTCCGAAGGCAAATGAAAAGTTTAATAGGCATTGTCAAGAGAACATTGAAATTCATAAAATACCAAAAAAAAAAAAACCAAACATATATCAAAAACTCTAGAAAGTGTTAAATATTTTAACATAACATTAATAAATAGATCTTTGATTATCTATGATCTATAATAATAAAATAATAATATAAGAAACGTACATTTCTCCATTATATCGATGAAGAGTTAATCTGTCTATGAGAGAATGATCACCCTAACAACGTTTGCCTCACAAGTGTCTCTCGATGGCTAGAGGCACTCTAATGTTGTAGGTGAGAACTCTTGAATCTCCCAATGCTATTTATAGACTTTCGACTATCAAGAAATCTATAAATTTGTATTTGATTATAACTAGAAATATAGAGTTTAATCTTATCTTTTAGGAGTAATTCTTATCCCTTTATAACTCAAATATTATCTAATAAGATTTTGAACTATTTCAAACTGATAAAATGGGTGTGTGGGTCACAAAGTTTAAATAAAACTCTTACATTCTCCCACTTGGTTCATGGGTTTATCACAGGATATTAATCATACTGCACAAATTTATTTCCTAAACTTTTCATAACTCAAAACACATTTCATGAATTCCATAATATCAATGTCAAACTAACTACCAATGCGAGTCATGACGATCCTCTATTATATAATCAATAGATTCCCTTCCATGTACCACAACACCAGTAACTAATTTAACACACAATTTTTAATTGGAATAATTAAGGCTAATACAGTAATACTTTTGGATTCCAATTCATGTCTATTGCAGACATTATTTTGTCATCATTCATCCATACCATTCAATGTACATACAAAGTGGAAAGACAAAATAATAGAAACAAAAATAACCATAATTGATATCATTAAGTGTCAAAAATAGAATCATAACATCCATGAGCTCAATAACATGTTTACATCATAAGACCCATACTGTTAACATGTTTTTTAAACTGTTTCGCTATTAGACCATTTGTTAATGGGTCTGTTATCATAAGCGAAGTCCTAATATGTTCTATGGACACTGTTTGTTTCTGTACTTCCTCCTTGACGTTTAGGTATTTGAGCTCCATGTGCTTAGCACTTTTAGAATACCTTATCATTCTTGGAGAAAAAAACTGCAGAGGAATTATCACAATAAATTCTCAGCGGCCTGGCTATAGAGTCGACAACCCCAAGCCCTGAGATAAAGTTTCTCAGCCATAAACCATGCATTGTGGCCTCAAAACACGCCACAAACTCAGCCTCTACTATTGATGAAGTAGTGATTATTTGCTTCATACTTCTCAATGAGATCGTTCCACCGGCCAACAGGAAAACATA
This sequence comes from Platycarya strobilacea, assembly GCA_036898215.1. Classification (NCBI taxonomy): domain Eukaryota; kingdom Viridiplantae; phylum Streptophyta; class Magnoliopsida; order Fagales; family Juglandaceae; genus Platycarya; species Platycarya strobilacea. The sequence continues at coordinate 16,398,902 of CM072547.1, forward strand.
ACTCGAAGTGGATTTCCTACTATCAGAACAACCGGCAAAATCAGAGTCTGAGTAATCAGTTACCTCCAAACTATCAGTTCTTTTGAAAGTAAGCTGGTAATCCTTAGTTCCTTGCAAGTATCGCAATACCCTCTTTGCTGCTTTCCAATGAGACATCCCTGGGTTACTCTTGTAGCGCCCAAGCATGTCAACTGTAAAGCTAATATCCGGTCTCGTGCAAATCTGTGCATATATCAAACTTCCCACAACCAAAGCATAGGGAATCTTTGTCATCTCTTTATGCTCCCACTCAATTTTAAGACACTGTGATTGGCTAAACTTATCACCTTTTGATATCGGAGTATCCAGTGATGAACAATTTTTCATACCAAATTTCTCAAGAACTCTTTCCAGGTAACTCTTCTGAGACAATCCCAACAGTCCTTGTTTTCAATCTCGAAAGATTTCGATTCCGATCACAAATGATGCCTCACCCATATCTTTCATTTTAAAGTTCTTAGAGAGAAAACCCTTGGTTTCATAGAGTAAGCCAAGATCACTACCAGCTAACAAGATATCATCAACATATAGGATCAAAATTATGAACTTACTCCCACTGAACTTTAGGTATATACATCGATCAACGATGTTCTCTTTAAAACCAAAGGCAGTAATGGTATCGTTGAACTTTAAGTACCATTTTCGGGAAACTTGCTTAAGCCCGTATATTGATTTCTTAAGTCTACACACTAGGTGATCTTTGCCTTTTTATGAGAAGCCCTCTGGCTGCTCCATGTAGACCACTTCATCCAAACTTCCATTTAAAAATGCCGTTTTCACATCCATCTAATGTAACTCGAAATCATAATGAGCTACCAATGTCATAACGATTTTAAATGAGTCATTTTTAGATACGGGAGAAAATGTCTCTTTGTAATCAATGCCTTCTTTCTGAGTGAAACTCTTAGCAACAAGTCTGGCCTTATGTTGTTCGATGTTGCCCTTTGAGTCGCATTTGGTCTTAAAGACCTATTTACACCCAACTCTTTTACTACGTTCGGGCAATTCAACGAGATCCCAGACTTGATTCTGATCCATGGATTTCAACTCTTCTTTCATAGCATCGATCCGTTTACTAGAATCACTTTCCTCTATGGCTTGTGAAAACGTTAGTGGATCTTTTCTTATCCCAATGTTAAATTCAAATTCTTGGAGATATACCACATAATCTGTCAAAATGGCAGGTCTCCGATCTCTTTGAGATCTGCGCAAGATAATTTGTTCTGGTGACTCCGAACTTGATTCATCAATGGTATTATCATTCTGAGATGGGTGATCATTTACTTGTTCCACGATATCATCGTGATGATCGATTAGAGTAACAATTATCTTTTCTGAGGATGTAGATATAGGGACATCTACCCGTATTTCTTTAATGATCACATCTCTAGGTTCAATTTTCCCACTGATCTCGCTAAGTTCAATGAATTTAGCATTTCCTGTTTCCACCAATCTCGGACTGTGATTAGGACAATAAAATTTGTACCCTTTGGATTTCTCTGGTTAACCAGTAAAATACCCGTTTACTATTCTAGGATCCAATTTATTTTCATGTGGGTTGTAAAGTCTGGCTTCGGCTAGCCAACCCCAAACATGCATATGTCTCAAACTTGATTTCCTACTAGTCCATAACTCGAAAGGAGTTTTTGGAACTGCCTTACTGAGAACTCGGTTTAAGATATACATTGTCGTCTTAATGGCTTCACTCTACAATGATTTGGGTAAGGTAGAATTACTTACCATACTTTTAACCATATCCAATAAGGTCCAATTACGCCTTTCAGCAACTCCGTTCTACTGTGGCATCCCGGGCATCGTATACTGTGCAACAATACCACGCTGTTCAAGAAGTTTGGCGAATGGGCTCGGATTACGGCCCGATTCATCATACTTTCCATAGTATTCTCCACCTCTATCCAACCTGATGATTTTCACTTTTATATCTAACTGTCTTGCCAACTCCATGAGAAATACCTCAAGTACCGATACAGTTTGAGATTTCTCATGCAACAAATAGATATATCCAAAACGTGAAAAGTCATCTATAAAGGTGATGAAATACTTTTCTCCACTAAAACATTCTATGGAGAATGGTCTACATATATTTGTGTGAATTATTTCAATAAGCTCTTTACTTCTTGTAGCGCCTTTCTTAGTATGTTTGGTTGGCTTTCCTTTTATGCAATCCACATACATTTCAAGATTAGTAAAATTAAGGTGCGGAAGAATCCCTTCTTTTACTAATCTCTGTAACCTTTCTTTGGAGATATGCCCCAACCTTTTATGCCCCAAGTCATATGAGTTTTCATTCATCATGTTTCTTTTCATTCCAATACATGTTTCATGGCGTTGGGTATAGGTATCTTTAATGAGTGTATTATCAAAGCAAAGTTGATAAAGGCCATCGGAAAGAAATCCAGAACCAATAGATAAACTATTTTTTAAACAAATTGAAACACCCATTATGAAACGAAAAAGAATAACGATCAGTATCAAGTCTAGAAAGGGAAATTAAATTACGCCTCACAGAAGGCACAAATACTGTGTTATAAAGGTCTAAATAATGACCGGTACTCAAAACTAAACGAAAGGTCCCTATGGCTAAAACTTCAGCCTTATTCTCATTTCCCATAAAAATGAACCGCTCATTGGGGCTTGGTGTTTGGCTTGTAAGGTATCCCTGCATGGTTATAGAAACATGAATATTAGCACCTGAATCTAGCCACCAAGAATTAGTATAAACATTTACAATGTTTGATTCAAGACATACAAAGGTAAGAGACTTACCCTTCTTTTCGAACCAAGTCTTACGTTTTGGACACTCAACTTTCATGTGTCCATGTTCCCTACAAAAATAGCATTTGCTACTGTTGTTCTGAACCTGATTAGCTTTCATAGATTGTTTTCCTTTCAATAGTCCAGTTCGCTTCTTTTTATCGTAATTGTGCTTTTTCTTTCCAGCTTCTTTATTTACGAAATTGACAGAGTGATATTCTTGTTGTTTCAGTCTTGCTTCCTTCTGAACTACCATACGTGCCAACTCATTCACATTTCATTTATCTTTTATAGCATTGTAATGCACCTGGAATGGACCATACTGAGGTAGCAATAAGTTCAAAATAAACTGAACAGCGAAATACTCATCTACTTTCATTCCTAGGGTTTGCAATCTGACAGCAATATTGGTCATTTCAAGGATATGCTCCTGCATTTCTTTAGCACCATCATATTTCATGGTGGTGAGTCTAGCCATCAGTGTTCCTGCTAAAGACTTATCAGCGGATTTAAACCTCTCCTCAGCATTTTTCAGAAAGGTTTGGGCTTCCTTAGTACTAGGGAGTGAATTTTTGATATTTTCGGCTATAGTCATTTTCATAAACATTAAACTCAGTCTATTGGATCTCTCCCACTATTTAAAGGATTCTTTCTGATTATTGGTACTGGTTTCAATAATAGGTGATGGTTTTGGACTCATAAGGGATGAGTCTAAATCAAGGACTCCTAAGATGAACCTGACTCTCTCAACCCATTCAGAAAAATTGGAACCATTTAAAACAAGAACAGATGAAGTCTGTGAGTGTAGTGATGTGGGTACGCTTACTACAAAAATTTTTTATAATAAGTTGCTTTGAGTTAGACACTTATAAACAATAATCAGAATTTAAACAATTATGGAAAAACTAGTAGTGTCATCAAAATCCTCCTTTGGGAGTAGATCTTGACACTCAAGGTGTTCCATCCAGTATTAAATTCTGTGGATGAACTAGCTGTATCATCAGAATTTTCTTTTAGGAGTAAACTCTGACATTTAAAGTGTTCCTTCCAACCTTAATTTGATAGATAAACTAGTAGTGTCATCAAAACCCTCCTTTGGGAGTAGATCTTGACACACAAGGTGTTTCCTCCATTATATCCACCTTACTATGGGTTTAACGACTTGTCACCAAAATCAAGAAAATCTTGTACCTTTAGACAACCAATTTTCTCTTGATTTTGACGTAAATCATTTATCCCATATTGGATATACATGGCATAATAACAAAAGTCAAAATAGACAGTGCACAATAATAATATGCATACAGATGTGGATAGAAATAATATGTATAAAATAAAAGGTTTGATGAATTTTACAACAGATGTGAATAATACTTACTAAGTAAGTTCCCAGGAAAAAAATATTATTTCCTAGACAAAACTTCAAACTTCCCAAGAAAGATTGGAGGGTCACAACGGACACACTTGGAATTTCCAATCTCCTAGACAGAATCGCGTCAGTTTGTACACATTCACTCTCACAGCAAAATTCATAAAAAAACAAAAAGAATTTTCATGTTTAAACCTTAATTGATTTTACAGAAAAATCACAATAATAACATTATAGAATTTAATAAACTTTTCATATATACATGTACATAACAATAATAACATGTATATAAATTAAATAAACATTTCATACATACATGTAGATAATTATAATGAGATGTACATAATTTAAATGCATCCATATAACATTAAGGTATGCATATAATAAAACTTTAATTAATTAATTTTTTTTTGAAATAATATTATAATATTATTTAATTTAGGTTGGGTCAGAAACGAGTCGGCTCAAGAAACCGGGTCAGAAACCGGGTCATAATTGGTCAACCTGTTTTGGGTTGACCATGGTCGGGCCTTACTGTGCTGGCCCGACCCCTTCTTCCTCTTTTTTTGTGTTCTTTTATCGGGCTGGGCCACAACAGTGGCCAGCCCATTATACTTTGCTTTTAACCGGTGCTGGGCTAGAGCCCCGGCCCGGCCCGCCCAACATAACAGAGAACCTAAACTTCTTCTTCAACCTCTGTTCGATATGCAGCTGCCGGATATCTTTGCTCCAGATTTGAGCTGTCGCGGCTACGAGCTTCGCCGAAGATGAGGAGATGTCAATCTCCTTCTGCCAGCGATCTTCAAGTTACCTTTCCGATCTAATTTTTTTTTCTTATCGGGAAAACATCATGGCAGTGGGTCTTAAATCCCACTGTCACCATTATCGTGAGGGCCGACGACCGGGCTTCTTAGCCCCTTTATGCTGTCGCTCCAAAGCCATCACTGTTGGGCTGATAGTCGCCACACATGGTGCCCAAACAATCGACTTCAGTGCGTGATTACATAGTGCCCAAACCGAAACTTTTTTTCTCCATTAATGTGGCAAGAGAGAAGTCAGAGAGCTTAAACTCAAAACATATATATATATATATATTGTATTGTGTTGATTTCGTGAATAACAAACAAATTAAAGAGATTGATAACGAAATTTCTCTTTAAGAAGGTATTATTTTATTCTTTCACAGCAAGATAAAAACACAGATGCGGAATTATATATAAAACTAAACATATATTAACGATGTAATTTATTGAGATCATAAAAAGTCTATAACTTGATACTCTGATACCATATGTTAAATATTTTAACATGATATTAATAAATGGATCTTTGATTTTCTATGATCTATAATAATAAAATAATGATATGAGAAACGTACATTTCTCCATCATATCGATGAAGAGTTAATTTGACTATGAGAGAAGGATCGCCCTAACAACGTTTGCCTCACAAGTGTCTCCCGATGGCTAGAGGCACTCTAATGTTGTAGGTGAGAACCCTTGAACCTCCCAGTGCTATTTATAGACTTCCGACCATCAAAAAATCTATGAGTTTGTGTTTGACTATAACTATAGATATAGAGTTTAATCTTATCTCTTAAAAGTAATTTTTATCCCTTTATAACTCAAATATTATCTAATATGATTTTGAACTATTTCAAACTGATAAGATGGGTGTGTGGGTCACAGAATTTAAATAAAACTCTTACATAAAATACCCAAAAACCAGATTGTATAAATCTCCACACACAACTCCGAGCCAGTCCCACGCTGACCGGACGAGTTCCATTGCACACGATTCTCATGTGGGGTCTGGTTGATGAAAGCAAGGAGTGCTTTTGATTATTATGCAACTGATATGAAAACAATTTAGAGCTGAAGAGGATTAAACGATGCAGCTTGAGTATTGAACACCAACGACGTTACATAAGAATAAAGTTAGAACGTAGTGTCATACATTTAGTGCATGTTTGAAGTTGCGATGAGGAATATTAATTTTAGCTTAAGGTTTATAGTTTAAAGTTTAATATAATAAGCTCTACTACTAAAAAGTCATTTATTGTTTGGGATTCATATGTCTAAAACACTTTTAAAATTAGTTACAGTAGTTTTTTAAAAATATATAGTTATTTGTAAGAATTTTTTGATAAAAGCTCCAATTCTGTGCTTATTGAAAAAACTGATTTATAACTTTTTTAACCGACTAAAACGTTTTTAATAAAGAGTACTTAAGACATTGCCCTTATGTCTTTAATGCTTTTATAGCTCTAACAAAATTGCGAGCAACAATTAAGGACATTATTTCATTGTTTTCTCATACTCTTATGAGAAGCAGTAAGACTTCAGTTGATCATTTGGACTCAAGCTATTGGTTGCAACACTATGTCGAGGCCCAATGTTGCATTGCGTCAAAGAATTACAAAACAGCATCTAATTGTAGGCTTGGAAAAATTGGATATGGAACTGTTAGTAAAGCTCGTGGATACAAGATACTGTTTGTCTTTAGACACCAAAATTATTTCAATGAAGAGCCATTTTTTAGGAACATACTTGAGCATTATTTCCTCAATGTACCTTTTGATGATGATTTTGATGGTGAAAGTGTTGACCTATGTAGCCATTAAACTCTTTGTATCAGGTAGCATGCATTTCCAAATGGTATAAATCTGGTTAATATTATTTTGGACCTTAGTTTTGAGGGCTCACCCTGCAATCTGGTTGCTGTAGTTTCTTTTTGTGTTTTAGCCAGTAAGGATCAAGATGATCACCTTTTGGAATCACCCAGCTGTAATTATTGCTAGTCAAGTTGTGGAACCCATTGATTTTTAAGTCCTTTGATAGAGGAAAAGGGACAAAAACTTGTTATTATGAGCATAAAGGAGTAGACACCCTTGTCTTGGAGCTATGGGAATCATGAAGACCACCATAGAAATATTGGATGCTTGATCAATTTTGTCTTCACAAGACTTGAGATCAAGGTTTGGCAGTATGTGATGATCCAAATTATCTTTGTTCTAAACCTTGAGGACAAGGCTTTTGAAGGGAAGGAGATTGTTATAAACCTAATATGAAAACGGTTTAGGACTAAAGAGGATTAAACGATGTAACTTGGGTAGTGAACGACAATGACGTCACATAGGAATATAGCTAGAACGCAACGTTTTACATTCAGTTTCCTTATTATTAAACAATGTATTTCCAGTAGTTATGATTATATTATTTTCAAGGTTAATTTGGTAATTGTATTGTAAGGGTTTTAACCATGCCAGGCCCCATTTCGGCACTCTCATCTAGAACCTTTTGGCTGATTCTCTGGAAATTTTCCATGTTTGGAGGAAGAAGTGACCTCGAATACACTTCATCGTAATTCATCTATTTTTTCTATGTTTATCCCTTTCGTTTACTATCCATTACAATCCATTGTAACACTCTTTTGTCATTTTAATGATAAATTCACAGGTGGGATCCTTACATTGATGCATGTGATGTGTGTACGTGGTTGCTTTTGATGTCGTAGAGGCCAGGCCCTGAAAGATGATCAAATTTCCAAATATGCATGAAAAATCTTTAGAATCGGTTAGAATTATGTGGTCACAATATTACAGGTAGCAAAGGGCTAAATCAACAGAATGGAAAAACTTAGGGATTCGAGAAAGACGAAGGAGACTTGAAATAGGCGTGGGTAATTTTCTGGAGGGGGAGGGGGTGGGTTGTGCAAAATTGTGCATGGATGTTAGATCGAATTCGTCTTGTCACGGAGTACAGTGTTGGAGGAGAAATTGGACTATGTATAAATTAATTCATAATAATAATATAAAAAATATTATTTTAATAATATTTTATTTAATTTTTATATAAAATTATTTTATTTCATCTCACTATCTAAATGAGTCTCATACATGCGATCTCTCAAGCCTCATTTGGATTTAAAAACGAGTTGAACTACTCAAATTGATTATTATATTTTTTTCAAATTCTCATATAAAATATAAATTCTAATACAAATTTTTTAAATTTTAAAATAATAATAATAATATTTTATTTAATTTTTAAAATTTATTTTAACTCATCTTCTCTTAATTTTAAATCTAAACAAAGGGTCAATCTGAATGCTTGTTATTTTAATCAAAATAAATACCCTTTATAGTGAATGAAGTGGCCTTCGTCGGGTACAAAGAAGTGTGCAAGCAGGCTAGGCATAAAACAACTGCGGTGTCAGATGGTTTGTAGTTTGTTTCGTAGTCTCCATTAATTGAGTTGAAAGCGAGGAAGATAAATGTTCCACTTATAAAAATGAGACAGGAATTTGAGGACGCGGTCTTCGAACCTCAATAATGTCAGAAAATCTTCATTTATTATGATTAAGGACATATATCAGGCAACTCAAGTTCCTCATTCTTCAATGCCGTCCTTAAACTTTGGTTTGCACACTACTGCCTACGTTTCATTAAAGACAACTTTTTACTCAATCTACTTACAATATTTTATAAATAAATGATAATTTTATATGTGCGGGTATTAAAATATACCACAATTTTTTCAATGCAACTGATGCCTATGGCCCAATAGTTTCTTAAAGGAAAGGGAGGCAAAAACATAACACAATAATTACCCAACGAGTATCAAAATAGGAGTAGGGGGAGATGATTAACTAATTCTCCCACATCGAAAATATAGATTAAAAACAGAACAAAACAAAATTGGGAGCATCTCTATCGATGAAAACTTCTAATTGGTTCAAAAGTGTTGCCGAATCTTTCTATAAACATAGCACAACGCCTAAATGGAATTGTTAAAAATCAAGTCACGAATCAAATTTCACCAACTAAGCAAACATGCCAACCCCATGCATGCATGCATGCATGTAAACCATTTTCTTCTAATGATTTGGGTTTTCTCCTTTCTTTTTTCTCTCCATATGTCTTTTTGGTTACCATTTCTCTCAATCGGACGCAATTACTTGGATGATTTTCTCGTGGACTTGGATTTCTTCATTTTGCGTGACTTATCGTCCACGCTAGTCCACGTGTATCCACTAGGTATGGCAAAAGGATCCGACTCTTGCGGACCCGCCGCCGAACTTTTCGGTTGTTGCTGCTGCTGCTGCTGCTTGGTCGCCGATACTGAGTGGCTATTGTTCCGCCGCAACCACGATGTTGAAGACGACGATGGTAATGAAGAGTAGTAGGAATCTGATTTATGATCCTCTTCCGAGTGGCCTCCTCGTCCTCCATGAAACAAGTGTCTGGGACTTGAGAACGGCGTGTAGAATTGTTCTGTTGGTTGGAGCTCCACGAACTTTGTGAATGTTATCACCACTCTAACTGTAGGAACTACCGGAATTGCCACCTGTCCCACAAAACAAAACAAAGCCAAACTAAGCATATTACATTAATATTTGACCTACCGAACCGCGCCCATCATGTCCCACAGTGATCTCGCCACGTCATGATATGGTTCAGATGACGTGGTAAAATCAAGGTCAAAGCTGTTTTATATATTTTAACATTGGCCCCTTCGGTGTCGGAAGATAAAAAAAAAAAAAAAAACCTCGGATCATATGGGGTCCTACCCCCTATCACCGTCGGATCAAAATCAAGCTATAATCTAAAAGTTCCACGTCAATTCACCGACCATAGTTGGTCCCTCAAAAGCTTCTCCACTAATCAGTAATCAGACGACCGAGGTCCCACCCTCGCGGTCGAGGTCCGCAAGGAAGACCGTTACTCGTTGCCTTTGCCCCATCAAAAGAACCGAAATTAAAGCAAAGCGCGAAGGGTCCACGAAAAAAAAAAAATCCGTGGACCCCCGAAATATCCTTTTCCTATAATGCCCTTACCTTTACCGGGAACGTTCCCGGAGGAAACTTGGTCGTGAGCAACTCTCTCATCCTCCTCACGGCTTTCACTTTGCTCGCCAAAATATCTAGTAACGGCAACAACTCCTCTGTTTTCAAAGGGAATTGCTCAGTTAACCAGACCGACGGCCGCAAGCTTCGAACGTACTCTTTCTCCTTAGTCTGCGGCGCAGTCACAGCCGAAGCAGCTCTCCTCGACACCAGCGGCGCCGAGGGAGGAACATCAACGCTCTTCCTCGGCATCATCACCCATTCCCTCTCCTCCCTAACAAAGCTGCTGTGTCTCCGCTGATCCGGGGCAAATCCAAAATTCGGATTCTCAGCCACCAAAAAACCGTCATCATCCTCGTCAAGCTCCAGAGGAAGGACCTGCTCACTCCCAGCCACGTCAGAGTCTCCACCGGCGACCTTACGTGACCGGAAGCTGAAGACCACGTTGTGAATCTCGTAGACCTTGGCTTTCCACTCTCCCACATTCTCCGTTTTCTCCTGACGCCTCCAGTTGGTCCTTCCTACGAGTTCGGCTCTGGTGACGTCCATACCGGGTCTGTACACGCTTGTCTGGGAGCAGAAGCCAGCAACGTCGGACTCGCTCATCGGGGCTCCAGCGTTCTCGAAGGCGTCGAAGATTTTGCGATCGTCGCGATTGAGAACCAAGAGAGCACCGGAGGGAATGTCGTGGCTCTGATCGCCATCTCCAAGGAAGAGGAAGCTCTGATCGGCGCGCTGTATCTTCAAGCCGTCGAAACCGGCCAACGACGTGTCGGCACGTAGGTTACCGTCGCGCTTCCAGATTTTATAAGTGTCGGAGGGGGCAATTTTACCGACGAAGGGAATGACGGAACTCTCGAAGTGGAAGGAGATCTCCATGTAAAAGTCTCGCATCCTGCGGAGCACTGCAATGACACGCGGCAAGCGGCGACGCCACTTGGCCCAGGCTGAGCGGTGGTGCTGGCGGAGCAGGATGAGAGAAATTTCAGAGCAACGGCGAACGAGAGCCTCCTGAAGGGGGTTCCAGCCCGCAGAGTTCTGGAGGGACACATCAGCACCGGCAAGGGCGAGAGCGCGAGCGGAGACGGCGTCGTTTAGGCGCACTGCGAGGTGGAGAGAAGTCTCGCGAAAGGGCACGTCACGGCGGTCGAGCAAGGCGGATATCTGATCGCTGAGTCGTTCCTGAGAGAGAGATTCTGACTCGGAGTGGATCTGAGCAGGGTCGGCGAGTTTGGGCAGGGTGGAAACGAGACGAGAAAGGGTAGTGTGATCACCGACTGCGACGGCGTAATGAACAGGACTATGAGTGTAGTCCTCCGGTTTGATCTGCGGGAACGACGTCGTTGTGGCCGCGGAGTGTTTCGCCATTTTTAGGAAAATGGAGTACTGAGTCCGCAGAGTGCTCTACTCTGCTCTGGTTGTGGACTTTGATGACGATAGTAAAGGGAATGTTATGGAGAAACGGGAGGGAAGGGGTAGTATCGTCATACAGCAGGCTCTTTATTGATAAACGTGTTGGTAGGGGAGAGATACAGAGAGAGGCTGAAGGCACGCAATCGGCGCGACTTTTGGTAATTGTAGCAGTGATATTAGTTTCTCTTGTTAGGATTTTTTTTTTTTTTTCCCTTTCATGTCAGTAAACTCAGGTACTTTAGCTTCGGTTCTTTTGTCTTTTCCATGTCTGTCCTCTATTTTCTCGTCTTTTTCTTTTCTTTTTTTTTTATTAACTTAACGATTAAAAAATTATTATTTATTCATATTATGATTTTTTTAAAAATATTTAAGAAGGTTAAAAAATGATATAAAAAATGCAAATAATGAGACTCGCAACGATAGTTGCAGCACCCCATTTTTTACTCTTATATAAAGTGAAAACTTATCTATTTAAGATTAATAAATTTTATAATAAATAGAATATGATGCTAATAGAAAGAAGAATATAAAAAATAATTTTTTTAATTTAAGAATTAAAAATAAAATCATGTAATCATATATCAATAATTAAATTTATTTTAATTAACTTAATTTAGGCAGCACCTCTCTAATTAAAAATAGAAAAATATTAAATCCATGAATTCTAATCCAATGACCAATAATATCATATCAAGGAGGCCTATAATGTGCCGGCCGGCGCAAGCTAAGAGTTGGCTGAAAAATAGAACAAATATAAAAGAATGATTGGCTTTGGAGCGTGGGATTGGTATACAGTAATCTTGGGGTCGGTGATAGAGGATGATTCAGAAGTTGAGTGGTCAGCGTCTCTCTCTCTCTCTCTCTCTCTCTCTCTCTCTCTCTCTCTCTCTCATTTGCAGCTGAGAGAACAGGGACCATGTCTACGTTAACACAGACAAAACTCTGTACCGGAATTTCTGAATGACTGTCGCTTTATCTTTGTCCTTTGAAAAGTAAAAGCAACTCTTTCAGAATTCAGAACTGTGTTGTCACGTTGACAAGGCCGCCTAGCCCAGTACCCTTTTTTCCCTCCTACAACTTGAGTCTTTGGGCTCCTACTCAAGAAGATTAATAGCAGCGTGCATGGGCTTTGAGCTCGCTTTCAAGGAAATTAATAGCTCTGTTCATGGGCTTTCTTCGGGCTCAAGCTACAGATAGCATGTCGCCTATAAAGAGCAAGCAACAAGAACAGTGAAAATGGTCCGGACCAAAATTACAAAGGTCGATGTTTGTTGACAAGGTTTACTACTAAATTCTAATAAAAATTTCTTGCTTAATAACCAAGTAATTTTACATATTTGTATAGTCAGTTTTCCCAATTTATTGACTAATTTATGTTAATTTCTCTCTCCTTCCACTCAAAATCTCTCTCTCTCTCTCTCTCTCTCTCTCTCTCTCTCTCTCTCTCTCAAACGGCAAGTTCTTTGCTTACAAGGCAAGTTTATGTAATTTAATTATAATTTTTAATTTTTAATTTAATTTAATTATAATTTGATTATTAATTAGCATATGACAAGTAGAATTGCAAATAAAATTATAATAGTGCACTGCTGATCAGTGTATCGAAAAGGGTTCTACAAATAAATATTTTCTTAAAAAACATACAACAATATCGGTTGGCAGGAAGAAGAAAAAAAAAAAACATGATCAGTTAAAAGAAATAGTCTGTTTTTATTACATAGCTGAATTTGAAAATATTTAATATACACATACTGAGTTTGAGTAAGATAATTAATTAGGCTATTAGCCAGGTGAAGTCAGGAGCAACCGGACCGGACTCGTAGGACTTTGATCGTGTGAGAATTTTGTTCATTCACGTTGCATTTTTCTTCTAAATAATCACGTGTATGGTATGGTCAAATGAAGTAGACTTGGCGTATTCGATGAATTAAACCCATGACAGTGACAAATTTTGAAAATCAACAAATGCAATTTGACTTGGTAAGATAAGTAGCCAATCGTACATGCACAGATCATTGCTTCGCTTATTCGCTTTAACAAATTCGTTTCCCCGAAGGCACCTCTAGTGCCAGATGTCCCGTCGCCGTGAGCCGATGGCTCCGGACTCCGGACTCCATTCAATTAACCAGAATAGTCAACATTAATTCAGCTTTCCCAGATGCTTCTTGGAACTGCATGAAGAGGACGTTCTCTTTGAATCGTTCTTACCAGTTCCTTATTATATAATGGAGATCAGGAAGATCAAGAGGATTGAAGAGTATGTTAAAGCTCAACAACACGAAAAATAAGACCATCCGGTCATCTTCTTTAGCTGTTTTTCTGTTTAATTTTGACTACTGATCTGCGGCACAAAAAAAAAAAAAAAAATCAATGGCTTTCTTCTTCTTTGGTTGCTTTACTGATTCTGGGAGCAGGGTTGCATGTAGTGATGATCAAGTAGGAGAGGAATGGAGAGATGGGAAAGCCAACAACGAAACCAAAGTCCTCAAGAAACCCAAGTCTAAGAACAAGTCCTCCTCCTCGCCCAAGAGATCAAGCCCCCGGCCTCCAATTGTCGTGTCTAACTTTCCTGTCGGATCGACACTTTCTCGCCTATGAGTAGCGAAGCTTGCCCATGCAGTACATGACGGCCTGCATCATGCACTGATTATTATTAGTGAAAATTTCCATGATTTGTCCCTGAATATTAATTTGAAAGAGATCATGTATAATTTTTTTAAATTCATGTACGTTTATTCTTTAAATTAGCTAGGATCAGGAATTTAGGATTTAATGAAGTTGGCATAGCCATACTATAGGATTGCTGATCAGCTCGTTATTTTTGGGAGTTACATATATATTCCATATGGATGGATATATATAATTATATGATGATCTAGATATTCGTTTAATGCATTCATTTATAAGTTAACTCGATTTTGTCATCGATATTGGATGTAATTATATCATATGTTGGCTATATTAATAATGATATATACCACACCATCATCAATAGTACAAACATCCGCCCAATTAAAGTCACGGCTAGGGACTAGGGTTGACATGAGCGTGGTTTGCGATCAAATTCATGTCATAATTAATTTATATATTTACATGAGCAATTAATTGATGGTGAGAATTTGGGCGCAGCCGGCGTTTGTGCGTAAACATCATGTGCATGTATTTAATTTCCTTCCTTTGTCACAATCATTTTGGTTTTGATTATTGATATTATATTATTCGTGTGGCCCTGTGGGGCCTTTCATTCGCAATAAGTACCATCTTATTCTATATATTGATCCTACGTATACATACCAAGGTTTTATTCATTTGACAACTCAAAAACAAAAATTAATACAATATAAATCATCAGATCATAAAATATATATTCAGCTATATATCATCTGTGCATTATATATATATATATATATATATATATATAGTAATTAAGAGAATAACTTCCTACAAGTGTCTCTTACAATGTTTATATATTGGAGACCAATGGCAACGTGTCATGTAAGGGCTAATGAAAACAACATATAGATCCGCAATACGTGATCCCTAATCAAGATGCAACGTCGAATATAGATCGAGCCGACACTACAATATTTTCGATTTTTTTTCCACGAATGTCTGTGATCCATAATGGTATAATATGTGACGTGGGAAATGATTTTTTTTTTTTTTACCAATTTTATAGGTAATAATACTTTACCTGCCAGCAAACTATTTCATATAAAATATTACATTTTTCCCACGAGTTGAACTGCTGACAATAATTATTTTCTTTCGTGCAAGCAAATTATGTTGCCATCCAAATCATAGTGATTACAAATATTAGTCTATTCATGGAACCAATTGATCAGAATATATATTTACTCACATTTGTTAATCCGTATCTAATTCGGTGATATAAACATATTTTTTACTACTAATATTGTGGCAAAAGATCATTTGAGTTGATTTCTTATCGTGAAAATTACTTATTCTAGTCTTACACTTTCTAAAAATTGCTTGTTTCTCACCAACATATATAAGCTATCGAGTGTATAATGGCAAAAGATCTTTAGTGTTAATTTCATTATGTAAAAAATCTCATCACACCCTTATACTTTTTAGAAAAATCAATTTTTTCCACCAATGTATTTGTTTGAAAATAAGTATTAGCTACCAAGTGTGTAATGGTAAAAGTTGTGTATCCATGAGTTGAATTAGTTGAATTTGTGACAATACAATTTCAATTTGGGACTACATATCAACTATCCATGAAATAAATTGGTGGCAAAAGCAAATTCTTAATGATCAGTTGCCACTATTAAAATTATTTATCTTGATGGTATACATTTATGGGTAATGCATCTTATCTCACAACCTTCTTGGTGTAAAAAGGCCTATATGACATGCAAATTTTTGGTTAAGCAGTTTGTGGCAAAATAACTTTCGCCGTGACATTGTTGTTGTTGTTTTTTTTTTTGTTTTTTTTATTTGCAGCAATCCATTACATCTTGCATGCATCCTTTCCCACGAAAATTATTAATAAAGAAGACATGATTCCCACAAATAGATTATTACATAGAGGTTTGTAATCACCAATATCAACATATTGCCAAAATTCAACCTGTTGAATTTTTAAACGTACATCTCAACAAACAATATTCCAGAAGTTACTGTTAAGTAATGCCTCAAATATGCTCCAACCAAGATCTAATTAATAACCAACATACATGTTTCATACATAATCACCATCATTTCTACAAATTCAGCAAGATGAAGTTAAATTTATAACATTGACAGTTAGTGGATTTCAGATGCTACTATTAAGTCAAGCAACCATGTTTACATGAAAAACTTATAAGGAATTGTTCTAACAACGACTATGATTAGTTTCAGGATATATTGACATATTAGTGAGCATTAGAATGAGTTTTATCAAAACAAATATAAAATATGTATTTGTGTAAATTGTGTAAATAATTTTTTACCTATACTCCAGCAGTTTGTACATGATGCAATAAAATTAGATCCATGTAGTAATCACTATAACTAATAGCATTTTTCCACAACACCCAAACTGAAATTTTTGAATACAACCACACCCCACCCACTTGTTTTTCTTGTGGTTATTGTAGTTCACTATTTGCCAATAAAAGACCGAACATGTACTATAATCATACCACAAACATTAAATATATAGGATTAAAAGCTTAACCACATCAAAACCAGTATGGTGGTATAAGCGAGTGGCTAAAATGTAAGTGCCCAATGAACATCTTTCAATTCACATTACTATAAATCATATTATCTGTGTTACTGACCAAGTAGCATGTTTCATGTTGTCTGATTTTCACATGTCCAAAGTATTGAGAACTGAGGTTTTAGTACAACGATGTGGTGTGACTTAGTAGTATCATAATCTTGCTTTTTAGTTGATTGACTAGATTGTTTACTAAAATACAACCTTCATGAATGTGCCGCTAAGTGAGAGTGTGTGTTACTTTTCATAGAACTGGAGAATCAACCAACAAATATTAAATACAGTAGCTGCAAGTGTTTGGCCTTACTTGTCCAAGAAATACAGCTCCAACAATGAATTCTGTCTGTTGAACCTACTCCTCATCTCCCCTAGTGGATGTTCTACATTCGGTTTTTTTTTTTTTTACAGTGAATATCATGTGATCTTGTTTTAACCTGTATTGTAAAAAAACTAGTCAGTGTTAGCCTATATGGCGAGTTTTTAATTTTATGCAAATGACAAAAGCATGCTTTAGACCATTTACTCTAGAGTAAGAGAACGTACCCCCAATGAATATGTCCAAGATTAGGCACTGAAGTACATCAGAGGATAATAATATAGTTATATATTATCCCCCAACTTCACAAAATAGAGTTCCAATAAATGCAATTTTCTACAACTAACTCCTTAATAACCCTACACTAGTGGCAATATATATCCACCCTAACACGTCAATCGCAACTATCAAAATGGGTGCTTGGCTCACATAATTCCATGGTCGTTGGATTGTTGCATATCCAAAAATTAATCCATTCACAAAAAATCACCACAAAAAACCAGTCCAACATCTCGCTTGAGTCTCCTTATGAGACTCACTACCTCCATTTACCTCCATCTACCTCAGACACCCAATTGTTTATGACTCTCTCATGCTCAGAAAAATCATTCTTCAACGCTTCATCTAGTCTACTTTGTTCTTGTATATTTCTATCTCACTCTTGTTCTACTGATTCTTCTCCAATAGAGGAATAAAAACTTTGCTTCTCTTCATCATAGGCGAGAGTTCTGGAATGACCATGTGGTCCATCCCTATTGCATACCCAGATCTTAAACCCAATACTTCTTTGAAGGCATCATCAGCCGCTTCATTACCATCCACTTTGATCGCTTTTTTAGCTAGTCTCTCCCATATTAAATTTTGAAATCATAAAAAATAAAAATATTATCGTGTGCTTATTGAAGATAAAGATGAATGTATAAGTCTATAGAAACACACATGGAGTGAATTAATTACAATTTTACATAATTGTGTTCAGTTGTGGCATTGATGAATTTACCCTTCTTGATTGACTAATGTGTATCTTTATAAAAGGCCATCATATTTGGCACAGTCTTTCACTGTAAAATAAGATTAATAATAACGTAAAAGTTAAAATAGTTCGTAGTTCATATATTATACCTCTTACAGTCACAAACATTTTTCTCTAATATCCGTATATAGGATTTTCGCCCACTAGTATGTTTAACCTTTAGTTTTTGACTATTTATACTGTTCATTCGAGACTTCTCCTGCAAATATTTTTCCAACACATCAAATCAGTTTTACAAATATTATGTTTTTTGAGTTTAAAAGTTGAGCAAAAAAACATAGCCATTAGGTTACTTCTATTTGAGGCACTTGATACTATGTAAAAAATAAAATAAAAACAAAAACCCCAATGCACTTGTAGTAATATTGATTTGAAATTTAAGAACACTATACCTTGAATGACCCGCTTGCTCACCTTTCACATAAGAACTACCATACAGGTTTCTCCACCATGAATATCCTACCATGTAGGGTCTCTTTATGCGATCCATATTTGAAATAGACCTTGTGTAGGACATTATGATATGCATTATACTTATCGGCTAAATGGTTTACAACTATCTCACGATGGTTGTCTCTTGTCCAATCCAAAACAAAATCACCATACAACCATCAAATATGCACTTTGTTACAAGGGTTTCTCATCAAAACATGTGTAATTGTTCCAAATGTGTAAGCAACACACTTAAGGAACAATGTGTGTACATGGATAAGTCCTACCCTAACACGGTCAAGTATATGCTCCAACTAATATGCCTTATGTCAACATGTACTTTAATGTTTGACATCACTCAATCGGTGAATATGGAGAATTCTCACATGATGGCCCTCGATGACCATTTTGTATAACTAAGGGTGTCTTTCCCACCTTCTTAAGGTGCTCAAATAGCATGCCCTTTGTAGGCCCGCAACCTCGTTTGTTAATAGGTGGATTTACATCAAGCACATAAATTGCGTTTAGCCCCAATCATCATTATGCATTCCATAAACCCACCAATCTTACTAAACTTGTGACAATGAATTGATGTGAAGCATCAAATATATATGCTAATCATGGGATAAATGTATTGCATATTTATTTCATGTATATTGGGAATACTGAATTTCACATAACTAAGTACTCTATCTATATGATGAGGCGGATTAATTGTAAGCTTGATAATGCTAAATTATAAAATAGAAAAACTAATTTTCTTATATTGGGAGGGGAGATGGATATCCATTAGCTAGCTCATGTGAAGGGCATTAACTTATTTAGCCATTGTTTCAAACACTTGACATCCAAGTTTCCAACACTTGCATTTCGCACAGACTTAGTACATTTTTCTTATTATCTGACCAAGTAATTAAGCTTTTGTTTTTCTTTAATGAAATAACAAAGCATTTTTTTTATATTTTCCATTCATGTTATTTTCCTTTTTCTTTCATGATCTTGTTATTCTATTCAGGTTATAGAAATTATCTAATTGCATAGTCCATTTTTTTTTTATTAAACAAATTGAAGATGTGTAACAAATGTCTTATTATCTACCTTTGATGTCTATAACCTATAACCAGGGGCGAAACCAAGATTTTGTATTTGGGGGAACGATCGATAAAATGTGTGATGCATATAAATTTTAGAAAAATGATCATCAGTAATAGAAGTATCATATTTTATTGTTACCGAACTCTCTAAACGTATATTACTCCTTGAATTGTCCACATCTTTCTTTGTTTTTTTTTTTTAAAAATCAATTGTTTTTGAGTACTTGTCTAAAGCTTTCTATGATTAAAAAAAAAATATAGATCAAAAATAAATTTGAGAACATTTTAATAAGTAATGATCTAACACTATTAGATTTTTAACAAACTATATCTCACAATCATACAAATTAGAGTGAAACTAAATAAGTGATATATCAATCAATTTTACAATCATATAAATTTATAATCAATTTTTTTGTTAGAATTAGACTGTTAGAATAACTGTAAGATTATGTGAGTTTTGAAATTTGAGTTTTAGTGAAATTAAAAGTTAGAATATAAGTGGATGTATATTAAGATTTAGGAAAATAATTTTAGTAAAAAAAATTGGGAGGGCAATTTTTATTTTTATTTTATAATATATGAGAGAGAATTTTAATTATATATAAATTATATATATTATAAATAAATTTTTAAACGCCCCCCCCCCCCAACCCACCCACTAACATGGGTCTGTCCCTGCCAATAACCACATACTTATTTGCCTTTATTATCTTGTTCTAGTAGCTAAAACCACAAAATACTAAAACCAAACAAAAAATAAATCAAGTTACATTCTTAAGTAGGTTTTACTTGAGATTGAAAAAGGAATCAAGCAAACTTAGATATGGGATGCGTCTGCATCTCACGAGTTCGTAGGTAGTTTGATTTGCCAATATAAGATAACTGCATCAAATCAAAGTCCAAACTAGAAGACTTGAGCTACCAATCATTATAGGTGTTTAATATCATCAACACTTACTTCTAGTCATCATTGCAAAAGAATACTATACTTCTGAAATTTCACATATATATACATATTTATCAATGTACTCTGGCCAAGAGTGGTGGGAAGAAAAGAAACTAAATGGCATAATAAAAGAGTTACACAACTCACCTAAAGGGAAAGAATAACAAGAATAACTTCCAAAGAGTAGCTCACAGATAACCTCACTCTCTTAGTATTTTTTTGAGAAGATGGTTTGCGCAGCGTGTAAAGTATAGTTGTTTTGCCAGTAGCATCATGGCTAAAATTAAGGTGAGGGAGGGTAGAAGGTGGTTGGCAACATGAATGAGGGTGGAAAGTGGTCGGCACCGTGAGATTAGGGGCTAGGGTTTCGTGGTCTTCAAATGGAGTTGCTACGTCATCTACAGGAGTTGCACAGACACCGATTGAAAGAGGTCTCTTTTTTTTTCTTTTTTCTTTTTTTTATTGTTTTTTGTCCATGGCACATGGAGTTGCCACGTCAACATCCACATCATGCGGTCATCTGCATCGGTTAAATTGGAGTTGCGATCTAGCATTTTCCTATACATAATGAGTCCATGCTACATTCATTGAGCATGTAGTCTGACAAATTCTCTCGAGTTAAATACTTTCTTTTATACATTTTTATATCTTTAAATATTTTTAAAAAATTATAATATCATTAAAAAAAACATTTACGTACTTACAAAATAAATAAATAAAAAGTATCAATAGACAATCTTGAAACTCATTGATACGTTCCAAATTAAGGAAGAGATATATTTTTATGTGAAGACTTCCCTATTAAATATTAGTTGACGAAAAACCATAACGGAGGGATTTCATACTACTCTCTCTCTCTCTATCTACAAAAGTTTTATATCTACATATGATAGCATTTTCATTGAATTAGATAAATGCAAATTTAAATTTTAACTAATATCACATGAGTTTGCATTTGTCTATTCCATTCAAATCTAATCCCTACATTGGATAATCTAGTTAGGCTCTGTATAATAATAAAATATTATTATTTTATTACTTTTTTGTTTAATTTATTTTTATCATATTTTGTAGTTCTACCAATTAAATATCAATGATAATTATATTTGAATTAAAATAATATTAATATTTAGCAGATTTATTAAATATTGATATTAATAATAATTATATTCTAATTAATATTAATTAGTTAATTAATTTTATTACGTTTTATAGTTTATAATAATAAATCAAACCAAATTTCTTATTACAAATTAAAAACGCACTACAACAAAATGTAGCTTTTGCGGCCAAACTTTTTTTCCAGGATACAAATCATGTTGGAAATGCGCATTTTTTCTTCTACTGACATTCGAATTTTGGCTTGTTTATGTTTTGCGAGAAAAACCATTTATTCTGGTAAAAGAGAATTCTTCAAATAACACCAAATATCCGAAATACTGTAAAAGTGTGAACTTTTGTTTTTAACAGCGAGACAAAGTGTCGCAATAACTATTTTAAATGATTAGCCTATTTTGTCGTGGCATTGGCTGTCGCGGCCCTCAATATATTAGCATTTTAAGTGAAGTTAAGTGACGATAGAAACCCAACCCAGTTCTAGCTCTCGTCCTCTCTCCTCTCGTCTCTCGTCTCGCGTCTCTCATCTCCATCTCTCGTCTCGCGTCTCTCATCTCCATCTCTCGTCTCGCGTCTCTCGTCTCCCTCAAAACCCTAAAGACCTCCCATTTGCTCTGTGCCGCTCGGGGGGAGGGGGGGCTTTTTCCTCCCCTGTGGTTGTTCTTTGCGGGTTTCATTGGCATTTTTTTCCGTTTCGATTTTGTTTCAGGTAACAGTGGTCCAACGATGAGTGGTGCGTTATTTTCCGGCGGTCCGCTGCCTTCACGTGCTTCAACGAGAGGATACTCATCCGCCGATTTGCCAACCCACGAAAAAGTTTGCCTGACGGATCTGAGCGTGCTCCACACGCACAGGAAGGTATTTCGTGTAGTTTACACCGTGATCACCCACAGGGCGCTCCAACCACCATGCAAGGCGCTTGTAGGCTCAATCTTAGGCAGATGATGTTGGTTAGATGGCCTGGCCAATCTCGTCTGGCGCGTCCTATACGATACTTTCCATCTCCACTCGAGCCCCTTTATCACTCTATACCTGGTAATCCGAAATTTATGAGACACACTCAATCCCCCTTATTTTATCAGTTTAATCCATTCATCTGAGGTTTTTACTGGTCTCAATGTTTGCATAGGGCATGATTTTCGCTTTTGTGGCTGTGGTTGATTATGTCAATTTCAACCTCTAAAATTGGGCGTAAATGGTGTGGTCATGGCCGACGGTTTTGAGGCAAATCCAGGGAGTGGATCATATATATATATATATGTGTGTGTGTGTGTGTGTGTGTGTGTGTGTGTGTGAATTCTTTCCTATTTTAATGTCTGATTTCGTGTTAAGTTTCAGCTATAATAGGATTCGATTTGTTACCTGATGGCAATGGCTTCCTCGGTCCAGGTATAATTCAAAAAATATTCAAATTCTAGAGAAAATTCTTTCTGTTTTAGTCCCATTTATGCCTTTTGATGTTTGATGAGCAGAGTTGCTGCAGGTGGTTTTCCTTTTGATACTTGAATTTTCAAAAGTAAATTACCAGGATTTTTTTATCCAATTAATCTCTAGGTGGTTCAATTAATGTTTCTACCTTAATGAAACATATAAGCTCTGATGTTAAGGCATGTGTAAGCTTGTCTCGCCTGAAAAACAATTTTTGTTAGTGTTTTAGTTTTTACTCTAATATAAATTTTTCTGGAGGTGAGTTATTCCTTTGGGAAGGGAGGTGAGTTGCCATTAAAATCTTTTACTTTGTTACAGGCATGTGTTAAGAGGATCCAAGGAGATGAAATTGGGCAGACGCATTGCACTGGACAGTATTTTGATTATTGGTCTTGTATTGACAAATGTGTAAGTGGTATTCTTCAAATAGTTGGAAATCACAAATTGCTTTATCCAATGTCCTGTTCTTCAACATTAGGCATACAAGTTTACATAATCATTTTGTTTAACTGAACTTTTTAGTTCTTATTTTCTTCTTCACGAGGGATCCATTCCAGTTCTAACTATTGTTAATTGCTTTTAAGTTGAGTCTGATCTTTCCTGCCCCTCATCAATTTTGACTATTAATGGAAGTTGGCATGCCTTTACCTACACTCACTTGAGTGCATTAGTTGATCATGATTAAGATGCATATCATGGTTTGGTTTTCTTCCTCCTTGTATATGGCTATTTCTCTATACTTAGTAGAAAAATTTATAGGACTCAAAGTAATGTTTTTTATATGAAGAATAGTGCATTGAAGATTTAATTATGCATAGGGTGCTTAGTTTTATCAGCTTGGTAGCTATGAGATAAATGTTAGAGTTACCTATTGGTAATGTTTTTCATATGAAAAATAGGACATTGTTAGCATCTCAAATTGCTACTGCTATTTTCAGTATAGCTGGTATGGTGGGTTTGTCAATTGGATCTTCTTTATAGACAAGCTTCTGTTTAAATCAACTAGATATCATTGACTTTACTTTTTGTTGGTTTTTTGAAGTTGCTGGACATGATTACTTAAATATAACACTGCATGCTCTCTATTTTGTGTTTTATTTTGTAAGGACTGGACATTAACATGGTCATGGAGCTGTAAGAGAATATTTGAACTGGTATGTGTTGGATGCGTTTTGGACTTTTGTTATCTAAACCCTACTAAGTGAAATGCCCAAGATGCCAGCTCATGGACTAGAACGAATTTATTACAGGTATTTCTTAGAACAGTCAGTTACGATGTTTATATAGACTAATTGACTTGTAGTCAAAGTAGTTGTAGTGCAGAAATTCCTCAAAACATAGTCACTTACAAGCTGTTAGTCTCATATTAAGATAGGAAAAGATGTGTTTGAAACCTTTGATATGTAGGTTTGAGCAAGCTGTTAACTTTTTAGCAATATTATTCCTATGTAGATGGAATTTTCATAGGGGAATAATAACAATCTAATTGATTTTACACTTTTTTTTTCTTCATATCTTAAGAAATGGCATGTATGTGACTTTTGCAGCTTTCAAATGGACTATGCGAGATCCCAAAGGCAAAGATTCAGCTCCAAGCATGCAGCTTTAAGAAAATTGCACAACTAAGTGATCATTTAGTGCATTTTTCTATGTTTGGTACTTGTGCTTATTTTTTCCCTTTCTTTTCAAATTATTTAAAAATTCTTATTTGTATTCTAATATATATATATATATATTGTAATATATTGTTCATATTCTTTATGTATTTTAAGATAAAGGTTGTGAACCTGTGATTTTTTTTTACTATTTTTTTTTATATCATAAAAGACTATTTCCCGCGACTCAATCATGCAAGAAATGTCAACTATTTCGGACAGAACATAAAGTCCCAACAAAAAACAGTATGTTGGGCCAGTTATTTTCCACGAAGCTGCCGCGAGTTGAAACTGCAGGAATCACCTATTTCTGGCAGAAAACATGACTATTTGGGACTGAATTTCTCCCGAAAAAAAGTGAATATTGTTGTAGTGACGCCTACATATTTGATGAGATGAATGAAAAATGAATATTATAATATTTGGTTAAATTACGATTCACCCACATATTTAGTGAGTTGTTCTAGCTAAAATCTAAATTTATATAGAAATTCGTGTTTTAAATGTCTTGGTAGTTAAATTTGGTTAAAGTTATATTTTAGCCAATTAATGAGAGTGCTGATGCTCTATCTAGATCCCTGCCTAGTGTATTTCTTTTCTCTTTTTTTTTTTCTTTTTGTTTTTGTGTTTTTCTTTTTAAAAAGATTCACAGTATTATTAAAAAATACTTAATTATTTAAGTGAAAAAGAAAATTAGAGCGAAATCTGTGTCGAGAATATCATAGGTAAGAGTAGTACTTCTTAATTTATATATATGGGCAGGTAGCACTACTGCAAGGGCGCATGCTCACAGCTGCTGGCTAGCCTAATAAACAATTGATGATTTAGGTTAATGATCTTACCAAATAAGTTAGGTGAACAGGAATTCTTTTCTCTCTTTTGTTAATTTGACCAATAATATTAAAATCTAGCTAGCTCCACCAAACTTCCTAATTAAATAGACGATACCCCACAAAATGATGAAAAGAGAAGAATACCACCTTCATGACGGTCAAATAATATTATCTCCTCTTCTTCCTTCTTGTCCTCATTAATTTTGTGCCATAAATATCATATTTCGTAATAATTTTGCTAGCCTCCCTCTCTATGATCTCCCCAATGCATGCATGCCCTGCCACCACTAGCTAGCCTAGGTCCATTTGGATATTAAGTTTATGAATTGAGATGAATTAAATTCTTTATGAATAATAATAAATTAAGATAATGAAGTAAATTTTGTAAAATATATCTAATATGACTTTAAATATATTTAGATGTAAAGAATAGATTAAATATATTTATGAAAAGTTAAAAAAAAATTATGAATCCTATATGAAAAGAAATTTTAAGTTAATATAAATTTAATAATTTAATAATTAAATATTTGAATGTTAGATTCAATTGAAAATTAAGTTGCAAAAGGGCCTAAGACAAGTGGATAATCATGGGGTATATGTAGCCGTACATATGTCATAATAATTTTTCCTATTTCCATGGCATTTGAATCCATTTATGAGATAATTAAGATAATAAAAACTATATTTTAAGATGTTCTTTACCCAATTAATTAGAAAGATGGCAGTTTTTTTTTTTTTATCAATATCACTCCAATTAGGGTAAGTACAGCTAACATTTGAATAAACATTTAAGTTGTATTTTTTTTTTTTTTTTATAAATTCACTTTTTCTTTTTGGGACATTCTAATTTAAAGTTGAATATTATTTTAAATTAAGTTGTTAGTAGTGGAAGTACGAGATTATTCGTGTAAACCAAACCCATAACTAACGAACCTTGAGCCCACAAGCGAGACCGACTAACGTCTCTGTGAGCAAAAACGGTAGGAGGGGCTGATTGTTTTTTAGCCATATTAACTCAAGTATCCACTAAAGGATTCGATAAAAATTTTAAGCATTTTTAGATTGTGTTTGGATAGTAAGGCAATCTCAAATACTTTATTAATAGTAATAAAATAATAATAAAATATTAAATAATTATAAATAATAAGAAAAAATAATAAAAAGTAGATAAAAATTAATAATAAAATAATCGAATAGTAATAGAATATTTTCACTATTGAAATGGCTGGTAAATTTATATTATATTTGAACTGAATATCTAGTACATGTCAAGCTACTTGAAAATAAATAATGATAGTCTTATCACTATATTAGTTATTACTACTCCTTTACTATTTTTTTATTTCTTTTAAAAAAATTGATTTTACTTAATAATTAAGAAAGTGACTATTAATAAATATGAATATTTTTTATTTTTTTTTTAATAATCAAAGATATTAAGAAATACTTAAAAAAATAATAAAAAAAAATACACTATAAGTAATAATAAAATAATAAATACATCATCAGCCCTTGAAAATATACCTTGAAGACCATTGGACCACCACCCTTTCATAGCTCTCGTTATCGGTCTTTCTTTCTTCTCAACTCGATAGCACATTAATGTTCTTAGTTCATCTATTTCACCATCGTAGAAGACTCCTTAATGTTCTTAAGGAGACTCCTTAATGTCAATTTCACCATCGATAGCACTCTATTTCACCATCTATTTCCAAACATCAATTTCACCATCGTAGAAGACTCCTTAATGTTCTTAGTTCATCTACTGTATTTTTATTATACATCGAAACAAAACAAATGCCTAGTTTGTTTTAGGGGATGAGATCAAAAATTTATATCTCAGATTTATTATTATATTTTTTTAAATTTTCATACAAAATATAATAAAAAATTTTAATTTCTTCAGATTTTTATACCATTTTTTAAAATTTTTATATAAAATTAATATTAAAAAATATCTTATAATAATAATAATATTATTTTTTATATCATTTCATCTTATTTTATTTTTAAAAACAAACAGAATATTTTATTTTTTAAAGTTGGATTTCCGGCTGTTGTTTCCGTAAATTATAAATAAACATGTACCAAAAGTAGAAAAAGTAGAAGCGTAAGCTTTTCATTGTTGGTAGGCCGAAATTGGGAAAGCAGTCTGATTTTAATATTTTATTTTTATATCCGAAAATGGCAATTCTCCTAATAAAACAGTACCCTTTTTTCTGTAGCTAACTTCTGTAACTGTTGGTTGGTAAAAGTCGCAAAGGTTCACTTGTTCAAATTATTACACAAGGAAAAATGCCTTCTGCGATGTAGCCCATGAGCCTCTCTCTCTCTCTCTCGTCTATCTGCCTGTCTAATGCAACCCGAGAAAACGCGTGGCCGTCATTTTTGCTCACCTACCTCTTTCTCTCTGTCTTTCTTCCTAAAGTCTCGTTCTTTTAATAAGTAGGACGCTTTTTCAGTTTTTCCTGAGTTGCGCTCTCTCCCTCTCTCTCTCCCTCTCTCTCTAAAATCTATACATCCAGAAGTTCCATTTTCACTCTAGCACAGCGCGAAATACAGTCTGAATATAACGTTTTTGTGGGGTCCTAACAAGCCCCCCTACCATTCTCGTCCACCTTCTTGACAATGCCTTACTGGGTTTCACCAAAACTCGCCAACAAACCCCTCCTCACCAACCACAACCTTTTGCATTTGGCCGACACTTCGTGTTCTGGGTTCCAAGATTGGCTTCGTTGTGAATGGCTCTTAAATGTGCATCCCTCTGGGTTTGCGCCAGAAATCCTTGTTCTAGTCTCGGGGCGTCAGATTGTGGGTCCAAGAATTCTGGGGCCGCTTTGATCAGTTTTAAGCTCGATTTAGAAAACTCCCGCAAATGGGAATGTTGTCGTTTTGGTGCTTTGACTCAGCAAGCTATCACTCCTGTGGAAGATGAGAAGCCGAATATGCCTGGGGTTGAGTCTTCTGGGGCCATTGAGCGGTCTCGGGGTAATGAGCCCAGGGGGTTTCACAAGGATTTGAATCTTCTTCCCAGTGAGTTGACTCAAAATCTCACATTTTTAATTGTCTTTTTTTTGGTGTTAAGATTTATTTATTTCTTCATTCTTTCTAGTAGGAATAATATGTTTTACCTGATACTTATGTTTTATAGTTCATAATATGGTATTAAACAATGTAGGTTGGTATGCCATGTTGTGACAATGCTTTTAGTCAGTGGCGGAGCAGGAATTTATCTTTGGGAGGTCGACTAATTTTTAATAATTAACCTTGTTTTCTTAGATAATATCTATTTTGCAATATATAGTTATAAAAAAAGTTGCAAACGTAATTCGATAAAATAATAATAATAATAATAATAATAATAATAAATCAGCGTATATCAACCTACATATGGCAAACGGAGAGTAAGCTGAGATTGACTGAACTAAAGAGAGGATTGAGAAAGCTTGTTATGAATTTAAAAAATATATATATATTTTGTGGATTTCAAATTTATTTTCAGCCAAAGCTTTAAGTCTTCAGAGAAACTCTATATATTTCTAGATTTAAGGCTAAATTTTAAGTTTTGGCAAGAACTTGAGTTAGTGTACCTTTTGGATGTATGAACATAAACTATGCGTTAGTATAAGTTTTTTGAGAGTCAGGGGTGGGTTTCTATATTTTAGAGGGGACCGGAGATTTTTCCTTTTTATTATTTTTTAAGTGGAGAATAAGAGGGAAGAGTATTTTAATAAAAAATAATTCGAGGGGTGGTTTGGCCCTCCCTCCACTATTGCTTGCAGGTTGAGTTTTCTTAGTTATAGATATAGGTCTAATGATATGTCATTTGGTGTGTGTGAGAGAAGCACAATACATGGACCCAACACCGGCTGCGTTTGAATATTGAGATGAGTTAAGTTGAGTTCTTAATAGTAGTATTTTGTGGATCCCATTGAGATGGGTTTAACTTTTATTGGTTGAGGTAGGTTTAACTTTTTAGGTTGAAATGTATGAAGTAAGTTGAAATTGATTCTTTTTTATGAAAAATTGAAAAAGTAATGGGTCTCATCAATGATTGATTTGAGAAGAGTTGAGTTTTGTTCAACAACCAAACATATAAATGTTTCCGTGGGCGGTGTAGAGCTCTGCATTAAATAGTTGTATCTGTCTCTCTTTGAATTGTAAAAATGTTTAGCATAGATATTAGGGTATCTTGATTCATTTCCTAAAGGTTGAGTTGAATTGCTTTAAATAGCAAGGTTGGGAGTATTTAGTTCGATTACTTCTGTTAAACATTTAGTCATCAATTATGGATAAAGGCATTTTTTGGAATTTGTGAATTCCATACCAAAGCTGTTGAGTTGGAAGGCGGCTCTTTCCATGCATGCAACAAGTCTGCATGCAACAAGTCAACAACTCCTAGATGCTTGAGTATGATCACGTTTTGCATGTTTTCAGATTAGGTGGCATATGATTAGGGCAATGCTTGCTCTAATAGAAGCATTATGCAACCTCCCTGGTTACTAGATATCAACACCGAATTTAAAATGGTTTAGTTATTTATTCCTGGGTATACTCTCTGTGTACGTGGGCTATGCCTTTTCTTATTACTAAAAATTTAAGTTTACTCATAAAAAAATGGTTTTAGTTATTTTAAAGTGTCTTTTTTTTTTGTAAGTTAGAATGCATCTTTTTTTTTTCCAGATGACCAATAATATTATTCTTTCATAGTTTAAAAGTTGGCTATACATATTTTTATACGTATACAATTTTGTGCTTGGACTTGATGGTATTAAATGTTCCATGGCTGGTGTAGACCTCAGCATTAAATATTGTGGGATCTGCATGACGTATCTATCTTTTTTTTTTTTTTTGAATTGTAGTGTTTAGGACAGAATTTTTGGGTAGCTTGATTCGTTTCCTAAAATGTTGAGTTGAAATTGCTTTAAGTAGCAAGGTTGGGAGTATTTAGTTTGATTACTTCTGGTAAACATTTAGTCATCGATCATGGGAAAGGTATTTTTTGGAATATGTGAATTCCATATTGATGCTGTCTAGTTGGAAGGCAGCTCTTTTCATGCATGCAACAAGTCAACAACTTCTAGATGATTGAGTATAATCAGGTTTTGCATGTTTTCAGATAAGTTAGATGATTGAGTATATTTTCAGATAAATGAAAATGGTTTAGTTATTTAGAAGTGTCTTTTTTTATGAGTTAGAATGCATTTTTTTTCCAGTTGACTAATAATAATTATAAAGATTTCTTTCATATTTTGTAATTTTTCTGTACATGTTTTTATACATATACAATTTTTTTTGTTTGGACCAACGGTATCTTTTTGAATTGTAGAGTGTTTAGGATAGATTTGTAGGGTATCTTGATTCGTTTCCTCGAAGGCTGAGTTGAATTGCTCTAAATAGCAAGTTTCTGAGTATATAGTTTGATTACTTCTGGTAATCAACATGGATAAGGCATTTTTTTGGAATTTTTGAATTCTATATCAATGCTGTCCAGTTGGAAAATGGCTCTTTTCATGCATGCAACAAGTCGATAACCTGTAGATGCTTGAGTATGATCACGTTTTGCATGTTTTCAGATTAGGTAGCATATGATCAGAGCAACACTTGTTAGATATCAACTCTGAAATTAAATGGTTTTAGTTACCTAGAATGCGCCTTTTTTTATAAGTTAGAATGCATCTTTTTTAAGTTACTCATAATAACTATAGAGATTTCCTTGGTGTGGGCTTGTGGAAGTACTTAAGGAATGGTTGGGGGGATTTTACTAAACATGTTTCCTTTAAGGTTGGAGGAGGAGATAGGATTCACTTTTGGCATGATCTTTGGTGTGGGGAATTGAGTCTCAAGAGCGCCTTTTGTTCCCTATTTAGAATGGAAAGAGACAAGGATGCCACTGTTGCTGATTCTGTATCTTTTTCTAATAATATTCCCCAATGGAATGTGAGATTTTTTAGAGATGTTCATGATTGGGAATTGCTGATTATTACTGATTTTTCAGTATACTGTATGACATTAAAAATGGTGCAGGGAGGAGAGGACAGAATGATGTAGAAACACGCTGGAAATTCAATTTTCTCTGTCAGCTCTTATTATAAAGTGCTGACGTGTCATTGTGTCAATCAATTTCCTTGGAAGTTTTGGAAATCCAAGGTTCCGACCAAAGTTGCTTTTTCTGCTTGTTGGTGTCACTTGGGAAGATTCTAACAACGGATAATTTGAGGAAGCGAAGTATTATATGCATTGACTGGTGTTATTTGTGCAAGAAAGATGGGGATTTGGTTGATCATTTGTTTCTGCATCAGCATTGTGAGGTCGCAAAGACTTTGTGGGATGAGATTCTCAGCAGGTCGGGTATTGCTTGGGTAATGCCCAAGAGAGTGGTGGATCTATTAGCTTGTTGGAAAGGAATTATGGGCAGCCATCACATTGATGATATTTGGAAGATGATACCTCTGTCTAATGTAGCATTTGTGGCTAGAAAGGAATGGACACTGTTATGATGACAGAGGTCGTACACTCGGAGAATTTAGAGAGTTTTTCTTTCGAACTCTTTGTTTATGGGAAAAAACTCTTGTACTGAATGGGGTTTCTCTATGTTTCCTTTTTAGACTTTACTAGTTCCTAGTTTCATAGCTTGTATTTAGGTGTTTCCACTTGTATAATTCCTGTGTACTTGGGCTATACCTATATATTTGCATTAATAAATTTCTTATTACTTATAAAAAATACTTGAGCATCTGGAAAAATGTATGACTTACAATTTTATTTATTTATTTCTGTTTTTTGGTTGCCATCTCGTGGCTTGAAT
Source organism: Platycarya strobilacea (assembly GCA_036898215.1). Lineage (NCBI taxonomy): Eukaryota > Viridiplantae > Streptophyta > Magnoliopsida > Fagales > Juglandaceae > Platycarya > Platycarya strobilacea. The sequence continues at coordinate 16,431,245 of CM072547.1, forward strand.
ATATAAATAAATTGCAGAACCATTGACTGCAAATGACCTATCTTCTTCTTCAAGCGATGGTTCAAAAGTACGGGTGGCCTATCAGGTATAGAGCACTTTATCATTCTTCTCCCAGTGGAATTTTTAGCATTCTCATATCAGGTGTATTGTAATAATAGGGGTTACCAGGAGCATATAGTGAGGCTGCGGCCCTAAAAGCATACCCTAAATGTGAGACCGTTCCATGCGATCAGTTTGAAGAAACATTCAAGGTTCAAATAATTGTTATTTACATGCTTTTATTGGTTGTCAATGTATTGTTTTTTATATGTTTATTGATGTGAAATTTGACAGGCTGTTGAACTGTGGTTAGTGGATAAAGCAGTTCTTCCCATCGAGAATTCTGTTGGTGGGAGCATCCACCGTAATTATGACCTGCTGCTTCGACATAGGCTCCACATAGTCGGGGAGGTGCAGTTGCAAGTTAACCATTGCCTTTTAGGATTGCCTGGCACTAGAAAAGAGGAGATAAAAAGTGTTTTAAGCCATCCCATGGTCAGTCATCTTGCTTTTCTTTCATTCTTCCAGTCTTGTTGTGAAGGGGAAATCTGATGCATTCTTTGACCTAATTCTGCACAAATGACATAGGCACTTGATATGATTGTCAAAATATTAGTCCATTTTGTTTATCCTTATAGCTTTAGGATGTCCAAATCAGTCAATCTCAGCTGTTACAAACACTGAAACAGTTAAAAAAGGTTAGTCAACGAGGTCTTGATACAATTCTTTCGCCATCTAATACTTGGGTTTACAAACCCAAAATATTTTTTTGGAATAGAGCTGACCATGTTACTAGTAAATCCTATTTGAGATGAAAGGCATGGGTTCGCTTTGTTCTTAAGTTGCCATCTCAAAAAGATTTTCACTTGCAGGCTCTTGATCAATGTGACATGGTGCTATGTGATTTAGGTGTTCTCAGAATTACTGCTCATGATACTGCTGGAGCTGCTCAGGTATATGTTCAACCTTGGTGAACTCAACATGTGTTTTTCCTCTGAATTACATTACATGCTGTATATTAATTGTTTTGAGCCTTTTGGACAGATGGTGGCATCAACTGGCCTAAGGGAGACCGGGGCCATTGCAAGTGCCAAAGCTGCAGAAATTTATGGGCTTGACATTCTTGCTGAAAAGATCCAGGTAAGACTTCCCTTTCAGTCTCATATGACTTAGGCATATATCACGTGAAATAAAAGGGTGGTTCTTTTGGTTAACGTCATAGCATGGGTTTAAGATAAACCACAGATTTTGCATTATTTTCCTTTATTCGATATTAATACCTTAGACTGGAAACATTCTGCATATGGGGATTATTGGGTCAGCCCTAAGCAACCAACTTGACTACACTTACTCCAACCGGCAATGTTCAGTTGGTGTTTTCTCCTCTCAGTGGTAGGACTCTTAACTAAATGGGGGTACCAACATGGTTAACCCAACCCAACCAATTATGATATACAAAGTTGATCTCTCTCTCTCTACACAAACGCACGCACACACACATATGTTTTTCCCAAGGAGTTTTTGACAAATCTGTTCTCAATTCTCGCCATGACAAGATGCAAATAATGAAAATGCAATCAAAGAAGGCTATTAATCACTACAAAAGTCTCAGGCTTTCTTTACAACAACCTGAAGTGAAGTAGCGGACTCCAAAGTCACAAAAAAAAGCAATATTGATCCAAAACCGTTTCCATCTGAAAAGAAAAAACTCACTGTTTTATAAATTCCTTAAATGAAAAATGGTTTGGGAGAATAGAAGGAATTCTTTTAAGGAATATTTCAGTACATATTTACAAGGAGAAGGGATATATTTCTTTTTTTTTTTAAATGATTTCCCAGAAAAGCAGAATGCAGGATAGGGAAAGAAAGTAACAGAAAGCTCGGGATGCAGAGTGAGAGGAGAGGGGTAGACGACACCAATTCTCTTCTAGTGTAGCTTGTTATGTTATTTTATGCCTTTTTCTTTTCTATATGCTCAGTTTCTTTTCAATGTGTTTGTCTCTGCCTCCCAAAATCTTTGTTTTTTGTATTTTTAATACATTTTGTACCCCAAAATTTCCATTGTTATTTCAATTTGTACCCTAAACTACCAAAGTTTTGCAATTTGTAGAGTCCAGATTAGCTTATTTAGTTCTAGGGGAACATCTTTCTAAACTTCTTTTATTTTTTTGATAAGTAACATTTATCTAAGGACATGTTTGGATAATGAAATTAGATGAGATGGTTTTAGATGAAAATTGAAAGTTAAATAAAATATTGTTAAATATTATTTTTTAATATTATTATTATTTTGGAATTTGAAATTTTTAAATTGTTTATTATATTTTGTATGAGAATTTGGAAAACTTGTAATGATGGGATGATAGAAGATAAACCATTTCTATATCCTAAAGGGTCCTAAACTTATTTCTTTACATTAAGGACAAAATTGCTTAGGTGCGGAAAATTTTGAATACCGTTCTTTCAAGATTTTCCCTAGCACAATTAAAGGATTAAAGGACCATATACTGGCATATACATGGCTATTGAGAGTTAAATAAGACAAATGCTGGAATTGTCTTTCACCATTTTGTATTTGCTTCTATAATTTGGGAAACAAGGGCAGTCTTCAAACAAAATTACATAGGCATGCATATATATATATAGATATATTTACGAGATGACACCACTAAATCTTTCTTCTTAACATTTTCAGGGGAATACTTTAGACACTAAAAGATTATACAAAAGTAAATCCACAAACTAATGTGATATGTCAGATGGTAAAGTTGCTTTTATTGTAAAGCAGATTTAACAGATCTCATGAAACAATATCAGCTTGTAGGTTTGATTTTGTGTAATCTCTTTGTGTCTGTAGCAGTTTTCTATTTTCATGCATTTTTTGGGTTGGTGATGCATGCAGAGTCTATACACCATCTTCAATGAAAAATATTAGGTTAAACTCTACTTTCTATCCCTGAAATTTAGGGAGATTTTCAATTTATCTGCAAATTTTAAGAGCTCCAATCTCATTTTTAAAATTCTTAACTAAAAGCAATTTATCCATTTCACCCAAAGGGCCAAAATGATGATCTTGATGTCAAAAATTAATACTGTGACCCATTTCAATGTTTTCCACATCAGTAATTGGAGCCTAGCATATAGTTCGGAGACCCAACAGCATTGTATGACCAAAAATCTTACCCAATTTTTAGATGTGCTGATTTCAAATGTAACAGTGAAGCTGCAGAATTGCTCACCCCGTTATACATACACGTAATCTTTGTAATGCTGTTCTGTTCTTGGAAAACTATTCCCCGACACATGATATATGCAACTACTTGCTAGTTTGTACATGGAATGCTTTTATACATGTGATAGCTGTAAATATCTAGACATCTTTGAGGCTTTGTTTAGCATAAATTCTTATTTGATTGGTCTCTTCGATTTTTGTGTTCATTATCAATAGCTTTAATGTCATGAATCATGCAAATGCAGCTTAACCAGATTGTTCCTACCTTGTAATGACAGGATGATAATGATAATATCACTCGTTTCCTGATACTTGCAAGAGAACCTATAATTCCTGGAACTGATAGGCCCTATAAGGTATAGTTTTTCCTGGGCATTGTGTCCTTTCTGTCAATATGGTGACGAAATATTTATCTGCTGATTCTGTTCCTAGACAAGCATTGTGTTTACTCTAGAAGAAGGTCCTGGTTTACTATTCAAAGCTTTATCAGTCTTTGCTATGAGGAGCATTAATTTGTCTAAGGTAATCTCCAATAATAATTATGTTTTTAAATTTCAATGTATCAATATGCTTTGATTGTTTTCATCTGTTTTGGATAAATTTTAGATTGAGAGTCGCCCATGGAAACAACATCCTTTGAGTGTTGTTGATAATTCCAATGAAGGGAGTGCCAAGTGAGTGCTATTATCTTTTGAATTCAGATTTGCAACGGTAGAATATAATGTTTGAGCTATCCTGGAGTTAATATGCATATTCACTGGTGTTAAATGTTATGAATGGGGCTTTCCTTTTAGTAATTGTTATGAAAATTAGACCAGGTGGAACTAAATAATATTTATCCAGCAAAAGAATTCATAGAAATAGGAAAGAGAACAAATGATATGATTCAATTCTATCAACTTGATGTATTTGTTGTCACAAAAGCTATTTAAGAAGTTCATTGGTTAAGTTGTAGAGAGATTCCCAAAAAAATAAAGAGCTTGGCAAATATTTAGATGAAAAGAGAGGGAAAAATGGTGATTATACGTGACTTACTGAAAAACGGCCATGGAATTTTATAACGGTAGTCGCTGTTCCTGAAATCCTCCATGCTGCAGTTAATACTCAATGTTTTCTGGTGGCAGGCATTTTGACTACCTGTTCTTCATCGACTTTGAAGCTTCAATGGCAGAGCCTCGCGCCCAATATGCTTTAGGACATCTGCAGGTTAGTCTATATGTCCTGATTGCAAGAGAAAAATCTGGCATTGTTATGCTTTTGAGTGAAAAAACTTTAATGGATCGATGAGTGTATAAGGATATGTTACCTTTTTATCTTTTGTAGCAGGAATTCGCAAGATTTCTTCGTGTCCTTGGCAGCTATCCGATAGATACAGTTCTATAGAAGCAGGTCCCTGCAGTGAGTTTGACTTGGATGGCCAAAACTGCAAGCAGAAGCTTGACCTTGTGTTGTTGTACATAGATATGATGATCCTACAGAAGCCAGTGCCGGAAGAGGTTTTTTGATGGAAATTACCATTCACCATTCTATTTTACCTGCAAATGTTTGGAAAAACAGTTGCTGGTATTACCAAAATTACAGATTTTTGTAATCTTTTGTTCTTTTTGAGCAAGATTGCATTGAATTTTTAAGAAAGATACAAAAGGAGGGGGTGGAAAGTCCCAATAAATACTATACTATTCTATTTGCATAGAGATTATAAAAAAAGTAGTTGGAGGCAATAAATTTGCTTGGGCTCATTTTTCTTTACCGAGTTATTGAAGTAAACCGTCATGGAGAAAGGGAATGAAATAAATCGTTATCGGCAATTACATTTATTTTTGGAGGAAATAATCAGTATTTACATGGAAAATGAGTACTATGACGAAAAATTGCCAAAATAAAGTGCCATGGCTACAAATAGAAAACTGACATGCCTTCATAGGGTTTTTTTATTCTTACCCCAGAACAAAATGATGTCGTTTGGTCTGACCAAACGGTGCATTTGATTCTGGAATTTTAATTCCCTTTTCTCTCCCCTTCTCCTGATTTCATTTCTATTTCGAACGTTCTTCTCCTTACAAAAACAAATTCTAGCCATCGTTCGCTCCACTGCCACTTCCTTGCCATCGTTATCCTCCCAAGTTTCTGTCGGCGTCGCACAGCCTCAACTTGAAGGTATTAGTGTGTACATTTATATTATATATAAATATATAAGTAAACGTATGCAAGACACCCCATATATAAATATATAAGTAAACGTATGCGAGACACCCCGCCCGGGGGGGGGGGGGGGGGGGGGGGGAGAAGAGGGACTGGGGCCACCCCTATTTGCCCCTTGCCTCCACTAGACCTACAAGCGAGTCAAGGATCCCCCGCTGCATAAGGTAGATCTATCTCCCGTCCAGGCAAAGGTGGGGTGGTATGCGAGGTATGGATACCCTGCTACCCTCCCTTAAATGAAATAACTTATTATCGATAATTACATTTATTTTTACACAAATAAGTATTACAAAATTGCCAAAATAAAATGCCATGGCTGCCAAACAAAAAACTAACATACCTTCTATTTTTGTTTGGATCTCGTTCTTCTCTCGAACAAATTTCCATCATTGAAAATTGTAAAATTTCCGAAGTAAAAGCCAAGTATTGTAACTGAGATTTTTTTTTCCCTCAAAATATTCTTTCTCAATTATCATGCTTTACATATTCTCCCATTAACGTTAATGCTTAGATATTAACAAGAAAATGTAGTTTTAAACATCGTTTTAAATTTCGTGTCGTACCGACCAGTACGATCAAAATATGCCATATCGATCGACTATCCAATATAGAAAAATGGTATGTTTTATATTAGCCAATATTTTAATCGTACAAAGCTAAAATACCAGCCTGTATTTCGACCATACCAAATTTCAACCTTTTACTTTTTTTTTCATTTTTTGCTCCTTTTTTTATTTCAATTTAAACTAAACTAATTACATATATAAATAATTTATTCATATATTGACTATTATTTTAAAATATAATTTATATATATAATTTATTAATGTATAAACTATTTTGAAATGATACTAATACTAAATATTTTGTTTCAGCGTCTTGATCGATACGTCCCCTAATACGATATTCAAAATATTAGTTTTCCAACATTAATCAAAAATATTGATTTTAAAACATTAAACTTTTCCCCTTCTCATGCTCAAATATTCAACACCTTTTACTTCCGTAAAATGGTGTGAAAAAGCAAAACAAAATGAAAATTACTGTCCTATAAGGAGTCATTTTTACAAACTTATATGATGTGATGCATTAAGTCGAACCAATAATAAACAGATTTTTGACAATTTGATGCATGATATTGTGAACTAGTTTTTCATAATTTTCTTTATGGGCTTAAGATTTTCAAAACGCATAATACATACATAAACTTGGCTCCACATTCCATATACCACCAATTGATGCAACATATATAAGTAATTCAAATCTGATTCTGAGTCGCACAGAGAACCATACTACTAAACTAACATACGGGTTATGTGGACAAACACATCAAAACAAGCATACATTATCGGTATCGATCAACGCTAGACACCAATTTATTCAAAGGACGAAAGTGCTCAATCATCCATAGTCTTCCCCATTAAGCAGTTACTCTTCACTGGTGCAGCTCCTTCAGGAAATCTTCGTTGTCGACCAGGACCTACGAGTAGGAAGCAAAAGAGCAAATATCTTGCGGTTAACAAGGAAAGCAATAGGGTAAATTGAAGGATATTGAACAAACACCAATATGCATAACAGCATCCGCGTCCAACTGGATTTGATTAGAGCATACACCATGAAATCTTTCAGGTATAGAAAACATCATGCATCTACAACTCAAGTCTTTTATCCCACTTCAAATGAGCCTGTCCATTCAACGTCAGCTCATTTCATTCATTATCAATCCTGAAGAGTATACAGTTAATACAGCCCAAAGAACCAATTATACTCTCCCGTCAGTCCCTCCAACTCGTAGTACTTTATTTCTGGAATTTGATACAAGAAATAGTTGAAGGTATTATTCTCGCTCTTTACTCATTAACCACAAATGAGAACATTGATTTTGAAAACCTAGTGTCATTGGTTGTCTATTTTACAAAAATAAGCTCAAATGCATACAATTTGGATAGATTCAACCACTTCATTCAATATTCCACTTGGATTGAATGCCCATTTCACTTTCTATCAAAATATAGTTATATATATCCGATTACTAACTAGCAAACCTTTTGGGGCCTATATTAAATTCTGTCCATAAAACAGTAGTAGCATCATGTTCATAGCAGTCTCTTGCATTAATTTAGAAAAGACCAAATCCCACAGCTCAGAGCCAATGGAACAACCATTTGAACCCTAAGGCAACATTGCTTATAAAATCAATATAACTAAAAAGGCATCACAGTAATCACCACTAAAAAGCACTTACAGTTTTCCAGCCATCTGGATCCAGGAAAGAGGTAATCTTAGTATTGAGACCTGGAATTGGCCCAGCTGGTCGAGTAATCTTTCCTCCAAGCTCTTGCGTGACCAGGTTGACAACCTCGGCACTTTTATATACATCATCAGTGCCAATAGCAACCTGGAGAGAATACCACAGTGATGAGAAAAAAAATGGTGGCAGAAGTTTCCATAATGAAGAAAGCTATTCCAAGGGGGAGAAATTATAATATAATAAACTGACCTGTGCATATGCATTTCCCTTGGTATATTCTGTCACACCATAATTGTAAGTCAATTCTAGAACAGTTGTCTCATGTTCTTCTGCGTATCCCAACATGGCCATGGTGTACTGCCACATACATGCAACAAAGATTAAGGAATTCTATAAGCCCTTTGGTGGCTTACAGAAGACTAATCTGCTTCTACTAAGATTGCTGTGTAAAATCATATGAGAAAACATACCTTGTATTGAGGTCTATCAACCTTCTTCACCACCCTCATTCCCAAGGCCTGCAAAGAAGGGAAACCAAAAAGATCAGGAAGATCATATTGGAAGAACATAGACGGATTTAACGTGCTTATGTGGTACAAGAATCAAAGGCTAATTAATAGCAACAAAAAATGTTCCAGGCTTCCTCCTGTAAACTGAGACCGGTCTTCAATCTCGATTCTCTTCTAATTGATCGTGCAAGAAAATAATTCACTGACACTTCAAATGCATAAATTATGCAATTAAAAGAATATGCGGAGTGACTTTTGCTATACATAGATTAATCAAACCTTCAAATTTATAACATATGCACTTAAAGGTATAATGACAATCTGTTCAATCAGAATGGATTTTGTGTGTGTGTGTGTGTGTGTGTTTGGGGGGTGGTTTTTTTGTTGTTGTGGGGGGGGGGGGGGGGGGGGGGGTAGAGATTTAGGTAGCATACTAAAGTAAAAATAGCTTGGCTAATTACCTTTTCATAGAACTTGATAGAGCGATCCAAATCTCCAACACGAAGCATTACTTGACAGAGTGGCTCGGGAGTTGGACCTCTTTGGATAAGTTCAAAAACATAACCATCGGGGTCCTTAACAAAGGCAATGACACCTTTCCCACCTTTAACAGGACCAGGCTCTCTAGTGATAACCCCACCCTTAGCCCGGATGTCTTCAACCAATTTGTAAACCTACAAGTTGAGGCCATGCATAACAAGTGTCAGCACTAAAATAGAAATCAGATAAAAGTCACCCTACAATGCAGAATGATACTTACATCTTGAGTTGCAATAGCAAAATGACCAAAACCAGATCCAATATCATATGATGTCACACCATAATCTGTAAACAATATCAAACTAATTTCTCAAAGATCATATACTTTTTAGGGGATAAGTGAATAGCATTTCGTGAGACGGATATAATAAAGTTAACAAAAACTAAAAGGCATAATCATGCACTTTGTTAAAATCTCACCCACTGAGTACAAGTATCAACTCTGTCACAAAATGCTCTCTATACCTTTTCCATTTTTATAATTTGATCATTTTATTAAGCTACTTCTACCCACAATTTGAGTACTGAAATCCCTAGATATACAAGTGAAGAGGTAACAAAGGGGAACATGCCAAAGTATTTGATATAGTACTCTCTTTACCATATCTATAAATCACATCCTAGGCATTGTGTAAGATGTCAATAAATTCAAATATCTGGGCCAAAACAATCTTTTTGATTTTTGATAAGTAGCAACAAAACAATCTTATTAAAAGAAACAAACCTTAAAGCATTATAAACAAGAAATCCCTAAAATTGACCATTATCTTGTTGTGGCTCAAAATAAAGTAATAATGCTTCAATAGAGGGCACTAACAGATAAGATCAAGGTGCCGATAACAAGTTTAACCACTACTCAGTGTACCATAAGAAATTAAAGTTCGAGTTAACAAGTCCAAGCAACTCACTGTATGTCAATTCCACAACAAAATTAGACTCTTCTGGGCCAAACCCAAGAAAAGCATTAGAGTATTTCTCTTCAGGAATGTCTCTTTTCCTCAGCAGCTTCATCCCAAAACATTCAGTATAAAACCTGAAACACCCCCCACCCAGGGAAAAAATAAAAATTCCAGCATAGCCAATTCACAAAACCCACTAAAAACTTCAACAGCAATGCGTACTTGATTGTGCGGTCAAGATCACCAACACGATAGACTGCATGGAGGAATCGGCGCTTATCCTTCTTAGGCCATTCAAGCAACTCAGCATTAGGAGCAGCAACAGGTGCAGCCTCAGCCATTACAAAACCGAATCGGTGCGATTTGATCTGTGTCAATCCATCATCAAATGAATCCAAACCACATCAAATGAATCCAAACTATCAAGTTACATCCATATATTGTATTTATAACACCCATCAAAAATAAATATTGTATTATAAGTACAAACCACAAGCGGCAAAAAACCCATAATGGTGGTTACTGTTCATTCTTACCCCACTACAATTATAAATTTATATGGACAAATATTGGAACAAAATAGCTAAAATAATGAGAAACGACCTCCAATAATAGTTAACAATGATCAGGATCCTCGGTGGCTCTACAGTAGATGCTAGAGCTTCTAAATCCCAGCGGATAACAACATACAACGATTAAATCCTACGAAATCGACCTATTTAATTAAAAACACCAGTTCAGAACTCTGCAGTCCGACCCCCAAATAACGTCCTCTTTCATCCGCGTCACAAACAAAGTTGTAAGGAAAATAACATAAGATCAAGCCAAACAATCCCCATCACTAGCCCAAGAGAAAAAACGGTTGAATAATTTCTTCTTCTTTATCTTTCAAATGAATAAATAGGAATTTCAAATTATCGGAATGCTTCCAGTTCCACAAGACTTCAATATAATATTTCTATGATTTTCTTTTTTGTTTAAGAAAAAGCCTGCGACTCTAGGAAATCAAAGGCAACGTTTTGAACAAAAAAGTAACAATCTTTTGGCGATTTCGTTCAAATGGTGTTTATGAAGTCCAGCCAAACACATGAAACAATCATCATATTCACAAGCATAAACAAAGTTTCTGAAAATGATGATGCACTTACAGATCAATCAGGAACATAAACAATCAAAACCGGTACTAATTTACCCTACAATAATCTCCATCTCAAATTCATAGAGAGAGACAGAGAGCTTACAGAGAGTGTAGAGAAGAGTGTGAAAGTTTGAACCGTCCTAATGAAATTAGTCAAATTTATAGCGTCTCCCTGGGTTTGCTCAGTAAAGACTAAGGAGTAAGGATCGCAGTACAAGAGTGCATCCGCATGATCATGCTACACTAGAAAAGTTGTGGCCACGAGGGAGCCACTTTTCGCTCCCATTTTTGCCCGTCTGTTTATGTTTGACCCTTCTATGATGGGTTTGGACTTTGGTTTTTTTTTTTTTTTTTTTATGAAAAATGTGTTTATCATTAAATCAGAAACTTGAGTTAATAATTGTGATTTATAAAAACTAATCAAACTCAGTTTACAATTCATCTAGTATGTAATTAGAACAAAAATTCTATATTTCTCAAACAACGTCTGAAAATCCAAAAACTACCTCCAAATGAGACAATTAATAAAAATCTCTCTTCCAAAAGAAGAGAAAACTAAAACTCCACAAACTAAAGGTCGAGAAGACTAATTCTTATTATAAAATCTTTTTTATATAAACATAAAACAACAACACAACAAAACCACAACGTAGACACAACAACACAGACACAAAAATAACAACATAAGACTCTGCTGTGGTGGCATATGGACAACACGCACCACACTAGGAGTGCTCCATCGCAAGGTTAAGAAGGACGATGGCTCTAGATCTGCAAGGAACCGCTCACGGCAGCAGGATCTCTCCCAAAAAGCGAGGTGCGTCAAAGAAGAACCCCGCGCATTCGGTGAACGCGCCGTTCTGTTCAACAAAAGTTATGGTCGACTTCAAGATCGGCGGAAAACGAGAACAGCTGCGGGGCGCATGGTGGGCTTGGACTACCAGAACTCCATTAACCTGCAACAAGCCAAAGCCACCCACAAAAACCTGAAAATCACCTCCAACTGTACACAACGGTGGCCGGGAAACTAAATAAAGAAGAGGAGGAAGAGAACAGAGGGGGAAGGTGGTCGTTTGGAGCTCCCGGCGAGATTCCAGTGTGGCTGCGCGTACGTTGATAGTAAATGAAATAAATAGATGCGGATACAGAATTTACGTGGTTCGGCATAAATCTTACGTCCACAAGCTCTGGGGAGGTGAATATACTATAATAAGTATCATTACAGTCTCTCATAACTCACACTATACAAAGTGAATATATATAAATCTACTGATTGGAGTTCTTGAGTCCCTGTGAGAAGATGAAGAAGACGATGTTGGAGAGGGGCCCGAAATTATTGTCAAGATCAACCATCTTTCATCTGATTGCTACCTTTTTAAAGATCCTTGGGTTATGTGATACCCCGTATTTACGTGTATTTTTATTGAAGTATTATTTAAATTATTATAATTAATGGTTCTATTTTTTAAAATTAAATCTGTTTTTCATTATTTTATTTGTATTTCATTTTAAGTTGTGGAATTTAAATGATGTGTTTTATTTATATTAATTAATATTTCGTATTTAAATTGCTCTTTAATTTAAATTAATTTATTGTTGGGTTTTAAATATTTGATTTTATTGATAGTGGACTGTAGCCTTTTCAGTTAGTTTTTATTTATTTCATTGTGTTATTTTTTAAGTTAGACTTCATTTCTTTTCCCTTCTTTCTTTTTTCCCTTTTTCATTTCTCTTCTTTTTCTCTTTTTCTTTCTTTTTCTTTTCTTTTCTTCCCCTGCTTTCCCCCCTAGCCCGTGTGACACCAGCCTTCCCTCTCTGTTTTTCATTTGGCCTCAAGCCCAGCCTAGTCTCCACCGCCGGCCGTCATACCTCACTGCCAGTCCTACCTGGACTCCCTGCCACCAACGAGCATGGCCTCACCGGCAGTGCACATCCGGCAACCCCCTAGCCGGCGCGTGAGCATCAAACCCAAAATAAGTGGTTTTGTTTTTCTGCCATTCTCCGGTGCCACTACCGGCTACCTTGACTCACCACTACCACCACTAAACTCCCAATTCCTAAGAATACAAAACCCACCATCGATAGCCACCCCATCTCCTCCATTCCTCATCTACCCAAAATGTGTCTCCAAATGGGCCTATCTTCGCCATGCCGCCATCCGGCCACCATGAGTCTCACCTCTACCACCAAAACATTCCCCTACCTCAGCTGACCACCCCCTAACTCAGTTTCCCCATCCATGACCCCACCTCCCGTATATAAGCCCAAACTTGAAAATGGGTTTTCACCCCTTTTAAGCTAAATCTGCCACCTTTCGGTGGTTGCATCACATCACCACCACCTTCGTGAGATTTTTCACCTTCCAATGAGTATTTTCTTAAATTTTGGTACCAAACCGAGCATCCTAACCCAACATACGAAGTGATCCGCTATGAGCAACGTGGATCGGCGCTTATTTGAAGATCTATGTTTTTACCTGCTATAAGTATTTTTTAAATATACTTTGAGATTTAAATATATTTTGCAATAACAAATATTGGATATTGGTTGATTGTTAGATATTTTGTGTGTTTGTTGGTTGTTAGATATCTTGTATATTGTCGTATGCATTGCATTGTGCACGAATGTTTATGTTTGTAAAGGAAAACTGGATTTTCATATAATTACATGCATGTTCATGTGTTGAAAATGAAAACTGAGTTTTCATATGTTAATAATTTTTATGTGCGTGTGTATCATGACCCCAAGTTGGAATGGGGCATTATCCCGATGGAGCTCTTCTGGTCACTCGAGAGCGAAATATACTAAGTGATGTCTCCTGAGTTGTCGCCGGGCAACAACGAGATCAAACGGGATGGTGACGCTTTCGTACCGATTCTGTGGCCCTTTTGCTGGTGGGGGCTAGGGGATATTTGGTCATGCTACGTATTGGGCGCGGTTAGTTAAGCATCATCTGTTTCGAAATCACATGCGTGGTCGTTATCTACGGTGTGGCGAAAAGAGTCAAGATGTGTGGATGGTCCCTAAGGGAGGCCATGGTGTATACGGTTAATCAAATGAATTTGTGGATAAATGGTTTTATATAAGTGATACCCGCCTACGATGCCCACCAATAGTGTCGTTTGGTTTTGTGGGCCATTTTCTAGGAAAATGCCGAATTCTGATTTATGGATTTATATGTACTATTTTCTGGGAAAATGGTAGTTGTTTTAATGGATCTACGTGTATCATTTTCTGAGAAAATGATGTTGTTTTTATTGGATTTTTACTTGAGCCAAATGAGATTTTGGCGTGAGTAGAGTTGTTTATTTGAGAAATATGATTTTTGAGTTTTATGCATTTGCTGTCTTGTTCATAAGTATTGTTGTTGTATGAATATATCTTTATCTTTTGGTTTATTTGAATTTTACTTACCTATAGTATCATTTTTGGTATCGTAGTTTTTGATGCAATTGAAGATGCAGAGTCTAAGGATGCGGTTTTGTCGAAGGAGTGATCGGGGATCATTTTCTCGTGAGATGAGATTTATGCTTCGCTTTTGATTATTATACTGTGGTTCGTAGTATATTTATATTGGGTAACTGTATATCTTTTAAAGGCTTCTTATTCTGAAAGTTTGTATTTAAATTTCTAGTACTTAGTTAGCTAACTTTTAATTAACTGCTGCGACTTTTGTTGTACACTTTTCTCATGTTGCACAAACTTGAGCACTCATTGTTGAGGTGCATGACCCGTGTTATTAGCATATTAACGTCTCGATTCTCGTATTTTCGTACATAGGAGTGGGGGCGTCATAGGTTGCGTGTGTCAGTCTACTTTCTTTTATGTTTTTCATCGTTTGCTTCTCATCTACTCCTTCTTGATTGCACACTGCCTTATGCACCTACTCCTGCTAGCTCTCTCCTTCATCCCCTCATACCTTCCCTTTTGTCTCCTAGTGCAACAAATGGTTGGCCTAGGCCCATTGGCTGATTTCCCCCTCAAAGAACCTTACAAATTCTTAGCAAGGTACTTTGGTGGGAATTTCTTAGAACAGCTATTATCCAGACTCTAAAAAGGCGACGATTTCACCTCCTGATCTGAAGGTAAGAAAGAGCTAAAACATGCAACAAACAATTATCAAGTGAATGTTGTAATGTGCTAGTATTCCAAAGCTTCCGATGGAGTAGAGTGCAAGTGTCCACTGGTAGGTGAATCGGCATGCAATAGTTCTCAACCCTGCGATTCACAAGCGGTCACTTGCCAGTGAATCGGATTCACGAGCAACCATTGGCAGGAAAATCAGCATATGATGAGAGCGCGATGCTAGTGCTACTGCTAGAGATGACGTGATTCACAGGCAACCAGTGGAGGGCGAATATCACGTACGAAAGAGTGCGGAGCTCCAAAGTAGCAGGAGATAGGCTCGACTGCGCACGAGGAAGAGCGGAGCTCCACAATAGCGGGAGGTAGGCTTGACCATGCATGAGAGAGTACAGAGCTCTAAGGTAGCGGGAGGTAAGCTCGACCGCGTACGAAGGAGCGCGGAGTTCCAAAGAAACTGGAGAGAGGCTCGACTGCGCATGAGGGTGCGCAGAGCTCCAAGGTAGTGGGAGGTAGGTTCGACCACACACGAGGGAGCATGGAGCTCCAAGGTAGCGGGAGGTAGACTTGACGGCGTACGGGGGAGCGCAGAGCTCCAAAGTAGCAGGAGGTAGGCTCGACCCCATATGGGGGAGCACAAAGCTCCAAGGTAGAGGAAGGCAGGCTCGACCGTGTACGAGGGAGCGTAGAGCTCCAAAGTAGCAGGAGATAGGTTCAACCACGCATGAGGCAGCTTGTAGGATGTCAGGCTGCCGTTGAGTAAGCATATAGGATTCGGGCGAGTGAATCGTGGGGCAGGGCATGAAACCCGGGTGACCCTACGATTCGTGTGTCGTCATAGAGTAGACGAGAGCTTGGCGAGCACGCTTGGGTGATAAACTCAAGTCTCAAGACCTGGGCGAGCAAATCGTTGAGCATGGCAAGAAATGCCATATAGTCTCGCGAATTCGTGTGTTGCCTGAAAAGGAACCCGGGCTTGGCGAATGAATCGTGGAGCACGGCGAGAGATGCCATACAGCCTCATAGATTCGCGTGTCGCCTGAAGAGGTGAGGACTTGGCGAGTGCGCTTGGATATGAAATCCAAGTCTCGAGCCCTGGGTGAGCGAATCATGGAGTGTGGCGGGAGATGACATACAGCCTTACAGATTCATGTGTCGCTGAAGAGGTGAAGGCTTGGCGAGTGCGCTTGGATATGAAATCCAAGTCTCGAGCCCTAGGCGAGCAAATTGTGGAGCGTGGCGGGAGATGCCATACAACCTCGCAGATTTGTGTGTCGCCGTTGTGATCCGCATATGGCGAAAGTGCGGAGCTCGTTTTGCCACAACGGGTGTGCTATCGCTTCATGCTGCAAAAGATACTTACGTTAGTAGAAAAATGAGTTCACATGATGTGAGTGATACCAATCGGAGATCTTGAATTGCCGCAATTAATTTTTGCAAACTATTGGGTGTTGCTTTTGAACTTGTAGGAGCCGTGTCCTAGATTTGTTAGTGCATAATCGGAGTGTAAAATTTGCCAAAGCCAAGCTTGTTTGAGCATCCAAGTTTGAGCTCTCGTGATTCAAGGTGGCAAGTAACCTGTCTTGATAAAATAAAAGAGAAAATTGGAGAGTTCTGAAGGGCGGACTTGCTTTATGTAAGTCTATGTGTTTCTAGGCAGATGAGACAAGCTGTGTGAGTCTGCGTGAGCCTATGTGATGGGCAAGAGGTGTGTCATGAGCCGTGGTGGGCATGGTGGTTCCTTTTGTCCCCTAGTGCAACAAATGGCTAGCTTGGGCCCATTGGCTGATTTCTCCTTCACAGAACCCCGCAAATTCTTAGCAAATGTATTTTTGTGGAAATTTCTTAGAACAGCTATTATCCAGACTCTAGAAATGCGGCGATTTCAACTCCTAATCTAAAGGTAAGAAAGAGCTAAAACATACAACAAACAATTATCAAGTGAAATTTGTAATGTGTTGGTATTCTAAAGCTTCTGATGGAGTAGAGTGCAAGCGGCCACTGGTAGATGAATCGGCGTGTGAAAGTGCTCAAACTCGCAATTCACAAGTGGTCACTGGCCGGTGAATCAGACTCGAGAGCGACCACTGGCAGGCAAATTGACGTATGACAAGAACGCGATGCTCCTGCCGCAGTTGGAGATGACGCATTTCATAGGCAACCAGTGGAGGGCAAATACCGCATACGAGGGAGTGCGGAGCTCCAAAATAGCGAAAGATAGGCTCGATCACGCACGAGGGAGCATGGAACTCCAAGATAGTAGGAGGTAGGCTCGACCGCGTAAAAGGGAGCATGAAGCTCTAAGGTAGCGGGAGGTAAGCTCGATCACGTACGAGGGGGCGTGGAGCTCCAAAGCAGTGAGAGAGAGGCTCGACCGTGTACAAGGGTAGTCGAAGGAGCTCTAAGGTAGCGGAAGGTAAGCTCGGCTGCCTATAAGGAAGTGCGGAGCTCCAAAGTAGTGGGAGGTAGGCTCGATTGTGATCGCCAAACCCTCATGCGCAGTCGAGCCTCTCTCTCGCTGCTTTGGAGCTCCGCGCTCCCTCGTAAGCGGTCGAGCTTACCTCTCACTACCTTAGAGCTTCATGCTCCCTCTTGCGTGGTCGAGCCTATCTCCCGCTATTTTGGAGCTCCGCACTCCCTCGTATGCGGTATTCGCCCTCCACTAGTTGCCTGCGAAATGCATCATCTCCAACAGCGGCACTAGCACTGCACTCTCGTCATACGCTGATTCGCCTACCAGTGTTTGCTCGCCAATCTGATTCCCCGGCCAATGACCACTTGTGAATCGCGGGGTCAAGCACCCTTGCACGCCGATTCACCGACTAGTGGCCGCTTTCACTCTACTCTATCGAAAGTTTTGGAATACCAGCACATTACAACATTCACTTGATAATTGTTTCTTGCATGTTTTAGCTCTTTCTTACAATCAGATCAGGAGTTGAAATCGTCGCATTTTCAGAGTCTGGATAATAGATGTTCTAAGAAATTCTCACCAAAGTATATTTGCTAAGAATTTGCTGGGTTCTGTGAGGGGAAAATCAGCCAATAGGCCCAGGCCAGCCATTTGTTGCACTAGGGGACAAAAGGGAAGGAATGAAAGGTCAAAGAAGAGAGCTAGCAGGAGCAGGTGCATAAGGTAGTGTGTAGTCAAGAAGGAGTGGATGAGAAGCAAACGATGAAAGGCATAAAATAAAGTAGATTGACACACGCAACCCAGGGATTTATAAAAAGACAACAATCAGATTAAAGAGGGTCGGTCTAGACAACAATTTTGGGCTCCTCTCCAACATCGTCATCTTCATCTTCTCACAGAGACTCAAGAGCTCCAATCAGTAGATTTATGTATATTCACTTTATACAGTGTGAGCTATGAGAGACTGTAAGGATACTTATTATAGTGTATTCACCTCTCTAGAGCTCGTGGACATAAGCTTTATGTCGAATTACGTAAATCTCATGTCTGCATATTGAAGAAAATGATGGTTTGGGGATGGTTATGTGATAGTAAGGTGAGCTTCCAAGGGATTTCTTGAGAGTAGTGTTTGAGTTTGATGGCTAATCTTGACTTATGATTAAGTAAATAACTATAAATTCGATGGAGGAGATGGAAGATCAGTTCGAGTGGTGAGAGATGTTACTAGAGAGTCGTGATCAGTTCTTAAACCAGCTAGAATGTATCCCAAAAATTCAGTTGGGGGTAAGGATTGTCTGGTAGTAGTAAAAATAGTTGGTTACAGATTCTGGCCCTTTCTTAAGTAGCAAGCTGGAATTGAGTCTGTATGATGTGTGCCGATAACTGGGTAGTGAACAAACTTTATAGCGTGGTCCAAACCTCAAGGAAGGTTGTACATTCAAGTACTTGTACACATGTTCAGATAAAGAGTAATTAAGAACCAAAATAATCAATTGATCTAGTTGACTCCATTTTGTATAATCTAGGTTGGGATTGTCGTCGATCATGAGAGAAGGCATACTAAACAAGTCATCCACATAACTGAACAACTATTTTTTTTTTGTTAGAATGGAACTATTTAAGTCTTCCACAATAAATAATTGTCTATGTTTAGTTTAATAATAACAAAATGGCTAGCAGAATTAAGAATGAATGTGTTGATTGTGGGGGTTGGGTTCTGAGTGGAGCTCTCAAATGAGATGGAGGAATCCATTTGTTTTGTATCTGTAAAGTGCAACGTGGGTCTTACTGGTCTCCTAATAGTTAATGAGTTTTGATAGGGAACAGCCACTGTAGAGCTGCACACTACACGTGTTGGGGCTTTTTGGTCTTTTTTTTGGGTTTCTTGTCATTCAAACAACTCCATTCGAATATTTGCACCCCTCCTGCAAAAGCTCTCCCTCGTGCCTCACTTTCTTCCGCCCAGTGCCACCAGCGATGCCGTCTATCTGCCCAACGCCACCCCGCGATGTCGTCTTTCTGTTCACCACTGTCTAGCGAAGGTCTTTCCTCGCCGCTCCTCTTCTCGAGAGCATTTAACGCAGGTCTTTCCTCGTCGAGAAGCGGCGATGAAGAAGGTAACATGCTCTGTTTTTGGATCAATTTTCCTTCCATAAGTCCTAACCTTTTCATGTATACTGAGAAATGATGAGTTTTGGATTTTGTAATTTCCTAGGCATTGCAAGTTAGGTTTTAGAGCATTGATAAAATCTCTTGTTTCTCTTCTTCTCGAAGGTAACATGCTCTGGTTTTTAATCAATTTTCCTCCCATACTATCAGGCGTTTTTCATGTGTACTGAGAAAGGATGAGTTTTGGATTTTGTACTTTCCTAGGTATTGCGGGTTAGGTTTTAGGGCATGGATAAATCTTTAGTTTTTCTTCTCAAATTTTTTGGATAAGAGACAAGCGAATGAGGGCTTTTTTTGTGTAAGTTTACTCCCTTTCCAATCGATTTAGGAGCATAATAAAATGAGAGACATGTTTCTTGAATTTTTCTCAAATTTTCTTTTTCGGTTTCATTATTTGGGCTGTATAAATAATGAAGTTAACTAAAAACAAAAAATGAAGTTAAAAGAAAAAGAAAAAATGATAATCGAATTGGGCTATATAAATTATTGAATGGGTTTGAGTTTCCACTATTTTAATTCTGAGCTTCTCATAGGCTTGACTTGACTTTCACTCTTTGAACAAGCTGATGAATTCTTTTTGAATGGTAAATGTAAAGTATCATGCTTATCAATTTGAACAGGATACAAGTTATTGAGTTAAAAGATGAAAGCATGACCAAATTACGTGTGTCTGCTTGTCAGGCGTATATGCTGTGATGTTTGTACTGTTGTGTGAGTGGTTTTATGAATATTATGTTTGATTGTATATGAAAAGCTAGTTTGATTAATTAATGAAAATGTGTCCAGAAGTCTTATTGTTCAAACTAAAATTTTAGCATGCAAAATTCTAGATGCATTTGATATTATTTCCAGTGCTTAGGCATTTGATTATTTTTTTTGTAGTTTGCATTGCCCCTGCCGTGCATACTAGTGGTTCTTTTGGTTCTGTTGTTGTTCTGTTATAGTTTTTGAGTTGAATACACACAACATTGTAGAAAATCCAACAAACAAAATTATAATATCATTCCTAGGCCTCTATCCTTTTTATTACAGAGTCAAGACTATAATGCATGCAGTGTAGAGAAAAACATGATACGTATCATATCTGTTTACAAAACAAACAACATACGTATGGGAGAAAACATATATCAATTAGTATTACTGAACATTGTTTCAGCTTAATTTTTTTCAATGATTTATAGTACTCTTAAGTATGGGTATTGTTATTTTTATCATGCAGACATTTCAATTTTGAAAGAGTAGATTTTTCTTATGAGAGTCTAGTGTATTTTATGGATGATGGAAGCTTTTTTTGTGTGCTACTTGGAGATGATATGGTGAATTACACAACTATGCATAATGTACGATTCAATTGACAATTTCAAATTCATTTATTATTAGATAATTATGTTTAGATAATGAGATGTGATGAAATGGTTTCTTAAAATATCTTGAGAAATTTCGACACCAGATGAGGATGCCACATCAGCATTACGTGTGATGAGGATTATCCGGCTACCACAATTGTTGTTAGGCATGGCATATTTGAAAGCATCCCATTCATACAAGTGTCATACATCATACAAGACATTCAGGTACCTCATTTTCCTGATTGCAATTTCTTGACTATTCTGTTAAACCTGTCTTTGTTCGTACTGTCTAATTCTAAGTTGTTATTTAATAATGTTTGGCCCCTATTTGCACAATCAAAGATAAATAAAAGAATCATATCTTTATATCTTTCACCTAATTTTTTGTGTTGGGTATATTGTTTGAGAGCTTCAAGTAGTGGGCTGGGAGGTGAGCTATGGTAGTGAATTTGCGCCTACAACATTGTTTGGTTGCTGGACTTGGGAGCTTCAAATTAGCTTAAAAAAATTGAGGTGTTGGAATGATAGAGGACCAGAGGATTCACTAAAGATGATTCGCTTGCAACGATTTTGATTGGATCTCAAAATGTCCATTTATGTTATGTATTTAGATAGCCACATTATTTGTATATATGGAATTATTTGAAGTTATGTAGAGCTGTTCTTGTACTTGATCGCTATGACTTTAATGATGTACAAAAGGAGTATCTATAAATTCATTGAGTTAACCTTTGTAACGAAAACTTGTACAAACGAAAACAGTTTGTGCATATGATTTGATTTGAACTTTTTTGCTCATCAAGCTCTAAATTAACCAAAAAAATGACAAATAGACTTTTTGGGAGGTCCAGACTAAGGACTAAAGTAGGTGCTCACAAAATTTGTGCACATGCTCATGAATGTAACACTTGGATTCTTTTACAACCTTGTCAAATTCCCTCATCATTTTCAGGTGAAACAAACTTAGTGTTATTACAGCAAATGAAAATCCTTGTCTTGTCTCTCATTATATATAGAAATCAATGCATATTTACCTCAGCAACCACATACCAAGTTAAAGTTATACAATAAATATATATATAACAAAGTCTAGTTATAGGAGGGGGCCACATTTCCACAACAATATTTCTGAACTGAGTAGCCCTACTTCTCATACTTGCACAAGACCCCTTGATAGCACAAATCTGCTGCTCCTCCCATTGCTAACCCTTGCAGACATCATCGAAACAACCAAATTTTTTTTTCACCAAACCTAACCTTGATTTGCATAATAAAATCCATTTTTTTAAGATGATGTGAAATCCAAATGAATACTCCCAAAAAATCACATGTATATTACCAATTATGAAAATGCTTATAATTAATTTAACTATTGCAGGAGGATGTCCAGCTTATGGGGAACAAAGGGTTAGAAGCTTATGTGAAGAGTATCCATTCTGCAAGACCTGGTCACTGTGAAAATGGATTAGCAATTGAAATATTCAACATAAGAGACATCATTACATTATATATATATATAATTGTTTACAAAATCTATTCTTCAAAAGTAAAATTCACAAAAACGCCACAAATTGAAACAAAATGGATTCGTGTATCTTAATTCTACAAGCTTCAAATACATCCAATTTTATGCTCTATTTTTATTTTTCAAAATCACTTTCAGATCAGACAATGATCCTCTCCATTTTAAGTGAAATAAATGGGATCTGTTTATATAAAATATGATATATTTTACTCATTTCACTTGTTAACATATTGTGGAATGACCAAAATACTCCATTATTTGCACTAAATGGAATGAAAATGCTCAAACCAAAGTTTGATTGAGAGAGAGAGAGACGAGATGATCCAAGAACTTACATATTTTACTCAGTTACTCGTACAACCAGTGCACAATTAGCCTCCAACAAAGTTCGATTGAGACCAAGACAACGAAAATCATTTATAGTTTCTTCTAAGTTATCACACAATCAAAGCATATAATAAAAATATATATTAACCTTAATGATCCAAGAACTCACAAAAAACTCAAAATAATGCCAAATGCAAGGCATGCTTTAGAAAGTTAGGGTTACAGGACGCTACAAGATAAATCCTAAAATCCAACAACATTCAAATCTAAGGAGTAATTATCAGAGTAATGAAAAAACAGAGGGAAAAGAGAGAGAGAGAGAGAGAGAGAGAGAGAGAGAGAGATAACTTACAGAAAGCGTCACTGAGAGAGAGGGATGCGACTCATGGGGGGAGAAGTGCGCAATGCGACTTGGGCTGGGGGATAGGTTCGCGATGCGACTCGAGTGTGGGAGATCAAGAGAGAGAGAGACGACAAAGAGAGAAGTTGCAAATGTGGGAGATCGAGAGAGAGCTTAGGGGGCCTTCTCATTTGATGTTGGTGGGAGATCGAGAGAGAGAGAGAGACGACTTCGGGCGATGGTGGGAGATCGAGAGAGATGAGAGAGAGATGGTTCGACTTCAACAAATGAAAATGGATTCGCAAGCAACCCTAGCCCTAGCGTTAGTTCGGTCATTTTGTACATTGACACATCAGGTGCTCAGCCGACTGTCTCCAATACTAGCTGACGCGAATCATTTTTTTCATGGTTAATACCATGATAAAGT
This sequence comes from Platycarya strobilacea, assembly GCA_036898215.1. Lineage (NCBI taxonomy): Eukaryota > Viridiplantae > Streptophyta > Magnoliopsida > Fagales > Juglandaceae > Platycarya > Platycarya strobilacea. Next base: position 16,454,688 of record CM072547.1, read on the forward strand.
ATAAAAGAGAGTGCAAATTGAATGCTCGTTTAAATGTCTCAAAGGGACGCTTTCATAATTCTCATATATTCTTCACTGTTTATCTAGAGACTATACACAACAGAATAGTCTCTATATTTATGCCACGTGTCTCACAGAAAATATATATTCTTACAAGAATATTCTCAGGCCACCTAACTTTTCATGCATTTTTATTCTAGAGTCTTCTGGAAATGTGCTGCATGGTCCTTTCCTCTTGCTGGAAGTCTGCCTCTTCATTTACAGAGTATCGATTCTCCTTTTCAGGATACAATCATGCAATCCAAAACTGTTTTCCTATTTTATTATTATTATTATTATTATTATTATTATTATTATTATTATTATTTAATGCATGCTTGTGAATTGTGATGGTTTGTCGTCATGAGTATTATTCCCGTTTCAAAGCGTAAGGGCCCAACCCAACAACACCAACAGTTTTTTTATACCCTTAGGACAGCCCAATTTTAGCTTGGATTTATTTTGACCTGTATAATATAAACAGAATTCAAGTGCTAAAGCAAATTTACAAGCTACCTGACTCAACATTTTAATTTTACTTCTATTTTTTTTCACATTCTTTTTTATTTTCATTAATTTTTAAAGGACTCTATGGTTTTGTTGGCAAAGGGAAATCCATAAAGAGGTTTTTTGGACCGATCTCTCATAAAAAGTAACTTGTCATTTTTTGTTGCGGTGATCGACACCACCCATACTATTGAAATCGGCTCCTTTTGGTGATTTCATCTCTGCGACGATGACTCCAGCGATCTCTCACTTTTTTTTTGATAATCTTAAATCCGAAATGAATTTGTTAGTATAGGCAGTATCGCCCATCACTACCGGAGACGTCTCTGTTCGACTGAGACATAAATCTTCTTTTAAAATAATCTTTATTTTATTTTTTTATTATATTTATTTTATTATATTATATTTTTTGTTATATTAAAACTTGATGTTAGACTATTTTTAACGTTGGGGGCAGCCGGCCATCGTCACCCATCTATAAAGTATTATAGGATCCGTAGCTAGTCAAATCTCTAAAAGTTTGCAACGGTGTTAACAAAGGGAAGCTGCCACTAATGGTGGGTCAAGTGTCAACTCTGGTGTTTTTATTTTTATTTTATTTTTAACTCACGGTTAACTTATTATCTTAAGATTCCCATTTTAAGTTCCTCATCATCTTCGGCTTTTTCCAAAGGTAAGTTTCTTATTTTTTATATATATAAAAAAAGAAGAAGTTGACTTTAAAATATAACTCAAAAATCAAAAATGAGAAATTACACTCCGCGTCTCTTAATTATCAGTCCTTATATGAACAATGATGAATGATGCCTCTAGCTTGAAAACTTGCTGATATGCCTCACATGTTCCATTTCCCTTTCTTAAATTGCTCAATACACAAGTTAGGCTATTTTCTATTTGGAATAATGCTACATATAATTTTTAAAATGGAAATTATAAAACAAGTCTAATATAAAAAATTTTAAACTTACAATAATATCATTTTTAAAACAATCTTATTTCTTCTTTTATCTCCATTTATTAATGAGACTACAATACAATTATTTATTCAGGACTGCAACACAAATTTTTCTTTTACTTGAAAAATATTTTACACATAAAAAAATCTCACAAATTGATATAATTCAATTTAATTTATCAGATTTTAAAATTATTTTTATTATAAAATAAATTTGAAAGATCAAATAAAATCATACCAATTTATAAAATTATTTTGTAATTATAGCACTCTTCTTTCTATTTTTATTTTTGGTTGGAGAGTGAGGATTTCAGATTTTTAAGTCGAAAAATGATATACGAGGCAAAAAAAAAAGTACAAATTATTTTAGCAGAAGATTAATTAAAAAGAATAATATTATATATAATTATATTGTATAAATATTATATAGTTGTTTTAAAAAAGAGTATAGTCGCTATTATTAAAAAACTAATTATTATTTTTTATATAAATCTCATATTTTACTCGCTATTTTTAAAACGATAACACAATACTTATACAATTTACTCTTATAAATATCATTTCCCAATATAAAACAGTAACATGAAAATATCAATTTTCGGATGCTAAACCCTAAACAATGTATTAAAGTTCAGAGGTACGGCAGCAAAAGGACAACAAATTTTCAGATGCTAAATGACTTGATCTCTCTCTCTCTCTCTCTCTGCGTTTAAACGACAAAATAAACAAGTGCATTTCTTGGGTCTTGCAGTTGAGCCGCCTAGTGTTTGTTGAACCGCCTATTACACATTCCATTCATACCAGCCAAGCACCTACCTTTCTCATTCTCAGTAGAGAAAGGAAAGGAATTTTATCCATGGATTCCGGGATCTCATTCCTCGCTCCTGTCTTTTTTCTTTTGGCAGACATGCACTATCTAAATTCTTCCGAGCAACCATAGCAACTACTACTAACTTATCTTTAAGAAAGATAAATGATTGATTATTGTTCCTTTGCCCAAAACCTGTCCTCCAATCAAGGTTAATCTTTTATTGTATTCCCTCCCCCCTATCATGCCCAGATTTTCTTATTCCATATCCATCTTGGACTCTCCCTCTCCACACAATTGGCCGGCTCTATATAGAAACCATGAATCTATGAGCGATGAAAAAAAATAAAGTGCATTTATCAGATCATTTTCTTATGCTTTTATTATTGTATTTCCCTTAGACGGCATAACAATTACTTTGAAATAAGAGTAGAGTTTATTATTAAAAAATTATATATTTTTTTAATATAAATTCTGTATTTAATCATGATTATAAATACTATTTCTCTTTTAATTTTAAATACTGTCTTAATTGTGCACTCCACTTCAAATTCAAATCTCTCTCACAAATTTGCTATAGTTTACACCATTGCATGATGATGGCTTTGTTGAGGCTTGGAATTTATTGTATTGTTGCAAAAAAGTGTGTGTGGAAAAAGATCCAATGGCCCACTTGAGTGAAGTTTACTTTGAGCAAAGTTAAATATATATTAACAATGTACAGCCATAAAGTAAGCAGATTTGCTTTTCAAAATTGTTGCCCTGCTACAGCCACAGGTAATCTGCAATCATAATCATCTGTGCTTAGCATTAAGTTAGCCTTCTTTTTCCTTGACCTCTGTTTCCTCTATATATTATCAAATGGCTACTGTTCATTGGCATTGATTGTTTAGTGACTCTAATTATATATTTTCCTTGACCGCTCATGACTTAAAAAGATGTAGGAGAGAGGCCTTTCCACTTTCCACTCTAATTATAATATTTGATCGTTTACCACAATGTCCAAAGTCCAAACCACAGTAATGAGTAAACCACACGATAAAGACAGCTGCAGAAACCTCTCTCTCTGCAAAAGCCAGGCTGTACAATTTCAAAAACTGTCATAGCCTGTTTGGATGGAGAAATATTATGATTTATTTTATTTTATTATTATAAATTTTATGATTTTTTTATATAAAATATAATAATTAATTCATTTTTTTAATTTTAATAATTTTTATCACACCAGTTAATTTAAGTATCATATATTTTAGATAATTTTATAAGTTAATGTTACATAAATAAAAATTATTTAAATTATTATGAGATTTTAGATTTATATGTATTTTTACATATTATCTTTATTCTTATTATTAAATATTTTAATTTATTATAATAATATTATCGATTGTGTTTTATTTGTTTAAAATAATTGTTTGAGCTATTAATTAGTTAATATTGAGTTATGTTATTTTCCATATTAATTTAAATATGAGATAATTATTTTAATGATTGGAATTTAAGTTCTTTTATTTATTATGTGATTTTATTATATGTATTTTTATTTATTATTTTATTTTAAGTAGTCTCTGTGTTTAAATTAATTTATTCAATTATCTGATTTGGAATTCTTTTTATTGAATCAACTCTGTGAACTGAACTGTGAAGACTGAATTTCGTTTATTTATTTCATTTTTTCTTTTTCTTTTCTTCTTCCCCAATTTTTCCCCCTAGCCCCATGCGCGATCCTCCCCTGCTTCCTTTCTCTCTCTCGCCCGTTCTTCCTCTCTCCATCCAGTGCCGCCGTGCGCAGCCGTGGCCATCACCACCCCTCTCATTCTCTTCCCCACCGACTGGCGACCACCCCCCTTCGATTTTAGCCCAACCTGTGCCGTCGTTTGCCATCACGCCCACCTCCAAGCTACGGCCTTTAAGTGCTCCAGTGCCCCCGTCGCTCTACCACCGGCCACCATCTCTTTGCCACTTCACCACCAGCCTCCCAACTACCTAACTCACCATTCTTCAGCCCCGATCCGCCACCCTTGAGGTCTCTTGAGCTGCACCTTTATTTTATACTATTCAGCCTTCTACCGCCACCCATGCCACCACCCACGGCCAACCACCACCACCAATCACTTCACTAACACCTCTAAGTCATTCTTTAGCCATCTTAAGTCTTAGCTTGTTCCCACTCAAAAGTTGGGTTTTGAGACCCACGACCGTTGCCGTTTTGTATTGTTACATTGCTTTGCCGCTGTCGCTTGCACCTTCGTGATCCTTCGAAAATCATATTTTAGCACTGTAAGTACTTTCCAAACGAATTTTTAAAATTTAAATATATTTTTGCATTAACATCTATGTGTTGGTTGATGTTGGTATTTGTTGGTTGATTGAGTTGATTGAATATTTGATATTTTGTACATGGTGATATGCATTGTGAATTGGATCTCATGTGTATATATGATATTTGAAATTTTTACGTGAAATTTGAGTTATGGGTTATTAAAATGATTTGTTTGAAGGGTTTTATAAGTGAGAAATAGTATTATTGGGTTTATAGATTTTAATAGTTTTTGACTGAGTCATAACAGGAACGGTGATACGTAACGCCCGTTATGATCAGTGGATGTGAATGACATAACGGGGATGACGATATATAACGTCCGTTATGGTCATTGTATGTGCATTTCATAATGGCGATGACGATACATAACGTCCATTATGAATGATAATGTGTGCATAACATAATGGAGACGGCGATACGTAATGCCCGTTATGGTCAGGGTGTGTGTATTTCATAATGGGGATGGTGATAACGCCTATTATAATTGATAGTGTGTGGATGACATAACGGGGACGTCGATACGTAACGTCCGTTATGATTATTGGGTGTATATTTCATATCGGGACGGCGATACATAACGCCCGCTATGAAATGAGTATGTATGAGTCATAATGAGCATGACGATACGTAACGTTCATTATAATTGGTGTTGTGTGTATATCATATTGGAGACGGTGATATGTAACGCCTGCTATGATTGAATTTACTGATATTTGTTTTTAGAAAATAATGGATGATTTTATTGGAATTTTATCGTGGACCATAATGGGATTTTGGCGTGTGTTATTTTATTTATTTTGAGGAAGATGATTTTAAGTTTCATGCATATGGTATCATGTTCATGAGTGATGTTGTTATTGTTGTATGAGTATATTTTATATCTTGTAGTTTGTTTGTGTTATACTTACCTGCGATACTATTTTGGCGTCGTAGTTTTTAAATGTAGAGTTTTGTGGAGACTAAACCTGAAGAGGTGACTCGGCTGTTGAACTATTATTATTATAAATTGTTATTTTAGGAAATTATTTTCTCCTTTTTATAAATATATATTCGTATAATTTGTATTTCGAATGACTATATTAAATCTCATGTTGGAGAATGTGTGTTAAATTAGTTTGTATTTGATACAAACTAATTTAATACTGGTATTTAGATATTGACCTCAAATATTCACTACTTTTATTTAGAGATGTGTTATTTATATTATCAACATTTTGACATCTCAATTTCTATATTTATTTTTTAAAAAAATTAGAAGCGTCACAATTATGACACATTAATTAATGTTGTTGGAAATAAGAAAGTCCAAGACGACGATTGTTTTATACAATTCTAAATTTATCATCTTCAAAATAAAAGACATAGGTTATTGTTACCTCATTTTATTTCTCCCTAAATTAACAAGAGGAGCTAAAAAAAATGACCTTTCCTGACCCAACTTCAATTGAATTCTTCCCCTCACCGTGGCTGTCGGCTCAAAGATTACAAGGTTATTTCAGTGAATTCATTAAAAACAAAGTCCAGAAACCCAAAACCACACGGGCTACTTTGGTTGATGTCTTCTCTTTCGTTTCACACAGTTACAGTACATCTCTCGGGGTCTGTCAGACCCGAACCTAGACATCAAACTCCCACCCCCCCCCCACGAAACAAAACCACAAATACAAGATCCAAAAAGGAAAAGAACGGAGAAATCTCGAAAGATAATGCAAGGATCTGTAGTCGAACCAGAAGCAGAGGGTGAGGAAGTAAAGCTCGAGCCCATCTTCGATAATGGCAGCCTCTAAGCTCACTCTCCTTCTCACCCTTTTGTCCCTAGTCAATGTACTTTCCTCAGTCTCACAAGGTAAATAAACCAAAACCGAGAACCACCAGTTTTGCTCATTTGTCTTCAATTCTTTATGTTCTCTGTTTGCAGCTAAATCGCCGTCGGTACAAATCAAGCAGCAGCAGAAGGAAGACACCGAACCCTTCGTGGGTGTGAACATTGGTACCGATGTTTCAAGTCTACTATCACCCTCAGCTTTAGTTTCTTTCCTTCAAGTTCAAAAGATTACTCACATCCGCCTCTACGATGCCGACCCCGACCTCCTCAAGGCTCTGGCTCGCACCAAGATCCGCGTCATCATCAGCGTCCCCAACAACCAGCTCCTCGCCATTGGCTCCTCCAATTCCACTGCCGCAGCTTGGGTCGGCCGGAATATCGTCGCTTTCTACCCCGAAACCCTCATCTCCGCCATTGCTGTCGGCGACGAGGTCTTTACCACCGTGCCCTCCTCAGCTCCTCTTCTTCTCCCAGCCATTGAGTCCCTTTATAGCGCTTTAGTCGCAGCAAATCTTCACACCCAGATCAAGATTTCGACCCCACATGCCGCCTCGATAGTTCTCGATCCTTTCCCACCTTCTCAAGCTTTCTTTAATCAAAGCTTGAGTTCTGTTGTACTTCCGTTGCTCCAGTTCCTTTCCAGAACTGGATCCCCTTTAATGATGAACCTTTATCCTTACTACGTATTTATGCAAAACAAAGGTGTGGTTCCTTTGGACAATTCTTTGTTTAAGCCCTTGACACCCTCTAAAGAAATGGTCGATCCAAACACTTTGCTTCACTATACCAACGTACTCGATGCCATGATTGATGCGGCCTATTTCTCGATGAAGAACCTCAATGTCACCGACGTTGCGGTCCTTGTCACCGAGAGTGGTTGGCCTTCAAAGGGCGACTCGAAAGAGCCTTATGCCACAATTGACAATGCGGATACCTATAATTCCAACCTGATCAAGCATATTCTTGACCGTAGCGGAACCCCTTTGCACCCGGAGGTGACGTCCAGTGTGTATATATACGAGTTGTTTAACGAGGACCTGAGGTCCCCGCCGGTGTCGGAGGCTAATTGGGGGTTGTTTTATGGAAATTCGACGGCGGTGTACTTGCTTCACGTCTCGGGGAGTGGCACTTTTCTGGCCAACGACACGACGAACCAGACGTACTGTGTGGCCATGGATGGGGTGGACTCGAAGACGTTGCAGGCGGCGTTGGATTGGGCATGTGGTCCGGGGCGAGCTAATTGCTCGGAGGTTCAGCCAGGGGAGAGTTGTTACCAGCCTAACACTGTGAAGAGCCACGCTTCTTATGCATTCGATAGCTATTACCAGAAGGAAGGGAGATCTGCTGGTTCTTGCGACTTCAAGGGTGTGGCCACGATCACCACCACTGACCCAAGTAAGTTTTTAATTACATTATGAATTTCAAAGAACTTGGGTGTTTGAGATTTTAGTCTTTGAATTCAATGCAAGTGAGCAACTAGTTCTATCTATACCTCTGGATTTGCTGCTTCAATTTGGCTGGGAAAAGACCCAATGAGAGAACTAGCTGTTTCTTCTGTTCCCTAATGTCATTTGTGGCTAAATTGCTTATCATGGCTTTGTTTAGTGAAACAGAGTCGAAAAAACTCTATTTTTGGTTGCTTTCTAGGCTAATTCCATTCCACTGTGGTAAAGTAAAACAGACAACAGACGCTCCCCGGCTTCAGTCACGGAGAACTCAATACTCTCATGGGTCACAAGTTACTACACTGATGACTTCAGAGAGTGAAAAGATGTGTGGCTCCCCACCTGGCAGCACACTGTCTCTTATGTGATTGGAATGTGGACAGAATGGGTCTGGTAATTTGCATTTCCTAATTGGAAGTATGATTTCCCTTTAGGAAATTTGAGACTCCATGAGTCTCATAATGCCCTGCCACTCCAAAAAGATTCTAGAAATTATGTCCTGGTCAAGGTTGCATTCCTTCAGAGTGAGAATGCTTTCTTACGACATCCCTGCACGTAAACTTCCATTATATAACCATACAATATTGCCTTGTATGTAGAGATTCCCTTAGGCAAAATGGCTCCACATTGTTTGTACGTTTATCTTCTGTTTCTGTGTCCTCCATGGATGAATCTAATCTTTTGATTTCCCACTCTCTTGTGGGGAATTTTTTTTTTTTTCAGGTCACGGGAGCTGTATATTTCCTGGAAGGTGAGAAAAGCTGGCTTTTTTTTTTTGTTTTTTTTATTACCATACCCTTATTGCTCTTCTCTCTTCTAAGTGTAACATGCAAATTTGAGGCAGCATTTTGCTGTAGAATGATGTTAATTTAATAAAATAATTTATAAAAATACTCCTCATTTTATAATATTATTGTGCTGTATAATATTTTGAAATATATTGTATGTAAATGTTTTCCTTTTAAGAAAGCTTGCGTTGTGTTCTGAGCAAACTATATTGAAATTTGTGTACAGCAAGAAGGTAACCAACACGACAAAGCAGGCAGTGAACTCGACGCATGCAAGTAGTGCAGCGGACAGTCTAAGAATTGTCACCTTGTGGAGCTGGCGAACGAGTGCAATCAATAAGGGGTTGCACGTTTTGTTGTTTGTAACTTTCAATATTTTGTTTTTCATTCCTCAAGTAACTCCATTATGAGGTAGAAAAAATAAAGCAAAATTTTGAAATGTAGTATTAATTTGTAATAAGCTCGGCTATGGATCTCGTGGCTTTAGTTTGGGTGGGAGGTGAAGTGTACATGGACGGGAAAGAGCAAGATATATATATATATATATGTCTGGAAGGGAAAGAAAAGGTGAAGTGTCTTTCAAAGCTTTTCTTTTGCTGTTTTGAAGTTGAAAAAAAGAGAAGAAAAGGAATTCTCCTATGTAATCATTACGAAGAGGAAAGAGGAAGTTGAAGTTGTGTATTCATTGTTCTTGGTTGCTTGTCTGGCAGCATCTGGATTGGCTAGACATACATATATGGCCACCGTAAGAAGATAGGGGCTTAAACACCCCATTTTTCTGGTAGATTAATGGGGGAGGGACCAATGATCTAACCTCTATCACATCCAATGATGATGCCATGCTTTTGGAAGATAACCGGTTGATTTTGTACATTTGGTGGTTTGTTTGGAAGAATATTGTATTATTTATTTATTTATTGTTTTGATATTGGGGGATTTGGGGAGGGCGGTCGAACCTCAGACCTCTCATTTAGAGGTTCAATGTCATGCCATCAGGCCAAAGGCTTTTGGCTGGAAGTATATAGTATTGTTCATGGAAATCAGTATGTTTTCTTAATCAAGTCATAAGAATTTTTTATCAAAAAATTAAAAAAAAAAAAAGTCATAAGAATTCACATGGTAATAATGGTCGCATGAAAACTGTTCCAAAAGAGTATAAAAAACTAAATTCTTCCATGGCTCCTTGCTAGCAGCTGGCCTTCAGACCCAGCGAATGGTCCTCTTAATACTTCACAACCACAACTCTAAAAGAATGAGTCATAATTCCTGTTTTTGCTCTACATTTTAGAGCATTAACATTGGACTAGTCAAATGTTAATGCATCTTCAAAATTTGACTATATGTGAGAAAAATAATTTATATTGGACTAGTCGAACAACTAAAACTCAACATATGAGTTACACTAAATTAAGGAGGTTGGTCATGTATGTCGAGTTACTGTTCACAGACTAAATTAAGGAAGTTAGTCATGTATGGCGAGTTACAGCAAATTGAGTTTGCGTCTACGTTTGTACAAATTGTCAAAAGTCTCCCTTCATTGCTCTTCTCTCCTGCTTCTTGTGCATTTTCGTTGCTGCTCTTTTCTCCCTCTTCTCTCAGTATTTTTTTTCTCCGTTTCTCTCCCTCTTCTCTTCTTTTTTCTTCATTGAGCAATAAAATCCCATGTATTTTGTATTGCAAGATCCAAAGTTGTTGAGTCCCTTTCGTTGCTAGTGAAATGTCATCCAAAGGTTGTGCGATTTCCTCCACAAATCGGCTTGTCTCAATCCTATATGGCAGCACTCTCTCTAGATTGGAAATTTACCACCATCGAAGCTGCATTTGGGTAAATGCTTTGCTTTGTATTGAGTGTGAAAAGGGTATCAATCTGAAAGTGTGATGGATTTTTCTTCATTCGTTATTTTTGCATTTTTGTACGTGTATGGAATTTGCCAATAAGAAATTTGCCATGTGTATGGAAAACACCAACTTGAGTGCAATTTATAACGACCAGTCAATTGAGTCATTTTGCATTTTTGTGGAAGTCTAGTAGCCTGTTTGTGCATTATTGGACATTAGTTGATTGAAATTATGCAAAACAGAACACATATATATGGACACACTGGAATTTCGTTAGCCTTGTATATCTTCTCTGCATACTAGATCAAACTTTGTTTTTTTGCTACCTTTGTATCAAGACTTATCTTACATCCTACATGAGCTGTGTAATGATAAAAATTCATGTTTTTGAGGTAATAAGAAATGGCAACATGATCCTAGCCAATATGACATCTCACAAGAACTAGGAGGAGTGGATCTTGAGAAAAGTATATAATGCTATTTCTGTCACCAAAGTCACTTGATTTTTGCTTCTTATACAAGTAGCAAGTCTCATCTTGTTAGAGAAGATAACTTGATCATAAAAGAGAGAACAAATTGCAAGGGAAACAGTAGGTGAGGGGTAAAATGACAATAGCAATAATTTGGGTACTTAATTTGATGCCCCCAACTCCCACATATGGAAACACGAGAATCAAACCGTCAGAATGATGACAACATAAGTCACAGACCCCAAAGACAAGTGCCAAGAGTGTGAATATGCAACGTGTGTGAAATAAAAGAAATAGCGGATAAGTTAAGTCAATAACTAAGTACCAGAATTTTAAAATATTACAAAGGAGATTTAACACCAATTCTCCAATAGGAAATTTAATACAATCATCTCCAAAATCGAAACATAAAATACATAATTATCCAAAAGTGGAAAAACATTTCCCAAGATACAACTAAATCAAGTTACTCCAACGGCGGAGCTGCCTTCTCAGACTTAGCCTACTCGTCTTCTACATCAAAATCTATGATACCAAAAGTGGTACTGCAGGTAAGTAAAATTCAAACAAACCATAAGATTAAAATACATTTATGCAATTACAAAAATGCATGATCATAGTACTATATGCATGAAACTCAAAAAAATCATCATTTTTCTCAAATACAAATAATTTTCCAGACGCCAAAATTTCATCTTGGCCCAAAATAAATCTATCGAAAACAACTACAATTTTTCCAGAAAATGGTTCACACAAATCAATAATCAAAACCCGACATTTTCTAGAAAATGTCCCACATATCTAATCTATTAACTGTATGCACCATGCCCTCTCCTAGGGACTATCCATACATCCTGACTCTCTTCGTTACACAATGGGTAATGACCATGCATGTGAATTTGGAACGAACGATGCCTAACTAACCGCGTCTAACACGTACCATAATCAGGCATCCCCTAGCGGACCAACAGAGGAGCTACGGAGCGGCACGAGAGTGTTACCATCTCATTCGATCCCGTTGTCGCCTAGCAACAATCTAGGGGACGTCACTCAGTATATTCTGCTCTCAAGTGATCAGATGAGTTCCACCAAAATAATGCCCTATCTCGACTTGGGGTCGTGATACACATGCACCAGAAAACCATTTACACATAAAAACTCGGTTTTCATTTCCAACACATGAACATGCATGCAATTATGCAAAAACCCAGTTTTCTTATACAAACATGAACATGCATGCACTATGTAATGAAGATGACAATACACAAAAATAACCAACAAATCTCAACATCAACCAAACACATAAACAACTCCATCTTCCAATCCAACTGACCTCTGAACTCTTTAGACTCAGTCCGGTACAACCAACCAAAATACAAAAATTTGTTAATGCAAAAATATATTTAAATCTTAAGGGTCATTAGAAAATACTTACTATACGCTCGTTCTAAATTTTTGAAGATAGCGAAAATGTCGAAAAACGATTTCATGGCTCCACCTGCGACCACGCTGCTAAATCCGTCCATCGCATCGACGGTAATAAAGCAACATAAATTAAACAATAAATATCATTAACAAATTAAATAAAACAATTAACGCGAATAAAACAACATATATAAAATTATTCCAAGATTAATCATAAATATTTTTAACACAAGCACACTAAAATACTATTAATATCAACCAAATCATAACACACAATATTTATTAACAAACAATACACATAAAATATTAAAATACAAAAAACATAAAATTACAGGTCCTCACACTGAAATTATGAAATGAGTGACCGTATGAGGGGATAGACCATAATTTTCCTACAAATAATTGTTGGCTCAAGACAAGCAAACTTATGAAATCAAATGGCTAAAGGTGCCCCAATATGAATATCATACTTGATATGCCTAATCTATATATAAGAGATGTATTAATGTTAAAGGTGGACTCAAAGAAACATGAATCTCATACAAATGATGAATTCTTAAAATTTAGAGGAATTATTTGGTGTCTGTGCTTCTCTCCTAATAAAATGTGTTTGTTGAATAATTAGGTTGAGGAAGAAAATAGTTAATAAACAATAATTTTAAGTAAAAGTTAAATAATTAATTAATATATAAAATATATATTTAAAGTATTAAAAGAAATCATAAAATATTATTAAAATAAATAATATTATATTATTATTTTGATTTTAGCCATTACCAATGTTCTTAATCACAACTATTAATAACGTACAGAACAGAGCAAACAACGTTATGCTCTCTCTCTCTCTCTCTGCTTTTATCTCTGTAATGGTTAGCTTGCCTGTTTTTTTTGGCTATTCCTCATCAAGATAATTTCCTCACCGAAAAAAAGAAAACAGGACGTGAGAGGGTGAGTAGTGAATATTATTCCAAAATAAATATAATCCAAAACATTAAAAAAATAAAAAAGAAAAAAGAAAAATCCGAGGAATCGTATTAAATAATTTGTTTTGCCAAAAAAGCGGTTGCTAAGGCACTTCATTAGTTGGATTGCTTCGAATCATTTATTCCAAAGTGAACTCAAAATTTTAATACATCTAATTTTTATTCTATGCATTCTATCTTAACAATTACTTCTCGCCAGAGAAAGAAATGCCAAAGTGCTCTCAAAAAGTGGAAGAAGGGTTTGTCTAAATAAAAATTATAGGATTGCAGTAATTAACTGAACGTGTTTGATTTATTGGAAATGCTTCGCTCCATTTTTTTTAAAATTCTCAATTGGATTGCTTGTTTCTATGTAGGGATCCGGATAATGTTTGATAATTGGATTCGTTAGATATGAAATATATATTAAGAATTATAAAAGAAAAAACCAATTGGTGCTATATGTGCTCAAAAGTTAAAATAAAATCCTAAATGCATTTTAGCAATCAAAGTCGCTTTGGAGCGATCCAGCTATTTTTATTAGAGAAACAACCTTCCACTTCCTGTTATGAGTTGTCACAGTAAATATCACACGAAATAGAGAACGGATGCACCCACAACGAATCACAAACTTAGATCACAAGAGCCCCTCTCTTCTATCTCGATTTGACGCCATCTCTGTTCCACTGCCGCATGAAAAACCCACAATAGCCCCCCCCCCCCCCCCCCCCCCCCCCCAATAGCCAACCTTGAACCACCATGAAAAAAAGTCAGACTTTGTGTCCCAACCGCCAAACAAACCTCTATTTTTGAGGAGCAAATACAGAGCAAAATTTCTTCCTAACACCACCACCATAACATACAAATTTACCTTTGTTTTTTGAATGTTCCTTAAAACTAGAGAATTGTACCAAAACAAGCATAGAGATAAAATAAAAATAAAAATGGAAGCCCTTTTATTTTTCAAGAACAAGTCAAGCAATAGGTTTGAAGCGAACCCATTTGGTCATCTATTAGAGAAGGCATGAGAAAAATCCGATTTCCCACCCCCAAAAACTTCAATCATTTCCAAGAGTGGGTTGGAACAGAAGCTGGCCTAGTTGGCCGAGATGATTAACATCAAGCTGAGAAAGATTTGATCTCAATGCCTCCATGCTCAATCTGAGGCCCATAGAGGTCGAGCTCCGTCCATGCCACCGTTTGGGTCGAGAGAGACGAAACCGATTCGACACGAAAGTAAAAGAGAGAGGGAATGAGAAGGGCAGTGGGTGAGGGATTTTTTTTTTTTTTTTTTGGGGGGGGGGGTGGCATAAGAGGTTGGGGGTTCGAGGTGGTTGTAGGATGGGGGGAAGGGTAGCAGGCAGAGAGAAGATTTTTGTTATTCCATGTGGTGCAGTTATAGTAATAACAGAATGGAAGTCACGCGTGATAACCAAATGGTGCTTTACAAGTCCAACCGGTCCCGAAGTTTTTCCTTTAGCAATTGGTGCTACAAATTTTGGGTTTGGAAAATTTGTGGACCGATTCTATTCGATCCAAGAATTCTCTTATCCTGGACCGGACTGAACAGGAGTTCAGTCCATATCGGTCCGGTCCAATTCGGTCCAAAGGCGGTCCGATCCGATCCGGTCTAGAGGTGCCCCATATAATTTAATGGGCTAAATTTAATCTAAAATTCTACTATAATCAAATATTTTTTTGGCCCAAATTTAACTACTATAAATTATAATATGTTAATATTATAAAAATATATATTATATATTAATATGTTAGTATATATTATATTAACCATGTTAGTAAATTATAACTAATAGTCTAATAATACTATTACATTAGTATATGTTAATAAACTATAAATAATAAGTAATAACATTATTACAATTGACATTATTATATTATATATTTATATGTTAGTAAATAGTGATAAATTAGTAATAATATACTAAATAATAATAATACAGTTATTATTTATATGTTAATATTATAAGAGTATATATTATATATTAATATATTAGTTAATATTAAATATTAAGTATGTTAGTAAACTATAACTAATACTATAATAATTGAAATGAACGAACGAAATTTATCAGCCGCCCCTGTCCCACCACTAAATTATGTGAATGACCCCACCACTATTATTTTAAATTCTGCATAATGACTTGCATAGTAACTTGCATAGTAATTTCAAAGCCTATAAATAGGGGCTTCAGTTATAATGAAATTCATAAGAAAAAATAGAGAGAGAAAGAAAGTTTCAGTTCTTAAAAGTTTCAGAGAGAATTTCTTATTTCTCTTTTGCAATAGTAACTCCTTTCTTTAAATTTCATAACACGTTATCAGCACGACGGTTCTACCAATTCTGAAGCTAGTGGCCTTATTCCTCTGTAAGTTTTTCAATATATTATTTGAAATATTTGATATATTTTATTGATGATTATCTGTGTAAATTTATAAATATATTTTCTGAGATACATATATTTATTATTTATATGTGTAGAAAATGGTAAATCTTACAAAATTGTAATTTGTTGCTCTTGATATATCTGGAAAAAATTATTTATCCTAGATACTTGATGCTGAAATACATCTTGATGCAATGAACCTGGGAGAAACTATTAAAGAAGGAAATCAAGCATCCCTGCAGGAACGTGCTAAAGCAATGATTTTCCTTCGCCACCATCTTCATGAAGAATTGAAAACTGAATATCTTACAGTAAAAGATCCCTATATTTTGTGGAATAATTTAAGGGAGAGGTATGAACACCAGAAGACTGTCATCCTCCCAAGAGCTCGTTCTCAATGGATGCACCTGAGGTTACAAGATTTTAAAAGTGTTAGTGAGTATAATTCCGCACTTTTTAAAATAAACTCAGTATTAAAATTATGCGGTAAGAAAATCACCAATGAAGATATGCTAGAGAAGACTTTTACTACATTTCATGTCTCGAATGTGCTCCTGCAGCAGCAGTATCGAGAGAGAAAGTTCAAGAAATATTCTGAATTTATATCATGTCTTCTAGTAGCTGAGCAGAATAATGAGCTCTTATTAGAAATCCATCAGTCACGCCCTACTTGCTCAATATCATTCCCTGAAGTGAATGGTAATAGGTTTGCATCATTCCCAGAAGTGAATGGTGCATCCTTTAGAAGAAATCGGAGGCGTGGACGTGGTAGGAGAAATTATAGAAATGTTGGTCCCAGAAATGACAACATTAAAAGGGATTATAATATACCATATCACCAGAAGTGGTACAATTCAAAGAGGGGTAAAAATTCTCAGAATAATTCTTCAAAGAAAAGTGAAGAGGTGTGCCATAGATGTGGAATGACTGGACATTGGTCACGTACCTGTCGTACGGCCAGGCACTTAGCTGATTTATATCAAGCTTCTATTAAAGGAAAGAATAAAGTGCATGAAACAAATTTAGTAGAACCATCAGATGATTTATTAGATTCAGTAGATGTAGGCGTTACTCATCTTGATGTATCTGATTTCTTTAATCATCCTGATGGTAGTATTGAACACTTAATTGGAGATGGAAGTGTTCCACTCAATTAATGTATTTTCTTTCTATCAGTAATAAAAGTTTTGTATATTTTGTAGAATCATGAATCACATTGATGAGCTTTTTATCTCTGAGTTGAATGATAAAGATATATGTCTGGCTGACAGTGCTACAACTCACACAATTCTCAAATAAAAGAAATATTTTCAAAATCTAACACTAAGTAAAGCTTATGTCCATACCATATCAGATTCATCGGATTTAATTGAGGGCTCCGGAAGAGCTTATATTGTGTTGCCTAATGACACCAAATTTTGTATTGATGATGCTCTATTCTCTTCACAATCCAGAAGAAATTTATTGAGTTTCAAAGATATACGTCGTAATGATTACCATATTGAAACGACCAATGAAGGCAGTAAAGAGCATCTTCTTATTACTAAAACAGTATCGGGCCAGAAGCTCATATTAGAAAAACTGTCTGTTCTATGTTCTGGATTGTATTATACAAAAATGAGAACAATTGAATCATATGTGATAATGCACCAGAAGTGCATTGACCCTAAAGTATTTATGACTTGGCATGATCGCCTTGGACATCCGGGTTCTATAATGATGAGACGAATTATTGAAAATTCGCATGGGCATCCCTTAAAGAATCAAAAGATATTTCTACCAAATGAATCTCCGTGCTCTGCATGTTCTCAAGATAAATTAATTATTAGACTATCTCCCTCAAAAGTCATTGTTGAATCTCCATCCTTTTTACAAAGGATTCACGGAGATATATGTGGGCCTATTCATCCATCAAGTGGACCATTTAGATATTTTATGGTTCTAATTGATGCATCTAGTCGATGGTCACATGTTTGTCTTCTTTCCACTAGAAATGTTGCATTTGCTAGACTTCTTGCTCAGATAATTAAACTACGAGCACAATTTCCTGAGTATCCAATTAAGACCATTCGATTGGATAATGCAGGTGAATTTTCATCTCAAGTTTTTGATGATTATTGCATGTCAATAGGAATAGATGTTGAACATCCTGTTACCCATACACACACACAAAACGATTTAGCTGAGTCTTTGATCAAAAGGTTTCAACTAATCGCTAGACCTTTACTTATGAAATCGAGACTACCTATTTCTGTTTGGGGACATGCTATATTTCATGCAGCATCTCTAATTCGCATTAGACCATCTGCATATCATAAATATTCTCCATTACAGCTTGCATTTGGTCAACAACCAAATATTTCTCATCTTCGTACTTTTGGATGTGCTGTATATGTTTCAATTGCACCTCCACAACGTACAAAAATGGGCCCTCAACGTAGACTTGGGATATATGTTGGTTTTGATTCTCCATCCATTATTAGATACCTTGAACCCCTTACAGGGGATATGTTTAAAGCACATTTTGAGGATTGTCATTTTGACGAATCAAATTTTCCGTTAATGGGTAAAGAAAAGTCGGTACCTGAAGCACGACAAGATATTACTTGGGATAATAAGACCCTGTCTCATTTTGATCCTCCTACAAATGAATGTAAACGGGAAGTTCAAAGGATTATTCATTTGAAAAATGTTGCAAATCAGTTACCGGATGTATTTACTGACACTAAAGGTGTAGTAAAATCTTATATTCCTGCTGTTAATACTCCAGCAAGGATTGAAGTCCCTGAAGGACAAATTGTCAAAGCAGCAATAGGTGAATCTAAAATACGCCTGAAGCGTGGAAGACCTATTGGTGCAAAAGACAAAATTCCCAGAAGGAAAAGAATACAAAATGAATTTGGTGTTCTTGAAGAACACGTACCCACAATACAGGCCACAAATATAATTGGTGCTCCTAAAGAGCTTAAATCTTCTATTCCAGAACCTCCTGAAGAGGAAACTCTTGAAGAGTATAAATCTCCTAAAAAGGGACCTCCTGAAGAGGTGTGTCATGAAATGTTTTCCCCTAAAGAGGAACAGGTACCTGAAAATAATGAGATCTCAATACATTTCATGAAAACTGGAGAAATTCTGGATAGAAATAAAATTGTTGTCGACAACATATTTTCATATAAAATGGCCCTTGACATTACCAGAAGTAATGAAGAAAGTGAGCCAAAAAGCGTCGAAGAATGTCGACGTAGAAATGATTGGCCAAAATGAAAAACAGCTATTGAAGCTAAATTAAATTCGCTAGCAAAACGAGAAGTATTTGGACCTGTTATCCAAACACCAAAGGGTGTGATGCCTGTTGGATATAAGTGGGTATTTGTACGAAAACGTAATGAGAAAAATGAAATTGTGCGATACAAAGCACGGCTTGTTGCACAAGGTTTCCTGCAGAAATTCGGGATTGATTATGAAGAAACATACTCTCCCGTTATGGATGCAATCACATTTAGATTTTTGATTAGTCTGGTTGTTACAAAAGGATTAGAAATGCGGTTGATGGATGTGGTCACTGCATATTTATATGGATTCTTAGACCATGAAATATATATGAAAATCCCTGAAGGATATAAGATGCCTGAAGCATCTACAAGTACATCTAGAAATATGTACTCAATCAGACTACAAAGATCTTTATATGGGTTGAAGCAATCCGGACGCATGTGGTATAATCGCTTAAGCGAATATCTATTGAAAGAAAGATTTGAGAATAATCTTATATGCCCATGTGTTTTTATTAAGAAATCAGAATCTGGATTTGTCATTATTGCGGTTTATGTTGATGATTTAAATATTGTGGGAACTCCTGAAGAGATCTCAAAAACCGCTATATATTTAAAGAATGAATTTGAAATGAAAGATCTTGGCAAAACAAAACTTTGTCTCGGCCTGCAGCTTGAGCACTTGCCAAATGGAATTTTTATTCATCAGTCCATGTATAACTGAGAAAGTCCTAAAGCATTTTTATATGGACAAATCTCATCCCCTGAGTACTCCAATAATTGTTCGAACACTTGATGTGAAGAAAGATCCATTCCGTCCTTGTGATGACGATGAAGAAATTCTTGGTCCTGAAGTACCATATCTCAGTGCAATTGGAGCTTTGATGTATCTTGCAAATTGCACTCGACCAGATATTACATTCTCAGTTAATCTGCTTGCAAGATATAGTTCTGCACCAACTCGAAGGCATTGGAATGGCATTAAACATGTTCTTCGTTACCTTCATGGTACGGTTGATATGAGATTATTTTATCAACGTGGTTCAAGTCCAGAATTGATTGGATATGCAGATGCAGGTTATCTTTCAGACCCACACAGAGGTAGATCTCAAACTGGATATTTATTTACTTATGGAGATACTGCCATATCATGGAGATCTGTTAAGCAGACACTATCTGCTACTTCTTCAAATCACTCAGAAATTATTGCTATTCATGAAGCAAGTCGAGAGTGTATTTGGTTGAGATCAATTATTCAACATATCCAGGAAAAGTGTGGACTTCCCATGATCAATAATAGCCCAACAATCTTATATGAAGATAATACTGCTTGTATCACTCAAATCAGAGGAGGATATATCAAAGGTGACAGAACCAAACATATTTCATCGAAATTCTTTTATACTCATGAACTTCAAGAAAAAGGTGAAATTGATGTTAAGCAGATACGATCTAGTGATAATCTGACAGATTTATTCACAAAGGCGTTACCAACTTCCACATTCAAGAAGATTGTGCATAACTTGGAATGCGAAGACTCAAAGATCTTTTGTCATGCACTTTTCAGGGGGAGTAAATGTACTGATTGTACTCTTTTTCCTTCGCTGAAGTTTTGTCCCACTGGGTTTTCCTCTGCAAGGTTTTAATGAGGCAATCTTAAAGCACTTGTGGATACCTAAGAAAACTGTACTCTTTTTCCTTCGCCATTGGTTTTTCTTCCCACTGGGTTTTTACTTGGCAAGGTTTTAACGAGGCAGATTCCTTATTGGCGGTCATTCAAGGGGGAGTGAAATGAACGAACGAAATTTATCAGCCGCCCCTGTCCCACCACTAAATTATGTGAATGACCCCACCACTATTATTTTAAATTCCGCATAGTGACTTGCATAGTGACTTGCATAGTAATTTCAAAGCCTATAAA
This sequence comes from Platycarya strobilacea, assembly GCA_036898215.1. Taxonomy (NCBI): domain Eukaryota; kingdom Viridiplantae; phylum Streptophyta; class Magnoliopsida; order Fagales; family Juglandaceae; genus Platycarya; species Platycarya strobilacea. The sequence goes on from CM072547.1 coordinate 16,475,672, forward strand.
TAGGGGTTTCAGTTGTAATGAAATTCATAAGAAATAATAGAGAGAGAAAGAAAGTTTCAGTTTTTAAAAGTTTCAGAGATAATTTATTATTTCTCTTTTGCAATAGTAGCTCCTTTTTTTAAGTTTCATAACAATAATCTAATAGTCTAATAATACTATTACATTAGTATATGTTAATAAATTATAACTAATTAGTAATAACACTATTACAAATTACATTAGTATATTATATATTTATATGTTAGTAAATAGTGATAAATTAGTAATAATATATTAAATAATAATAATACACTTATTATTTATATGTTAATATTATAAGAGTATATATTATATATTAATATGTTAGTCTATATTAAATATTAAGTATGTTAGTAAATTATAACTAATAGTCTAATAATCTAATAGTCTAATAATACTATTACATTAGTATATGTTAATAAATTATAACTAATTAGTAATAACACTATTACAAATTACATTAGTATATTATATATTTATATGTTAGTAAATAGTGATAAATTAGTAATAATAATATACTTATTACTTATAAGTTATTACTAATACTTTATCTAGATATACTATAATTTATATTTTTATACTATAACTAGTCAACTACTAGTCTACTATAAATCATAATATGTTAATATTATAAGAGTATATATTGTATATTAATATGTTAATATATATTAAATTAATATTAAAATTTATATATTATTATTTATATATACATATATTTAAAAATAAAAAATAAAAACTATAGGGATTCGGTTCGGTCCAGAGAGATGAACTCCCTGGATTAGGACCGGACCGGAATTTTTCGGTCCATATAGTTTTTGGACAGGACCAGAACAGACTCCAATCGGTCCAGTCCGGTCCCGGTCCAGGACAACCGGTCCGGTCTGGTCCGCCAGTCCGGTTCGATCTTTTTACACCCCTAGTTTCAAATCATTTCCTAAAGTGAATGGTATTGGATTTATACTATTCCCAGAAGTGAACTATGCATCATTTCAAAGGAATAGAGAGCATAGACATTGTAGAAAAATTATAGAAGTGTGGGTCATAGAAGAGACAACATTAAAGATAATAATAATAGAAATACACAGTATCACCGGAAGTGATCAAATTCAGAAAATGGTAAAAACCCTCAGAATAATTTTTCATAGAAAAATGAAGATGTTTGCGATAGATATGGTATAACTGAACATTGATCATATACCTATTGTACGGTCAAGCACTTTATTCATTTATACTAAGCTTTTATATATTATAGTAAACTTTTTTAATATTTTATCATGTTTTGAAATAATGAAAAATCGGTGCTTGAAGTACGACAAAAAATTACTTGAAAAAATAAAACCCTATTTGAATTTGATCTTCTTATAAATAAATGTAAACCAGAAGTTTAAAGAATTATCTATTTTGAAAGTGTTGCAAATCAACTATCGGATGTATTTACTAACACTAAAAGTGTTGTAAAATTATATATTATTGTTGTTAATGTTTCAGCAAAAATTAAAGTTCATGAAAGACAAGTTGTCAAAACGATAATAGATGAGTCTAAAACATGCTTGAAGCGTTGAAAACTTATTGGTGCAAAAGAAAGAAATAAAAGAAAAAGAAATTAATCCTCCTGAAGAGACCGTACCCAAAAAACAAGCAATAAGATCTATCCAAACTTTTTGTATAAAATAGAAATTCCTGAAGAGTATAATTCTCTTGAAGAGGAAACTCCTGAAGAGTATAATCCTTCTGAAGAGAAAACTCCTGAAGAGGTGTTTCATGAAATGTTTTCTTGTGAAGATGAATAGATACCTAAAAATAATGAGATCTCAATACATTTAATGAGTACTGAAAAAATTCTGGATAGAAATTAAATTGTTGTCGACTACATATTTTCATATAAGCTGGCCCTTAACATTATCAGAAATAATGAAAAAATTGAGTAAAAAATTATCGAAAAATGTTGACGTAAAAATGATTGGCCAAAATGAAAAGCAGCTATTGAAACTAAATTAAACTTGCCAGTAAAGCGAGAGGTATTTATACCTGTTGTCCAAACACCAAAAAATGTAATGCCTATTGAATATAAGTGGATATTTGTACGAAAATGTAATGAGAAAAATAAAATTATGTGGTACAAAGCACGACTTGTCGCACAAGATTTCCTGTACAAACTCGGAATTAATTATGAGGAAACATATTCTCTCATTATAAATGTAATCACATTCATATTTTTAATTAGTTTGGTTATTACAAAAGGATTAGATATGCGCTTGTTAAATGTCGTCACTGCATATTTATATAGATTATTAGATTATGACATATATATGAAAATTCCTGAAAGATATACAATACTTGAAACATATAATCCAAATACATTTAAGAGTATGAACTTTATCAAGTTTCAAATATCTTTATATGAGTTAAAACAATCAGGACACATGTGTTATAATTAACTTAGCGAGTATTTATTGAAAGAAAGATTTGAGAATAATCTTAGATGCTCATGTGTTTTTATGAGAATTTAGATTTACCATTATTGTAGTTTAAATTGATGATTTACCGTATTATAACTCCTGAAAAGATTATAAGAACTGCTATATATTTGAAAATTAAATATCTTGTTATTCAAATGCTAGATGACTTACAAAAATTTGAGACTTTTATCCTCATCTCTCAAATACATTTGCTCTTCATAAATCAACATGTCATCCTTATCTAAAAGATTAGAAAGTCGAAATGATAAATCAAACAAATATTTTAAATTTTTATTTTGTTATTTTAACTCTACAACTTTGTTGTTAGATTCTTGAACAAGTCGTTGAAGTACATCGATATTCTCATTAAACTTTTCAATCTTATGAGTTTTGGACTGCAATCAAGTGAAAAATGAGACAATGGATGATGAGTATCGAATTCTAAGATTTACAAGTTCATTTATGGCATCATGATCTGACTTATTAACCATATCATTTTCATGTTGTATCATGGCACCTGCGATAAATGCAGAAACAGTTTGGGACTGAGATGAATAATACCTCCTATATTGATCACGATAAATATTGAAAAGAAACTGATGAACCATTAAAAACTTGTAGAATGAGAATGCAGATGAATTGCAGAGATGAAAAAAAGATTTAATGCAAATTAGATAAAACTAAAAACTGCTCTTATAGAGATGAAAATAAGAACAAAACAAACCATCATCTCTTCAAATCTCACTTAATCAAGATTACAAGATATGCTAGATGCATATTTTCAAAAGCTAGCGAGATTAATTGCAGTTATTTCTATTTTTCTCGTAAACTCTGAACCTCTGCTGTTAGTTGCTGTTGTTGACTTTGTATTTGAGTTCTTTCTCATTCCAGCTCTTCTATTCGTGATTTTAGATCACAAGAATACCAGTTTGTAAATTTCTTCAACTCCTTGTTTTCTTATCTTAATTTTTTATTCTTTCTATCTTTAGTTACAAACTTTTGATGCAATTCAGATATTTAATTATTAAAATAATCAACCTCATTCGCTCTCGCAGTAGCCTCCGAGACATGATTTTAATAGAGGTAGTATATTGAGCACTAAGCATTATTGATACTACAACAATTTCAAGACCAGTTTTACTAGAAAGATGTATCTCTACTCCTATCATGATGTTGACAACCTCAGGAGTAAAGATGAGGGGTTGAAGTGTAAAATATTTTTAGTTCAAATCTGGAACATTAACAAAAAAATTTCTCTAAGACATAATATTATTTTAAATGAACAACAATTGGATCAATGAAGAATATGATACCTTGTGTGAGTATCCAATGGGTGAAAATGATTATAGTTAAACAGCAATTCAGAGTTTTCAAATCTCCGCAAAGATCTCATTTGTCAATAATATCAAACGAATTTGAATTTTCGCAAAACGTATAGAACTAGGCCTCAAGCTTTTGTAGTTTTTGTCAAATATGGGTGGTTTCCAATACTTTTTTTGCCATACATAAACATGTTCTCCCCCTTAATAACGTTGAAATTGAGAGAAATTTTATATGAGAATATTAACATGTTCTCTCTAATACATTATTTAGATGAAAATCATATTTGAATTCTTAATTCTTTTATATATGCTGAAATCATGTTTGTTTATTACTTGAAATACTAACACATATTCTCATGGGAGTTTAAGTATTACTGTATGTCTCAAATTTCTACTAAGTTTATCAAACAAACACTATCTGTCACATCTTCAAATCACTCAGAAATAATTACAATTCATAAAACAAGTTTAGAGTGTATTTGATTGAGATTTGTGATTCTACATATTCAAGAAAAGTGCGGTCTTCCCATAATCAATGATAGCCCAATAATTTTATATGAAGATAATGCCGCTTGTATCACTCAAATCAAATAAGTGATAATCTGACAGATTTATTCACGAAAACATTACTAACTGCGACATTCAAGAAAATTATGCTGAACATTGGAATGCAAAAACTTACAAAACTATCAACATACACTTTTCAGAAGGAGTAAATATTTTGAAAACTTGTATTGATTGTACTTTTTTTCCCATTGAATTTTCTTTTACAAGGTTTTAACGAGACAATTTTAAAACATTTGGCGGTACATAAGAATACTGTACTCATTTTCTTTCGTCATTGATTTTTCTTCTCACTTGATTTTTTCTTGACAAGATTTTAACGAGACAGATTTTTTATGAGTGGTCATTCAAGGAAGAGTGTTACAAATATTCAAAGTTGGTGGTGGTGAATGACCACGGCCTAATATAAACAAACCACTCCCACGACTTTTTAATTCTTGCACAGTAATTTGCACAATCCTCAAGGTCTATATATATGAGTTTCGATCGATCTGTAATTCATAAGAAAATTTATATAGAATAAAGAAAATTTCAGTTCTTAAAAGATCTAAATAATTTTTTTTAGAAATTCTCTTGCAATAATAGTTTCTTTTTAGTTTTATAACATAATTAATATTGTTGTCATTTACTATCTCAATAAATTTGATGGACAGTGATAGGCTAACAATTCATCTATAATTCATAAACAATTTAAAATATAATAATAGCTTTTGTTATATTGAAACACATTAAGACTCTGTTTGAATCAAAACTCTTCTCAACTCATCTTCATTTCACTATTATATTTTTTCAATTTTCTATTTAAAACACAAATCTCTGTACACATTTTTTAAATCCTGATCCAACTTTTTCAAATGCTAAAATAATAATAATATTAAAAATAAACTAAATTCATTTCATCTCCGAATTTAAACGGAACCCAAATCTAAAGTAAAATCCAACATCAAAATTAAAATAATATTATTTTATTTTATACAAATTGTTAGAATATACAAATTAAAAAAAACAAAAAACAAAAAACAAAAACAAAATTCAAATCAAAATCGGCAGACTGAAAGCGCGGTGGGTAGAGAGGAAATCACTTTTATTCAAAACCTTCGAGTCTCGCATTTTGGAGAGAGAATCTACGGTGATTCCCACCCGCGATTTCTCCGGCCAACCCAGACTCCGGCGACATTCATGTACAATCCCTAGGGTTTGGGTTTCAAGCATCCCGCATTTGGAGAGAGTTCTCGTTGTGATTTTCACCCGCAATTCCTCATCTGGCCATCAGCAACAAACGAGGGTCATCGTGCAACCCAGACTCGAAGGTTTTGAATCCAAACCCTAGGGTTTGGGTTTCAAGCATCCCGCGGTTTGGAGAGAGACAGTGTCGCAATTCCTCCGAGATTCGAAGCACGATAGACCCCTATTGTTTCGTGGTTCAAAGGTGTGAGTTTCTTTGTTTGGGGGTTTTAGGAAATGGGGGTTTTAGGGTTTTGATTTAACTATATAGAAAGTGAAAATATGCCTTTGTCCAAGACGTGGGAGGCTGGTAAAATCATTCAACTACTTTTTATCTTGGATAACTACGAATCATTTGTATATGTTGTGTGTCGTTGTCTGTTTTTAGCTTGCTTTTTATCTTATAAGCTACTGGCAAAAGGATGTCCGGGACGATTTCATTTTTCCACTATTTAGAATTACTGTTTGGCTTAATATGTTGCTGTAAAGTTTATCTCTGAGTGGAATTGTAACAGGTTAAGGACGTTAAGCTCCAGAGGAGCTGATGTTTTCCTTCTCTGCTTTTCTCTCATAAGTAGGCCTAGCTTTGAGAACATAGCGAAGAAAGTAAGAGTTTTCTTTTTCTTTTTTCGCTTTTCTTCATTCAAGTCTTTGTTTTTTTTGTCTCATTGACCAATATATATACCGATGAGATTCTTAATGTCTTTCTGCTTGTTTCTTTTCCGTTGTGGCTCTGATTATGTTGGAGAAGTGGGTTCCTGAGCTGAGACATTATGCCTTTATTATGCATCAATTTTACTTTCAAGAAAATTCTATGCCAAATATGGGTTCAACTGTTTGTGTTTCCCCGTTTTCTATCTCATTATGCCCTGTTTTTGTCACTTGAATAATGGAAAAAATAAGTGTGATTCATAAATTTTAAGCAGTTGCTCGGTTATTCTAGGATGTGAAATTGACCTATAAGACAAATGTTTACTTCCTTTGATGTACATGCTTTTGATTACCAATGATTCTTTGTTAGTCACCAATGGAGCTTCAGTAGCTGCCATGAGAGCAGATGTTTATGCCAAAAAAAAAGAAGGTAAAAACCAAAAAAAAAAAAAAAAAAAGAGGTAAAAACCGAAAAAAAGAAGTTTTACATCCTTTCACTATAGCTCTTTCAAGTTAATTCTCTTAAGCAAAAATTGGTTTATTCAAATTCTAATATCCTTCAAATAGGGATTTGATGTTTTCTGTGATGATTTTACTTGTAACATATTCATAGAACTCAAATCATTCATCAAGGTGTAATTGCAATTTCTTCATACACATTACATGAGAAATTTAGTTTAGACACAGCTTGAGGCAAGATTCTATGATGCAAAGATGTTTCTTGAGAAGAATCAAAATGTGAATAAACATTTAAAAAAAAACATCTTTGGTATGTAATCTTCCCCAAAAAGAAAAAAACATCTTTGGTATGCAATTTTAATTTTTATCATCTTATGTTTTGTGGCAGGATCTTCTTAGAAACTTCACCAATAATGCAAAGAATAAAATCTTTTATAGGGGTTCTAAGAACGGAAAAGGCAGGTGACATGAGGTCTGGCTGAACTCAATTTTGGATGAAATTTTTCTCTGCTAGATTATTTTTGCAAGCACCCAACAGAATGTGTAGAACTCTCCTAACCGTTTAGGTGCCAGGAGAAAGTTTTCAATTTGGCTATGTATTATTATTAACATTTTTAATGAACCCTGTGAAAAGAGGTGACAGGTTTAGTCTGATGCCAGGGAATCATGTACAAACGTTAGTAACTTTAAACATGTGCTTTTTGCAAAGATGCTTCACGGTGGATAGAAGTGGTTTTGATCCTCTGATAATACTGGTATGGATGATCATCTCTTTGTATTCTTACTCCGATGTGCTTTTGGATAAAGCTGGTGGCATGAAACTAGGTGAACTTGCAAGCTTATTGATGGCCATAACTATAATATAACAATGCGGATACCCATAGTGCGTGCATCATGCACATGCACGTTTACAACATGTGTAATTCTAGGGTGCTTCATGCGTGCCTCATGCACGTTTACAAGCTAATTGGCTAATTGCAAGTATACGGTCGAACGTTTATCACGTTACCTATTGGATGTTTTATTGAATTTTTCAGACCCTATTTGATGCCTTATTTGAAACTGCCTGGGGTGAATTGGTGAACCCATCTATGTGTTTTCATTTTATTTGAGAACATAACAATTTCAACAAAGCAAGTTGGCTATCCAAAGAACATTGATATCCAAAGCTTGTTTGGATATCAATAAAGCAAAATAAATTTCCCCATCAAAAAGGCAGCTGGCAAAGTTCATTACTTGAAAAGAAAAAAAAAATACATAAGTTGGCTAATACCAAATTTTTTAAAGAATACTTTAAAGAATTCTATATTCTCCAGCACACATTTTTACATATCAAAATTTGGCTAATACTAAATTAATCTATGTAATTCAGCCAAAATACATAGAATGCATAAGTTGAACCTAGCATACTAATATCACAAAATTACAGACACTAATTCAACAAAATTACATAGACACTAATTCAACAAAATTACTGCACAAACTAATTCAACATAATTACATGAAAACAGCAGCCAAATGACGTAGAAACCAGTAGCCATCTAACTAATTTAGTCAAATTTTCATTACATACACATGTTTTATCCGATCAAGTAGGTTGTAGCAACCGTCTTGGATTTGTTGTAGTGTTTGAATATCTCAATGTAGGTTGCAGCTCGTAGAAGCACAATGGTTGAGCTAAAGTATGTGTCGTTTTGGATAAAGATGGCATTGATGATGAAGACATTTCTAACACAAAAGATACACAATTGATTAGGCACCTACAAGGACACAAGAAAGATAATGCCAATGATGTTTAGCAAAAGCTTTGGTTAGAGTCTGTAATAATGGGAGTACACGAAACATCAAATAGGAATCTGAAAAAAGGTCCATATTGAAAGAGACTCAAAGCAGTTAGTTCAAGCAATTTTTTAAAGGAAAAAATGTAATTGGTAAATACAAAAATCATAATGGATATACAATATCTGTTCCACTTTTTGAAGAATGGAAAAAAAAGAAAAAAATCATTGATCACAAAATCGATTGCACACAATATATCACAATGGATAACTACCAATCAACAATATGGAAGTATATCCTCCATTTTACTATGCTTGTTGCAATTTTAGTGGAAAAGAGTCCTTAGATCTGTAATATTATGAATATATGTAACTGTTATGTTTTATTTTTTTGAAATATTTCAATGTCGAGGAAAACAAGTGTGGAGTGTGCCATCAACATGCCTGCTAGCTCCATACAACCCACTTTCCTTTTCCTTACCCATCATCATGTGTGTACACGCCTAATGAATAGCATGTACAGTTGTAAAATATCTAACCAAAAGCCAAACTTAAGAGCCTCTGTATAGATTTTATTGCAGGAGTTTTGATCCATTTTGTATACACATAACAGGCCACTCATGTTAACATATAAAACCCAAGTGTTTTTGCAAATCAAAACAAAACCACTGTCTAAAAAAGACATAAAGCAGCAAACTTCTTGTTCACAACAAACCAATCTCAGTTCAAACAAAGCCCGTGTTCACAGTAAACCAATATTAGATTTTTAGGGTTTGAAAAAAAAAACTAGTTGCTTACAATCACAAGGGTCTACAAGGTCAAGAGTTTGGGATATATCTCGATTTTTTAAAAAAATCAGTCGTTCACACTCATAGTGGTCTACGGTTTCAAGAGTTGGTGCCTTCGATTTTCTAGGGTTTGTGATACAGAGTTAAATAAAATAATAAAGATGTGACGACCCAGAATTTCGTGTTTTATTTTATTTTAATTAATTAATTATTATAAGGGTGATAGAGTTATTTTATTTATTTAAACACTTGAAGTTGGGTTTAAAATTGAGTCTTGGAGGCATGACTTAGGATATTGGCCCAATTATTGTATCAAAATCTATAAGCCCATGAAAATGATCCATGAGTCAACCAAACCCATGCATGGAGACATATGTCATCATAGGAAAACTTAAGTAAGTCTCCAAAGACTAGTAGGTATGAGGAAAAAATACTAGTAGTTGGAGGGTTTGACTAGTTGTTTATAGGAGAAAGAAGTGTGAAAATCCAATATGAGATTTTCTCATCGTTGGCCAACTAGGTAGGCGTGTAAGGAAAGGAGGAGTCTTCCAATTGAGTTTCCCTAGGTGGATATCAAATCTAGGAGATTGACTTGTACTAGATCTTGTAAGAGTAGAGGATTTGTGTGTAGGGAGATCACTTGGAAGATGTGTGTGACAAGTGACAAGTGGAATGATTGTGTCATTAGGAAGAGAAACCTTGGTTGGAGAACAAGGAGTCTACGTAGGAAATGGAGAAGGGAAGCCAACATTGCTTCACTTTGAGTCTCCTTATGCAAGCTTCACTTTTGATGTGACAAAAATATATTTGGTGTAAGAAAATCTTTAGAGGACTTGTAAGGATGTGATGGTGAGAAGGAGGTGATTATTTTTGGAGAGGAAGAAGTCTTCCAATTTAGTCTCCTTAGGAGTATGCTATATCTAGGTGAGTGACACTTGTAAGATATGATGGAAATAGAGATGGGAACAGAGATGTTTCGGTGGAAGCACTTAGCTGAACCCTTCATTGGGTTTTCCCATGTAATCTTATCTAAATCTAGATGAATGACCATTGATAGATCTTGTAAGTAGGAGTGACAAGGTGATTGACAAGTGATAGAAGGATGTGGTATCTTTGGAGAGAGGAAAAGAAAATGAAAAGAAAACCAGAGGATTTGGGTGAGCAAAACCGCAGGTCTTGTTTTTGGTCTTCCTAAAGTTTTGACAAATTTAGGTGAAAGGACATATGAGATTGTGTAAGAGTGGCTTGTACTTGTGCGTAAGAGTGTAAGGTTGAGTGGTGATTGATAGGACTCATGAGAGAAGAAAGGAAACCATGGAAGAATTGAGATGGTTTTGGATGAAACCAAGGAAGGGTGTAGCCGAGTATGGCTTGCCCGTTCTCCCAAGTTTTGATTTTAAAATCTTAAGGAATGACTTGTGAGGTGATTGGTGAGTGTGTGTGGAGTGTGTGAAAAGAAAGGGAGGGCTTGAAGCCCATGCATGTGCCGGCCATAGGAAAAAAAAGGAAGAGTTTTCAACCTAAAAGTGATCTAGATTTAGGCATGATGTGATCTAGTGATAGAAGTCACTCAAGTGTCTTTCAAACCTATCAAATGTCAACCCTAAAAAGTAGGGAATGAGTGGCCTAAGGGCTTAGAGTCTCACTTGGCCGAATGGCGTATGCCCTTGTTATTTCCCACTTGTTTGTTTCACTTGTTCACCCACACACCTCCATCCTACACATGGCCTCCCATCTCACTCTCACTTTGCTTCTTATTCTTCTATGTTCTAAGTACCAAAATACCCTAAGTTCAATAGAATCAAGCAAACATTCTTGAGTGGAAGACTAATTGAAGAGGTAATGCAAAAACCTAAGCTATTTCAAGAATAGAAAGCTAGGTTAAATCACATACACACACCAAGACTTATATCCTTAATATTTTCTTTTGAACTATATGCTTATAAACTATTTTAATAGATTATTTATATATATATTTTCAGAGCAAATCTATGCTACTTTGAGTATTGTAAGTGCATTTTTATTTTGATTTTACCATTTCTTGTATATATATTGAGTGAATGTGTTTGTATTGGTTGTTGGATGTATGGAAATGCTAAAATAGGTTTTTCTAAAGGAAATGCTTTAATGCCATAGTAGAAAACCCAAGCTTGATCCATATGATTTTTTAAGTTTGAAATTTGAATATGTTGGTGGATCTAGTGAAGTTGTTGTAAAAGAAATGAAATATGATGATATGAGATATGATGATGGTAGAAATGCATGCATGACTAAGATTAAGTTTGTTAAGTGCTTGGAGATGCTAGGCTAGGTTCACTTGAAAGAAGTGTTTTGTTTATTTAGTTAAAAATCTATGCTTAGTCTATATGTTATTGTAGGCTTGAATCTATATTATGTTGATGGTTTTAGCTAAATTGATGCAAAGGAAAAAGAAGCATATTGATATAGTATATAGTGAGAAGAAAATGCATGTGTGACTAAGATAATATTTGTTGGATGATTGGGATACTAGGATGATTGCTTAAAGAAATGTATTGTATGCTTAGTGATAAATTCATGCTTAGCAAGGTGTATGATTCTAAGTCTGAGATTTACTTTTTTTATTAGTGGATTTGGTTACTTTGGTATAAAGGAAAAATAGAGCATGATTAGTATGAAAAATGGTGACAAAATGCATGCATGTTAAAATGATGTTTGGAGTTGAAAAGAATTTAAATTGGTGCATATATGAGTTTTGGTTTTAAACGTTTTAGGGTTAAGTTTTTAATTGATTAACTATTCTTTTAAATGATGATTAAGCCTTGAATACTTGGAGAGGGTTAGAAGTATGAAAAATTTGGAGGATTCCGTAGCATGATGTTTCGGTTTCACATGTATGATTTAGTGTGCTCTTTTGGTGGAAGGAAAAGTGATAAAAATACTAATCTTAAGGACAATATGGTTGGGTCAACCTTTCTTAGTGAGACTAAAATGGTTTAGTTAATTTTACTAAGATTTAGTGAGTATGTGGAAGGAAATAGAAGGAAGAAACCCTAGGTAGTAACCAAAGAGGGTCTTGGCCCAACAATAGGGGTGGAGGCTGAGCACCCCACTCAACTCATTAAGCCTAATTTTGTGCTTATATATGAATTGTGAGTTGAATAATGTGATGTTTGACTTATGAAAAAAGATAGCTAAGTGTGCACTCAGGTTCGTCTCGGCTTTTTGCATGATTAGCATTAAAGGTTTACATGTCACATGCATAAAGCACGAAAATCATGTTTTTGGAGTCAAACCTGTTTTCAAAGGAAAATAAAAAAATTAAAATTTTTATAAGAACCCTAAAGGCTGGGACATGGTAGTACTCCAGTGGAACTCCCTATTCACTCAGGAGTGATTAAAGTTGAGTGAAAGCCCCTGGGTCGACGAAAAACAGTCGGCGGACCATGTATGGCTCCAAAAGATATCCGGAGCATAGTTGCACCTAATGCTAGTGGGTGCCATAAAAGCTGTGTTGGTCTCGACCTCACCATATAAAAAGTTTATAGTTGCTCGGAGAGAAATCTCTGAGTGACGAAAAGCGTGAAAAGGCACGAAACGTATTTACCTAGGTTGACATGGTCGCCGGGTGTGACGGTAACTAGCGAGGAGCACACGGTGCATAGGGGAACCGTGAGGCGTCCAAAATGAACAGTGACGGGGAATGCGATACGTAACTCCCGTATCACTGATAAGGACTTTCACGACATGATGAGGAAGGCGATATGTAACTTCTGTATAACTGACGTGATGACGGTGAAGGCGATACGTAACTTCCGTCGAGGTCAAAGAATGATATGAATATGATAAGTGGCGCCTAAGATAAAAAAAGATGAAAGAAACGAAAAGTCTTTATGAAAAAAGGGTTTTTAAAGCATGAGTCAAAAGAATTTCGTATATGATGAACCATTTTTATGAAAAGCAAGTATATGAACCAAGATTGAAAGAAAGTTAAGTTTTTATGAAAGTCTTCATGAGCATATGCATTTGCTAAGTCATTAGTCGCATATGCATGACATATGTTCTGTTTGTTATTCACTGATATGTATGCTTGAAATGATTTTGTTGAAATAGTTGTGTACTTACTGAGATTTCTCAAAATCTCACCCATTTATATTTCCACTATCGTTTTTTGTGGGGACGATAGAAGTTGTTGTAAGAAAAGATGAAGTCGACAACTATATGACTCAGCGAGACTCTCTAGACCACTGATGATCTAGTGATCTCCCCACTTGTTGACGTGGTCGCGGGGTCAGCGTTTGGATGAGGATGTTTACTTATGTTTTATTTAGATCTTAGAGGTTCCTGATGTTTTGGGAGAGTATATATATATTTGGAGACTAATATATTTAATGATATTTAGTAATATGAAGTTTATTTTGAGATTTTAAATTTGTTATACTATGTGACGTAAGGTAAAATTTTAAGTTCTTGCCTGTTTATAGAATGGCTTGACCTTTTCTGCTGCGAAAATTTCCTATTCACTGCGTTTAGTTTTAAATGCATACTTGAACGTAAATAAGAACGAGGGGTAAATTTCCTTGTGTTGTTTATCCCCGACGTCTCGGTTTGCGTCCAATCCCAAACGTGAACGGGACGTCGACAAATTGTTCGAAATTGGGGAAGGGATGAACCATAAAAGTTGATTACCTAGAAGGGTTTGGGTTGCAGATGGCTAGAGGAATCGCGACACTGTCTCTCTCCAAACCGCGGGATGCTTGAAACCCAAATCCTAGGTTTGGATTCAAAACCTTCGAGTTTGGGTTGCACGATAACCCTTGTTTGTTGTTGATGGCTGGAGGAGAAATTGCGGGTGAAAATCGCGATGTGAATTCTCTCCAAATGAGGGATGCTTGAAACTCGAACTCTAGGTTGGGTTGCACGATGCCCAGTGTTAACACCTTGGGTAGAGAAATCGCGGGTGGGAATCGCCAGAAATTCTCTCTCTAAAATACGAGACTCGAAGGTTTTGAATAAAAGTGAATCTCTCTCTACCCATCTGCGCTTTTAGTCTGTCGATTTTGATTTGAATTTTATTTTTTTATATATTTTTTAATTTGTCGGTTGATATGGCATCACGCCACGTTAGTTGACTATGCTTCGACTATGAGTAGAGTCACCATGTGTAGAATTATTGAAATTATTATTTAATAGCTTTGATGTGGAATTCTCTATAAAAATCAATATCCATCTGAGCGTGAACCACATGTCATGTGTGTCGTTTAATGACAATGGCACGTACAATCAGAGCAAAAGCGGCAAGCAATTTGAAAATGGCATCCTCGTTGATAAAGGGTATAGCTTTATCACCTCATTTCCACAGTCACGGTAGCAGAATAAACCCTAGGAAAGCCTTTTGTCTTCTTTCATTTTCAATGTCTTCTTGGGCCTGCAAAAAATGCACCTTCATCAACCCACCTTTTCAAAAATCCACCTGCCAAATCTGCTTAACTTCTTCTTCTTCTGCTTCTCCGTCTTCTTCTCCATCAGCTCCAAAATGGGCATGCAAGGGCTGCACTTTCTTGAACCCATACAGGAATACGAACTGCGAGGTCTGTGGCACAAGGGCCTCAGTGTCGAGATTCGAGGATTTGAACGATATTGATCTTGATGATGATGAGTCTGGGGTGGGCTCCGTTTTCTTGCCATTGCAGCGTTGCAAGAGGAAGCTGCGGGACCCAGTTGCGGATGACGAAGATTGCGTTGAATTGGGCGGGTTTAGAGGAGCTAAGGCTTCGAGTAAGGCGGTGGCCGTGTTGGGTCAGTTTTGAGCTTTGGTCAAGTTTTAATTTTTGGATATTAGTTTGCTTAGTTTTTCTTGTTATGATAGTAAATATGCTATGTAGGATCTGCAATTTTTATTAGGATAGGTCTTTTTTGGGGATGCCGGTGATCTTATGGTAGTTTCTCTCTCTTTTGTTTTTGCTTTTTTTTTTCTCCTTTCTACAAGATGATTGATTCTTTAGTAAGCTATGCTTTGTCCCTTTTGTGGCAATGTCTTGATTGGTTTACAATGAACGATTAATTTTCATGACTTGGACTTTAGATAATTTGTGATGGACTTTTTTCTTTGGTATTTTGGTTTTAATGTTTATGCAATGAAATATTAGGTGTTTTTTCTTTTTGCATTCAAATATTAAGTGATTTTAGTTTCACGTGACTAAAGATAAATTAAATGTGTGACAGAGGACTCAGGTTCGGGCACAGTATCTTGTTCATTGAAGATTTTAAGCTATAATGTTTGGTTTCGAGAAGACCTGGAAATGCATAATAGGATGAAAGCCCTTGGTGACCTTATCAAACTGCATTCCCCAGAAATTATCTGTTTTCAGGTTCTCTCTCTCTCTCTCTCTCTCTCTCTCTCTGTGGATGAGCTGTGTGTATAAATACATCTTGCTTGTGGCTACTTTGCTCTGCAGGAGGTTACTCCTGAAATATATGACATTTTTAGCCAGTCCAGCTGGTGGAAGGTATATAGTTGCTCAGTCTCATGTGAGGTAGCAAGTTCAAGAGCTTACTTTTGCATGCTGGTAAGTTTTGGATCACCTCTAGAGTAAAGTTCATTTTGAATTTTGATTATTGTGCTATTAGTTGTGCGGGATGGGTTTAAGGAGATCCTTTTTCAGCTTAGTCCTGAGAAAGTTGAGCATTGACAAGAGATGTTTATTTGTATGCCCTCCATGTTATACATTAAAGAACTGTATTCATTGAATCATTCACTATTCTGGCCACTGACATGTGTATTGTAGTTCATTTTTTTTTTTTTTTCACTTAAGTAGCTGTGTGTGACTTATGACATTTTGTTATTGTGTCTGTTACGAAGGTTCTTAGGGGATTGGCTGAGTCAGATAGTACTCTTTCCGTAACTGATATGGTTCTGCTGGGAAATAGTAATAGAAAAGTTAGAAAAACTTGGATTTTGTCCAAGTGGGACTATGTTACTCATTTATGTTGCCATATTCTTTCAAATATTGTAGTCATCCCATCATCTGTGCTCACTCAATTTCTTGAATTGCAATGCTTAATTGTGTTTGGCAATATTCTCCAGATGAGTATGTCTTTCTTGATATATTTGCTGCTGCCCAAACCAATGGCATGGTCAACCCCTTTTTTAGGACTTCTGGTGCCATGCTTTATAGCTATATTTGACTTGGCTATGTATGTGCACTCTATTTTATATTTTGATGGTGTGAAATAAAGGATTGTCAATTAACCAAATTGCTCGATTTGTTTAATCGATGATCATGTGGTACTAATATGGGTAATGCCTATTGCATGATTATGTGGTTCTAATATGGACGTGCCTATTACATGGCTTGCAGCTAAGCAAAGTGACTGTGAAATCCTTCAACTGTATACCCTTCAGCAATTCTAAAATGGGAAGAGAACTATGTGTTGCTGAGGTTGAAGTTCAGAAGGGTAAGAATCTAGTTGTTGCTACTAGCCATTTTGAGAGCCCCTGCCCAGGACCCCCAAAATGGGATCAGATGTATAGCAAGGAACGTGTTGAGCAAGCAAATGAGGCAGTCAACCTTCTCAAAAAGAATCCGAATGTGGTTTTTGGTGGTGATATGAACTGGAATGACAAATTAGACGGTCAATTTCCTTTACCTGATGGATGGGTTGATGCTTGGCAAGCGTTGAGGCCAGGGGAAAATGGATGGACATATGATACCAAATCCAACCCGATGTTGGCCGGTAACCGTACATTGCAAAAGCGACTAGATCGAATTATTTGTAATCTTCGTGATTTCAAGATAAGTGAAATTGATATGATTGGGATGGATGCGATACCAGGTCTATCATATACCAAGGAAAAGAAAGTGAAGAACGAGATGAAGCAGCTGGAGCTTCCTGTTCTGCCTAGTGATCATTATGGCTTGCTTTTGACAATCTCTAGCCAGTAATATGTATCTGGTGACTAATTGAGGTGCTTCTGTGCGTGCTTTTGCATGCAGTTTTGTATGGGTAACAGATGGAAGGATGTAATTGAATGGCACCTTTGTTTTGAGTTCTGTATGGAACTTGCTTTGAAAATGATATATTTTCAAATATACCGCTAATTACTGGAGTGTTGATTGACTATTCTATCTTGTCATATTGTGGTTACCTTAAAGAAGTAGAGACACAGTCAAACATGATAATAACACTCCAGTGAGTCGTATTATGGTTGCTTGCTAAACGGTCACAACATAAGCCTTTTGCTATCAAGAAGTGTAGCCAGCCATAATATTGTCCCAATGAATCTTGTGCTAGTGGAAGAGCAACAAATGGGAAAATATTCTCTGTTGAAGTTCTTATGTTTCTTTGGAAGAAACGCTTATGCATACGGATCATGTTTGCACCAGCCTTTACCTTCTGCTTTTATTGATTCAACCCTTCAGATCTCTCTGAAACTGAAGGACCTTCTAGTCTAAGATTCTTTGACCAGCAACGATGAGGAAATGTCGATGCTAAACAGCCGGTACGGTCCATGAATTCCATGTCTACAACCCGTGTTATCTGTCCCCTAAGTTCATAATCTGGAAGATTAGTTGTTCTTTATCCATGTTACTGACATGAGCCTGCAACACAATATCAAAGGCAAAAACTAGTAGAAGTTTGCTACGAGCTTGGAATGCTAATGAAATAGATCATTGTTACCTGAGCACTGGGCCACCGAGGCCTGTCCCGACAAAAATTCTACCGACAAGGGGAAAATTCACTTTCTATTTTACTCTCTTATGTATTTTTTTAGACAACTTAAAAATATTTTTCTAAAAAAGGAAAAAATCACAAAGGTCAAATTGCCAAGTTGTGTTTGTGACCCTGAGCGAGTGAGATCATTAAATTTCTTGTTGTGATTTGTTACATGGTGACTATGGTCCACAATCAGCCAGCGGAAAACCGAACTTTTTTTTGCAGTAAATTTACAAGTGGATGGGATCAATGAGCTTGAGCAACTTCTTATTCAAGGAAGAACACAGGAGTTATGTGAACAGTACCACTACCTGCAGAGATGGTAACCTGTAGCTGTGCTTTATCAAAGTACTCAACGATGAAACCAGGAACCCCAGCCATGGACTCCATAGACACACACCCCTGGGATTACTTTTGTGATTACGAAACTCCCATTTGAATATGTTTGAACCCAATTAAACTGATAATCCTACACGCAAGAGAAACATTTAACTCTCAAAATTTTCATTAAATGAAAGATCAGTCATGCCAAAAGAAAGAGTTCAATAACTTATTAGCTTGCTTTCTGTCCGCCAGGCTCCTTCAGTGCTTTGCAACTGAAGACCAACGGAAGCATACTTGGCAGGGATAAGAGAATTAGAAACGTATCTGGGATGAATGTTTACAATCTATGTTGCATAATAATAATCCAATTCATCATATTTATCACAGGGTCATTACTCATATGGATGACACCATACTATACTCTGCCCCCACGGAGTCTGTGTTACATAAAAGAACAAGGTCCATTGTTTATTTTATTTTATTTTTAAAAAAATAAGCACAAGAAATTTATATCCCAAGGGAACAAAAATATACAGACAGTTGATATATCATATCTATTTTGAACCCCCGGGAAAAATCCAGTTGATGTCCCAATATCTGCACATTTCATTCAGGTAAAGAGTGTTAAGAACAGGAATTTGATTCCCATCTGGTCTGTACTTTTTTTCACTTATTTTAAAGAAATGCTAGTTTGGATATGCAAAACAATAAAAACAATGCACTTAGTTCCAACACTTGATTTCAAATATAAAAGGTTGTCTATTCCCCCATGCTTGATGCCGGTTATGTATCCTTGAGGTTTCAATAAAAACTCACGTAGGGAGAGTGGAAAGCAATTTAACAAAATTGCGGTGAGCGTGGATCGAACACGCGACCTTCAGATCTTCAGTCTGACGCTCTCCCAACTGAGCTATCCCCGCATTGTGTCAATCTATATTTTATCAACTTACTTCTCTCAAACTCATGCTTCCTCTTGAGTCTTGAAATTTGATCCATCATGGCATCAACCACTAAAACCAATGCAAAGTTCAACCCTGAACAAAATCTTATATATAAATCTTCAATCTAAATGGACTCTGCATGCCCGCCAAGAGAACAAATGTTTTTTTTTTAATGACTATTAATTCACAGGCCAATCTCTCGATTTTCACATACAATCAACATAAAAAAGGCTCTATGATACAACTTGCACTGGAGAAAATTATGAATGTTTCTTCTGGGAAAATATCACAAATAATGTGTCAGTAAAAGTCATCAAATTTGAATGTTTCTCACCTGTCATCCTTAATTTACATCAATTAGGTATAAGCATGTAGGAAATTCCAATCTAACAGCAAAATTAAAGACGAGTAAGGGATGGGGAGGAGGAATGGAGTAAGGGAGAGAGTTGGGTGAGTGAATATAAATTATGATGACGTGAAAAGGGAACTACTTAGAAAGAAAGAAGGGATGGAAAAAGGCGAAAGAATATGAACATATCCATCCAGGTTGCTCATTAACATGGAATGGGTTCTTTTTCACTATTGGCAGTTGGCTCCGATACATTTACTGTAGAGACACGGATTATAGATGACAGAAAGCACAAATTTAAGACCTTCACAGCCGCCATCTGTCCTTTTTTTCAATTCTTAGTCTTCTATATATTCTCTCCTTCTCAACTTCATTCCTCATCGAACATAATCTTTGTTAATTAGAATCTCAGAAAAGATGGATTCTAAACTTCTTTTGGTGGTGCTTCTCGGTGCACTTATTTGCACTCATGCTAGAGAGCTTGTCAGTCAAGAGGCTGTTACATTTAAAGAGGAAAAGACATTATTCCACTTCCCTGGATATGGTGGTGGGCTAGGTGGTAGTGGTGGTGGTGGTGGTGGTGGTGGTCAGGGTGGCTTAGGTGGTGGAGCCGGACTTGGTGGGGGTTCTGGCTTGGGTGGAGGTCAAGGTGGAGGTGGAGGGTTTGGTGATGGTGGCGGGAGTGGAGTCGGTGGTGGCTCGGGTTTTGGAGGTGGAGCTAGAGCTAGAGGTGGCTTTGGGTTTGGAGCTGGAGGGCTAGGAGGTGGCGGTGGTGGAGGGTTTGGAGGTGGAGGTGGTGGTGGCGGTGACTTACTTGGCGGTGGGGCTGGCGATGGATATGGCGGAAGAGCTGGTGGAGGTATCGGAGGTGGATTGCCTTGAGTTCATAATTTGTCACCAAAGCTATTTACTTAGTGCTAATGTCTGGTTAATATTTACAATTATTGATGTATGAGTTATTTTCCTGTTTCATTATTTAATATGATGACGAATAATTAGGAAATCAGTTGATGCTTTTCTTATTTTCCTACTTATTATTATTTTATTTTTCCATATTTGATAAACCCAATAAGTTGGTGTTAAATAATGTATGATTTGATTGAATGGTTAATTGTTTCCCACGATGTGAATAAGATACAACTCATTAAAGGACCTTCGCATACCATTTAAATTGGAAATTAACATGGAATTATGATTAAAAAGGAATTACGATTAAAAAAAAAGAAACAAAAACAAATGGTCAGCAAGCAAGCAAGCTTCTGAGATTTGGGATTTGATGCCTAATCCAATGCAATATCAAGCCTTAATGGAGTGCCAATGCGGATTTTACATTTTGGGGTGGCAGAAGACAAAACCAAGCCGTACAATATGCGTGATTAACCAACTCTTATGTTCTGTGTCTCTCACATACTGCGTGTATGAACTACTTCTTGTTGATTGTTGATTGGCTCACAGGTATGCATGTCTGAGGTAGTTGAATCTTAAAAGCCCACCTCTCTATGAATTAGGAATTTCACTATTTCAGTGTTGATTGTTTTGGATGAGGATACTTTATGTCACAAACACATGATACGTTCATTACTAAATGAGAGGAAAGGATATCATAAATGTCAATAATTGGTGGTGAAATTGAATTTGGCCCAAACTCAACACTATATATTACTCGACTATATTAATAAATTCTCCAAGTTTGAGAGGTGCACTTCATTAATCAGTTGGTGTCAATATTTATCTGAGTTTGATATTCCAAAAACACAATCTACACACAAGTAATATTTTTTTAGCATAATAATATTATTCTTCAACTAAAACTAGAATTATTCTATTATCAGCTCAGTGTATAGACTATAGAATACATCATCCATTTAACTTAAATGATAATATTTGATTTGTAAGATTTAGATTTTAAAATTTATATTTTCATTCAAATAATATCATATAAAATTTTTATTATGTGTGTTTGTGCTCCACACGACAACATGAGAGTATAATTTCTTAATTTATTATTCTTAGTCACATTATTTGATAATATTGGAATATAATTTTTATGATAATCATTTAAATGTATAATTATATAAAATACCTCATAAAGTTAATATTGAAAAACAATGATAAATAAAATATGAAGAGAAATTCCTAAAAACAAGATCCAATAAAAAAAAAAATCATATTTTGGACTAATGTATTTTTTTTTTTATAAAAAAAATATAATTTAGGAGGACTTAAGTTTTGTACGATAATACAGAGATACAATTCCTTTTGCTATTCTGGCCCTAGCGCATATTGGACCAGAGCCAGCTTGGTCCCACTAGTTACTTTGGATCTCAAAAACAAAATCGGTCCAAACCAGGCCCATGACAAGCGCAAACACCCTTCTTCTTTCTCACCCAGAGAGCCGCCCTAGAGAGCCATTTCAACTTTCACATACTCAGAGCTCTCCTCTTCCCTTCTCCTCTCCTTCCTCTCATATCGTTCCCAAGCCCCACCGAGTCCACTTACTGAATCCCAGAAGGAAAAATGGCTGACGTAGTGCAGTACCGGCTCGAGCGCATGGTGGACGAGCTCGATGACCTCGAGACCCGAGGCCTCTTTTCTCGCCGGGAGATAGCCGAGATCGTTAAGCAGCGCCGCAAGCACGAGTACAGGCTCAAGCGCCCTAGTCCTCTCAAGCAGGACTACCTGGCCTACATAGATTACGAGACTCAGCTAGACTCGCTCCGCCGCCTCAGGAAGAAGTCGGTGGCTCGTGACCTTAAGGCCAAAGGCAACAAGAAGATGAAGCAGTCAGTTTCGGACTTCGCCGGCGTCTCCAGGATCGTAGATATTTACCGGCTCGCCGTTATGCGCTTCAAGGGCGATATCGATTTGTGGTTTCGGTATCTTGAGTTTTGCAGGCAGCGAAGGAATGGGAGAATGAAGAAGGTACAAAATTTATTCTCAAACTTTGTTTTTTGCCCTATTATGTTGCTGAGAAAGTGAAGGAAAGTGATGACTTTTATTGTAAAATGCTGTTCTAACGAGCATTTGTACTTTTTAGGATACTTAATGTTTCCTTCGCTGAGAAATTTAGAGGAGAAGGACACAACGGTTTACGTTTTATCTCTTTATTTTACATCGGTTGCTAGTTACTGGAAGCTCACAAGGGTTTTCAGCCAATTTGGAAAATTAGACTGATGACCGGCTTTTTTGCCCTATTGTGTATAAAAAACTCAAACCTTTGATGCCCCTATTTGGTTTCTGATAAATTGGAGTTAGAGAGACTGAATGTGAAACTGTATGCAATATACACATTGGTAGTTTTTTTTGGCGCGTAAAATCATGGATAATCTAAAAAGAATGGCGGCGATCGCGGTGGTATTCGTATTTATCCCATTGAGTTTATAAAGTGATTTACAACCAATCCATTTGGCAGCATTAGGTTTAGTCAAGTGTAACTCAGTGTTTTCGTCAATCATAGCAGTTGAGGAAGAGTTCTCTTACTCCATGTTCTGACAAAATATTACTTTTCTCGAAAACTTTTGCAGGTCTTGGCCCAAGTAATTAGGTTTCATCCAAAGGTCTCCGGAGTTTGGATTTATGCTGCAGCATGGGAATTTGACCATAACTTAAATGTTGCCGCTGCTCGTGCTCTCATGCAGAGCGGTTTGAGAGTCTGCCCAACTTCAGAAGAACTGTGGGTCGAATATCTTCGTATGGAGCTCACGTACCTTAATAAGTTAAAAGCCCGGAAGGTTGCACTTGGAGAGGATGAGGGAACTCTGGTCCGTGATGATAGACTTGCTGATGAAAAACAGTGGAGAGATGAAAACAAGGATTTGTTTATGTCCCTTAAAGATGAAGAAATAAATAATGATAGATTGAATGCTGTCGATGAGGAGTCAAAGATGAAACTTGATTTGTTTCGACAACAAGGTTTAAGCGTTCTAAGAACTATCTATAATGCCGCAGTCAAAGCTCTCCCTTCTAGTTTTAGCCTGAGAAAGCAGTTGTTTGAAATATTGGAAGCAATGGACCTATCACAGTCAGAAGATATAGGTAAGGAGATGCTAAATGACTTGAAGAGAGACTTTTCGACAGATCCAGAATATTGGGATTGGCTTGCAAACCTTAGATTTGCTGATCCTAAAAGTGCACCAGGGATGAATGAAGAAGAAATTGTTATTTCTCAGGCGCAAAAAGCAATTGAGGTACAAATGCTTGTGAGCTACTGAAATCATGAACCATTGAAATTTTCATATATGGTATGAATAATAGTTCCTGATTTGTTGATGATTGTACAAACACCTGAGGTACCATACAATAAAATTGAAACGGACATATATTCATCTTTTGATTTATTCCTATACAAATCTAATGGTCACATTCGATGCTTTGCCATGTGCAGGTTTATGAGGAGGGTTTAGAACTCATACCTTCAGCCACAATGTTTAATCTGTATGCAAAGTTTTTGATGGGCATAATTGATTCCCAAAAAGAAGAAAACCAACATTCTGAGCCATCCATTCATACTGTAGACTATAGTTCACATCTCTTGATGGTATATGAAAAGGCTGAAACAATGGGTTGTATTACTGAGGATCTTGCTTGCCAACATATTTCATTTCATTTGCAATTGGCAAGATTGGATGAAGCCAGAAAACTGGCTGAAAAGTATTGCAGTGGAAATTTGTCAGATTCAGTGCAGTTATGGGTATTAAGGGTCTCAATAGAGATTAGATGCGTAACAAAGGATTCTCCTTCTCCAAGTAAAGCTGATCTCCTATCCATTTATGAACTCCTAACAAAAATCTTGAAAAAAGTGCCTGTTTCAAAAGCTGAAAGCTTGTGGCTAATGGTATGTATTAGTTACACATTCTTTGGCCTTATATTCTGTTGGAAACCAATTATCATTAGTATGAGACAGCATTTGTTTCATTGTGCGACTTAAATCTTCAGAATTTTGACTTGGGCAGCTCTAAACCTTGGGCACAAAGCTGTTATTAATGAAATTGACTTTTGGTCAATTCAATGTCTTAACCAGCAACTGCCTGATATAAATGTCTTTGAACTAATTATAAGAAGTGATTTGTCTTAGCTTTTAGTAATTTGTGGCACTGGTTTCATGAGCCCTCAAATAAAATCATTTCTGATGTTTTCAGATCAGTATCTTAAATGTGAACAGCTTGGGGCTTGAGTCCCAGTCATAAACGTTAATTGTTCGTGTTGTACCAAGTCAACTTGGACTGGATCTTTTATATACTAATTCATATAATTTTGATTGGAAGATACTTATATTCCAAAAAAAAAAAAAAAAAAACAAGAAAAAAAGAAATGATTGGAAGATGTAATACGTTTCTCTTTCACATCAACATCTCATATTGCAGGCCCTGAAATTCTTTGCGAATCACAAGCATATTTTTGACAAGCTGGTAGAGATGTCTCTTGTTTCATTGGCTAGAGATGGTGGCAGCGAAGATGGATTTTCCCTCTCCACTGCTATTGTAAATTATGTTCTTCCTAAGGATGGAATTCAGTGTGCAAGAGAGATGTATAAGCGGTATGTCGAAAGTTCATAAGTTCCCTAGCTTTTATTTTAAGAATTAAATCGTAATTTAAATTATCTGACTGCTAAATTACACTCCATGTATTGGTGCATCCTTTTAGTAATCTTACTTCATTCGGTTGCTATAAACTAAAAGTTTCTGAACTTTTTATTCTGTTTCCTCTGCAGATTTCTTGCTTTACCGCATCCTGGTCTTGCTTTATACAGAAACTGCATCGAATTAGAATCAAATCTTGCATCTGTTGGCAATAAAGATGGTCTTGTATATGCCCGGAAATTATATGAATCGGCACTTGCAACTTTTGACCAAAATGTCAGCTTGTGGCAAGGTTACCATTCACTGGAGACTAAGGTAAACTTTTCTCTACCATCTTTGAAGGGTAGGGAGTGCAATTTATTTACTTTAGAAGCTGAGCTATATACAATACAATGGAGCTTGAGAAGTACAACAGCATCCCTAATTGTGGCTCACTAGCTTAGCTTAGCATAACAATCTTACATTTCGACCTCTGCAATTTTCGATTTGAAATATCAAAGCTCCGTGACCTTCTAAAAAGAGTCTTTTTGTCGGCTGAATTATATTGCTCGAAAATTCAGATGGGTGCACCCTCCAATGGGAAGAGAGTTTCAAGTTTATTTATATATTGTTATAGTCACCATTCCAATTTATCGATATTTAACTATTTTTTTATTTTTATTTTTATTTTTTAACAAGAAAGAACTATTTATGTCGTAGAATGTACTCACGAGTTTGTTCTTTGTTTCGTTTCCCTACTTTTAACAGATGGGAACATCAGAAACAGCAAGTGCCGTTCATTGGCGTGCACTGAAGACGACTCTAAAAGACACAACTGCACTCGTTACATCTGCAGACTTATGATAATTTCTCAATTTTGATCTTCCTATTATTTGATTGTATTTTCAGAGGCAGATAAAATGAGACTAATGGCGGTTTACACCGTCTAGCATCAAAAGTGAGCAAATTATATTATCTTTTTCATCTGCGAGTTTTGTAAGCGTGTAAATTCGCTCTCTTCCCCATGTCTGTCGAGAGAAAGCAGAGCAAGGGGAGAGAGAGGTGATTGTATTTTTCTTGGCTCAAAACCAGCTGTTCGGCGTCTCATAACTCACCCACTTTCGTAGGCTGGTACTGGCACAAAGAGAAAGATCAAGGAGTGATTAAATAAAAGTAAGCTATGACTTTATGAAATTCACTACATCTATTTTATAATAATGAAGTAATTTTATAATTTGATGTATTACATAAAGTTATATTAGTTTTATGATTTATCATTCATGAACGTGATAAGATCATTCTATTTAGCAGCACCTTAGGATGGCATAGCCTTAAAGTTAAGGGCGAGATTCAAACGAGGGAAGGCTTACGGTGGATACCTAGGCACTCAGAGACGATGAAGGGCGTAGTAAGCGACGAAATGCTTCGGGGAGTTGATTATTGGTCAAGCTAAGCATTCGTTCATAGCTCAACGAGAATGCTATCTCGTTGAGCCCTCCTAGTCCAGCAATTAGAGAGGCAGGAAGTCCTCGTAGTCCTCGGGTTGGGGGAGAGGGGGGTTACATGGCTTACTTATTAGATGAGAAAGAAACGTTTCCCCCTCTTCGCTTCGCTTGTCTCCCCTTAGAGGAGAGACTACTACTACAACAACAACAAATGAGACATGCGGTTTCTAAGCGGGCTACCCCTACCTAAAAAAAGGGAGAAAAGCACTGGCGTAGGTCGCTTCATTCCGCCATCTTACCCATATTATATTTCCCGTCTCAATACCTTCGATGAATAACTAAATCTGACCTTCGATCTGCATTCGCCCACCTCACCCTATATAAGATAAGAGCATCTGAGAATATATCCGTCTCTCACTTCGTCAATCGATCCTATTAGCAGCTACTTCAATCCGATCGAGTAGGTTTCAACTTGATACGGAACTATCTGCTCTCTCTGCTCTATCTGATTCTGCTACTAAGCTATCGGCTAAGTTGGCTACGGAATAGAAGGGCGGCTAAGAAAGTCATAACATTAATAGGGCTAAGGTCCGCCCTTTGAATATGAGCAAATCGCATATCAGAAATGGAAGTTCTAAGTGAAACGATAAAACTCCTACGGGAATACCGGAGGTGAATTAGAGAGGCATGAAGCTCTCGTAGTCCTCGGGATGGGGGAGAGGGGGGTTACATGACTTACTTATTAGATGAGAAAGGAACGTACGAATTACGGCTTCCCCTCTACTTTTGGGCGACAGGGAAGCCTCATACTCCGTAACTTTATGAGTGATGTTAGCTCAATCGTTCGTGCCCTAAGAACTTATCACTCTCAGGGCATGGAAAACTAAGGGGGCGCAGGCTTCTAAGTTTTTTTAGATGATTAGTAGGGCTGGGCTTATTTGTGGAAAATTTTTGATAGGGCACAACCATGGGATGGTAGAATTTGTCTTCGCCACTAGTGGCAACGAAGTTCTTGGTCATTTTCAAGGGGGAAGGAAGGTCTCCACTCATTTCATTCATTCAGTGTCTGCGGTGAGGCGCGACCCACAACAAACAAAGGGGGGAGAATTTCTTTTAACATCTTCATCCCAGAATTCATCATCTGCAAGCAATCCACTTCCGTAAGAGCTATGACTTCAGTTGCTTTTTGGCTACCTTTTATATTTTATTTATATAATATGACTCTTACTATTGCTGCTAATAGATACCGCCCGAGAATCTCACTGCATGCGAGATTACTTCAGGCACAATTCCTATTTTAGCAGGGGAAAAGAGTTTAGAAAAGTTCAATGGTCACTTATGTAATTAGAAAAAAAAAGGTTTCGAGTTTGAGTTATATTCTCAACCCAGGTAACTTCAGGGGAGAGACGAGCGAAGCGAAGAGGGGGAAACGTTCATTTCTCATCTAATAAGTAAGCCATGTAACCCCCCTCTCCCTCAACCCGAGGACTACGAGAGCTTCCTGCATCTCTAATTCACCTCCGGTATTCCCGTAGGAGCTTTATCGTTTTACTTAGAACAGCTTGAGACCCCTTCCACAGCTATGCCTATACTCGACGATGGCTCCATACGGTATCAAAAGTCCCATAGGAGTTTTCTCGTTGAACTTAGGACTTCTAGCAGGGGAAAAGAGCTCAGTAAGGTTCAATGGTCACTTACGTAATTAGAAAAAGAAAGGTTTTGAGTTCGAGTTATATTCTCAACCCAGGTAACTGAAGTAGCTGAAAGTAGTCTCAGTTGTTGTTGTTGCAGTAGTAGTCTCTCCCCTGAGGGGAGACGAGCGAAGCGAAGAACCGGAGATGAATTAGAGAGGCAGAAAGCCCTTGTAGTCCTCGGGTTGGGGGAGAGGGGGAAACCGGAAGATGAAGTTCAAGCTAACTCGCTTAGCCCCTAGTCCATGCCGACAATTCCACCATGTAAACTGAGAACCAGTGCACCAAAGATCTATGAGACCACAATCATTTATTCAATCTCGGCGAATGCCCTCACGAATTCTGTACATACTGGGACAACCATTGCCGTCTTGTCTTCCTGAGTTACTTGATACCGCCCGAGAATCTCACTGCATGCGAGATTACTTCAGGCACAATTCCTGTTTTAGCAAGGAGACAATTTCTCACTCTGTATGAGCTGCATACGAATTACAGCTTCCCCTCTACTTTTGGGCGACGGGAAAGTCTCATACTCCGCAGCTCTATGAGTGAGGTTAGCTCAATTGTTCGTGCCCCATACCCATGGGTCACTTCACTGATTAGGGAAAAAGCTGTTAAGCGGTACTGCCACTGATACTGAAATCTTTTGACAATGACGTACCAGACATGATAGTACGAGAAGTCGAACTCGTATGCCTCTCCCTCTTGCTTGTTTGTTTGTTAATTAAGTAGGGAAAGGCAGAGACCATTCCTATCTTCCCCTATCCATGCGATGTAACCCATATCGATTGTGTTTGGGTCACTTCTGGATCTAATTCTCTAAGGCGAAGCTCAATCAAGAATTATTAGATTAGAATAGCTAGATTGCTAAGTTGCTATTTTATAAAACAACAACAACGAAGGAACTCCGCTCGGAAACCAACTTGATCGATTCAATTCAGTGCTTGGATTAGGTCTGCGTAGAGAACAGGTAAGGGCCGTAGGCTTTTCACTTTAGCCATTGTTATTCAAGGCCATACCCCGTTGACGTTGGTTTAGTGTTCTTCTCTTGTCCTATTCTCCCATACCAGGCCGGAGTAGGGATCTGAGTGAGACTTAGGATTGAGAAGGTTTCATAAGTACTTGTAGGGCCAGTCAGTTTGTACTTGATATCAC
This sequence comes from Platycarya strobilacea, assembly GCA_036898215.1. NCBI lineage: Eukaryota > Viridiplantae > Streptophyta > Magnoliopsida > Fagales > Juglandaceae > Platycarya > Platycarya strobilacea. The sequence continues at coordinate 16,505,095 of CM072547.1, forward strand.
CTCAAGATATTCCACCCTACACCGATGGATTCCCACCTCAGCCTCAGACTGGGTCTAGCCTGGACCTGTGTCTTGGAGCATGTACTTGTTTCGATCTGTCCCCCGACCCGTGCCCGGGTGTCAGTTTGTGCTCCAATAGAATAAAAGCTCCGTCCTTTCTCGTTGAACTCAGGACTTCCACTATTTGCCTGAATTTTTTCGGTACGCGTGCGCGGCGTGCACTTAACGCTTTCCCCTCCTTCGCTACGCTCCTCCTCCCTTGGGGAGGAGACAGTTTCTCACCCCTTTGATTATCATATACAAAAAAGTCTCTTCCACTTTCCTACCAAATCTCTCTTTATTTTGGCACATAAATGAAGGGATCGAAGAGATTATGGTAGATCATGTTCACCAAGAAATGACCCGAAATTGGATCTTGGTTTATTTGAGATTGTTCCTTTTAATCGTAATCAAAGATGTTTTCTTGTCTCTCGTTTCTTTTCCGAACAAATCGAAGAACCTAATGGATCATCCTTGGCTGCTATGAAAGATATCGGCCTTGCGTTGCGGAAGGAACGTTTTGTTTTGAGTTGGAGGCAAGAGCTCTTATTGACGGAGTCGTTTGGCACCTCGATGTCGACTCATCACATCCTGGGATTGAACTTTCACCCTTACAACTATCTTTTTGAAGCAGATAGTTCACAGTGCTCATTCTATAGATACTGTAAAAGCTAACTCATGTTTCCACTCTATTTTCATTACGAAGATGTATCACGTCAGAATCCGTTGCTCAAACCAAATCACGCCAACGTTATGGAAGTTCCTGGATCGTGTGAAATAAGAGTAGTACCAAAGGCACCCTATTCTTTCATAATCAAAAATGGAAAATTGGCTATGGAGATTCTGCGCAGTCAAAAATTCATACAGACACAAAGGGGTTCGACAGGAAAGTCGTTTCGATCCAATCCATTCTTGGGGTCAAATAAAGACAAAGGATATGTCAGTGACCTAGCACGACAAAGCACTCTCCGAGGGCATGGAATGTTTAATTTTTCGGTCAGAATCTCGACTGTAATGTCTCTGTTAGATTCTCCGATCGAAATACGGGAAAACTCCATTCAATTCTCGATGGAAACTTTTGCGAATTCTCCCTAGAACTGGAAGATCATTTCGAGATCTTTGAACATATTCGAGGGTTCAACGTGACTATTGTTACTTTGGCCAACACACAAGATGAGACTTTACCACCGTGGAGCGGCTTTTTGCGCATACTGAGGACGTGGAAGGAAATCAAGACGGGGAGTGGTGACCCCTATAAGTTTGAGACCCCTTCCACAGCTACGCCTATACTCGACGATGGCTCCATACGGTATCAAAAGTCCCAAAGGAGCTTTCTCGTTGAACTCAGGACTTCCACTTTTTGCACGAATTTTTTCGGTATACGCGTGCGGCGCGCACTTAACACTTTCCCTTCCTTCGCTATGCTCCTCCTCTCTCGGGGAGGAGACAGTTTCTCACTCTATATTTAAGAGTTTTAAGAGTTTATTTCATTAGAAAAATTACGATATACTCTAGACTTCCCCTCTTTTTTCTGTTTTCCTCTTTTTTTTTTTTAATAAATCACAATAGTAATATAATTTAAACACCCAAGCACACGTATAAAGATGTATCACACACCAAAAGAAAATCAGCAGTACATGACATTTTCAGAAAAAAAGTATACATGGAGAATTTATTTCAACTTGTGAAAGCAATGTTACACTTTTCTTTTTGTACAGACCATTATGATTCCAAATCTAGTTAGAAGCATGATGACATCGGCTCCTCCAAGGAAAATGGGAAATTTCGGAGATTATGTTGAAATTATACTCTTGGCCACTGTGGACTCACAACCTGCACAAGTCGACAACTTAATCAAACGCACATTCGCTATATTCAGTCAGAAACAAAAGAGATGATTTTAAAAGCACCATATAAAATCTTGGGTAGAAATGAAAGTAAAGGTCCACCATCCTCCACAAAGCAACTTCTGACATCAAGATTCAAGAACCAATTGATTGCCTAGAGATTAGACCAATAACACATAGGGCCAAGGTCTTTATGCTTCTCAGTTCTAGATTATCAAAGACAGTAGACCTAATATCATCATTGATCCTATCCTACCATTCATTGGAAAAACCAGTCCCCAATAGCTAACCTCAAGTGTGCTAAACACTAATCGCATTCGGCTAGCAACGACCGATGGTTCCTCAGCTTGCCCGACTACAGCCATTTGTTCTAGTTGAAGAGTCTTTACCGGAAGCCTTCATCAAACATAAGTAATGATTAGCTAAAAAAGGGTTCTGATGAGGCCATGCTGAATGCAGGTTCTAAATCTCCAAAAGCAGTTAAATAATCAATGATTCAGGCGCCACGGGCATGAGCAAAGTTCCAATATAAACACATGAAAAATATCAAAGAGGCAGGTTTTAAGTGCAAAGTTGCCACATCCCGAGAAGAGTTATTTAATTTCATAATACAAACACACTTGATAATGCTCATGCAAGTAAGAGAGATGATATTAAAATATGCTGAAAGCACCTCACCATGCCATTCCTCTCACAAAGTATGCATTTGCTATTACAGCACAAAAGCCTTTCCACTGAAGCCTCACTTCATCTGACACTGAAGGCGTAGATGACCATCTAACAATAGTTGGTTGTGGTGTACACAAGATGGTGATGAATGTGATACTTAGCCACAGAATGCACTCATCAACCTGCATTGTGAAATAGAACTTACAAAAAAAAAAAAAGATCATAACAAAATTACAATCCCCAAATCATTCGACAGATCTAGTGACCACCTAAAAATCATAACAAGTGTAACTTCTCCATCACAGAGGGTGTACCGTAGTTTGCATCTTGAACACAAATCCATGATCAAGTTTATTAACAAAAATTTGGTCTGCAATCGACTAAGATGAGCCTCTTTGTTTCAGATAAACTGATTAAAATCTATTACAATGATGAAAACCATAATCCTTGGGGAAAAATATTAACTTGTGAAAGTAATTATGCTCAAGAGCCACGCCATGAGAAGTAGTTATTGCTGAAGTATGGAGAAGTGACTTACCTCTTCTGAGATAATCTTTGACTTCAAACTAGTGTTTCCACCATAACTTTGCATCGCTTCAATTTCAACGCCAGATTCCTTCATAGCATTAAGTTCCTTCCTCAATCCTTCATCAGTACAGCCCAGTGCATATGCATTCACTCCAGCACTGATGAACTCCTGCTATAATTTACCCAACGCATTATTTGGAAAAAGGAATTAAAATATTGCCTAAAGAACAGAACAAGCCAACTCATGAATATACTTTTAGGTTGTCACCGCCTCCTCGGTCAACAGCATTCTTGTATCGCTTAAACAGGCTGATTGCTATGTTGCGTGATGATCGGTATTCATCATCATCGGCTGAAATTGATTCGTGCAACCGGCACTATGATGCATAATAAGGCACTAAATATATCAGCACTTAAATAGTACCTCAAAACTTGGAGAGATAAAAGGAAAAAAATCAGTTCAGCCAGCAGTTTTTGCTCAATTACCAGCCATCTCTTTGGAGCGACATGGTGTAATAAATGATGGGTCTTAAGTTGATCACGGCCTTTCCAAGAAAATGAGGAATTATGAATGACATTATTACATGGGTTTCTTAATACGCTGGGACAGACCGAAGTGATATTAACCAAGGGATTCACATGGCTAATCTTGCACGGAGATGCTTCATGCGATGTTATGGCTCCCGAAGCGTACAGCATCACCATGATTGGACCATGATAATTAACACCTTTGATAAGCAAAACTGAATCACGTACACCAAATCACAAGGCGAAAAAGGAAGAGTAAATACCAAGCAAATAACAGAAAAGGGAAACCCAACAAAGATTTAATTTTTCTACTTGCCCAATTCGCCAAAATTAAGCAAATCAACTGGGTCCAATCTTATGAAAAAATCTCCTATAAAAAGTAGCATGTTTGTTCGGGGGAAAAGAACCCAAAAAGTTGCATATATAAAAAATATAAACCCAGAAAATTAAGATTAATGACTACAAAAACAAGAATGAAAGCAAAGGTGGATATGACTTACTTAGGGTCCAAATGACCTCGTTTGGAAGGAAAGAACTGAAAAAAAGCAGTCAAGAACCAGCAAGTACCGAGAGAGAGAGAGAGAGAGAGAGAGAGAATAAACAGCAATAAGGGATTGAATAAGAATCAGTTGTAAGGTTGTGGAAATTGCAGAAGCAAAGCCACCAATTTTTTGAATGGCTGCGGAGATTCTCTGCTCTAGAATCTAATATAAAGCCAACAAATACTTGAATTTCCTTGCGGAATTAGTTTTGCTTATTTGTGGCTTGCTTGGGCAGACGAATCAGCCCTCGTATTGGTCCACGAGGGTCCTGCCCGGCCCCGCTTTAGCCCCCATCAGTGACAAAACAAAAAACATTGGTGGATGTCAAATTATCATATTTTACTCATAAAAAATAACCACTATATAATCTTTGCACAAATGTTCAATATTAATATATGAATTTTCAAAACTTTATTTAACTTAGATAGGTTTTAACTAAAAAAGGAATTTCTTTTTATTACAAGTTGCATAAAAGTTATACAAAAGATGTGTTATATTTAGATAACGAGTAATGCTAGATATAAAATATAAGTAAACAAATTTTATAAAAGATTTTTTTACAAAAATGTGATTTTTATCGAAAAAAAAGTAAGTTTTTCACATTTTTTTATAATAAAATTTTTATTTTCTTTTATAAAAAACTTTTACGAAAATTGTACATTTAAGACTTGATAATTTTGCTTCAATAATTTTTCAGAATTGCCTCTTCTTCATCACCATGTTTTTAAATTTTATTTTACGTCGTTTATGAGAGATGATGATAATTTTTTATATTTAACTATGTTGCTTTGTCGTGATGCATCTAAAGAAAGAACCCATAAGCATCCAATTTATTCTCCTATTTGTTTTCTGTTATAGTAGAGGTGGAGGAGAAAGTCTCCAAACTTCTTGAAAAACTTCGTCGATGGTGGGAAACTAGGGAGGTGGTGTCGAGGGATTGGAAGTATTGTGTGGGAATCTACATCTGACTGAAGAGGAAGGGGCTAAGATCGATCTGGATGGTGGATTGGTGGAAGTCTCTAGCGAAATAAAAGAATGCAGTTTGGTTAGAAGGATCTGTGTTGATTAGTGGATTGGAATGGAGGCTTTGGCCTTGACAATTACGAAGATTTAGAGGGTGAGTGGTCCTATTACTTTCCATGAAGTAGGAAAAAACACATTTATTGTGACCTTCAAATTAGGGACCGATAAGAGGAGGATATTGGAGGGATGTCCATGACTTTTTGACAACCAATTGTTTGCTCTCCAATTGTTTGATTGGTTTACCCAACCAAAACAATGATGTTTTTCTAGTGAAGTTTTTTGGATTCATGTCCACAATTTACCAATGGCGTGTATGACGAAGGATAGAGTACATATTGGTAAGTCACTAGGAACGATTGTGGATTTGGATGTTCCCGATGATGACATTGGTTGGGGATCATATTTGCATATACGAGTTGAGACACCTCTCCACAAAGCTATTGTTAGAGGTAAGTTTGTTTGGGATAATGGATGTGAAGTTTGGTGGACTTGAAGTATGAGATGCTGTCTCATATCTGTCTACAATGTGGTTGGATTGTGCACAGTGAGAAAGAATGTGGAGGAGGTAGGGATCACTCATTAGCGGGGAGTGGATCTCAGAAGTAGTTTAGATTTTGGCTGAGAGTAGACCCTGTGCAAAAGATGAGATCAAATGAGAAGGTATTTCATGAGGGGAGGGTTGAGAAGGGGAAAAAGAGGAGGGGTCTTCAAAAATGGCAGAGACTGTGGGTGAAAAGTGAGAGAGAAGAAGAAGGGTGGGGAGAGGAATGGGTTCATAAGGGACACGGGAGAATCTAGTGGTTTCGATAAATGCCATTTAGGATGAGGTAGTAGAGGGGAGTGTTGAAGGGGAGATGATGTTGATGGTTAATTCCAAAAAGAAGAAGGACAGAGGGAGAGTCGAATCTGGTCTTGAGAGGCTTTCATTGGGACTTTTTGTTGTTGAGGAGTAGACAGATAAGAATGTTGAGATGACTATTACTAGTCCAGTGATGATGTAAAAAGCATTGGAGGTAGATGACCAAAACCATATCCTAAAAGGGCAAAGCAGACACAACACTAGAAAATAGTAAAGGAATGCTAGGGAAAAATGTTTGTCTAACTCCTTATCCCTCTTGACTCCAAAATAGAAAAGAGGACTATCTGTGAATTTGGTGAAGGATATGATGCAAACTGGTACCAAGAAGGTGAGTAGAGTATGTGGTGATATGCAAGCTATTAATGGCTTGGGATTGACGGAGGTTGTTGGTCAGCCCTGCCAAGAGCTAAGAAAATACTAAGTTGGAACTATCAAGGGCTTGAGAACCCTCGAACAATTCAGGTCCTTTGCTCTCAAGTGAAGGAAAAGTGGCCCGAGCTAGTTTTCTTAATGGAAACTAGATTAAAAGCATGTAAGACAATTTTTATACAAATAAAACTGAAATTTGACAGATATTTTGTTGTGGAGCCTAGGGGTTTGAGTGGTGATTTAATCATGTTATGGAAAAAGGAATACATGATCAAAGTAGAAAATTATTCCCAAAGACACATAAATGTGTGGGTCAAAGATGAGATGGTAAAGGCTAGGTGGTTCTTGACTAGCTTTTATGGTCATCCCGACCAGAATTTCAGATGTGTCTCGTAAAATCTTTTAAAATCCTTTAAGCCACATGCCAAGACTAGTTTGTGTGTAGTAGTGGATTTCAATGAGATTATTACTCAAGTGAGAAAATGAGGGAAGGGAAAGAAGAGAAGACTAGATGGAGCTATTTAGGTAGGTCCTTGAATGTGGCATATTGCATGATATGGGATGGAGGGAATCCAAATTTACTTGGAATAATGGCCATGATGATGACACTTTGTGTAAGAAAGATTGGATCAGGCAGTAGTTAACTAAGAATGGAGGGGGCTCTTTCTAGTGGTGTGGGTTAAGACCATGGTGACTTTTGTTTCTAATCACAATCTCATTCTGCTAGTTTGCAACAAAGAACCATTGAAAAGAAGGCACAAGGGAAGATTATTCAAATATGAAAAGTGTTGGGAGTTGGAGGATGAATGTGCGAAAATTGTTAAGAAGGAATGAAAGAATTGTGGAGTGGGGGAGGATCTTATGGGGAAGGTTAAGTTTTCATTAGTTGAATGCAGTAAAAGTCTTGGATGTAAGGGTGAATTTGGTCTGGTCCAGTTGGTAGGTTTGTGAACCGGACCAAACCTATTCAGTCTATGACTTTTCCATCTTAGACTGGACCGAACATCTATAAGAATCAGTCCAGTTTGATCCCATTCGAGATAGTTCGGTCTAGTCAGTCCATTTGGTCCCGTCACTGCCTGATGAGCCAATTCTAAATTAAAGTATTTTTTGACCCACCAATATCTTACATTGTTATCCGATTTTAAGCCTAAAAAATACTAAAATGTTCCAATACAAAACTTAAAACTCAAAGGAAAATACCAATAATAGTAATAATTTTTTTTGTCTATATACAATAAAGTTGAATAAAAGGTTTTAATACAAAAACATAAAGGTTCTCTATATTATCCATTCAAAATAGAGATAAATAAGAGCAATAGACAAATTAAATTATGGCTCTTTCAATTTGATTTTTTTTTTCAAAATAAATAGCTGTACGTATGTGTATAATAAAAAGTACTAGTTCGGACTAGCTATTGCTTAAAAATGTAGAGATAACATTGGAGAATACACGAAATATAAAGGGATATTATGCATTAATAGCTCCTACTATTGAAAAGTATACAATAGCTTAGGATTCAAGAATCAATGTGCTTTTCTAAATTGATGAGACAACAACAATATTTCCTGTGCAAAATTTTGGAGACTTTATTTGTGATGTGAAAAAACTATACTATAACTAATATCTACACTAGTAGCATTACTAATATATTATATGTTAGTGGTAAATTGGTAATAACGTTTAAATAATAGTAACACTCTTATTACTTATTAAATAATAGTATGTAACACTTGTTTTAAAGAAGCCAAGGCCGGAAGATGCTCCCTCTCTTCTCCTTCTCTCAAACCCTAGCTTTCACTATGGAGAAAACACTATCGAGGATGTGAGCTTTGACTCCTCCCCCTTCCCTTCCCCTCCACTCCACTCCACTCCACTCACCCTTTCTCTTTACATCTTTTTGCTCTTTATTTTCGTTTTGGTTTCGTTTGTTTCCTCTTCTTTTTGTTTCTCCCTCCCATCCCCTTTACTCCCTCTCCATCTCTTGTGGTTGTCCCCCTTCGTTTTGCAGGAACACCGGCGACTGTTTTTTGGTCCCTAGTTTTGTAAGTGAACGAGCGCTAGTGAAAGATTGTGAACGGTATTTGTTTGAAGTCCACCGCACTCAACCCCTACGTGCCCCACTACGAGCCTCCCAAGGCCCCAATCTTTCAGTAAGGGGTGGATATTCGCCATTTGGAGCCCCGCGTGAGGCGTACTCACGATCTGAAGCAGAGAGTTTGTCTTCCACGTGCCACCTCTAGGCTAATGGGGCAGCTAAATCCAGAAAAGTCAACTTTATTAGATTAAGATCAATTACAAGCAAGTTATTCAATTACAAAACCTTAGTCAATTGACTTTTTTACTTGACTAGACAAAAGATTCGTTTATCTTCTATTGTAGTAGCAATCAGAATTATTGACAATTTTCAATATATTACCTTTTCTCCTAAAACTTCCAGTGGCTGAAATCCAATTACCAATCAACGATCCTTTCAAATCTTGAGTAAGATCACACTCGCAAGTGTATAAAAATCATAAGGAACATTCTCCACTAATTTTGCTCTCAAATATCTCTAAATATCAACTCTTGCCGAAAACCCTTAGTAAGGTTACAGTTTGAGTTGATTTAAATAGATAGTCTTGAAAGAGTCCTGTTGAAACACATCTGCTAACAAGTCGTGCTTCATCAAAATTACTCTGCTGACAGGTTACTAACAGCTCTTCGAGAATCTCTACAGCATTTTGATTTCGAATGGTCTTTTGATTTGTCATTTCCAAATTCGAAATTCAATATACCAACAATCCTAATTGACTCTTAAAACTTCTAAAATGACTCAAATTACTATGGATAAATTCCATAGTTTAAATTACATTCAGTTAAAAATCAAAACTTTAATGATAAGATAAAATTCTGTCCTATTCAAACTCATCATCACTAATCCAAACCATCAAAATCTGCATTAATAAATTATAACAACATGTATACCACTTTCTCATACACATCATTATCAATTATAACAGCATATTATAATAACATGCATATAATAGTTAAATCAACATCCCAACCCCATAAAATTGCAATACCCCCCTTTCTACCACATGAACTAACAACCAAACATTTAGAAAAATTTAACTTGAACTTACATGATTTGAATTTGTGTGCAATTAATCTAGTCTCTTGCAAGAACAACACCTCGAGCCATTCCCTTTTGACCAACGCACAAAGGGCTGAATCCCCCATGAGTTCCCAAGTCCAAGTCCATGAGCATTCTAGCATAGTGTTTCTATGGCTGTCGGCGGTGCTGCTCCACTGCCACGCTGATGTGTTTGAGTTTTCAGATAAAACAATAACATCTTAACGCAGAAAATTTCCAACTTTGCCCCCCTTCCTAACTCTCCTAGTTACCAAACTTTCCTCATAGCCAAACTATCTTTTCTTAGAAGGTTCGAGTTTCTAATGCGCTTCACAAGAACACTTGTGTCAACTAGGTTAGAAAGTCTTTTAATTTTAGTAAGGCTTGACAACTTCTTCCACTTCCCAGTAGAAAAACCCCTATGGTTTTAAAGCAGTAGGTGGGCCAACTTTGAGAGCTTATTTGTGAGGCCCAACTAATCCTGCTCATTAGGCCGACATCACAACCCAACTTACCTGAATGCACGTTAGTGTCCTTGGTTACAATCATAGTAACAACCCCGATACTATCGCAAATAACCTCTTTGAAAGTGGATAACTTCTCGCCCTTAGGTCCTTGGATTTTAGCAACCACCTCCTCTACTAACATTGCCAAAGATTTCTCAACTGAATCAACCAGAACAACTAACTAATCCTACCACTAGAATACACGGCCCCACCCCCACCCTATCACTTTCCTCTTACTCTGCCTTAAGATCATCATTCCCAGTTAGATTTTTCAGCCGTAGTAACCTTTGAAATTGATTGCTTCAATTCCTTCTCAACTTGAAAGTTGTATCCTTTTCTGAGACATTTTGTTGAACATGTTTGGTGTATCCTCTATCTGCAAATTTTTTTTGCATGAAGCCATGCTCCATAAGGATGAAAATTTGAATTCTGAGCATCAACACTCTTCAATATGAGAACACACTCGTTTTCACTATGCCCTAGCTTACCAGTAATAGAAATTGGATAACCACTCATACAAAAACCTTACCCAAATTGGTTCATCACCCCCAATAGATAAATTTGAGCCTTTTAATAAAGGATCAGAGATGTTAAGGGAGACAAATCCTTATAAACTCTCCCCACTCTAGTTCCCGTTCATCCAGATCAACTTCTTTAACCACACCCATCTTTTCACTAAGATCATGGAATCTTACCCAAAATGTTGCCATAGTCAATTGAATTTGCTTGACCTGAAGTTTGCTATCAAATTTCTTTAACATAACTTGCTTGTCAAACGACTAAGGCCTTTTCCTGAGTACTTTTTCCTTATCGCGGAAATTCTCAACTTTGGCTAAAAATCAGGATGCATTTAGTTTTTTGAAGTTCACCCATTTCACCGTGCACCATACTTTCCTCATTGTGCCCTTAAAATCCTCCTTGTTGAAAGATTTTATAGTCAAAAGCTGAACAATCATGACTTGCCACCACAAATCGCAACATCATCTAACTTCTCTAGTTGCAACACGATCTCTTCATGCTCCTACTTTGTCAAAGATGTTTGTACAAAGCATCAAGATCTTCCGCTGTACTTGTGAATAAAGGAAAAAACTATACGGGGACAATAAAATCGCCTCTACAGAAGAAAAAAACCCTAAGAGAGAACATGTCAGAATATGACCGCATATTCTTTTTGAAAAAAAGTAAGATTTATCATTAAAAACAATACTTTTATGTGAATCTCAAATTGAGATATAATATTTGGAGTTGTAAAGTTTGCAACTACTACACAATTTCTTCGAAAAAACATGAATAAATATAAGACCTGCATAAAAAATTTATTATTATTTTTTAAATAATGAACCCCTCATTTTTAAAAAAGATTACATAGTGTATGCAACTCTACTACTATATCTAAGGTTACTCTTTAGTTGCTTACAAATGGCCACCTACTACAATCTCACTTGCCAAGTTTTTTGGTCCCAAATAACACAAAATTGCCAAATATTAACATGCCAATACCTCTTTTCACCAACTGATTAGTTAAAGCAATACCTCCCAATTTAAAACTGAAGTATTTTGTTTCCTTCCCTTCCTTGCACAGCGATCTCTCAACAACATATAGGTGTTCTGTCACTTATTTTGATTTCCCGAATTTGACTCTTCCAAGGTACTACAACAAATACTCCTTATTTAACCTCCCACTTCAAAATCTACATAATCTTATATACTAATTTTTAGGAGTTGTAGGCTTTACAATACTAAATACACACCTCCTAAATGTGGAACCAAATATATAGTAATAAAAAAAGTGTTAACACCAATCCACATTTTTTATGTAAACTGATGCGAAAGTTTCTAATTGGGCTATACAAATATTTTGCTATTCACAAGAAAGACTATAAATCTCAATTACTATTTATAGTTAAATCAATCAAATTTTAGCGTTTAACTGTAATCTAAAATTTTTATGTATCTAATTAAATCTCCTATGCGCTTTTAATATTGTGTAATGTTAAATACAATTTTTTTTTTTAATGTAACATCTGCTATTAAAAATAAAATTAAAAATTAATTAAAAATTAATTATTTTTTAAGAAAAATGCAGAATACTTGGACACCTTATGGCTTACAATATCATTTCTGTTTAATTATTAGTTTTGCTGGAAAAAAAAAAGAAAAAAAACCCCTACAAACTCGTCTGGTAGAGTGCCAAGATGGGAGTCAAAACAATGAAAGTACACATGTAACATGGTACGAGGAGTTGATATCCGAACGCGTAGAGAGAGAGAGAGAGAGAGAGATGAGGTGTGGTCGTCTGGTAGTGATACTACCACTCGCTAACGATGGGGTTTTGTTGGATGTCTCCATGTGGAAGAGAAACCCTTTCCTGAGTTTCCTAGCTCCACCCACTAGGCCATTACCCACCAACCCCTCCTAATATTTTTCCCTTTTATTTTTAGCCTGGCTTTATCTGTATATATATCCATGCATATACAAAAGACACCCTCCTCTAGTGCAAGAGATGCTTTTTTGGGCTCTCAGATTTGCTCGTTCTTGAGATAGCAGAGGCGAAAGAAGAGAACCCGTATTTGTAAGTGTTTTTCCCGTCCATCTTCTTCTTCTTCTTCTTCTCTTTCTCTCTGCAACTTAATGTCTTCTGGTTTTGTTCAGTAATACCCTTCTTTCTTATTTGAGATTAGAAGATCTGTGTGATTGGTTGCTTACTCAAATGAGGCTGTGGAGAAACAGCATTGAGATCCAGATGACTGGTTGTATTTGTCTTTTGTTCGAAATACTGTCATTGATTCGTTTGCTATATATATCTGTATTGGATTATACGGTTTTTTCAATAGCACTTTTCGGTGGTTTTCATTTCATCCGAGTGAATTTCTCAATGACGATTATTTGAGATTTTATTGAGCGATGGTCGGGGGAGATTTATTGATGTTTTTCTTGTACACGGCGTTTGAATGTTCTTTGGGAGCTGATTCGATAAAATGATGCATTCAAAATGAGGCCACTGTATTCCAGACGGCAGAGGATGATAATATGACAATTTGCATATATGACTCAAAACTTTATCATTTCTGTATCGTCTTGGAGGTTATGGTTATGTTCTCACGTAATTCTACCAACTAGTCCCTGCAAAATGCGGTATATAGAGGCTGTGGATTTAGTTTCCACCGAACATCAAACATAATTATAGTAATTATGATAATAATTACCAATAATTAAAATATTGCACTAATTTCTGCACACCCTTTGAAAACTGAGTAGTCTGATCTTGGGTTATTGAGACCTTGAGAAATATATGTGATAGTTTGGTTTCTGTTTTGAAGCCATTGGCATTTTATTAGTGAACATTTTGATGATTTAATCTGTCTCTGAAGCTTCCTCCAATTTTATTCATTAGGTATTTTTCTCTAAGAAGATGAGAGGAGGGGGTTTGTGGCAACTTGGGCAATCATTAACCCGTCGGCTTGCTCAGGCTGATAAGAAGACTGTCGCTCGTCGATACTTTTCTGCAGAATCAGAGCTGAAAAAGACAGCTCTTCATGACTTCCATGTTGCTAATGGCGGGAAGATGGTGCCCTTTGCTGGATGGAGCATGCCCATCCAATACAAGGACTCAATCATGGATTCTACTCTGAATTGTAGGCAGAATGGCAGCCTTTTTGATGTCTCTCATATGTGCGGGTTAAGCCTCAAGGGAAAGGACTGCATACCTTTCCTTGAAAAGCTTGTAATTGCTGATGTTGCTGGGCTAGCCCCAGGAACTGGGTCGCTAACTGTCTTTACAAATGAGAAGGGAGGAGCAATTGATGATTCAGTGATTACCAAGGTGCAGGATGACCACATATACCTAGTTGTCAATGCAGGGTGTAGAGATAAGGATCTGGCTCACATTGAGGAGCACATGAAGGCATTCAAGGCCAAAGGTGGGGATGTCTCTTGGTACATCCATGATGAGAGGTCACTTCTAGCTCTCCAGGTTAATCCTAGATTCCTTTAATCATGTTCTCCTATCTCTTAGCTTGGCTTAAAAACTAGGATTATATCTGCCTATAAGTCATTCAAACCATTAGCTATGGTTTTTGGAATGAAGTGCGCTAATGCTTGCATTTTCATTAAAAGATTGTGCTTCTTTAGATATTTGAAACTCCATTAAGTGACATGTATACTTTGTAGATAGTTTTATTTGATTTATCTGGTGCAGGGTCCTCTGGCTGGCCCGGTTCTTCAGCACCTGACAAAAGAGGACTTGAGCAAGGTATTCTTTGGGGATTTCCGTATCCTGGATATCAATGGAGTGCAGTGTTTTCTTACTAGGACGGGGTATGCTTCTTTTTGGCTTATTTTTTCTCTAGTTTATAAATAGCATTGCATGGTGTGAGCCTAGATGCTAAGTTCCTTTCTGAATTTTTAGCTAGTGACGGTTTGTTTTATATCGACTTAGTGCTTCAGTAGATGATAGGGAATGCATGCATACTTCTTTGTTGAATGGGAGAGCATGAGTGAAGCATGATTAAGTGCCCCTTTGTACCAATCCATGTGACATCACAATAGAGCATTGTTATATCTCAGCTAATGAGAGAACAGGGGACAAATGTGAAATGTTCCTATTGATCCGATCTCCAACAAATAAAAAATAAAAAATAAAAGGTATATACCTTATATTATTCTCATTTTTGGGAGAGCCACAAAGGAAAATTTATAAGCCTTGCCTCTTTCCTGAGATTTTCAGGTACACTGGCGAAGATGGTTTTGAAATCTCAGTTCCTTCAGAACATGCAGTGGAACTTGCCAAAGCAATCTTGGAGAAATCTGAAGGGAAGGTAAGATTGACAGGTCTGGGTGCTAGAGACAGTCTCCGGCTTGAAGCTGGCCTCTGTTTATATGGTAACGACATGGAACAACATGTAACTCCTGTTGAGGCAGGACTCACATGGGCCATAGGGAAGAGAAGAAGAGCTGAAGGTGGTTTTCTTGGTGCCGAGGTGATACTTAAGCAACTTGCAGACGGTCCACCAGTGAGGCGAGTTGGGTTTTTCTCTCCAGGACCACCTCCCAGAAGCCACAGTGAGATTCAAGATGATAAAGGAAAAGGAATTGGGGAAGTCACTAGTGGAGGATTTAGTCCCTGCCTTAAGAAGAATATAGCCATGGGGTATGTGAAATCTGGGTCACACAAGGCAGGCACCAAAGTTAAGATTGTGATTCGAGGAAAGGCATACGATGGGGTTGTCACCAAAATGCCATTTGTACCAACGAAATACTACAAGCCATCCTAATTCATGTTTGGTATATCAACTCCAGAATCTTCATTTGGATAAATTTTTCATAAACTTGACTGCTTGTCCATTTCAATTGTCGTTTTCTATTTGCAAGAAGTCGGAGGTGGAATGTAACATTATGTTATTTGTCGTTTCTTTATGAAAGTTCCACAGTTACCACAATCATTTGCAGGGTACATAAGTGGTGGAATGGTTTAATATGATGTTTCCTTACTAAATGTATGGTTTCAACCAATAAGAGTTCCCCGAGAAATGTTTGTAGATGTATTTGATGTGCTTCATTCATTTGCTGAAGTCAGTTTTCGTGCTCATGCATTCACTGGCTCGCATACCCTACTAGCAAAATCGAAGCCCAGAACCTATCCTCGTAATAATACTGTTCATCAACCATAAACTACTTTTTATTTTTATTGGTACCACTTACCAGACTACCAGATATGAAATAAAAAACGACTAATCCAGAATACAGAAGCCCTTTGGTAAGGAGCTTTTTCTGCAAGTAAATCTCACGAAAAAATTCTACCAATCAGTTGCCATCTCAAACTAATCCACCGCTTCTACTTCACCTTGGCACACTGATCAGTGCTATCCATTCCAACCTTTTGGTAGATGAATCAAACTCACCTCAAAACCAAACAAATATACAAGAAAATTAGCCCTTTTTTTTTGGCGCATATAAACTTTTGTTAACATATGCGAGAGCAGTGGAGATGAAATTTACGCACTAAGAAACTGAAGCGGCAAAAAATTTGACATTGTAAAGGTGGTCTGAATGATATTTATGCAGTCAGAAAATAAGGTAATACAATGATAGATAGCACTGCTGCTGCAAAAATTTTAAAAAAAAAGTTCCAGACTTTATTCTTCTATGAGATTTTTGAAGATAAATATGGAGCTTATAACCGCTGTCTCTTTTTGTTTTGTTTTGGGTGGGGGGGAAGGCAAGGGTTTGCCCCGCCATAATAAATTTTTTTTAACTCAACCGGAATTTAATGTAAGTTATATATCGAGTCTCGCATATGTAAACAGGCCGCTATTAAAGAACTTGTTGACGGGGTAAACTGAGGAGCCAACTACAGTGCCACACCAGAAGGGATGGTCTAGCATGTGGCCTACACTGTCCTCATATATCAAGAAGCAACCTCCGAGGGTCCTCCACGACATCTTTGATACGACGCAGGAAGAAGACTGCCTCTCTTCCATCAATTAGTCGATGATCATATGTTAGGGCAATGTACATCATCGGCCTTGAAACGATCTCACCACCAACAAACATCGGCCGGTTCATAATTGAGTGCATGCCCAAGATGGCCGACTGCCAAAAGAAGTAAATAAACATATATACAAATACATTAGATAATAGTAGAAGGCAAAACAAGCACCCCAGAAAAAAAAAAAACCCTCTCTCAAATGGAAGGCGTTTTGGGGATTATGTGGAAATGCCCACACCAGTGGAAACATCTCACGAAGCATTTTCCAATCATATGTAGTAGTAAGCATTTATGAGCATGAATAGTTAAAGTTGCTGAGGGCCTCGCAAAACTAAATCCCTATACCCCACATATGATTTTAGGCTAAGATTTCTAGGACCCATATCTGGTATTTTTGTTGTCCTTCATATCCAATCAAGCCAACACTTGGAAATGACTGAGTAGCAAGTTCCCAAAAAACAGTACGTGGAATTAGGTTGCCTAGAAGAAGCTAGTGTGTTCATGCATGCAGTTGCCAAAGGAGAATCCAGAGCAAATGTAAGTGGAAATAAATATGGGCACCATCATACCTGTGGGGGATTAATGATTGGAGTACTTAACAGGCTTCCATAAACACCACCGTTAGATATAGTGAATGAGCCTCCGGCCATCTCATCAATCGATATAGAGCCATCGTTTGCCTTCTTTGCAAGGGTGTTGATCTCCTTCTCAATCTCAGCAAAGTTCATTTTTTCGGCATTGCGAATGACAGGAACAACAAGACCCTAGAGAACAACAGCAACCATAAAGCCAAATGATCAAAAAATATTTGGAGATGAGATCTACATAACTTGGATGAGCCTTTTTTTCCTGGAAATTCTAAATCAAAGATTAGGCATATGAATTATCTCACTCCTTTTTCACATCATGCGCATCATGTTGAGTCCACATTACACCACCAATCAGTGTGGAAAGATACCAATCTTTTTTGTCAATTTATAACAATGCAATAATTGACAAATATCCTTTCTAAATACATAACCCTTGTATTTATTATTGTCATAATCTTATGACTTTATCAAGGCGTTATGTCAATATGTAGCTGATTTGAAGTTCATCCTGCTCTCTGCATCTCCCCATTCCCCCCCCCCAACAAAACAAAAAAAAAAACCACCCCCACAAAGAAAGAAATTCTAGGCATTGCATATGTCCATTGACTGATAAAATTATCAGAATACTTTCAAACACCCCATTCACAAATAAACTTGAAACAAGTTAACAGAGACATACCTTTGGAGTACCAACAGCAATACTGATGTCAATATAATCTCTATAGATGATGTCATCCCCGTCAATGACAGCATTGATGATTGGCTGATTTTGCAGCCCACTTACAGCAGCCTGGAACAAGACAAGCAACATTAGAAATCAATGTGAACATGCATAAGACTTGTATTTCTACATGAGAAGGTACTGAATAATCACACATGAATGCATTGAATGGAAATGATTTCTTTATTTGCTTTACTCTTTTTTTTAGTTTTTAGAGTGTAGTATTTCCTCTTGTAAACTTCTTGTATATATGGGCTATGCCTATTCTTGGTAATAAAATCTCTTATTATTTATCAAAAAAAAAAAAAAATTACACACAAGAAAATGCACCTTTATAAATCCAGACATAAGTCCTAACTTCACCCCATGCTTCTCAACAAAGGCATCTTTATAATCAGAACGGAGCTTCATCAGACCAGTCCTGGAATATGTTGCACGTCAATGTGGGGGAATTATAAGGCAATTTGTAGTAACTATTTCAAATATTACATCATAAGTATTAAGTGCCAAAACTAAAGCCAATAATTTATTTTAAGAGTAATGATACACATACAACTCTTTTTACAACTTTTTGTACAACCATGTTATAAATGAGAGGTATTTTTGTAAATCTGATGTTACTTTTATACATCATTTTACAAAAATGTCCCTCATTTAAAATATGGTTGTATAAAAAGTTGTAAAAAGAGTTGTACATGTATCATTATTCTTATTTTAAATCTGCAGTATGTAGATAAAAATTTACCATCATATCCAGGCTATACATAAATACAGCGTTAAGTTGAAATGTATGTATGAGGGTTTCATTAATAAATTTGGGTGGAGTCACTATTGGACATGTGACTTTAGTCTCTTTGGTAAAAAAACAAAAAAAGTTGAAATGTATGTACTTTAAAAAAATAAAAATAAATCAGTAGTTGAAATATGAATCAATGAAGTCCCATGATAAGTTACATTGGTTACAAGCAGAGATGGGGACGAAAAGCTTACATATCAACTTCATTGAATGTAGTCAGCATTGCAAAAGTGTTTTGAGAGTCCTTCAAACGTGTTGCAACACGCTTCCTCAGTCTTGTCATTGGAACCTGCAGTTATATAAATTGCATAATTCTGAACAACTAATTTGAGTCACGGAAAGACCTACCAAAGTAGAGTGGCTCCCAAGACTTACTCTTCTTTCCCTTTCCTTGGGAGGAAGTTGAAGTTCTGTTGCTGAAGGTTTACTGAGTGGCGGAGAAGGAGCTTTAGGCCTAGGAGGAGAAATTTCAGCTTTAGGCTTAGGAAGAGAGGTTTCTTCTTTAGTTTTTTCCTTGACCACATTTTTCTTTTCAGCAGACTCCTTAGAATCAGTCTTGCTAGGTGATTGCTCTGATGGAGCAACATGTGCAACACCTTCACCCGACTTTGAGATAATAGCAATCTTGGTACCTGGCTCCACTGTATCACCTTCATTGGCAACAAACTACAGAAAAAATGAGTCAAATACAAATTCAAAATTCCTTTTCATACTAAAAGGAGAGTCAAATATATAGTTTATTCTAGCTTCTAATCATTACATTTTGCATCACATCTGATTACCTTTTGGAGAATGCCAGCCTCAGGACTAGCAACATCAATTGTTACCTATTTGCATCACATGTAAAATAATAAGAACAGAATGGTTCAAATTAGGAAAACTTATGTTAGTGTTACTTCACAGGATATACCTTATCAGTTTCTATTTGGGCGATAGGTTCATCAACTTCTACACGATCACCGGGTTCTGCTCCCAATTTATCAACAAGGAGTCGGACAAAAGATTTAAGGATTATGTGTATGCAAAATCTCTTATCATACAGGCACATGAGACAAAGTTAAAAACAGATGCATTCAAGTATATATAATCAGAATGGCGTACGCTTTAAAAAATTTGCTAGAGTCCCATCAGTGATTGATTCACCCATGAAGGGCACTACAGCATCAACAAAATCACCTTCATACAAATATAGTATACAAGCGTTAAAGATTATTTGATAGCAGACACAACATATGTCAAATTTAGGAGAATCCCCCAGAAGACCACAAAGATATCATACCATTATCAGAAGAAAATGACCTATACTGCATGTAGTTAGGAGAATCTGTTTGAAGAAATGGCAGAACTTCCCTAAACAACAAGAAAGTCAGGGAAATACGACATCAAAGATAATTGAAAAGGGGAAGCCAAACTCTTGCTCCAACCATGGCACATTTTGTTTCCTTTCTCTTTCAATTTAAGACATGCTTAGGTAAGAGGAAAAAAAGGACATCTTATAGTTGATGACAAAATGTATCGAGGGCAGCAAGTAATATATATGTTGCTGACCTGACCGCCTTTGAACTGAAGGGACAACCTGAACACAGACACAATTCAAAAGAATAAATAAAACACTCACTCGGTTATCCAAAATATATTTCATCCCCAACATGTGCCTAAAAAGTTCTGAAATGTATGATTACCTAGATAACCATGAAGACTGGCACTGCCTACAATTTTCGAGCCTCTTCCAAGCAGCAATCTCTGCAAAGATGTTGGTAAAGTAAAACCAAGGTAAGTAGTTCTGATCCTAAACAGCAGCAAAGCATGCCATACCATTAAATTAAACCCAATCCCAACAACAAAATGAGCATAAGAGCTTTCGTGCAGAATAAAACTTAATATGTCATTGTATATAATACAAACCAACAAACCTAGCTGGTGAATATCAGTTAAAGCTCCTAACTAGTCCATGTTAAAAGCAGAAAAAGAAGTAGAAACTTAGGTAGAAATTCAGTTCAAACATTCACAAAACCATAGAGCGGCAAAGCGCAAGCATCTGAATTTCGCAAACAAATGGTTGTTGTTTCCAAGTAATAACCTAATCTCTTATATTTTCGCTATTGAAAAGAAAGAACCAGCAGGTATGAGATTCATGGAAACAAATCGAATTTCAGAGCTTACTTCTTTGACGTTGGTAGAGTAACTTCGCGTTGCTGGCGCCGTTACAGGCCATGTCTCCCGCAATGGTCGACCGAAAACCTAGAAAAAGAAAAAAGGAAAAAAAGACCGTCATAATGTAGGAGGCAATACTGAAAGCTCTGAAAGAAAACCAGAACACAATAGAAGAAATCTTACCGAAGCCGAGGAGCTTCCGTTGACAACTTTTCGCCTTATGATCGCCCACATAGTTGCTCCAATCAAGTTCCCTACCACATTTTCGTAACAAATCAAATAATAATACAAAAAATATCGGGGATTTCGCAAAGCCAACCTATACAGATCTGAGATGACTGTAATTTATAGATAGTGAGAGAGAAACTGGACCTACCAGTTAAAAGACAACGATAACGACGACGACGAAGACGAAGGTGACGTTGATGAAATCAGGCTTTGACGTTTGAACACTTTACTGTTGGAAGAAAAGAAAGGGAGAGATATATAGCAAGAAAGTTTCAGGGACTGGGGAGGGCCGACGCGGAAAGCCGCCTGTTTATGGTAACTTTTTGTCCTACTTTCACGACAGATTTCCTTCCCTTTTATTTATTTATTTATTTATTTATTTATTTATTTTAATTTTTTAATTTTATTAAAGGATATAACTTATTTCCAGTTATCCATTTGAGCAAAAATAAAAATAAAATAAAAAACCCACAAAATTAGAAATAAGTTCTTTTTCCATATATATATATATATTCTTATTACAGCCTGAGTGAAAGATTATATTACAATCTTATAAAAAAATAAATATATTAAAAAAAAATATTATTTAAAAAAAAATATGATTATAATTTTAAAATTTTTTTAATTCTAGACTTTATTATAGTTCCCAAAATTAGAATTGTATTTAATATTGATCATAAGTATATATATAATAGCTATTTTAAAATAAAAGTTTTGGTTAATTAATCATATAAAAATGGATCTGATGAAGAAGTTACTTTTCACAAATGGATAAGGTATGTATGTGCTTACCCGTCTATGAAAAAGTAGATTTTACTAAAATTTTTAAATTTTTTTTTATAATTTTAGGAGCTGTGGTTTACTCTTTTTTTTTTGGTTTATAAAAAAATTATATAATTGATCTATTTAAAATTTATCCAAATCATTTTTCGTAAACTGTTCTGTTATATGGTACTGATCGAAGCGCATATTTTCATGATAAGGAAAGAAAATACCACCCTTAAAATGCTATATATATATATATAGTTAATGTTTTTAAAGTAGGAAAGGCAGAGTTATTAATTAACGGAACAAAAAGTTGATGTTTGTTATAAAATTAAAAAGAAAGCTACTACTATTGTAAGAGAAATATAAAAAAAAATTCTTAAAAACTGAAACTTTCTTTCTCTTTTTATATTTTCTTATGAATTTCATTACAACTGAAACTCTTATTTATAGGCTTTGAAATTATTATGCAAGTTACTATGCAAGTTACTATGCAGAATTTAAAATAATAGTGGTGGAGTCATTCACATAATTTAGTAGTGGGACAGGGGCGACTGCCGACTCCTAATAATTCATAACACTCCCCCTTGAATGACCACCCATAAAGAATCTGTTTCGTTAAAATCTTACCAAGGAAAACCCTAGTGGGAAGAAAAACCAATGACGAAGGAAAAAGAGTACAGTCTTCTTATGTATCCACAAATGTTTTAAGATTGCCTCATTAAAACCTTACAAAGGAAAATCCAGTGGGATAAAACCTTAGCGAAGGAAAAAGAGTACAATCAGCACAAATTTTCAGGACTTTTACTCTCCCTGAAAAGTGCATGACGATAGTTTTTGAGTCTTCACATTTTAATATTCTGCACAATTTTCTTGAATATCCCAGTTGGTGATATCTTCGTGAATAAATCTGTCAGATTATCACTTGATCGTATCTTTGATATATCCTCCTTTGATTTGAGTGATACAAGCAGCATTATCTTCGTATAAAATTATTGAGCTATCATTGATTATGAAATACCACACTTTTTTTGGATACGTTGAGTCATTGATTTCAGCCAAAAATACTCTCGACTTGTTTCATGAATTGTAATAATCTTTGAGTGATTTGAAGATAAAAATAATATCTGGTTGATAAACTTAATAGAAATCTGATACCTGCAGTAATACTTAAGCTCCCCCTGATAATATACGTTAGTGTTTCAAGTAATAAGTAAATATGATTTCAGTATATATAACAAGTTAATAATTCAAACACGATCTCCAACTAAATAATGCATTAGAGAGAGTATGATAATATTTTCATCTAAAATTTTCTCCCCCTCATTCGGCGTTATTAGGGAGAACTTGTTTATATACGGCGGAAATAACATTGGAAACCATCTATGTATGATAAAAGCTGTAAAAGTTTTGAGGTTTAATATTATCGGTTCGGCGGAAAATCAAATCCGCTTGACATTGTGGACAAACGAGATCTTGAAGAGATTTGAAGGCTTCGGGTTATTGTTTAAATATAACCAATTTTACCATTGGTTTATTCCAGCAAAAATATCTCGCATTCCTCATAGATTTAGTTGTTGTTCATCCAGAACGATATTATGTCTGATAGAAATTCTAATGTCCCAGATTTAAACCACGAACCTTTTATACCTCAACCACTTATATTTTCTCCTGAGGTTGTAAACACTATGATAGGAGCAGAGATATATCTTTCTAGTAAATCTGATCCTGAAATTGTTGCAGCATCAATAACCCTCAGTGCTCAATATGCTGCATCTCTTACAACCATGTCTCAGAGGCTACTGGCGAGAACGAGTGAGGTTGATCATCTTAAAACTCAAATATCTGAGTTGCATCAAACGCTTACAACTAAAGATAGTAAAAGTAAAGATTTAAGACAAGAAAACAAGGAGCTGAAAAAACTTGTAGACTGGTATTCTCGTGACCTGAAAACACGAGTAGAAGAGCTAGAATGAGAGAGAGCTCAGATACAAAGTCAACAACAGCAACTAACGGCAGAGGTTCAACGTTTACAAGAAAATAGGGATAGCTGTAATTAATCTTGCTGGCTTTTAAAATTATGCATCCAGCATATCTTGTAAAGTGATATTTGAAGAGATGATGGTTTGTCTTGTTCTTATTTCCATTTCTATAAGAACCGTTTTTAGTTTCATTTAGTACACATCAAATTTTCTTCTCATATCTATAAGTCATCTGTATTTGTATTCTTATTTTATAAATTTTCAATGGCTCATCAATTTCCTTTTACTATTTCTCACGATTAACATATGAGGTATCCTTCACCTCAATTACAAGTTGTTCCTGCATCATGTTGCAGCAAGCAAATGATTTGGCTAATAAGTCAGATCGTGAAGCTGTTTATGAGCTGGTGACTCTCGGCACCCGATACTCCTCCTCTATTGTTGGATTTTCCAACCGATTACAATCCAAAAATCGTGAGATTGAGGAGTTTAACGAGAAGGTTTCTGTACTTCAACGACTCGTTCAAGAGTCTGACAGAAAAATTGTAGACTTAAAGCAAGAGAATAAAGATTTAAAATCCTGACTTGCCTCTTCATTTCGACTGCCTAATCCTTTAGATAAGGATGGTATGTTGCTTTATGAAAAGTAAATGCATTTGAGAGATGATGTTAGAAGTCTCAAATTCTTGTAATTCATCTATGAATTGAATAATAAGATCTTTCTTTTTCAAATGCATTCCTTGAATTTATAGCAACCCTTGTGATCTTTTCAAGAGTTCTAACAAGGTAAATCATCAACGTAAACTGCAATAATGACAAATCCAGATTCTGATAAAATACATGGGCATATAAGATTATTCTTAAATTCTTCTTTTAATAAATACTCGTTGATTCAATTATACAACATGAGTTCGGATTGCTTTAACCCATATAAAGATGTTTGAAACTTTATAAAGTACATATTCCTAAATGTACTTGGATTAGATGCTTCAAGTATCGTATATCTTTATATATGTAATGATCTAATGACCCTTATAAATATGTAGGGACCACATTCATTAACTGCATATCTAATCCTTTTGTAATAACCAAATCGATTAAAAATATGAATGTGATTGTATTCATAACAAGGAAATATGTTTCCTCATAATTGCTCTCGGATTTCTGCAGGAAATCTTGTGCGACAAATTATACTGCATAATTTCATTTCGCATTACGCTTTCGTATAAATACTTACTTATATTTGACAGATATTACACCCTTTGGTGTTTGGACAACAGGTCCAAATGTATCTCGCTTCACTAGCGAGTTTAATTCAGTTTTAATAATTACTTTTCATTTTGGCCAATCATTTCTACGTCGACATTCTTCGACGGTTTTTGGCTCACTTTCTTCATTACTTCTGGTAATGTCAAATGTTATCATATATGTTGTCGACAACAGTTTTATTTCTATCCATAAATTTTTCAGTACTCATGAAATGTATTGAGATCTCATTGTTCCTCTCTAGGGGAAAACATTTCATGAAACACCTCTATAGGAGGTTCCTCTTCAGGAGGTTTATACTCTTCAGGAGTTATACTCTTCAGGAGTTACACTCTTCAGGAGTTACCTCTTCAGGAGTTACACTCTCCAGGAGTTACATCTTCAGGAGGATTAGAAAATACGGTCTCTTCATGAGCACTGATTTTTTTTTCTTATGCACCAATAAGTCTTCAACGCTTCAGGTGTATCTTAGACTCATTTATTGCTGTTTTAATAACTCGTCCTTCAGGAATTTCAATTCTTACTTAAGCATTAACAACAGTAATATATGATTTTACAACACATTTAGTGACAGTAAATATATCATGTAATTGATTTGCAATACTTTGCAGATAGATAATCCTCTGAACTTCTGGTTCACATTTATTTGTAAGAGGATCAAATTTAAACAGGGTTTTATTATTTCAAGTAATTTCTTGTCGTGCTTCGGGCACCGATATTTCATTATTTCAAAACATGATGAAATATTAATAAGCTTATATATAAAAACTTAGTATAAGTAAATCAAGTGTTTGGCCGTACAATAAGTACGTGATTACTGTTTAGTCATACCACATCTATGACAAACATCTTCATCTTTTTATGAAAAATTATTCTGAGGGCCTTTATCCTTCTCTGAGTTGGATCACTTCTGGTGATACGATATATTTTTATCATTTTTAGTGTTGTCGCTTTTGGGATCAACACTTCTATAGTTTTTCTACCACGTCTACGCCCTTAATTCCTTTGAAAGGATGCTCTGTTCACTTCTGGGAATAGTATAAATTCGATATCATTAATAGGACGTAACTGGTGTAACAAAAACTCATTATTTAGCTCAATTACTGGAAAACAAAATAAAAATTCAGAATATTTGTTGAACTTTCACTCTCGATATTGGTACTGTAGGAGCGCATTCGAAATATGAAAAATAATATATGTCTTCTTTTATATATCATCATCAGTGACATTTTCACTGCATAATTTTAATATTGAGCTAATTTTAAAGAGTGCAGAATATTCAATACCACTCTTAAAATCTTGCAACTTCAGGTGCAATAAGTCATAATGATCTTTTGAGAGGATTACATATTCTGGTGCTTATATCACTCTCTTAATTCATTTCACACAGTAAGATGATTTTTCATCATGAAATACACAGCACGGTCCTTCAGGGACACATGATTTTCTTCTATGATTGTATCTTTCAAGTTCATCATCATATCCAAATAGATCTCATCAAGAATCTTGGATAAATAACATTTTTCAGAAATGTCAATAGTAATAAATCTCAATATTTGACATTACATTATAAAAATAAATCTGTGAATTTAAGAAATATATTCACATTATCATGAGAATAAAAACAAAATTTTATCAAGTAATATTCAGCAATATTACCTTTAATATTTATCTCAAGGACTGTAAATAATATATTGAAAAACTTACTTGAAGTAGAAGACCACTAGCTTCAGTATCGGTAGAAGCTCGTGCTGATAACGTGTTATAAAACTAAAAAGAAAACTACTACTATTGCAAGAGAAATATAAAAGAAACTCTTAAGAACTGAAACTTTCTTTCTTTCTTTATATTTTCTTATAAATTTCATTACAACTGAAGTCCCTATTTATAGGTTTTGAAATTACTATGCAAGTTACTATGCAAGTTACTATGCAGGTTACTATGCAGAATTTAAAATAATAGTGGTGGAGTCATTCACATAATTTAGTGGTGGGACAGGGGCGGCTGCTGACTCCTAATAATTCATAACAATGTTAAATACATAAGGTGTGCAAACTTGAATGCTTCAATCTTTTTGAATAGCTTGTATATAAAAACGTAAACTTTTGAAGTTTCAAAGCTAGCTAGCTATAATCAATATAATAATCAATTGATTCCAAATTTGGACATAATAGTTAAAGACTTTCCCCTAACGACATGAGTGCATTAATGGTTGTTGCGAAAAATCAAAAAAGTTTAGAGAGACGACTACTTGGATAAACAAAACCACAGTATATTATCTTTAAAATACAATCAGATTTGTAATCAAGCAGAGCTACTCTCTCTCCCCAAAGCTTCATGAGTACAACAGTTAAATCACTTGTATCAGGAAAATCTTCATGCTTGGTAAATGAAACATATATAATCCTTTCAAGCCCGAACTTGAATGGCAAAAACCGGCCTGCTACAAATCAAATTTGTATATCTTTTGATGCAGCCATCCGAAGTTCAAACTCAACAGTGTCTACAGTTAGTAAGAACACTGAAGGAAATACCATTGAGATCTGGACGAAAGAAATTCATACCATAATCCCAGTTAGGGGTGTACACTTGGCCCGGCCCGGCCCAATTCGACCCGACACGACTTGGGAGCATATGATTCCGACCCGATCCGATAACAGGGCATTCCGTTTGGCCGACAACCGATTGGCCGATAACTCGACCCGATAACCCTTTTTGGGTAATCGGGTATTTCGATTTTTTTTTTGTCCAAAGCTCTTTGGCTGGATTTATTTTTCATAAAAGCTATATTTTTTCGACTGTTGAAAAGCTATTCTCATTTATAAATATATTGATTCATTTTCCCAACTATGACAGGCTGAGTTGCGATATGAAGATAGAAGAAGAGAGGATATTCGTAGAATCAACTCAGTAGGAATAATATATTTACATATATCGGAGTAATCTGTCGTTATCCTGCAAGTAAACTCGGTCGACGATCGCCAGCACTGGTCCGTCTCCTAGTTCGTGTGGGTGTAGTCGAAGAACTCCGAAGTTGCCATCAAAGGCTTGTACGGCTTGTATCAAGTATCCCCTTAATCTTATCATTAAATAGAATCTGTGTAATATTTCAAAATTTCTTGAAAAATAGGAAATACTTTGAATTAAAAAACATAAAAAAAATTATAAACAAAAATCTTGGTCCATACACGGTACGTAGCAAGAAATCCTCAGATCCCTCGCTAGGAGAATTTGCACTGCAAATTTGGAGCTCGTCTCCTTCGATCGCGACATGCCAACAGGTTCCAACTTCCATCACCATGTCAATGAAACGCTCGCGTTCGCTATCAAATGTGTTTTAGACCCTAAATTTTTGGCTTATCGGCATTACCCGATTGAAAACCAATCGAGTCGGTAACGGTAGCGGAATGAGATAGTTCCATTTTCAGCTTATCGATTTGGGCATTTTTGGTCGATAACGGGTTGGAATAGCAGACGAGTCAGACTAACGGCTATTTTGTTCATCCCTAATCCCAGTTATAGCTGAAGCTAATTTGCGACAAAACTGGCATATAAAATGGCAAATATCCTAAATATTGACACAATCAAATCACACAAAATCAGCTCCTTCACTAGATTCCAATTTACACAAAATCAATCAAGGATTCATCACCATAATTTTAGGAATATTCATTGATTTGTAAATATCAATTATTTCCATAAATTTGTTTATTTCCATACTTAGCCTAATTTTCTTGTATTTATTTAACCAACAATGTATTATTGTAATCGACAAGTTGCTGAAATAAAATTGTTCAGTTTTTCATATTCTTTAACATGGTATCAGACTAAACACGATCCTACCTGAGACCTCCATGGCCTCTTCCTCTTCTTCTTCCAATGTCCTCTCTTTTTATCTTCTCCATCCTTCTGATTCACTTAGCCTAATCCTTGTTTCTGGTGTCCTTACAGGAGATAATTACCCGAAATGGCACAAAGCCATGACCCAAGCACTCAATGCTAAGAACAAGATCAGTTTTGTAGATGGCTCTCTCTCAACCCCTGATCCTAATTCTCCCAAATATACACAATGGAATCAAACCAAGGACATGGTCTTTACCTGGATTTTAAACTCCATCAGCCCATCCCTAACCAATTCCCTTGAATACCACACTGACCCACGAGAAGTTTGGATTGATCTTCAATCTCGTTTCAGCTGCGGCAATAATGCTCGTCTCTATCACCTCAAGCGTGAGCTTTCTTCCTGCAACAAAACACCAACTCTATCCATGAGTATTACAACCATATCAAACAAATATGGGATGAATTAAGCCATCTACAAAACCACAATGACGTCAAGGATTTGCAAAAACAGGCAGACGATGAACACGTCTTCTAGTTTCTTCTTTGCCTAAATGAGTCCTTTGCCCAACTCAAAACCCAAATCCTAGCTATGGATTCCCTCCCCCCCTATCACAAAGATTTTTTCTATCTTGTTTCAAGATGAGCAACAGTGCCTCCTTCACATACGACCACAGCCGGTGGAATCCATGGCCTTCGCAGCAGCTTAATTTGGCACCACCAAAAACAGCTTTCATTGCACTGAATGTGGAAAAACGGGCCACACTCATGACCGATACTGGAGAGTTATCGGTTACCCACCTGGTCGTGATCGACGCTCCAAGTCGCGCCCTTCCCTTCTCGGAAAACCATCGTCTGGGTTGGCTCTGGTGGCAAATCAGACCTATTTCTCCTCAGACTCCTCGCTAGTACCAGGATTGATGCCGGAGCTCTACCAAAAATTGCTGGACTTGCTCAAACCGACACCCACTCCCTCCAATTTCATCAGTAACGCCACTTCTTCTCCCTCATCCTTCGATAATCACCACGATTGGGTTGTGGACAGTGGTGCTAACGCCCACATGTGCCACGACTGGTGTGCCTTCTCCGACCTGAAACCCCCTCCCCCTTCTCTCTTAGTGAGATTATCGAATGGCCATACTCTCTCTATTGAGGGTATCGGCACTTACAACCTATCCCCCTCTCTTACCCTCTTAAATGTCTATTTTATCCCTGATTTCCAATTTAATCTTTTATATGTCCCTTAGCTTACCACTAACACAAATTGCATTATTTATTTTACTTCTAAAATTTTTTTATTTTAGGACCCACAGTCGACAAGCCTGATTGGAGCGGGTGAATTTTGCAATGGATTTTATGTGTACCGGCCCAACAATATTATGGCTCTCTCTGTGCCAACAAATGCTAATAAAGATTTATGGCACCAACGCCTAGGTCATCATTCTCGTCTTCATATTCCCCTATTGTTTAATAATTCTCATGTTATTTCGAATTGTGATTTTGTGCTCGTTTTAAGCACACATGTTTGCCATTTCCCTCTAATAATAATAAAAGTTCTTTTACTTTCCATAGAATATTTTGTGACATTTGGGGTGGTTATTATATTTATTCCATTTGTGGTTCTCATTATTTTCTCACTTTAGTCAATGATTTTTCATGCACCACTTGGATCTATTTTATGCGTTATAAATCTCAGACATATACAAATCTCATGAATTTCTTTGCCCTTGTTCAAAATGAGTTCCATACTACTGTTGAAAAAATTCGCACTGATAATGGACAAGAATTTCTTTTGCAAAAATTTCAAACCTACCTTCATAATTACGGTATTATTCATGAACGTACCTGTGTTGAAATTTCACAATAAAATGGTGTTGCAGAGTGAAAACACATGTACCTCCTGAACATTGCTCGTAGCCTTCACTTTCAGGCACATTTATACCTAAAATTTTGGGGAGAATGTGTACTCACTGCAGCGTACCTCATTAACCGTAAACCAAGTCGCATTCTTCAAAATAAAATTCCTTTTGAACTTCTCTTCAACACCATTTCCAACTATAATCACCTTCATGTATTCGGTTGTCTATGTTACCCTCAAACTCTTCGTGCTCATAGAGATAAATTTTCTCCCTATGCCTAAAAATGTATATTTCTTGGTTATCCCAGTAATCACAAAGCATACAAACTCTACAATCTCGACACCTAAAAGATCTTCTTTTCTCAAGATGTCACCTTCCATGAAGACACATTTCCCTTTCAAGATGTTCCAGATATTTCCGACCCATCCCTCCCTATCCGTCCCTTACCTGTTCCCGAACCTATTTTACCTGTTCCCGCACCTGTCCTACCAACTTCATCTCACCTTCCTTCTGCTCCCATCACCGACCCTCCTCTTTCTCTACTTCTCTTCGTCCTCGTCGCACGACTACTCGACCAGCTTACCTCCAGGATTATGTTTGTCTGACTATACACGCCGAGCCCACGACATCATCACTCGCTACATCAACCTCAGGTACTGCTCACCCTTTATTTGCTTTTCTTTCATATTCTCGTTTTTCACCTTCTCACCTTAAATTTTTACATGCCCTCACCACTTTTGTTGAACCTTCTTGCTATCCCACTGCCCTTCGCCATTCCCATTGGCGTGAAACAATGTCCAATGAGCTCCGTGCCCTTGAAGTAAATTCCACTTGGACACTTGAACCACTCCTTCCTGGTAAAAAATCCATTGGTTGCAAATGAGTATTTAAAACCAAGCTCAAAGCAGATGGTTCAATTGAAAGATATAAAACTTGTTTGGTTGCAAAAGGCTATACCCAAATTGAAGGCCTCAATTCTCATGAGACTTTTGCACCTGTTGCAAAAATGACTACTATTCGGATCTTGATGAATAATCCACTCAGCAATGGATTATTCACCAACTTGACGTCAACAACGCCTTCTTACACGGTGATCTTGATGAAGAAGTGTAGATGACACCACCTTCCGGCTATTGTCCTAAGGGGGAGACCCGTGTTTGCCATCTGGCCTCAAATAAGCATCCCACAATTGGTTTTTTAAACTAACCACTGTGCTTCTTGATACAGGTTTTACTCTATCTCAAGTATATCACTCTTTATTCACCATGATCAAACCCATAAGTGTCACCATTATACTTGTCTACATTGATGATATTTTGGTGGCTGGAAAATGATCTCTCCCAAATTGAAGGTTTCAAAGATGCTCTCTCCACAAAATTCAAAACCAAGGATCTCAACTCTCTCAAATATTTTCTTGGTCTCAAAGTTGCTCGCTCACAAAAAGACATCTTCCTTAATTAATGAAAATATGCTCTTGATATTCTGAATGACAGTGGCCAATTTGGCGCCTGATTGTTCCCTTTCCCATGGAACAAAACTTAAAGCTCACAAATGACGATGGTGCACTTCTTCCCGATCCTAGCACCTATCGACGACTCGTGGGACGACTCATCTACCTGACCATCACTCATCCTGATATTGTCTTCGTAGTGAACATCCTCAGTCAGTTTATGCATGCTCCTCGTCTTCCTCACATGCAAGCTGCCATTCGCGTTCTTCGATACATCAAAGGCAGTCCTGGTCAAGGCATCTTCTTCCCATCCACAAATACTTTACATGTTACTGTCTATATTGATTCAGATTGGGCCAGCTGTCCCACTACCTGCCGCTCCACCACTGGCTATTTCATTCAGCTTGGCACGAATCTTATTTCATGGCGCACAAAAAAACAAATGACAGTAGCTCATTCTTCTGCTGAAGCTGAATATCGTGCCATGGCCGTCACCACTTGCGAACTTACCTGGTTGAAACAACTCCTCACTAATTTTGGTATTCCTCACCCTGAACCTTTCAGCTTACATTGTGATAATCAGTCGGCTCTGCATATTGCTCATTCATTACAGACTTGAGTAGGTCCAAATATTTTTTTTTAATTTTTTTAAATTATTATTTGTTATATGATCCTTCTAAGAAATGAGTATCTTTTTTTTTTTTTTTTGCGTAGAGCCGTGAATAATTTTTTTTTTTATTGGTATGTACCGGTTGGTCCTAATTTTTGTCCAACATTGGATAAACTCTAGACCAGTTATACCCCAACTATTCGACTCCCCCCTGCCCCAATTCTCATCTGCCCACCCCTCACTCCTGGCAGAATTTGCCCAGCATCCCTATCATTGACGGTACCTTTGCCTAGCACTTTGTCATTTCTTATGGGTTTGTAAATGTGCTTCTTCATTTTGGGCTGGAATTAATTATAGGTTCTAAGATCAGGTTTGGCTCTACAGTTTTTGGGTTTCTCATTTCCAGAACTTTTAAAATGTTAATTGTTGTCAAGGCTTGAGTTTGAGGTTTTTGGCAGTATTTTGCTGTTTTGTTGCTAAGAAACTGGAAAGAATGAAAAGAAAATTTAATTTAGGACTTATCTTGGTTAGGAAAGTCGTATAAACAACTTCAAGGGATATAAATTTAAGAATAGCTCCATTTGCTCTTTCCTTGTCCTGGTATTCCCTGCAATAGAACATTACACATAGTAGCATTTTCATCTTAAGTGATTTTTATTTTCTTCTAGGAAATTTGTGAACTCTTCTACATTCTGTTTATAAATTAAACATGCTACAGAGATTTAAGTACCATCTGTACTCAAATAACCTTTTAAAAAAAAAAAAATTGATGTAGGACTTGAAGCAAAATTCCTTCAATTCATCTTCACTTAAGAGTAAAAGCTCCATCTTTGCCTCTGTTAGGGGAACAACTTGACCTCGTCCAAAAAACTCAGTAGCCATTTGGTCAAAAATTTGTAAGGTCTGCTATCAAAGCGCACGTTTTGTGGGAAAGAAACAAAAAAAAGGAAAAAAACCCATGTCAGATGTGGGGTCTGTGATCAGCTATAGTTGCTAATCTATAGAATAAATCATCTCAATGGGAACTCAGAGCTTGCTTTCAGGGTTGTCCATAGACCCAACAACATTTTCATCGTTTCGAAATGCCAAAAACCCTTTTTTTTTTTTTTGCGTTAGCTCCTTTTTTAGTATCTTTTTCTCAATGCCGTAAATGGGTCTCCTACACAACCCTTCACTCTTCTCCGCAAAAAGCATGGTCTAAGCTGAGTTGGAAAACAGGGTTAGAAGGAAAAAACTTGCGATTTTCGTCTCCGGTGGAGGGGCAAACTTCAGGTCCATTCACGAGGCTTCTCTTCGGGGATAAATTCTTGGAGATGTAGTTGTTTTGGTCACAAACAAACGAGGTTTCCTTTTTGTCATCTTTTCAATTCCTGGTGGACAATAATTTAGTGGGTAACACTACGTATAACAATAGAAAGATAGAAAGATCCCCTTTTATAACAAATTTGATCAAAATACTGTTATCTACGAATTAAAAACTCTAAAAATCTAAAAAATTCATTTAATTTACCTGTGAAATGAGAGCGGCTCTCAATTAAGCATGTAATGAAGTCCATAAATATGGACTACAAGAAGAATTATTTTAATTTAGGAGGGTGTTTTCTCTTAAATAAAAAGTTTTTTTTTAATTATTATTTTTTAACTGCTTTTTACTTGGTAAATCATGTTTTATTTTTTATGATTAATCAGTAAGTTGCTATAATCACATGATATACGAGCATATTTCTTAACTCTAAAACGTCCTTAATTACTTGGGGTAGACCTAGAAAATGGTTTCTTGTACTCTCTTATTTCTATTTACAATGTGGCATTCTTAGTCACATAGTATGACCGGTCATTGTGCTTCTACTTAAGTTTGTCATAATCTTTGTTGATAATTGTGTGGTTTTCTGTCGAGCATTAAGGCATTTTTGCTTTATATGAAAAACCATTTTTTTTCTTAGCAATAAGAAAAACCATCTCATCAATATATCTTGTTTTAATTATATAAAATACATAAATTGCTTTAAAGTTAAAAGAAACTAAAAACAAAACAAAAATGACTTTTTATTAAAGATTTTGTTATCTTTAATCACATAAAGTGATGCAACTCATTTGTTCTCACGCTTTAGAACATTTCCAACCGCTTTTCTAAATTTTCAAAATCTCTAATGGTTTGAGAATAAATTTAACTTTTTGACAAAATACCACTCCATCCGATTCTTTATTTTAAGGAAAAGTTTGAAAATGTGAATGGTGGCTCCTTATATTGGTGGAGTTAGTGTTCATCACTAAATCACTTTTTTTTTATATATGTTATATTCTAACAAATAAAATAAACTAATTTTCTAATCATCTATATTTTCTCTCATACTCATATTTATTATAGAAATTTGAAAAAAAAATATCACCATTAAGATGATCAGTTAAAATAAATGACCATTTACGAAAATATGCTTCATTTTTTAATATTATTATTACAAAAGCACTGATTTTACAAATATTATCATTTAGAAAGATGAGTAGTTAAAAAAACTGTTATAGATGAAAAATTGAAAAGATGAGTATAACTAACCCCTGAAAGAAAAAAGTTGGGGGTCCATTTGGCTACTTAAATTAGAAAATCAGCCCTCCAATAAAATAATTACACATAAGAAAAAAAAAACAATACACATATATAATTAACCACATGGAATCGTCACAACTCTTCTTTATTCCAACCCTCTTTCCTTCGAATCCCCTCCCCCCTTCTTCTGGTTGATTTGGTAAATTGATAGTCGATATACCCACAAGCTTATGCTCACTCCTTTAGAACCCAGATGGAAACCATAACCAATAAAAAAATTGAAATTGCGTTGGGCTTTTGACATACTTTCCCCCCTTCTCTGTCTAACACTCTAACCCTAGAGAAACCACACCACCCTCACCCCCACCCCACCCCCACCCCCACCCCCACCCCCTTCTATGTCAGCCACCCTCTCGCACCCCCTTCTATGTCAGCCACCCTCTCGCGACGATGGTGGTGAAACGATCGACAACTTTTGTCCATTGATGATGGACAACGACGATCATATTGATGATGGTGTGCCTGCAGTCACCGATGAAATTCTGGGTTCGTTAACACCCATTTTTGTTTTTCTCTGTTTTGGTTTTAATGCAAAATTGCTCAAAGGGTAAAAAGAAAATCTCGAGGGAATCTGTGTTTCGTTGAGTCCTAAGAAAGAAACAACTGTTGTTTGTGAAGAAAACACCTCCTACTTCGTAAAAGATGCTGCAATTTCGTAGGTAGAAATCCTCTACAATCACAATTCTCAAACATGGTTTCTCTGAAGTGGGTTGCGAACCAAAACACAGAAAATATTCCTTTCAGTGTGCCCCAAGTTATGGAACGATTTCCAAAATAATTTTAGCTTTTTCTTTTTAAATAAGTTTGGGTTTATGTTGTAATTGTTAACGTTTTCACTGCATTTCTTTGAATTGGATCATTATTGTGGTAATTCTTTCATTTCTTTGGGAACAAGCTTCATGGCATTGGACCAGAACCTGCTTGTTAGTTTTTTTTTTTTTTGTAATCTACTTGTTAGCTTTCTCCTTTCTTGTAGTTGTAGATTCTAGCAACCATACAAAGATAAAATCTCCATAATTTTGGAAGTGTCTATTTGAAAGTTGAAGTTCTGGAAATTTTTCGTTGTGAGAGAGGGGGGTATCAAAAGATTCTACTCAAAATGGGCTCTTTAGTTCAGAATTTGTTATTTGGAGGAGTCGAGCAGAGAGACAAAGAGATGGGTGAACTTCGAAGAGGAGAGACAGAGATGGAGGAGATCAAGCTCAAGGAAGAGGGAGAAGCTTGATCTTTTGGGCGAGAGGTTTGCGTCGGTTGAGAACTTGTGGAAGAGCTGGTGATTTTGTGTGGTGAGTTACATTCATGTATTGTGTTTTTTTTCTCCACGTGGCATCATCTAATTAAAGGGCTGTTTTTCTAATTTAAACAGTCTGATCGATTTCCAGCATTCCCATAATGAAATCATTACGAAAAGGGTGATGCTGGGACCGGTCTGGCTGTCCTTAGCGTCCAAAACAACCCAACGTTAGTTGGGCTGCTTGATGATGAAAAATACATGAAAATAAAATAAAAAAAATATAATTAAATAAAAAAATGAAGATTAAAAATATATTAAAAAAATAAAATGAACAAAACATAATAATGAAAAACACAATAAAAAAATAAAATGAAGATGAATTTAAGAGGAGATTCGGCCATAGAGCAAACGGAGCCGCCGCCGGTGGCGGTGGGCGACACCGCCCCCGCCATCGGGACCGTCGGACTTAGACGATCTCACCCCTACGATGGCGAGCTCCGGTGTGCTCTCGGCAGCCTTCAACCCGTTTCGGACCCACACCGGATCTCGCCGGAGCTCGCCTTCGTAGGGGTGAGATCGTTTGAGTCCGGCAGTCCCGATGGCGGGGGCGGTGTCGCCCACCGCCATCGGCGGCGGCGGGGCTGTTTTGCTTGAGGGGGGCAGCCCGTCTACCTCCAGTATTTCTCTTACGAATGTGCAAATGTGAAGAAATTACGTTAAACAGTTTTCTTCTTATCATTTCTGAAAAGACAAAGAAATCAGTAGTTAAAAGGTGTACAAATAAAGGAGTAAAAAAATAATTAAGAAAGAAAAAAAAAAGATTGTTTTAATAGAATAGAGAAATTATATAATATAAGTGGGATATAGAGAACTTTTTAAACATAAGTAGAATTTAGGAGAAAACTTTAGGAAGTGTGTTTTTTAGTCAAATTATAGAAGAAATTATACGGAAGCCAATGAAAAAAAAACAGAACAATATTTTATAAGAGTATATTTCAAAAACTCTTCTCCACAGGCATATTTTTATTAGGAACTCCTACTTTGATAAATCCCATAAAATATACTTCCTTAAATCTTTCTCATGTCAAACGGATTCTAGAAAGAAACCACCACTTTCATAAACAAAATTTAAAAAATAAAAAACTATTATTTCTAGAATTTTTATAAAAATCTACAACCTAACTTTAGTATATTTTTTAATGAACCGTAATATTTTCACAAACTCCAAAAACATTAAAATATATTTCGAATATATTCTCAACCTATGGAACCTATCTCTATTACTAATATCACTAATATCACTAGTTGTGTGACGCTCCTAAATTTCCCTTAAAATAACACGAGAATCGAAGTGTCAGGATGATGACAACACGGATCACACATCCCAACGACAAGTGTCAAATGTGTGTGCACACGTGACATACATAAAAAATATAGGTCGCGGCGGATAATAAATTATTATCTAAGTACCAGAATTTTTTAGAAATATTTTACAAACCCAATTTAATATAAACTTTTTAGCAGGAGATTTAATACAGTCATCCAAAAATTAAATTAAACAAATACATATTTATAAAAAGGGGAAAATAAATTTTTCGAGAGATCAATTAATAATAATAACACATCTATAGCAGAGCCGTCTCCTCAGACTCAGCCTCTCCAAAATCTGCATTCAAAAAATTACGACGCCAAGGTAGCATCGCTGGTAAGTACAAACCAACCAAACCAAACGACAGAAATACATTAATGCCATAACAACAACCATAAACAATTACCATATGCATGAGGCTTAAAATCATTTTCCTCAAAATCAATGAAATAACCACAATCGTCAAAATCCCAATTTAATCCATAATGAAATCCCAATAAAATCACCTATCATTTTCCATAAAATAATATTCTCAAAACTAATCATACCGGGCGTTACGTATCGCCGTCTCGGATATGATTTACACACACACCCAAAATCTTAATGGGCATTACGTATCGCCATCTCCATTACGATCCACACACACACATTTCATACCGGACGTTACGTATCACTGTCCCCGATATGAAATGCACACCCAATGACCATAATGGGCGTTACGTATCGCCGTCCCATTATGTCATCCACACACTCACACGCTGATCACAACGGGCGTTACGTATCGCCGTCCCTGTTATGACTCAGCCCAAAACCATTAAAATCCGTTAAACACAATTTAAATTCCATTTTCCATTCTCAACACATGAATATCTGAAATCATGCAAAAAAATCTACTTTTCAAATATTTTCATGAGTATGCGCGTAAATACACAATGCAGACAACCGTGCAACAATTATCCAATATTTAAATAATTCAATCAACCAACAAATACCAACATTACCTAACACATAGCAACAATAATCAAATACAACAACTGTTGATGCCAAAAATATATTTAAATCTTAAAACTCGTTTCGACAGTACTTACAACGGTAAAAACGTAAATCCTTGAACAACGTCATTCTGCAACGTTTGTAACGGTCACATGTACGTTAGGCTAAGATACTCGGTTTGACCTCAAAATTTAGGAAGATATACTTTGAAGGGTGGGGAATTTTATGGAGGTGGTGGTGTGGCGGCACAACCACCGGAAGGTGGCGGATCGGGATCAAAAGGGGTGAAAACCCATTTTTGGGTTTGAGGTTGTACCGGGAAGGTGAGGGCGCGGTTGGGGAAACTGAACTAGGGGGTTAACCGGTTGGGCGAGGGGAGTCTTTTGGTGGTGGTGGTGATGCCTACGGTGGCCGGACGGCAGCGCGGCGAAGAACGACCCGTTTAAGGCTCATTTCGGGTAGAGGGGGTAACCGGCTGCGATGGGTGGCTACCGACGGTGGGTTATGCTCACCGGAGAGTGGGGAGTCTAGTGGTGGTGGTCGGAGGCCAAGGGATGGCCGGCGGTGGCCGGAAAATGCAAGGGAAGTAAAAATGGCTATTTTGGGTAGGAAGCCGAGTAGGGGTGGTGGGGTGGCCGGAGGGGACACCACCGGTGCCGTTGAACTCGTCGGCGTGTGGGGAGGCTAGCGGTGTCGCCGGTGGGTGGCCGGCGGCGGTCCTGGGGCTGAGGAGAAGGGACGGGCGAGAGGGAGAGGAGGCAGGGGAGGGGCTGGGCACGCGGGAAAGGACCGAAAATAGATGAGGAAAAAGAAAAGAAAAAGAAAAGAAAAAGGAGAAAAA
The DNA here is from genome assembly GCA_036898215.1 of Platycarya strobilacea. Lineage (NCBI taxonomy): Eukaryota > Viridiplantae > Streptophyta > Magnoliopsida > Fagales > Juglandaceae > Platycarya > Platycarya strobilacea. Next base: position 16,544,911 of record CM072547.1, read on the forward strand.
GGAAAAAGAAGGGAAAAAAGAGTCCAACCAGAAAACACAACAAATTAAATAAAAGCTGGTTTAAATACTATAATTTTAATATCAATAAAATAAAATATTTAAAGCCCCAACAATATAAATAAATTAAACTCAAGCACCATATTAAAAAATAAAACAATAATTAATATAACGAAAGCAGATCAAATAAATTCATATAATAAAATAAATGAATTAAACTCCAATTATTAAAATAATTAACTCACATTAAAATAAATAAGAAAACAACGTAACTCGATATCAACTAATTAATAGCTCAAATAAATATTTTAAATAAATAGAATACGACTAATAATATTATTAAAATACATTAAAATAATTAATACCGAGAATAAAATAATGTGTAAAAATACACGTAAGTCCGAGATCTCACATTCTCCCCCCCTTAAAAAGAATTTCGTCCTCGAAATTCGCTCGGCTGCAACTAATAAAACTCCAATAACGCACCTATTACATCACTTAATACTCACTCCAAGCATTAGTACAATCATCTATTTTCCTCAAAAATAAATGAATTATATTTCATCATAAACGTATAGTCTCCAAATAATATTTCATCTCAAAAACTCCTGAGGTAGCCAATTAATCTGAACTCCATATGTATAAGGATCTCAGTACAATCTCCCAAAATCTTAGTATTCACTAATTTCATACTACACTTTGTATCACCTTAAAGTAACTCCCAAGTTTAACTTTCTAAATTAATCGTCAATAAACATAATTTATCAAACTAAAAGATAAATCATCACTTACAAGTATCATCCCAAATTTCAAGTTATCACTAATTTTTCAAAATTTACACAAAAACTGAACCTCCAACTATATTACAAATCATCACGCTTCCGGCGCACTTTGATAACTCGCTAAATTCATAAAATTTTAAGTCCTCATAAATTATCACCATAGTAAAAATTGGCTTAACATCTATTAGCAAGAAATCCTATACCACTCTTTCTAATCCTAATGCTTTATCATCTCACAAATCAAGTTATGCCACCCAATATTAAAACCTAAAATTTTTTTTAACTCCCAAACCACTAATATACTTCTCCATCATTATAACTCCTCACCCTCATCATAGATAAATTATTTAAATCTGTATTCTGTCAATCGAACCTTCATTACCTATGAGATGGAATAACCTCAAATATTTTAATTCTTATATGACCTCAAGTCACAACTAATTCTTTAAGACACCTTAACAAATGTTGTTAATCATTAATTTCTCCAAAATATTATACTTAAATTATCCACTCCTAACAATTCGCCCAGAAGCCTAAAATTTATCTCTTGAATTTATTTCCATTACATCAAATCATCCTATCATTTAACAAAACAAATCCTCTCAAGTCAAACACCAGCCCAAGACAAATACTCTCCAAAATTTTCACGCACATTATTATACCTCAATTTCTAAGCATCCACAAACAAAATCTAAAATTTCACCAAGGAAATAAATAATTGCCTATTATCATAAGCAGTTCTAAAACAAATTCCATAACAATATGTCAATGATTAAGAATTTCTTACTCACATGAAGAGTTCACTCTGATTACAATTCCAACAATCTCCCAAGAATAAATTAAAACTTAGAAACTCTAACACTCAGTGAGACCCAGGTAATAAATATACATAAATAGCATATACAATACCAACAAAGAAATGCAATTGCATAAATACCAACAAATTATCAAACAAATCCATCTCGCAATTATAAATAATAGTATACTCAAATACTAAACAAAATTCAAGTAATTCACATAATGATTATATAAAAATACAAAAGGGGGAAAAGATTTAATAAACAAATAAATAAAAGCCAACCATTCAAGAAAACAAGCTCACATCCTTTAATAAACACAAAGTCACAAAATACGATTAGTAAATAAAAAAAAAGAGATTAAATTAAAATAAGGACAACAAACAAAATCACAAATTAAACTTTAAAATCCTCTACAAGACCCAACTCTTAAAAAGATTATTGTAGAAATCTCTAAAATTTAAAACCTGCTAAAAGAAACGAACCATAATAAAATAATTAAATCGATAAATTAATTAATAAATAAATACAACCAAATTGCCAAAACAAACACACTCGTTAAAATAAATAGATAAACTTTTAAAATAAAACATACGGAAATGTGAAAAGATAATAAATTATAAAACTTATTTCAAAGCATGTCTCTAAAAATAAAACAACAGAAATATGAAAAGATAATCAATTTAAATTTATCTCAAAACATAAACTTAAAAGGAAGCATGACAGTGATGCTTTTAAATTTTGTCTAAATAAATTTCAAACTCTTAGAAATATTTAAAATACAAGAGCCATAATTAAAATAAACAAATAATAAACCAAATCCAAAACTATCTCGTAGGAAACCTATGAACTGAAATTAAAATCAAATCCTGCTGATAATTGAATAAAAACATAAGACAATAAAATAACTCACAACAAAAAAATAAACTTAAAAATAAGGAATTCCATAACACAATTATTTAAAATATCAGATTCAATAAATGGATTGATTTAAAATAATAATCTAATTCGAAATGTCCAAATTCCAACTTAAACAAAAAGAAAGGCATACATATAAAATAAATAAATAATTAAATAAATACTCGACAACTTAACCAAATAAAATCAACTAACTAAAATCTGAATTACTACTCATTTACAATATTTAACAAATATTAAAACAAAATAAAACAAAACCAACAAACCAATCAATCAGAGCTAAGTTAATTATGAAAATAAATAAACAACACAATCATTAAAATATAAAGCACAACATAACGAAATAAATATCGAAAATCTTATCATATACATTAGTCGAAAAACTAAGACAACAAACAAATTAGTAGAATAAAATAAAATAATCAAATCATAAAACAAATAAATTTTTAAAACCACAAACTTTTCTGGTACTGTCCCTAAGTAACTTGCGGATTTATCCAGAGCCGAACTGCTCTGATACCACCTGTGATGCCCCCAAATTCTCCTTAAAATAACACGTGAATCGAGGCGTCAGGATGATGACAAGTTGTATGTAGTATTAGCAACAATTTAGTATCTATGTATTATTATTCCTTAATAGAAAACTATATATAGTATTAATATCACTATATATAGACTTATAGTAGTAACACTGTAATAGTATAATATTTAGTACTAGTATATATTAATACTCTATAAATTATAATATATGTCTAACTTTATAATAATATAGTTAACTTAATATGTTATTCTCCCAGCCAATACCACAAAGACACTTTTTTCCTATAATTTGAGGGAAACTTTAGAGTTTTGGTCAAAATTTCTCTTATGGATTCCTATTTTAAGGAAAAGGTTTAAGGGATGAACAATGATCCTTCAAATATAAGAAATCACTATTAATCCCCTAAATCATCTTTTATCAATATTTTATTCTAATAAAGAAAATAAATCATTCTTTCAATCATCTACATTTTCTCTCATATTCATATTTTTATAGTTTTAAATAATAATATTAAAAATAATTTAAATAATTACAAAATATATAAAATAAAAATTTTATTATACCGTCAAAAAAATAATTTAAATTTTTGTTTAAAATATTCACTAGAGTAATAGTTCAAAATATAAGAAATATATTGAGTACTTAAGTTTGTAAATGGAAGTGAGAAAATAAGTAATAGAGAAAAGAATAGAGAAATTTATTTTAATATAATAGAGAAATGATAGGGAATTTAGGGAATGTAATTTTAGCTAAATTATAGGAGATTTTAAAGGAAATTGGATCGGGTTGCTCTTAGTATTAATCTCGTATATCTATATATAGTGTAACAATATTAATATGACCATAACCATTTAGAGGATTAGTAATAATAGTATTACTATTAGGTAATATAATATTATCACTAACATTATAACATATAGTAATACTACTAGTATATTTTTAAACTATACCATTAGTATTAGTATTATCAGGGTTAACTCAATATGAACTGAGATCTAAGGTAAAATTTAAAGAAGTCATTTGTAATAATAACATAATAAAATAAAAATTAATGTATGGAATATTTTTAAAATTCCCCAATAAATTAAGATTTTATTTTTAAAAAAACTGAATTTATATTTAATACAACAACTTAAAATGAGTCCTCAATGCAAATTTTGTGTCTCAATTTAGCAAGATCTTAAAAAAGTTATTTAAAAATATAAATAAGTCATTGGGTTAAATAATAGATTTATTATTATGGGGTTGTAACACCCCCTTCCTCGTAGGCTAAGAGATGTCACTTAACTTTTCTAAAACATTTAACTTGGAAAAAAAATTCTTGGTTTTAGTAACATAAAATAAATAACATTTATTCCAAAAGTGAAATTATAATAAAAGATGTCTTTTGCAACCTTAACTGGACATAACTGAAAGTAGCTTGTGTCTTAAAGATACTTATTTGCTAGAAAATATAAACTTAATTGAAATAATTAAAATTAAACGTGTTTCATAAAAACACTTATTTTTAATAAAACTTAAAGATTTTAAATAGCTGCTCAAATTACTGATGGCCTGTCTGCTTGCACTGGTTATCTTCATCACCTGGGTGGGTTAAAAATAAAAAAGGAAATAAACTAAAATGAGTTGATGACTTAGTAAATAAATCCATCACAACATAAGATAATATTATAAGAAGTTTTCATAAATTTTTTTTTATAAAACTTATGCTGAATTCTAAAATATGATTGTACATATTAATGCTGATGCCATGCATGACTGATTTGGCTGACTAACTGACTTAAGTGACTGGTCTGAATTAACTAATAGGTTTGACTGATCTAAACTGACTAACTGAATTGATTTAAATGATCTGATTTAACTATATTGGTTTAGCTGAACTGATCTAACTGAGCTGATTGGCTAACACACTTAACCCTGTGTACAAGGTTGTGCACTGGCTCCACGTCCCGCTGCAGCAAGGGAAGCCGTTGATAGTACTCTAGCGTACTATGGTGGACCACGCTTGGGTCCATGACTTGCACATCCACCCTGATCTAATATGCATTGGTACCATGCAATTGAAATAGCCATATGAAATAATTGATTTATTGAATTGAAACTAGCTGAACTGTTTTAACTGACTGATTTAACTGGATGACTGTTTAATTGATTTCTAATCTGATTTAGTCTTATACTTAAACTTGACTCAACTTATGTTACTTATGTGACATGAAATGCATAATACATACTATCATAAATAATTACAATTCGCTGAGTCTAAACATGATGCTGATGACATGATCGTATGCCGTGCTGAATGGCATGCTTGCATGAGTGATAAGTATTTGAAAAGGGCTGTCAAAGAATTGGCTTTACTAATAATATAAGTTTCATGTATGGATCCTAATTTTGTGATTAAATTCACTTATCTCGTAGCGCTGCTTCCTAAATTCTCCTTCATGATTCGATGATACCTATGCGAAGTTATTAAACAGTCATTAATCTATCTTAAGATCGTATCTTACTAATCTCCTGAAATGAGTTCATATTGTAGAACTTATCAGAACAAATATTCAATTTATCGTGAAAATCAATAACGTAGAATATCATTAATTATTTAAATACTAATAATATATTTGCACTTAAAATTATAATTAATAAAATAGTTTGAATATATTTATTTATACTAAAATGAATGGTGAAAACATAGAAATCTTAAAATAGGTTAACATATTATATTTAACATAAATATTTATTTTTAAAAGATTCTCAACAAATACTGATATCACTTGAAAATTATTTAACATATTACTTTAACTTTAAAAGTAAAAAAAACCTTAATAGCATAAATTCATCAAAATCTATTAGAATAAGTAAAAATTATCTTTACATAATGTACATGTAGTTAAAGCGTTTAAAATAAAGATTAACATCTAGTATTTCCTATTAATATAATGTCTAATCTTTTAATATTATTTAACATATATACATATATGCATATAAGTTTATAAAGACGCAACTCCGAAAGCACCTGCCACATAAAGATATAAATTTAATAGCATTCAATAAAGTTATTACAGGCTACTAGAATAATTCAAATCTTAATTTAACACTTAATTAATATAATAAAATTGCTAAATAAAAATGTTTAGTTTAAAACGTAAGCGGTTAAACCCAACCTGAAAAATAAGTCTTTATATAAGAGTAGCCCAGCTCAGTCATAAAATAATAATAAATTTTCTTTTTGTAAGCAATAATACTCAAAAAGCTATAAAAAGATCAACCTCGCGTAACAAGATTCAATACAAAGCAGAGGAGCCGTGCGACGTAAGGGTAAATCACGGTGGAGGGCTATGCGCGATGATGCTGGGCTTAGAGTTGACGGCGGCAACTTCAGTTCATGGTGGCAGCGTTTGCATCATGCTCTTCCATGGAGGAGACGCGATGGCTAACGGCATGCATGGAGGCGCGTTGGTGGTGCAGAACAGGGGCTGGCGCTGCTGCATGTAGGAGTACAGTGGCTCACGTTCGGCTGCTTCTATGACTGATAAGCTGTTTACAACGACAATCGAGAGTGGGAGTGGTTGTCCATGGTGTCTCATGGAGTATGCTCTGTTTTTGGTGTGCGAAAACAGGGGAGGATAGTTCTCGGTTAGGTGGCTTTCCAAAGGCAACCACATAGTGCCTCCGATAGTTGGGCTTCACTGTCGTGCCTGGTGGCACTAAATAGAACTAAGAGCAAAGGATGCTTTGTTTTCGGTTGTCAAAACAGGGGACAAGTAATGGGATTTTTGGTGGTTTAGGCATGGAGGTTCAAGATGGTTCTAAGGTCGACAATGGCGGTTGGCTCTCGTATGGCTGGGCAGTGGCTAGCCAACGGTGGTGCATGGTAGTGATGTGTGCGGAATTAAGGTGGCTCACGGTGGTGTTAACTTGGTGGTGAACCGGTGGCTGTCCAAGGATGGGATGCAATTCGCGTTTTTCCGATGATGCTTTATTCTTGAGGCCAAAACAGAGGTGCTAGTGGCTGTGGCCTGGAGTTTGGCAATGAGTTTCAGTGCAATCGTCTGGAGGTTGTGTGGTGCATGTTGGCGCTAGGCGGCGTCGGTGGCTATAGCTGGGTTTCACGATGAAGAGAGGTGGCAACAACCGAGACTTGGCAGGTTGCTTTGAGCGTAAAAGATGATCGAACAATCAATATATGTATACTAACGGAAAACCCTAGAGAGGGGGAAGAGATAGTAACGTGCATGGAGTGGAACGTGTGGAAGACGTGTGAGGTTTTAAAATTACAAGATCAAATTTGTTAGTGTTAGTTAGGAGAGAAATCTAATTAAACGATTCTATCTTAAAATATATTGTAAAACAATTATGGTGATAATAATAATAATAATAATAATAATAATAATAATAATAATAATAATAATAAAAATCCTACATCATCTATAAAGATATTAACTATTATAGCTTAAAATATTATCTATAATAAATCCACATTTAACATATAAACTACTTATTAACGCCATAATGTATGATAAAAGTGATAATATTAATATTAAAATAAGAATATATAATAATATGAAAATTTGGAAGATCAAAAATTATTCTCACTTAAAATCCTAAATATTTGAGTCAGGATGTTATAGGGGTCTTCTACACATTGAAAAATATAAAAAATTATTTAATATTTTATTTAATTAAATAGCTTTTATTTTTATTTTTTTTATAAAAAACTTAAAAAGAAAGCATCTCTTTTATTTTTGAGGTCATTGCATAGTGTGGGATCTTAGAGAATGGCCCATATGACTTTATCATTGAGCCAATCCTTAGTATTACTGTATACTATTACTAATATACATATTATATATATTAATATTAATATATACATCATAGTATACTATATAAATAATGTATACCTTCTATATATAAAAGCGTGAATTCAAAAAGTAATAATAACAATTTAATCTGTTCAATTTATCCTCTATATTGTTCTAAATGTCGATGATGTTCTAAACGATAATTTCCATTCCAAAATTGTCCCTGCTTTTGTCATCAATTGTCTATTTTACCCATAAATTTTCCAATTTTACCCTTACTTTTTAGTCTTTGCACATTTGAATGGTTTGGCAAATTTGAGATTTTCTGACGGTGTCTTGAAAGAGAAGATTGTTCGAATCTACTGAATGCTTGTTCAAATCTATGAATATCTGTTAATGTCTGTACGGTACAAAAATTAATGAAGAACAAAAAGAATAAAAAAAATATTATAATTGATCAGATCTATAGCAAGTAAAGATTTATTCTACACACACAAAAAAAAAAAAATTTCACAAGTATGGAAAAAAAGGTGATAGGAAAATAGCTCAAATTTAGTAAAAGAACAAAAAAAAAAAGGCATCAGTTGAGAAGGAAAAAAGACTAAGAACACATATCTGAACACAATGTCTTTGAGTGTATGAAGATCTGTTCGGATCTATAGGAAAAAAAATGATAGAAGAAAATAAGTACATGGATGCAAAATTTAGCATATAGTTTATTTAGAATTTATTTGCTTAGTAAATGAATTGCAGAGAAAATTATAATAATAATTTAAAATATCAAAAAAAAGAATTTAAATTTATTCACAATTGGGCACACATGCATGGCATGAGATGGACCAGTTTGCTCATGTCTTGTGTAAGATCCATCACCTATTCAATTATTGTTAATGGGGTTCCTAGTGAATGCTTTACACCTTCAAGAGGCTTACGACAAGGGGGCCCGCTGTCCCTTTATTTATTTCTCATTTGTGTTGAGGGTCTAACTTCTTTACTTCATCAAGCTGAATCACAAGAGGTTCTTCAAGATGTTGCTACTTCAAGAGTGGGTATTAAAATTAATCATTTACTCTTTGTTGATAATTGTGTGATTCTCTGTCAAGCTAAAATCAATGACTGGCTGTATCTATCCCAAGTTCTCAACCATTATGAGTTGGCATTTGACCAAGCCATCAATAAACAGAAATGCAGCATTCTATTTAGTAGAAATACAAGACCAAAAACTAAAGGGTATCCCATGCAGCAAACTAATGGTTTTTTATGCAATAATTATAATAACTACCTTGACTTGCCCACCATTGTGGAGAGATCTAAATATACTACTTTTAGGGGTCTAAAGAAGAGAATTTGGAAAAGGGTTCAAAGTTGGAAAATAGTATTCTTATCGACTACTGACAAAGATGCTTATCAAAAGTGTGCTTCAAGCCATTCTCACCTACACAATGAGTGTATTCAAACTCCTGACTATGTTGATTAAAGATATTGAAGACATCTTGGCTAATTTCTGGTGGAGCCACAATAAAGGAGATAGAAGTATTCAATGTTAGAGTTGGACCAAACTTGGTATGGCTAAGAGTGTTAGTGGTTTGGGAATCTGTGACGTCTCCTGCTTTTAATTCAACTGTTGCCCAGATGACTAACACAAGAGGGGGAGTGAATTGGGTTATATTATAAAAATTAACACTTATTAATCAAATACACAATATAAAATATAAACAGAATGTAAAGCAGTAAGAAATGTAAAGAGTAGGGTAAGAGAAAACAAACTCAGTATTTTTACGAGATTCAGTCCCACTGACTACGTCCTCGCCTCAAGCTACCCCTTGAGAATCCCGAATTCACTAGTCAATCTCCTTTAAGTGGAGATAGAAACCTATTACACTTTTAAGCAGCACCGCTCCAAAGAATCCGTGTAGAACACCCTCTACACTTCCAATCACCTCACACTTGGTGATTTAACTATTCCCCGTGTAGAATATCTTCTACACGCACAAGGGTTATACGTACCCTCTTACAAATATAAGAGTTGATAGTGGGTAGACTATCAAAGTACACTCCTCAACAAGTGAAATAGAAATAATACAGCGCAACCTATATCTCTCTCAACAAGAACAATAATTAAGGCTCAAAACTTTAGAAAAGAGAGAATGAGAGTTTTGAAAGAATATGCAAAACTTAATAATAGATGTGTAAGCTCTTATTGTAATTTTTGCAAAACTCAAGTGAGTTATTTATAGGCAAATGAGTCTTCAATTTCAAATTTGAAAAGATTTCCATATCAAAAACATCATCATTCACTTTTCAAAAATTTCAAACCTAATCTTTTTACTTTTTGCATGTGACAAAAGGAGCACACTTTACTTTTCATAATTTTCAAACAAAGACATTTACCTTTGGCATAAGTCAAGAAAAACATCTATCACTTTTGAAAATATTCAAATAAAACATGCACATGTGAAAGATGATAATCAATTATCTTAATATTTTCAAAGTTCAAACCTTTAATCATGTCATGCACATGTGAAAGATGACAATCAATCATCTTTCAAAATTTTCAAATTTAATTTTCAAAATATTCATGCACATGTGGAAAATGTATTTTAATGCTTTATGATAAAATATTAATTTTGAGCCTTAATCCTAATTTCGAATTTTTAAAAGATTTACAACATTACTCTATGATTTTAATGTAAACTTGTTCCCTTCTTGCTCATGCTTAGTTCCTTGATGTGCTTGATTCTATTGTGTGGACAATTTGAGTTTGAGACTCCTTTATTCTTTGAATTCATTTGTTATAATCAAAATCCATGTGTAGATTTATAATTACACAAAACTTGAAACCTTGTGTTCAACAATCTCCCCCTTTTTGATGATGACAAATACTTGATAGAACTTGAAACCTGTATTAATACTTATGCTCCCCCTGAGAATGTGCGTTAGTTTTTCAAGCAAAAATATAAATATAATTCCAAGCATATATAACAAGTTTATTAAATTAAACAATGTTAATGTTCTAGTCTAAAACTTCTCTCCCTTTTGGCATAATTAAAAAGGATCGGCAGCAAGTAAATAGACTGAAGAAAAATGGTGCGTTAATAGACACTATAGATAGTTGAAAAAAGGGAGCCGTCCATGATCTGACAAGTGCTGCAAAGCCTCGAGGCCTAACTCTATGAATTTAGTGCGGTTGAAGATTTAAACAATCGCCTGATGTTGTTGAAAAACGGGATTGAAGGCTCTAAGTTTCTATAAAAAATGATCATTTTCACCTATTGGATACAAAAAAAAAATCGCTTCTTGACCTGGGTTCTGTTTTTCCATAACGATAGAATGGCCGAACAATTCTCTTCCACTAATGTTCCAGACTTGAATCAGGAACCCTTGACGCATCAATCATCAATCTTCTCTCCTGAGGCCGTCAATGCCATGATAGGAGTAGAGAACCGTTTTTCTAGTAAGAAAACTTTTAACAATGTGTGTCCAGCATAGCTTGTATTTCTTTTGACTAAATAATATTTGAAGAGACAAAAGTTTGTCTTGTTCTTTATGCTATATCTATAAAATCAGTTTTAAAATTCATCCGATTTGCATCGAATTTTATTCTCATCTCTATAACTCATCTGCATTCCTTTAAGTTTCCAATTCTTTTCTCAATGGCTCATTCTTCTAACATTCCTCTAGATCCATCTATGAGATATTCTACACCTCAATCTCATGTCCTTTCTGCAGCTACCATTGGCACTATGTTGCAGCAAGAGAATAATAGTTTGGCTAATAAGTCAGACTCCGATGCTATCTACGACTTGATGAGTCTCGGGACTTGCTACTCATCTTCTATTGTTACTTTTTTCCAGCGACTACAAGTCAAAAACCATGAGGTTGAAAAGTTTAAAGAAAAAATTGTTGTACTTCAACGAATTGTTCAAGAGTCTCATGTAAGGGAAGGAATCCTTCGACAGAAGAATAAACAGTTGAAATCTCTATTGGATTCTTCATTCCGCTTGCCAGTTCCCATGGATAGAGATGACATGATATTGTATGAAGAAAATGAGCGTCTCAAACATGAGGCTAAGAACCTTAAGTTTATGTAAAAGTATTTAAAAAATATCTCTCTATTTTTATGAACTCTGATCTATCTTTTAAGAGATATTCATAACATGCATCATACCTATTTCTCTTCTAATCATACATAATCTATCTTTTGGTAAAGGCTTTGTGAATATATCTGCTAACTGATCATGTGTGTTTGTGAACTCTAATACTATATCGCCTTTCTGCACATGATCTCGAAGAAAATGATATCTAATTTCAATATGTTTGGTTCGAGAATGTTGTATTGGATTCTTTGAAAGATTTATAGCACTTGTATTATCACATTTGATTGGAATGTGATTGTACATAAGTTTAAAATCCTCAAGTTGTTGCTTCATGTAAAGAACTTGAGCACAACAACTACCCGCAGCAACATATTCTGCCTCAGCAGTAGATAGTGCAACAGAATTTTGTTTTTTACTAATCCTCCACTAGTGCTTTTTCGATCTATTTTACAGCCAGCATAATCTGCATCTGTGTAACTGATTAGATCGAAAGATGTGTGCTTAGGGTACCATAACCCTAAGTTAATTGTACCACTAAGATATCTAAGAATGCGCTTAACTGCAATTAAATGTGATTCTTTTGGAGATGATTGAAAGCGTGCACATAAGCACACACTAAATATAATATCTGGTCTACTGGCTGTCAAATATAATAAGCTACCAATCATACCTCGATATACTTTCGAGTCAACTGGTTTACCGGATTCTTCTTTATCAAGTTTAGTGGATGGGTTCATTGGTGTTCCAATTTCCTTAGTACCTTCCATCCCAAACTTCTTCAGCAATTCCTTAATATATTTTGATTGATTGATGAATGTCCCACTTTTTGCTTGCTTAATTTGCAATCCGAGAAAAAATGTAAGCTCTCCCATCATGCTCATTTCAAATTCTTCCTACATAGTCTTAGCAAAAATTTGGCACATATTTTCATTAATAGCACTGAATATTATATTATCAACATAAATCTGAATCAAAAGAATATCATCATTTTCGTATTTAATGAAAAGAGTTGTATCAATTTTTCCTCTTGAAAAGTCTTTTTCAATCAAGAAACTACTGAGTCTCTCGTACCACGCTCTAGGAGCTTGTTTAAGTCCATATAGTGTGTGAGATCCCAGATTTACGTGTATTTTTATACGTTATTTTATTCTCGGTGTTAATTATTTTAATTTATTTAAATAATATTATTAGTCATATTTTATTTGTTTAAGATATTTATTTGAGTTATTAATTAGTTAATATCGAGTTACGTTGCTTTTCTTATTTATTTTAATGAGTTAATTATTTTAATGAGTGGAATTAAATTCCTTTATTTTATTATGTGAATTTATTTTATCTGCTTTCGTTATATTAATTATTGTTTTATAATTTATATTGCGCTGGGATTTAATTTATTTCTGTTAATGGGCTTAAATATCTTATTTTATTGATATTGAAATTATAGTATTTAAAGTCAGTTTTTATTTTATTTATTGTGCTTTTTCTAGTAGTCTTCTTTTCCTTCTTTTTTCTTTTCTTTTCTTTTTCTTTTCCTTCTTTCTTTTTCTTTTTCTTCTTCTCTTCCTCTGCTTCCTCACGTGCGACCCGCGTCCCCTGCCTCCTCTCTCCTTCTCGCCGTTCCTTCTCTCCCACCCAGGGTTGCCGTCGGCCAACCACCAGCGACACCGCCCACACCACCAGCCTCCCCACACACCGGCGAGTTCAACGGCACTGGTGGTGTCCCCTCCGGCCACCCCACCGCCCCTACACGGCCCCCTACCCGAAATGGCCATTTTGCATTCCCTTGCATTTTTCGGCTACCGCTGGCCACCCCTTGGTCTCCGACCACCACCACTAGACTCCCCACCCTCCGGCGAGTATAACCCACTGTCGGTAGCCACCCATCGCCACCGGTTACCCCCTCTACCCGAAATGAGCCTTAAACGGGTCGTTCTTTGCCGCGCCGCCGTCCGGCCACCGTAGGCCTCACCACTGCCACCAAAAGACTCTCCTCGCCCAGCCGGTCAACCCCCTAGCTCAGTTTCCCCAACCGCGCCCTCACCTTCCCGGTACAATCCCAAACCCAAAAATGGGTTTTCACCCATTTTGACCCCGATCCATCACCTTCCGGTAGTTGTGCCGCCACACCACCACCTCCATGAGATTCCCCACCCTTCAATGAGTACCTCCCTAAATTTTGGTGTCAAACCGAGTGTTTTAGCCTAACGTACATGTGATCGCTACAAACGCTGCAGATTGGAGTTGTTCAAGGATTTACATTTTTACCACTGTAAGTACTTTCCAAACAAGTTTTAAGATTTAAATATATTTTTGGCATCAACAGTTGTTGTATTTGATTATTGTTGCTATGTGTTGGTTGACGTTGGTATTTGTTGGTTGATTGGATTAATTAAATATTGGATAATTGCTGCATGGTTGTCTGCATTGTGTATTTACGCGCATGCTCATGAAAATATTTGGAAAGTGGATTTTTGCATGATTTCAGATATTCATATGTTGGAAATAAAAACTGGGATTTAAATTGAGTTTAACGGATTTTAATGGTTTTGAGCTGAGTCATAACGGGGACGGCGATACGTAATGCCCGTTGTGATCAGCGTGTGAGTGTGTGGATGACATAATGGGGACGGCGATACGTAACGCCCATTATGGTCATTGGGTGTGCATTTCATATTGGGGACGGCGATACGTAACGCCTGGTATGAAATGAGTGTGTGTGGATCGTAATGGGGACGACGATACGTAACGCCCATTATGATTTCGGGTGTGTGTGTAAATCATATCGGAGACAGCAATACGTAACGCCCGGTATGATTGGTTTTGAGGATATTATTTTATGAAAAATGATTGGTGATTTTATTGGAAATTTATTGTGGATTAAATTGGGATTTTGACGAGTGTGGTTATTTCGTCGACTTTAAGGAAGATGATTTTAAGCCTCATGCATATGGTAATTGTTCTTGGTTGTTGTTATGGCATTAATGTATTTATTGTCTTAGGTTTGGTTGGGTTGTACTTACCTGCGATGCCATCTTGGCATCGTAATTTTTTGGATGCAGATTATGAAGAGGCTGAGTCTGAGGAGACGGCTCCGCTATTGAGGTGTTATTATTATTAATTGTTATCTCGAGAAATTTATTTTCTCCTTTTTATAAATATGTATTTGTTTAATTTGTATTTTTGGATGATTGTATTAAATCTCCTGTTGGAGAGTTTTTATTAAATTGGTTTATAAAATATTTCTAAAAATTCTGGTATTTAGATATTAATTTATTATCCGCTGCGACCTATATTTTATGTATATCACGTGTGCACACACGTTTGACACTTGTCGTTAGGATGTGTGATCCGTGTTGTTATCATCTTGACGCCTCGATTTCTGTGTTATTTTTAAGGAGAATTTGGGGGCGTCACATAGTGCTTTTGTGAGTTTGAAAACATGATTTGGAGAAATATGATTTTCAAAACCTGGAGGTTGCTCAACATATACCTCTTCATTTATAAAACCGTTTAAGAAAGTACTTTTAACATCCATTTGAAAAAATTTGAAATCTTTATAACAAGCATATGCAAGTAGCATTCGAATAGTTTCTAATCTTGCGACTGGTGCATATATCTCATCATAATTGATTCTTTCTGTTGAACCCAAGGTTTCAAGTTTCATGTAAATCTACAAATGGATTTTGATGATAACAAATGAATCCAAAGAATAAAGGAGTCTCAAGCTCAAGTTGTCCACACAATATAATCAAGCACATCAAAGAAGCAAGTATGAGCAAGAAGGGAACAAGTTCATATTAAAATCATAGAGTAATTTTGTAAATCTCTTAAAAAATTTGAAATTAGGATTAAGGCTCAAAATTAATATTTTATCATAAAGCATTAAAATACATTTTACACATATGCATGAATATTTTGAAAATTAAATTTGAAAATTTTGAAAGATGATTGATTGTCATCTTTCACATGTGCATGACATGATTAAAGGTTTGAACTTTGAAAATATTAAGATGATTGATTGTCATCTTTTACATGTGCATGTTTTATTTGAATATTTTCAAAAGTAATAGATGCTTTTCTTGACTTATGTAAAAGATAGATGTTTTTATTTGAAAACTTTAAAAATTAAAGTGTGCTCCTTTTGTCATATGCAAAAAGTAAAAGATTATGTTTGAAATTTTTGAAAAGTAAAGTGTGCTCCTTTTGTTACATGCAAAAAGTAAAAATATTAGATTTGAAATTTTTGAAAAATAAATGATGATATTTTTGATATGGGAATCTTTTCAAATTTGAAATTGAAAAATCATTTGCCTATAAATAGCTCACTTGAGTTTTGCAAAATTGACAACAAGAGCTTATACATCTATTGCTAAGTTTTGCATCATTTCTTCAAAGCTCTCATTCTCTCTTTTCTAAAGTTTTGAGCCTTAATTCTTATTCTTGTTGAGAGAGATATAGGTTGCGCTGTATTGTTTCTATCTCACTCATTGAGGAGTGTACTTTGATAGTCTACCTACTATCAACTCTTGTATTTGTAAAAGGGTGTGTATAACCCTTGTGTGTGTAGAAGGTGTTCTACACGGGAAATAGTTAAATCACCAAGTGTGAGGTGATTGGAAGTGTAGAAGGTGTTCTACACGGGGAAAAGTTAAATCACCAAGTGTAAAGTGATTGGAAGTGTAGAGGGTGTTCTACACGGATTCTTTGGAGCGGTGCTGCTCAAAGGTATAATAGGTTTCTATCTCCACCTAAAGGAGATTGAATAGTGGATTTGAGGATCCTCAAGAGGTAGCTTGAGGCGAGGACGTAGGCAGTGGGGCCGAACCTCGTTAACATACTGAGTTTGCTTCTCTCTTACCCTTACTCTTTATATTTATTATTGTTTCATATTTTGTTTATATTTTATATTATATATTTGATTTATAATTGTTAATTTTTCAAATACAACTCAATTCACCCCCCCTCTTGTGTTAGTCATCTGGGTAACACCTTCTTCTTGATTGAAACCTTGGGCTACAAGTCGAGCCTTATTTCTAGTAATGACTCCGGACTCATTTTTTTTGTTTCTAAAAACCCATTTTGTTCTAATAATAGTATGATTTTTGGGTCTAGGAACAAGTGTCAAAACATCATTTCTTTCAAATTGATTAAACTTTTCTTGCATAGCTAGAATCCAAGATTCATCAAAAAGTGCTTCATCAATATTTTTTAGGTTTAATCTGAGATAGAAAAGTAGTATGATTGCAAATATTTCTAAGAGATGATCGAGTGCTTACACCTCGTGAAGGTTCTCCCAGAATTTGTTCCACTGGATGATCTTTCACAAATTTCCACTGTTTGGTTGCATCTTGTATTAAATTCTTAGAGAGTAGAGAATTAGATTCACAGATACTACATGCATAGATTCTTATACAGTCAAAGTATTTTTATTAAATACACTATAAGTTTTACTATTAGTAAAATACCCAAGAAAGATACCTTCATCAGATTTTGCATCAAACTTATCTAAATTACTCCTGTCATTTAAAATAAAACATTTGCATCCAAATACATGAAAGTAACTAATGTTGGGTTTTTTCTCATTACAAAACTCATAGGGGGTTTTATCTAATTTGGACCTTAGCATAATTCTATTTATAACATAACATGTAGTACTTACCGCTTCGGCCTAAAAATAACTAGGCAAGTTGTTCTCATTGAGCATTATTCTTGCCATCTCTTGAAGATCTATTTTTCCTCTCTACTATCACATTTTGTTGAGGAGTTCGAGGAGTAAAAAAATTATGCACAAAACAATTTTCATCACAAAATGTTTCAATATTTTTATTAATAAACTCTTTTCCCCTATCACTTTAGATACTTGAAATAGTATAATTTTTTTCATTTTGAATTCTCTTGCATAATTTGATAAATGCATTATGTGCCTCATCTTTATGAGCAAGAAAGATGACCCAAATATATCTAGAGAAATTATCAACAATAACAAATGCATAATATTTTCCTCCTAAACTTGCAACTCTATTTGGTCCAAAAAGATCCAAGTGTATCAGTTGCAGTGGTCTAGTAGTGGAAATATGTTTCTTGGTTTTAAAAAAAAAATTTGTTTGTTTACCAAATTGGCATGCATCACAAATTTTCTTTAAGAAAATTTGCCTTTGGTAAACCTCTCACAAGATCATTTTTTGAAAGTTTGGAAATAAGTTCCATATTGACATGACCTAGTCTTCTATGCTATAATCAATTAGTTTTATTTTGAGCTGAAAAACAAATAGCATCTTGTAAGATAATTTCTTCAAAATCAATTGTATAAACATTGTTACTTCTAAAAGCAATAAAACAAATATTACAATCATGATCATTCAAAATAATGAATTTATCCATTTTGAAAGTAACTGTAAATCCTTTATCACATAATTGACTTATGCTCAAAAGATTATGTTTTAGACCTTCAACAAGTAGAACATCTTCAATTATGGGAGAAGACTCATTACTAATTTTACCTATTCCCACGATCTTCCCTTTCGAGTTATCTCCAAATGTCACGTGTCCTTCTTCTTTAGATCTAAGATCAAAAAACTTAGTCTTGACTCCCGTCATGTGTCTTGAACATCCATTATCTAAAAGCCATTTATTTTTGTTTGTGAAAAACTTCATGCACACCTATAAAAACAATTAAAATGATTTTTCTTGATACCCAAGTTCTTTGGGTCCTTTATTTATTAGTATTAGAAGAAATAAGATTTTTAAATACCCATATGGCCCTAATAGTCATTGTATGTTTTCTTCTAATAGGACAATTAAAATAATTATGACCATTTCTATTACAAAAATTGTAAATAGCATGTGACATATATGAAGAATTTGAGTGATTATAATAGTATATTTTTTTAACAAAATTATTTTTATGAAAAGAATTTTGAATATTGGACTTTGATGTAGAAGGATTATCAAAAAAGTTTTTATAAGATTTATATTTTTGTTTTGGCATATATCTCAAGCCTGCCTTGTCAAAAACACATCTTTGACTACCAAGAAATTTTTCAAAATTTCTTTTTCTATTCGTAAAGTTTTCAATAATATTTTCTCAATCAGTTTTCTTTTTCTTCAACTCAAGATTTTCATCTTTCAAAACAATACTTTCTTTTCTTAAAATATCAATTTCGTTTGTTAAAGAAGAATTTTTCTTTTTCAAGCAGTATACTTGATACCCAATTTTTCAAATTCCTTATATACCTCTTCTAAAATATTTTGCAATTCTTTATATAAAAGATCTTCAATATTATCAAGATTTGTTACCTCAATGTCATCTTTAGCCATAAGATAAAGATTTGCTGATTCACCATTGCTTGCTTCACTATCTGAGCTACTTGAATCATCATCCCATGTAACTTTCATTGCTTTTTTGCCTTTGTTTTGATCTTTCTTTAGTAGAGGACAATCTGACTTGATATGACCAGGCTTATTGCATTTATAACAAATTAAAATGTCATTTTTACCTGAATCTTTTTTGGAAAACTTTTTGAAGGATTTCCTTTGAGGAGTTTTATTTTTTTTTAAGAACCTCTGAATTCTTCTTGTTATCATCGCAAGTTCTTCATCTTTGTCGTCATTTTCCTCATCTTCATCACTTTCACTTTCATATGGAACAGCTTTAATTGCCAAGCTCTTCTTTGGCT
The DNA here is from genome assembly GCA_036898215.1 of Platycarya strobilacea. Classification (NCBI taxonomy): domain Eukaryota; kingdom Viridiplantae; phylum Streptophyta; class Magnoliopsida; order Fagales; family Juglandaceae; genus Platycarya; species Platycarya strobilacea. The sequence continues at coordinate 16,564,518 of CM072547.1, forward strand.
TTCCTTCTTCTTCTCCTCTTTTCAATGTGTACTCATGGGTAATAAGTGACTCGATGAGTTCATTCACTTCGAGTTTCTTGAGGTCTTTAGCTTTAAGAATCGCAGTCACTTTTGATTCCTAACGTTTTGGTAGAGAGTTGAGAATTTTTCTTACTATTTCCACTTTGGAATAAACTTTGCCAGGAGCTGTCAAGCTGTTTATGATGTTAGTAAAACGAGTGTGCATACTAGAAATAAATTCATCATCATTCATCTTAAACATTTCATATTCATGAGTAAGAATATAAAATTTTGATTCCTTGACTTGAGAAGTTTCTTCATAAGTAACTTCCAAGTTATCCTAAATTTCCTTTGCTGTAGCGCAAGTCATTACTCTATTAAACTCATTACCATTGAAAGCATTATATGATAAATTCATAACAGTTAAATTCAAAGTATAAAGTCTATCGTCTTCATGATCAAACTCTTCTTCTTCCTTTTTGATCTTTACTCCATCAACCACTTTTGTTAGAATATAAGGTCCATTTACAATACATTTTCAGATTTCTCGACCTTGAGCCTGAAGGAATATTCTCATTCTAACTTTCCAGAATGAGTAATTGTCTCCGCAAAAGAGTGGAGGCCGACTGCTAGATTGACCTTCACCAAATGAAGCTGCAATATTAGCCATAAGATCTTAACTCAAAAGATAGTTAATCTTATAATAGAGCTCTAACTCTGATACCAATTGTTGCCCAGATGACTAACACAAGAGGGGGGTGAATTGGTTTATATTATAAAAATTAACACTTATTAATCAAATACACAATATAAAATATAAACAGAATGTAAAGCAGTAAGAAATGTAAAAAGTAGGGTAAGAAAAAATAAACTCAGTATTTTTACGAGGTTCAGCCCCACTGCCTACGTCCTCGCCTCAAGCTACCCCTTGAGAATCCCGAATTCACTAGTCAAAGTCCTTTAGGTGGAGATAGAATCCTATTACACTTTTGAGCAGCACAGCTCCAAAGAATCCGTGTAGAACACCCTTTACACTTCCAATCACCTCACACTTGGTGATTTAACTATTCCCCGTGTAGAATACCTTCTACACGCACAAGGGTTATACGCACCCTCTTACGAATATAAGAGTTGATAGTGGGTAGACTATCAAAGTACACTCCTCAACGAGTAAAATAGAAATAATACAACGCAACCTATATCTTTATCAACAAGAACAAGAATTAAGGTTCAAAACTTTAGAAAAAAGAGAATGAGAGTTTTGAAAGAATATGCAAAAGTTAACAATAGATGTGTAAGCTCTTATTGTAATTTTTGCAAAACTCAAGTGAGCTATTTATAAGCAAATGAGTCTTCAATTTCAAATTTGAAAAGATTCTCATATCAAAGACATCATCATTCACTTTTCAAAAATTTCAAATCTAATCTTTTTACTTTTTGCATGTGACAAAAAGAGCACACTTTACTTTTCAAAATTTTCAAATAAAGACATTTACCTTTGGCATAAGTCAAGACAAACATCTATCACTTTTGAAAATATTCAAATAAAACATGCACATGTGAAAAATGACAATCAATCATCTTAATATTTTCAAAATTCAAACCTTTAATCATGTCATGCACATGTGAAAGATGACAATCAATCATCTTAATATTTTCAAAATTCAAACCTTTAATCATGTCATGCACATGTGAAAGATGACAATCAATCATCTTTCAAAATTTTCAAATTTAATTTTCAAAATATTCATGCACATGTGGAAAATGTATTTTAATGCTTTATGATAAAATATTAATTTTGAACCTTAATCCTAATTTCGAATTTTTAATAGATTTACAATATTACTCTATGATTTTAATGTGAACTTGTTCCCTTCTTGTTCATGCTTGGTTCTTTGATGTGCTTGATTCTATTGTGTGGACAACTTGAGTTTGAGACTCCTTTATTATTTGAATTCATTTGTTATCATCAAAATCCATATGTAGATTTATAATTACACAAAACTTGAAACTTTGTGTTCAACATCAACATTATTAGCAAAGAATTTTTGGAGGTTTTTGACTAATCCAACCTCCTTAGTTGCACGAGTGTTCAAAGCGAAGTACTTCAACAATACTAACTTGTTTACATGCTAAGGTGGGCTTCTCAGGTTCTTTCATGTGGAGGAGTTTTTATTCAAGTCTAGACTTGTTGAAATCTAGAGTAGTTTGCCAAGTGGGTAATGACAGAAAAATTATGATCTAGCATGACAAAATGCTACCAAGCCCTTTAACATACCGAGTCCAATCTCCAATGCGTATTCTTGAGTCAAATGCCACTGTTGATATCTTAATTATTGAGGACATGAACTACTGGAATCACGAGCTAATTCAAGATGTGTTCAATGCGCAAGAGGCTGCTCTCATTTCTTCCATTCCAATCAGTCAATGGGGGTAGCTGATAGATTGAAAGTGATCTACACAGAAAGACTTTGTGTACTGATGGATAAGGGCAATGCTCAAATTTAGTTAGTTAATCATGGTCATTGCTTTAGCATAAAAAAGGAAAAGAAAGAAAATCGAAAATAGTGATTCAGTGAAGGTCACTTACAGAATCTTGCCACTTAACCTAGCTATCTGCTGTGTCTTAAAAATTAAGAAACACGAGATTTTATTTTTAAACTCTGAATTATAGTCATAAAAGAGAATTGTTGAATAAGATGGAGTAATCCATTGTCTCTTATTTCTGGCTGCATTCCCAAAGACTGGTACAGGAAAAATTTATAGTTTCAAAGTCTGCTTTCCATTGCAAGATTGAGACTAATCCTAAATTACATATAAACTATCTGCTTCATGTCTCACAGAAAGGTTACATGTAATATTGAATCCAATTATTATTTTTGTCTTCAGGAAAATATCAAGTACCATGCCAAGATCTGAACGAAAGCACTTTGGATTTGAGTTTAGGCTTAAAGGGGCATGATGGTGACCATGAGCCTGATTCCAAACTGATCAGATGAGAGATAGTAGGAAGGGGAAGGCAGGGCAGGTAGTGTTGGGACATTATTGATGGCAGCCCTTGGGTTTTAGGTTGCCGACTGAGGGCATGACGGTCATCAGCAAACTACTTGTTTGTGCCTGAGTCGAAAGAAACATTTTTTTATTGACATATTGAGCCACTGGCCGTTGTAGGCAAGCGTATTCCAGTGGCATATGCATGTACTTTAGTCTTCAATTGATTGCAATTTGTATCGATTCGGTTTTAGTGTTTAGGAGATGACATAAATTTCTCCTATTTAGATTTGTCTGAGAACTTCTAAGCTTGGACATGCTGGCCTTAGAAGTGAAACGGAAATTGATTGAACGAATCAATCTTGGCACTCTTTTAACTACTTTTAAGTAATCCTATTTTTAAGTCCTGATATTAGTCTGCAGCATGTGAATTGCACCGCTGATACTGACATAAATTTCAAATCAATAAGTCCAGGTGAAATGTCTTATGAAGTAGGTCAAGATCATGATGTTTTTTTCAATTAATAGATTGAAAAGAACACTTGGTTTGGTTAAATGACAGCTATGTGCCATTGTGGTTAAAACATCCGAACGGCAAGGTTTGTGCACAAGATTTAAATATCAGCCAAAAATCATGCTTCATCCATATACCGTATACGGTTGTCCTCATCATTTATTTACCTTGGAGAATACTGAAAATATGATGATGACTAACATCGCTTTTGAATTGAAGAGGCTTAGCAATATTAGTTTAACTAGCTGCACCAGGATGCTTCTGAGAACCGATTCATTATAATATGTCACATGAAACATGCCATGTCCTATAATCCTATTATAATAAAAACAGCCAACATTACCACAAATACTTTCAAGGCAGTTCATCCCCATATAATGGATCAGTAACCAGGCTCCATATATTGGCTTCTACATCATCTTTCTCTCTCTCTCTCTCTCTCTCTATTCCCAATATTTCCCTTTTATTGACTGCTTAGGAGTGCTTCTCAGTTTTGAGTATTTGAATGTACTCACGTAGGGACTAAGGTATTGTATAAAGACAAGGCAAGGCTGATATATTGGAATCCACCAGCCTTACCAAAAGCAGAGATTGCTGATGTTAAATTATGCTATCTGTAATGGCTGGGGTTTTCTTTGCAACGGATGAGAGGTACACCATCTTCCCTCCAAATTATCCGCTCTTCACATAATGCTGCAGTCACCTCCACATACAGCCGATGTTCCTAAATTAAAATTAAAGACATCACGAAAAGGCAATCAACTCAGATTGGAACTTTATCATGCACTGCAGGACAGAATTCCATTTTTTTTTATAAGAAATAAACCTATATTTTCAATAAAATCTTCTATTACTTACTGTAAAAAGAAAAAAGAAAAACCTAAATTATATCATCCGTTCAGAATTTTATATATATATATCATCCTATACTACTTCTCCTTCAAAAGACAGCAGGGATCCAAACAATCATGGATAAAGGTTCAGCGATTTTAGAGGCTATTCTATTATTTCATTCAATTAGGAGTTATTCATAAAGCAATTTTCCAAAGAAATTCCAGAATTTGGTTTTACCATTGTCCCTGGTTTACAACTCACAGAAATGACTCATGATTGAGGGTTTCTCAATTCAATTGCAAAGATCACATTCGTAATTCAGAAAAATGAGAACAAAGGTCATTACCTCCTGAAGAACTTTTGCTGCCAGCTCCTCTGCAGTATCATTAGCAAGCACAGGGACAACACTTTGAGCAAGGATACAACCTGTGTCATAGTGCTCATCGACAAAATGTATTGTTGGACCTGAGTATCTAACCAAGAAAAAGGGATGAAACCTAATATTATGACCTCTTCATATACACTAATCAAATGAAATTAGAAAGTTCAACAAAATGGACTGAATTAGAGGTTAGTCCAGATAGAATATTTGTTTAGATATACTTCACCAAATGCTGCAATCTACCTTGCTCCAGAAGCAATGACTGCCTTGTGCACCTTCATACCATAATAGCCTTTGCCTCCAAAAGCTGGAAGGAGTGATGGATGAATGTTTACTACGGATCTATGATAAGCTCGGATCAACTCCACTGGTATAAGTTTTAGATATCCCGCCAGGATTATAAAGTCAACCTCAAATCTCCTGATTAAGATAAAATGTCAAATGTTAAAATTGTTCAGTATCATTTCAGCAAATCAAACTTTATTTTCCTCTTTTTCCTCTCTTTGTACTTGGAAAGGACAAATGTGTCACTTAAATAATAAGAAACAGCATAGAAATTTTCTGAAGGATGCTATTTCATGTTACAATTTCCTGGAATATTATACATTAAAACCACATATTATAGCTCCACTCACATATTTCCGTAGCATGAGAAATTTAAACATAACACTTACACGAAGCAGGAATCTTTTAACTATAATAACTGAAGAAGTATACATCTCAGCCATCTTCTGTTTCCTAGAAACATGATAGTGGAAAATTCTTTTTATTTTTTCGTACTTCCAAGCCACTGGTAAAAGAACCAAACTTGGCAAACGATTAACAGTGTTTGTGCAAAACTGAGTACCATATAGAAGCCTCTTACAAGGTGAGTCATATGATCAAGTAATTAGCAGTGGTTACATACAGTAACAATACATTCAAGTACCAGACAGACACGCTACAATCCTATCAGAAACTTTTTATTTTTATTTTTTTATGTGTAAACCATCAGATGTTCTTAAATATATCTTCCATCCCTAATAAAGTATTTGATGCATTTAAAATGTTGTTTGGTTATAGAATGAGTTGTAAACAACATACATAAAATCAACCAAGGACAATCAGAAAGAAAAAGCAACTATCTCAAGGATTGAGTAAAAGGAAAGCCATCATTAAGCCTTTGTCCAAAAGATTTATTTCACAAGGAACAATCGCAAAAGATGGCATTTTCCTTCATTGAATATTTGTTTTTACACAATTTCTTAAATATAATGACCTGTAGAATGTAAAATGTTTATGGCAATAAATAAACTCACTTGGGTTTATAATAAAAATACCTAGCTAAGAAAAAATCGTAAACCCTTCTATTTACTGTATTTGCAAGAAATATGTTCAGCATTCATAAATTCAAAATTAAAAAAAGAGAAAAATCTAAATCATCCACTTTTGAGAAGAGAGGCTGACCTAAGCACAGATACAAGTTTGCTTGGAGAGAGTCCATCAGGTTCGTCTTTTGATTTGGGGAACAAAACAACTGGTATGCCCTTATCTTTTGCATACTCTGCACCTCTGCAACCTGCGATATGGAGGGCTAAGAACATGTATATGTACACCCTTCAAAGCAAAGGTTTATATGCATCATAGTTCCAGAGTCTATAAGTCACTTTCTGTTCTTGACAATCAACTTAGATTAGCAAGCAAAGCCCATATTCCGTCTATAAGTTGGACCTTGCTCCAACCATCTGTCAAGGAAATTATATGGCTACGATCTGTTGCAAGTCTCAAATTTTAATATCGTACCCATTTTTTTCCCTTAAAAACAGCATGCAAAATAAAACCAAACAGAAACTACTCCATTAAGAGTGAAGAGATCCAACTACAAGTAAAAGAAAAAAAAAATCTAATCTGGACTAAACATAGCCTATAGGTATGACAAACTTAAGCAGAAGCACAATGACCGGTCATACTATGTGACTAACAATGCCACATTGTAAATTGAAATAAGAGAGCACAAGAAACCATCTTCCAGGTCTACCCCAAGTAATTAAGGACGTTTTAGACTTAAGAAATATGCTCGTATATCATGTGATTATAGCAACTTACTGATTAATCATAAAAAATAAAACATGATTTACCAATAAATAGCAGTTAAAAAAATAATAATTAAAAAAACTTTTTAGTTAAGAGAAAACACCCCCATAAATTAAAATAATTTTTCTTGTACTCCATATCTGTGGACTTCATTACATGCTTAATTGAAACGCTCCCATTTCTTGAGTAAATGAAATGAAGTTTTCAGATTTTTGATTTGTAGATACGGGTATTTTGATCAAGTTTGTTCTAAAATGGGGGTCTTTCTATCTTTTCATTTTTTGGACTGCTAATGAGTACAATTTTATGCACTATACATTGCGCTACCCACTAAACTATGGAATTGAAAAGATGATAAGTACCACGACATAATTGAAATGAGGATAAACTAGGTGTCAAAGAAAGAAAGGAAACCTTGTTTGTTTGTGACCAAAACAACTACATCTCCAAGAATTGATCCCTGAAGAGAAGCCTCGTGAATGGACCTGAAGTTCGACCCTCCACCGGAGACGAAAATCGCAAGTTTTTTTCTTCTAACCCCGTTTTCTAACTCTTTTCCATGAGAAATAGAATCCCCTACATTTTCTACATGATTAGTACAATTCATTCTCAGCTTAGACCATGCTCTTTGTGGAGAAGAGTGAAGGGTTGTGTAGGAGACCCATTTATGGCGTTGAGAAAAACATACTGAAGAAGAAGCTAATGCAAAAAGAAATGGGTTTTTGGCATTTCGAAACGATGAAAATATTGTTGGGTCTGCGGACAACCCTGAAAGCAAGCTCTGAGTTCCCATTGAGATGATTTCTTCCATAGATTAGCAATTGTAGCTAATCACACCCCCCCACGTCTGACATGGGTCTTTTCCCTTTTTTTTCTTTCCCACAAAACGTGCGCTTTGATAGCAGACCTTGCAAATTTCTGTCCCAGTAGCTGCTGAGTTTTTTGGAAGAGGTCAAGATATTCCCCTATTAGAGGCAAAGATGGAGCTTTTACACTTAAGTGAAGATGAATTGAAAGAATTCTGCTTCGAGTCCTGCATAAATTTTTTTAAAAAAAAAAGGTTATTTGAGTACAGATGGTACCCAAATCTTTGCAGCGTGTTTAATTTATAAACAGAATGTAGAAGAGTTCACGAATTTCCTAAAAGAAAACCAAAATCACTTAAGATGAAAATGCTAGTATGTGTAATGTTCTATTGCAGGGAATACCGAGACAAGGAAAGAGCAAATGGAGCTAAATTCTTAAATTTATTTCCCTTGAGTTGTTTATACGACTTTCCTAACCATGATAAGTCTTAAATTAAAATTTTCTTTTCATTCTTTCCGGTTTCTTAGCAACAAAACAGCAAAATACTGCCAATAACCTCAAACTCAAGCCCTGACGACAATTAACATTTTAAAAGTTCTGGAAATGAGAAACCCAAAAACTGTAGAGCCAAACCTGATCTTAGAACCTATAATTAATTCCCGCCCAAAATGAAGAAGCACAATTACAAACCCAGAAGAAAAAACAATTCTCCAGCACGTACCTACAAGATGTAAACCGAAACGACATAAGTTCTAGGCAAAGGTATCATCAATGATAGGGGTGCTGGGCAAATTCTGCGAGGGGTGAGGGGTGGGCAGATGAGATTAATAGGGCTGAGCACCGCCTCAGGCAGAGTCAGAGAGGCCATATACCGACTCCGACTCCGACTCCGACTGAGGCAGAGGGGGCATATGGCCTCCGACTCCGCCTCCGCAGCGGAAACCACCGATTTGCCTCCGACTCCGTTTTGTCGGTGCGGAGTCGGTGGTTTCGAGTCGGTTTTGGGCTTTCCGGGGGCCTTAGATATTTCGGGCTTATGTTGGACTTTTCTTTTAAAACCTTTTTAAAGTTCATGAGATGCTAAGCACAAGTTTTTAAGGGGGAAAAAGAGAACTTCGGATGTGGGTTTGCAAAAAGGGGGGTCGACGGTCTGCAGTTGGGAGGAAAAACAGAGGAAATGAAAAGGGGAGTCACAAGAAAGAAAATCAAAGGGAAAGGAAGGTCTTACCGACGGTGAACGGCGGCGAGCAGACTCGATGGCAATGGCAACAGCAACGACCTGCGAGGGTAGATAGGTGACACCAACGGTAGCACGCACAAAATGCAGCGAGAGAGATGGATGTTCGGTGATGACCGGCGGCAAGGCTCCGTGTTGCGGGAAGAAGAAGAAGAAGAAGAAGAAAGGATGAAGAGAAGGGAAGGCTACGGCACATCAAGAGAAGAAATGAGATAGGAAGAAGAAGATATTAGGGTTTTACCCTATTCCTGCCAAAACGACGCCGTGAAGATAAAAAGGGGGGCTGGGTTATTGGGCACTCGGGCTGGGTCCGTTTGGCATCTACTCGGCCCAACAAAGACACACCAAAAAGAACGACCCATAACACCAAGTCTAGACCGAAATTAAATAACAAAGCATAAATCAGTCCATCCCAAAATTATATTAAATAAAATAAAATACAACATATTGAATTTAATGCTAGCATACTAATAAAATAAAGAGATTAAATTCAAGTATTAAAATAAATGCATCATAATAAGATAATAAGAAAAATTAACATAACTCACTATTTAAATATAAAAACAATTTAAAAGATAATAATAACAACTAATAACTCCAATATTAATAATACACTTAGAATAAGAGATCCGATAGCTCTAATATTAATAACACTTCTACTTACACATTAGTATATAGTTTATAAGTAGATTAGTTATATTAGTATATTAATTATTAATAGATGTCTATTTATATTATTTTATAAGTAGTTTATATTATATAGCTTATAGTAATACAACTTACACAAGTGTAATAATATATAATACTTACATATTAGTATATAGCTTATAAATTAATTATATTATATAACTTATAAGTAGATTAATTATAAGACTTGACGTTGAGTTAGGGTTTTATGTGATGTAAACAACGCTGTTTTGGGTTTGGGATTGGGCGGATTGAGCCTTTTTTCCTCAGGTATATAACCCATTAAAGTACAAATAGGCTATTAACCACAAAATGTCATCATCGTTTCAATATCCAACTGTAGCTAGCTAGCTCGATTGATGATCAGTATTTGGTCATGATCAGTAGTACTACTTGATGAATGGTTTATATGTATGTATATATATAGATATATAATAATATATAATTATATAGTTTTAAGATTTTATTAAAGCTACAAGTGGAATATGGATGCAAATTTTAGCACATAGTTTATTTAAAATTTATTTGCTTAGTATATGAATTGCAGAGAAGATTATATTAATAATTTAGAATATAAAAAAAAACTGAATTTAAATTTATTCACAATTGGGGGCCCACATGCATTTGAAATGCAATTTTGGTTTAGTATGTTGTGAAGGGGCCTTCCATCTGCTAGGATCCATAGGACACTGAGATCTCAAATTTGGACCTAAATTTAGTTGATTATGTTGTTTGATCAAAGAATATTCTAGTAAAGCCCCTTCAATAACAAAAATAGGACCTATGAACTTATTATTAAAAACGACATCATTTCGCCTAAGCCATAGCTTAGACATAATACAGATGATCAATTCTAATTCATCTTTAGATAGCCTACGTAACAAATCGGATCATAAGTCAGCAAATGAATCATAGAAGCAACTCGTGAACAGTGCACTTAGCTTTTCCCAAAACGTCCATCATAGCGGGGCAAGTCCATAAGGCATGAAGAGGAGTTTCTGCTTCCCTAGTATAGAGAGGGCATAGCTAGCTATCAACAATCTTCCTTTGAAACAAAACTACTTTGGTTGGTAGTATGCTATGAAGAGCTTTCCAAACAACCTATTTAAGTTTACCTAAAATGTTAAGCTTCTACAACCCTTTCCATTGATCAGTGACACTTTGAGTACTCGTTGATGCTCCCAAATTGCTAGTTTTATGAGCACATGCTTTATAATAAGCAGACTTGTGAAACAACCTCGGGATGTGGCTACCCATTTCAAACTATCAACTATCCCTACTGACTGATTGGAATGGAAGAAATGAGAGAAGCCTCTTGTTCATTAAACACATCTTGAATTAGCTCATGATTCCAGCAGTTCATGTCCTCAGCAATTAAGCAATCAATAGTGGCATTTGAATTAAGAATACACATTGGAGATTGGACTTGGTATGTTAGAAGGCTTGATAGTTATTTGTTGTGCCAGATCTTAATACTTCTGTCATTACCCACTTGGCAAACTACTCCAGATTTCAACAAGTCTAGACATGAATAAAAACTCATCTACTTGAAAGAACTTGAGAAGCCCACCTTAGCATGTTACATGTCAGTATTGTTGAAGTACTACCCTTTGAACACTCGTGCAGCTAAGGAGGTTGGATTAGTCAGAAACCTCCACAAATTCTTTGCTAATAATGTTAGCCATACCAAGTTTGGTCCAACTCTGTCAATGAATACTTCTATTTCCTTTTTTGTGGCTCCACTAGAAATTAGCCAAGATGCCTTCAATATCTTTAATCAACTTACCTGGGAGTTTTCATACACTCATTGTGTAGGTGGGAATGGCTTGAAGCACACTTTTGATAAGCACATCTTTGCCAGCAGTTGATAAGAATACCATTTTCCAGCTTTGAACCATTTTCCAAATTCTCTCCTTTAAACCCCTAAAAGTAGTATATTTAGATCTCCCTACAATGGTAGGCAAGCCAATGTAGTTATTATAATTATTGGACGAAAAACAATTAGTCTGCTTGATTACGCCCAAAGAATAATGCGGTCGTTTGCAGTATAGCTTTGGGGTGTCGATTCCACAGGGAGATGGATTGAGAAATTGAAAAATAGTAACGAAATTAACAAAAAGATTTAGATGAGTACGAAAAGTAAATTTTAGAGTATGACGTAAATTAAAACTAAATGAATAATTTGAACAGTATAAAAATGAGACGAAAAGTAAAGCGTAGGGAATTCCTTGTGTATTTATGGTATTCAAATTTATTCTTAATTCAGTGATAACTCAATTAAGAATTCTATGTCCAAATTCTTAATCGGAAGATATAACATTAATAACCAAAATTTAAATCACATGCAACTCTTTGAAAAATCATTCTTCGCGCTTAACTCTCATAAATTGTTATCGATATTGAGAAAATCCAACGACGACCATATACCCAAGAGGCGATATTGCAGCAGAGAATTAAATCAATATAGACAATCAATTGCTCCAAACATAATTATAGAACTAATTCACTCAATAGAAAAAGCATGACTGAATCTATAAACGAAATAGATTCTATAATTATTTGAAGACGAAAAAACATCACAAATAAATTGAGAATAATAGAACAAAAGAGTTTTAATATTTAAAGACCAAATACATGAATCAAAAATAAATTACAAACCCCATCACATACACAAGTTCATCCCTAGCCCTCCTTGAGAATTTAGTTACACATATTGAAAATATGCAACAAAAATTCTCCAAGGGATAATATGGAAGAGCCAACCATTATTTTCTTCTCTCTTCTTTGGTTTTTCTTTTCTTTTCTCAAGCTCTCAAAATAATGGCTCTTCCAAAGCATCCTCCCACACTAAGCATTGTCTTAGAACACACACCCCTCCCTTCTATTTATAAGCATCCTTCATGCAAGTTGTCATGACAAAATCATCACAATTTCAACTTGTTTTGCCATGTGTCATTCTTGAATCCAAGTGATTTGTGAGTTGTCATTTTGATCATTTGTTTTCCCACCATGCATGAGCTGGATTTTGCTTGTAGGTTGAGTGTTTCAATTTTGCTTCTCTATCTATTAGTTGTCTTGTATGACTTAATATCTTGTGGTCAAATAATTTGTCTTGAAGAAACTTGAGTGCACTTCATCTTGTATCTGAATTGATCATTGAATTTTCAAGTTGGTGTAGGAGTGCTTGCTAGAAAATATTATGATAACATTTGGATTTGATGCAAGTGGCTGAAAAATATCCAGGAACGTCAAGTGCAGGTGCGTCCACTTGATGGTCAATTTTGTCTTAGATTGAGTGGATATCTCTTCAAACACAAAACATAAAAGTTATAGATATTTCTCTTGCGGTTCTAGATCATCTTGAATCAGCTCAATCGGAGATTGGATGAGAGAGTTATGCCCATTTTACGAAAAGATGTCAGAACTGTCTGAAATTCCGCAATTATCTTCATTTGCTCCTAATGTCTCCATTTGTGTCCTAAATCAAAATATAAGAATAATGAGTATATTTAGGCATCAAATAAGAATAAAGTTTTAAACATTAAGAGAGGAAAATATGGCATTTTATATTCTCATCAATATATTAAATCATGCTTATATCTATCTCAAGATAAATGACCATTAATTTTATTAACATGAGTTATATCCATTGTTTTCTCATTTCTTTTAGTATTTAAATAGAGTATTTAGAGTGCATTTTTGTGCACTCATCACACCCCTCAACTTACTCATTGCTAGTCCCTAGCAATTTTCATGCAAAATGATGAGAAAGACCAAAGAAAATCACACATAGGGGCCATCAAGACACATTTTTCAAATTTACATATCAAAACAATCTTAGAAATTCAATAACCCTTTCACAAGTAATTCAAATATAGCAATCCACAGAGTGTGTATGTGTTCCAAACTATTTTTATCAGATCAGAGGTTTCGACACATGCAAAATTAGAATATCTTAAGCAAAAAGGTTCAACTCCATAACTCACGGGTATAGAAGTGTTTCATGTATGGGTTCTCTCTATGGAGTTGACAAAGGTGTACATTTACTCTCATGGAAATTTAGCCAATTATATATAAGTAACAAGTAAACATTGATCTTATGATAGGAATACTAACAAATGAGATTTCCACCATTCTTTCCACAAGCATACTTAGGATCGAAAAAATCAACACAAAGGGTTGTAATGTGGTTTAGGGTTGGGGTTCATAAGAAGAAAAGGTGAAGAGATTTCAAAAACTTCCAAGTATACACAAAAGGGAATCTGTTAAATTTTTCAGTAGACTATACTTTCCTTTTGATGTACTTTTCAATTTTTTAGATTTTTGACTAAGTACACTTTTCCATCTTCTTTTGCCACTGGTGTCTTCGCAATTTGATGAACTCTTTCATGAATAATTTGATGGACACATCTAGCACCATGCCATTTTTGTCATGGTTTTTTTTTTTTTTTATGATAATTTCACACCTAGTACACACTTGGAAGTAAAATGGTAGGAAAATATAGTGTATAAGCTATACTCCAATGTGGAGAGGTATGAATGATGTAGATATGAAAAGAAAAGGCCATATGTGTATATTGGCTCAAAATTGGCTGCTAGGGATCTATGATAAAAAGGCTCAGCTTGAAAGGCTCAAACGTTAATCCTAAGTTGACTTTCGTCATATCCCAAGTATATCCACCATCTTACCACAAACCATGTAATGATATTCTCAAAAGAAGTGTCAAATTCAACAGATCAATGGATACTTATCACAATTTCTGTATTTGTAAGCTCTCAATTCTTACAAATTTCACATGAATACTTGAGCAAAATAATTCTTTAGTTACATGTGTCAAATCACCATATTACCACAAAGTTTGGAGAAGTGCATAAATGGCTCTGTGGATGTTTTAGCAAAATGATTTAAAATGGGTTTGTTGAATTCACCAAGATGGTTATGAATGAGCATGAGTATCATTTGTGAAAAGATGCCTGCGTGAAAAAATTTGGCAATTTTTTATATATTGATTGAAATATGCCACAGAGTTTAAATAACAGATTTGCATTCCCACCCCCCAACTTAAATGAAACATTGTCCTCAATGTTTAAGAATCAGAATTGAATAACTAAATAGGGTAGAATACACCTGATGTGGGATGTGGGTGGCTTGCTTGGCATCAAAGATGGTATTTGTCAAAATAAAATTAACCTGTAACAAAAAAAAAATAGTAGTAAATAAAAACAAAACAAAACAAATAAGATGATAATAATAATAATTATTATTGTTGCATGCTGTGGTCAAAGTTGGTAGACCAAGTTTACAACCGGACTATCTTCCACTTCTTGAACTATTCCTCCTGGGTCAAAAATGAAACGCTTATTTGCCCAATAAACTCGGTGCTCGAACTTCACAGGTAGGTGGCAAGGTTTAAGATTAACTTTGGTTACTTGCCCACTTGAAGGAATCTGTTTTTCATTTTTCTCAAGAAACTCCTCAAACTTCGGTTGCCAAGCCGGTGTGCTATAATCTTGAGTATTGTCAAACATTGCACAAATATTAGCTACATCAGATGAATCACTGATAGGATTATACTCAAAATCAACAATAAAATTCTCAAGGGGATCAGAATCATGAGTTGTGAAAACTTCCCTGTCTATGAGTGAGTCAATCATATATATCTGCTGGCACTCGTGATTCTTCACAGTTTCTTGTGCCATATGTTGACCATGAGGTACAGACTGAGTTTGAGAATGGAACTTACCTTGCTCATTTACACTCAAGAAACTCGTTATTTTAGATACCTGGCTCTTTATCTCCTTTTGTTCTTCAACAACCTGCATAATTAAAGACTCAAAATTTTGGTTAGTCTTATCTTGTACTTCAATAAATGCATGCAAAGTGTCTTCTAAAGAATTTCTAGAAGATTGAGGTGCATGGTATGGTGCAGGATATGATCTAGAAGGTTGTGCAGGCTGTTGGTTTTCAGACTTCCAGCTGAAGTTGGGGTGATTATGCCATCCTCTCATGTTAGCATGTGTAGGACAGTCTTGGGCATGATGATCTACCCCACCACAGACAACACATGGTTCAAAAGAGTCTGCTTGATTAGCCATGTGTGTTGGCTTTGAGTTTCTTATCTTTAACAGCTCTATTTCTCTTGTAAGCATTTCAACCTTAGCTTTTAGATTATCTTCCTCCCTGAGATGGTAAATACCACCACTCAAGTTTCCTGTAGGTCGTGACCTGTTTGTGCTATCAGTAGCACTAGGTCCAGTCCAAGTATGAGCTTTTTCAGCAAGCTCATTGAGGTACTCTATGGCCTCATCGGGATTTTTCTGTAAAAATTCTCCATTGCACATCATTTCCACGAATTGACGTTCCCTGGGCGTAAGGCCTTCATAGAAATAACTCACTAAGCGCCAATTCTCATATCCATGGTGGGGACACATACTCAGTAATTCTTTAAATCTTTCCCAAGACTGGTACAAAGTCTCACTATCCTTTTGTGCAAAGGTAGAGATTTGTCTTTTTAAAGCATTGGTCTTATGTTGGGGAAAGTATTTATTGAAAAATACTTGAGTCATCTCACTCCATGTTCCAATAGACCGTGGTCTTGGTGAGTACAACCAACTCTTAGCTTTATCTTTCAAAGAAAAAGGAAAGAACTTTAGCCTTACCGTTTCGTCAGTGGTATTTTGACCGTGAAATGTTGCAACTACTTCCTCAAATTCCCTAATATGAACATAGGGGTTTTCATTTTCTAGACCATGGAAAGTCGGAAGTAATTGTATCATTCCCGTTTTAAAATCTACATGACGAACATTAGGTGAGAACATAATACAGGATGGTGTGGCTGTTCGTGCGGGATGAAGATAATCTTGGAGGGTTCTAACAGGTTGGTCTACGTGTTCACTCATCGCGTCAGAATTGGAAGAATTATCAAACAAGCGATTAGAAAAATTAGATTCTGAATCTGATTCTAGCACGGGTCTACTAGCAAACCGTCCAAAAGCGTCTCTGTACCTGCGCATGCAAAGTAAAGAAAAGTGTAATACTGAAAAAAAAAAATTACGAAAAGAAAAGTAAAAAAAAATAAAGATGCAGAAAGCTAAAAAGAAAATGAACGAAGCTACCGCTCTTTTTTTTTTTTTTTTTTTTTTACAAATTACTAAAAAAACTACAAATTCTTCTACCGTCTCCCCGGCAACAGCGCCAAAATTTGATTACGCCCAAAGAATAATGCGGTCGTTTGCAGTATAGCTTTGGGGTGTCGATTCCACAGGGAGATGGATTGAGAAATTGAAAAATAGTAACGAAATTAACAAAAAGATTTAGATGAGTACGAAAAGTAAATTTTAGAGTATGACGTAAATTAAAACTAAATGAATAATTTGAACAGTATAAAAATGAGACGAAAAGTAAAGCGTAGGGAATTCCTTGTGTATTTATGGTATTCAAATTTATTCTTAATTCAGTGATAACTCAATTAAGAATTCTATGTCCAAATTCTTAATCGGAAGATATAACATTAATAACCAAAATTTAAATCACATGCAACTCTTTGAAAAATCATTCTTCGCGCTTAACTCTCATAAATTGTTATCGATATTGAGAAAATCCAACGACGACCATATACCCAAGAGGCGATATTGCAGCAGAGAATTAAATCAATATAGACAATCAATTGCTCCAAACATAATTATAGAACTAATTCACTCAATAGAAAAAGCATGACTGAATCTATAAACGAAATAGATTCTATAATTATTTGAAGACGAAAAAACATCACAAATAAATTGAGAATAATAGAACAAAAGAGTTTTAATATTTAAAGACCAAATACATGAATCAAAAATAAATTACAAACCCCATCACATACACAAGTTCATCCCTAGCCCTCCTTGAGAATTTAGTTACACATATTGAAAATATGCAACAAAAATTCTCCAAGGGATAATATGGAAGAGCCAACCATTATTTTCTTCTCTCTTCTTTGGTTTTTCTTTTCTTTTCTCAAGCTCTCAAAATAATGGCTCTTCCAAAGCATCCTCCCACACTAAGCATTGTCTTAGAACACACACCCCTCCCTTCTATTTATAAGCATCCTTCATGCAAGTTGTCATGACAAAATCATCACAATTTCAACTTGTTTTGCCATGTGTCATTCTTGAATCCAAGTGATTTGTGAGTTGTCATTTTGATCATTTGTTTTCCCACCATGCATGAGCTGGATTTTGCTTGTAGGTTGAGTGTTTCAATTTTGCTTCTCTATCTATTAGTTGTCTTGTATGACTTAATATCTTGTGGTCAAATAATTTGTCTTGAAGAAACTTGAGTGCACTTCATCTTGTATCTGAATTGATCATTGAATTTTCAAGTTGGTGTAGGAGTGCTTGCTAGAAAATATTATGATAACATTTGGATTTGATGCAAGTGGCTGAAAAATATCCAGGAACGTCAAGTGCAGGTGCGTCCACTTGATGGTCAATTTTGTCTTAGATTGAGTGGATATCTCTTCAAACACAAAACATAAAAGTTATAGATATTTCTCTTGCGGTTCTAGATCATCTTGAATCAGCTCAATCGGAGATTGGATGAGAGAGTTATGCCCATTTTACGAAAAGATGTCAGAACTGTCTGAAATTCCGCAATTATCTTCATTTGCTCCTAATGTCTCCATTTGTGTCCTAAATCAAAATATAAGAATAATGAGTATATTTAGGCATCAAATAAGAATAAAGTTTTAAACATTAAGAGAGGAAAATATGGCATTTTATATTCTCATCAATATATTAAATCATGCTTATATCTATCTCAAGATAAATGACCATTAATTTTATTAACATGAGTTATATCCATTGTTTTCTCATTTCTTTTAGTATTTAAATAGAGTATTTAGAGTGCATTTTTGTGCACTCATCACTGCTACATGAGATATCTTTAGTTTCTAGTCTTGTATTTTTGCTTAATAGAATGCTGCATTTTTGTTTGTTGATGGCTTGGCTAGATGCCAACTCAGAATGGTCGAGAACTTGGGATAGATACAACCAATCATTGATTGTAGCTTGACAGAAAACTACACAATTATCAGCAAAGAGTAGATAATTAATTTTAATACCCCCTCTTGAAGTAGCAACACCTTGAAGAACCCCTTGTGATTTAGTTTGATGGAGTGGGGAAGTTCAGCCCTGGGCACAAATGAGAAATAAATAAAGAGACTGTGGGTCCTCTTATCAAAAGCCTTTTGAAGGTCTAAATCATTCACTAGGAACCCCCCAGTAACAATAATTGAATAGGTGACAAATCTTACATAAGACGTGAGCAAGGTGGTCCATCTCGTGCCATGCATGTGTGCCCAATTGTAAATAAATTTAAATTCTATTTTTTTAATATTCTAAATTATTAATATTATTTTCTCTATAAGTCATATACTAAGCAAATAAATTTTAAATAAACTATGTGCTACAATTTGCATCTATATTCCACTTGTAGCATTAATAAAATCCTAAAACTATATAATTGTATGATAATATATATATATATACATACATACATACATACATATAAACCATGCTGCAACATGACGACTAGCTAAGAAGAAAGGTCATACACAAAGTAGTACTACTAGTCATGGCCAAGTATTAATCTAGCCAACTACAATTGGATATTGAAATGACGAAGAAATTTTGTGGTTAATAGCCTATTAGTACTTATAATGGGCTATATACCTGAGGATAAAAGTAGGGGTGGTAATTTGTAACATGACATATTAGCACGACACGAAAAAAATGGGTTAGTGTTTAGTCTTAACGGGTTTCGTGTCAAATCATGTCAACCCGTTAAGATATGATTTCATAACGGGTCAACCCGTTATAACCCATTATGATCTATTGAAAAATAAAATTACCATTATACCCTTAATTTCAAAAAACCCTAGATCAAAAAGACCCTTACATGCATGCTGTCTCTCCCGTTTGTTCAAATCCCTTATTTGGCTTTCCAAGTTTCCCAGACCCAGTGTCATGGCCACTACCCAGTTCGCTCGACTCTCTAATTCTCACGAACGCCGCCTCCTTCTGGATGTCTCGTCGCTGTTGACAGTCCACGTAGCGATGTAGCTGTACCTCAGCGGCTCGACCCCTTTCTTCTCACGCCGTGCAGAATCCAGAATTTGGTGGATGTGTGGCTGATCTAAGTTTGTAGTGGCATTTGTTTCATATTTTCATGGTTATATAGCTGAGATCTACAAGTGGTGAACACATGCCACTCCATTTTTTATTTAAGTTGACATATATCTTCTTTATTTGACCATCGATTTCCTTCGATCAATGCATTTCCTTGTGTTTGTTGTCGGTTTTTGTAGTATTGCTCTGTTGGATTATCTGATTTGGTTTTCTTTGTTTAGATTTGTGAGCTTCTTGCTCAACGAGATCTGTGAATGAATGCCTCTCCGGTTTCTATAGTATTCCTTTTAACTTCACTTTCATGCTAGACCAGAGTTTTGACTATTTTTGTTCAATATGGTTTAACTAAGATGGTTAGATTGACCAGTAGTTAATTATGTAAACTTAAACACTAAATCTAGGAGGTTTGTAGAAAGAATGATAGATAGATTGCATTCTTAACCCATGTATGTGGCTTTAGTGAAGTAGAAGAAAAATGCTTATAAGAAACATGGGACTGTTTTTATGATTTTCTTTCTTATTTTGTTTTTCTCAACAACTAATGATGGCGATTATAATAGTAGATGGAAGATTTCAGACTTTTTGTAGAGTATCTTGTATGTTGAGCGATCCAAAATTTTATTCAGCAGATATGGTTGGATTGCTGATATATATCATCTTTGGTTGGAAATGAGTTTTAGTTTGCAGTGGCATATCATATATTATTGATGAGTGCAACATGCGGTAGTTAGAGTAACTGAAATCGTCCTATTATGTGTGCTTCATACAATAAACATTAGTATATATGTTCTAGCTTAGGTATTATAGCTTTTGTTTCTACTTAGTATAAACATTTATGGTGTTACTTTCTACTTATAATAGTTTTTGTTTTTGTTTTTTTTTATATATAGGAATTTGTATTTTTTTCTTGAAGAAATTTCTTGAAGAAAACACATCCATTGAGACAAGGTACTTCATCCACCTTTGATTACCATAGATTAGCAGCATAATTGTTATTTGTCAATCTCATAATTTGATTTATGGATTAGCTTTGATTACCATAGATTAGTCTTTTGTAGAGGGTATTGATTACCATATAACCTATTTGTTCTTGTTGTTTGTTGTCAGATGACTGAAGTAAAAGGTGAAAATAATGACTTTATTGATTTGGACTAGTTTAAAGGTGAAAGTTTTCAAACTTTGGAAACTAGAGTAAAACAAAGGAAACGGTCATACGTGTAGAATACTTTTGAAATAGCTCCACCTCCTTTTGCAAGTTCCAAACATGTTTAATTTTGTGTTTTTATCATATTTGAGATTGTAAAATTAATTTGTTTACAATATGTATTGTTTATTGTTATTTATATTTTGGATATATTTTAATATTTTACAATGTCTGGACTGTGGTGGTGTGACTGTGGATCATATTGATTATTTGTGGTGTATTTTAAAATTTTATGTTTTATAGCTATCAGTCTATCATTTATTGTTAATACTTGTATAAAATGATAAGATAAATTACTCAGTAAACGGGTCTAAACATGCCAATGGGTTGAAACGTGTCGGATCGTGTCGTATAAATTTATTGTATTGACTAACATGTCGTGTCGTGTCGTGTCAACACGTTATTTTAAAGGGTCGTGTTAGTATTGAGATTTTTGACACGAAATCCTTAATGGGTTGTGTTCGTATTGACCCTTTAAGTGTAATGTGTATGTCTTGACACGACACGAATATGATACGATGACACATTTTGACACCATTAGACAAAAGGCTCAGCCCGCCCCATCCCAAACCCAAAACGACGTTGTTTACAACACATAAAACCCTAACTAAACGTCCAATCTTATAAATTCATCCTTATGCCTTTTATTTATCCATTTTACATTTTTTTTCCAGATTTTTCTTCTCTCTCTCTCTTTCTCTCTCTCTCTCTCTCGGCTTGTGCGTTTCCGTCTTCACCTTTTATTCTCTCATCTTGTTCTCAACAAAGAAGCAAGATGTATTAATTATTATCTATTTAATAATCTCTTTATATTTATTTTATTTCCTCGTACATTTATTTTTAAACCTTACGAGAATCTAAAATTCTATTTTTAGGACATGCAAATTTTTTTTTATCTTCTTTCATAATGGTCTCGTGTTTTTTGTTTGTTCTATTTTTTTTTTCTGTGGGTGTTTATTTATTAAATTAATATATGTTTTCCATTTTATACAGATTTGAGTCGATGTACATTTTTAGAACTTATTTTCTTCTATCATTTTTTCACTATAGATCCAAACAAATCTTCATATACTTGAAGAGATCGTGTTCAGATATGTGTTCTTAGGTTTTTGTTCCTTCTCAACTCATGTTTATTTTTTTTTCTTTTACTAAATTTGTGCTATTTTCCTATCACGTTTTTTTCCCATGTTCATTCATTACAGATTTGAGTAGGTCCAAATGTTTTTCTTTTAAATTTTTTTTATTGCTATTCGTCATATGCTCCTTATAAGAGAATTGAGTATCTTTTTTTCGTGTAGAGCCATAAATAATTTTTTTTTATTGGTACGTACCAGCTAGGTCTTAAATTTTGTCCATTGAACAAACCCCAGATCGGTTACACCCCAACTATTTGTTGGGAATCTGGGCTTCCAAATTCCCCCCATCAAGATCTACTTTTAACAGAATAATAAGAAAAATAGAGAAATAAACACAACACAAGAATTTACGTGGAAAACTCCAAAACAGGAGAAAAACCACCAGACCCAGAGAAGAAAATACACTATGTGAAAAATTGTTACAATCACACAATTTTTCTCCTCACCCCAACGACACCCACAAAAACTTTTCCCACTAGTAAAATTTTAACTTTCACCTCTCTTCCTTTTACATACAAAAAGGACAATAGAGGAATTTTACTAAAGTCAAAAATTACTAGATAAGTTTCTGACTGGTGTGTTTAAACTAAGGAGGCTAGGCCTCTTTTTATAGGCCATGGGTCTTGCCCCCTTTCCCACTCCTTTCCCATGTGGGATTCAAGGAGCAAAGAAATCTAACAATCTCCACCTTGCGACTTTGACTGATCCCACAGCCATGCTCCACCGCAATGAGGATCTTCATAGCTTCCGTTATCATGCTCCACCATAAAAGCATAACCACTCAGAATAAACCAATTCCAAGCATTTCACTTCGGCCCATGACGAAAATAACCTTGCTGACAATTTATGGTGCAACTCCCACGTTTGGCTTTTCTGGAAGTTTATCAGCCATCGACATGAATTTCCACCACACACCTTGCATCAATGCCAAACCAATGCCCGTGTGCAAACTTGTGGAACAACTAACATTAACACATCCTCTATCATGGCAACTTTGGGATTAGCGGCATGCCATAAAGATATACATGTCTCTTTTTCTATGGAGAGAAACACAATGTTAGCTTCATACCAGTATCTCCATTTACTGACTTGGAACCACTTGCCGAACCGACTCCACTTCTTCTTGACAACTTTTCTTGACATGGCCAGGTTGTCCACACCTCCAGCAAATTGCTGACTTCATGGGTTGGTCTGCTCTTGTGTAATTGATGGAATCAAAATATCCGTGACTTGTACTTGCCACAAGTCAAAATTGATTCTCCCATCAACGTTCTCTATCTCCATTCTTGACATTGTTTCGATGAATTTTACCATAGAAATGAATAGTATCCACTAAGTAAGTTCCCAGGAAAGACCGATCTTTCCTAGACAGAACTTCAAGGTTCCCAGGAAAGATTGGAGGGTCACAACGGACACACTTAAAATTTCCAATCTCCTAGACAGAACCTCCTTAGATCATACGTATTCACATTACCACACCAAAGCTCCACCCTGCAAAAAGAACCTAGTGGCTCTGATACCACTGTTGGGAATCTGGACTTCCAAATTCCCCCCACCAAGATCTACTTTTAACAGAATAATAAGAAAAATAGAGAAATAAACACAACACAAGAATTTACGTGGAAAACTCCAAAACAGGAGAAAAACCACCAGACCCAGAGAAGAAAATACACTATGTGAAAAATTGTTACAATCACACAATTTTTCTCCTCACCCCAACGACACCCACAAAAACTTTTCCCACTAGTAAAATTTTAACTTTCACCTCTCTTCCTTTTACATACAAAAAGGACAATAGAGGAATTTTACTAAAGTCAAAAATTACTAGATAAGTTTCTGACTGGTGTGTTTAAACCAAGGAGGCTAGGCCTCTTTTTATAGGCCATGGATCTTGCCCCCTTTCCCACTCCTTTCCCATGTGGGATTCAAGGAGCAAAGAAATCTAACACTATTCGCCCCCCACTCCCCCCAATTCTCATCTGCCCACCCCTCACCCCTTGTAGAATTTGCCCAGCACCCCCATCATTGACGATACCTTTGCCTAGCACTTTGTCGTTTCGGTTTACATCTTCTAGGTACATGCTGGAAGATTGTTTTTTCTTCTCGGTTTGTAATTGTGCTTCTTCATTTGGTCATTTCAACTTGGAAATATGTTCTAAGATCAGGTTTGTTTCTACAGTTTTTGGGTTTCTCATTTCCAGAACTTTTAAAATGTTAATTGTTGTCAAGGCTTGAGTTTGAGGTTTTTGGCAGTTTTTTGCTATTTTGTTGCTAAGAAACCGGAAAGAATGAAAAGAAAATTTTAATTTAAGACTTATCATGGTTAGGAAAGTCGTATAAACAACTCAAGGGAAATAAATTTAAGAATTTAGCTCCATTTGCTCTTTCCTTGTCTCGGTATTCCCTGCAATAGAACATTACACATACTAGCATTTTCATCTCAAGTGATTTTGGTTTTCTTTTAGGAAATTCGTGAACTCTTCTACATTCTGTTTATAAATTAAACACACTGCAGAGATTTGGGTACCATATGTACTCAAATAACTTTTTTTTAAAAAAAAAATTAATGCAGGACTCGAAGCAAATTCTTTCAATTCATCTTTAGTTAAGAGTAAAGCTCCATCTTTGCCTCTGTTGGGGGAATATCTCGACCTCGTCCAAAAAACTCAGCAACTATTTGGACAAAAATTTGCAAGGTTTGCTTTCAAAGCGCACGTTTTGTGGGAAAGGAAAAAAGAAGGAAAAAACCCATGTTAAAACATGGGGTGTGTGATCAGCCACCATTAGAAATACATAAATTTTCTGTGTAATTACTTTTCTGTCCCTTTATCATTCGGATTGTACAGAAGTGGATATAAATACTTTTTTATGTTGTAATCTGTACTTACAAAATGAGGCATGTTGGGCTACAGCCCTTGTGTAGCTGTAGCCCAGCACACCATCACTAATTCTTAATTTTTTTTTTAGATTTAAAAAAAAAAAAAAAAAGGATTGTAGCCCTTGTGTGCCTCTAGGCGCAGCACACGGGTTGTAGCCAATATTTTCACCTTACGGAATATAGTGAAAAGTCAGCTATTTTTCCCGTTCTCATCTCTCTCTTCTCTCAATTGAACTCTAAATTGACAAATTGAACTCTAAATCCATGGCAGAACTCTAGTTTTGTCATGGTATCAGGGCATTGATTTAATCCATGGCAGAACTCTAGTTGCTAATCTATAGAGGAAATCACCTCAATGGGAACTCAGAGCTTGCTTTCAGGGTTGTCCGCAGACCCAACAATATATTCACCGTTTCGAAATGCCAAAAACCTTTTTTTTTTTTTTTTTTTGCGTCAACTCCTTCTTCAGTATCTTTTTCTCAGCGTTGTAAATGAGTCTCCTACACAACCCCTCACTCTTGTTCGCAAAGAGCATGGTCTAAGCTAAGAATGAATTGTACTAATCATGTAGAAAACGTAGGGGATTCTATTTCTCATGGAAAAGAGTTGGAAAATGGGGTTAGAAGGAAAAAACTTGTGATTTTTGTCTCCGGTGGAGGGTCAAACTTTAGGTCGATTCATGAGGCTTCTGTTTGAGGATCAATTCTTGGGGATGTAGTTATTTTGGTTACAAACAAACGAGGTTTCCTTTCTATCTTTGACACCTAGATAGCCATTATATAAAGAGGATGTTTAATGGTTTAGATCAACTTATAAATGGCCAACTTTTTATAAATGTTTTAAAATCTATTTCAGTAATCATTTCGATTAAGTGCTACAATATAATATTTCAATATAACCAATATAGACATTCCAATATACCATTTTGGCAGCTGCATGCATATATAAACTGATAATAAAAGAAGAAGTATATGTATATATAATTATATATATATTTTTCATGAGTGTGTCATGTATATAATATATATATTATATATATGTGTGTGTGTGTGTGTGTGTGTATATGAAAGAATTGAAGATTTATGGTGTGAAAAGTTAATACTAAAAAATTTCAAATTTGAGTTGAGACAAAGAAAAAAAATGAAGAGACGAGAAATTATTAAAAATAGTGAGCTAACATGATTTCAAATTGTAGAGAGAAATAAACCAGATAAATGGATTTGCGCATATGGGAGATCAGGACAATTTTCAGTAAGAAGTTGATATAGATTGATATGTACAAAGGGATGGAAGGAAGCTGCAAAGTCTTCTACAGTGTTAAGGCAACAAAAATTGTGGAAGGTTATATGAAAAATGAAAGTCCCAAATAAGATCAAAGTCTTTGCATGGAGTGTGTGTTGAGAGGGGTTGCCTACTAAAGTAAATCTATTAAATAAAAATGTGGTAATAGATAGCATGTGCAGTCTGTGTAGTCGTTTCTGGGAAGATATATTTTATTCTTTAATTAATCATCCTCAACTCAGGGGCGCCTAACACGATCATTTTCCATTGTTGCCAGTCAAAATTGTTCATTTGTTTTTGAGTTAGCTATGCAGGTTGCGGAAAATAAGCACTCAAGTTCCATTCATTTATTTTTTTGTTTGGCATGGTCTTTTTGGTATCGGAGGAATGAGTATGCGTTTGATCAGAAAACATTAAGCCTAAAGTGAGTTATTAATCGTGCAATGGAATTAATACAGAGTTTTAAAGAAGTGCGAGTGAAGAATAAGGTCCAGTTGAGATCCCATTATCAATGGTAGCCTCCTCCAGATTCAATTTTCAAGCTTATAGTGATGGGGCAATGTTTGTGGATCTACAAAGAGCTGGAATAAGAGCAATACTCAGAGATAATTGAGGTAGAGTTTTTATGGCAGCAAGCTGGCCAGAAGTGGAAGTGGAGAATCCTGAGATGATAAGAGCTGCTAGCAGTATTTCATGGTATGCAAATCTGTTCTACTATGGGGATCTCACATATTATTGTTGGAAGCGATTGTTCGTTCACGATTCAATCGCTTAAAAATAATAATATGAGGGATCTTTATATGCGGTCTTGTTTATGGAGATTAAGAGGCTCCAGATTTGTTTTATATCTTATACTATTAATCATGCTTATAGGGAGAGTAATAGAGCCGCTCATTTATTTGCTAGGAATGCTTAGGGAGAAGTGAATGTTCAAATGTGGTATGAGATTTTTTCAGACTTATTTCTCAAGCCCTTTGGTTTGATAAATGTCTCTAATGTTTTGTTCTCCAACAAAATGAATTGATGTTTTTCTATATAAAAAAAAAACTGTTAATTTCTTGGCCTCATAATTGGTTTATCTTCCCTAGCTCATATATATATATATATATATATATATATTATATATATATGTTTTGATCCTTAGCTCACATATATAATATTGAAAGAAAGAGTGAAAACATCATGTATACTTTTAATTATTCTCAAATATCCATGTCAGGGCCATTTCCAACCACACATCGATCACCTCTTGAATATATGTATTCGACTAATCCATATACCACGTGTAATTTTATATCTTTTTTTAAAAGATTTTCTCTTGTTAAACATGTTGTGTATTAGGTGATGAGCAGAAGAAATTAATTAATTGAAAAAGAATATATATATATATATATATATATATATATATATATATATGATATGTAAGAATGATATTGGAGTAACTCAAAATCTCGTGAATGGTATTAACATAATTTAAGTCATGAAGATTTTTTATCGAGTCACGGAAAATTAGCAAAAAAATGAACAAAGATTTATAATAAAAAAAAATCTTAAAATAATATTCTTTTAATTTTTTTCAAGTTTATAAAAATAGGATCGATTTTTTTGTTAGAATAATGATTAAATAAAAACTTTGAAAATTTAAATTAAAAATTATTTTTTGTTTTAGTGATATATAAAAATAAAATTATAAAACATTTTGAGAGTTTGAAAATTTGTAGTGTCTACATATGTGCTAAAGCCAAAACGGTCATAAAAGTTATAATTTGTGCATCCTTTGCTACTCGCCTACACTTCAATAAATTCAGTAATAAGATATGCAAGTAATTATATGAATGGAAGGCCCAGTTAGCTAGGAAAAATAAAGTAACTATATATAGAATTAACTTGACTTAATTTTAGCAGTGGTAGAGCTGAGATGAAACTTGGTGATTAATTAACATTTTTTTTTAGTTAGAGATCAATGTACAAAGAATTTATTAAATGAACATGATTCACAAAGAATCAAAGAAGATCTGTGCAAGAAACTGATCATGAACTAAAAAAGCTTGCTAGCAAATTCATTTATGGCTGTTCCGTCTAGACCATAAGAACCAGCTTTTTTGTTAAGTTCTCTGAGTTGTGACAAGCTTCTCCCCAGTTGTAATGTAATTTTTGTGACGCTCTCAAATTTTCCTTAAAATAAATACGAAAATTGAGGTATCGGGATGCTGACAACACGAGTCACATACCCCCAATGTCAAGTGCTAAGTGTGTGAATACGTAACATACATAAATAAAAGCATCAGATAAATTAAGTCGAGAACTAAGTACCAAAATTTTTAGAATATTTTACAAACCAGTTTAACATATATTCTTCAACAAGAGATTTAATACAGTCATCCAAAAGATAAATAAAACAAATACATATTTATAAAAAGGGGAAAACAATTTCCCAAGATAATAATTTATAATAAGAATACTTCAATATCGGAGTCGCCTCCTCAGGCTTAGTCTCCACAAAACTCTGTATCAAAAAACAACGATGCCATAAATGGCATCGCAAGTAAGTACAATCCAAACAAACCCCAAGATATAAAATATACCCATGCATAACAACAACCTCACACATGAACGGGACACCGTATGAATGAATCTTAAAATCATTTTTCTCAAAACAAATAAAATAACTATACATACCAAAATTTCAATTTGGTCCAAATTAAAACTCTAATAAAACCATTCATCATTTTTCCAGAAAATGATGTCCGTAAATCTATTAAAACCACAACCATTTTCCCAAAAAACGGTTCACGTAAAACCAATAACTAAAACCTGCCACTTTTTTCAGAAAATGGCCTAAATATCCATTTTATTAAACGTATGCACAATGATCTCCCCAAGGAACCATCCGCACACCCTGGCTCTCATCATCACACCGAAGGTAACGATCACGCATGTGACTTCGAAACGGGCGATGCCTAACTAACTGCGCCCAGCACGTACCATGACCAGGCATCCCCTAGTCCTTGCCAGTAGAGGAGCCACGGAGTCGGCACAAGAGCGTTACCATCTCGTCCGATCTCGTTGTCGCTCGGCGACGACCCAAGGGACGTCACTCAGTATATTCCGTTCTTGAGTAATCAGATAAGCTCCACTGAGATAATTCCCCATCTCGGCTTGGGGTCGTGATACACACGCACCCAGAAACATAAACACAATAAAAACCCAGTTTCCATTTCCAACACATGAATATGCGAGTAAATATACAATGAAGACGACCGTGCACCAAATAGCCAACAATTAATAAATTCCAAAAATAACCAAACACAATATCTGTTGATGCAAAAAATATATTTAAATCTTAAAATTTATTTGGAAAATACTTACAGCGGGTAAAACGTAAATCTTTGAGCAGACGCCAATCTATAGCATTCGTAGTGGTCACTTGTACGTTTGGTTAAAGTGTTCGGTTTGACACCAAAATTTAGGGAGATACTCCTTGGAAGGTGGGGAATCTCATGGAGATGGTGGTGTAGCGGTACAACCACCGGAAGGTGGTAGATCAGGCTCCAAAAGAGTAGAAACCCATTTTTGGGTTTGGAGTCGTATAGGGAAGATGGGGCTGTGTATGGGAAAATTGAGTTAGGGGATGGCCGGCTGGGTAGGGGAGTGGTTTGGTGGCGGTGGTGAGGCCTATGGTGGCCGAACAGTAGCGCGGCGAAGATGGATCCATTTAATGACCTATTTGGGTGGAAGAGCAAACGGCGGAGCTGGGTGGTTTTGGCCGATGAGTTATACTCGCCGGAGTGAGGAGAGGCTGCTGGTAGGTCGCCGGTGCCAAGGAGTGGCCGGCAGTGGCTGGAAAATGCAAGGGAAGGCAAAATACCCATTTTGGGTTTGTGGCCATGGAAGGGCGGTGGGTTGGCCGGAGGTGACACCTCTGGTACCGGTGGACTCGCCAGTGGGTGGGAAGGCTGGCGGTGTAGGCGGTGAAGGGTGGCGGTCGGCGGTGGGTGGCTGGGCTGTCTTGAATCGAACGGAAGTGAGGGGGGAAACATGTCG
This sequence comes from Platycarya strobilacea, assembly GCA_036898215.1. Classification (NCBI taxonomy): domain Eukaryota; kingdom Viridiplantae; phylum Streptophyta; class Magnoliopsida; order Fagales; family Juglandaceae; genus Platycarya; species Platycarya strobilacea. Next base: position 16,594,753 of record CM072547.1, read on the forward strand.
CGCGTGGGTCTGGGGGGAAAAAGCCAGGGGAAGAAAAAGGAAAGAAAAGAAAGGAAAAGAAGAAAAAGAAAAGAAAAGAAAAGGAAAAGAGAAAAAAGAAAAAAAGGATTACTAGAAAAAGCACAATAAATTAAATAAAAGCCAATTGAAAATGCTACCATTCAATATCAATAAAATAAGATATTTAAAATTCAACAATAAACTAATTTAATTTAAATAACAATTTAAATATAAAACACTAATTAATATTAAGAAACCACATCAAATAAGATCACATAATAAAATAAAGGAATTTAATTCTAATTATTAAAATAATTCCCTCACATTAAAATTAATAAGAAAAGTAACGTAACTCAATATTTAATTATAAAAACAACATAAAACTAATATTAACTAATCAATAGGTCAAATAAATATATTAAACAAATAAAACACGACTAATAATATTATTAAAATAAATTAAAATAATCAACAACGATAATAAAATAATATGTAAAAATATATGTAAATCTGGGATCTCACATTCTCCACCCTTTAAAAAGAATTTCATTCCCGAAATTTGCTCAGCTGTAATTAATAAAACTCCAATCCTCACTTACCCCACAGCTCAACACTCACTCTAAGTATTACACAATCATCTATTTTCTTCAAACACAAATGAATGTTATTCCATCATAAATGTGTAGTCTCCAAATATCATTCCATCTCTAGGACTCCTAAGGTAACAATGTAATCCAAAATCTTCATAGTTACACAGACTTTAGTACAATCTCGCAAAATTTTAATTTTCAATAACTCCATACCAAGTCATGCCACCCTAAAAAACACTCCCACGTTTAACTTCCCATCTTAACCATCAATAAACCTAATTTACCCAACAAATGATAAATCTCCCCTTACAAGTACCGTTACAAATTTCAAGTCACCATTAATTCCTCACAACCAACGTAAAACTTGAACCTCCAACTGCATCGCAAATCTTCACGCTTTCGCGCACAATCTGATAACTCGCTAAATGTATAAAAATTTAAGTTATAAATTATCACCATAAGTAAAAATTGGCTCAACACCTATTAACAAGAAATTATATATCACTCTTCTAAATCTTAAAATTTTAATATCTCATCATTTTGATTATACTACTATGGTTGATACCTAAACTCCAACGTATATCACACACACAAAAAAAAATCATATCACTCTACTCAACTTAATTAGCATGATAACCATAATACATGTAGCTTTCCCAATTGGACCTTCAATATTCATGAGATGGAATAATCTCAAATATTTTAATTCCTATACGACCTTAAGTCACAACTAATTCTTTAAGATATCTCGACAAATGTTGCTAACTATTAAATTCTCCAAATATCATACTTAAATTATCCACTCTAAACAATTCACCTAGAAGCCTAAAACTTAGATCTCTTAAATTTATTTTCATCACATCAATACAACCCTATCACTTAACAAAATAACTTCCATCAAGTTAAACACAAATCAAAGATAAGTACTCTCCAAAAATTTACACACATAATTATTATACATTAATCTCTAAGTATCCACAAACAACATCAAAACTTCACCAAGGAAATAATTGATCGCCTACTATCATAAGCATTATTAAAACAAATTTCATAACAATATATCAATGACCAACAATTTCACACTCACAAGAAGAGTTTATCTAAAATACAATTCCAACAATCTCCTAGAAATAAAATTAGAATTTAGAAACTCTAGCACTCAGTGAGACCCAGCTAATACATATAAACAGCATGAGAAATATCAACAAAGAAACACAATTACATAAATACCAATAATTTATCAAAACAAATCCATCTCACAAAGGTATAGCAATATACCCAAATACTAAATAAAACTCAAGTAATTCACATAAATAGTATATAAAAACACAAAGGGGGAAAATATCTAATAAAGAAATAAGTAAAAGCCACTTATTCAAGAAAACAAGCCTACCTCCCTTAATAAACAAAAAGTCACCAAAAACTTTTATTAAATAAAAAAAGAGATTGAATTTATAGAAGAACGGAGAAATAAAATGACAATTAAAATTTTGAAATTTTCCACAAAACCCAACTCTAAAAAGATTTATTCTAGAAATCTCTAGAATTTAAAACTTTTTAAAGAAACGAACCATAGTAAATTAATTAAATAGATAAGTTAATTAATAAGTAAATACTAACAAGTCGTCAAAACAAACCCACTCGTCAAAATAAATAGATAAACCTTCAAAATAAAACAAATGGAAAGGTGAAAAGATAACAAATTTAAAAACTTACTTCAAAGCATATGCCTAAAAAGAAAGCATAGCAGCGATTCATTTTAAACCATTGTCTAAATAAATTTCAAACTTTCAGAAATATTTAAAATTCAAGAGCCATAATCAAAATAAATAAATAATAAACAAAATCCAAAACTATCTTGTAGGAAACCTATGAACTAAAATTAAAATCAAATCTGATGATAATTGAATAAAAGTTTAAGAATACAAAATAACTCACAACAAAAGAAATAAACTTTAAAATAAGGAATTCTATAACACAATTATTTAAAATATAAAATTCAATAAAAAGATTGATTTAAAATAATAATCTAATCTGAAATATCCAAACTCTAATTTAAACAAAAACAAAGGCATATATATAAAATAAATAACTAAATAAATGCTCAACAATTTAACTAAATAACATCAACTAACTAAAATCTTAACTACTACCCAATTACAATATTGAACAAATATTAAAATAAAATAAAAAAGCAAACAAACTATTCAGAACTAAATTAATTATGAAAATAAATAAACAACATGCACATTCAAATAAAAAGTACAACACAACAAAATAATATCGATAATCTTATCATATAAATTAGTAAGAAAAACTTAGAGAACAATTAGAATAATAAAATAAAATAAAATAACCAAACAAATAAACAAAAAAATTTAAACAAAAAATTTTTCTGGTACAAGTTCTAGGTAACTTGCGAATTTACTCAGAGTCGAACTACTCTGATACCACCTGTGACGCCCCCAAATTCTCCTTAAAATAAATACGGGAATCGAGGCATCGGAATGCTGACAACACGGGTCACACACCCCTAATGTCAAGTGCTAAGTGTGTGAACACGTGACATATATAAATAAAAGCAGCGTATAAATTAAGTCGATAACCAAGTACCAGAATTTTTAAAATATTTTACAAACCAGTTTAACATACATTCTCCAATAGGAGATTTAATATATTCATCCAAAAGATAAATCAAACAAATATATATTTATAAAAAGGGGAAAACATTTTCCCAAAATAATAATTTTATAATAAGAATACTTCAACAGCGGAGTCGCAGGTGCCAAGGAGTGGCCGACGGTGGCTAAAAAATGCAAGGGAAGGCAAAATACCCATTTCAGATTTGTGGCCGTGGAAGGGTGGTGGGATGGTCGGAGGTGACACCTCCGGTACCCGTGGACTCTTCGGCGGATGGGAAGGCTGGCGATGTGGGTGGTGAAGGGTGGTAGTCGGTAGTGGGTGGCTGGGCTGTCTTGAATCGAACGGAAGTTGGGGGGGGGGGGGGGGAACATGTCGCGCGTGGGTCTTGGGGGAGAAAGGGACGGGAAGAACAAGGAAAGAAAAGAAAGGAAAAGAAGAAAAAGAAAAGAAAAGAAAAGGAAAAGAGAAAAAAGAAAAAGATGAAAAAGAGGACTAGTAGAAAAAATACAATAAATTAAATAAAAGTCGATTGAAAATACTACCATTCAATATTAATTAAATAAGATATTTAAAATCTAATAATAAATTAGTTTAATTTAAAGAACAATTTAAATATAAAACACTAATTAATATTAAGAAACCACATCAAATAAGATCACATAATAAAATAAAGGAATTTAATTCCAATTATTAAAATAATTACCTCACATTAAAATCAATAAGAAAAGCAACGTAACTCAATATTTAATTATAATAACAACATAAAACTAATATTAACTAATCAATAGGTCAAATAAATGTCTTAAGCAAATAAAACACGACTAATAATATTATTAAAATAAATTAAAATAATTAACAACGAGAATAAAATAATATATAAAAATACACGTAAATCTGGGATCTTACAACCTTCATTTCAAACAACTATCCGTTCTCTTTTTTCTCCAAGTCTCATTCCTCGAGTGTGGTTTCGATTGTTTCTTGCAATAGCCGGAAAAATCCACCTCTATTTCGGTAAATGTCAAACACCATTCCAACTTGTCCATTGTGTTGGAAAGCATCAGCAGTGGCAGCTAACGCCCCCGCAACCACAGCTAGGATTGCTACTCCCGTCCCATTACCAACACATGTAGAGCCAACAGCTGCAATCCTTGTGAGTAATGGACCTGAGATGAAGAAGATCTTATTAATCTTCAACACCAGGTTGCACTGTAGCATCCCGTACCCCTAACGGATTTGAGAAAACACTACTTACCCAAATGAACCTGTCTCCAACACAATATCCTCTCTAAAGATTTCCTTAAATCCATAAATGATTCTCATTTCCAAATCCAAACAATCCAAACATAAGCATATCCACAAAATTATAAATTTAAGTAACACAACATAGGGTCTACAATCTCCCCATCAAAAAATGATAAGATCTACTAACACTTAAAATCTAACAATACTAAAAGCATAACATCAGATCCATTATTAAAATCTTCACTTCAACAAAGGTAATAGCTTATTCTGGTCCCAACATACTACTCTTGGTCCTCAGTCGAGACATCCATATCATCTGAAAATATGTATAAATAAGGGGGTGAATTCAACTACAACTCAGTAAGCAAAGCGCATATACTAGTGTGTAATACATGAGCACTTTCAAAAGCAATTTCGTATAAATGAATCAGAAACCATTTTATTCAAAGCCAACGTCTCCAAACATTTTATCAACAGAAAGTGGAGCAAACATATAATTTTTCGTTATAAGAAAACATAAAACAACTTTTAAAACAAAGACACTTTGGCACAATTAACTGTAAAATCTCATCTCATCTTCATACCAGAACATGTACCATATTTACCCTCTGTGGTAGGGTTGTGCTATTTGTGGTAGGGTTGTGTTATCCCCCAATGTGCACACAGGAAAGAAACACATAAAGAACCACTTTGTTTCCAAAGTGGTTGCACCCCTATCATATCTTATCATGGTGGCATCACCCATATCACGTGAATCCATATCCTCATCTTAGAACCATATTCAGAAACAAAACGAATAGATAAATATGCCAAAAATTTTCCATGTTCATATCATATTAAACCACATGCTTTTAACTTTGTTATCATTTTCAACCAACAAAAACAAATAAAAAACATAATATTTCACTTGTACCAGAAAATCATCATTCATTTCTCTATCATATAAAATTTCATGAGAGTATGCAGAAAACATATACTGAGGTTGTTTTTCACATTTTTCTTTAAAAAAAAAATGCACTTTTATAAAAACCAACCTCAAGTCATTTTTCTTTTTATGTAAATCTAGTATAGAAACCTCGCTTAGCTGACTCCTGTAGCGTATTATCAAAACTTTGAGTCCGACCTATAATAATCTCGCCACCTAATCATAAAATATATGTATACCAAAAATTAATGACCAGCAATGCCATTTAACTAAAAGATTATACACCAAAATCTCCAAGCTGAGCTTTAGCAATTTCCCTCCTAGAAAATCTGTCTTAAGTCTAACGCAACACATCCTCAAGTCCAAAAATTTACATTATTATAAACTGACCAGCCAAAAATCCCTATCTATGATGCTACAATCATATAAAACATACATTATAATTTTTGGGACTAACTAACCCAATTCCAACCGTCACTGATATTTATTCACTCTTATGTATAAATCTCTTTCAAAGAAAAACCCAACAAAGATAGTTATTTACGTCCAACAAAAATTTTCCTAGCAGCATGGAAAAAATCTCCAACGAAAACCATCATTCTAGCCCCCCTTCAAAACATCCCTAGCTATCACGTATAATCCCAAAACACTCCCAACCAATAAGTAGAGTAGTACCACGCTACCAGGAAATAAATCAACACACCTCTGAAAATTTACCAAAAATATCCTTCGGGAAGACCTAGTAATTTAAAAAAAAAAAAAAATCCTTAAACCCAATTACGTCTGATAAGCATACATACAACAATCGGAACCCTTACCTGAAAACTGGAAGACAACTCGGACGAGAAAAAGGCTAAGAAATTTAGATCCTTGATCTCCTATGCTCGCCTACACCCACCGATAAACACAACCAAAAATTCAGCAATGAAAGGGCCCCCAAACGCATCCTTTAAACTCATAGAAAGACTGAGAGGGAAGAGGGGTTTAGAAGGCTTACGGGAGATATCTGCAGGTAGACGGAACTAGCAGCAGATCGCTGAAATAGGAGACCCAAAAAGAGAGTATGTACCGTAGGGAGAGAGAGAGAACCAGTTAAAAGTATAACTGCTGTACAAGGTTAACATGAGGAGAGGGGAAACAAACAACTTCATCTTGAAATTGAAACCGCCAAAGACGTGGAGCTCGGTGAGGGAAAAACGGATGATAGCAAACAGGGGAAACTGTCAGCTAGGGGAAGGAAAAGAAAAGAAAGGAAAAGAAAAGGAAAGGAAGAAAAACCTACCTGAAGAAATGACGCTGTTTGGTTTCGAAGGCTGGGCTGGAACGGCTGGGCTAGAACGACTTGGGCTGAACCGAGTGTTACATCCTTCCACCCATAAACAAATTTTCGTCCTCAAAAATTGCTACAAGAGCTCATAATTTTCATTGAAGAGGTGTGGGTATTTCTTTCACATTTCTTCCTCGAGTTCACAGGAAGCTTCACTGCTTGTGTGATTACTCCACAACACCTTAACCATGAGAATGCTACGGGTCCGTAGCGTGTGCTTTCTTTTCCAAAATCCGCACTGATTCTTCAATATATGTCATATCTTATTGAATTTGCAGCGGCTCGTAATGAATATTGTGAGTGGGATTAGAAACATACCTTTTCAGCATGAGTACATGAAATACGTTATGCACTCCGGCTAAATTCGGTGGAAGGGTTAACTTATAAGCCATGGGTCCAATTTGCTCAAGAATCTCAAAGGGTCCAACATATCTGGGGCTCAACTTGCCCTTCCTTCCAAATCTCATAACTCCTTTTATTGGTGCTATATTTAAGAATACTTCACTTCCAACCTCAAACTCTAATGGGCGGTTTTGGTTATCAGCATAACTCTTTTGTCGGCCTGAGCCACTTTAATTCTAGCCCGAATGATGTCAATTTTTTCCGTGGTCTTTTGAATGATCTCTGGCCCCAAAATTTTTCTTTCACCAACCTCATCCCAATATAAAGGAGACCTGCAACTTTTACCATACAATGCCTCATACGGTTCCATCCCAATACTAGCCTAGAAGCTATTATTATAAGTAAATTCTACCAATGGTAAATATCGTAACCAAGTTCCTTTGAAGTCCATTATACATGCCCTCAATATGTCTTCTAAGATCTGAATAGTTCTTTCTGATTGTCCATCTGTCTGAGGGTGGTAAGCTATCCTAAAGTTCAATTTAGTACCCATTGCCTCTTGTAAGCTTTGCTAGAATCTAGAAGTAAAACGAGGGTCTCTATCTGACACAATGAAGACCGACACCCAATGTAATCTCACTATCTCTTGCACGTACAACTCAGCCAATTTCTCCAATTTATAAGAAACCTTAATGGGCACGAAACGATCAGTCTTTGTTAAGCGATCCACAATCACCCATATTGCATCCTGTCCATTTAATGTTCTTGGTAGACCTATCACAAAGTCCATTGATATATGTTCCCACTTCCATTTTGGAATTTACAGTGGCTGTAACAATCCCGCTAGTCTTTGATGCTCTGCCTTCACCTGTTGATAAGTTAGGCACTGTTCTACGAATTGAGCAATCTCCTTTTTCATATCGTTCTACCAAAATGACTCTCTCAGGTCCTGATACATCTTGGTACTCCTTAGATGGGCAATGTACAAGGCGTAGTGTGCCTCCTCAAGAATTACCCTATTTAGTTCATCATCTGTTGGCACACACAATCTGTCTCTAAACCTCAAAACTCCATCTTCAGAATACTAAAATCAGCTTTGTCCCCGTCCTTAACTTCCCCAACTAGCTTTATCAACGCCGAATCCACTTTTTGAACTTCTTTGATTCTTTCCAACAAGTCTAGTTAAACTATCAAATTGGCCACAAAAGCACTCGTATCGGTAGCGATGATCCCCATCCCAGCTCTCTCTAGGTCCATTAACAACTAGTGTTGAGTAGTAAGGGCTGCAACTGCTGGACCTATTGACTTCCGACTTAAGGCATTAGCTACCACATTCGCTTTGCCTGGGTGATAATTGATGGTGTAATCATAATCCTTTATTAACTCAAGCCATCTTCTCTGCCTCATATTTAACTCCTTTCGGGCGAAGAAATATTTCAAACTCTTATGAATTGTATAGGTTTCACACTTTTCCCTATATAAGTAGTGCCTCCAAATTTTAAATGCAAAGACAACTGCGGCCAACTCCAGATCATGTGTAGGATAATTTTGTTCATATGTCTTCAGTTGCCGTGAAGCATAAGATATAACTTTTCTGTGTTGCATTAATACACACCTCAAGCCCAATCTTGAAGCATCACTATACACTACAAAACCACCTCTCGCAGTGGGAACTGTTAAAACTCGAATTGTCACAAGTCTTTGTTTCAGAGTCTGAAAGCTTTCTTCACACTTTTCTGTCCACTCAAACTTGTTATTCTTCTTGGTGAGGGCGGTGAGAGGAACTGCTATTTTAGAGAAACCCTCAATGAATCGACGATAGTATCCCGCCAATCCCAATAAACTCCTAACCTCATGAACATTCTTCGGTGCCAACTAGCTAACTACTGCTTCCACTTTCCTTGAGTCCACTGAAATGCCCTCTTTTGAAACTATATGCCCCAAAAAGGTAACTGAATCCAGCCAAAACTCACACTTCTTCAGTTTAGCAAACAACTTTTCATCCCTAAGTGTTCTGAGTACTAGCCTCAAGACCTCATGCTCTTTCCTACTCTTAGAATAGATTAGGATGTCATCAATAAAGACGACCACAAACTTATCCAAGAATTCATGAAATACTCTATTCATCAAGTCTATGAATACCGCTGGGGCATTAGTCAAACCAAAAGGCATGACCAGAAACTCGTAGTGGCCATATCTGGTCCTAAAAGCGGTCTTGGATACATCTTCTGCCTTGATTTTCAGTTGATGATACCTTGACCGAAGATTAATCTTCGAAAAAACTTGTGCACCCTGTAGTTGATCAAATAGGTCCTCTATACGGGTTAAAGGATATTTATTCTTGATAGTTATTCGATTGAGTTCTTTATAGTCAATGCACATTCTCATTGTTCCATCTTTCTTCTTCATAAATAACACTGGAGCACCCCACGGGGACACACTAGGTCAAATAAAACCCTTGTCCAATAAATCTTGCAACTGCTCTTTGAGTTCTGTGAGTTCTGATGGTGCCATTCTATAAGGAACCTTGGACTAAGGTGCCATGCTCGAAACCAAATCAATAGCACATTCTACTTCTCCATTGGGTGGTAATCCAGGCAAGTCTTCAGGGAACACTTCTGGGTATTCTCTTACAATAGGAATCTCTTCTAGACTCAACTATTCCTTTGGTACATCTTTAACACAAACCAAAAATTCTTGACAGCCATCTCACAATAATTTCTCAACCTAAATTGCTGATATAATTGATGGAAGTGATCGCATTTTTAACCCCACAAATCGAATTTCATCTTCCTCAAGATGTTTGAAGATTACCTCTTTTTAAAGCAGTCAATACTAGAATGGTATGAAACCAGCCAGTCCATTCACAAAATTACATCAAATCCAACCATATCAAAAATTATAAAATCCACTGGCATCAATCTCCCTTCAATAGATATAGGATAGCCATGAAGAAATTTGTGACAAGATACTGAAGTCCCTGTCAGTGTTGAGACTACTAAGCTATAATCCAACATTTCACATTCCCAAGTGCAAAACTTGGCGTAATTCCTAAAAATAAAGGAATGTGTTGCCCCATAATCAAATAATACAGTAGCAAGATTAGAAAACAAAGGAAGAATGCCTGTGATCACAATCAAAACACTCCTTCAATCTAAGGTTCGTAATAATCACCCAGTTAATTCCAAAAGAAAAGTGAGAAATAATACATGTGATCACATCATCCCTATCTTCAGCTTCTTCAGATGTCAACGCAAAGACTTGAGCAAGTGCAGTAGGACGTTGATTACCACCTCGTGGTGTCCCTCCAGTCTTGGGTGGAGGTGGTAGTGGGGCAGGTTTGTGGCTGCCCAATTGGAGTGGCTAATCCCTGAGGTAGTGGCCCGGCTTGCCACACTGATAACATAAACCTTCCTCTTTCCTGTACACTCCCGTGTGAACACGGTCGCAAATTCTGCAATGATAAGGCTGTTGATGACTTTGAATTGGCCTCATGCTTGAACTACCACTTTCATTTCTCTTTTTCCACTGTCCCTGGTTGATACTTGTATGATATCTAGATGGGGTAGACCTCTTCTTTTGATCAAATAAGGCAGCGCTTCTTTGAAGGCTTCTTTCAAACACGGTAGTCTTATTTACCAATTCTATGAAATTTTTCAGTTGGAAACCCACCACTTGCTCATAAAGCTTCTCGTTCAGCCATTTTTCAAATTTGTGACACTTCTTCTCTTCATCTAGAATCAAATATGTCGCAAAACGTGTCAGCTCGGTGAATTTAGCTGCATATTGGTGTACCGACATCGCCCCCTAGACCAAGGTGGTAAATTCCATAACTTTATCTTCTTTAACTGAGATTGGGAAGAAATGTTTTAGGAAAACTTCTTTGAACAGCAACCAACTTTTTATTTCCTTCTTTTCGGCTTCTCTGATGGTCCTTTCAGAGATCCACCATCTTTTTGCCTCCCCAGTCAGCTTGAATGTAGCAAACGCCACCTTTTGTTCATCCGTGCAAGGTAAAACTCAAAATATCTCCTCAATGTCCTACACTCAATCTTCCGCCAAAATCAGGTCGCCTCTCCCATCAAAAGATGTGGGATACAACTTGTTGAAATCTTTCACGGTACAACCCCTTTCATTCTTGTTGCGGTGATGACCAAATGGATTATATACAAGATCATCTATTAACTGATGCGCTACTGCTCGGAGTACTTCAGAAACTCTTGGATTTGCTTCCCTTTCATTCCTGGCCACATTCAAATCCGATACACTTTGCTCACGGCGAGCTGGCATCATGAGAAAACTTGACTATTAAAGAAATCGTTCACTAAAAACATATATACAAAAGCTATATAAACGTCTATGGGTAGTCTTAGTAGTCAAAACAATCCTATATAATACTCCCAGAATAATTGAGATATCCACCACAAACAAAATCATATACTACAAAAATCTAATTCTTCAATTTCCAACAACACGAAATCAACTCACAAGCTTATATAATTCTACCCCTCAAAAGATTCCTAAAGTTGGCGAATTTCAAAACCTCAAATTCCTAAAACCCTATTGCAAATAGTCTGCAGAATCTACAATCTTTGTTTTGATACCAACTGTAGCGTCCTGTACCCCTGAGGGATTTGAGAAAACACTACTTACCTAAATGAACCTGTCTCCAACACAATATCCTCTCTAAAGATTTCCTTAAGTCCATAAATGATTCTCATTTCCAAATCCAAACAATCCAAACATAAGCATATCCACAAAATTATAAATTTAAGTAACACTGTAACATAGTGTCTACAATCTCCCCATCAAAAAATGAAAAGATCTACTAATACTTAAATCTAACAATACTAAAGGCATAACATCATATCCATAATTAAAATCTTCACTTCAACGAAGGTAATAGTCCAGTCTGGTCCCAACATACTACTCTTGGTCCTCAGTCGAGACATCCACATCATCTGAAAATATGTATAAATAAGGGGGTGGGTTCAATCACAACCCAGTAAGCAAAGCATCTATACTAGTGTGTAATACATGAGCATTTTTAAAAGGAATTTTGTATGCATGAATCGGAAACCATTTTATTCACAGCCAATGTCTCCAAACATTTTATCAACAGAAAGTGGAGCGAACATATAATTTTTCGTTATAAGAAAACAGAAAACAACTTTTAAAACAAAGACGCTTTGGCACAATTAATTGTAAAATCTCATCTCATATTCATACCAGAACATTTACCATGTTTACCTCCCGTGGTAGGGTTGTGCTATCCCCGGTGGCCAAACCAGGCGGTATCATTGTAACACCCAGCTCCAGCACCACATTTTTTTTAAAATGTTTTAATTAATTAATTATTTAAGTAAAAACTCCTTTTTGATATTCAAAAAAAAAAAGATTTTTTTTGGGACTGAGAAATTCTTTTTAGACAAATTGATTTATTATTATTATTATTATTATTATTATTGTTTTAAGTTGAGGCTTATTTTAATTGAGCATCCGGCTCTTACTCCTTTTTCTCTTCAAGAATTAACCCAACCATGCACTCTCTAAGAATACGTGGCTCTTCCTTTTATTAAGGATTTAATCTAGGCATCCCGCACTCCCAAACTTCGCATCATTCACGGTACTAGTTAATCCCACGACAGATGACCACACCTGCATGTACTTTCTCTAATTTGGTTTTGTTTTCTAGAGGTCTCAGTATTCTATATACCGGTCACGTTCCACCCCCACGATTTTTCACGGAAACAACTTGTATAACAGAACATATACGTTTTTATTTCACGTTTTGCAAATATATTTTTCCTCATCCTAAGGTTCCAAACATTTATTTAGACACCATGCACGTTACCAGTCGCTCGGCAACTTCTGCCGGACTCTCCATTTGAATTTAACTTCCCACGACTATGCGCTTACCTTATTTTCTTCTCAAAATCTTACCCTCAACCGATTAGATACTCAGCTCTCCCTCACACTTTCTGTTCTCAGTCATCTATATATACATCTATTTAGACCTTTAATAGCCATAGAAAATTTTCTTTAGCACATTGACACCGCATAACAGCCCCGCAACACCACCCAATGTTGCCAAAACCGCAAGAAAATGGGAGTGGGCACTGCTCTGTTTTGCACCACCAGAACAGGGGAATTATTTTCCCTGCCGTGAGCCACCCAGCCATGCGTCTTCTTCGCCCCAAACAAGCTTACCCAGTCTCGTGATGCCATGCGCAATCGTTTTGCATCACCAACTGCCGAGTTTTCTTCGCTGCAATAGATCTCTGGCCGCTCCCTACCACCGTACACCAAGGCCAAACTGGGCCACATTTCGTCATAGTTGACGCCACGATGCCATCGCTAGCAGCAACAGAGGATGCCGAAGAACGAGGACGTTGCCCAGATGACGTCCAGCACCACACTTCACAGCCCCTCGTTGCATGAGTTGGGCCACCGCGTTGACCACCTCGATCGCTGCCCAGCACTACCCTGTCGCGCATCTCCTTCCCTCACGGTGAGCTTATTTTCCCTCGCATGATTCGTGCTTTTAACTTTTGAAAACTTTTTTTTTTCATTCCAAGATTAAACTTGCACATGCACTTCCTTGTTTATTTTCGTATGGGTTTTATCTTTTCAATATATATATATATATATGTGTAGAATTTATATGAAATAAATAATGAGATTTTTTTTATGTTTTTGAATGCTTTAAAAATCGATATATTTATATTTTTATTAAATGAGTTTCCTCCTCTATTTTGAATTTGATATAATTATTTTACTAAGTGTAAATTTGTAAGTATAGTTGGGCATTTGTAGTTTAGAATCTGTCGGTAGTTCTAAATGGAATGTTTTGCATATAGACTTAATGTTTAATATTGGGTTTGTTACTTCTTACCGAAACTATGTTGGTAATTTATAAATGTGCTTTATTTTATTGTATCATGAAGTTAATATATTATTTTATTTTAAATTATGTTTAGCTATCTTTAAGATTTTGCATGATTTTATTCGGTTTCTCTCTCATCACTCCGTCTTTCTCTCAGTCTTGCATGTCTTATCCCTGCAAGTCAAAAGTTTTGTTTTGTTTTGTTTATTGTTATATTTCACGTAAGTCTCATTCGTAGTTAAAGGGATGTATGTTTTGCAAGATTTACTCCTTTTACCCTCAGCTATAAAGCAAGGAATTTATAGTTATGTTTTTCAGTGGGTTGATCTTATTTTCGGTTTCATGGGCTTGTATTCTCTTGGGTCCCTTTTTATTTTCAATTGTATTTTTGTTAACTCATTCAAAAATTAAATGTTTTTGGGTTCAGTTGGGCTCTAACTTATCTTGGTTTCATAATTAAAATTATTTCGGATCGAAATGTGGGCGTTGCATTATTTAAGAGAGTTGGATTTTTAATTTCTTAAGGAGGCCGGTGTTTGAGTTGGAAATTTGGTTAAACGTATCAAGTAGATACTGATAGTCTTGAGAAGGGATGTAATTTTAGGACTATGAAATTCTAGGTTTTGGAGGAACTTGATAATTTTAGTACTTTAGGTTTAAATATCAAATTACGTGGGTGATTTGAGAATTTACGGATGTGCATGACTATTTTTATAGGTGATGATTCATGTTTGTTCGGCATGAGTGAAGAAATTCTTGAAAGGCTAAGAAGTTCAGGTAAGCGGGGTTCCTATGCTTGGTTTTATACCAAATGTAGTCTGAGGTTGATTTTCTGAAAAATTTTACATGTTTTGTTATGAAATGAGAACTTGAGAAAAACCAACCTCAGTCATTTCTTTGTATTACTCATAAAACTTATATGAAAGAAAGAAAAATATTTCTATCATGCATTGTGCAGACATGAGCTTAGTTTTTGTCACGTTGTTTTTAAAATGTGAAAGAGCGATACTAAGGATCTGAAAATTTGTGCATTAAATTTATAAAGATGATCTGACTCTGTTTCGTTTATATAAGAATGTTTCTGAAAATAATTTGGAACTATGCGTTATTTTGTTGATTCTAAAAATCTTGGCATGGTATACTGGTTTCTATCTGACTCTGTCTCTGCTCTGCTCTGCTCTGCTCTGTCTCTACTCTGTTTGGGTTGGTACCAACTTCTCTGTTTCTAAGTGCACCCATTTTGGAAACAAAGTGGTTTATTGTGGACTTTCCTATGTACACACTCGGGGCTCCGAGAATGATTAAGGGAATGTTTCACCTCCGTCTCTGCCTGGTTTGGCCACCGGGATTAGCACAACCCTACCACGGGGGTTAAACATGGTCTTTGCTCTGTAAGATGCTCTGTTTGGATATGACGATGATGCTCAGTTTTGTTATGCCAAAGTACTCTGTGTTTTATATGATTTATGAGCTAAAAAAAAAATGATCGCTCTGTTACATTTGAAAATATGTTTTATCTGCATATTAACTTTGAGAATTATTTTTGTTTTGCATACAGTATTTTGTAAATGCTCATGTTTGCACTCTGGTATATGTTCTTCGCTTACTGGGTTGTGGTTAAACTCACCCCTTATCTCTGAATATTTTTCAGATAAATTTGGATATTTCAATGGAAGATCAGATTATGAAGTATTGGGTGAGATGATTTTAGGAATGATAGATTAATCATAAAGAGTTTATACGAGTATTGACAAGATTTAGTAAGGAAGTATTATTATATTTTTGTGACGTAGTATTTCCAGAATTGATGATATTGAGGAAAGTGATTTTGGATTCAAGTTTTATATAATATTGGAGAATTTTAAGTCTTTAATTATTCTGTTGAAATGTGAGTTTTATAATAGGAAGTAACTCTCCGACCCTTGGGGGACCGGGGCGTTACAATCATATTGTGAGATTTTCCCTTATTCGTTCTCGGAGCCCCGAGTGTGCACACAGGAAAGAAACACATAAACGACCACTTTGTTTTCAAAGTGGTTACACCCCTAACATATCATATCATGGTGGTACTAACCATATCACGTGAATCCATATCCTCATCTCAGAACCGCATCCAAAAATAAAACCAACAGATAAATATGTCAAAGATTTTCCATGTTCATATCATATCAAACCACATGCTTTTAACTTTCTTATCGTTTTCAACCAACAAAAACAAATCAAAAACATAATATTTCACATGTACAAGAAAATCATCATTCATGTCGCTCTTATGCATATCTCAAAAGCATGTCAAATTTTGCTCATGTCTACACATTTCATGTCAAAAAGAAACTTTCTCTATCATATGAAATTTCATGAGAGTATGCAAAAAACATATACTGAAGTTGTTTTTCACATTTTTCTTTTAAAAACAAAACATGCACTTTTATAAAAATCAACCTCAAATCATTTTTCTTTTTATGTAAATCTAGTATAGAAATCCCGCTTACCTGACTCTTGTAGCGTATTATCAAAACTTTGAGTCCGACCTATAATAATCTCGCCACCTAATCATAAAATATATGTTTACCAAAAATTAATGACGAGCAATGCCATTTAACTAAAAGATTATACACCAAAACCTCCAAGCTGAGCTTTAGCAATCTCCCTCCCAGAAAATCTGTCCCAAGTCCAAAGCACCATAACCTCAAGTCCAAAAATTTACATTATTATAAACTGACCAGCCAAAAATCCATATCTATGATGCTACAATCATATAAAACATACAGTATAATTTTTCGGGACTAACAGACCCAATTCCAATAGCCATCGATATTTATTCACTCTTATGTATAAATCTTTTTCAAAGAAAAACCCAACAAAGATGGCTATTTACATCCAACAAAAATTTTCCTAGCAGCATGGAAAAAATCTCCAACGAAAACCATCATTCCAGCCCCCCTTCAAAACATTCCTAACTATCACGTATAAACCCAAAGTACTCCCAACCAACAAGTAGAGCAGTACCACGCAATCAAGAAATAAATCAACACAATTATGAAAATTTACCAAAAATATCCTTTGGGAAGACCCAGTAATTTAAAAAAAAAATCCTTAAACCTAATTACGTCTGATAAGCATGCATACAACAATCGGAACCCTTACCTGAAAACTGGAAGACAACCTGGAGGAGAAAAAGGCTAAGAAATTTAGATCTTTGATCTGCTATGCTTGCCAACACCCATCGATAAACACAACCAAAAATTCAGCAATGACAGGACCCTCAAACGCATCCTTTAAACTCATAGAAAGACTGAGAGGGAAGAGGGGTTTAGAAGGCTTACCGGAGATATCGGCAGGTAGACGGAACCAATAGCAAATGGTTGAAATAGGAGACCCAAAAAGAGAGTATGTACTATAGGGAGAGAGAGAGAGAGAGAACCGGTTAAGAGTATAAATGCTGTACAAGGTTAATGTGAGGAGAAGGGAAACAAACAACTTCTTCTTGAAGTTGAAACCGCCAGAGATGTGGAACTCAGCGAGGGAAAAACAGATGACAACAAACAGGGGAAACCATCGGGTAGGGGAAGGAAAAGAAAAGAAAGGAAAAGAAAAGGAAAGGAAGAAAAACCTACTTGAAGAAACGACGCCGTTTGGTTTCAAAGGTTGGGCTGGAACGGCTTGGGCTGAACCGGGTGTTACATGCCTAGCCTTTCATAGTCCTTACTGTCCTTTCTCTTCACCACTTGAATGATGTCCCGCATTTCCACTTCAAGTTCTTCACTCCATCCATTGTGTTGATCTCGTTGTTTTCTTTTATGTGATTTAGTTTTATTTTGGAGTAATTGGTGTGACGGCCACCAAGTAGCAGGCTCAAACTTTGTGGGAAATTTGTCAAGCATTGATCCTAGCAAGGGAAGTGGGTAGGCTTGATCAAGAGCCAAAATCCTTTCCATCACGTCCTCCACATCTTGTTCAATTGTTGCCCCGAGAGCGAGCATAGTTTCTATTTGGCTCTGGAGTTGCTTGAACAATCTGGTAGCATTGCGTTGTTCTTCTGCAAGTTGTGAAGGCTGAATTTTGCTCATCACAAGTAGCATCCTAGTGGCTGCAGAATACAAGAGAGTGGACGACAACTTGAGAGGCAGAAGGGGCATTTCGGCTCCACCAATCGTAGCAACGCCCACCATGGTTACGGCGTGAGAGTAATCATGTTGATAGAGTTGAGAAGAAGGGTATTCCAATTGTCACGCTATTTTCCAATGTTGGCGTGCATCTCAACTTTGTCAGCCACGGCCTCTAAGAGGGCATAGAGCTGGGTTGTGGCAAAAGCAGTTGACTTTTGTGCTTTAATATCATCGGCGAATGGCATGGAACTAAAATTGATGTTTTTTAGAACTGGGATCGTGTTTGTGAATCCATCGACACCTATATTGTTCAATTCGTCAATCAACTTTCTGCTGGTTGGAATTTTGGGGAGGGAGAAAGGGGCTTTTGGAAGCTTTGGGACATGAATAGCACCATTAATTTTCCTAGAACAACAGCATGAAGAAGAAGAAGGTAAAAGAAGAGCTGAAGCTTGTGAGGAAGCCATAAGTTTTGATGAGAACATATATCGCAGAGTTTGCTGACGTAGCTAGCTGTGGCTTGGAGGAGCAGGAGGGAATTAGGTTGAGAATGAAATTAATATTATGCAGGATGAGGATGCGGGTTGAGTCGTATTTATACCAATTAGGAAGTACTAGCGTTGAGAAGAAGGGGTCAGGCGTCATACGGAAATGAATATTGACTGGCTGATAGGTTGACTTGGCATATTGGCTGACCCGGCCATTCTCTTCTCATAAATTTCAAGTTCAACATTTCCTTCCGGTGATGTTGGCCGGTCTCTCATATTGCATGCGACGTGGTAAATATCTTCGACTCTTGAGTTTAGGCTTTTTCACATATAATCCTCTTAAAGCATTTACAATAGTCTAATTATTATTTAACTAAATTTTAATTAAAAATTTCACTTTTATAAGTTTTGGCTAGTTACTTTTTACTATTAAATAACATACTTAATAAATTAATAGTTATTCAAATTAATAGTTATTCTATTTAAATATTAATTTTTAACTTTTTATTTATTTTAATTTTAATTATATAATATTTTAATTCAAAAAATTAATTTGGCAAGCTCTTACCCCTAGCTATATTTGAAGGGTCAGGAAAAAAAAAACTAAGTCTATTTTAGAATTATTGAGGCTGTTGCATAATATTTTTAGTGTTTCTTAGCTATTATTTAGCTAAGCAATAGATTTGACTAGTCTATTGTGAGTATTCTAAGTCATTATATGCATTAAAGAAATTGGTTTAATATATTAATATAATTTTAGATATTCTCTCTTAAAATCATCTTCTTATGCTATATATAACCATTATATATAGAGGATGTTTGACCTTGTAGATTAACTTATAAATAGCAAAGTTTCCCGCGGATTATTTTTATCAATGTTTTAAAATCCATTTCAGTAATCATTTCGATTTAAGTGCTACAATATAATACTTCAAATATATAACCAATATATACATTCCAACATACCATTTTGGCAGCTGCAAGCATATATAAACATAATAAAAGATCAAGTATATGTATATATAAGTATATATAATATATATATATATATACACGTGTATATGAAAGAATTGAAGATTTATGAATATATATTAAAAATATTAAAAAAAAGTAGAGATAATGGTGTCAAAAGATAATACTAAAAATTTTCAAATTTGAGTTGAGATACAAAAAGAAAAAAAAAAAAATTGAAGAGACGAGAAATTATTAACAGTAGTGAGCCAACATTATTTAAGAATGCAGAGAGAACAAGGGGATATATTAAAGTTATAAAAAAAACTAAATTATATAAACTCCTTTTAGATTCTAAAATGAAATGAATGTCATCTGCATTTAAAGTTTATAAAAATGCTATCCAAATATTGGAAATTAATTAATATTCACTAAAACCATCAAAACATAATCACTACAAGGAAAACAAGTATTCGTGACAAATCATTTACGACGAAAATGATTATTTATTGCAAAAATAGATTCATTTTAATAAGAAATAGTCATTGTGATAAGAAATAATTGGTCACAGATAAACAATTTTCTTAAAATAAATATAGTATAGAATTGGCAGAAATAAGTTTAAATAGGCTAGAATTTAAAACGAAACGGAATGATGATTTATAATGCACCTTAAGGGCACCATGCATTGATTAAAAAATATATTGCACTTCCATTTTATTATTTTCTCCATAATGAAATATGATACTCCTAGTCCTTGTTAATTTAAATCCCTTTGAGTTTGCCAAGTGTCTGATTGCTTGATGTATGGTGTGTGCATATATATATATATATATATATATATTTATATATAACCAGTTCTTTAATGAGAAATCTGAATTCAAAACCTTCCACTCCCTTGTAAAAAAGAAAAAAGAAAAAAAAGATCCCTTAGAATTTTTCATTAAACCTCAGATTATACTATGACAGATAAATATATATAAGTTAGGGTCCATAGTATTTATTAAGAATTTGTTAGAGAAATTATTTACACGGATAACTATAAATATTGTGGGGTTCACTTTATATAATTATCCCTCTCACAATATTGTAAACCCCATAATTCGAATATAAATTAAAAGAATATTAAAACTCTCTTTTATAATATACAATTAAATTGGTGGTCTCGATCACCATCACCCTTGTTCATTTTAGAAGAGTTTGAATCAGGAGCCAAGAGCTTGTTAGTTGAAGACATGACTTTGACCATATATTGTGAAAACAATACTAAAAAGTTATTGTGTGTGTAAATGTATATATATAGTTTATTTTATATATATATATATATATATCTCTTATTTTTATTTTTCATATCTAGCTTTCCTAAATATTGATGCCTATATATAACCCCATAAGTTTTTCAAAGAATTCAGCCGATTGTTGGTAGTGCGCTAGTGAATTTATAGACAATAATATTCCAACTTTAATTTGCTTGTTTCTTCAGATCTAAACTGTTAATTTCTTATTGCCTAGTATTATTGGTGAAACACAAAGTATTTTTATTCCTAGGCGGCTAATCACGAATAATATTCTTATTGCCTATGAGGTGATGCATTTTCTTAAGCATAAGGAAAAAAAAGGAAAGAAATGATTCATGTCGATAAAGTTTGATATGAGTAAGACTTACAATTGGTTGAGTGGAGTTATCTTAATAATGTTATGGGAGTGATGGGTGTTAAGCTTGCTTTTATTCAGTTGATTATGAAGTGTGTCAGCTCAGTTTCCTTCTCTGTGTTGGTTAATGGGGATCTAAAAGGCCCTATTCTTCCCTCAAGAGGATTAAGATAACGGGATCTCTTATCGCCTTACTTGTTCTTGTTATGTATGAAGGGTCTTATGGCTTTGTTGAATCAAGCAAGTTTGAGGAAAAAGATCTCAAGCATAAAAATTTGTAGGGATGCTCCCATTATTAACCACTTGTTATTTGTAGATGATAGTGTGATTTTCTCTAAGGTGGATGTGAAGGAAAATAGGACGGTTCAAGTTTTGTTGGATGTTTATGAAAATGTGTCACGACAGAAACTAAATTGGGAGAAGACAACAATGATTTTTAGTGGGAATGTCAATGAGGATCAAAAGGAAGCAATCAAACTAATGTGGGGTAATAGTGAGATTCAATGTAATGCCTCAAATCCAAATTATAAATGGACAGAGTTCCATCTGTATTTTCAAAACTTTCTCCTTGTTTACAATGTACATCATATACGAAAATCTCTAAAGTATTCAAAACTAAATACAATGATCCTCAAAACCAGCTCACAAGTTCAACTAAAGTCACGCAATTCTAAATAATTATAGATACTGAAATTCCAACTAAAACTGTAAAACTACTAAAATACAACCATAAGAAGATTCTTTATACAATCAAAATCTTCTCCTAACAACGAGCCAAAAGTCCCCAAACCTTTCAACCTCCAGTGACTAAACCAAGTCCTCTCAGGAATCCATGGTTCAAGCAATTACCTCAAAGGAACTTCTACAAGACTTAAAAAATATGAGAGATAGATTGGTGAACTTTCATGTGCTCAGTAAGTAGCAATTTAATGGGGGTGTGGGAATTGAAAATTTTCTTGATTATAAAAGAATATGAATTCTTAAAAAAAAAAATGTGAGCAATACAATTTAATCTCAACCAACACATTCAACTAAAAATCATATTTAAGGCTACATGATAACAAAGAAATTACCAATATACCACGAATACATCATGCCACGAGGATATCAATATACCACACAAATATCATGCCACGAAGACATCATGTAGTGAGGGACGTCAAACATGTCATAAAGACATTTATATCATAGGTTCAAGAATAAATAGTGACCTCACATTTATCTTTCAAGTTTAATAATTACATGGCATTTTTCAAATATTCTAACCATCACAAAATTTGCACAAATCCCATAAACAAAGCTAAAACAACATTAGAATGTGCACAAATTTCAAATTTACACAAGTTTGAAATGTAATATCCTAGTGCACCATTCCAAGCCAAACCAACAATTCTTTTAATAAAAATCCATTAAAAAGCCACTTACCTTAATTTTTAGTAAAAAAGTCAACATAGTATTCCTTCGCTTATGGTCACTTGAAACCTATTTTAAGTAATTATAATCCATCAAATTTCCACTAAAAAAAATCATCTACCTAAACTCTAAAATTCTATATAAAGCTTAATAACATGAATTTAAACTTGTTCTAGAAGGTTTTCCTCCAAGATAGGTAAATACCAAATTTACAAGCTTTATGTAAAGTGCCAGACAGCACCTATATAGCCTTTATCCTTACAATTACAACCTCAGTAATATCTATACTCAGCCTTAGAAATATAACACAAACACAAATAAAATTCTAACCAATACCCACCACAATTATTGAAAATTAACTGCTTTAATACACCTAAATAGCACAATAAACTAGCTAGGTATATTCTCAAAATTCACCAATCCAAATCTTAAATAACTCTTAACAAAATTAATAGAAAATGCCACTTAAAATAGATGAGAAATTCCCTAAATTATTGTTGATGGTGATCCCAAAAAAGTGACTATGGGTATGGTTTAAACACACAAAGAGTAAATAAAGAGTAAATAAATAGTTATATATATGTATATGTGCAGTGGGCCGTGGGGATGGGGGAAAATAGAGTATAGGTGCGTGAGAGAGAATTAAAGTGAGGAAGAGTGTTGTGCATTTGTGCATGATGCGAGTGCGAGTGATGTGAGTGCAAGGGTAACTCTGTGTGAATTGAAGAGAGAGAGAGAGAGAGAGAGAGAGAGAGAGAATGAATCAGTTTGTAAAGGGTGGGGATGTTGATAGAAAGCATGAAATGGGGGTGGAGAATTCTGGAATGTGTGGGCAAGTTATGGAGGGGAGGGGAGGGGAGGGGAGGGGGGGGGGGGAGAAAACGAAAGGGGAGGGGGAGTTAATGGGCCAATTGATGGGGCTAGACCCGTGAGCTATTACATTCAACAATATGAAAAGTATCTCGGATTGCCTCTTTTAGTTGGTCATTCTAAATCAAGAGCCTTTCAGTATATAAAGAAGAACGTGTGGTTGAAGCTTCAAAATTGGGAAGAGAGGTTATTATCTCAAGGGTGTAAGGAAGTGTTGCTAAAAGTTGTCGCAATGTCAATTCCTACCTACTTTATGAGTTGTTTTCTATTACCTATCTCTTTTTGGTCTAAGCTAGATAGTTTAATGGCAGAATTTTGGTGGGGGCAAAAGCACAATGAGAGAAAGATCCATTGAATTGGTTGGAGAAAGATGTGTGAGCCAAAGTCATGAGGAGGGATGGGTTTTAAGGACTTTAGAATTTTCAATCTTCCTCTTCTAGCAAAATAAGGGTGGAGGTTGGCACAAGATGACTCTTCTTTGTTGTTTAAAGTGTTGAAAGCTAGATACTTCTCAAAAACATTTATTTTTATGCTTCTTTGGATTTTTGTCCTTCTTACACATGGAGGAGTATTTGTGAAACTAAGAAGTGGTTAAAGAACAGGGGTAGATGGCGTATTGTGGATGGTAAAACAACAAGATTATGGACTGACCATTGGCTACCAAATCAGAGGTTATTGAGGACTGAAGATAGTTTTGTGATGCAAAATTATGATGAAGTGCTGGCTGATATTATTGATATTGAGTTAGGGGGATGGAATATCTAGGAAATAAGGGATCTCTTCAATCCATGAACAGTGACAGAGATCCTAAAAGTAGTTATCAATCCAGGAAATACACGAGATAAATGGATTTCAGCATATGAGAGATCAGGACAATTTTCAGTAAGAAGCTGTTATAGACTGATATGTGCAAAGGGGTGGGAGGAAGCTGCAGAGTCTTCTATAGTGTTAAGGCAACAAAAATTATGGAAGCTAGGTTATATGAAAAATGAAAGTTCCAAACAAGATTAAAGTCTTTGCATGGAGGATGTGCCGAGAGGGGCTGCCTACCAAAGTAAATCTGTTAAATAAAAATGTGGTAACGGATAGCGTGTATAGTCTGTGTAGTAGCTTCCAGGATGATATATTTCATGCTTTATTAAATTGTCCTCAACTCAGGGGCGCCTGGCATGATCATTTTCCATTGTTGCCCGATCAAAATTGTTTATTTGTTTTTGAGTTAGCTATGCAGGTTGCAGAAAATATGCATTCAGGTTCCATTCATTTATTTTTTTATTTGGCATGGGATTTTTGGTATAGGAGGAATAAGTATGTGTTTGATCAAGAAATATTAAGCCCAAAGTCCGTTATTAATCATGCAATGGGATTAATACAGAGTTAAGTGCAAGTGAAGAATAAGGTCCAGTTGAGATATTATTCTCAATGGCAGCCTCTTTCAGATTCAATTTTCAAGCTTATACTGATGGGGCGATGTTTGAGGATCTGCAAAGAGCATGAATAAGAGCAATACTCAAAGATGATGGAGGCAGAGTCCTTATGGCAGCAAGCTGGCCAGAAATGGAAGTGGAGAACCCTGAGATTATAGAGCTGCTAGCAGTGTTTTGTGGCATGCAAATCTATTCTACTATGGGGATTTCACATATTATTGTTGATGGTGATTGTTTGTTGATGATTCAATTGCTTAAAAATAATAATATGGAGGGATCTTTATATGCAGTCCTGTTTATTGAGATTAAGAGGCTCCAGATTTGTTTTATATCTTGTACTTTTAATCATGTCTATAAAGAGAGTAATAGGGCTGCTCATTTACTTGCTAGGAATGCTTAGAGAGATGTAAATATTCAAATGTGGTGGATGAGTTTTTTAGACTTTATTTCTCAACTCATTTAGCTTGATAAATGTCAGTAATGTTTTGTTCTCCAATGAAATGAATTGATGTTTTCCTAAAAAAAAATTGTTAATTTTTTGGCCTCATAATTGGTTTATCTTCTCACATATGTATATATATATATATATATATATATATATATATTTCGATCCCTAGCTCACATATATAATATTGAAAGAACGAGTGGAAAGATCACGTATATTTTTAGTTATCCTCAATCGATGTCAGGGCCATTTCCAACCACACGATCGATCACCTGATCTTGAATATCAGTATTCAACTAATCCATATACCACATGTAATTTTATATCTTTTTAAAAAAAAAAAATTCTTTTATTAAACATGTGGTGTATTAGGTGATGAGCAGAAGAGATTAATTAGTTTAAAAATAATAGAAAATAAAAATAATATGATATTGGAGTATCTCAAAATCTCGTGAATAGTATTGAGATAATTTAAGTCATAAAGAAGTTTTATCGAGCCTCAGAAAATTAGCGAAATATTGAACAAAAATATAAAATAAAAAAAATCTTGAAATATTTTTTATAAAAATTGTTTATAAAAATGAATTGTATATTTCCTTGTATAGCTCAGTATCTGTTATTATAGTTGACATTAGCATAATTTCTGTAGTTACCTTAAATACATGTCTGTAACCAATGTATAAAATAGATCATAACATACATCAATAGATGACATGGTGTTCTTCGAGAAAACGTGTACAGTATACACCAAAGCCTAACTTATCGTATAATCAAGCCGTCCAGTCCCCATCACATCTCTTAAATATTTAGTGTTCAACTAATCAATATAAAAATTTTATGTTCTTCAAATGGGAATATATTAGTGTATGCAGGAGTACTCTCCATCGATCTCAGCCACGGTCGTAAATTTGTTATATATGATCTGTCATACTTGCAACTGGACTAATATTCAGTTAATAATTTGTAATAATAAATTCGTATATAAATGAAGAAACTAAGAAAATAGATGAATTGAGATTAAATTTATACCATTGTTTGTACGTTGGTGATTGTACAAAAGAATTAGTTATATGAACAATCAAAGAATATCAAAGAATTAGTTGTACAAAAGAATTTGTTGTATGAACTAAAAAAGCTTGCTAGCGAATTCATCTATGGCAGTTTCGTCAAGACGATAAGAAGCTGGCTTTCTAGCAAGTTCTCTGAGCTGTGATAAGCTTCTCCCCAGTTGCAATGCCACCTTCATTTCAAACAACTGCCCGTTCTCCCTTTTCTCCAAGTCTCCTTCCTCGAGTGTAGCTTCCATTGTTTCCTGCAATAGCCGGAAAAATCCACCGCTATTTCGGTACATCTCGAGCACCATTCCAACTTGCCCACCGTGCTGTAAGGCATTAGCAGTTGTAGCTAACGCCCCAGCAGCCACGGCTACGATTGCTGCCCATGACCCATTACCAACACATGCAGAGCCGACAGCTGCAATCCCTGTGAGTAATGGACCGGATATGGATAAGATCTTGTTAATCTTCAACACCAGGTTGCCCAGCCTTTCGTAGTCCTTACTATCCTTTCTCTTCACTACCTCAACGATCTTGCGCATTTCTACTTCAAGTTGCTCACTCCACCCATTGTTCTGATCTCCTTGTTTTCTTTCATGTGATTTGTTTTTCTTCTGGAGTAATTTGTGTGAAGACCACCAACTAGCAGGCTCAAACTTTGCGGGGAATTTGTCAAGCATTGCTCCTAGTAAGGGAAGTGGGTAGGCTTGATCAAGGGCCAAAACCCTTTCCATCGCATCCTTCACATATTCTTCAGTTGTTGCCCCAAGAGCGAGCATGGTTTCTATTTGGCTCCGGAGTTGCTTGAACAATCTGGTAGCATTGCGTTGTTCTTCTGCAAGTTGTGAAGGCTGAATTTTGTTCATCACAAGCACCATCCCTGTGGCTGCAGAGTACAAGAGAGTGGACGACAACTTGAGAGCCAAAAGGGGAATTCCGGCGCCACTAATCGCAGCAACACCAGCCATGGTTGCGGCTGTGAGAGTAATCATGTTGATAGAGTTGAGAAAAAGGGTATTCCAATTGTCACGCTGCTTTCCAATGTTGGCGTGCATCTCAACTCTGTCAGCCACGGTCTCTAAGAGGGAATAGAGCTGGGTGGTTGCGAAAGCAGTTGAGTTTTGTGCTTTAATATCGTCGGCGAATGATGTGGTACTAGTAAAATTGATGTTTTGTAGTACCGGGATTGTGTTTGTGAACTCGTCGACCCTTATATTTTTCAATTCGTCAATCAGCTTTCTAGTCTTTGGGATTTTGGGAACGGAGAAGTTAGGGGCTTTTGGAAGCTTTGGGACATAAATAACACCATTACTTTTCCTGGAACAACAGCACGAAGAAGGAGAAGAAGTATTTAAAAGGAGAGCTGAAGCTTGTAAGGAAGCCATAATTAATTGACAGAGGTTGTATCGCACTAGAGTTTGTTGATGTAGCTAGCTGTGCGCCTTGGAGGAGTAGGAGGGAATTAGGTTGAGACTGCAATTATACAGGATGGGGAGGCGGGTTGAGTCTTATTTATACCAAGTAGGATGTAGAGCTGAGAAGAAGGGGTCAGGGCCGTCAGGCGTGCTTGTACGGAAATTAATACTGGTTGACTCGGCATATTGGCTGACCCAGCCGTTCCCTTCTTATAGATTTCAACGTTTCGTTCCTGTGAAGTTGGGTCTCTCGTGCGACGTGGTAAAAACTAGTAGCCTAATACAAATAACATTTCTGTTACTACGAGTACGTACTGGCCTTGTTTTCATTCTTCTATTGCGTCTCAAGAAAATTATTTATATATTGTATGTAATTTTGTATTGTTCAGCACTCAGCAGGTCAATATCTTTGACTCCAAAGTTTAGGCTTTTTCACATGATAATTCTTCTACGTCATATATGTACATAAAAGAAATTGGTTTAATATAATATAATTTTAAATCTTTCGTATTAATCTTTCTCGCGTCGATTATTTTCATATGTATATATATTAAAAGAAGAAATATATATATGTATATATATATAGAAGAATTGGATGTTTATGAATACACCCTGGAATGTTAAAAGGTAAGATTTAGAAAAAGAGAGAGACAGAATAAGGGGATATATTTAAGATTATAAAAAAATTAAATTATATAAATCCCTTTTAAATTTTAAAATGAAATGAATGCTATCTACATTTAAAAATTATAAAAATGCCATCCAAATAGGAAAATTAATTTTCATTAACACTGTCAAAACAGATCAATGTAGTGTGAAATTGGAAGGAACAGGCTGGAACAAGCTAGAATTTAGAACAAAATGGAAGGATGATGTAGAATGCACCTAAAACTACGCTGGAATGAAAAATCCTGTTCGTTCTGTTATGAACAGAATGAAATTCAAACTTATGAAGTATTTTGAGAAGAGTTATTATATTCTCAAGTTGGTGAATAGGGTACATTATTTATTAGGGTAGGCTCAATAATTTAGGAGGTCTAAAGCAGAATTTTTGATTGAGACCTTTCATTTTTTTTTTGTTAAAGTAAAATTAAATTAATTAATTGTAATTTTTATATTACATTTTTATTTAAAAAGATTGCCTACGGTTTGTCAAGTAAAATTATTAATTAATATTTATTCCACCTTTTTAACTAATTACCAACTTAATCTTATTAAAAAAATTCGATTTAAAAAAGATTTTATCAAATCTAACTAGTTTTATAATACGTGTTCTTGAGTTTTAAGAATCGTTTGAAAACACAACTGTTTTTATATATTCTCACATATTTTCAAATTCAATTTTTTTTTCTCATTGAAAACCTAATAAAATAATTTATTTTAAATTATTTCACTACCATAATTCTAAGGTATTCTTAGAATCTAAAAGAGACATAAAAGTAATTATAATAATCATCATCAATAAAATTTTATAAAAAAAATGGGCCCTTACCTCTTCAAAGGATCATACAAAAATTATTATGAACATTCAAAAATTAGATTTTGTTATTGATAATTCTCACATTATATATTAAAGTAATAATGATAAAAAAACAAATGTATTCTTATAAAGATAGTACTTGAAATAATTATTATAAGGAATACTTATTGTTACTTAGATGATTAATACAAAATGATGGGTGAATTGATTTATATTATAAAATTAACACTTATAAACTATATATATAATATAAAATATAAACAGAATATGAAGCGGAATGAAATATAAAGAGTAAGGGTAAGAATAAACAAACTCAGTATTTTAACGAGATTCAACCTTACTTCCTATGTTCTCGCCATAAGCTACCCCTTGAAAATCCTAAATTTACTATTCAATCATTTTCAGGTGGAAATAGAGACTTATTACACCTTTGAGCAATACTGCTATAAAAAATCCGTGTAGAACATCTTCTATACTTGCAATCACTTCACACTTGGTGATTCAACTATTCTCTGTGTAGAACACTTTCTACACACACAAGGGTTATACACACCTTCTTACAAATACAAGAGATAGTGAGTAGATTATTAGAGTACACTCCTCAATAAGTGAAATAAGAACAATACAGCACAACTTATATCTCTCTTAAAATGATTAAGGATTAAGGTACAAAACTTAGAGAATAGAGAATGAAGACTTTAAAAGAATGATGCAAAACTTAACAATTGATGTGTAAGCTCTTGTTGTTATTTTTGCAAAACTCAAGTGAGCTATTTATAGGAAAATGAGTCTTTATATTCAAATTTGAAAAGGTTCACATGTCAAATAATAACATTATTTACTTTTCAAAAAATTCAAATAAAAATATCTCTTTTTTACATTTGTAAAAAATAACTCAATTCATTTTTCAAAGAAATCAAATCAAATCAAATATTTTACTTTTCATACATGACAAAATGAGCATGATTTATTTTTCAAATCAAGTCATCTTTTTTTGTATATGTAAAAAAACACACACATTACCCTTTAAAAATTTCAAACAAAATCATCTATCTTTTGTATTTGTCAAAAGAAGCATAACCACCTTTCAAGATTTTCAAACAAAATATGCACATATCAAAGATGACAATCAATTATCTTCTAAATTCAAATCTTCATACATATGTGAAAAAAATAATTTTTGAAATTAAACATTTTAATAATGATATGCAAATGTAAAAAAAAAACAATTTGATACTTTATAAGAGAAGATTAATTTTGAGCCTTAATTCAATTTCAAATTTTAAGAGATGTACAAAATTACTTTATGAGTTTCATTTTAGACTTGTTCTTTTTCTTGCTCATGCTTAATTTTTTGATGTGCTTAGCTCCCTTCATGCATAGACAACTTGAGTTTGAGTCTTGAATTTATTTGTTATCATCAAAATTTATACGTAGATACGAGATTTAAAACCTTGGGTTTAACAATTTTTCACTTTTTGATGATGACAAATACTTAGTAGAAATCTGCGACCTGTAGTAATACTTAAGCTCCCATTAAAAATATGCGTTAGTTTTTTAAATAAAATATAAACATGATTCTAGCATATATAGCAGGTTGTATAATATTAGTAGAAGACTTCTTTCTCTTTTGGCATCATTAAAAAGGAACTGCAATTGGTTTCAATAAGATTTCTTCTTGCAGTAACCAAGAACCAAATAAAACGGTGCATAAGTAGAAACTATAGAGAGTTGAATAATTGGAGTCACCCGTATCCAGCAAAAACTGCAAAGGCTGAAACCTAACTTTATCGTCTCGGTGCAGAGATTTGAAATCCACTTGATGATGTTGACAAATGAGATATAACCGAAATTTGAAATCTTTGAGTTGCTGTTTAAAAACCATTTTCACTCATTGGGTCCTCGAAGAAAAATCTTACATTTCTCATTGATCCAGTATCTGTTTATCCAAAATGATAAAATAGCGGAGAAAAATTCTTCTGGTAATCTTTTGGATTTGAACCAAGAACCATTTCAATCAGTCATCTCACCTATCTCATTTAGCATATCTTATAAGTTTGATTAAATCAGATTTGAAGAGATAATAGTGTGTCTTGTTCTTTTTTCCATCTCTATAAGAGCAATTTTTAGCTTTATCTAATTCGCATAAAATCTTCTTCATATCTTTATAATTCGCTTGCATTCTCATTCTATAATTTTAACAGCTCGTCAATTTCTCTTCTATACTTCTCGTGATCAATCTATTTCTGCATTTGTCGTAGGTGCCATGAAGTAACAAGAGACTGATTTGGCTAATAAATCAGATCATGATGCCATTTATGAGCTTGTGGGTATTGAAACTTGATACTTATCATCCATTGTTGCCTTTTCCGCTTGGTTGTAGTCCAAAACTCGTGAGATTGAGAAGTTTAGCGAAACGGTCTCTATACTTCAACGACTTGTTTATGAGTCAAATAGAAAAATAGTAGAGCTAAAGCAATAGAATAAGGATTTAAAATCCTTGCTTGACTCTTCATTTCAACTGCCTAATCCTTTAAACAAGAATAACATGTCGATCTATGAGGAGCAAATGCAATTGAAAGATGAGGTTAGAAGTCTCAAATTTTTGTAAGTCATTTGAGATAATGGAATAAAAATATTCAATAGATATTCATGACATGCATCATTTCTATTTCTTTTATAATCATGCATAATCTGTTTTCTGGTAGGGGTTTTATGAAAATGTCCACCAATTGATCGTGTGTACTTATGAATTCTAGTATAATATTATATTTCTACACATGATCTTTAAGAAAATGATATCTAATTTCAATATACTTAGTCCTAAAATGTTGTATTAGGTTCTTTGAAAGATGTATAGCACTTGTATTATTACATTTGATTGGAATGTGATTGTATATAAGTTTAAAATCCTCAAACTATTGTTTCATATAGAGAACTTGAGCACAACAACTACTTGCAGCAACATACTCTGCCTCATCAGTAGATAATGTATCAGAATTTTACTTTTTACTAAATCATGAAACAAGTGCATGACCTAAAAAATGACATGTTCCACTAGTATTTTTCATTCAACTTTACAACCAGCATAATCTGCATCTGAATAACTGATAAGAGCAAAAAAAGTGTGCTTAGGATACCATAACCTTAGGTCCGTGGTACTAACAAGATATCTAAAAATACGCTTGACTGTAATCAAATGAGATTACTTTAGAGATGATTGAAAATGTGCACATAAACATACACTGAACATAATATCAGGTCTACTAGTTGTCAAATTAATAAACTACCAATCATACCTCCATATACCTTTAAGTCAACTACTTTACTACTTTCATCTTTATTAAATTTGGTAATTGAACTCATTGGTGTTCCAATTACCTTCGTATCTTTCATCTCAAACTTTTTGAGTAACTTTTTGATATATTTTGACTCATTAATGAATTTTTCTCTTTTTGTTTACTTGATTTGCAATCCAAGAAAGAAATTAAGTTATCCTATTATACTCATTTCAAATTCTTCTTGCATACTCTTAGCAAAATCTTGACATATATTTTTATTAGTAACACCAAATATTATACCATCCACATAATTTGAATTAGAAGAATATCATCTTATTCATATTTGATGAAAAGAGTTGTATCAATCTTTCTTCTCGAAAAACCTTTTTCAATCAAAAAATCACTAAACCTCTCATACCAAGCTCCAAGAGCTTGTTTGAATCCATATAATATTTTTGTGAGCTTAAAAACATGATTAGGAGAAATATGATTTTCAAAACTTGGAGGTTGCTCAACATATAACTCTTCATTTATAAAACTATTCAAGAAAGAACTTTTAACATCCATTTGAAAAAGTTTGAAATCTTTATAACATGCATATCAAGTAACATTCGAATAGATACTAGTCTTGCGACAAATGTATACGTCTCATCAAAATTGATTCATTCTTCTTAGTTGAAACATTGGACTATAAGTCGAGTCTTGTTTCTAGTGATGATTCCAGACTTATCTTTCTTATTTCTAAAAACCTATTTTGTTCCAATAAAGCATGATTTTTGAGTTTAGGAACAAGTGTCCAAACATAAATTTTTTTAATTTGATTTAGCTCTTCTTGTATAACTATAATCCATGATTTATCAAGCATTGCTTTGTTAATACTTTTGGGTTCAATATGAGATAGAAAAGCAATGTGATTGTAAATATTTCTAAGAGATGATCGCGTACTTTCATCTCGTGAAGGTTCTCCTAGAATTTGTTCTACTGGATGATCTTTCACATGTTTTCACTGTTTCGTTGAATCTTGTACTAAATCTTGATGATCTTTCCTGATGTCTCTATATTGGATTTCTTCCATTGTATTATCTTTGTTGAGATTGAGACTATTTGTGTTAATTGTAACTTCTGTTTCTTAATCAGTAGATTTTTTAGAGAGTAGAGGGTTAGATTTATCAAATACTACATGCATAGATTTTTGTACAATTAAAGTATTTTTATTGAATACTTTATAAGTTTTACTATTTGTAGAATACCTAAAAATTATACCTTCATCAGATTTTGCATCAAACTTTCCTAAATTATTTCTGTCATTGAGAATAAAACATTTGCAGCTAAATACATAAAAGTAAACAATGTCGGGTTTTTTTTCATTCCAAAACTCATAAGGGATTTTATCTAATTTTAGACCATAACATAATTCTATTTATAACATAATATGTAGTACTTACCGCTTTGACCAAAAAATAATTAGGTAAGCATTGTTCTTGCCATTTTTTAAATAGATATATTCTTCCTCTCTACTACCTCATTTTGTTGAGGAGTTCGAGAAGTAGAGAATTATGTACAAAACCATTTTCATCACAAAAAGATTCAATATCTTTATTAACAAACTCTTTTATACTATCACTTCAGATGTTTGAAATAGTATAGCCATTTTCATTTTGAATTATCTTGCATAACTTGATAAATTCATTATGTACCTCATCTTTATGAGCGAGAAAGATGACCAAAATATATCTAGAGAAATTATCAACAATAACAAATGCATAATATTTTCCTCCCAGACTCACAACTCTATTTGGTCCAAAAAAGTCCATGTATATTAGTTGCAAAGGTCTAGTAGTGGAAATATGTTTCTTGGTTTTGAAAAAAGTTTTTGTTTGTTTACCAAACTGGCATACATCACAGATTTTGTCTTTTAAAAAGTTTGCTTTTGGCAAACCTCTCATAAGATCATTTTTTAAAAATTTGGAAATAAGTTCCATGTTTGCATGACTTAACCTTTTATGCCATAACACCATATTTTCATGTTGAGTTGACAAACAAATAGCATCTTGTGAGACAATTTTTTCAAATTTGATTGTATAAGCATTATTGTTTCTAAGAGTAATTAAACAAACATTGCAATTATGATTATTCAAAATAATGCACTTATCATTTTTGAAAGCAACTGTAAATCTTTTATCGCATAATTGACTTATTCTTAAAATATTATGCTTTAGACCATCAACAAGTAGAACACTTTCAATTATGA
Source organism: Platycarya strobilacea (assembly GCA_036898215.1). Lineage (NCBI taxonomy): Eukaryota > Viridiplantae > Streptophyta > Magnoliopsida > Fagales > Juglandaceae > Platycarya > Platycarya strobilacea. Next base: position 16,629,549 of record CM072547.1, read on the forward strand.
GAGAAGACTCCTTATCAACTTTATCTATTCTCATGATCTTCCCTTTTGAATTGTTTCTATATGTCACGTGTCTTTTTTCTTTAAAAGTGAGGTTAATGAACTTAGTTTTGTTTCCTGTCATGTGTCTTGAGCATTCGCTGTCTAAAAACCATTTACTTTTATCTATGGAGGACTTTATGCATACCTACAAAAGCAATTAAAATTATTTTTATTGGTACCCAAGTTCTTTGGGTCTTTTATTTATTAGTATTAGAAGAAACAATAGTCTTTGGTAACAATATCGCCCTAATAGTCATTGAATGTTTCCTTCTAATAGGAAAAACATGATAAATATGACCATTTCTATTGTAAAAATTATAAATAATATATGACATATTTGAAAAAATTTAGTGATTGTAATAATATTTTTCTTTAGAAATTTATTTTTATGAAAAAAATTTTGAAAATCTGATTTTGATTTAGTCGATTTATCAAAGAAATTTTTATAGGATTTGAGTTTTTCTTTTGGCATATATCCGATGCCTACCTTATCAAAAACACATTTTTGACTACCGAGAAGTCTTTCAAAGTTTATTTTTTCATTTGTAAAGTTTTCAACAATTTTTTTTTTAAATCAGCTACTTTTTTTTTCAGTTCATCATTTTTATCTTTTGAAACTAGATTTTCTTTTCTTAAAACATCAATTTCATTTGTTAAAGAAGATTTTTTTTTTTTCAAAACGGTATACTTGATACCCAATTTTTCAAGTTCTTTATATACCTATTCCAAAACATTTTACAATTTTTCATAAGAAGGATTTTCAATATTTTCAAAATTTGTTACCTCAAGATCATATTTAGCCATAAGATAAAGATTTGTAAATTCTTCATTACTTGCGTCACTGTCTGAGCTACTTGAATCATTATCTCACGTAACTTTTATTGCTTTCTTTCCTTTGTATCGATCTTTCTTTAGCAGGGGACAATTTGTTTTGATATGTTCAGACGTTTTACATTTATAACAAATTAAATCATTTTTACCTGTATTTTTGTTGGAAAACTTTTTGAACGATTTTCTCAGAGGAGCTTTGTTTTTTAACAACCTCTTAAATCTTCTTGTGATCATTGCAATTTCTTCATCTTTTTTATTACTTTTCTCATTTTCATCGTTTTCACTTTTTTTGGGGAATAATTTTGAGTGTCAAACACTTTTTTTACTTTCATTCTTCTTCTCATATTTTCAATGTTTATTCATAAGTAGTAAGTGAACCAATGAGTTCATTTACTTCAAGTTTTTTGAGATCTTTAGTTTTAAAAATTGCTATCACTTTTGATTCCCAACGTTTTGATAGAGAGTTGAGAATTTTCCTTACTATCTCCAAGTTGGAATAAATTTTACCAAGAGTTGTCAAGCTGTTCATAATATTAGTAAAACGAGTATACATAGAATAAACAGATTCAACATCAATCATTTTAAACCTTTCAAATTTATGTGTAAGAATATAAATTTTTGATTTTTTGACTTGCAAGGTTCCTTTATAAATTATTTTCAACTTGTCCCAGATTTCCTTTGCTGCTCTGCAATTTATTATTCTGTTAAATTCATTACTATTAAGAGCATTATACAGAAAATTCATAGCTATTATATTTACTGTATAAAATCTATTATCTTCACAATCAAACTCTTTTTCTTCCTTATTGACCTTTACTCCATCAGTTATATTTGTTAAAATATGAGACCCATTTACAATATATTTCCAGATTTCTCGACTTTAAGACTGAAGAAATATTCTCATTTTAGCTTTCTAGAAAATATAATTATTTTCACAAATAACGGAGGCCGACTACTAGATTAACTTTCAGCGAATGTAGTTGCAATGTTAGGCATATGATCTTAACTCAACAGATAATTAATCTTATAACAGAGTTCTTACTCTGATACTAATTGTTGTCCAGATGACTAACACAAGAGGGGGGTGAATTGGGTTATATTATAAAATTAACACTTATAAATCAAATATACAATATAAAATATAAACAAAATATGAAGCAGCAGGAAATATAAAGAGTAAGGGCAAGAAGAAGCAAACTCAGTATTTTAACGAGGTTTAGCTCCACTGCTTACGTCCTTACCTCAAGCTACCTCTTAAGGATCTCAAATTCACTATTGAATCTCTTTCAGGTAGAGATAGAAATCTATTATACCTTTGAGCAACACCGCTACAAAAAATTCGTGTAGAACATCTTCTACACTTGCAATCACCTCACACTTAGTGATTCAACTATTCTCTGTGTAGAACACCATCTACACATATAAGGATTATACGCACCCTCTTACAAATACAAGAGATGATAGTGGGTATATTATCAGAGTACACTCCTTAATTAGTGAAATAAGAACAATACAGTGTAACTTATATATATCTTAAAATGAATAAGTATTAAGGCACAAAACTTAGAGAAGAGATAATGAGGGCTTTGAAACAATGATGTAAAACTTAGCAATTGATGTGTAAGCTCTTGTTGTTATTTTTGTAAAACTCAAGTAAGCTATTTATAGGCAAATAAGACTTCATATTCAAATTTGGAAAGGTTCACATGTCAAATCAGTGCACTATTCACTTTTTAAAAAATTCAAATAAAAACATTACATTTTTATATTTGTCAAAGACAACTCTATTCATTTTTCAAAGAAATCAAACCTAATCTTTTACTTTTCATATATGACAAAATGAGCATGATTTATTTTTCAAACCAAATCATCTCTTTTTGCATATGTCAAAAAAATACATAACCACCCTTCAAAATTTTCAAACAAAATCTTCAATTTTTTACATTTGTCAAAAGAAGCATAACCACCATTCAAGATTTTTAAACAAAACATACACATGTCAAAGATGACAATCAATCATTTTAGAAATTCAAATCTTCATGCATATGTGAAAAAAATAATTTTTGAAATTAAACATTTTAGTAATGCTATGCAAATGTAAAAAATGCAATTTGATACTTTATAAGAGAAGATTAATTTTGAGCCTTAATCTAATTTTAAATTTTAAGAGATGTACAAAATTACTCTATGAGCTTCATTTTAGATTTGTTCTTTTTCTTGCTCATACTTGATTTCTTACAATGCTTAACTCTCTTTATGTGTAGACAACTTGAACTTGATTCTTGAATATTTTTGTTATCATCAAAATCTATACATAGATACGAGAGTTGAAACCTTGGATTCAACACTTATTGTTGAACTCAAGGTTTCAAGTTTCGTATAAATCTACACATGGATTTTGATGATAACAAATGAATTCAAAAAATAAAGGAGTCACAAGCTCAAGTTGTCCACACAATAGAATCAAATACATCAAGGAAGCAAGCATGAGCAAGAAGGGAACAAATTCACATTAAAATCATAGAATAATATTGTAAATCTCTTAAAAAATCGAAATTAGGATTAAGGTTCAAAATTAATATTTTATCATAAAGCATTAAAATACATTTTCCACATGTGCATGAATATTTTGAAAATTAAATTTGAAAATTTTGAAAGATGATTGATTGTCATCTTTCACATGTGCATGACATGATTAAAGGTTTGAACTTTGAAAATATTAAGATGATTGATTGTTACCTTTCACATGTGCATGACATGAATAAAGGTTTGAACTTTGAAAATATTAAGACGATTGATTGTCATCTTTCACATTGCATATTTTATTTGAATATTTTCAAAAGTGATAGATGATTTTCTTGACTTATGCAAAAGGTAGATATTTTTGTTTGAAAATTTTTAAAAGTAAAGTGTGCTCCTTTTGTTATATGCAAAAAGTAAAAGATTAGATTTGAGATTTTTGAAAAGTAAAGTGTATTCCTTTTGTCACATGCAAAAAGTAAAAAGATTAGGTTTGAAATTTTTGAAAAGTGAATGATGATGTCTTTGACATGTGAATCTTTTTAAATTTGAATATAAAGTCTCATATGCCTATAAATAGAACATTTGAGAGCTTCACATTTACAACACCAAGAGCATACAACATTCATTCAAAACTTTTATTGTCTCTTCTCTAAGCATTGAGTCTTAACCCTTGTTCATTTTGAGAGATATAGTTTGCGCTGTATTATTTTTATTTTACTCATTGAGGAGTGTTTTCTGATAGCCTACCCACTATCAATCCTTGTATCAGTAAAAGGGTGTGTATAACCATTGTGTGTGTAGAATGTGTTCTACACGGGGAATAGTTAAATCACCAAGTGTGAGGTGATTAGAAGTGTAGAGGGTGTTCTATACGGATTCTTTGGAGCGGTACTGCTCAAAAGTGTAATAGGTTTCTATCTCCACCTGAAGGAGATTGAATAGTGAATTCAGGGATCCTCAAGGGGTAGCTTGAGGCGAGGACGTAGGCAGTGGGGCCGAATCTCGTTAACATACTGAGTTTGCTTCTCTCTTACCCTTACTCTTTATATTTATTGTTGTTTCATATTTTGTTTATATTTTATATTATATATTTGATTTATAATTGTTATTTTTTTTAAATACAACTCAATTCACTCCCCTCTTATGTTAGTCATCTGGGTAACAATTATAAAACTAATAATGACATATAATATCTATTCAATAATTTTATTCTCTTACTAAATTAATTAATTTTTTTAATTGATTTGTTTTAAAAAAAATTATACTTTGAATTTTTTGAGAATGGGTCTTTTGTTACTAGGAGCTTTAGGCAATTGTCTAACTTGTCTATAGCAAGAGCCAGACACGCTATCTATTTTACTTAAATACTAGTAATATCTGATTTGTATGATTTAGATTTGAAAAGTTATCTTTAAATGAAATTATATAGTTTTAAATGAAATTATATAGTATATGCACTCTACTGAGTGTGTTATACACACCAACTTGAAAATAAAATTATCTTTTAAGAAATCATACAATTATAATTATATATATGGACACAAGGACTGCATGCTATAGATGAGATAATTTTGACTTTTTGGGATTTGATAAATTGGTAGGTTCTACCAATTATTGATTTTTTTTTATATAATAATTTATTAATATTTATGGATTTATTAATAGAAAATAATATTTATGTCTACTTCAAAAATCTATTATAAATAAATTTAAATTAAAAAGTATATTATAAATTTGTTGTTATCTTTATAATTTAATTTAATTTTTTTTAAAAAGATATACTTTTATAAGATTTTATTATTCTATAAAATAATTTAAATTTTAAAATATGGCTGCTAAAAACTAAAAATATTTTTTATTAATATTAAAAACTAAAAAGGTTAGGTCAACAGAAGTGATGTAAGGATGAATAAGTAATTGTATCGAATCAAATTGTAGCTATTCCCATCTGCACGTACACGTGTTGGTTTGCAGTTCATTTAGAAACTTATTGCTCCTTAGAAGGTTGATAAAAAACAAATGAGATGTTTTTACTTGGTGTATTCAGCGGGAAGGTGAGCAATGTATTAGTTAAAGTCTTGAGTCCTTGACCGTTGCTTAGCTATGACGCTTCCAAATTCTCCTTAATATTATACGGGAATTAAAAAATTGAGATGATGATAACATGGGTCATGCACCGCCAACGTCAAGTGATAAGTGTGTGAACATGTCACATACATAAAATAAAAGTCGCAGCAGATAATAAAGTCGATAACTAAGTACCAGATTTTTAGAATATTACAAACCAAGTTAATGTAAATTCTCCAACAGGAGATTTAATACAGTCATCCAAAGATCAAATAAAAATAATATACAACCATCAAAATTAACTGAACGTCATCCAAAGAAACTAACTACACTAATTCATTTCAATGGTGGAGCCACCTCCTCAAGCTCAACCTCCTCGTTTTCTGCATCAAAATCTACAATACCAAAATAGTACAGCAGGTAAGTAAAAATCCTAAACAAACCCAAGATAATAAATACATTTATGCACAACAACAAAAAGACATGAACAAAATACTATATGCATGAGGATAAAAATCATTTTTCTCAAAATAAATAAAACAACACACGCCAAAATCTCATTTTAATCACGACAAAACTCTAATAAAAACCATCCATCATTTCCCAGAAAATAATATTTATAAATCCAATCATACCAGGCGTTATGTATCGCTGTTCCTGATATGAAATATACACCCAATGACCATAACGGACATTACGTATTGCCGTCCTCGTTATATCATTCACACACACACTGATCACAATGGGCGTTACGTATCGCTATCCCCGTTATGACTCAGTCAAAAATCATTAAAATCCATAAACTCAATAAAAATCCAATTTCCATTTCCAACACATGAATATGCGTGTAAATACATAATGCAGACGACCATGTATCAATTAGCCAATAATTAATAAATTTCAACAATGACCAAACATAAAATTTGTTGATGTCAAAAATATATTTAAATCTTAAAATTCGTTTGGAAAGTACTTACAGTACGCCCACTAATAATTTATGAAGTTATCGAAAATGCTGAACAGCGATTCCGCGCTTCCACCCACGTACTCGCCACTATAGTCATGCCCAAAGCGCCAACGTATATAAATCATTACAAATAAATAAATATTAATATCGAAAACAACTAAAATAATTAAAAACTAACTTAATTAAAACACCAATAAATTATACAAACATCAATAAAACCAATAAATAAACCTAACAATTTAATTAAACCAATAACATAAATAGAACAATATATATACATATAAACAATTCAAATAATCATCCCAAATGTTGCAACCAAATAAATTAATCATCTTACTGCAAATAAATAAATAAAAATAATTATCATCCAACTAAATTAAACACTTAATTATAAATAAAATCATACCACAAAAATAAATTAAGATTAACACATAAATAAATTAATCAATTAAACTAAAGAAAAAGCTTACTAAGAGTGTCGTAAACAGTAATTTTACAGCGAGAAATACCCAATAAAACACCTATTGTTATAAAACTAAAAATAAAACTACCACTATTGCAAGAGAAAAGAAACTCTTAAGAACTGAAACTTTCTTTCTCTCTCTATATTTTCTTATGAATTTCATTACAACTGAAGCCCATATTTATAGGCGTTGAAGTTACTATGCAAGTTACTATGCAAGTCACTATATAGATTTTAAAATAATAGTGGTGGGGTCATTCACATAATTTAGTGGTGGGACAGGGGGCGGCGCCGTTTCGTTCGTTAATTCATAACACTCCCCCTTGAATGACCACCCATAAAGAATCTGCCTCGTTAAAACCTTGCCAAGGAAAAACCCAGTGGGAAGAAAAACCAATGGCGAAGGAAAAAGAGTACAGTCTCTTTATGTATCCACAAGTGCTTTAAGATTGCCTTATTAAAACCTTACAAAGGAAAACCCAATGTGATAAAACCTTAGCGAAGGAAAAAGAGTACAATCAGCACAAGTCTTCAGCACTTTTACTCCCCCTGGAAAGTGCATGACAATAGTTTTTGAGTCTTCACATTTTAATATTGAATGTCGCAGTTGGTGATATCTTCGTGAATAAATCTGCTAGATTATCACTTGATCGTATATTTGATATATCCTCCTTTGATTTGAGTGATACAAGCAGCATTATCTTCGTATAAAATTGTTGAACTATCAAAATACCACACTTTTCTTGGATACGTTGAGTCATTGATCTCAGTCAAATATACTCTCGACTTGTTTCATGAATTGCAATAATCTCTAAGTGATTTGAAGATGAAAAATAATATCTGGTTGACAAACTTAATAGAAATCTGATACCTGCAATAATACTTAAACTCCCCCTGATAATATGCGTTAGTGTTTCAAGTAATAAGCAAATATGATTTCAGTATATATAACAAGTTAAGAATTCAAACACGATCTCTAACTAAATAATGCATTAGAGAGAGTATGATAATATTTTCATTTAAAATTTTCTCCCCCTCATTCAGCGTTATTAGGGAGAACTTATTTATATACGGCGGAAATAACATTGGAAACCATCTATGTATGATAAAAGCTGTAAAAGTTTTGAGATTTAATATTATCGGTTCGGCGGAAAATCAAATCCGCTTAACATTGTGGACAAACGAGATCTTTCCTTTTCAAATGCATTCCTTGAATTTATAGCAACCCTTCTAATCTTTTCAAGAGTTCTAACAAGGTAAATCATCAACGTAAACTGCAATAATGACGAATCCAGATTCTGATAAAACACATGAACATATAGGATTATTCTTAAATCCTTCTTTCAATAGATACTCGTTGATTCAATTATACAACATGTGTCCAGATTGCTTTAACCCATATAAAGATCTTTGAAGCTTTATAAACCACATACTCCTAAATGTACTTGGATTAGATGCTTCAAGTATCGTAATAATCTAATGATGCTTATAAATATGCAGTGACCACATTCATTAACTGCATATCTAATCCTTTTGTAATAACCAAATCAATTAAAAATATGAATGTGATTGCATTCATATCAAGGAAATATGTTTCCTCATAATTACTCGGGTTTCTACTGGAAACCTTGTGCGACAAATTATACCGCATAATTTCATTTCGCATTACGCTTTCGTATAAATACTCACTTATATCTGACAAATATTACACCCTTTGGTGTTTGGACAACAGATCCAAATGCATCTCGCTTCACTAGCGAGTTTAATTCAGTTTTAATAACTGCTTTCCATTTTGGCCAATCATTTCTACGTCGACATTCTTCGACGATTTTTTGGCTCACTTTCTTCATTACTTCTGGTAATATCAAGTGTTATCATATATGTTGTCGACAACAGTTTTATTTCTATCCATAAATTTTCCAGTACTCATGAAATGTATTGAAATCTCATTGTTCCTCTTCAGGGGAAAACATTTCATGAAACACCTATACATGAGGTTCCTCTTTGGGAGGTTTATACTCTTCAGGAGTTTTCTCTTCAGGAGTTACCTCTTCAGGAGGATTATATTTTATACAGAAAATACGGTCTCTTCATGAGCACCGATTTTTATTTTTCTTGTGCACCAATAGGTATTCAATGCTTCAGATGTATCTTAGACTCATTTATTGCTGTTTTAACAACTCGTCTTTCAGGGACTTCAATTTTTGCTTAAGCATTAACAGCAGTAATATATGATTTTATAACACCTTTAGTGTCAGTAAATACATCATGTAATTGATTTGCAACACTTTGCAGATAAATAATCCTCTGAACTTCTGGTTCACATTTATTTGTAAGAGGATCAAATTTAAACAGGACTTTATTATCCCAAGTAATTTCTTGTCGTGCTTCAGGTACCGATATTTCATTATTTCAAAACATGATGAAATATTAATAAGTTTATATATAAAAACTTAGTATAAATAAATCAAGTGCTTGGCTGTACAACAGGTACGTGACTACTGTTTAGTCATATTACATCTATGACAAACATTTTCATCTTTTTATGAAGAATTATTCTGAAGGCCTTTACCCTTCTCTGAGTTTGATCACTTCTGGTGATACGATATATTTTTATCATCTTTAGTGTTGTCGCTTTTGGGACCAACACTTCTATAATTTTTTCTACCACGTCTACGCCCTTAGTTTCCATCCACTTTTGGGAATTGTGTAAATTTGATATCATTAATAGGAAGTAACTGGTGTAACAAAAACTCATTATTTAGCTCAATCACTGGAAGACAAAACAAAAGTTCAGAATATTTGTTGAACTTTCACTCTCGATATTGCTACTGCAGGAGCACATTCGAGGTATGAAAAATAATGTCTTCTTTTATATATCATCATCAGTGACATTTTCACTGTATAATTTTAATATTGAGCTGATTTTAAAGAGTGCAGAATATTCAATACCACTCTTAAAATCTTGCAACTTCAGGTGCAATAAATCATAATGATCTTTTGAGAGGATTACATCTTCTGGTGCTTATATCACTCTCTTAATTTATTTCACACAGTAAGATGATTTTTCATAATGAGATATACAGCACGGTCCTTCAGGGACACATGGTTTTTTTCTATGATTGTATTTTTCAAGTTCATCATTATATCCAAATAGATCTCATCAAGGATCCTGGATAAATAACATTTTTCAGAAATGTCAATAGTAATAAATCTCAATATTTGACATTATATTACAAAAATAAATCTGTAAATTTAAGAAATATATTCACATTATCATGAGAATAAAAATAAAATTTTATCAAGTAATATTCAGAAATATTACCTTTAATATTTATCTTAAGGACTGCAAATAAGATATTGAAAAACTTACTTGAAGTAGAAGACCATTAGTTTCAGTATCGGTAGAACCTCGTGCTGATAACGTGTTATAAAACTAAAAATAAAACTACCACTATTGCAAGAGAAAAGAAACTCTTAAGAACTGAAACTTTTTTTCTCTCTCTATATTTTCTTATGAATTTCATTACAACTGAAGCTCATATTTATAGGCGTTGAAGTTACTATGCAAGTTACTATACAAGTCACTATGTAGATTTTAAAATAATAATGGTAGAATGATTCACATAATTTAATGGTGGGATAGAGGGCGAGACCGTTTCGTTCGTTAATTCATAATACCTATATAATTTTTGGATTTTAAAGAGGTTTTTGAAGAGATGATATTCTAGTTGAAGAGAAAGAGAAGGAATGAACAATCGAAGTGGTGAAAGGTCGGATTAAGGGTGAAACTGAGAGCTGTAAATATGGTTTTTAAGCAACGGACGCCGACACCTTATTTAGGCATGAACCCGAACAATACGCAGTAGAAAAGAGACGGGAAAGACTCACGTGAAGTCCACAACAAACAAACAAAGACATCTGATCTAAAATGGAAGGGGAAAAGCTCAGTTCTCACGGGAAAAATAGGGGCAAAAGTGGGCTGGTCGACTGCTGCTTGTAGTGATTTCTTCGGCGCGTACCGCACGGATCGGGGCTAAATTTGTAGGTATGGATTCGACTAGATGATAGGCTTCGGAAAGAGGCATACGTGACTACAAAGAGGAAGACTAAAGCTGCAGAAATTGGCTGAAACTCACGGGTGAACAACGACGGAGAAATAGAGGAAGAAGAAGGAAATGAACCGATGGCGAAAAACGTGCAGCGGAAGAAGAAGAAGAGGACCGAAATAAGCCCCTGCACTAAACCAAACGACGCCGTTTCGGTGAGGATGGAAAGCTGCTCACCAAAATCAAACCAAACTTAAATCAAAACCCAACTCAACACAATAACACTTATATATATATATATAGGCCCAAACCGAAAATCATTTAAATAAAATAAAATAAATTACATCACTTTAATTCAAATACCAACATAATAAAATAAAGAAATTAAATTTAAGCATTAAATTAAATACATCATAATAATATAGCAAGAAAATTAAATTAACTTACAATTAAATCATAGAAATAATATCTTCAAATGAAAATGAAATATATTCAAATATTTAAATACAAGTACAATAAAATAATATTAATATCAACCAACTCCTAACAGAATATTTATATTAATAAACACTACATATTTAATATTAAATTACAAAGGTAGTAGAATTACGGGTCCTCACAGCTTAGCAAATTCTATTTGGTGTCAATTGTTCCCATATGCAATTGACTTTTGGTTTTGTGGCGTATTCGGATCACATTCCAATATGGATGAATTTGTAGGGTGAGGTGGTGCATTCTAGAATGAGAAAGCCCTTCCAATTTGAAGGCATGTGGGTGGGAGAGCAAGCATGTGAGAATATTATTTAGGAAACTTGGGGTCAAGGAGTCGAGCATTCAACTATGAGTGAGGTGATGAGCTTGATTAAAAGTTGTGGAAGCCAATTGAACTAGTGGAATAGGCAGTTGTTTGGGCATGTGCAACGGTAACTTCAAAGGTCAAAGGAGCGTCTTTCAATTTATCATAATAGAGGCTAGCTAGGTGTTACTAGGGAGGAATATGTTTTAGCAGGAGCTGAGGTTCAAAAATGGCTAGAACTAGATGAAATTATGTGGCGACAAAGATTCAAAACTCTATGGCTTAAAGAGGGAGACCAGAATTTAAATTAATTTCATACGAAGGCATTATAAAGAACGAGGAAGAATAAATTAATGAAAATACAAGATGACAATGGTGAATGTCATGAAGCTGAGGGTTGGGATAGAGTGAATTTGAAGTACTTTCAAAATTTATTCTCCACTTCTAATTCGAGTGGCAATTTGGAATCTTTAGCTAGAAGAGTGTCTTCTAATATGAATGATGAGCTAACCAGGACATATTTTGAGGATGAAATAAAGGACGCACTTCAAGAAATGAGTCTTCAAAAGCTCTAGGACCGGATGGAATGTCACCAATATCTTTTGAGAAATATTGGCATATGGTGGGAGATTCAGTGACTTTAGCAGTTCTTGATGCCTTGAACTCAGGTTATTTTCCAATCTATTTAAATCGTACATATATTTCTCTTATCCCAAAATAGAAGCATCCTGTGAAAGTTAGTGATTATACCATTAGTCTTTATAATGTGGCTTATAAATTATTAATAAGGTGTTGTCAAATATATTGAAAGCTATTTTGCCTAATGTCATTGGGGAGAGTCAAAGTGCTTTTGTTAAGTTCGTATGATTACAAAAAATGTATTAATTACTTATGAATTAGTGCATTATCTTAAACGAAAGAAGAAGGGAAAAAATGGTATATGTCTTTATAATTAGATATGAGTCAGGTGTATGATAGAGTTGAATGGAGTTTTCTGAGCTCAAATATGGAGACAATGGTTTTACATCACGATTTTATTCAATTGGTTTTGTTTTGTGTAAAATTAGTGTCCTATTAGTGCTTATTAATGGTTATCCCAAAGGTTCTATTGTTCCAATAAGAGGTTTAATACAAGGGGACCCATTGTCTCCTTATCTTTTTTTTTTTTGTTTTGTATGGAAGGGTTGATTTCTCTATTAAAAGTGGCTGGTTAAGTGGTGAGATTTCAGGTCTAAAAATTTGTAGGGGTGCTCCAAACATAAACCACCTGCTTTTTGCCGATCACTATGTTATTTTTTGTAATCAGAGATGGGGGAAAGTAGGAGAATATAGGTTGCAAGATATGAATCAGTGCTAGGGCAAAAAATAAACAAGGAAAAGATTACAATGGTTTTAGTAGCAATGTTGGGAAGGTTGTTAGAGATGAAATACTACAACTTTGGGGTAATTGCGAAATCCAGTAATATGAGAAATATTTAGTACTCCCTCCTATAGTGGGTAGATCAAGGCATAGAGCTTTCCAATCTATTAAACAAAAAGTTTTAGAAAGCTTCAATGTTGGAAAGAAAAATTACTCTCACAAGGGGGAAAGGAAGTACTTTTAAAAGCAGTCGCACTTTCTATCTCTACTTATTCAATGAGTTGTTTCTTGTTACCTTCCTCTTTGTGCTCATAACTAGAGCGTTTAATGTCAAATTTCTGATGGCGACAAAAAGGAGAGGAAAGGAAAATCCATTGGGTGAGTTGGGCCCATACGTGTGAGTCTAAGTATTGCAGGGGGATGGGGTTTAACTGTTTAAGGATTTAAGAACCTATAATTTAACGCTCTTGGCTAAACAAGGTTGGTGTTTAATGCAAGATGAAACATCCCTTATCTTCAGATTAATGAAGGCTAAATGTTTTCTAGATTCAAGTTTTCAATAAGTTGGGTTAGGAAGATGTCCTTCTTATACAAGGAGTGGCATATGGGAAGCTAAAAACTAGTCGCTTTTTGGCTGTAGATGGCAGATTGGAGATGGTAGATCAGTTAAAATTTGGATAGATCAGTGGATATCATGAAATGGGATCTCATTTCTGAAGGCTTTGTTGGTCCAAAAAATGTACTTGATGATGTTGTGTGTTCCCTTATAAATGATGATAGAAGCAGCTGGAATGTTGATATTTTAAATTCTCCTTTCAATCACAATGTAGTGGTTGATATTTTGAACATAGTACTCGGTCCAGGCAAAGCTTTTATTAGATGTATATGGCTCAAGAGAAGTGGGATCTTCAGTGTACGCAATTGCGACAGGTTTATAAAAGCAAGGCAAGGATCATAAATTCCAAAAACCTCAACTACCTCTTCATAGAAGCTGCTATGGAGGCAAATCTAGAAAATGCAAGTGCCTAACAAAATTAAAATTTTTGATTGGCATGCTTGTAAAGAGGGGCTTCCCACAAAAGATAATTTGAGAAAAAACGTGTTATCTAAATGTCAATGTCAAAGTGTTTTTTGTGGTTTTTCATGCGAAAATCTCCATCATGCTTTAATGAGTTGTATTGAGTTCCAGAATATATGGAGATAATTATTACTAGAACTTTTCTAAGAGCCTAATATGAAGATATGTGATGTTGTACCGTAATATGAGCTTTTCTAGGCAAGCATTTCATAGATAAAACCTACACGGTTATAGGATACAAGTTTTAATGGGGTGTGAGTCCCTAACAATCCTCCCAAAACAAACAAAACAAGCAACAACACCAGAAAAAAAAAAAAAAGATTTTAGAGCCAAAAATATGGCTTTAACCAATCCTACTAAAGGGATGCTGCATAAAGTGGTTTTAAAATAGTTTGATGAGCAAACAATTTGATTGCGACTAAAAGTCGCAATAAGAGATGTGTGCTGCAGTTTGTTGATCTTTTTTGGTTGAAGGAGATTCTTGCACCCGCTTTATCTTGATCCTTAGTTAGGGAAATAGAGAAATAGGGAAATAGCAATTGGAAGAAGCACTGATGCACCGCTAGAAGACCACCACCTGTTGTGGCGGTGTGTGAGGAGCATACGCCACATTGAAAAGAAAATGGGTTGCCAAAATTGAAAGATCTGAGGCTGCTGATCCCATTGGTGCCACGCGTGGCGGCAATGGGCCCATCCTAGCGCTGTTGCACGTGGTTCTCACCTAGACTGACGCACGGGAGACTCATCGTCGCACTTTTGGGCAGTTTTCTTCGTCCCTCTAGTAGATCGATGGCTAGGGATTTCAGCGGTTCGGCACATGGTAGTTGAAGAAGTCAGGTAAGTAAAAGATCAAGGCTTCTTGGTGTTTTGGGCAAAAAGTTAGGTAAAAAATTAGGAGAGCTGAAAAAAAAAACAAGGGGAAAAACCCTAAGAAGATTGGATGGGACGGAGGGAGGGAGGAGCTGAGCTGTTCCACCTCCCCTTTGGACAAAACGACAATGGCTATTACGGGTAGAGAGAAAAAAGGGTTGGGGAGTTCCCTAATTAAAGTTGTATTTATTATTTAAAAACATATAGATGAATTATAGATAAAATATAAATGAAATAGGGATAAAAACTATTAGTTTAAAAGAGAAAACTATTCTAACAGTACAATTCTGAGTATCCAACTTTAATTTGTTTGTTTCTTTGTAAACTGTTAATTTCTTGACCTAATTGGTTTATCTTCCCTGGCTCACATATATATTGAAAGAAAAAGTAAAACTATGTATATTTTTAGTTATTCTCATTTGATTCCAGGGCCACTTCCAACCACATGTATTCAAAATGAAAACAAACATTACCAAACAAACAATACCTAACCCAACTGGTCCTTCCAATGTATCATATATCTTAGGGAAATGCTAGGGGACCTGTAATTGGGTCTTGTTAGTGCATCCCATTTGATGTGGAGTCCACGTTTAGGGTTTTCTTTCTTTACCTTGTTTCCAAATCATCTACCCCTTTCCCCCCTAAAATACATGCCCCCTCCATCTTTAGATACTTTCCCCCTTCAAAATACAAGCCCCCTCCATCTTGAACAACAAATGAGGTGAGTCAGAATGCTCAAGTGGCATTATGCAAGAAGTGATAGAAAAATAGTGACCTTCCCAAAATTTCTTTGAGATTTGTTGACCTGCGTCGGAAGTCCGGAAGGTAGGGGAAGATAACCTGAAAATATAAGCCGAGGAAGTTAACCCATTTTCTTAAGAACTATAGAAATAAAGCTATAAAGAATCGTAGAGAAAATGAGGCGAGAAGATTGGAAGCCTTGACATCGAAAATGATCAGAAGGTGAATTTTGTTCTGACTAATGAGTTCGCATCTTGAATAGCAACACTTCTTCCTGCTAGACTTAAGATCCAACAATCCCTCGAGTGATTCGATCAGCGAGTTCGCATTTGGGATTTGCAAGCTTTTTTCGAACATTTTTTTTAAGTTCATCCGAAGAATATTTTTTTTTTTAGTTTATGGAATTTGTAAGTTGTATTGTTGTTGTGGTTGGGTCCAAATTTTTTGTGGGGTTGAATTAAGTTGTATTGTTGTTATGGCTGAATCCATGTAAATATGGTGTTAAATTTCTGTGTCCCGCATGAAATGTGTTCTGTGAGGGGAGGGTTGAATGTCAGAGATGGAGTTTGTTTTTAGGGAGATAGTTGTCAGAGATGGAGGTTAGATGTAGTGACACACACAAGCTCTAAATGGGGACGGAGACCATCTTAAAATTGGAGATGGACATGAGTTTGTTAGAGGGGAGGGAAGATGTCTCTGAACATTGCGTGCGTGATGGGAAGATTGCGTGAGTTTGATTTCTCAGGAAGCTTGCGTGGTGCCAGCTCAATCTCCTCTTTCACCAAATACGCTTTCCACGTCAAGCACGACATATTAAAGGGACCCTATAACGGGTCCCCTAGTATTTTCCTATATCTTATAAAGTGAGCCGTCCAATCCCGACCACATCATCTCTTGTAGTTTTCAATTAATCATTATGAAAAATTCTATGCATTATTTCTACAATAAATTATATATAAATTTCTAATTTCTTTACTAAATGTGTGATATATAAATAATTTGTAGAAGAAATCAATTAGTTTAAAAAAAATATATATAATATATAGAAATGATGAGTAGAAGAAATCAATTAGTATAAGAAATCAATTACTAAATGTGTGATTCTCAATTAGTTTAAGAATCCAAACTATAGGATGTTTGGACTATTGGAATATTTCAAAATCTAGTGAATGGTATTGAGAGATTATAAGTGCAGGTATTTTATTAAGTACTGGAAAATAAGAGAAAAAATTGATGAATAAAAATATTACAAAATAAAAAATTCTTCACATACTATTTTTATTTTTATTTTTTTAAGTTTATAAAATAAATTGTAATGATTTTATATTAGAATAATAATTAAGGAAAAATTTAATTAAAATTGAAAAGTATTTTGTATTGTGAGTAATATATAAAAAATTTTGAGAATTCAGATAATTCATGGTGTTTATATGACAGGTCCAAACCAGTACGGTCCTAAAAGTAAATTTGTGCATCCTTCCGCAACTCGACTACAATTTAATAAATTTAGTAATAAGAAATTCAAGTATTATATGAATGAAAGGCCAAACCAAGAAAGATAAAAATTATATATACAATCAACTTGACTTAATTTTAGCACTGGTAGGGCTGAGATGAAACTTGGAGATCAACTAACATTTTTTTTACGTTAGAGATCAATGTACAAAAAATTGATTATATGAGCATTTAATCAAAGAATTAAAGAATATCTGTGCATGAAGTACTCTAGCTTGAACTAAAAAAGCTTGCTAGCGAATTCGTCTATGCCACTTCCATCGATATGACAAGAAGCTGACTTTCTAGCAACTTCTCTGAGCTGCAACAAGCTTCTCAATAGCTGAAAAAATTCACTTCCGTTTCGGTACATCTTGAACACCATTCCAACTTGCCCATCGTGCTGGAAAAAATTTGTAATAGTAGCCAAAGCCCCTGCAACTATGGCTACGATTGCTACCCATGACCCATTAGCAACACATGCAGAGCCAATAGTTGCAATCCCTATGAGTAATGGACCGGAGATGGCTAAAATCTTGTTAATCTTCAACACCAGGTTGCCCAGCATTTATACTTCATGTTCCTTACTCCACCCATTGTTCTGAAAAAAGTTGTTTTCTTTCATGTTATCTAATTTTATTTTGGAGTAAATATAATTGGTGTGAAGGCCATCAGGTAGCAGGCTTAAACTTTATAGGGAATTTACCAAGCATTGCTCCTAGCAAGGGAAGTGGGTAGGCTCCGTCAAGGGCCAAAACCTTTTCCATCACGTGCTTCACATCTTCTTCAGTTGTTGCCTCAAGAGCGTGGATAGTTTCTATTTGGCTCCGAAGTTGCTTGAATAATCTGGTAGCATTGCGTTGTTCTTCTACAAGTTGTGAAGGCTGAAACTTGTTCATCACGAGCACCATCCCTGTGGCTGCAGAATACAAGAGAGTGTACGACAACTTGAGAAGCAGAAGGGGCATTCCGGCACCACCCATCATAGCAACACCAGCCATGGTTGCGGCGGTAAGAGTCATCATATTGATAGAGTTGAGGAGAAGGGTGTAATACCTGGGCCCAAGCCTGGTCCAGCCCCAGACCCATGCCACGCCCGGCCCAGGCCCGAACAGCTTTAGCCCAGCCATAGGACATACAAACGGCGTCGTCTCCCTCATTAGGTTAAATCTTTTCCGTTTCTTTTCCTTTCTTTCCTTTCTCTCAACCGTTGCTCTCAATCGGATCACCCCTTATCTCCCCCATGATGTCTTTTTGCTCCTCACGATTTATAAATTTCAGGAATCACTCTACAAGACGCTTTCACCTCCTTAGCCAACGGTTTGCTCTCTGTTCTTGTGCTGCGACTTCCGGAGTTCCGAACCCATCACGCATTTCCTCTTCGCATGCCGGTGAGATTTCCTTCTCTAATCATCCTTTAATGTTTTCGACCTTTTCTTCTTCCTATCTAATTTCGTTTGCGCCATTTTAGGTCTTAGAAATTGTGGGGTTTTATTTGCGAGTTGTAGAATCGGGTGCTTTGGGTTTTCTTCACTCGAGACACCATCGTTCAAAGGTAGGAGTTTAATCTCATCTTGATCTTATTCTAATTTTTCTCTTCGAATTCCTGGTACTTGTAACATTCAGACTTTTTAGTCACCTTCTGTCGGCACCCCAATTTGCGCTTAGGTTCGCACGCAAATTGTGACGCCGGGGACGAACGTCACAAGGAAGTCATTCCTCATCTTTCCGTGTGAGAGCCCTATTTTATGTTATATATATATATATATATTTTTTCTTCTTGCAGTGGAAAAAAGGTCAAGCCATAAACAATCGACAAAACGTTACGCTTGTCGCATATCACAAGGTAAACGAAATAAAACCCAAGTTAAACATCATACACATATACCAATGTTAAGGTCACCAATGTAAACAGTTTTATACAAAAACACTTCCCAAAACAACGAGAAGATTTTTCCTCAAAATACATCAGCGATACAAAATAAAGATAATGACGATCTACTCCCCCTTCTGCCAACCATACTAATAGGCGGGTTCTTCTTTTATCTTCTTAAAGTCCGGGCCATAACGAAGACTGTCCAGACTCAGTCCTGGGCCTACGTCACACATCATCCCAGAGGATGACGTAAACAGGCGTCCCATGTGTAGGAGCCCATCCACTCCTAGCACCAAATAGCACCCCGTAGGGCGTACGTCGTCAAAAAAGTACGTCGCCATAGGAAGCGACTCTGCCGCCCACTGATTCAACAGGTCTAGGGTCACTGGCCCAGCAATATTTGTCTTAGTCGGGCCCATGAGGGTCCGACCCATCTTCTCGCGAGTCGTAATTCGGGGATCCATCATGTCCTGCAATAACTTCTATTGTTCCCAAGGGAGCGATAGTAGAGATAATAAAAAGGGGGTGAGATTTCAGGAGAAATCTCAGCAAGTATACTAGCACTTAAACCACAACATTTCGAATCTACAGATAAGTGAACAAAACATTCGTAACTAATGCATATGCAATGAATGACTGACACATGCACATGCTTATGAAAACTTTCAAACAGACTTGCTTCTTTCAGACTTCTTTTCGTAAAACTTCCATACGGATTTCTTCTTTCAAACTTCTTTTCATATCATTTCTTTTCAAATCATTTCTTTAAAACATTTCGTATTTTTTATTCTTTTTTAGGCGCCACTTATCTTAAACAGATCTTTTCTTATGGCTCGAAAGCCCATCTTGTCATGACTTATCACTTAACATGTATGAGACACAACACGGTTCCCCTAAGCACCGTGTGTTCCCTGCTGGTTACCGCATCACCTTAAAGTGAGTGCGTCATATAACTTATAAAACGGCAGGTCCTTACACCTTATCCGTCCTTGGCACCCACCAGCATTAGGTGCTACCGCGCTCTGGACACCTTTTGGAGCCATACATGGTCCGCCGACTGTTCTTCATCAACCCAGGGGCTTCCACTCGACTTTAAACACTCCTGAGTGGACAGGGAGTTCCATTGGGGCACTTTCCCATCCCAGCGTTTGGGGTTCATATAAAACTTTACTTCTTTTCTTTTCTTTTGAAAAAATTCAATCTTTTCTTTTCTTTTTTTCTTAAAAACATCTTGGACTTAAAAACATACTTTTCATGACTTATGCATGGGACATGCAATGCTTACTCATTTTCATGCAAAACCCAAGACAAGCTCGAGTGCAGTCACATTTCATTTTCTTTTCTCCCTCATTGGGATAATTTCACAACTTCCTACTTAGTCATCATGCTCTATACCCAAACTTGGGCCTAGGATTGAAGTGGGGTACTTGGCCCATCTCCAACCCATCATGGTCGAACCTTCCTAGGGAAATTCCTAGGGTTTTCCTTCATCACTTGACTCCAATTATCCTCCAACAATTTAAAAGTGTTAAATTAAAACATATACCCTCCTTAGCAAGGGTTAACCGAAACCTTAGTATTCCCCAAGTAGACATTTTCATTTCCAAACTTAATTATTTCTAACTTCCTTCCTTCACCTTTCTAACTTGGGAAATTCCTTCCATTAATCTATTCAAAGTTTCCTTTTCTATAGGTTTCTTCTATAAGCTCAACTAAATAATTCCTCCACAAAGCAATATAATTTAATCTTCTAATCTCAATCTTAAATATCATAAAATTCCAATTAAACATTTCTAGTCATCATACACAAGTGGTTACTTCTTTCCATATGCAAGAATAGCCCATTTCAATTCATATCAATCATGTATTTCATTCCCATGTCCATTTTCATTTCCTCAAGACAATATTTTTCCTTGAATAAATCAATTTCATTACTAATTTCCTCAAATAAACTTTATCTTAGCAACACCAAATTTAATACTTAACACTAAAATCCATCATGCATCAACTTCATCATTTCATATAATAATCATGCTTTTCATTTCTTTTTGCATCTAATACTTGATCCATCAGCTCTACTCACATTGTAAGCTTATTTCATCATAGAGATTTACACAAGAATATTCATATCAAGGACAAGTAAAAATCAATTCAATCCAAACATGGCAATACAATCATTAATCCAACAAGCATGATCACCACACTATATACAAGAATTGTTAAGGAAAAGGTAAAAGTATACTTACAATATTCCTATTAGATTTTTCATTAAACTGAAAATACACATCTGAAATCTCTTATTAAACTAGCTATAAACACAAAATTTTAAAGGAAACCTTATTTCCCTCTAACTAAAACAAAAGTGTCACATGTGTGTGTGTGTGTTCTTCCTAAACTTGCATGAAGTTAGGTACTAACCTTCTCCAATGTATTGTTCACCTCAACACTCTTGATTTTGGCTTCACTAATTTAGGATTCTTCAAATTATGTGGTGAAAGAAGAAGAAACAAAAGTAGAAGTGGCTTGAGTGGTTTTGGCCGAGAGGTGAAGAGAAAATGAGATAGGAGAGTGTTTACATGTGTCCAAGTAAAATGAGCTAAGGGAAATGGATATGGGGTCACATGGCCAATTCCTTTTCCTAGGGTCTTTGGTACACTTTTTACCATACTTAGATATGGCCAATGATAGATTGAGTGATTGACAACTCTAGGCCATTCCGAGATCAAATCTTGGCCATGCCTTAGAGGATTCTCTTTTCTCCCTTCTCACTTGCTATGGCCAGCGGCTTCTTTGAGTGTTTAGCACTCATTTTCTTGCTTTTCACTAAATCATCATTCCCCCATCCTCTCATGTGTCCATCCAAGTGATCTCAAAGCCATGTTTTTTGGAAATTGAGCAAAGCATGATCCGGCCAAGCTATGCCTCCACCAAAATCCACTTTGTTCATTTTCCTTGTTTTTGTCATTTCCATCACCTACACCCACACCATACCTCTCTTTACATCACCACACTCTCTTACACATTGTACTTTATTCATTTACACACTCCTCCCTTGTCCTATCAACTTGTTGGTGGCCATACCCCATGAGATCCTCCCAAGATACCCAACGGGTTGCCTCCACCGAAACCCTCATTGTTCCTTCCTTCCATGCTTCTCTTCATGCCATTTGTCACTTCCCTACACACCATGATCTCAAATGGAAAGTCAAGGAATGGTGTCTTGTACCTCCAAGATTCCATGATAGGAAAATCACTCCATTAGATCCTACACTCAATCCTACATGGCATGTGTTCACCTACTAGTCAATCTCCACCAACTAGAATTTTCCTACAATTATTTGGATAATTTTCTAGGATTTTTCTCCAAGTAACATGTGTCTCTACTATGGGCTTGGTGGGCCATGGGCTCACTCTATGGGCTTTTGGGCTCACCACTACTCTCTTGGCCCATTCACTTGATCAATTCCTCAAAACTCTCATTCCCAAGCCCATCTCTTTAAAGCTTATTTTATTTTTTTTACAAATTACCCCTAATCTTGTATATTATCATTTAATTAAATAATTAAATTAGGATGAAGATTTTTAGGGCTATTACACCTTCAACAAATTGTATTTTCCTCTGTTAGCCTTTGTTTTCTTTCCTTGCAGATTGCTTCTCAATTTCAGGTATGGTTCAAGGTTCTTTTGAATAGATGTTCTGTTAAGGGAATTGTCTAGTATAACCCGTTAATTACCGAACCTATTTTCATAGTGAATACTGGGAGATTTTCAAGTATTCATTGACACATTTGTTGCTGTTTTTCTTTTGTACTGCTTTAGTTATTGATTGAGAATGTTCTGAGTTAATACGTGATAGTTGGGGTTGATGAGTAATGGCTGGATATTGTTGGGGGATTCTTAATCCTTGTGGCTGTGTGGGTTATTATCTTTGCTGGGTTAAGTTAAAGAATTTATTGGTTAAGGGAGTTTGGTGGCTGGTAGGATGGGGGAAAGGAGACCATTTTGGCATATTCTCGAATCAGCCAAGTTTACTAAGAGGTAGTTATGTACATATTTAGGGCTGGTCAGAATGTTAATGGGTGTTATTTAAATTTTATCACTGGAATGTAATAAGGGGTTGGTCTCCTTCGTAACTTGTGATCCTTGGAGATGATTAAAGTGATGATGTTACATGTATTTTTTGGGGATAATCTTTCAGATCACATGGGGGGGCTGATTGCGTTGAAAGAGTGAAACATGCTAAAACTTAGTTTGGAACATTAAAATTATAATTATATTTTTGGAGGGTCGTATATCTAGTCATTGATATTTAGTGAATATGTTATACGTAGGTGACGAGAATATTAGAGATCGGACTCAAAACTTTGACTATACGCCTCAGAAGTCAGGTAAATGGGGCTTCTATCATAGATTTGCATAAAAAGAAAATTTGTTTGAGCTTGGTTTTATAAAATATGAATATTATGATTTTTAAAAGAAAAATATGAAAAACAACCTCAGTATATGTTTTTTGCATTCGCTCATGAAAATTTATATGATAGAGAAAATTTCTTTTTGACATGAAATGTGTAGACATGAGCAATATTTTATATGTTTCTGAGATATGCATAAGAGCGAACATAAATTTTGATGTTTTCTTGTACATGTGAAATAATATGTTTTTGTTTTGTTTCTGGCTTATATGGAAGTGGATAAGAAAGTGAAAAACACGTGGTTTAATATGATATATATACGAAAAGTCATTGGCATACTTATCTGTTTGTCGTTATTTCTGAATATGGTTCTGATATGATTATATGGTTTCACGTGATATGGTTGGTACTACAATGATATGATATGATAGGAGTGCAATCACTTTGGAAACAAAGTGATCCTTTTATGTGTTTGTTTCCTATGTGCACACTCGGGGCTCTGAGAACGAATGAGGGAAAGTCTCACAAATATGATATCACCTGGTTTGGCCACCGGGGATAGCACAACCCTTCCAGGGGGGGGTTAAACATGGTATATGTTCTGGAATGTTGATAAGACGAGATATTACAGTTACCAGTGCCAAAACATTTTGGTTTGAAAAGTTGGTTTTGTATATACTTTATGAAAAATAAAGGTTCGCTCAGTTTTTTTTGGTATATAAGTTTTGGAGTTGTCTGCTTTGACTAAAAGTTTTTCATTACATGCATAAGATTTTATTGAAAATGCTCATGCTTTACACACTAGTATAGGTGCTTTGCTTACTGAGTTGTGGATGAACTCACCCCTTTATCTATATACATTTCAGATGAAGTGGCATTCTCGACTGAGGACTAAGACTAGTATGTTGGGACCAGGACAAGCAGTTACCTTTTGGTTGAAGTGAAAATTGTAATTAACGATTTGATGTTATGTATTTAGTATTATTAGATTCAAGTGTTAGTAGAATATTTTTATTCTTGTGATGGGAAGATTGTGGACCCTACGTGATGGATTTAGTTTTTTTTTTAAATGTATGAACTCTGTGGATTTATTTAGGATTGGATTGTCTGGATTTGGAGTTGAGAGATTATTTATGGATTATTGAAAAATATTTAGAATTAGTATTTGTAGATGAAAACAGGTCACATCAAAGAAGTTGGATTTCAGGACTCCCTACGAGTACGGGGTGTCGTCGTTGGTATCAGAGCAAAGGTTTAAGGTTTTGCAGACTCTATGCAGTAAAGTTATAGGGATTTGAGGTTTTATAGATGATAGTTCGTGTGAGAGTATAGAACATAGAATGGTTCTAGGAAATGGTTATTTGGATTTAATTGCAATAATGAGATGGCTTAAAGAAATATGGTTATGAGCTGTTGAGGTTTTAGAACTCGCCGACTTTAGGAATCATTTGAGGTGTAAAATTTTATAGGCTTGTGAGCTGATTTTATATTGTTGGAGATTGAAGGACTAGGTTTCTGAATTTTTATGATTTTATTTGTGGTGGATACTTCACTCTTGTTGGGGAGATTATATACTATTGTTTTGGCTACTATGACTACCCATTGATATTTATATAGCTTTTTGTATATGTGCTTTTAATGAACGATTTGTTTAATGGTTCAAGTTTCTTAGGATGCTGCCTTGCCGTGAACGAAGTGTATCGGATTTGAATGCAGTCAGGAATGAAAGGGAAGCAAATCCAAGAGCTTCCGAAGTGCTTCGAGCAGCAGCGCATCAGTTAATAGATGATCTTGTACAAAATTCATCTGGCTGTCACCGCACCACAAATGAAAAGGGTTGCACCATGGAAGATTTCAACAAGATGTATCCCACATCTTTTGATGGGAGAGGCAACCCGATATTGGCGGAAGATTGGGTGCAGGACATTGAAGAGATATATCGAGTCTTACCTTGCACGAATGAACAAAAGGTAGCGTTTGCTACATTCAAGTTGACCGGGGAGGCGATAAGATGATGGATCTTTGAAAGGACCATCAGGAAAGCTGAAAAGAAGGAAATAAAAAGTTGGTCACAGTTCAAAGAAGTTTTCTTAGAGCGTTTCTTCCCAATCTCAATGAAAGAGGATAAGGCTATGGAATTCGCCATTTTAGTCCAGAGGGTGATGTCAATACACCAATATGTAGTTAAATTTACTGAGCTGGCACGCTTTGCAGCATATTTGATTCCAGATGAAGAGAAGAAGTGTCGCATATTTGAACAAGGGCTGAACGAGAAGCTTTACGAATGAGTGATGGGCTTCCAGTTGAAAAAATTCACAGAGTTGGTGAATAAGGCTACCTTGTTTGAAGGATGCCTTCAAAGGAGCGCTACCTTACTTGATCAAAGGAAGAGGTTTACCCCATCTAGATATCATGCAAGCAACAACCGGGGACAGTGGAAGAAGAGAAATGAAGGGGGTAATTCAAGCAAGAGGCCAATTCAGAGTGACCAATAGCCCTATCACTGCAGAACTTGTGACCATGTTCACACGGGAAAGTGCAGGAAAGAGCTAGGCTTATGCTATCGGTACGGCAAGTCGGGCCACTACCTCAGGGATTGCCCACTTACTTTGGGCAGCAATAAACCTGCCTCACTACCACCCCCACCCACGACCAGAGGGGCGCCACGAAGTAATACCCAACGCCTTACTGCACCTGCTCGGGTTTTTGCATTGACACCAAGAGAGGCTGAAGGTAGGGATGGTGTGATCACAGGTATTATTCCTTACTTTTCTTTTAGGAATAACTTAGTAACTATTGTGGATGTTAAATCAAAGGGTACTTTGTGTGTGATCACAGGCATTCTTTCTTTGTTTTCTAATCATGCTACCATACTGTTTGCCTTTGGGGCAACACATTCCTTTATTTCTAAGAATTTGGCCAAATTCTGCACATGGGGAAGGTGAAAGGTTGGATTTTAACTTAGTGGTCTCAACTCCAACGAGGACTACAATACCTTGTCACAGAATTCTCCGCAGCTGTCCTATATCTATTGAAGAGAGATTGATGCCTGCTGAACTTATTATTTTCGATATGGTTGGATTTGATGTAATTTTGGGTATGGACTAGTTGGCTTCATACCATGCCAGTATTGATTGTTTTAAAAAGGAGATAGTTTTCAAGCCTTCTGAAGGAGATGAAATTCGATTTGTGGGGTCAAAAGTGCGATTATTCCCATCAATTATATCAGCAGTTCAGGTTGGGAAATTATTGCGAGAAGGCTGTCAAGGATTTTTAGCTTGTGTGATAGATGCACCAAAGGAAGAGTTGAGTTTAGAAGAGATTCCTGTGGTGAGAGAATATCCGGAAGTGTTTCCTGAAGATTTGTCTGGATTACCACCTGATCGAGAAGTAGAATTTGCTGTTGATCTTGTTCCAGGCACAACACCTTTGTCCAAGGCTCCTTATAGAATGGCGCCATTAGAGCTCACTGAACTTAAAGAACAGTTACAAGATCTATTAGACAAGGGTTTTATCCGACCCAGCGTATCCCCATGGGGTGCTCCAGTGTTATTTATGAAGAAGAAAGATGGAATAATGAGAATGTGCATTGACTATAGAGAACTAAACTGAGTAACCATCAAGAATAAATATCCTTTACCCCGCATAGAAGACCTTTTTGATCAACTATAGTGTGACGACCCCAAAATTATCATATTTTATTTAATTTAAATATACTTATATGGCTTAGTGATTTAGGCAAATTGGTGACTAAAGCTTTAAGAAGATGGACTTAGGAGTTTAAGGGCCTTAAGGCCATGGCAAGAGTTTTGGGCCTAAGTGAGGGAGAGACAAGCCCATAGGTCCATGAAAGGAAGCCCACTAGTCAACCCAAGCCCATGCTTGATGACACATGTCAAGTTAGGAAGAGTTTAGTAATTTGAGTCAAGACTAGTAGTTAAGAGAAGAAAATGCTAGTAGGTGAGCTAGTTGACTAGTTGTTTTGTGGAAGGAAGAAAAGAAAAGACATGAGTGGAATCTTCCATCTTTTCCTACCTAGATAAGTGTGTGAGGTATAGGATTTTGCCTAATAAGTCAACATAGGATCCTACCATATCTAGTAAAATAATGTGAAAAGGACTTGAGAAGATTTGGAGATGAGAAAGGAATGGAGGGTTTCGGTGGGGAGGCTTGGCTGAATAGCCTTAGGGCTTTTCCACCTAAACTTTATCTAGGGGACAGGACATGAAGGGATTGTGTAGCATTGGCTTAAGATTGGATGAGACATGGTGTGTAAGAAGGTGTAAGAGGAAGTGACATGAGGGGAGATGATAGAACAAAAAGTGAAAGGAAAGGGATGAGGGTTTCAGACATGCCTTAGCCGAATCCCTTCCCCCCTTGTTTGACTTGCTTTTGCCACCAAATCTAGATGAGGATTTGTGTAAGAGTGACATGACAAGCTTGTGTGAGATGTGAGGTGATTGGTTGATGGGAGAAGCATGTGACAAAATAGAAAGGAGAGTGAGATGAAGAGAGGATTCGGATGTAGGATGGGGAATCCGAAACCCCCTTTGGGTGTTTTCCCAAAAATGGATTCTCAAATCCATTTGAATGACATGTGAGGGGATTGTTGGGGAGACAAGAGAGGATGTGAGGTGATGGAAAGGGGTTGGAACCCTAGAAGGAGTGGCCGGCCATGAGGAAAGAAAAATGGGACAAATCTCCAAACCTAGGATGGGATAGATTAGGGTTGATGTGATCAAGTAATGGGAGTCATTCATGGGTCTTTCAAGCCCATCACAAGTCACTCAAACATAGGGGAATGAGTGGCCTAGGAGCTAGCAAGGTGCCTTGGCCGAATGGCCTAGTTCCCTCACCCTTTTGGCTTGCACATTTCGAATACACACACACACATCTCTCCCTTTTTGCACCTCACGGCACCCTCCCCATTTCTCTCCACTTTGTTTCACTTCTTTTCACCACTTAGACATCTAAACACTCCAAGCTAATAAGGAGAAAGAGATAGTGTTTGTGGAAGAAGGAGAAACCTAGAAGAGGTAAGTAACTTAGTTACTTTGAAATGAAACCTAGAAGCATGAAGGAGAACCTTACGTTCATGCCTTTCAAAAAGGAAACCTTTCTTTTGAAAATGATAAACTTTTAGAATGATCTAACCAAGTATTTCTTTTATTTTCAGAAGTTAAATAAGCTAGCTAGGAAGACTTGTAAGTATATCCTTACTTTGCCTTTAGCATTCTTTATATATTTTGGAGTGAATGTGCTTGAATGTGTGTATGTGTTTGAACATGCTTGTATGGTTTGGTTCTTGCTTAGAAATACCATGATGAAAATTTGAGAGTAGAAATGCTATTTTGATTAGGATCCATGTGTAGAATCTATAATCTTATTGATTAAAAAGTCATGAGATAATTGATGATCTTGGTGGTTTGATGAGAAAAAGTATGTAAGCATGAAGATGTTGAGTTAGTTGAGTGTTGGTGAATGTAGGATATATGCATATATGATATTTGGAGAAGCATCTTGATTTTTATGGTAAATATTGTGCATATAGAAATGTCATGCTAGGATGAAAAATGTATAAAGTATTGATGGAAAATAGTTATATTGATCTTGGAAGATATTGATGTCGTTATTGCTTGATGATTATAAAAATGCATGCTTGTGGAGCTGTGTATTGGAGGAGTTCTTAGAGAGAAAATCTTGAAGTTTTAATTCCTTATTTACTTGATATTCATGTTTGGATATTTTGGAGAAGTAGAAATATGTATATTGGGAGAATGACATGTATGGATTCGGTTTCACCTAGAATATTCAAGTAAGACCCTAGTTGAAATGCTAAGAAAAGAAAACACAAAACTTGAAGGCTATATAGGTTTTGGGTTTGACCCTTATAAGGCTAGGAAATTGTTTTAAAAATTTGAACTAAGGCTAGATGATGTTAGGAAGATCAAAGGAAGAAGAAAACATCAATGGGAGACAAAGTAGGGTCTCGGCCCAAACCCTAGGGGTGAATGTCGAGCACCCCACTTCCCCCTAATGCATTTGTTTAGGTGTTTTCACATAAGTATGAGTCTATAGAATGAGGTTTCGAAGGAAGAATGACCAAATGTGTGTACTCGGGTTCGTCTCGAGTTATTGCATTCACAAAGTTGAAAGTTGCATGTCTCATGCATAAGCACGAAAACCTATATTTTTAGAAAAGTATGCTTTCGAAAGAAATAAATTAAAAGTTTTCGAAGAACCCCAAAGGCAGGGACGGGGAAGTGTCCCAGTAGAACTCTCTGTTCACTCAGTAGTGATTTCCGAGGACGGAAATTTGTTTAAGGAGGGGAGGATGTAATACCTGGGCCCAGGCTTGAACCGCTTCAGCCGAGCCTCAGGACATGCAAACGGCGTCGTCTCCCTCATCAGGTTAAATCTTTTTCGTTTCTTTCCTTTCTCTCATTTTGCTCCCAATAGTTTCGCATCTCTCAACCTTTGCTCTCAATTGGATCACCCCTTATCTCCCCCATGATGTCTTTTTGCTCCTCACGATTTATAAATTTCAGGAATCACTCTACAAGACGCTTTCACCTCCTTAGCCAACGGTTTGCTCTCTGTTCTTGTGTTGCGACTTCCAGATTTCCGAACCCGTCACGCATTTCCTCTTCGCACGCTGGTGAGATTTCCTTCTCTAATCATCCTTTAATGTTTTCGACCTTTTCTTCTTCCTATCAAATTTCGTTTGTGCCATTTTAGGTCTTAGAAATTGTGGGGTTTTATTTGCGAGTTGTAGAATAAGGTGCTTTGGGTTTTCTTCATTGGAGACACCATCTTTCAAAGGTAGGAGTTTAATCTCATCCTGATCTTATCCTAATTTTTCTCTTCAAATTCCTGGTACTTGTAACATTCAGACCTTTTAGTCACCTTCAACAGATTGTATTTTCCTCTGTTAGCCTCTATTTTCTTTCCTTGCAGATTGCTTCTCAATTTCAGGTATGGTTCAAGGTTCTTTTGAATAGATGTTCTGTTAAGGGAATTGTCTAGTATAACTCGTTAATTACCGAACCTATTTTCATAGTGAATACTGGGAGATTTTCAAGTATTCATTGACACATTTGTTGTTGTTTTTCTTTTGTACTGCTGTAGTTATTGATTGAGAATGTTCTGAGTTAATACGTGATAGTTGGGGTTGATGAGTAATGGATGGATATTGTTGGGGGATTCTTAATCGTTGTGGCTGTGTGGGTTATTATCTTTGCTGAGTTAAGTTAAAGAATATATTGGTTAAGGGAGTTTGGTGGTTGGTAGTATGGGGGAAAGGAGACCATTTTGGCATATCCTCGACTCAGCCAAGTTGACTAAGATGTAGTTACGTACATATTTTAGGGCTGGTCAGAATGTTAATGGGTATTATTTAAATTTTATCACCAGAATGTTGCAAGTTTATGAGTGGTCGAATAGAGGAATTTCAGGCGGCTGGTGGTATGTAATAAGGGGTTGGTCTCCTTCGTAACTTGTGATCCTTGAAGATGATTAAAGTGATGATCTTACAAGTATTTTTTGGGGATAATCTTTCAGATCACATGGGGGGGGCTAATTGCGTTGAAAGAGTGAAACATGCTAAAACTTAGTTTGGAACATTAAAATTATAATTATATTTTTGGAGGCTCATATAACTAGTCATTGATATTTAGTGAATATGTTATGCGTAGGTGATGAGAATCTTAGAGATCGGACTCAAAACTTTGACTATACGCCTCAGGAGTCAGTAAGCGGGGTTTCTATCCTAGATTTGCATAAAAAGAAAATTTGTTTGAGATTGGTTTTATAAAATGTGCATATTATGATTTTTAAAAGAAAAACATGAAAAACAACCTTAGTATATGTTTTTTGCATTCACTCATAAAAATTTACATGGTAGAGAAAATTTCTTTTTGACATGAAATGTGTAGACATGAGCAATATTTGATATGTTTTTGAGATATGCATAAGAGCGAACATGAATTTTGATGTTTTCTTATATATGTGAAATAATATGTTTTTGTTCTGTTTCTGGCTTATATGGAAGTGGATAAGAAAGTGAAAAACACGTGGTTTAATAGGATATGTATACGAAAAATCATTGGCATACTTATCTGTTTGTCTTTATTTCTGAATATGGTTCTGATATGATTATATGGTTTCACGTGATATGGTTGGTACCACCATGATATGATATGATAGGAGTGCAATCACTTTGGAAACAAAGTGATCTTTTTATGTGTTTCTTTCCTATGTGCACACTCGGGGCTACGAGAACGAATTAGAGAAAGTCTCACAATATGATACCGCCTGATTTGGCCACCGGGGATAGCACAACCCTACTTCGGGAGTTAAACATGGTATATGTTCTGGAATGTTTATAAGACGAGATGTTACAGTTACCTGTGCCAAAGCATTTTGATTTGAAAAGTTGGTTTTGCATATACTTTACGAAAAATAAAGGTTCGTTCAGTTTTTGTTGGTATATATGTTTTGGAGTTGTTTCTTTTGAATAAAAGTATTTCCGTTACATGCATAAGAGTTTTATTGAAAATGCTCATGTTTTATCTATATACATTTCAGATGAAGTGGAGTTCTCGACTGAGGACCAAGACTAGTATGTTGGGACCAGGATAAGCGGTTACCTTTTGGTTGAAGTGAAGACTGTAATTAACGATTTGATGTTATGTATTTAACATTATTAGATTCAAGTGTTAGTAGAATATTTTTATTCTTATGATGGGAAGATTGTGGACCCGACGTGATGGTATTTAGGATTGGATTGTCTGGATTTGGAGTTGAGAGATTATTTATGGATTATTGAAAAATATTTAGAATTAGTATTTGTAGATAAAAATAGGTCACATCAAACAGGTTGAATTTCAAGACTCCCTACGAGTACGGGGTATTGCAAAGGGTATTCCAATTGTTACGCTGATTTCCAATGTTGGCGTGCATCTCAACTATGTCTGCCACAGCCTTTAAAAGGGAATAGAGCTGGGTGGTGGCAAAAGCAGTTGAGTTTTGTGCTTTAAAAAGGAATAGACCCTGATATTGTTCAATTCATCAATCAACTTTGCTCTGCTGGTTGGAGTTTTGGGAATCGAGAAAGGGGCTTTTGGAACCTTTGGGACATGAATAGCAGATTAATTGATTTTGCTGGAATGAGAAGATGAAGAAGAAAAAGACGAAGAAGAAGAGGGCGGTAATGGGAGAGCTGAAGCTTGTAAGGAAGTCATAATTAATTGAGAGAGGTAGAATCGAAGGTTTATATTGCTGTATTTTGACTATAAATAATCATTTAATCGTAATTAAATGATTATAAATAGGTAATTTTTTTTTTTTTATTGGGTTGGGAATGAAATTATATATATGCAGGATGGGGAGGCGGCGGGTTGAGTCGTATTTATAGGGGAAGTAGTGCTGAGAAGAAGGGGTCAGGCGTACTTACACGGAAATGAATATTGACTGGCTGACGGGTCGACTCGGCCGTTCTACTCATAAATTTCAAGTTCAACATTTCGTTCCTGTGATGTTGGGTCTCTCTTGCGACGTGGTAAAAACTAGTAGCCAAATACAAATAAGATTTCTGTGTTACTACGTACTAGCCTTCGTTTCATTAATCTTGATTCTTCTATTGCGTATCATGCAACTTATGATTATATTTTTTCTATATATTGTTCTGCGGGTCAATATCTTCAACTCGAAAGTTTTGGCAGCTTTTACGTCATAAAGAGCATAATCCTTCTCCGTCATATATATACATAATAT
Organism: Platycarya strobilacea; assembly: GCA_036898215.1. Taxonomy (NCBI): domain Eukaryota; kingdom Viridiplantae; phylum Streptophyta; class Magnoliopsida; order Fagales; family Juglandaceae; genus Platycarya; species Platycarya strobilacea. The sequence goes on from CM072547.1 coordinate 16,662,889, forward strand.
AATTCTAAATCTGTCATAATCATCTTCTTCTGTTATATATAAGTACCATAAAGAGGATGTCTTTTAGATTAACAGCTTGTAAGCAGCAAAGTTTAACGTAGATGGTTTTTTTTATCAATGTTAATATAAAATTCGTTTAAATTATTCCAGTTAATTTAAGCTGTGTTAGAATAAAATATTTTAATATCGATACGTTCTGACATACCATTTTAGAATTAGTTGCATGTATATAAAAACTGACAATAAAAGAAGAAATATATGGATATATAAGTGTGTAATATATATATATTATATGTATATATATATATATATATATATGAAAGATTTGAAGATTTTTGAATATACATTGAAAATCTTAAAAAAATTAAAAGATATTGGTATCAAAATATAATATTACAAATTACAAATTTGAGTTGAGGCACAAAGAAAAAAAAAATAGAGACTAGAAATTGTTAAAAGTAGTGAATGCTATCAGAAGAGAGAGAGAGAGACTAAATGAATGCTATCTATATTTCAAATTTACAAAAATACTACCCAAACATAGAAAAATTAATTTTCATTAAAACAGACAAAACATATTAATGTAGTGGAATCGGCAGGAACAAGCTGAAACATGTTAGAGTTTAGAATGAAATGAAATGAGATGAGATGTATACACACCAACTTGACTGCATGCAATATTCTAAACATTATAAAATCCACCTGTCATTTTCATTTCTTACATGCTTTGGCACCGATACTGTATTTAAGGCTATTTAAAGTCATGTTTGGAGTTGAGATGAGATAAAAATATTTTATCTTATATTAAAACTTTTAATAAATTCCTTTCAAAATATAATTCAAATACAAAATATCTTTCAATTCAAATTTATAAATTCTTTTATTTAATCATTACAATTTTTCTAAACTGTTAAGCACAATACAAAAAACAATATAAAAAATTATATTCAAACATTTTTTTAACTATAATATTTTTATTCAACTTTTTCTTTCTCATTTCTAAAAATTCATTTAAATATCTTAACTCAAACTATTTCACTAATATTTACAAAATTCTCTTCTCTTTTTTCCTCTTGGCAAAATTACTACTACATTATCGTTATAGGAAATGAAAAACATAGAGTTTGAGAGTTGAGAGGTTATTAAAGACTAGGAGGATCATTCCCACTATGAAATTTTAACAAAAGGGGGGGGGGGGGGGTCGATAGGCGCAAGTTTCCATAATAGTGATTGGAAGTAGGCCATGGTGCTATTTTGTATGCACATCGATTTTGGAATCGATGGATTTTCCTCACCGACCATTATTCAAATGATTTGAGCATGTATTTTGCGTCTGAGACTATACCTTGGATTTCCCAGTTGATATTGGAGGAATTTGTTGAGAGAGCACTAACCACTTGTTGAAAGTCTCATTCTATTTGTAGCTTGACCAAATTTTGGGGAAGAGCCTTTTGAATGTCATCACATACTGTTGTTGCTTCACCCATTATGGGGGTGGTGTTGTTGATGAGACTTGTGTGGACAAAAATGGGAGAACCAACTCTGGATCTACAAATGGAGGCTGTAATACTTTCATTCTTCCTTATTACCACATCACATTGAGGCAGGTAAAGATGATCTTGTGTTGTTTAAGGACTTTCAATGGGAGGATCTAACTTTTTTTCCCAAATTGATTAGTGTACAAAGAGGAGGAAGGTGACAAATTCAATCAGTTCATTTGGAGTGGGTTTTATGTCATTGTGAATAACCTTATTTCGAAAAAACCAAATACTATCTATTACTAGAGAAGAAAAAAATTGGAATTGATGAGATTCTTCTTCAGGAATGGATAGGGACCTTACTGGGTTTAGAATGTTATTGATCCAGGTTGTTAATGGAAAGGCATTGAATTTTGAATTATCCATGGGACATTTTGATTGCCTCCAAAGAACTCTAGCATAGGGGCAAAAAAAGAATAGATGATGAAGACTTTCCTCTTGATAGTCACATAGCAAACAGAGAGTTTGATCTTTATTAAGGTTTTTGACATTTTTCAAGATGGATTTTGTGGGGAGGATATAATGGGATATTTTCCATATTAGAGTATTAAGCCTATTATGGATTTTGAGTTTCCAAAAATTTTTTCAAGAAAAGTTCTGGATGTTTGAGCCTAAGGAAAGTGTCATTACAGCATAAGAGGACTTAAGCGACTATTGCCCAGAATAGTGGTGCCTCCACTTGACTTTGTCACATAGGTATGAAGGCTTTTGAAGCTTTCTCGTCACTATCCCACCAAAATTTTTGAAACATGCTATCTATTTCGGAGGCCACATTGTTTGGCATTCTGAGTGTCGTCATGGTGTAAGATGGGATTGAAATTGCTATTGGATTGATGAGAGTGGTTCTACTTGCTTGAGAAAGGATTTTTCATTTCCGACCCTAAATTTTATTTTCCATTTTCTCAATGGTGTCTTGAAAGATGCTTTTTTCGGGATCTTATAAAGCGAGAGAGTCCCAAGTATTTGAGTTTTGTGGGGGCAAGTTTTGAAGTCTAGGAAGTTTTTCACCTTTCTTTCGGAGGGGATGGAGGTGTTGTTACTAAAATAAATGGTGGACTTGTTTTGATTGATTTTTTTTTTCCTGACAAAGAGGTGTAAGTGTCAATGCAGCATGCAAAGGCTTCTGTTGTGGATAAGGATGCTTTACCAAAAAGAATGAGATCATTGGCAACAAGAAGATGAGTGATGGAGGGGCAACCTCTAGAGAGTTTTATGCCTTCAAGATGTTTAAGACTTTCTTCTCGAATAATAAGATGTGAGATGATCTCACTGCCCAGGATGAAGAGAAAATAAAGAAGAGGATCTCCTTGTCTAAGTCTTCATGAGGGATGGAAGGATCCCATGGGTGAGCCATTGATTAGAATGGAGCAAGAGACCATTGATAGAGATTCTCTAATCCATCCTATCTATCTTTTGTTAAACCATTGGATTTCAAAAAGTTTGAGAATAAAATACCACTCTATATAATCAAAGGTCTTTTCCATGTCGATTTCGATGGTTATTAGACCTTATTTGTTGCATTTCTTTTTAAGGAAATGAAAGACTTCTTGGGCTAAAATGATGTTGTCTTGAATAAGACAGCTCGAGATGAAAATTGTTTGTTTGCCAATAGTTTTTCAATAACTTTATAACATATATTTGCTAGACTGATTGGACAAAAGTGGTGGACTTGTTTGAGGGAGTTAATTTTTGAGACATGGGCTATGTTTGTGTGATTTAGAGCCTTGAGAAGTTTCCCATGGGTGAAGAAATTTATGATAGTGGCGATGAGATCCGGTTTGACTACATCCCAGTAAGTCTTGTAAAACAAGCCCGTGAAACCATCAGGTCTAGGGCGCTTTAGAGGAAGGAGTTTGTTTGTGAGTGTTTAGAATTTCCTCCTCATTAGGGATTTTGCAGAGAGATTCAGTACCTGAGACTGAGATTTACCCAGGGAAGAGGGTTTTTAAATCTTCAGTGAAGACAAGATTTGAGCTGGTGACTACTTTTTAGAAGTGTTCTTCAAATTTGGAGGCAATCTCTGATTGCTTCGAGATCCATTTACTATCTTCCACCTTAGGATAGTTAATTGAGTTTCTTCTTTGTCTTATAGTAGCCGAAGCATGAGAGAATTTTGTGCTTAAATCCGTTGTGGTTAGCCAGGTATTCCGATATTTTTGTCACCAAAGGAATTCTTCAAGATGTCGTTGTTCATTTGAATGGAGTTGGGAGTTGGATTCTTAGTTTGGATTTCCTTGATGGATTCAGTCAAAAGTTTTATGCATGTTTGGATATGACTAAAGGTATTTTTTTTCCAAATTTTGAGCGCGTGTTTTGTTTCTTTCAATTTTTCTACAGGGATGTAGGCAAGGGAATCTTCAAAATGGGCGTTCAAAGCTCTTTTGATGACAACAAAACATGATGCGTTTCTATTCTAGAATTGCTCAAACTTAAAAGGTTTTTTTCTATGATCCTTGTTTGAGGTGTCTAGAATGATTGGAGAGTGATTTGAAGCACTTCTGGGAAGGTTGGTGATAGAAGCATCTGAAAAAAGAATGTTCTAGTGGTGATTTATGACAACTCTATCAAGTTTTGCTCTAATGTGTTAAGTACCTTGCTTGTTGTTTGAGCAAGTGTGGGAAATGCCGAAAGCTCTGATGTCAATGAATCATATTGTTTCAAGAAAAAGCTTGAGGTCTGATGAGTGCACAAAAATGCACTCTAAATACTCTATTTAAATACTAAAAGAAATGAGAAAATAATGGATATAACTCATGTTATTAAAATTAATGGTCATTTATTTTGAAATAGATATAAGCATGATTTAATATATTGATGAGAATATAAAATGCCATATTTTCCTCTCTTAATGTTTAATACTTTATTCTTATTTGATGCCTAAATATACTCATTATTCTTATATTTTGATTTAGAACACAAATGGAGACATTAGGAGCAAATGAAAATAATTGCGGAATTTTAGACAGTTCTGACATCTTTTCGTAATATGGGCATAACTCTCTCATCCAATCTCCGATTGAGCTGATTCAGAATGATCTAGAACCGCAAGAGAAATATCTATAACTTTTATGTTTTATGTTTGAAGAGATATCCACTAAATCTAAGACAAAAGCGACCATCAAGTGGACCCACCTGCACTTGACGTTCCTGGATATTTTTCAGCCACTTGCATCAAATCCAAATGTCATCATAATATTTTCCAGCAAGCACTCCTACACCAACTTGGAAATTCAATGATCAATTCATATGCAAGATGAAGTGCACTCAAGTTTCTTGTAGACAAATTATTTGACCACAAGATATTAAGTCATACAAGACAACTAATGGATAGAGAAGCAAAAGTAAAACACTCAACCTACAAGCAAAATCCAGCTCATGCATGATGGGAAAACAAATGATCAAAATGACAACTCACAAATCACTTGGATTCAAGAATGGCACATGGCAAAACAAGTTGAAATTGTGATGACTTTGTCATGACAACTTACATGAAGGATGCTTATAAATAGAAGGAAGAGGTGTGTATTCTAAGACAATGCTTAGTGTGGGAGGATGCTTTGGAAGAGCCATTATTTTGAGAGCTTGAGAAAAGAAAAGAAAAACCAAATAAGAGAGAAGAAAATAATGGTTGGCTCTTCCATATTATCCCTTGGAGAATTTTTGTTGCATATTTTCAATATGTGTAACTAAATTCTCAATGAGGGCTAGGGATGAACTTGTGTGTGTGATGGTATTTGTAATTTATTTTTGATTCATGTATTTGGTCTTTAAATATTAAAACTCTTTTGTTCTATTATTCTCAATTTATTTGTGATGTTTTTTCGTCTTCAAATAATTATAAAATCTATTTCGTTTATGGATTTAGTCATACTTTTTCTATTGAGTGAATTAGTTCTATAATTATGTTTGGAGTAATTGATTATCTATATTGATTTAATTCTCTGCTGCAATATCGCCTCTTAGGTATATTGTCGTCGTTGGATTTTCTCAATATCGATAACAATTTATGAGAGTTAAGCGCGAAGAATGATTTTTCAAAAAGTTACATGTGATTTAAATTTTGGTTATTAATGTTATATCTTCCGATTAAGAATTTGGACATAAAATTTTTAATTGGGTTATCAATGAATTAAGAATAAATTTGAATAGCACAAATACACAAGAAATTCCCTACGCTCTACTTTTCGTCTCATTTTTATATTGTTCAAATTACTCATTTAGTTTTAATTTACGTCACACTCTAAAATTTACTTTTCGCACTCATCTAAATCTTTTTGTTAATTTCGTTACTGTTCTTCAATTTCTCAATCCATCTCCCTGTGGGATCGACACCCCAAAATTATACTGCAAACGACCGCGTTATTTTTTGGGCGTAATCAAATTTTGGCGCCGTTGCCGGGGAGACGGTAGAAGAATTTGTAGTTTTTTTTAGTAGTTTGTAAAAAAAAAAAAAAAAACGGTAGCTTCGTTCATTTTCTTTTTAGCTTTCTGCATCTTTATTTTATTTTACTTTTCTTTTCGTAATTTTTTTTTTCTTTTCAGTATTACACTTTTCTTTACTTTGCATGCGCAGGTACAGAGACGCTTTTGGACGGTTTGCTAGTAGACCCGTGCTATAATCAGATTCAGAATCTAATTTTTCTAATCGCTTGTTTGATAATTCTTCCAATTCTGACGCGATGAGTGAACACGTGGACCAACCTGTTAGAACCCTCCAAGATTATCTTCATCCCGCACGAACAGCCACACCATCCTGTATTATGTTCTCACCTAACGTTCGTCACGTAGATTTCAAAATAGGAATGATACAATTACTTTCGACTTTTCATGGTCTAGAAAATGAAAACCCCTATATTCATATTAGGGAATTTGAGGAAGTAGTTGCAACATTCCACAGTCAAAATACCACTGACGACACGGTAAGGCTAAAGTTCTTTCCTTTTTCTTTGAAAGATAAAGCTAAGAGTTGGTTGTACTCACTAAGACCACGGTCTATTGGAACATGGAGTGAGATGACTCAAGTGTTTTTCAATAAATACTTTCCCCAACATAAGACCAATGTTTTAAAAAGACAAATCTCTACCTTTACACAAAAGGATAGTGAGACTTTGTACCAATCTTGGGAAAGATTTAAAAAATTACTGAGTATGTGTCCCCACCATGGATATGAGAATTGACGCTTAGTGAGTTATTTCTATGAAGGGCTTATGCCCAGGGAACGTCAATTCGTGGAAATGATGTGCAATGGAGAATTTTTACAGAAAAATCCCGATGAGGCCATAGAGTACCTCAATGAGCTTGCTGAAAAAGCTTATATTTGGACTGGACCTAGTGTTACTGATAGCACAAACAGGTCACGACCTACAGGAAACTTGAGTGGTGGTATTTACCATCTCAAGGAGGAAGATAATCTAAAAGCCAACGTTGAAATGCTTACAAGGGAAATAGAGGTGTTAAAGATAAGAAACTTAAAGTTAACACACATGGCTAATCATGCAGACTCTCTTGTGCCATGTGCTGTCTGTGGTGGGGTAGATCATCATGCCTAAGACTGTCCTACACATGCTAACATGAGAGGATGGCATAATCACTCCAACTTTAGTTGGAAGTCTGAAAACCAACAGCCTGCACAACCTTCTAGATCATATCCTGCACCATACCATGCACCTCAATCTTCTAGAAATTCTTTAGAAGACACTTTGCATGCATTTATTGAAGTACAGAGTAAGACTAATAAAAAATTTGAGTCTTTAATTATGCAGGTTGTTGAAGAACAAAAGGAGATAAAGAGCCAGATATCTAAAATAACGAGTTTCTTGAGTGTAAATGAGCAAGGTAAGTTCCCTTCTCAAGCTCAGTCTGTATCTCATGGTCAACATATGGCACAAGAAACTGTGAAGAATCACGAGTGCCAGCAGATATATATGATTGACTCACTCATAGACAAGGAAGTTTTTACAACTCATGATTCTGATCCCCTTGAGAATTTTATTGTTGATTTTGAGTTTAATCCTATCAGTGATTCGTCTGATGTAGCTAAAATTTGTGCAATTTTTGATAATACTCAAAATTATAGCACATAGGCTTGGCAACCGAAGTTTAAGGAGTTGCTTGAGAAAAATGAAAAACAAATTCCTTCAAGTGGGCAAGTACCAAAAGTTAATCTAAAGCCTTGCCACCTACTTGTGAAGCTCGAGCACCGAGTTTATTGGGCAAATAAGCGTTTCATTTTTGACCCAGGAGGAATAGTTCAAGAAGTAGAAGATAGTCCGGTTGTAGACTTGGTCTATCAACTTTGACCACAGCATGCAACAATAATTATTATTATTATTATAATTATTATCATCATCATTATTATTATTATTATTATCATCTTATTTGTTTTGTTTTATTTTTATTTACTACTATTTTCTTTATTTTTGTTTGCAGGACAGTATCATTTTGTCATTTCAGATCACTACTTTTGACGCTTAGCGAGCTATCTACATCACACATCAGGTGTATCCTACCCTTTTTAGTTACTCCCCATCCAATTTTGATTATTAAACATTGAGGACAATGTTTCATTTAAGTTGGGGGGTGGAAATACAAATCTGTTATTTAAACTCTGTGGCATATTTCAATCAATATATAAAAAATTGCCAAATTTTTTTCACACATGATACTCATGCTCATTCATAACCATCTTGGTGAATTCAACAAACCCATCTTAAATCATTTTGCTAAAGTATCCACAGAACCATTTATGCACTTCTCCAAACTTTGTGGTAATATGGTGATTTGACACATGTAACTAAAGAATTATTTTGCTCAAGTATTCATGTGAATTTTGTGAGAATTGAGAGCTTATAAATACAGAAATTGTGATAAGTATCCATTGATCTTTTGAATTTGACACTTTTTTTGAGAATATCATTACATGGTTTGTGGTAAGATGGTGGATATACTTGGGATATGACGAAAGTCAACTTAGGATTAACGTCTGAGCCTTTCAAGCTGAGCCTTTTCATCATAGATCCCTAGCAGCCAATTTTGAGCCAATATACACATATGGTCTTTTCTTTTCATATCTATATCATCCATACCTCTCCACATTGGAGTATAACTTATACACTATATTTTCCTACTAGTTTACTTCCAAGTGTGTACTAGGTGTGAAATTATCATAAAAAAAAAAACCATGACAAAAATGGCATGGTGCTAGATGTGTCCATCAAATTATTCATGAAAGAGTTCATCAAATTGCGAAGACACCAGTGGCAAAAGAAGATGGAAAAGTGTACTTAGTCAAAAATCTAAAAAATTGAAAAGTACATCAAAAGGAAAATATAGTTTACTGAAAAATTTAACAGATTCCCTTTTGTGTATACTTGGAAGTTTTTGAAATCTCTTCACCTTTTCTTCTTATGAACCCCAACCCTAAACCACATTACAACCCTTTGTATTGATTTTTCCGATCCTAAGTATGCTTGTGGAAAGAATGGTGGAAATCTCATTTGTTAGTATTCCTATCATAAGATCAATGTTTACTTGTTACTTATATATAATTAGCTAAATTTCCATGAGAGTAAATGTACACCTTTGTCAACTCCATAGAGAGAACCCATACATGAAACACTTCTATACCCGTGAGTTATGGAGTTGAACCTTTTTGCTTAAGATATTCTAATGTTGCATGTGTCGAAACCTCTGATTTGATAAAAATAGTTTGGAACACATACACACTCTGTGGATTGTTATATTTGAATTACTTGTGAAAGGGTTATTGAATTTCTAAGATTGTTTTGATATGTAAATTTGAAAAATGTGTCTTGATGGCCCCTATCTGTGATTTTATTTGGTCTTTCTCATCATTTTTCATGAAAATTACTAGGGACTAGCAATGAGTAAGTTGGGGGGTGTGATGAGTGCACAAAAATGCACTCTAAATACTCTATTTAAATACTAAAAGAAATGAGAAAATAATGGATATAACTCATGTTATTAAAATTAATGGTCATTTATCTTAAAATAGATATAAGCATGATTTAATATATTAATGAGAATATAGAATGCCATATTTTCCTCTTTTAATATTTAATACTTTATTCTTATTTGATGCCTAAATATACTCATTATTCTTATATTTTGATTTAGGACACAAATGGAGACATTAGGAGCAAATGAAGATAATTGCGGAATTTTAGACAGTTCTGACATCTTTTCGTAATATGGGCATAACTCTCACATCCAATCTCCGATTGAGCTGATTCAAAATGATCTAGAACCGAAAGAGAAATATCTATAACTTTTATGTTTTATGTTTGAAGAGATATCCACTCAATCTAAGACAAAATCGACCATCAAGTGGACGTACTTGCACTTAACGTTCCTGGATATTTTTCAGCCACTTGCATCAAATCCAAATGTCATCATAATATTTTCCAGCAAGCACTCCTACACCAACTTGAAAATTAAATAATCAATTCATATACAAGATGAAGTGCACTCAAGTTTCTTGTAGATAAATTATTTGACCACAAGATATTAAGTCATACAAGACAACTAATGGATAGAGAAGCAAAATTGAAACACTCAACCTACAAGCAAAATCCAGCTCATGCATGGTGGGAAAACAAATGATCAAAATGACAACTCACAAATCACTTGGATTCAAGAATGGCACATGGCAAAACAAGTTGAAATTGTGATGACTTTGTCATGACAACTTGCATGAAGGATGCTTATAAATAGAAGGAAGAGGTGTGTATTCTAAGACAATGCTTAGTGTGGGAGGATGCTTTGGAAGAGCCATTATTTTGAGAGCTTGAGAAAAGAAAAGAAAAACCAAATAAGAGAGAAGAAAATAATGGTTGGCTCTTCCATATTATCGCTTGGAGAATTTTTGTTGCATATTTTCAATATGTGTAACTAAATTCTCAAGGAGGGCTAGGGATGAACTTGTGTGTGTGATGGTATTTGTAATTTATTTTTGATTCATGTATTTGGTCTTTAAATATTAAAACTCTTTTGTTCTATTATTCTCAATTTATTTGTGATATTTTTTCGTCTTCAAATAATTATAGAATCTATTTCGTTTATGGATTCAGTCATGCTTTTTCTATTGAGTGAATTAGTTCTATAATTATGTTTGGAGCAATTGATTATCTATATTGATTTAATTCTCTGCTGCAATATCGTCTCTTAGGTATATTGTCGTCGTTGGATTTTCTCAATATCGATAACAATTTATGAGAGTTAAGCGCGAAGAATGATTTTTCAAAGAGTTACATGTGATTTAAATTTTGGTTATTAATGTTATATCTTCCGATTAAGAATTTGGACATAAAATTCTTAATTGAGTTATCAATGAATTAAGAATAAATTTGAATAGCACAAATACACAAGGAATTCCCTACGCTTTACTTTTCGTCTCATTTTTATATTGTTCAAATTACTCATTTAGTTTTAATTTACGTCACACTCTAAAATTTACTTTTCGCACTCATCTAAATCTTTTTGTTAATTTATTTACTGTTCTTCAATTTCTCAATCCATCTCCCTGTGGAATCGACACCCCAAAACTATACTGCAAACGACCGCGTTATTTTTTGGGTGTAATCAAGGTCCTTCGATTTTGAGGAACTTGCATAAGGTTTGCCCCGCACTTTTCTTTTTTGGTTGAGAATAGAGTTAAAGTCACCAATGACAATGGAGTGGCCCAAAAAAGTATTAGTGACAAAAATTAAATCATCCCAAATTTTGGCTTTTCCGAGTGATTGGAAAGACTGTAGATCATATTAAGCAAGAAAGGGCAATGCGCTCGATCTAAGTAAATTAAAATAGACACTATATTACAACTAACATACACTATTTCTACATCAAGTCCTGGTTGCTATTGGCACCATACCTATGATAAAAACATGTGTGGGCTTAAATTAACCTGCATGCATGTTTTTATCATAGGCAGCACCATGCATTGGTTATAAAACTTCATTGCACTTCCTTTTGATTATATAAATTTGGACCCACATATTTATTAAGAATCTAATTGTTCAAAAAATTCACTCGGACAATTACAAATTTTGGAGTTCACTTTATGTAATTATCTCTCTCTGCACACCGTAAATCCTATAATTGGAATAGAAATTATAAGAAGATTGAATCTCTCTCTTATAATATAGGATTAAATTGGTGATCTCGTTCACCACTATTCATGTTCATTTTAGAAGAGTCTGAAGGAGTCTGCAACCAATTAGTTAGTTGAAGACGCTTTGATCATGTATTGTGAAAACAATACTAAAAGGCTATTCTGTGTACTTGTATATACATAGTTTATTACATATATCTTTTATTATTTTTCATATCTAGCTTTCCTAACTATTGATGGAAAATATATTACCCAATAACGTTTTGAAAGAATCCGGCCAATTGTTGGTAGTGTACTATAATTTAATTTAAACACAATAATATTCCAACTTTAGTTTGCTTATTTTTTATAAACTGTTAATTTCTTGACCTCATAATTGGTTTATCATCCCTAGCTCACATATATATTGAAAGAAAAAGTAAAATCATGTATATTTTTAGTTATTCTCACTCGATCTCTGGGCCATTTCCAACCACATGTACTCAAAATTAAAACAAACAGTACTTAACCAATTGGTCGTCCCAACGTATCATATAACTAATATGAGCTGTTTGGTCTCGACCACATCTCTTGCAGTTTTTAACTAATCAATATGAGAAATTTTATTCTTCATCTCTAGCATATATATTGTTGATGTCGAAAAAATCGATCAACAGGTCGAGACAGGAAAAAGAGTCATTTCCGATCCACTAGTGTGAGTTGGGCTTCATTTCTTGTTGTTTGGGGCCCTTGGCGAGGTTCGGGTGTGGCTGGCATGTGCATTGACAATGGATAAAATCAATAGACATAGATACAATATTTACATGGTTCGGCATAAGGCCTACGTTCACGGGTGTTTGGGGAGGGGAATCCACTATAATGAGTATTTTATAGTCTCTCATGGCTCACTGTACAAGAAAAATATACATAAATCTGTGGATAAAATCTACTGGTTAGAGCTCCTAAAACATTCTGAAAAGGCTGAAGGAGATAGTGCTGGAGAGGAAACAATGAGTTGGTCTGAGAGAGAGTGAGAGTCCCTCCTTTCATCCTATTGTTGCATTTTTATTGGAATCCTTCACTTGCTTGTGCTAGTCTCCCTGTTTTTCTTCCTTCCCTCATGTCACCTCCTACTTTATTCCTTGTCCCATCATGTCCACTTTTACTCTCGTCTTATAGTGCACTATAAAATAGGCTTGGCCCATATTTATTACTTTATAGTGCCATAAATGGCTGGGCCCAACTCATATTTTTCCCACCTCATAGTACCCTGCGAATTCTCAACATAGATACTTTAGTGGGAATTATAAGACACCTACTACCTGAGAACTGAGAAGGCGGTCGTTCGAGCCCAAGGTAAGAAAGTAAAACATGCGATAGATAAATAATGAAAAGAATGTTGTAATATGCTAAAATTTTAAAGCTCGGGGCTTGGTTAAGATGGGAGATAGGCCTGACCAAGAGTATGAGAACGTGAAGTGCGAGCGTGGCAGGAGATGGACTCAACTGGGAGTGTGGGAAGGCGAAGCGCGTGCGTGTAGGAAGATGGACTCAATCGCGAGTGTGGGAATGTGAAGCATGAGCGTGGCGAGAGATGGACTCGACCGCGAGTATGGGAACTTGAAGCACAAGCATGGCGGGAGATGGACTCACATCACCTCCTACTTTCCTCCGTATCCCATCATGTCCTCTTTGACTCTTGTCCTATAGTGCACTATAAAATAATCATGGCCCATATTTATTACTTTACAATGTCATAAATGGTTGGGCCCTACCCATATTTTTCTCTCCTTACAGTACCTTGCGAGTTCTCATCAAAGCTACTTTAGTGAAAATTCTAAGACACCTACTACCCAAAAATTGAGAGGGCAGTGATTCCCACTTTAGACCCCAAGGTAAGAAAGTAAAACATGTGATAGATAAATAATTAAGAGAAAGCTAAAATACCCTAAAATTTCAAATCTCGGGGCTTGGTTAAGGCGGGAGATAGGCCCGACTGTAATACCACATATGATAAGGATAATGGTGGGTGGTGTATGGGATCCCACATTCCTTGGGAATGAGAAGTTCTTGCTCTTTATAAGGTTCTAATGGGGCTCCAATTATATCACTGACTAGTCATTTTGGAGTATAGGTCATATGGTTTGGGCCTTCCATTGGGGCGTTACAAATGGTATCAAAGCCTATTCCAACTAGAAATGTGGGACTTGAGTCGTGCCACCTACGAGGAACAGGCCCGATGAGAACGTCGGGTATTTTAAGGGGGTTAGATTGTAATACCACGTATGATAAGAATAAAGGTGGGTGGTGTATGAGATCCCACATTACTTGGGAAGAAGAAGTTCTTGCTTTTTATAAGATTTTAATGGGGCTCCAATTGTATCATTGACTAGTCCTTTTGGAGTATAGGCTATGTGGTTTGGGCTTTCCATTGGAGCGTTACACCGACAAAGAGCGTGAGAATGCTAAGTGCGAGCGTAACAGAAGATGAACTCAACCGCGAGCATGAGAACACGAATCTCGAGTGCAATGGGAGATGGACTCGACCGTCAGCATGAGAATGCGAAGCGCTAGCATGGCAGGAGATGGACTCGACCACGAGCGTGAGAATGCAAAGTGCCAATGTGTCGGGAGATAGACTCGACAGCAAGCGTGGAATGTGAAGCACGAGCATGGTGGGAGATAGACTTGACTACGAGTGTGGGAACTCGAAGCACAAGCGTGGTGGGAGATAGACTCGACAGCAAGCATGAGAATGCGAAGCGCGAGCATGGCGGGAGATGGATTCGATCGCGAGCATGAGAATGCGAAGCGTGAGAGTGGCAAAAGATGGACTCGACTGCGAGCACGAGAATGCGAAGCGCCAATGTGTTGGGAGATGGACTCGACCGTGAGCGTGGGAACGCGAAGTCCCGGGGTGGCAAGAGATGGAGAAGGGCGAATCGGCATGTGAAGGTTTACGAGCAGGCTAGGGCCCTATACTCCCCCTCGTCTTTCACTGGCATCCTGACGGGCAAATCGGTGTGCGGGGGTTTACAAATAGGTAAGGCCCTAAACTTGACCCTGCGATTCACTGGCAATTTGCTGATGGAGATGGAGAAGTTTTATAAGTATGCTTGGGTTAAGGCTCTAGCTCGAGTCTCGACCTCATGGCGAATCATGGTGCTGGGGTTTAGGAGTAGGCGAGAGCCCAGACTTGACTCTGCGATTCGCTGGCGTCCTGTTTATGTGACAAGAGCGCGGAGCTTGTTCCATTGCGGAAGAAGTGCAGATAGAGATGGGAGAGGGTTTACAAGTATGCTCGGACTAGGTTCCTAACCTCGAGCCTCGAGTCTTGATGAGTGCGCGAAAGTGTACTCTAAATATCCTAATATTTGATTAAATTGTAAATAATAAAAATAGAAATGATTGGAATTCACTTATTTTATTTAATTACATTTTTATTTACATTGAGATGTTTTCAAGCATTACTTGTCTTTTTATATTTTTATTTATTTTATTTTATTTATTTTATTTTATTTTATTTCTTTTTTTGATAGGGGGTCTAAGATCACATGGCAACTAAAATGAATTTGCATCAGTGATACCACACGGTAATTTAACTGGAGTGGGACTTAACTTTTGGATAGATATATATATATATATATATGTGAGACGTAAAAACGAAGAAGCGGCAGCTGCAAAAGAAAAGCGTGAAGCTGCAGACGTAAACGAAAAGAAGCAACCGAAGAAAAAGCGGAACGTGAAGAAGCAGGAGGCCTAATGACATTCAGCACCTATATATATATATATATATATATATATATATCTGTACGTGTTGAAAAGGGAGCCGCCAGACGAACAAAAGAAGAAGCAGGGGAACGAAAACGTAAAGCTGCGGACTGAAACGTGAAAACGCATACGATGATTTTCTTCTTGAAATTTTTGTTGTCTATCCTATTCATAGATAACTAAATTCTCATGTAGGGTTAGAGATGAACATGTACATTAGATGGTATTTTTAATTTATTTTTAATTCATGTATTTGATTTTCAATTATTAAAGTTTTTTGTTTTATCATTCTCGAAATATTGTTAATGTTTTCTTCTCCGAATAATTTTAGAATTTATTTCATTTATAGATTCAGTCATACTTTTTCTATTGAATGGATTTGTTCTTTGATTATTGTTAGATCCATTGATTATTTATATTGATTTAATTCTCTACTGCAATATCGCTCCCTTGGTATATTGTTATCGTTGGGTTTTTTCAATGTGAATAACAATTTATATGATTTAAAGTGATGAATGATTTTTCAAAGAATTATATTTAATTTAATTTTTGGTTTATAATTTTATATCTTCCGATTGAGAATTACGGAATTGAATTCTCAATTGAGTTATCAGTGAATTGAAAAGAATTAAAATACCAGATATGTGCAAGGGATTCCTGACACTCTACTGTTCGTCAATTTTGATTACTTTTTCATTATTTACTTTGTTTAATTTTAATTTAAAGTCAATTTTTCTTTCCTCATTAATCATTTAATTTTTTTTTTAGTTTCTTTGCGAATTTTACTATTATTTTAATTGTCTCCCTGTGGAATCGACACCCCAAAGTTGAACTACAATTACTGCGTTATTCTTTGGGCGTTACCAAATTTTGACGCCATTGCGAGAGAGACGGTAGAAGAAGTGTTGGATAGTTTTTTTTTTCCTTTTCAACAGTTTGTAAAGGCGGTAACTTTGTTCCCTCTTTATACTTGCTGCATTTTATTTTTATTTTTATTTTTGCATGCACAATAGGTATAGATGCACATTAGGTCGATTTGCTTGTAGGCCTGTGATAGAGTCAAATTTAGTATCTAATTTTTCTAATCCTTTGTTTGATACTTCTTCTGTTTCTGAAAATATGAGTGAATACGGAAATCAACCCACTAGGACCCATCAGGATTACCTCCACCCTACACGCACAGCCACACCGTCATGCATAATGTTTCCACCCAATACGCGTCAACTTGATGTTAAAACGGGAGTGATACTACTACTCCCCACTTTTCATGGCTTGGAAAATGAAAATCCATATGTGCATATTAGGGAATTTGAGGAGGTAGTTGCGACTTTTCATAGTCAAAATGCAACTGATGACATTGTGAGACTTAAGTTCTTTCCTTTTTCTTTAAAGTATAGAGCTAAGAGTTGGTTATACTCGCTGAGACCACGATCCATTGGGTTGTGGAATGAGATGACTCAGGTTTTTTTTAATAAATATTTTTCCCAACATAAGACCAATGCTTTAAAAAGATAGATCTCCACCTTTGCACAGAAGGACAGTAAGACTTTATATATATCTTGGGAGAGATTTAAGGAGCTATTGAGTATGTGCCCTCACCATGGGTATGAGAGTTGGCGTCTGGTGAGTTACTTCTATGAGAGGCTTACACCTAAAGAGCGCCAATTTGTGGAGATAATGCGTAATAGTGAGTTCTTGTAGAAAAATTTTGATGAGGCCATAGAGTATCTTAATGAGCTCGCTGAAAAAGCTCACACTTGAATTGGACCTAGTGCGACTGAGAGCACAAATAGGTCACGACTTATAGGGAACCAAAACGGTGGTGGAATTTACCATCTTAGGGAGGAAGACAACTTGAAGGTTAAGGTTGAGGTGCTTACTAGGGAGTTAGAATTGCTAAAGGCCAAGGACTTGAAGCCAGCACACTTGGTTAGTCATGCAGAGTCTTCTAGGCCATATTTTGTGTGTGGAGGGGTAGATCACCTCGTCCAAGAGTGTCCCATATTTGCTGAGATGAGAGGGTTGTATGAGAAACAATGTAATGCCTTAGGCATGTACAAGAAGCCTTTTACACCTTTCTCTGAGACTTACAATCCGGGATGGCGTAATCACCCCAATTTTAGCTGGAAGTCTGAAAACCAGCCACTTGCATTACCTGCACCACCTGCACAACCCACTAGATCATATCCTACACTATATCATGCACCTACATCGTCTAGGAGTCCTTTAGAAGACAATTTACATGCTTTTATTGAAGCACAGGGTAAGACTAACCAAAAGTTTGAATCTTTGATTACGCAGGTTATGGAAAAAAATAAAGAGATAAAGAATCAAGTGTCAAAACTGATGATCTCCTTGAGTGTGACTGAGCGAGGTAAGTTTCCTTCTCAACCTCAGTCCACTCCCCATGGTCAACACATGGCACAAGAGAATTTGAAGGATATGAAAGTTATTGTGACTCGTAGTGGTAACTCATCACATATCCCAACAACGGATAAATCAGAGAATGTGGAGAAGAATCAAGATAGTAGTGCTCCCAAGCTACCCAAGGAACCAGAGGTGACAAAGAACCATATTAAGGTACCATTCCCTCAAGCTCTGAGATCAAGCAAGCTAACTATGGATCCTAACAATGAAATCCTGGAGAATCTCAAACAGGTAAAAGGCAATCTCCCTATTTTGCATGTAATTAAACAAGTTCCTACTTACGTAAAAGTTCTCAAGGATTTATGTACAATCAAGAGGAGACACCACATGAAGAAGACAGCGTTCTTGACAGAGCAAGTTAGTGCTCTAATTGAGCAACGGATTCCTCCCAAGAACAAGGATCCTGGGTGCCCAACCATCGTATGCAGCATCGGAAATCAAGAGTTTGGACAAGCTTTGCTAGATTTAGGAGCCAGTGTGAATTTTATGCCTTATTCTATTTATTTGCAGCTGGGGCTAGGAGAAATCAAACCAACTACTGTGGTATTGCAATTGGCTGACCGTTTAGTCAAAGTACCCCGGGGGGTGGTAGAGGATGTTTTAATTCAAATTGATAAATTTTATTATCTTGTTGATTTCTTGATTTTAGATACTATCTCTGTTGTTGATACTACCTCTAAAATTCCTCTGATTTTAGGTAGGCCTTTCCTTGCCACTGATAATGCTCTTATCAATTACAGGAATGGGCTTATGAAGCTATCTTTTGGAAACATGACTCTGGAGGTGAATGTCTTCCATATTGCAAAACAACCGGAGGAGGATCATGAGTGCCACCAAACATATATGATTGATTCACTCATAGACAGGGAAGTTTTCACAACTCGTGATTCTGATCCTCTTGAGTATTTCATTGTCAATTTTGAGTTCAATCCTATGAGTGATTCATTTGATATAGTTGATATTTGTTCTATTTTCGACAGAACTCAGGATTATGACACACAGAAATGGCAACCGAAGTTCGAGGAGTTGCCTGAGAAAAGTGAAAGACAGATTCCTTCAAGCATGGAAGCGCCCAAAGTTGAATTGAAGCCTTTGCCTAAGGGTTTGAAGCATGTTTTCCTTGGTTTAGGTGATACATTTCCTGTTATTATCTCATCTGAATTGTTTGAGTCTCAAGGTGAGAAATTAATTCGGGTTCTAAGTGAGCATAAGTCAGCCTTAGGTTGGAGCATTGTTGATATAAAAGGTATTAGTCCCTTGATTTGTTAACATAAAATTAATTTGGAGGAAGGAGCTAGCCCTCGTAGAGACCCACAATGTAGGCTTAATCCCACAATGAAATAAGTGGTAAAAAATGAAGTGTTAAAATTGTTAGACGCAGGAATCATATACCCTATTGCTGATAGTAAATGGGTTAGTCTGACACAGGTTGTTCCTAAAAAGTCTAGTGTTACTGTAGTGAATAATAACCTGAAAGAGTTAGTCCCCACCAAGCTTGTGACTGGGTGGCGGATGTGCATTGATTATAGAAAATTGAATGCCACCACCCAGGAAAGACCATTTTCCTCTCCCTTTTGTTGATCAGATTCTTGAGCGTGTGGCTGGTCATCCTTTCTACTGTTTCTTGGATGGTTATTCTGGCTATTATCAAATTGAAATTGCATTAGAAGACCAGGATAAAACCACTTTTACTTGTCCTTTTGGTACTTATGCTTTTCGTTGAATGCCATTTGGATTGTGTAATGCACCTGCCACTTTTCAACGTTGCATGATGAGTATCTTTAGTGACATGATTGAAAATAGCATGGAAGTTTTTATGGATGACTTGACTGTTTTTGGATTCTCTTTTGATGCATGTTTATTGAATTTAGAGAAAGTGTTGACTCGTTGTGAGGAGAAGGAACTGGTTTTAAATTGGGAAAAATGCCACTTTATGGTACCTTCAGATATTGTTTTAGGGCATATTATTTCTTCTAGAGGGATAGAGGTTGATCAATCCAAGATTGAATTAATTTCTAAATTGCCTACGCCTAAGACAGTAAAGGATGTGAGATCATTTCTTGGTCATGCTGGCTTTTATAGGAGGTTCATACAGAATTTTTCCATTATATCCAGACCACTATGTGACCTCCTAGTTAAAGATGCCTCATTTGAGTGGACAGAAGCTTGTCAAGAGGCATTAAAAATGCTAATTGGCAAGCTTACCTCAGCATCGATAATACAGCCACCAGATTAGACCTTGCTTGTTGAGATTATTTGTGATGCTAGTGATTATACTGTGGGTGCTGTTCTTGGACAGCGAAGGAAGGGGAAGCCCTTTGTTATTTACTATGCTAGTAGTACTCTAAATAGTGCTCAGATGAATTATTCAATCACTGAAAAAGAGTTGCTAGCTGTAGTATTTGCTTTGGATAAATTTCGCTCTTATTTGATTGGTTCTCCTATTATTATTTTCACAGATCGTGTAGCCCTTAAGTACCTTCTCACAAAGAAAGTTGCTAAGGCACGACTAATACAGTGGATTTTACTTTTACAGGAATTTGACATCACCATCAAAGACAAGAAAGAAGTGGAGAACGTAGTGGCCGACCATCTCTCGAGACTTACATTTGAGGAAACTTTTGACCATTTGCCAATCAGGGATGATTTTCCCGATGAGCATTTGCTTTCTATTACTTCTCTGCCATGGTTTGCTCATATTGTGAATTATTTGGCTACATGTGAGATACCGGTGGATTGGAATGCTCAGGATAAGAGGAAATTCATGACTGAGGTACGTAATTTCTATTGGGATGACCCTCTTCTTTTTAAATACTGCCCTGACCAAATTCTGAGGCGTTGCATTCCTGATGAAGAGATTGCTAGCGTCTTGGAATTTTGTCACTCCCAAGCTTGTGGAGACCACTTTTCAATGAAGAAAACCGCTGCAAAAATTTTGCAGTGTGGATTTTATTGGCCTACATTGTTTAAGGATGCAAACATCTATTGTTGTTCATGTGAAAGGTGTCAAAAATTAGGAGCTATGGCCCATCGTAATATGATGCCTTTGAACCCAATTTTAGTGATTGAATTTTTTGATTGTTGGGATATTGATTTTATGGGACCATTTCCTCCTTCTTTTGGATATCAATATATTATTATGGCAGTGGATTATGTGTCAAAATAGGTGAAAGCAGCAGCTTGCAGGAACAATGATAATAAGATGGTAATTAAATTCCTTAAAAAGAATGTGTTATCTCGGTTTGGTACACCACGTGCTATTATTAGTGACCGGGGTACACTTTTTTGCAATCGTTCCTTTGAGGCTTTGATGAAAAAATATGGGGTTGTACATAAAATTTCTACTGCATACCACCCCCAGACAAGTGGACAAGTAGAACTTGCAAACAGGGAAATTAAGCAAATTTTAGAAAAAACGGTAAACTCGAATCTCAAAGATTGGTCTTTGAGATTAGTTGATGCACTTTGGGCCTACCGAACAGCTTTCAAAACTCCCTTAGGCATGTCACCTTATAGACTTGTTTTTGAAAAACCTTACCATTTACCTGTGGAGCTCGAGCATCGAGCCTATTGGGCTATCAAGCATTTCAATTTTGACATAGGAGAAGGAGGTAAGTTCAGAAAATTTCAATTGACCGAGTTAGAGGAGTTGAGGAATGATGCCTATGAGAACTCTAAAATCTATAAGGCTAAAATCAAAGCATTTCATGATAAAAATATTTTGAGAAAAACATTTAAACCCAATGATCGAGTGTTTTTATATGACTCTAGACTCCATAAGCACCCAGGAAAACTTCGGTCTAGGTGGACCGGCGCTTTTGTAGTGAAGAATGTTTTTGAAAATGGGGCGGTAGAAATAGAGGATCCTAAAAATGGTAGGATTTTTAAAGTAAATGGTCAGTGCCTTAAAATATTAATTGATAGGGAAGTTTCGGAAGTGGAAGAGATTCCATTTGCTGATCCGGTCTATCAACCTTGACCACACCATGCAGGTATGTTTTCTTTTTATTTGTTCTGTTTGTTTTTGCTTTTGCTTTTTTTTTTTTCGTTTATTTTTTCCCTTTTCTTTTTCTTTTTGGTTGCTGTTGGTTTTCTTTGTTTTTGTTTGCAGGCTAGTGTCAGTTTGCCATCTCTAGTGCTTAGCGAGTCATCCCACGTCCTACACCAGGTGTATTCTACCCTTTTCAGTACCCTCCATTTAGTTTTGATTGTTAAACATTGAGGACAATGTTTCATTTAAGTTGGGGGGTGAGAACGATGTTTGTTGGAACTCTGTGGCATATTTTTATGTGAAAAAAAAATGTATCACATAGGCACCTTTTTACATGTGTATACATGCTCATTCATGGCTATCTTGGTGAATTCATCAAACCCATCTTAATCATTTTGCTGAGGCATTCACAGAATTTTAATGCACGTATCCAAACTTTGTGGTAAGATAGTAGTTTGACACATGTGGCCAGAGAACTCTTTTGCTTAAGTATTCTTATGAATCTTGGGAGAGGTTGAGAGCTTACAAATGTAGGAATTGTGATAAGCGTTCATTGATCTGTTGAATTGAACACTTCGTTCGAGAATATCATTACATGATTTGTGGTAAAATGGTGGATATACTTGGGATATGACGAAGGTCACTTTAGGATTAACGGTTGAGCCTTTCAAGCTAACCCTTCTCATCATAGACCCTTAGTAGCCAATTTTGAGCCAACAAACGCATGTACATTTTTTCTTTTCATATGCCCACGTCATCCATACCTCTCCACATTGGAGTATAGCTTATACACTAATTTTTCCTACCCTAATTGCTTCCAAGTGTGTGCTAAGTGTGGAATTTGCATATTTTCTTTTATTGAAAAAAACTAAATAAATAGAGAGCGACTAAAGAAAAAAAAACAAAAAAGAAAAAGAAAAATAAAAATGGAAGAGTACAAGTGCAAAATTTTCAGTTGATTGAGGTTTGAAAAAACATTAAAAAAAAAGAAGTTGAAAAAGAAGGAAAAGTATTGATTGATGATCTGAAAAATAGAAGAGTGCATCAGGTGAGAAATGTAATCTATTGAGATAATTAATAAGATTCCTATAGTATGTACTTGGAAGTTTTTTTGAATCTATTTTATCATTTTCTTCATTTAGCCTTGAACTTGAACCACGCTACAACCTTTTGTGTTGATCGTTCTGATCCTATGTATGCTTGTGGAATGAGTGGTGGAAAATCTCAATTGTTAGTGTTCCTATCATAAGATCAATATTTACTTATTGCTTGTACATAATTGCCTAATTCCCTATGAGAATATGTGTACACTCCTTATTAACTCCATAGAGAGACCCCTATGCGAAACACTGTTATACCCGTGAGTTATGGAGTTGAAACTTTTGCTTGAGATGTTCTTGATATTGCGTGTGTCACGGCTTGTAGTTAGATGGGTATAGTTTGGATCACACACACACTCTGTGGACTGCTATATGTGGATTAATTGTGATTGGGTTATTGGATTTCTAAGATTGTTTTGATATGTGATTCTGAAAAGTGTGACTTAGTGACTTCTGTGTGTGATCTGTTTTTGGTCTCTTCTATCATTATTTTGCATGAGAATTGCTAGGGACTAGCAATGAGTAAGTTGGAGGGTGTGATGAGTGCGCAAAGTGTACTCTAAATATCCTAATATTTGATTAAATTGCAAATAATGAAAATAGAAATGATTGGATTTCACTTATTTTATTTAATTACATTTCTATTTATATTGAGATGTTTTCAAGCATTACTTGTCTTTTTATATTTTTATTTATTTTATTTTATTTCTTTTTTTGATAGGGGGACCAAGATCACACGGTAACTAAAATGAATTTGCATCATTGAAACCGCACGGTAATTTAACTGGAGTGGGACTTAACTTTTGGATAAGAGCAGTGTTGGGGGATACGCAGTACTCAGCGTATCCCCCCTCATATGAACAGTGCCATGTACTGTTTATGACACTGTTCATGTGAGGGGGATGCGCTGAGTGTGCGTGCTCCCCCTCATTTCTCTTTGGATAAACATATATATATATATATATATATATGTGAGACGTAAAAAGGAAGAAGCGGCAGCTACAAAAGAAAAGCGTTAAGCTGCAGACGTAAACGAAAAGGAAGCAACCGAAGAAAAAGCGGAACGTGAAGAAGCAGGAGGCCTAACGACATTCAACACCTATATATATATATATATATATCTGTACGCGTTGAAAAGGGAGCCGCCAGACGAACGGAAGAAGAAGCAGGGGAACGAAAACGCAAAGCTGCGGACTGAAACGTGAAAACGCAGACGATGATTTTTTTCTTGACATTTTTATCGTCTATTTTATTTATCGATAACTAAATTCTCATGTAGGATTAGGGATGAACTTGCACACTAGATGGTATTTTTAATTTATTCTTAACTCATATATTTGATTTTCAATTATTAAAATTCTTTATTTTATCATTCTCAAAATATTGTTAGTGTTTTCTTCTCCAAATAATTTTAGAATTTATTTCATTTATAGATTCAATCATGCTTTTTCTATTGAATGGATTCGTTCTTTGATTATTGTTGGATCCATTGATTATTTATATTGATTTAATTCTCTACTGCAATATCGCTCCCTGGGTATATTGTTGTTGTTAGGTTTTCTCAATGTGAATAACAATTTATGTGATTTAAAGTGATGAATGATTTTTCAAACAATTACATTTAATTTAATTTTTGGTTTATAATTTTATATCTTCCGATTGAGAATTACGGAATTGAATTATCAATTAAGTTATTAGTGAATTGAAAATAATTAAAATACCAGTATGTGTAACGGATTCCCGATACTCTACTGTTCGTCAATTTTGATTACTTTTTCATTATTTACTTTGTTTAATTTTAATTTAAAATTAATTTTTCTTTCCTCATTAATCATTTAATTTTTTTTTTAGTTTCTTTGCTATTTTACTATTATTTTAATTGTCTCCCTGTGAAATTGACACCCCAAAGCTGAACTACAATTACCGCATTATTCTTTGGGCGTTACCAAGTCTTGACCTCATGGCGAATCGTGGTGCAGAGGTTTAGGAGTACGTGCAAGCCCGAACTCGACCCCTCAATTCTCTGGCGTCCCGCGTGATTGATGAGAGTGCGGAGCTTGTTCCGTCACGGGAGAAGTGCTAATGGAGATGGAGAGGGTTTACGAGTATACTCGGTTGGGGCCTGATAACGCCCAAAGAATAACGCGGTAATTGTAGTTCAGTTTTGAGGTGTCGATTCCACAGGTAGACAATTAAAAGAATAGTAAAATAGCAAAGAAATTAAAAAAATTAAATAATTAATGTGGAATGAAAAATTGATTTTAAATTAAACAACGTAAATAATGGAATAGTAATTAAAATTGACGAACAGTAGAGTGTCGGGAATCCCTTGCACATATCTGGTATTTTAATTATTTTCAATTCACTGATAACTCAATTGAGAATTTAATTTCGTAATTCTCAATCGGAAGATATAAAATTATAAACCAAAAATTAAATTAAATGTAATTCTTTGAAAAATCATTCATCACTTTAAATCACACAATTGTTATTCACATTGAAAAAACCTAACGACAACAATATACCCAGGGAGCGATATTGCAGTAGAGAATTAAATCAATATAAATAATCAATGGATCCAACAATAATCAAAGAACGAATCCATTCAATAGAAAAAGCATGATTGAATCTATAAATGAAATAAATTCTAAAATTATTTGGAGAAGAAAACACTAACAATATTTTGAGAATGATAAAACAAAAAATTTTAATAATTGAAAATCAAATATATGAATTAAAAATTAATTAAAAATATATGGAAGTTCATTCCTAATCCTATATGAGAATTTAGTTATGTATGAATAGGATAGACAACAAAAAACTCAAGAAAAAAATCATCCAAACGATGGCCATCCTGCTGCTTAACGTTCGTCTTCTCTTCGTTTTTCGTCTCGTTCGGCTGCTTCTTCTTCTTTTCGTCTACGGCGCTTCCTTCATTCGTTCGGCTGGATACAAATATATATATATATATATATATATATGTTGCCGTGTGAAATCCATAAAGTGAAGCTGCACATGCGGGCTCAGCTATGAAGCAAAGTGAACATATATATGCATATGTTTATAACGTGAATGCAGCCCAAATAAAAGTCAAGCCTGTTCAATCATGCATGCGGGTCCTTATATCATATTGAACTTGAATTTCAGCCCATTGATCTTGAAGTGTTATCTCCCTCATTTAACTACACAATAAATAAATAAATAAATAAATAAATAAATAAATAAAATATAAATAAAATAAAATAAAGAAAGTCAAGAATACAAGTACTGCTTAAAAACATCTCAATATAAATAGAAATCTTAATTTAATAAAATAAGTGAAATCAAATTATTTATATTTTTATTTTTTACAATTTAATCAAATATTAGGATATTTAGAGTGCATTTTTGTACACTCATCAGGACCCTAACCAGGAGCTTCGACCTAATGGTGAATCATGGTGCGAGGATTTATGAGTTGTTTCCTATTACCTATCTCCTTTTACTCTGAGCTAGATAGTTTAATGGCAGAATTTTGGTGGGAATAAAAGCACAATGAGAGGAAGATCCATTGGGTTAGTCGGAGGAAGATGTGTGAGCTAAAATCATGAGGGATGGGTTTTAAGGACCTCAGAATTTTCAATCTTCCTCTTCTAGAAAAATAGGGGTGGAGATTGGCAGAAGATGATGTTGAGCTTTCAAACCTGTCCAAAAATCACACAAGACGATTTTAACGTGGTTCAGCAATTTGCCTACATCCACAGGTGCCAAATTTACTATAATTTTTGAGATTTACAAATCACTCAAAAATTTCTCACGTATCTCTCAAATACACACACTTCCTCTTCTCTCCACCGATTTGTTAATTTCGAATATCAGAGCTCTCCTTTTATAAGAGAGGTTTTACACAGATTACGTATGGTAGGTGCAGCCAAACTAGAAAATTATGCATTGAGGTAGGTGGTGCAGACATTGTTGAAGGAGGATGGACGGTGCAGCCAAGGAAGACCAGAAAATGCTGCAGATGTTTTTCACACTTTGGTTGCCTTTTCAACAATCACCCCCTCCACCGAAGTGTGCCATACTAAGCTGCTTCCAAACTGATTCATTCTTCAAATGAATGCACCTCCTTCTTTGACTTGAGTGTCTTCTACTAACAAATGCACCATAAGACGCCAAATGCACCCAAAAGTGCCAATCCACCCGAAGGTACTCAGCAACTTACAATATTGATCAATTCCAAGCAGTGTTGGAACTTGATCCCTGTGACGACTTTTGTCAACATATCTGCTGGATTATCTTCAGTACCAATTTTCTGAAGTAATATGTCATCTTCTTCTAATATTTCACGTACAAAGTGAAATCGGACATCGATATGTTTTGTTCGAGAGTGATACACTTGATTCTTGGCTAAATGAATTGCACTCTGACTGTCACAGTAGATGGTAACCTCTTGCTGCTCAAAACCCAAATCTGTTACCAGTCCCTGTAACCCAATGGCTTCTTTTATGGCTTCTGTTACAGCCATATACTCAGCCTCTGTGGATGATAGTGCAATCGTAGACTGCAAATTTGATCGCCAGCTAACTGGTGCTCTAGACATAGTGAACACGTATCTAGTTGTCGATCGTCGTTTGTCAAGATCGCCTGCATAGTCTGAGTCAACGTATCCAGTTACTAGACTATCTTCACTCTTCTCAAACTTCAAACCAAGATCTACGGTTTCTAGAATATACCGTAGAATCCATTTAGCCGCATGCCAGTGTTTCTTTCCAGGATTATGCATATAACGACTGACCAAACTGACGGCCTGGGAGATATCAGGTCGTGTACACACCATGGCATACATTAGGCTACCAACAACACTTGCATACGGGACATTCTTCATGTAGTCCCGCTCTTCATCATCGGTAGGAGACTGTAATGCACTTAGCTTAAAATGTGGGGCCATTGGAGTACTCACAGGCTTCAACTTTGAGTCCATATTGAAGCGTTGCAATACTTTCTTCAGATACTGCTTCTGAGTAAGATGAACTGTACATTTCACCCTATCTCTGCTGATCTCCATCCCCAATATTCTTCGTGCTTCTCCTAAATCTTTCATTTCAAACTCATGACTCAACTGAGTTTTCAAACGATCTATCTCCACCTTGCTTTTACATGCAATCAACATATCATCTACATATAAAAGCAAATAAATGAAAGATCCATCTGCAAGTTTTTTGAAATACACACAATAATCGTATTGGCAACGAGTGTATTTCAGATCCATCATAAAACGGTCAAACCGCTTATACCATTGTCGAGGTGACTGCTTCAGTCCATAGAGAGATTTCTTCAGTCTGCAAACCAATTTTTCTTTACCAGTCTCTTTAAACCCTTCTGGTTGAGACAGATAAATCTCTTCTTCCAGATCACCATGTAAGAAAGCTGTCTTCACATCAAGTTGTGCTAATTCAAGATCATATTGTGCAACCAAAGCTAGCAATATCCGAATGGATGAATGCTTCACAACAGGAGAGAATACTTCACTGTAGTCCATTCCCTCTGTTTGAGCGTAGCCCTTGGCTACCAATCTAGCTTTGTATCGAATTCTATTTTTAGCAACTTGATCATCTTTCTGATTAAAGATCCACTTACAACCAATTGACTTCTTTCTTTGCGGCAGTGGTACAAGTTCCCAAGTCTGGTTCTTATGAAGAGACTGCATCTCCTCTGTCATCGCTTTTATCCATTCATCCTTTTCACTAGATTGTATGGCTTCTTTGTAAGTGGTGGGGATCTCACCCCCTTCAACTGGTAGTGCATATGTCACGTAGTCTGCAAAACGTGTCGGCACACGTTTCTCTCGTCTCGATCTGCTGGTTGCTATTGATTCAATTTGAGTTGGAGGTGCTGGGACTGGACTATCAACCTCCTCATGTCTGTCTTCTCTTGAATCATTTGGAGTAATAAACTCCACCTTCTGCGAATCACCGGGTGTTTCGCCATCATAGCTGCCTTCACTAGAATCTTTATACTTATGTGACTTAAGCATCTCAGATTCGTTGAAAGTAACATCTCTACTGATAATTACCTTCTTAGACTCTATGCACCAGAGTCTATACCCTTTTATACCAGAACTAAAGCCCAAAAATTTTGCTTTCTTGGCTCTAGGGTCAAGCTTACTTTCCTTTGCATGATAGTAAGCAGGACATCCAAAAATATGTAAAGAGTCATAATTAGTAGCATGTGTACCTTTCCACATTTCAATAGGTGTCTTCCCGTCATTGGCAGCTGCGGATAGTCTGTTGACGAGGTGGCATGCATATGTCACAGTTTCAGCCCAAAATTGTTTACTGAATCTAGCATTCAGTAACATACATCGTACTTTCTCTAGCAAAGTACGATTCATCCGTTCTGCCACACCGTTTTGCTGCGGTGTTCCTCGTACCGTGAAGTGTCTAACTATTCCCTCTCTCCGACATACTTCCATGAAAGGGTCTAGAGTATACTCCCCTCCATTATCTGATCTGAGCCGCTTAATTTTTCTGCCGGTCTGAGTCTCAACCATCTTCTTCCAAGCAAGAAAGATGTTCAGCACTTCATCTTTATTCTTCATCGTATACACCCACACACGACGAGAATAATCATCTACAAAAGTTACAAACCAATGCTTACCTCCCAAAGATGCAATTTTGGTAGGTCCCCAAACATCGGAATGTACATAGTCAATTATTCCCTGTGTATTGTGAACAGCAGTTCCGAACTTGATCCGCGTCTGCTTCCCCAATACACAGTGCTCACAAAAAGACAATTTACCAGTTTTGGCACCTTTGAGTAAGCCTTGTTTTACGAGTGTTTGCAAAGCTTTTTCTCCAGCGTGTCCCATTTGCATATGCCAAAGTCTGGTGGTGTTAGCATCAGTCTCATCTAGCTTCTCACAGCCTGTAGAAGCTCTTCCAACAATCGTACTTCCTTACAAGAAGTACAATTTTCCTCGCTTCAAACCCTTCATAGCCACCTGAACTCCCATTAACACTTTGAGAGTTCCGTCTTCAATAGTGATTCTGAATCCTTTTAAATCAAGAAATCCCAATGAGATAAGATTTTTCTGCAGGTCCGGAACGAATCGAACTTCGGTCAAAATCCTGACAGTTCCATCGTGCAGTTTTAACCGAATGCTCCCTATCCCTAGAGTCTTACAGGCACTGTCGTTGCCCATAAGTACTGCTCCACCTTCAATCTCTGTGAAGTCAGTAAACCAGTCCCGATTGGGACACATATGATAGGTGCATCCAGAATCCATAATCCATTCATCAGGATGACAAATCAATGATGAACCTGTCAAGGCAATGTCTAGATCTTCATCTCTATTCGCGACATTTGCTGTGGTGGATTGATTCTTCTGTTGTCCCTTCAATTTGGGACAATCCTTCTTCCAGTGTCCTTTATCGTGACAATAGGAACACTCATCTTTGGCGAGTTTTCTGCAGACTGATGAACCACGTGATGTGGCCCGAGTTTTCGATTGAAAACCTTTTTTCTTTCTGGGATACCTTGACCGCGATCTCCCTCTTGCTGTCAGTGCTTCACTTGATGTATCTTGCTGTACCTGCTTATCCTTTTTCCGGTACTCATTGCTAATCAGAGAACTAGATACATCGTTAAAACTAATTTTCTCCTAACCATACAATAATGTTGTAACAAAATGATCATATGTATCAGGTAAGGAATTTAACAAAAGTAAAGCTTTATCTTCATCTTGGATTTCAACATCCAAGTTTAGTAGATCAGCAAGAATTTGATTGTAACTATTCAAATGTTCAGACATACTAATACCTTCACGAAATTGGAATCTGAAGAGCTTTTTCTTCAGATGCAAACGGCTCTCAATGCTTTTCTTCATGAACTTATCCTCCAATTTCTGCCAAAGTTCCTTTGCATTTGTCTCTCTCATGACAAAATACTTCTGATCTTTGGTAAGGCATAAACGGATTGTACTACAAGCTTGGGTGTTAAGCTACCTCCAATCCTTTTCTGACATATCGTTGGGTTTCGCTTCCAACGCCATATCCAACTCTTGTTGGATCAAAACATCCATCACTTCACATTGCCACATTCCAAAGTTAGAAGTTCCATCAAACTTCTCAACTTCAAATTTGGCATTTGAAACTGTGGACCTACGCCCTGAACTGCTGGCATTTCCAGAGTTCTTAACTTCTCCAACACCTTCCATATTAATTAAAAAATTTTAGAAGACAAATTTCGAAATTCTAACCGTACGGATGAGTCCGGAATGATCCAAATAGTTGGAAAGCACTATTTGATCGTCGAAATCGGACTCCAAATGGCTAAGATCAAGTCCAAAATCAGATCACAAAATCGGACGGTCAGATCTGGCAGGCGTGTGTGATTCACGCGCCAGAAGGGGCTCGGAGCGCGTGAGGCACGTGGGTGCGCGAGAGTCACGTGCCTGAAGAGGCTCGAAGCGCGTGCGGCGCGTGAGTGCTCGTGGGCTTCACGCGCGGGAGCTGCGTGAGGCGCGTGGCAGCGCGTGAGCGCGTGGCGACCACGCGCAGAACACTCCTGTGGCGCGTGGGGGCGCGTGCTGTGCGTGGGAGGGACGTGGGAGCGTGCGTTGCACGTGTCTTCTTCCTCGGAAAGCTCGTGGGGGCGCGTGGAGCGTGTTTTCCAGTCGTCTTCAACCTCCAGCTGCGAGTGGGGCGCGTGGGTACACGCTCGGACCTTCTACCGGCGCGTACGGGCTTCTCCGACGTCCATTTTCGCTTCCGTTTGCCCCTACGGATTCGTCTCGACGCAAGGAACAACCTGGAGTTGTCAAAAAACAATTTTGATCAACTTGATTTCTGGACAGCACGAACCAAGATCTCTGATACCAATTGTTGAGCTTTCAAACCTGTCCAAAAATCACACAAGACGATTTTAACGTGGTTCAGCAATTTGCCTACATCCACAGGTGCCAAATTTACTATAATTTTTGAGATTTACAAATCACTCAAAAATATCTCACGTATCTCTCAAATGCACACACTTCCTCTTCTCTCCACTAATCTGTTAATTTCGAATATCAGAGCTCTCCTTTTATAGGAGAGGTTTTACACAGATTACGTATGGTAGGTGCAGCCAAACTAGAAAATTATGCATTGAGGTAGGTGGTGCAGACATTGTTGAAGGAGGATGGACGGTACAGCCAAGGAAGACCAGAAAATGCTGCAGATGTTTTTCAAACTTTGGTTGCCTTTTCAACAGATGACTCTCCTTTACTATTTAAAGTGTTGAAAGCTAGATACTTCTCAAAAACAATATTTTTTTTATGCTTCTGTGGGTTTTTGTCCTTCTTACACGTGGAGGAGTATTTGTGAAGCTAAGAAGTGGTTAAAGAAGGGGGGTAGATGGCGTATTGTGGATGGTAAAACAGCAAGACTGTGGATTGACCATTGGCTACCAAATCAGAGGTTATTGAGTGCTGAAGATAATTTTTTGATGCAAAATTGCGATGAAGTGGTGACTGATATTTTTGATACTGAGTTAGGGGGATGGAATATCCAGCAAATAGGGGCTTCCTTCAATCCAATGATAGTGACAGAGATCCTAAAAGTAGTTATCAACACCGGAAATACACCAAATAAACGGATTTAGGTATATGAGAGATCAGGACAATTTTCAGTAAGAAGCTGTTATAGATTGATATGTGCAAAGGAGTGGGAGGAAGCTGCAGAGTCTTCAACAATGTTAAGGGAACAAAAATCGTGGAAGATTATAAGAAAAATGAAAGTTCTATATAAGATCAAACTCTTTGCATGGAGGGTGTGCTGAGAGAGGTTGCCTACTAAAGTAAATCTATTAAATAAAAATGTAGTAACAGATAGTATGTGCAGTTTGTGTGGTAGGTTCTAGAAAGATATATTTCATGCTTTATTTGATTGTCTCCAACTCAGGGGCGCTTGGCACGATCATTTTCCATTGTTGCCCGGTCAAAATGATTCATTTGTTTTTGAGTTTGCTATGCAGGTCGCACAAAATAAGCATTTGGGTTCCATTATTTTATTTTTCTATTTGGCATGGTCTTTCTGGTATGGGACGAATAAGTATGTGTTTGATGAGAAAATATTAAGCCCAAAGTTATTTATTAATCATGCAATGGCATTAATGCAAACTTTTAAAGAAATGCAAGCGAAGAATAAGGTCCAGTTGAGATCCCATTATCAATAGTAGCCTCCTCTGGATTCAATTTTCAAGCTTATACTAATGGGACAATGTTTGTGGATCTGCAAAGAGCTGGAATAAGAGCAATACTCATAGAAGATAGAAGTCGAGTCCTTATGACCGCAAGCTAGCTAGAATTGGAAGTGGAGAACCAGAGATGATGAGCTACTAGCAATGTTTCGTGATGTGCAAATCTGTTCTACTATGGGGAGATGTGAATGTTTAGGGAGATGTGAATGTTAAAATGTGGTACGAGAATTTTTCAGATTTTATTTTTCAAGCCTTTTGGTTTGATAAATGTCTGTATTGTTTTGTTCTCCAATGAAATAAATTGATGTTTTTCTTTAAGAAAAAGCTGTTAAGTTCTTGGCCTCATAATTGATTTATCTTCCCTAGCTCACACACATATATATATATATAGATATAGATATAGATATATATTTTGATCCCTAGCTCACATATATAATATTGAGAGAAAGAGTAAAAAGATCATGTATACTTTTAGTTATTCCCAAATATCGATGTCAGGGCCATTTCCAACCAGACGATCGATCACCTCTTCAATATCTGTATTCAACTAATCCATATACCACATGTAATTTTATATCTTTTTTTTTTAATTCTCTCATTAAACATGCGTTGTTGTATTAGATGATGAGCAGAAGAAATTAATTAACTTAAAAAGAACGAAAAAAAAAATGATATGTAAGGATGATATTGGAGTATCTCAAAATAATAGTATTGAAATAATTTAATTCATGAAGAAATTTTATGGAGTCTCGGCAAATTAGCGAATAAATGAACAAAGATATAAAATAAGAAAAAAATCTTGAAATATTATTCTTTTAATTTTTCTCAAGTTTATAAAAATTGTATTGGTTTTTGTTTTAGAAGAATAATTATATAAAAACTTTGAAAATTTAAATTAAAAATTATTTTTTTTAGTGATATATAAAATTAAAATTATAAAACATTTTGAGAATTCTGAAAATTTGTAGTGTCTACATATGTGCTAAGCCAAAACGGTCATAAAAGTTATAATATGTGCATCCTTTGCAACTCGCCTACATTTCAATAAATTCAGTAATAAGAAATTCAAGTAATTATATGAATGGAAGGCCCAGGTAGCTAGGAAAAACAAAGTAATTATATATAGAAATATCTTGACTTAATTTTAGCAGTGGTAGCGATGAGATGAAACTTGGTGATTAATTAGCTTTTTTTTTTTTTTTTTAGTTAGAGATCAATGTACAAAGAATTGATTAAATGAACATGAATCAAAGAGTCAAAGAATATCTGTGCAAGAAACTGATCATGAACTAAAAAAGCTTGCTAGCGAATTCATCTATGGTTGTTCCATCTAGACGATAAGAAACTGCCTTTTTGGCAAGTTCTCTGAGTTGTGACAAGCTTCTCCCCAATTGTAATGCAACCTTCATTTCAAACAACTCCCCGTTTTCTCTTTTCTCCAAGTCTCCTTCCTCGAGTGTGGTTTCGATTGTTTCTTGCAATTGCCGGAAAAATCCACCGCTGTTTCGATACATCTCGAACACCATTCCAACTTGCCCACCGTGTTGGAAAGCATTAGCAGTGGTAGCTAACGCCCCCGCAACCAAGGCTAGGATTGCTGCCCATGACCCGTTACCAACACATGCAGAGCCAACAGCTGCAATCCCCGTGAGTAATGGACCCGAGATGGATAAGATCTTATTAATCTTCAACACCAGGTTGCCCAGCCTTTCATAGTCCTTACTGTCCTTTCTCTTCACCACTTCAACGATGTCCCGCATTTCCACTTCAAGTTCTTCACTCCATCCATTGTGTTGATCACGTTGTTTTCTTTTATGTGATTTAGTTTTATTTTGGAGTAATTGGTGTGAAGGCCACCAAGTAGCAGGCTCAAACTTTGCGGGAAATTTGTCAAGCATTGATCCTAGCAAGGGAAGTGGGTAGGCTTGATCAAGAGGCAAAATCCTTTCCATCACGTCCTTCACATCTTCTTCAGTTGTTGCCCCAAGAGCGAGCATAGTTTCTATTTGGCTCTGGAGTTGCTTGAACAATCTGGTAGCATTGCGTTGTTCTTCTGCAAGTTGTGAAGGCTGAATTTTGTTCATCCCAAGTAGCGTCCCAGTGGCTGCAGAATACAAGAGAGTGGACGACAACTTGAGAGGCAGAAGGGGCATTCCGGCGCCACCAATCGCAGCAACACCCACCATGGTCGCGGCGGTGAGAGTAATCATGTTGATAGAGTTGAGAAGAAGGGTATTCCAATTGTCACGCTGCTTTCCAATGTTGGCGTGCATCTCAACTCTGTCAGCCACGGCCTCTAAGAGGGCATAGAGCTGGGTTGTGGCAAAAGCAGTTGACTTTTGTGCTTTAATATCATCGGCGAATGGCGTGGAAGTAAAATTGCTGTTTTTCAGAACTGGGATCGTGTTTGGGAATCCATCGACACCTATATTGTTCAATTCGTCAATCAACTTTCTGGTGGTTGGAATTTTGGGGAGGGAGAAAGGGGCTTTTGGAAGCTTTGGGACATGAATAGCACCATTAATTTTCCTGGAACAACAGCACGAAGAAGAAGAAGAAGGTAAATTGAGAGCTGAAGCTTGTAAGGCAGCCATAATTAATTGACAGAGGTTGTATCGCAGAGTTTGTCGATGTAGCTAGCTGTGGCTTGGACGAGCAGGAGGGAATTAGGTTGAGAATGAAATTAATATTATGCAGGATGAGGATGCGGGTTGAGTCGTATTTATACCAATTAGGAGGTACTAGCGCTGAGAAGAAGGGGTCAGGCGTCATACGGAAATAAATATTGACTGGCTGACAGGTTGACTTGGCATATTGGCTGACCCGGCCATTCTCTTCTCATACATTTCAACATTTCCTTTCTGTGATGTTGGGTCTCTCATGCATGCGACGTGGTAAATATCTTCGACTCGCAGGTTTAGGCTTTTTCACATATAATCCTCTTAAAGCAATTACAATAGTCTAACTTATTTAACTAAATTTTAATTAAAAATTTCACTTTTATAAGTTTTGGTTAGTTATTTTTTACTATCTTAAAAATATTTTATCTTATATTATAACTTTTAAGAAATTCCTTTCAAAACATAATTCAAATACAAAATATCTTTCAATTCAAATTTATAATTTTTTTTATTTAATCATATAACTTTTCTAAACTGTTAAACACAATACAAAAAATAACATAAAAAATAATATTCAAACATTTTTTTAACTATAATATTTTTATTCAACTTTTTCTGTCTCATTCTAAAATTCAATTAAATATCTTAACTCAAACTATTTAACTAATATTTACAAAATTCTCCTCTTTTTTCCTCTTGGCAAAATTACTACTACATTATCAATATAGGAAATGAAAAACATACAGAGTTTGAGAGTTGAGGGATTATTATAGACTAGGAGGATCGTTCCCACTATAAAACTTTAAAAAGGGGGGGGGGGGGGGGGTCGATAGGGGCAAGTTTCCATAATAGTGATTGGAAGCAGGCCATGACGCTATTTTGTACGCACATCGATTTTGGAATTGATGGATTTTCCTCACCGTCCATTATTCAAAGGGTTTGAGCATGTATTTTGTGTCTGAGACTATACCTTGGATTTCCCAGCTGATATTGGAGGAATTTGTTCAGAGAGCACTAACCACTTGTTGAGAGTCTCCTTCTATTTGTAGCTTGACCAAATTTTGGTGAAGAGCCTTTTGAATGTCATCACATACTGTTGTTGCTTCGCCCACTATGGGGGTGGTGTTGTTGATGAGACTTGTGCAAACAAAAATGGGAGAACCAACTCTGGATCTACAAATGGAGGTTGTAGTACTTTCATTCTTCCTTACTAACACATCACATTGAAGCAGGTAAAGATGATCTTGTGCTGTGTAAGGGCTTTCAATGGGAGGATCTAACTTTTTTTCCCAAACTGATTAGTGTTCAAAGAGGAGGAAGGTGACAGATGCAACCAGTTCATTTAGAGTGGGTTTTATGTCATTGTGAATAACCTTATTTCGAAAAAACCAAATACTATCGATTACTATGGAAGAAAAAAGATGGAATTGGTGAGATTCTTCTTTTGGAATGAATAGTGACCTTACTGGGTTTAGAATGTTATTGATCCAAGTTGTGAATGGAAAGGCATTGAATTTTGAATTATCCATGGGACATTTTGAATGCCCCTAAAGAACTCTGACATAGGGGCTAAAAAAGAATAGATGATGGAGACTTTCCTCTTCATAGTCACATAGCAGACAGAGAGTTTGATCCTTATTAAGGTTTATGACATTTTTCAAGATGGATTATGTGGGGAGGAGATAATGGTATATTTTCCATATTAGAGTATTAAGCCTATTATGGATTTTGAGTTACCACAATTTTTTTCAAGAAAAGTTCTAGATGTTTGAGCCCAAGGAAAGTGTCATTACAGCATAAGAGGACTTTACCGATTATTGCCCAGAATAGTTGTGTATCCACTTGACTTTGTCACATAGGTATGAAGGCTTTCGAAGCTTTCTCATCACTATCCCACCAAAATTTTTGAAACATGCTATCTATTTGGGAGGCCACATTGTTTGGCATTTTGAGTGTCGTCATGGTGTAAGATGGGATTGAAATTGCTATTGGCTTGATGAGAGTGGTTCTACTTGCTTGAGAAAGGATTTTTCATTTTCGACCCTGAACTTTATTTTCCATTTTCTCAATAGTGTCTTGAAAGATGCTTTTTTCAGGATCTTATAAAGCAAGAGAGTGCCAAGTATTTGAGTTTTATGGGGCAAGTTTTGAAGTCTAGGAAGTTTTTAACCATTCTTTCGGAGGGGATGGAGGTGTTGTTACTAAAATAAATGGTGGACTTGTTTTGATTGATTTTTTTTTTCCCGACAAACAGGTGTAAGTGTCAATACAGCGTGCAAAGGTTTCTATTGTGGATGGGGATGGTTTACCAAAACGAATGAGATCATTGGCAACAAGAAGATGAGTTATGGAGGGGCAACCTCTAGAGAGTTTTATGCCTTCAAGGTGTTTAAGACTTTCTTCTCGAACAGTGAGATGAGAGATGATCTCATTGCCCAAGATGAAGAGAAAATAAGAAATAGGATCTCCTTGTCTAAGCCTTCATGAGGGATGGAAGGATCCCATGGGTGAGCCATTGATTAGAATGGAGCAAGAGACCATTGATAGAGATTCTCTAATCCATCCTATCTATCTTTGTTAAACCCTTGGATTTCAAAAAGTTTGAGAATAAAATACCACTCTATATAATCAAAGGTCTTTTCCATGTTGAATTTGATGGTTATTAGACCTGATTTGCTGCATTCTTTTTAAGGAAATGAAAGACTTCTTGGGCTAAAATGATGTTGTCTTGAATAAGACAGCCCGAGATGAAAATTGTTTGTTTGCCAATAGTTTTTCAATAACTTTTTAACATATATTTGCTAGACTGATTGGACAGAAGTGGTGGACTTGGTTGAGGGAGTTAATTTTTGAGACATGGGCTATGTTTGTGTGATTTAGAGCCTTGAGAAGTTTACCATGGGTGATGAAATTTGTGATAGTGGCGATGAGATCAGGTTTGACTACATCCCAGTAAGTCTTGTAAAACAAGCCCGTGAAACCATCAGGTCCAGGGCACTTTAGAGGAAGGAGTTTGTTTGAGAGTGTTTAGAATTTCCTCCTTATTGGGGATTTTGTAGAGAGATTCATTACCTGAGGCTGAGATTTGCACAGGGAAGAGGGTTTTTAAATCTTCAGGGAAGACAAGATTTGAGCTAGTGATTACTTTTTAGAAGTATTCTTCGAATTTGGAGGCAATCTCTAATTGATTCGAGATCCATTTACTATATTCCACCTTAGGATAGTTAACTGAGTTTCTTCTCTGTCTTATAGTAGTGGAAGCATGAAAAAATTTTGTGCTTAAATCTGTTGTGGTTAGCCAGGTATTCTGGTATTTTTGTCACCGAAGGAATTCTTCAAGGTGTAGTTGTTCATTTGAATGGAGTTGGGAGTTGGATCCTTGGTTTGGATTTCCTTGATGGATTTAGTCAAAAGTTTTATGCTTGTTTGGATATGACCGAAGATATTTTTGTTCCAAATTTTGAGAGCTTGTTTTGTTTCTTTCAATTTTTCTGCAAGGATGTAGGCATGGGAATCTTCAAAATGGGTGTTCCGAGCTCTTTTGATGACAACAAAAGATGATGCATTTATATTCCATTATTCCTCAAACTTAAAAGGTTTTTTTCTATTATCCTTGTTTGAGGTGTCTAGAATGATTGGAGAGTGATCTGAAGCACTTCTGGGAAGGTTGGTGATAGAGGCATCTGAAAAAAGAATGTTCTAGTGGTGATTTATGATAGCTAGCTCTGTCAAGTTTTGCTCTAATGTGTTAAATACCTTGCTTGTTGTTTGACAAAGTGTGGGAAATGCCGAAAGCTCTGATATCAGTGAATCCTATTGTTTCAAGAAAAAGCTTGAGGTCCTTCGATTTTGAAGAACTTGCATGAGGTTTGCCCCGCACTTTTCTTTTTTTGTTGAGAATAGAATTAAAGTCACCAATGATAATGGAGGGGCCCGAAAAAGTATTAGTGACAAAAATTAGATCATCCTAAATTTTGGCTTTTCTGAGTGATTGGAAAGACTGTAGATCATATTCAGCAAGCAAGGGCAATGTGCTTGATCTAAGTAAATTAAAATAGACACTATATTATAGTTAGCATACACTATTTTTACATAAAGTCCTGGTTGCTATAGGCACCATACCTATGATAAAAACATGTGTGGGCTTAAATTAACCAGCACGCATGTTTTTATCATAGACACTATGCATTGGTTATAAAACTTTATTGCACTTCCACAACAAGAAAATAGGTTTTGTTTGGCGATTTTAACTTCGCTGGAAAAAAATTCGCTGTAAAAAATTACTATTTTCGGAGATTTTATTTTCCCCGCATAATTTTGAAATTAATTTGTTGTGTTACATTTTCCATCGTTTTATTTTATAATTTTCAACAATTAATTTTGAAATTAATTTGTTGTGTTACATTTTCCATCGTTTTATTTTATTTTAGCGGCAAAATTAATTGTTGAAAATTATTAAAATCATGTTATGGTGACATAATTCGTCGTAGTATAAATATTTTAATGTCCTACAGTTTAAAATGAATTTGTTGCGGCAAATTTCCCTCGCCGAATGCTCAATTTAATATGCGTGCGGAATGGCCTTCCCCCTTATTTTATTTTCCCTCCAATCAATTTTCCCCCAAACAGGCTTCCCATTCCCCAGACTCAAAACCCCTCGGCCTACACCCACGAACCACCTGCTTCACCAACCTCAGCCACCTCGCCCACGAACCACCTATTCCGCCGACGTCAACTAGGAGCTCCAGGGGTCACCTGCGAGGAATTCCAGCACCGTGAGACTCTGCATTTCTCGAAATGGTCTAGGTAGTTTTTCGGTTTCCTTTGTTTTTATACGATTAATTTCATCTATAGTTCGATTCTTAGCATTTCCATTTGTCTAATCCTCTGTCTTGCTGCAGGCTCAATAGCATTCTCTGTTTCTTTTAGGCCACTTGGATGCCTTGAAATGCCCTCCACTGTGTGCCTTCAATCCAATCAAGTGGTTTTTTCCCGTAAGTGTTCAATTTATTCTCAACATAGTACTACTCTTGTAACCTAGTTTGTCATTAATAGCTAGTTGAATAAAGGATTTATTTTTTTGAAGTGGGATTACATATATGTGGCTTGTTTCGTTTTTTTAGAAATGTGGGCTGCTGTTGGTTTTGGGGGTTGGTGATTGTAGGTGGGTTTATTTTGAGAAATGCGGTCTTCTCTCTCATTTTCTTCACATAATCAGTTGTTTGGTTGTTGTATTGAGGTCTGTACTAATATTTTAATACAGGTTTTTTTATTCCATAAATAAATCATGGGCATCCAGGTTGAATGCCTATATGTTTTGGGTATGCATATCATTTGAGTATGCATATCAGTTCATGGGAATTGGCTGCTGCAATGATTTATTGTGGTTTGGAAGTTATGTAGAAGGAAGCTCCTATGTTGATTGTTTCAGTTTGACTAAAAGAGACTGAAAAAAATAGCGAAACTTGATTGATATATCTAAGGTCATGTTTGAATAATGGATTAACTATGCTTGAATAATTTTTTTGTGCCTATATTGAAGGTCATGTTATGCAGTCATGTTTTTAAATGAAGAGACTTCCAATGTACTAAACCTATTAAAATACTATGCATTCCATTCATTTAAAAATAGTATATCTTGGTGGAAAAGTACTGCTGCTATTAAAATACTATGCATCCCATGTTTGGATAGTGAGATCTAAATTCATAAGATGAAATAATTTTATTACAGAAAGTTAAAAGCTATTTAAAAATATGAAACTATATTATGTAGAGAAAAGTGGATTGAAAGCTATTCTCTTTTAACACCTATTATGTAGAGAAAAGTGGATTGAAAGTTATTCTCTTTTCAATTAAGTCTAGAATCATTTGATATGTATTTTAGTTGGGTTATTGCAATTAGGAAAATGATATTTGTAGTACTAGCAAGAATTATTTCAAATGAAAATTCTGGGTGTTAATATCAATCTCTATATATATATATATAGTATTATACCAGGACATGCCCACTTTTGATCTATCATTTTGGTATTTATATATAGTATTATGCTGGTATGCACCATAATTATGCCATTTAAATTGATAAACTTGGTGTTCTGTGTGCCATATTCTCATCAACCAAGCAGTAGAATTATGTTTGAAATTGTAATGCCTCAAAACAAATGAAATCCCTTAATCGAAACATGTCTGAAGAAAGCAGGGAAAAAACAGAAACATCAAAACTTTCTTCTTTTCTTTTTTACACAATCCCACCTACCAAAAACAAAGAGATAAAGCCCAAGCCTACATATCAAGCCCCTCTGAACACCAACAGGCTTCATCATGATGAAGGTCTGCTCCATCTTCTCTCTAAAGTTTCTAACGTTGTTGCAACACTGAAAGTGAAGGGATGGGACATGAAACGATTTCATTGGCAGTTAAAGGAAGGGAAGGGTATTATATATGGATGCAAAGAAAACAAAAATACTAACTCTAACAACATTCACAATAGACTAATCATTGTTAGATTAAATTTTACAAGCAAAATTATAATTT
The DNA here is from genome assembly GCA_036898215.1 of Platycarya strobilacea. Classification (NCBI taxonomy): domain Eukaryota; kingdom Viridiplantae; phylum Streptophyta; class Magnoliopsida; order Fagales; family Juglandaceae; genus Platycarya; species Platycarya strobilacea. The sequence continues at coordinate 16,705,197 of CM072547.1, forward strand.
TTACAAATTTTAACTAACTATTTCTTATTATATAAATAATAAATTTTTGGAATCAATAACTATTTTTATAAAATATGAAATTTAACCTTTTCATTTATTTTAATTCAATTATAATTTAAATATTTATTCATGATAAACACTCAGAATTATAGACCTAATGTTCATATTATTCTTAACAGTTGATAGTTATAAAAATAAAGATAATAATTTTTTCAGATGTAAAAATAAAGTAAAATTTTCCTAATTCTTATATTGAATATTTATGAAGAGAGGATTCTGAAACTTTATGAAAAGATTGAACATACTCTCATTTTCCCTTCTCATTTTTATGTTGAAAATACTCTCAAAATCAGACATAAATTGTTACTATTTTTCTCATATAATTAATATTTATTTTTATGCCATTCAAAGTTTGGCAGAATATCTTAACTAAGCGTATGCTTGGTACAAACTCATCTACACATACACCATGGCCCATTACCAAAAATAAATATTCTTGACACACAAAAAATTATGGGAAAAATAATCCAATAATGATGGAGAGAGAATGAACAAGAAGCAATTGGATGACATGGAACTATTATATGCACTTAAGGGGCTAAGCATTTTCTCTATTGCATATGTAATTAGTACATGAATCTGTATATTTTATCAAACTAGGGCTATCAAATCCATCAAAAAGTTCTGATGCGAGACAAAGTTATCAATCATAGATATGATGATTCAGATTTTTCCTAAATTTTAAATTGAGAAAACTTTTAGGTGAAGTCAAGCTGGCTTATGGTGCAGAAATTATTAGTTGTTAGTCCACATGGGTCCCCCTTTCATGAGTTTTAGTCTAAATGAACTCTTTGTATGTTTATTAGGTAAATTAACATATATAAGCAATATTTAAGCCTCTCCCTTTAGACGTCATGCACAGTGAGAAAAATAAATTTTAGAAATTAAATTAAAAAAATACAACCACCGACATCCACTTCCTTATCTTCTCGACCAAAACAACTCTTACATCTCAATCATTCTTCTTTTATGGTTATTTATTTATTCCTGGGAATAAATAAAAAACATAACAACACCCTTCATCACCCTTTCCCACTAATACAGTTTTGAAGAAATACAGTTCTTGAGCCGCTAACGTGTACTTGAGAATTCTTTAACTTCTACGATAGCTAGTTGATATGAACAACTTTGTTTTCCTCCACTTCCTCCTGGATTAAAGTTCTACAATCATTGAATTTCTATGGTTTTGTCTTTTTAGATGGACAAAAGTTGGATGAAGGTGGGTGATAGACTTGGGTCTCCTGCGTACGCTGAAGGAGTGAAAAACTTTCTCACAATGGCTCGTACCCATTCTGAGGGAAGTGGTCGCATTCAGTGTCCTTGTCGTAAATGCTTGAATAATTTCTTTTTGCCTCTATTTGAGGTAGAGTCTCATTTATTCATTAAGGGGATAAATCCAAACTACACTGAGTTGATATTTCATGGAGAGAAGAAAATACTCCCAATCTTTGATGATGATCTAGATGATGAACCCCAAGATGGATTTGAAAATGACTACATTGATGACATGCAAGGTATGTTGGATGACATCTGAGCAGGCACATTCGGTCAGGATCTTGAAGACAACACTACATTGCCAACCCAATCAGAAATACCACATGTCTCCGTAAACTCAGCTTTTGACCAGCTCCTGGAAAATGCTCGGTGCCCTCTGTTCGATGGGTGCAAAAACTTCTCAAGGCTTTCATTTATTGTAAAGTTATTACACATCAAAACATTTGGTGGTTGGTCAATCAAGTCTTTTGATATGCTCCTCAGTCTTCTTTGGTCTGCATTTCCCGATGCAGTTTTGCCACACTCATATGAAGAGGCTCAATCATTGGAGCGGGGTCTCGGTTTCAAGTACCAGAAAATTCATGCATGCCCAAACGATTGTGTCTTATTCTGGAAGGACAATGCCAATCTTAATAAGTGTCCTTCATGCAATACTTCGCAATGGATGCCAAATGCACATGGGTCTCGATTGATACCTCAAAAAGTGCTAAGACATTTCCCGTTGAAACCAAGATTGCAGCATTTATTTTTATTGCCTAAGATAGCAAGGGATATGAGATGGCATAAGGATCAGCGGGTCAACGATGAGCATACAATGAGACATCCAGCTAATTCTGAGGCTTGGAAGAGATTTGATCAGGCTAAGAGTGGGTTTGCACAAGATGCTCGCAATGTGAGGCTTGATTTATCAAGCGATGGTTTCAATCCTTTCAACAATTTTGCAAAACCCTACAGTATTTGGCCAGTGATTCTTTTCCCGTATAATTTGCCACCGTGGTTATGCATGAAGGACCAGTTCTTCATGCGTCTCTTATCATCCCTGGCCCTAAATCACCAGAGACTGAGATTGATGTTTATTTGTAGTCGTTGATTGATGAGTTGCTCGAACTGTGAGAACATGAGGTACCCACATATAATGCTCACAGTAAGGAAAGATGTTCGTGTTACATGCTGTCTTATTGTGGACAATCAATGACTTTCCTGCGTATGCGAATATTTCTAGTTGATCAACAAAAGGGAAATTGGCTTGCCCATCCTGCAATCTAAACATGGATTCCATTTGGTTGAAGTATGGCAGGAAACATTGTTATATGGGACACCGACACTTCCTGTCCATAGATCACATTTGGCGAACCAAAAAAGGGATGTTCAACGGTAGAGAGGATCATCTCCCTTCACCAAACTTAGTCGAAGGAGTTGATCTTGTGACTCAGCTACAAATGATTGGGGATGTTCAATTTGGTAAATCCTCTCGGAAGAGAAAATGAACTGCAAAGGAGTTGAACTGGAGCAAGAAAAACATCTTCTTCAAACTACCTTATTGGCTAACGTTGTGGCTTTGACATAATCTAGACGTCATGCACATTGAGAAGAATATTTCTGATAACATATTGGGCACTTTGATGAACATTCCTGGAAAAACAAAAGATAATATAAATTCCCATCGAGACTTAGAGGTTTTGGGCTTTAGAAAAGAATTACATCTGAGACGTCAAAGTGAACATGTGAGCATGCCATGTGCATTGTACACATTACATGGAGGGGAAAGAGAAAATTTTTGTACTTGGCTCTCTGAGGTCAAATTCCCAGATGGGTTCACTTCCAATATCACAAATTGTGTTTCTGTACGTGAATGTAAAATCTCTGGGCTCAAAAGCCATGACTGTCATGTTTTTTTGCAAAGACTACTTCCTATTGCTGTTGGGGGGCTGTTAAGGAATGATATTGCACCGGCTTTGACCGAACTAAGCAGTTTCTTTAAAGAGTTATGTGCTCAGACTCTAGATGTGGATCGCCTACACCAGCTTGAATAGGATATCATCACCATTCTATTAAAATTGGAGATGATATTCCCTCCATCATTTTTTGATGTTATGGTTCATCTAGCTATCCATTATCTCGTGAGGCCATCATTGCTGGCCCAGTGCAATATAGGTGGATATATCCGTTTGAGCGGTACCTGGGCAGATTCCTTCAAGTAGGGAAACCCCTAAAGTTGAATTAAAATCCCTACCTAAGGGTTTAAAGCATGCTTTCCTTGGTCCAGGTAATACTTTTCATGTTATTATTTCATCTGAATTATCTGAGTCCCAAGGTGAGAAATTAATTCAGATTTTATGCAAGTATAAATCAACTCTATGATGGAGTATTGCTGATATAAAAGGAATTAGTCTCCTGGTCTGTACTTATAAAATAAATTTAGAGGAAGGAACTAATCCTCGAAGAGACCTCAAACGTAGACTTAATCTCACAATGAAAGAAGTTGTGAAAAATGAAGTATTGAAACTATTAGATGCATGACTGATATATCCTATTGCTGATAGTAAATGGGTAAGTCCTACGCAGGTTGTTCCTAAAAAGTCAGGGTAACTGTGACAAAACCTCAGAGAGTTTGTCCTTACAAAACTGGTGACTGGTTGGCGGATGTGCATTGATTATAGAAAATTAAATGCCACTACACAAAAAGACCATTTTTTGCTTCCTTTTATTGATCAAATTCTCGAGCGGGTGGCTGGTCATCCTTTTTATTGCTTTCTGAATGGTTATTCTGGTTATTATTAAATTGAAATTGCATTAGAAGACCAGGATAAAACCACTTTTACTTGTTCTTTCGATACTTATGCTTTCCACAGAATGCCATTTGGACTGTGTAATGCTCCAACTACTTTTCAACGTTGTATGATGAGTATTTTTAGTCATATGGTTGAAAAGTGTATGGAAGTTTTTGTGGATGAGTTGACTGTTTTTGGATCTTCTTTTGATGTATGCTTAATGAGTTTAGAAAGAGTACTGACTCGTTGTGAAGAAAAAGAATTGATTTTAAATTGGGAAAAATGTCACTTTATGGTACCTTCATGTATTGTTTTAGGGCATATTATTTCTTCCAACGGAATGGAAATGGATCAATCAAAAGTTGAATTAATATCTAAATTGCTTACTCCTAGAACAATCAAGGATAGAAGATCATTTCTTGGTCATGTAGGTTTTTATAGGAGATTCATACAGAATTTTTCTGTCATATCTAGACCACTATGTAACCTCTTAACTAAAGATGCCCCATTTGAATGGACACAAGCCTGTCAAGAGGCTTTCAAAACATTAATTGGCAAGCTTACTTCAGCACCCATAATGCAACCACCTGATTGGAATTTACCTTTTGAAATTATGTGAGATGCTAGTGATTTTGCTGTAGGTGCTGTTCTTGGATAACAAATAGAAGGGAAACCTTTTGTCATTTACTATGCTAGTCGACCTCTAAATAGTGCCCAAATGAATTACTCCACCACTGAAAAAGAGTTGTTAGCTATAGTATTTGCTTTGGATAAATTCCGTGCTTATTTGATTGGTTCTCCTATTATTATCTTTACAGCTCATGTAGCGCTTAAGTACCTTCTTACAAAAAATAATGATAAGGCACGATTAATACGATGGATTTTACTTTTGCAGGAATTTCAAATCACCATCAAGGACAAGAAAGGAGTGGAGAACGTAGTGGTAGACCATCTCTTTGGACTCACATTGGAGGACACTTCGACCACATGCCAATCAAAGATGATTTTCCCAATGAGCATTTACTTTCTATTACGTCTCTACCATAATTTGCTCATATTGTGAACTATTTAGCTGTAGGTGAAATACTAAAGGATTTTAGCACCCAAGACAAAAGGAAATTCATAATTGAGGTACGAAAATTCTACTGGGATGACCCTTACCTTTTCAAATACTGTCCTGGTCAAATTTTAAGGTGTTGCATCCCTGATGAAGAGATTGCAAGCGTTTTGAAATTTTGTCATTCCCAAGCTTGTGGTGGCTACTTTTTAATGAAAAAAACAGCTGCAAAAATCCTGTAATGTGGATTTTATTGGCCCACCTTGTTTAAAGAAAATTGTATTATCTCAATTTGGTATCCCACGTGCTATCATTAGTGACCGAGGTACGCATTTTTGTAACCGTTCTTTTGAAGTTTTAATGAAAAGATATGGGGTGATACATAAACTTTCTACTGCATACCACCCTTAAACAAGTGAACAGGTTGAACTTGCGAATAGGGAAATTAAACAAAGTTTAGAAAAAATAGTCGACCTGGATCGGAAAGATTGGTCTTTGAGACTAATCGATGCGCTTTGGGCTTAACGTACAGCTTTCAAAACTCCCTTAGGCATGTCATCTTATAGACTTGTTTTTGGAAAACCTTGTAACTTGCTCGTGCAGCTCAAGCATCGAGCATATTGGGCCATTAACCATTTTAATTTTGACTTGGAAAAAGCAAGAAAACTTAGAAAATTCTAATTGACGGAATTAGAAGAATTGAGAAATGATGCTTATGAAAACTCCAAGATCTATAAGATTAAAATGAAAGCATTTCATGATAAAAATATTTTGAGAAAAACATTTAAGCCTAATGATTGAGTATTTTTATATGATTCAAGACTTCATAAGCATCCAGGAAAACTTCGATCTAGATGGATCAGCCCTTTTATAGTAAAAAACATTTTCACAAATGTGGCGGTAGAAATAGAAAATCCAAAAGATGGATGTATCTTCAAAATAAATGGTCAGCACCTCAAAATCATAATTGATAGACAAATTCCAGAAGTGGAAGACATTCCACTTATGGACCCAGTATATCAATCTTAACCATCTCCAGGTATGTTTTTCTTTCATTTTCTTTTTGTTCATTTTCTTTTTGTTTATTGTTTACTTTATTTTGTTATAGGTTAATTTTATTTTGACAAATACCATCTTTGATGCCAAGCAAGCCACCCACATCTCACATCAAGTGTATTCTACCCTGTATAGTTATTCAATTTTGATTCTTAAATATTGAGGACAATATTTCATGTAAGTTGGGGGGTGGGAATACAAATCTGTTATTTAAACTCTGTAGCATATTTCAATCAAAATATAAAAAATTGCCAAATTTTTTATAAATTTACATCACACAGGCATCTTTTCACATATGATACTTATGCTCATTCATAATCATCTTGGTGAATTCAACAAACTCATCTTAAATCATTTTGCTAAGGCATCCACAGAACTATTTATGCACTTATCCAAACTTTGTGGTAATATGGTGATTTGACACATGTAACTAGAGAATTATTTTGCTTAAGTATTCATGTGAATTTTTGTGAGAAATGAGAGCTTACAAATATAGAAATTGTGATAAGCATCCATTGATCTGTTGAATTGGACACTTCTTTTGAGAATATTATTATATGGTTTGTGGTAAGGTGGTGGATATACTTGGGATATGACGAAAGTCAACTTAGAATTAACGTTTGAGCCTTTCAAACTGAACATTTTCATCATAAATCCCTATTAGCCAATTTTGAGCCAATATACACATATGGTCTTTTCTTTTCATACCTACATCATCCATACCTCTCCTCATTAGAGTATAGCTTATATACTAATTTTTCCTGCCATTTTACTTTCAAGTGTGTACTAGGTATGAAATTATCATTTCAATAAATAAATAAAAAAGACCATGACAAAATTGGCAAGAAAACCATGACAAAAATGGCATGGTGCTAGATGTGTCTATCAAATTATTTATGAAAGAGTTCATCAAATTGTGAAGACACCAGTGGCAAAAGAAGATGTAAAAGTATTATTAGTAAAAAATCTGAAAAGTTGAAAAGTACATCAAAAATAAAGTATAGTCTACTGAGAAATTTAACAGATTCCCTTTTATGTGTACTTGAAAGTTTTTGAATATCCTTCACCCTTTTCTTCTTATGAGCCCCAAAACCTAATCTACATTACAACCCTTTGTGTTGATTATTCCGATCCTAAGTATGCTTGTGGAAAGAATGACATAATTTTCAATTGTTAGTATTCCTATCATAAGATAAATGTTTGCTTATTGCTTATACATAATTGCCCAATTCTCCATGAGAGTATGTGTACACTTTTGTCAACTCCATAGAGAGAACCCTTACATGAAACACTTCTATACCCGTGAGTTATGGAGTTGAACCTTTTGCTTAAGATATTCTAATGTTGCATGTGTCGAAACCTCTGAGTTGATAAAAATAGTTTGGAACACATACACACTCTGTGGATTGCTATATTTAAATTACTTGTGAAAGGGTTATTGAATTCCCAAAATTGTTTTGATATGTAAATTTGAAAAATGTGTCTTGATGGCCCCTGTGTGATTTTGTTTAGTCTTTCTCATTATTTTGCATGAAAATTGCTAGGGACTAGCAATGAGTAAGTTCGGGGGTGTGATGAGTGCACAAAAATGCACTCTAAATACTCTATTTAAATGTTAAAATAAATGAGAAAATAATGGATATAACTCGTGATATTAAAATTAATAGTCATTTATCTTGAGATATATATAAGTATGATTTAATATATTGATGAGAATATAAAATACCATATTTTTCTCTCTTAATGTTTAATCTTTTATTCTTATTTGATACCTAAGTATACTCATTATTCTTATATTTTGATTTAGGACACAAATAAAGGCATCAGGAGCAAATGAAGATAATTGCGGAATTTTAGACAATTTTGACGTCTTTTCATAATATGGGTATAACTCTCTTATCCAATATCCAATTGGGCTGATTCAAGATGATATAGAACCCCAAGAGAAGTATCTATAAATTTTATGTTTTATATTTTAAGAGATATCCGCTCAATCAAAGAAAAACTCGACCATCAAGTGGACACATCTGCACTTGACATTCCTGAATATTCTTCAGCCACTTGCATCAAATCCAAATGTCATCACAATATTTTCTAGCAAGAACTCCTACACCAACTTGGAAATTCAATGATCAACTCACATGCAAAATGAAGTGCACTCAAGTTTCTTCAAGACAAATTATTTGACCCAAGATATAAAGTCATACAAGGCAACTAATGGATAAAGAAGCAAAATTGAATCACTCAACCTACAAGCAAAATCTAGCTTATGCATGGTGGGAAAACAAATGATCAAAATGACAACTCACAAATCACTTGAATTCAAGAATGGCACATGGTAAAACAAGTTGAAATTATGATAATTTTGTCATGACAACTTGCATAAAGGATGCTTATAAATAGAAGGGAGGGGTGCGTGTTCTAAGAGCATGCTTAGTGTGAGTGGATGCTTTGGAAGAGCTATTTTGAGAGTTTGAAAAAAGAAAAGAAAAACCAAATAAGAGAGAAAACAATGGCCAGTTCTTCCATATTTTTCCTTAGAGAATTTTCATTGTATATTTTCAATATGTGTAACTAAATTCTCTAGTAGAGCTAGAGATGAATTTATATATAAGATGGTATTTGTAATTATTTTTTATTCAAATATGTGTTCTTCAATTATTAAAACTCTTTTGTTTAGTCATTTGAGATTTATTATAAATATTTTCATCACCAAATAATCTTAGAAATTATTTCATTTATAGATTCAATCATGCTTTTTCTATTGAATAAAATAATCCTTTGATTATGTTTGATTCAATTGGTTATCTATATTAATTTAATTCTCTGCTGCAATATTACTCTACGAGTATATTGTCGACGTTGAATTTCCTTAATATCGATAAAAATTCCCGTTCTTATATTGCAACGAATGATTTTTCGAAAGATTACATTTGATTTAAATCTAGTTATTAATGTTTTATTTTACGATTGAAAATTTGGACATAGAATTTTCAATTGAGTTATTAATGAATCGAAAATAATTAAAATACCGATTATATACAAAGGATTCCCAATGTTCTACTTTTCGTCTCATTTTTATACTTTTCAAATTACGCATTTAGTTTTAATTTACATTACACTCTAAAATTTACTTTTCGCACTCGTCTAAATCTTTTTATTAATTTCGTTACTATTTTTCAATTTCTCAATCCATCTCCCTGTGGAATCGACACCCCAAAGCTATACTGCAAACGACCGCGTTATTCTTTGGGTGTAATCAGTTAATATTTGAACTTAAGAGTCCAATATATAGTATGTTGTTTATATTATGTCATTTTTAGATCATGAGAATATAAATGCATCTACTTTAAAATGTACAGTGCTAGCTAGTTCATGCTTGCACTTTATTCCCAATTTAATATATTTCACCTAAAATCAAATACTTGATCTTAATTCCATTAATATGAGTATTTAATTAATTATATTGATGCTACATATATATATATATATATATATCAATCATAATGCAACTGGATTAATTTTAGAGGGTATAGGCTATTAGCCATGGCGAATGATCTAATTAAGGAGCGCTAGAAAATATATTTTGAGGTAGTACTAACTAGAGAGAAAAATGAATAACAGCACTGTATATTGATTAATTGTGGTATCACTATAGGTAGTACTCACTATAGATTCTTGGTGAGCATTTCAATTTTTTTTAAGGTCCATATAGTCTGAAAGTAATTCATTCCCATATTGATTAATTGTGGTATCATTTCGCAGATAATTGATGATGTGTTGCAAAAAGTCTGAGGCATTTGTTCATGAAGGAGACATAGAGCATTGCAATAGCAAACATGAAGCTGATCACGTGCTGCAAATCAGCTCAATGCATGAACAAGAAGCAATTGCATGTATAGCTTAAATATTTAAGTTGGTTTTCTACAAAAACAATGAGTTGCTCCCTTATGTAGCACCATAATTGCCTCCATTTATGCACCCATGCAATTACATATATAGATTGGATGTAAAAACTTCTTGTTCAATTGGATGATTGATACTAGTCTTGCTAACATTAAGTATTGGCCATATCTTTATCACTTATAATTTGCGACTTTTTCAATTTCAGCTTGGACATTAAATTATTTTATCTGTGGTGTAATTATGGTGTTTAAGGTGGATACATTTTGTTGTTTGTGTTTGATATTATATCTTTATATTAAGTATTGGATATTGTAGTTTAACTGGATGAAGGAGGTTTAATAGTAAAGCAGGTTTTAAGTTGGTTTTAATGGCAAAGCAGGGAAAAACATATATATATATATATATATAACTTTTTCCAGTGATTTTAACATCGTTGGAAGAGAAAAATACTGGTTTTTAACTAATTTTTTGCGATATATAATCGCCGTTAAAATGATCACTGAGGGCAAAATAAATCGCTGCATAAAGATTTCTCATTAGCAGCGATACTAATCACTGAAATAATTTATTATCGGTGACATTTATTCACCGCAGTAAAGCTTCCATGACTTTTCAATTACCTAATTATGGCATTGTTATAAACATTTAGCAGCGGTATTAATCGCTGAAATTATCATTTTTTTCCAGCGATTAACTATATTCGCTGCAAGAAACTATAATTAGCATTTTAATACTGTCGAACGTCCGACGCCAAAGTAATCGCTAGAAAATATTTTTACCAGCGATTTTTGTAGGTTTTACCAGAGATTGGGCGCACTGGGAAAGGCCTTTTTACTTGTAGTATTCCTTTTGATTATATAAATTCGGACCCACATATTTATTAAGCATTTAATTGTTCAAAAAATTCACTCGGACAATTACAAATATTGTGGAGTTCACTTTATGTAGTTATCTCTCTCTACACACCGTAAATCCTATAATTGGAATAGAAATTATAAGAAGATTGAATCGCTCTCTTATGATATGGGATTAAATTGGTGATTTCGATCACATCACCATTCATGTTCATTTTAGAAGAGTTCGAAGGAGCCTGCAGCCAATTAGTTAGTTGAAGAAGCTTTGATCATATATTGTGAAAACAATACTAAAAAGCTATTGTGTGTACCTGTATGTACATAGTTTATTACATATATATTTTATTATTTTTCATATATAGCTTTACTAACTATTGATGGAAAATATATTACCCAATAAAGTTTTGAAAAAATCTGGCCAATTGTTGGTAGTGTACTATAGTGTAATTTAAACACAATAATATTCCAACTTTAGTTTGCTTGTTTATTATAAATTGTTAATTTCTTGACCTCATAATTGGTTTATCTTCCCTAACTCACATATATATTGAAAGAAAAAGTAAAATCATGTATATTTTTGGTTATTCTCACTCGATCTCTAGGCCATTTCCAACCACATGTACTCAATATTAAAACAAATAGTACCAAACCCAATTGGTCGTCCCAACGTATTAACTAATATGAGCTGTTCGATCCTGACCACATCTCTTGCAGTTTTTAACTAATCAATATGAGAAATTTTATTCTTCATCTCTAGCGTATATATTGTTGATGTTGAAAAAATCGATCAACAAGTCGGGACAGAAAAATGAGTCATTTCCGACCTACTAGTTCGAGTTGGGATTCATTTCGTGTTGTTTGGGGCCCCTAGCGAGGTTCGGGTGTGGCTAGCATGTGCATTGACAATGGATAAAATAAATAGGTAGAGATACAGTATTTACATGGTTCGGCATAAAGCCTACGTCCACGGGCGTTTGGGGAGAAGAATCCGCTATAATGAGTATTTTATAGTCTCTCATGGCTCACTGTACAAGAAAAATATACATAAATCTATGAATAAAATCTACTGGTTGGAGCTCTCAAATCCTTCTGAAAAGGCTGAAGAAGATGGTGCTGGAGAGGAAACAATGAGTTAGTCTGAGAGAGAGTGAGAGTCCCTCGTTTCATCTTATTGCTGCATTTTTATTGTAGTCATTCACTTGGTTGTGCTAGTCTCCCTGTTTTTCTTCCTTCCCTCATGTCACCTCCTACTTTCCTCCTTGTCTTATCATATCCCCTTTTACCCTCGTCCTATAGTGCACTATAAAATAGGCATGGCCCATATTTATTACTTTACAATGCCATAAATGGTTAGGCCCAACTCATATTTTTCTCCTCTCACAGTACCCTGCAAATTCTCAGCAAAGATATTTTAGAGGGAAGTCTAAGACATCTACTACCCGAGAACTGAGAAGGCGGTGGTTCGAGCCCAAGGTAAGAAAGTAAAACATGCGATAAATAAATAATTAAGAGAATGTTGTAATATGCTAAAATTTCAAAGCTCGGGCCTTGGTTAAGACGAAAGATAGGCCCGACCAAGAGTGTGAGAACGCAACATGCGAGTGTGGCAGGAGATGGACTCAACCGCGAGCGTGGGAAGGCGATGCGTGTGGATGTAGGAAGATGGACTCAATCGCGAGTGTGGGAATATGAAGCGTGAGCGTGGGGAGAGATGAACTCGATCGCGAGTGTGGGAACTTGAAGCACGAGGGTGGTGGGAGATGGACTCAATTGCAAACGTGAGAATTCGAAGCGTGAGCGTGGTGGGAGATGGACTCACATCACCTCCTACTTTCCTCCGTGTCCCATCATGTCCCCCTTTGACTCTCATCCTATAATGCGCTATAAAATAATCCTGGCCCATATTTATTACTTTACAATGCCATAAATGGCTGGGCCCTACTTATATTTTTTTCTCCTCACAGTACCCCACGAATTCTCATTAAAGAAATTTTAGTGAAAATTCTAAGACACCTACTACCCAAAAATCGAGAAAGCGGTGATTCCCACTTTTGAGCCCAAGGTAAGAAAGTAAAACATGCGGCAGATAAATAATTAAAAGAAAGCTAAAATACGCTAAAATTTCAAAGCTTGGGGCTTGGTTAAGGCGGGAGATAGGCGCGATTGTAATACTACATATGATAAGGATAAGGGTGGATGATGTATGGGATTCCACATTGCTTGGGAATGAGAAATTCTTGCTCATTGACTAGTTCTTTTTTGAGTATAGGCCATGTGGTTTGGGCATTCCATTGGGGCGTTATAAATGGTATTAGAGCCTATCCCAACCAGAATTGTGGGACTTGAGGCTTGCCACCTACGAGGAACAGGCCCAATGAGAACGTTGAATATTTCAAGGGAGGTAGATTGTAATACCATATATGATAATGATAAGGGTAGGTAGTGTATGTGATCCTACATTGCTTGGGAATGAGAAGTTTTTGCTTTCTATAAGGTTCTAATGGGGCTCCAATTATATCATTGACTAGTCCTTCTGGAGTATAGGCTATATGGTTTGGGCCTTCCATTGGGGCGTTATACCAATAGAGAGTGTGAGAATGCTAAGTGTGATCATGATGGAAGATGGACTCGACTGCAAGCGTGGAACGTGAAGCACAAGCGTGGCAGGAGATGGACTCGACCGCGAGTGTGGGAACTCGAAGCACAAGCGTGGCAGGAGATTGACTCAACCACGAGCGTGAGTGTGGCAGGAGATGGATTTGACCGCGAGCATGAGAATGCGAATCGCGAGCGTGGCAGGAGATGGACTCGACCGTGAGCATGAAAACGTGAATCGTGAGCATGGCGAGAGACGGACTCGATTGCGAGCATGAGAATGCGAAGCGTAAGCGTGGCGGGAGATGGACTCGACCGCGAGCGTGAGAATGCGAAGTGCCAGTGTGTCGGGAGATGGACTCGACCGTGAGCATGGGAGCGCAAAATCCCGAGGTGGCGGGAGATAGAGTACGGCGAATCGGCATGTGAGAATTTATGAGCGGACTAGGGCCCTATACTCTCCCTCGTCTTTCAGTGGCATCCTGAAGGGTGAATCGGTGTGCGGGGGTTTACGAGGAGGCAAGGTCCCTAAACTTGACCTAGCAATTCACTTGCAATTTGCTGATAGAGATGGAGAAGGTTTATAAGTATGCTTGGGCTAAGGCTCTAGCCTGAGTCTCGACCTCATGGCGAATCCTGATGTGGGGGTTTAGGAGTAGGCGAGAGCTCGGACTTGACCCGACAATTCGCTGGCGTCTTGTTTATGCGACGAGAGCGCGGAGCTTGTTCCATTGTGGGAGAAGTGTAGATGGAGATGGGAGAGGGTTTACAAGTATGCTCGGGCTAGGGTCCTAAGCTCGAGCCTCGAGTCTCAACCTTATGGCGAATCGCGGTGCAGCCAAGGAAGACCAGAAAATGCTGCAGATATTTTTCACACTTTAGTTGCCTTTTCAACAGATGACTCTCCTTTACTATTTAAAGTGTTGAAAGCTAGATACTTCTCAAAAACAATATTTTTTTTATGCTTCTGTGGGTTTTTGTCCTTCTTACACATGGAGGAGTATTTGTGAAGCTAAGAAGTGGTTAAAGAAGGGGGGTAGATGGCGTATTGTGGATGGTAAAACAGCAAGACTGTGGATTGACCATTGGCTACCAAATCAGAGGTTATTGAGAGCTGAAGATAATTTTTTGATGCAAAATTGCGATGAAGTGGTGACTGATATTTTTGATACTGAGTTAGGGGGATGGAATATCCAGCAAATAGGGGCTTCCTTCAATCCAATGATAGTGACAGAGATCCTAAAAGTAGTTATCAACACCGGAAATACACCAAATAAACGGATTTAGGTATATGAGAGATCAGGACAATTTTCAGTAAGAAGCTGTTATAGATTGATATGTGCAAAGGAGTGGGAGGAAGCTGCAGAGTCTTCAACAATGTTAAGGGAACAAAAATCGTGGAAGATTATAAGAAAAATGAAAGTTCTATATAAGATCAAACTCTTTGCATGGAGGGTGTGCTGAGAGAGGTTGCCTACTAAAGTAAATCTATTAAATAAAAATGTAGTAACAGATAGTATGTGCAGTTTGTGTGGTAGGTTCTAGAAAGATATATTTCATGCTTTATTTGATTGTCTCCAACTCAGGGGCGCTTGGCACGATCATTTTCCATTGTTGCCCGGTCAAAATGATTCATTTGTTTTTGAGTTTGCTATGCAGGTCGCACAAAATAAGCATTTGGGTTCCATTATTTTATTTTTCTATTTGGCATGGTCTTTCTGGTATGGGACGAATAAGTATGTGTTTGATGAGAAAATATTAAGCCCAAAGTTATTTATTAATCATGCAATGGCATTAATGCAAACTTTTAAAGAAATGCAAGCGAAGAATAAGGTCCAGTTGAGATCCCATTATCAATAGTAGCCTCCTCTGGATTCAATTTTCAAGCTTATACTAATGGGACAATGTTTGTGGATCTGCAAAGAGCTGGAATAAGAGCAATACTCATAGAAGATAGAAGTCGAGTCCTTATGACCGCAAGCTAGCTAGAATTGGAAGTGGAGAACCCAGAGATGATGAGCTACTAGCAATGTTTCGTGATGTGCAAATCTGTTCTACTATGGGGAGATGTGAATGTTTAGGGAGATGTGAATGTTAAAATGTGGTACGAGAATTTTTCAGATTTTATTTTTCAAGCCTTTTGGTTTGATAAATGTCTGTATTGTTTTGTTCTCCAATGAAATAAATTGATGTTTTTCTTTAAGAAAAAGCTGTTAAGTTCTTGGCCTCATAATTGATTTATCTTCCCTAGCTCACACACATATATATATATAGATATAGATATAGATATATATTTTGATCCCTAGCTCACATATATAATATTGAGAGAAAGAGTAAAAAGATCATGTATACTTTTAGTTATTCCCAAATATCGATGTCAGGGCCATTTCCAACCAGACGATCGATCACCTCTTCAATATCTGTATTCAACTAATCCATATACCACATGTAATTTTATATCTTTTTTTTTTAATTCTCTCATTAAACATGCGTTGTTGTATTAGATGATGAGCAGAAGAAATTAATTAACTTAAAAAGAACGAAAAAAAAATGATATGTAAGGATGATATTGGAGTATCTCAAAATAATAGTATTGAAATAATTTAATTCATGAAGAAATTTTATGGAGTCTCGGCAAATTAGCGAATAAATGAACAAAGATATAAAATAAGAAAAAAATCTTGAAATATTATTCTTTTAATTTTTCTCAAGTTTATAAAAATTGTATTGGTTTTTGTTTTAGAAGAATAATTATATAAAAACTTTGAAAATTTAAATTAAAAATTATTTTTTTTAGTGATATATAAAATTAAAATTATAAAACATTTTGAGAATTCTGAAAATTTGTAGTGTCTACATATGTGCTAAGCCAAAACGGTCATAAAAGTTATAATATGTGCATCCTTTGCAACTCGCCTACATTTCAATAAATTCAGTAATAAGAAATTCAAGTAATTATATGAATGGAAGGCCCAGGTAGCTAGGAAAAACAAAGTAATTATATATAGAAATATCTTGACTTAATTTTAGCAGTGGTAGCGATGAGATGAAACTTGGTGATTAATTAGCTTTTTTTTTTTTTTTTAGTTAGAGATCAATGTACAAAGAATTGATTAAATGAACATGAATCAAAGAGTCAAAGAATATCTGTGCAAGAAACTGATCATGAACTAAAAAAGCTTGCTAGCGAATTCATCTATGGTTGTTCCATCTAGACGATAAGAAACTGCCTTTTTGGCAAGTTCTCTGAGTTGTGACAAGCTTCTCCCCAATTGTAATGCAACCTTCATTTCAAACAACTCCCCGTTTTCTCTTTTCTCCAAGTCTCCTTCCTCGAGTGTGGTTTCGATTGTTTCTTGCAATTGCCGGAAAAATCCACCGCTGTTTCGATACATCTCGAACACCATTCCAACTTGCCCACCGTGTTGGAAAGCATTAGCAGTGGTAGCTAACGCCCCCGCAACCAAGGCTAGGATTGCTGCCCATGACCCGTTACCAACACATGCAGAGCCAACAGCTGCAATCCCCGTGAGTAATGGACCCGAGATGGATAAGATCTTATTAATCTTCAACACCAGGTTGCCCAGCCTTTCATAGTCCTTACTGTCCTTTCTCTTCACCACTTCAACGATGTCCCGCATTTCCACTTCAAGTTCTTCACTCCATCCATTGTGTTGATCACGTTGTTTTCTTTTATGTGATTTAGTTTTATTTTGGAGTAATTGGTGTGAAGGCCACCAAGTAGCAGGCTCAAACTTTGCGGGAAATTTGTCAAGCATTGATCCTAGCAAGGGAAGTGGGTAGGCTTGATCAAGAGGCAAAATCCTTTCCATCACGTCCTTCACATCTTCTTCAGTTGTTGCCCCAAGAGCGAGCATAGTTTCTATTTGGCTCTGGAGTTGCTTGAACAATCTGGTAGCATTGCGTTGTTCTTCTGCAAGTTGTGAAGGCTGAATTTTGTTCATCCCAAGTAGCGTCCCAGTGGCTGCAGAATACAAGAGAGTGGACGACAACTTGAGAGGCAGAAGGGGCATTCCGGCGCCACCAATCGCAGCAACACCCACCATGGTCGCGGCGGTGAGAGTAATCATGTTGATAGAGTTGAGAAGAAGGGTATTCCAATTGTCACGCTGCTTTCCAATGTTGGCGTGCATCTCAACTCTGTCAGCCACGGCCTCTAAGAGGGCATAGAGCTGGGTTGTGGCAAAAGCAGTTGACTTTTGTGCTTTAATATCATCGGCGAATGGCGTGGAAGTAAAATTGCTGTTTTTCAGAACTGGGATCGTGTTTGGGAATCCATCGACACCTATATTGTTCAATTCGTCAATCAACTTTCTGGTGGTTGGAATTTTGGGGAGGGAGAAAGGGGCTTTTGGAAGCTTTGGGACATGAATAGCACCATTAATTTTCCTGGAACAACAGCACGAAGAAGAAGAAGAAGGTAAATTGAGAGCTGAAGCTTGTAAGGCAGCCATAATTAATTGACAGAGGTTGTATCGCAGAGTTTGTCGATGTAGCTAGCTGTGGCTTGGACGAGCAGGAGGGAATTAGGTTGAGAATGAAATTAATATCATGCAGGATGAGGATGCGGGTTGAGTCGTATTTATACCAATTAGGAGGTACTAGCGCTGAGAAGAAGGGGTCAGGCGTCATACGGAAATGAATATTGACTGGCTGACAGGTTGACTTGGCATATTGGCTGACCCGGCCATTCTCTTCTCATACATTTCAACATTTCCTTTCTGTGATGTTGGGTCTCTCATGCATGCGACGTGGTAAATATCTTCGACTCGCAGGTTTAGGCTTTTTCACATATAATCCTCTTAAAGCAATTACAATAGTCTAACTTACTTAACTAAATTTTAATTAAAAATTTCACTTTTATAAGTTTTGGTTAGTTATTTTTTACTATCTTAAAAATATTTTATCTTATATTATAACTTTTAAGAAATTCCTTTCAAAACGTAATTCAAATACAAAATATCTTTCAATTCAAATTTATAATTTTTTTTATTTAATCATATAACTTTTCTAAACTGTTAAACACAATACAAAAAATAACATAAAAAATAATATTCAAACATTTTTTTAACTATAATATTTTTATTCAACTTTTTCTGTCTCATTCTAAAATTCAATTAAATATCTTAACTCAAACTATTTAACTAATATTTACAAAATTCTCCTCTTTTTTCCTCTTGGCAAAATTACTACTACATTATCAATATAGGAAATGAAAAACATACAGAGTTTGAGAGTTGAGAGATTATTATAGACTAGGAGGATCGTTCCCACTATAAAACTTTAAAAAGGGGGGGGGGTCGATAGGGGCAAGTTTCCATAATAGTGATTGGAAGCAGGCCATGACGCTATTTTGTACGCACATCGATTTTGGAATTGATGGATTTTCCTCACCGTCCATTATTCAAAGGGTTTGAGCATGTATTTTGTGTCTGAGACTATTGTGGCACCCCGTACCCGTAAGGGGTCCTGATTATCAACCTGTTTGACTTGGACCTGTTTTCATCTACAAATTTTATCTAAAATATATATCTGATCAAATCCACAATATAATTCTTCTAACTCCAAATTTTAAGAACAATTAAATCCTGAATATCCATAAGGTCATACATTGAATAAAATAGTGTCATCACATAGGGTCCACAAACTTCCCATCAAAAATCCTACTAACACTTTAATCTAAACATGCTAAATAACGCGACAACAAAATGATAAATATTGTCTTCACTTCAACCCCAAACATGATCGCCTATCCTGGTCCCAATACATTAACCTTGGTCCTCAGGCGAGACCTCCACTTCATCTGAAATGTATATAGATAAGGGGTGAGTTCATCCACAACTCAGTAAGCAAAACACCTATACTAGTATGTAAATCATGAGCATTTTTAATAAAAATCCTTAAACATGTAACGGAAAAACTTTTATTCAAAGTAAACAAATTCCAAAACTTATGAACCATCCAAAAGCTGAGCGAACCTTTATTTTTCATAAAGTATACACCAAAAACTAATTTTTTTTTTTTTTTATACACAAAACACTTTGGCAAAAATAACTGTAACATCTCATCCATTTCCAAACATATACCATGTTTAACCCCCGTGGTAGGGTTGTGCTATCCCCGGTGGCCAAACCAGGCGGTATCATATTGTGAGACTTTCCCTCATTCGTTCTCGGAGCCCCGAGTGTGCACATAGGAAAGTAACACATAAAAAGGATCACTTTGTTTCCAAAGTGATTGCACTCCTATCATATTGTATCATGGAGGTACCAACCATATCACGTGAATCCATATAATCATGTCCGAAACATATTCAGAAATAAAGACAAACAGATAAGTATGCCAAAGGTTTTTCCGTAAACATATCATATTAAGCCACTTGTTTTTCACTTTCTTATCCATTTCCATACAAGCCAAAAACACAACAAAACATATTATTTTACATGCACAAGATAGCATCAAAATTAATGTTCGCTCTTATGCATAGTCCAGAAACATGTCAAATATTGCTCATGTCTACACATTTCATGTCAAAAGAAAAATTTCTCTATCATATAAATTTTCATGAGCGAATGCATACAACTTATACTGAGGTTGTTTTTCACATTTTTCTTTAAAAAGCAGAACATGCACATTTTATAAAAACCAACCTCGAACAAATTTTCTTTTTATGTAAATCTAGGATAGGAGCCCCGCTTACCTGACTCCTGTAGCGAATTATCAAAATTTGGGATCTGATCTCTAAGATTCTCGTCGCCTATAAAAAAAAACTTAACATTAACGGCCAGCAAACCCAATCTATAAGTATAAAAATGGTAATCTAAAGTTCCAAATCTGAAAAATTTTGCAACACTCCTTTCTTCAACCTACACTAGCTTAAGGCGTTACAATTTGCTACAAATATCAAGTCAAACGACACCCATAACGTGCTGACCAGCCCCAACAATCCGGGTTGTTATCCCACGCTCACATGAACATATATTCCTAAATTTCCAGCTTACAACCAAACGAGACAGTCACCCAAAAAAATTATTTAGCAACAAAATAATTGACCTCAACACCACCAATCGGTCTAGCCAGCCAAACAACATTTTACTCAATTAAACCAGCCAGCCAAACAACATCCACATGGATTAAAACCAACCAGCCAAACAACAGCCACAAGGATCCAGAATTTCCCAACCAAAACCAGCCATAAATCATCAACCCCAACTAGCATGTATTGACTTAAAATATTCTCAATCAATAACTGGAGTGATACAAGGAAAACAACAACCAAAGTATCGCAACAAAATTTACATCTCTCAGATTTCCTTATGTAACAATTTTTTTTTTTGTTCGGTACATCCACAATTTACGCTAAGTAATTCCCTTAACAGAAATCTATCCAAAGAGTCTTGAACCTTACCTAAAAATGAAGAACAATCCGCAAGGAAACAGGAGCTTAAACAATGAAATTCTCGCCTCCCTAAAGCTCAACTGCAACCAACGGAAACCGGCTATATTTTCAGTGATTAAATCTCCACAACAGCACCCTTATCCCAGCCATATTCAATCAACTCCAACTCCCGCATACCAACAACGGAAAGAAAAAAAAAACATCAACTAGACTCTGAACAAAACACAAATACTACTTCTCGGACAGACCCCGAAATTTAGAAGAAAAATTCTAATCCAAAACACATATGTTAATCACCCATTCAATCGATCTGAGAAACCTACCCGAGAAAGGAGAGCAACCAGCAAGCACAACAGAGGCTAATACGTCGGATTCATTTTCCCCCAATTGCTCGGCTGCCAACCACGAAAACACTAAATTAACAGTGGCTAAAATCCCCCAAACCGAACCCTTTAATCTAGATTAAATTTCAGAAAAATTGAGAGGATTAGATCAACTTACCGAGGAGATGAGTGGGTGGCCGCAACAGGGGAGATCGGCGGCAGAGAAAACCCAAGGAAAACAGGGGTATTCCCGTAGAGAAAGGGAGAGAGAAAGAGAGAGAGAGAGAGAGAGAAATCGGTGAAGTGAACTGACTGTGAGAGGAGGGAACTCCATTTGATGCAACCGCTGGACGTGGCAAACGGTTGAGTGAAAATCGGAAGGAAACCGAGGGAAAACAGGGGCTTGGAGCTCTCGGGTGCCGAAGGGAAGAAAGGAAAGGAAAGGAAAAGAAAGAAGAAGAAAGGAGAGGGGCGGAGAAGTTAATACCTGGGGCGAAACGGCGCCGTTTTGTGGTGGCTGGGCTGGGCTTGCAACGCTGGAGTGGCCTGGGCTGTGGGCTGCAGCTGCGGGCCTTACAACTATACCTTGGATTTCCCAGCTGATATTGGAGGAATTTGTTCAGAGAGCACTAACCACTTGTTGAGAGTCTCCTTCTATTTGTAGCTTGACCAAATTTTGGTGAAGAGCCTTTTGAATGTCATCACATACTGTTGTTGCTTCGCCCACTATGGGGGTGGTGTTGTTGATGAGACTTGTGCAGACAAAAATGGGAGAACCAACTCTGGATCTACAAATGGAGGTTGTAGTACTTTCATTCTTCCTTACTAACACATCACATTGAAGCAGGTAAAGATGATCTTGTGCTGTGTAAGGGCTTTCAATGGGAGGATCTAACTTTTTTTCCCAAACTGATTAGTGTTCAAAGAGGAGGAAGGTGACAGATGCAACCAGTTCATTTGGAGTGGGTTTTATGTCATTGTGAATAACCTTATTTCGAAAAAACCAAATACTATCGATTACTATGGAAGAAAAAAAGATGGAATTGGTGAGATTCTTCTTTTGGAATGAATAGTGACCTTACTGGGTTTAGAATGTTATTGATCCAAGTTGTGAATGGAAAGGCATTGAATTTTGAATTATCCATGGGACATTTTGAATGCCCCTAAAGAACTCTGACATAGGGGCTAAAAAAGAATAGATGATGGAGACTTTCCTCTTCATAGTCACATAGCAGACAGAGAGTTTGATCCTTATTAAGGTTTATGACATTTTTCAAGATGGATTATGTGGGGAGGAGATAATGGTATATTTTCCATATTAGAGTATTAAGCCTATTATGGATTTTGAGTTACCACAATTTTTTTCAAGAAAAGTTCTAGATGTTTGAGCCCAAGGAAAGTGTCATTACAGCATAAGAGGACTTTACCGATTATTGCCCAGAATAGTTGTGTATCCACTTGACTTTGTCACATAGGTATGAAGGCTTTCGAAGCTTTCTCATCACTATCCCACCAAAATTTTTGAAACATGCTATCTATTTGGGAGGCCACATTGTTTGGCATTTTGAGTGTCGTCATGGTGTAAGATGGGATTGAAATTGCTATTGGCTTGATGAGAGTGGTTCTACTTGCTTGAGAAAGGATTTTTCATTTTCGACCCTGAACTTTATTTTCCATTTTCTCAATAGTGTCTTGAAAGATGCTTTTTTCAGGATCTTATAAAGCAAGAGAGTGCCAAGTATTTGAGTTTTATGGGGCAAGTTTTGAAGTCTAGGAAGTTTTTAACCATTCTTTCGGAGGGGATGGAGGTGTTGTTACTAAAATAAATGGTGGACTTGTTTTGATTGATTTTTTTTTTCCCGACAAACAGGTGTAAGTGTCAATACAGCGTGCAAAGGTTTCTATTGTGGATGGGGATGGTTTACCAAAACGAATGAGATCATTGGCAACAAGAAGATGAGTTATGGAGGGGCAACCTCTAGAGAGTTTTATGCCTTCAAGGTGTTTAAGACTTTCTTCTCGAACAGTGAGATGAGAGATGATCTCATTGCCCAAGATGAAGAGAAAATAAGAAATAGGATCTCCTTGTCTAAGCCTTCATGAGGGATGGAAGGATCCCATGGGTGAGCCATTGATTAGAATGGAGCAAGAGACCATTGATAGAGATTCTCTAATCCATCCTATCTATCTTTTGTTAAACCCTTGGATTTCAAAAAGTTTGAGAATAAAATACCACTCTATATAATCAAAGGTCTTTTCCATGTTGAATTTGATGGTTATTAGACCTGATTTGCTGCATTCTTTTTAAGGAAATGAAAGACTTCTTGGGCTAAAATGATGTTGTCTTGAATAAGACAGCCCGAGATGAAAATTGTTTGTTTGCCAATAGTTTTTCAATAACTTTTTAACATATATTTGCTAGACTGATTGGACAGAAGTGGTGGACTTGGTTGAGGGAGTAAATTTTTGAGACATGGGCTATGTTTGTGTGATTTAGAGCCTTGAGAAGTTTACCATGGGTGATGAAATTTGTGATAGTGGCGATGAGATCCGGTTTGACTACATCCCAGTAAGTCTTGTAAAACAAGCCCGTGAAACCATCAGGTCCAGGGCACTTTAGAGGAAGGAGTTTGTTTGAGAGTGTTTAGAATTTCCTCCTTATTGGGGATTTTGTAGAGAGATTCATTACCTGAGGCTGAGATTTGCACAGGGAAGAGGGTTTTTAAATCTTCAGGGAAGACAAGATTTGAGCTAGTGATTACTTTTTAGAAGTATTCTTCGAATTTGGAGGCAATCTCTAATTGATTCGAGATCCATTTACCATATTCCACCTTAGGATACTTAACTGAGTTTCTTCTCTGTCTTATAGTAGTGGAAGCATGAAAAAATTTTGTGCTTAAATCTGTTGTGGTTAGCCAGGTATTCTGGTATTTTTGTCACCGAAGGAATTCTTCAAGGTGTAGTTGTTCATTTGAATGGAGTTGGGAGTTGGATCCTTGGTTTGGATTTCCTTGATGGATTTAGTCAAAAGTTTTATGCTTGTTTGGATATGACCGAAGATATTTTTGTTCCAAATTTTGAGAGCTTGTTTTGTTTCTTTCAATTTTTCTACAAGGATGTAGGCATGGGAATCTTCAAAATGGGTGTTCCGAGCTCTTTTGATGACAACAAAAGATGATGCATTTATATTCCATTATTCCTCAAACTTAAAAGGTTTTTTTCTATTATCCTTGTTTGAGGTGTCTAGAATGATTGGAGAGTGATCTGAAGCACTTCTGGGAAGGTTGGTGATAGAGGCATCTGAAAAAAGAATGTTCCAGTGGTGATTTATGATAGCTATCTCTGTCAAGTTTTGCTCTAATGTGTTAAATACCTTGCTTGTTGTTTGACAAAGTGTGGGAAATGCCGAAAGCTCTGATATCAGTGAATCCTATTGTTTCAAGAAAAAGCTTGAGGTCCTTCGATTTTGAAGAACTTGCATGAGGTTTGCCCCGCACTTTTTTTTTTTTGTTGAGAATAGAATTAAAGTCACCAATGATAATGGAGGGGCCCGAAAAAGTATTAGTGACAAAAATTAGATCATCCTAAATTTTGGCTTTTCTGAGTGATTGGAAAGACTGTAGATCATATTCAGCAAGCAAGGGCAATGTGCTTGATCTAAG
The DNA here is from genome assembly GCA_036898215.1 of Platycarya strobilacea. Taxonomy (NCBI): domain Eukaryota; kingdom Viridiplantae; phylum Streptophyta; class Magnoliopsida; order Fagales; family Juglandaceae; genus Platycarya; species Platycarya strobilacea. The sequence goes on from CM072547.1 coordinate 16,730,176, forward strand.
TAAATTAAAATAGACACTATATTATAGTTAGCATACACTATTTTTACATAAAGTCCTGGTTGCTATAGGCACCATACCTATGATAAAAACATGTGTGGGCTTAAATTAACCAGCACGCATGTTTTTATCATAGACACTATGCATTGGTTATAAAACTTTATTGCACTTCCACTACAAGAAAATAGGTTTTGTTTGGCGATTTTAACTTCGCTGGAAAAAAATTCGCTGTAAAAAATTACTATTTTCGGAGATTTTATTTTCCCCGCATAATTTTGAAATTAATTTGTTGTGTTACATTTTCCATCGTTTTATTTTATAATTTTCAACAATTAATTTTGAAATTAATTTGTTGTGTTACATTTTCCATCGTTTTATTTTATTTTAGCGGCAAAATTAATTGTTGAAAATTATTAAAATCATGTTATGGTGACATAATTCGTCGTAGTATAAATATTTTAATGTCCTACAGTTTAAAATGAATTTGTTGCGGCAAATTTCCCTCGCCGAATGCTCAATTTAATATGCGTGCGGAATGGCCTTCCCCCTTATTTTATTTTCCCTCCAATCAATTTTCCCCCAAACAGGCTTCCCATTCCCCAGACTCAAAACCCCTCGGCCTACACCCACGAACCACCTGCTTCACCAACCTCAGCCACCTCGCCCACGAACCACCTATTCCGCCGACGTCAACTAGGAGCTCCAGGGGTCACCTGCGAGGAATTCCAGCACCGTGAGACTCTGCATTTCTCGAAATGGTCTAGGTAGTTTTTCGGTTTCCTTTGTTTTTATACGATTAATTTCATCTATAGTTCGATTCTTAGCATTTCCATTTGTCTAATCCTCTGTCTTGCTGCAGGCTCAATAGCATTCTCTGTTTCTTTTAGGCCACTTGGATGCCTTGAAATGCCCTCCACTGTGTGCCTTCAATCCAATCAAGTGGTTTTTTCCCGTAAGTGTTCAATTTATTCTCGACATAGTACTACTCTTGTAACCTAGTTTGTCATTAATAGCTAGTTGAATAAAGGATTTATTTTTTTGAAGTGGGATTACATATATGTGGCTTGTTTCGTTTTTTTAGAAATGTGGGCTGCTGTTGGTTTTGGGGGTTGGTGATTGTAGGTGGGTTTATTTTGAGAAATGTGGTCTTCTCTCTCATTTTCTTCACATAATCAGTTGTTTGGTTGTTGTATTGAGGTCTGTACTAATATTTTAATACAGGTTTTTTTATTCCATAAATAAATCATGGGCATCCAGGTTGAATGCCTATATGTTTTGGGTATGCATATCATTTGAGTATGCATATCAGTTCATGGGAATTGGCTGCTGCAATGATTTATTGTGGTTTGGAAGTTATGTAGAAGGAAGCTCCTATGTTGATTGTTTCAGTTTGACTAAAAGAGACTGAAAAAAATAGCGAAACTTGATTGATATATCTAAGGTCATGTTTGAATAATGGATTAACTATGCTTGAATAATTTTTTTGTGCCTATATTGAAGGTCATGTTATGCAGTCATGTTTTTAAATGAAGAGACTTCCAATGTACTAAACCTATTAAAATACTATGCATTCCATTCATTTAAAAATAGTATATCTTGGTGGAAAAGTACTGCTGCTATTAAAATACTATGCATCCCATGTTTGGATAGTGAGATCTAAATTCATAAGATGAAATAATTTTATTACAGAAAGTTAAAAGCTATTTAAAAATATGAAACTATATTATGTAGAGAAAAGTGGATTGAAAGCTATTCTCTTTTAACACCTATTATGTAGAGAAAAGTGGATTGAAAGTTATTCTCTTTTCAATTAAGTCTAGAATCATTTGATATGTATTTTAGTTGGGTTATTGCAATTAGGAAAATGATATTTGTAGTACTAGCAAGAATTATTTCAAATGAAAATTCTGGGTGTTAATATCAATCTCTCTATATATATATATAGTATTATACCAGGACATGCCCACTTTTGATCTATCATTTTGGTATTTATATATAGTATTATGCTGGTATGCACCATAATTATGCCATTTAAATTGATAAACTTGGTGTTCTGTGTGCCATATTCTCATCAACCAAGCAGTAGAATTATGTTTGAAATTGTAATGCCTCAAAACAAATGAAATCCCTTAATCGAAACATGTCTGAAGAAAGCAGGGAAAAAACAGAAACATCAAAACTTTCTTCTTTTCTTTTTTACACAATCCCACCTACCAAAAACAAAGAGATAAAGCCCAAGCCTACATATCAAGCCCCTCTGAACACCAACAGGCTTCATCATGATGAAGGTCTGCTCCATCTTCTCTCTAAAGTTTCTAACGTTGTTGCAACACTGAAAGTGAAGGGATGGGACATGAAACGATTTCATTGGCAGTTAAAGGAAGGGAAGGGTATTATATATGGATGCAAAGAAAACAAAAATACTAACTCTAACAACATTCACAATAGACTAATCATTGTTAGATTAAATTTTACAAGCAAAATTATAATTTTTACAAATTTTAACTAACTATTTCTTATTATATAAATAATAAATTTTTGGAATCAATAACTATTTTTATAAAATATGAAATTTAACCTTTTCATTTATTTTAATTCAATTATAATTTAAATATTTATTCATGATAAACACTCAGAATTATAGACCTAATGTTCATATTATTCTTAACAGTTGATAGTTATAAAAATAAAGATAATAATTTTTTCAGATGTAAAAATAAAGTAAAATTTTCCTAATTCTTATATTGAATATTTATGAAGAGAGGATTCTGAAACTTTATGAAAAGATTGAACATACTCTCATTTTCCCTTCTCATTTTTATGTTGAAAATACTCTCAAAATCAGACATAAATTGTTACTATTTTTCTCATATAATTAATATTTATTTTTATGCCATTCAAAGTTTGGCAGAATATCTTAACTAAGCGTATGCTTGGTACAAACTCATCTACACATACACCATGGCCCATTACCAAAAATAAATATTCTTGACACACAAAAAATTATGGGAAAAATAATCCAATAATGATGGAGAGAGAATGAACAAGAAGCAATTGGATGACATGGAACTATTATATGCACTTAAGGGGCTAAGCATTTTCTCTATTGCATATGTAATTAGTACATGAATCTGTATATTTTATCAAACTAGGGCTATCAAATCCATCAAAAAGTTCTGATGCGAGACAAAGTTATCAATCATAGATATGATGATTCAGATTTTTCCTAAATTTTAAATTGAGAAAACTTTTAGGTGAAGTCAAGCTGGCTTATGGTGCAGAAATTATTAGTTGTTAGTCCACATGGGTCCCCCTTTCATGAGTTTTAGTCTAAATGAACTCTTTGTATGTTTATTAGGTAAATTAACATATATAAGCAATATTTAAGCCTCTCCCTTTAGACGTCATGCACAGTGAGAAAAATAAATTTTAGAAATTAAATTAAAAAAATACAACCACCGACATCCACTTCCTTATCTTCTCGACCAAAACAACTCTTACATCTCAATCATTCTTCTTTTATGGTTATTTATTTATTCCTGGGAATAAATAAAAAACATAACAACACCCTTCATCACCCTTTCCCACTAATACAGTTTTGAAGAAATACAGTTCTTGAGCCGCTAACGTGTACTTGAGAATTCTTTAACTTCTACGATAGCTAGTTGATATGAACAACTTTGTTTTCCTCCACTTCCTCCTGGATTAAAGTTCTACAATCATTGAATTTCTATGGTTTTGTCTTTTTAGATGGACAAAAGTTGGATGAATGTGGGTGATAGACTTGGGTCTCCTGCGTACGCTGAAGGAGTGAAAAACTTTCTCACAATGGCTCGTACCCATTCTGAGGGAAGTGGTCGCATTCAGTGTCCTTGTCGTAAATGCTTGAATAATTTCTTTTTGCCTCTATTTGAGGTAGAGTCTCATTTATTCATTAAGGGGATAAATCCAAACTACACTGAGTTGATATTTCATGGAGAGAAGAAAATACTCCCAATCTTTGATGATGATCTAGATGATGAACCCCAAGATGGATTTGAAAATGACTACATTGATGACATGCAAGGTATGTTGGATGACATCTGAGCAGGCACATTCGGTCAGGATCTTGAAGACAACACTACATTGCCAACCCAATCAGAAATACCACATGTCTCCGTAAACTCAGCTTTTGACCAGCTCCTAGAAAATGCTCGGTGCCCTCTGTTCGATGGGTGCAAAAACTTCTCAAGGCTTTCATTTATTGTAAAGTTATTACACATCAAAACATTTGGTGGTTGGTCAATCAAGTCTTTTGATATGCTCCTTAGTCTTCTTTGGTCTGCATTTCCCGATGCAGTTTTGCCACACTCATATGAAGAGGCTCAATCATTGGAGCGGGGTCTCGGTTTCAAGTACCAGAAAATTCATGCATGCCCAAACGATTGTGTCTTATTCTAGAAGGACAATGCCAATCTTAATAAGTGTCCTTCATGCAATACTTCACAATGGATGCCAAATGCACATGGGTCTCGATTGATACCTCAAAAAGTGCTAAGACATTTCCCGTTGAAACCAAGATTGCAGCATTTATTTTTATTGCCTAAGATAGCAAGGGATATGAGATGGCATAAGGATCAGCGGGTCAACGATGAGCATACAATGAGACATCCAGCTAATTCTGAGGCTTGGAAGAGATTTGATCAGGCTAAGAGTGGGTTTGCACAAGATGCTCGCAATGTGAGGCTTGATTTATCAAGCGATGGTTTCAATCCTTTCAACAATTTTGCAAAACCCTACAGTATTTGGCCAGTGATTCTTTTCCCGTATAATTTGCCACCGTGGTTATGCATGAAGGACCAGTTCTTCATGCGTCTCTTATCATCCCTGGCCCTAAATCACCAGAGACTGAGATTGATGTTTATTTGTAGTCGTTGATTGATGAGTTGCTCGAACTGTGAGAACATGAGGTACCCACATATAATGCTCACAGTAAGGAAAGATGTTCGTGTTACATGCTGTCTTATTGTGGACAATCAATGACTTTCCTGCGTATGCGAATATTTCTAGTTGATCAACAAAAGGGAAATTGGCTTGCCCATCCTGCAATCTAAACATGGATTCCATTTGGTTGAAGTATGGCAGGAAACATTGTTATATGGGACACCGACACTTCCTGTCCATAGATCACATTTGGCGAACTAAAAAAGGGATGTTCAACGGTAGAGAGGATCATCTCCCTTCACCAAACTTAGTCGAAGGAGTTGATCTTGTGACTCAGCTACAAATGATTGGGGATGTTCAATTTGGTAAATCCTCTCGGAAGAGAAAATGAACAGCAAAGGAGTTGAACTGGAGCAAGAAAAACATCTTCTTCAAACTACCTTATTGGCTAACGTTGTGGCTTTGACATAATCTAGACGTCATGCACATTGAGAAGAATATTTCTGATAACATATTGGGCACTTTGATGAACATTCCTGGAAAAACAAAAGATAATATAAATTCCCATCGAGACTTAGAGGTTTTGGGCTTTAGAAAAGAATTACATCTGAGACGTCAAAGTGAACATGTGAGCATGCCATGTGCATTGTACACATTACATGGAGGGGAAAGAGAAAATTTTTGTACTTGGCTCTCTGAGGTCAAATTCCCAGATGGGTTCACTTCCAATATCACAAATTGTGTTTCTGTACGTGAATGTAAAATCTCTGGGCTCAAAAGCCATGACTGTCATGTTTTTTTGCAAAGACTACTTCCTATTGCTGTTGGGGGGCTGTTAAGGAATGATATTGCACCGGCTTTGACCGAACTAAGCAGTTTCTTTAAAGAGTTATGTGCTCAGACTCTAGATGTGGATCGCCTACACCAGCTTGAATAGGATATCATCACCATTCTATTAAAATTGGAGATGATATTCCCTCCATCATTTTTTGATGTTATGGTTCATCTAGCTATCCATTATCTCGTGAGGCCATCATTGCTGGCCCAGTGCAATATAGGTGGATATATCCGTTTGAGCGGTACCTGGGCAGATTCCTTCAAGTAGGGAAACCCCTAAAGTTGAATTAAAATCCCTACCTAAGGGTTTAAAGCATGCTTTCCTTGGTCCAGGTAATACTTTTCATGTTATTATTTCATCTGAATTATTTGAGTCCCAAGGTGAGAAATTAATTCAGATTTTATGCAAGTATAAATCAACTCTATAATGGAGTATTGCTGATATAAAAGGAATTAGTCTCCTGGTCTGTACTTATAAAATAAATTTAGAGGAAGGAACTAATCCTCGAAGAGACCTCCAACGTAGACTTAATCTCACAATGAAAGAAGTTGTGAAAAATGAAGTATTGAAACTATTAGATGCATGACTGATATATCCTATTGCTGATAGTAAATGGGTAAGTCCTACGCAGGTTGTTCCTAAAAAGTCAGGGTAACTGTGACAAAACCTCAGAGAGTTTGTCCTTACAAAACTGGTGACTGGTTGGCGGATGTGCATTGATTATAGAAAATTAAATGCCACCACACAAAAAGACCATTTTTTGCTTCCTTTTATTGATCAAATTCTCGAGCGAGTGGCTGGTCATCCTTTTTATTGCTTTCTGAATGGTTATTCTGGTTATTATTAAATTGAAATTGCATTAGAAGACCAGGATAAAACCACTTTTACTTGTTCTTTCGATACTTATGCTTTCCACAGAATGCCATTTGGACTGTGTAATGCTCCAGCTACTTTTCAACGTTGTATGATGAGTATTTTTAGTCATATGGTTGAAAAGTGTATGGAAGTTTTTGTGGATGAGTTGACTGTTTTTGGATCTTCTTTTGATGTATGCTTAATGAGTTTAGAAAAAGTACTCACTCGTTGTGAAGAAAAAGAATTGATTTTAAATTGGGAAAAATGTCACTTTATGGTACCTTCATGTATTGTTTTAGGGCATATTATTTCTTCCAACGGAATGGAAATGGATCAATCAAAAGTTGAATTAATATCTAAATTGCTTACTCCTAGAACAATCAAGGATAGAAGATCATTTCTTGGTCATGTAGGTTTTTATAGGAGATTCATACAGAATTTTTCTGTCATATCTAGACCACTATGTAACCTCTTAGCTAAAGATGCCCCATTTGAATGGACACAAGCCTGTCAAGAGGCTTTCAAAACATTAATTGGCAAGCTTACTTCAGCACCCATAATGCAACCACCTGATTGGAATTTACCTTTTGAAATTATATGAGATGCTAGTGATTTTGCTGTAGGTGCTGTTCTTGGATAACAAATAGAAGGGAAACCTTTTGTCATTTACTATGCTAGTCGACCTCTAAATAGTGCCCAAATGAATTACTCCACCACTGAAAAAGAGTTGTTAGCTATAGTATTTGCTTTGGATAAATTCTGTGCTTATTTGATTGGTTCTCCTATTATTATCTTTACAGCTCATGCAGCGCTTAAGTACCTTCTTACAAAAAATAATGATAAGGCACGATTAATACGATGGATTTTACTTTTGCAGGAATTTCAAATCACCATCAAGGACAAGAAAGGAGTGGAGAACGTAGTGGTAGACCATCTCTTTGGACTCACATTGGAGGACACTTCGACCACATGCCAATCAAAGATGATTTTCCCAATGAGCATTTACTTTCTATTACGTCTCTACCATAATTTGCTCATATTGTGAACTATTTAGCTGTAGGTGAAATATTAAAGGATTTTAGCACCCAAGACAAAAGGAAATTCATAATTGAGGTACGGAAATTCTACTGGGATGACCCTTACCTTTTCAAATACTGTCCTGGTCAAATTTTAAGGTGTTGCATCCCTGATGAAGAGATTGCAAGCGTTTTGAAATTTTGTCATTCCCAAGCTTGTGGTGGCTACTTTTTAATGAAAAAAACAGCTGCAAAAATCCTGTAATGTGGATTTTATTGGCCCACCTTGTTTAAAGAAAATTGTATTATCTCAATTTGGTATCCCACGTGCTATCATTAGTGACCGAGGTACGCATTTTTGTAACCGTTCTTTTGAAGTTTTAATGAAAAGATATGGGGTGATACATAAACTTTCTACTGCATACCACCCCTAAACAAGTGAACAGGTTGAACTTGCGAATAGGGAAATTAAACAAAGTTTAGAAAAAATAGTCGACCTGGATCGGAAAGATTGGTCTTTGAGACTAATCGATGCGCTTTGGTCTTAACGTACAGCTTTCAAAACTCCCTTAGGCATGTCATCTTATAGACTTGTTTTTGGAAAACCTTGTAACTTGCTCGTGCAGCTCAAGCATCGAGCATATTGGGCCATTAACCATTTTAATTTTGACTTGGAAAAAGCAAGAAAACTTAGAAAATTCTAATTGACGGAATTAGAAGAATTGAGAAATGATGCTTATGAAAACTCCAAGATGTATAAGATTAAAATGAAAGCATTTCATGATAAAAATATTTTGAGAAAAACATTTAAGCCTAATGATTGAGTATTTTTATATGATTCAAGACTTCATAAGCATCCAGGAAAACTTCGATCTAGATGGATCAGCCCTTTTATAGTAAAAAACGTTTTCACAAATGTGGCGGTAGAAATAGAAAATCCAAAAGATGGATGTATCTTCAAAATAAATGGTCAGCACCTCAAAATCATAATTGATAGACAAATTCCAGAAGTGGAAGACATTCCACTTATGGACCCAGTATATCAATTTTAACCATCTCCAGGTATGTTTTTCTTTCATTTTCTTTTTGTTCATTTTCTTTTTGTTTATTGTTTACTTTATTTTGTTATAGGTTAATTTTATTTTGACAAATACCATCTTTGATGCCAAGCAAGCCACCCACATCTCACATCAGGTGTATTCTACCCTGTATAGTTATTCAATTTTGATTCTTAAATATTGAGGACAATATTTCATGTAAGTTGGGGGGTGGGAATACAAATCTGTTATTTAAACTCTGTAGCATATTTCAATCAAAATATAAAAAATTGCCAAATTTTTTTATAAATTTACATCACACAGGCATCTTTTCACATATGATACTTATGCTCATTCATAATCATCTTGGTGAATTCAACAAACTCATCTTAAATCATTTTGCTAAGGCATCCACAGAACTATTTATGCACTTATCCAAACTTTGTGGTAATATGGTGATTTGACACATGTAACTAGAGAATTATTTTGCTTAAGTATTCATGTGAATTTTTGTGAGAAATGAGAGCTTACAAATATAGAAATTGTGATAAGCATCCATTGATCTGTTGAATTGGACACTTCTTTTGAGAATATTATTACATGGTTTGTGGTAAGGTGGTGGATATACTTGGGATATGACGAAAGTCAACTTAGAATTAACGTTTGAGCCTTTCAAACTGAACATTTTCATCATAAATCCCTATTAGCCAATTTTGAGCCAATATACACATATGGTCTTTTCTTTTCATACCTACATCATCCATACCTCTCCTCATTAGAGTATAGCTTATATACTAATTTTTCTTGCCATTTTACTTTCAAGTGTGTACTAGGTATGAAATTATCATTTCAATAAATAAATAAAAAAGACCATGACAAAATTGGCAAGAAAACCATGACAAAAATGGCATGGTGCTAGATGTGTCTATCAAATTATTTATGAAAGAGTTCATCAAATTGTGAAGACACCAGTGGCAAAAGAAGATGTAAAAGTATTATTAGTAAAAAATCTGAAAAGTCGAAAAGTACATCAAAAATAAAGTATAGTCTACTGAGAAATTTAACAGATTCCCTTTTATGTGTACTTGAAAGTTTTTGAATATCCTTCACCCTTTTCTTCTTATGAGCCCCAAAACCTAACCTACATTACAACCCTTTGTGTTGATTATTCCGATCCTAAGTATGCTTGTGGAAAGAATGACATAATTTTCAATTGTTAGTATTCCTATCATAAGATAAATGTTTGCTTATTGCTTATACATAATTGCCTAATTCTCCATGAGAGTATGTGTACACTTTTGTCAACTCCATAGAGAGAACCCTTACATGAAACACTTCTATACCCGTGAGTTATGGAGTTGAACCTTTTGCTTAAGATATTCTAATGTTGCATGTGTCGAAACCTCTGAGTTGATAAAAATAGTTTGGAACACATACACACTCTGTGGATTGCTATATTTAAATTACTTGTGAAAGGGTTATTGAATTCCCAAAATTGTTTTGATATGTAAATTTGAAAAATGTGTCTTGATGGCCCCTGTGTGATTTTGTTTAGTCTTTCTCATTATTTTGCATGAAAATTGCTAGGGACTAGCAATGAGTAAGTTCGGGGGTGTGATGAGTGCACAAAAATGCACTCTAAATACTCTATTTAAATGTTAAAATAAATGAGAAAATAATGGATATAACTCGTGATATTAAAATTAATAGTCATTTATCTTGAGATATATATAAGTATGATTTAATATATTGATGAGAATATAAAATACCATATTTTTCTCTCTTAATGTTTAATCTTTTATTCTTAATTGATACCTAAGTATACTCATTATTCTTATATTTTGATTTAGGACACAAATAAAGGCATCAGGAGCAAATGAAGATAATTGCGGAATTTTAGACAATTTTGACGTCTTTTCATAATATGGGTATAACTCTCTTATCCAATATCCAATTGGGCTGATTCAAGATGATATAGAACCCCAAGAGAAGTATCTATAAATTTTATGTTTTATATTTTAAGAGATATCCGCTCAATCAAAAAAAAACTCGACCATCAAGTGGACACATCTGCACTTGACATTCCTGAATATTCTTCAGCCACTTGCATCAAATCCAAATGTCATCACAATATTTTCTAGCAAGAACTCCTACACCAACTTGGAAATTCAATGATCAACTCACATGCAAAATGAAGTGCACTCAAGTTTCTTCAAGACAAATTATTTGACCCAAGATATAAAGTCATACAAGGCAACTAATGGATAAAGAAGCAAAATTGAATCACTCAACCTACAAGCAAAATCTAGCTTATGCATGGTGGGAAAACAAATGATCAAAATGACAACTCACAAATCACTTGAATTCAAGAATGACACATGGCAAAACAAGTTGAAATTATGATAATTTTGTCATGACAACTTGCATAAAGGATGCTTATAAATAGAAGGGAGGGGTGCGTGTTCTAAGAGCATGCTTAGTGTGAGTGGATGCTTTGGAAGAGCTATTTTGAGAGTTTGAAAAAAGAAAAGAAAAACCAAATAAGAGAGAAAACAATGGCCGGTTCTTCTATATTTTTCCTTAGAGAATTTTCATTGTATATTTTCAATATGTGTAACTAAATTCTCTAGTAGAGCTAGAGATGAATTTATATATAAGATGGTATTTGTAATTATTTTTTATTCAAATATGTGTTCTTCAATTATTAAAACTCTTTTGTTTAGTCATTTGAGATTTATTATAAATATTTTCATCACCAAATAATCTTAGAAATTATTTCATTTATAGATTCAATCATGCTTTTTCTATTGAATAAAATAATCTTTTGATTATGTTTGATTCAATTGGTTATCTATATTAATTTAATTCTCTGCTGCAATATTGCTCTACGAGTATATTGTCGACGTTGAATTTCCTTAATATCGATAAAAATTCCCGTTCTTATATTGCAACGAATGATTTTTCGAAAGATTACATTTGATTTAAATCTAGTTATTAATGTTTTATTTTACGATTGAAAATTTGGACATAGAATTTTCAATTGAGTTATTAATGAATCGAAAATAATTAAAATACCGATTATATACAAAGGATTCCCAATGTTCTACTTTTCGTCTCATTTTTATACTTTTCAAATTACGCATTTAGTTTTAATTTACATTACACTCTAAAATTTACTTTTCGCACTCGTCTAAATCTTTTTATTAATTTCGTTACTATTTTTCAATTTCTCAATCCATCTCCCTGTGGAATCGACACCCCAAAGCTATACTGCAAACGACCGCGTTATTCTTTGGGTGTAATCAGTTAATATTTGAACTTAAGAGTCCAATATATAGTATGTTGTTTATATTATGTCATTTTTAGATCATGAGAATATAAATGCATCTACTTTAAAATGTACAGTGCTAGCTAGTTCATGCATGCACTTTATTCCCAATTTAATATATTTCACCTAAAATCAAATACTTGATCTTAATTCCATTAATATGAGTATTTAATTAATTATATTGATGCTACATATATATATATATATATCAATCATAATGCAACTGGATTAATTTTAGAGGGTATAGGCTATTAGCCATGGCGAATGATCTAATTAAGGAGCGCTAGAAAATATATTTTGAGGTAGTACTAACTAGAGAGAAAAATGAATAACAGCACTGTATATTGATTAATTGTGGTATCACTATAGGTAGTACTCACTATAGATTCTTGGTGAGCATTTCAATTTTTTTTAAGGTCCATATAGTCTGAAAGTAATTCATTCCCATATTGATTAATTGTGGTATCATTTCGCAGATAATTGACGATGTGTTGCAAAAAGTCTGAGGCATTTGTTCATGAAGGAGACATAGAGCATTGCAATAGCAAACATGAAGCTGATCACGTGCTGCAAATCAGCTCAATGCATGAACAAGAAGCAATTGCATGTATAGCTTAAATATTTAAGTTGGTTTTCTACAAAAACAATGAGTTGCTCCCTTATGTAGCACCATAATTGCCTCCATTTATGCACCCATGCAATTACATATATAGATTGGATGTAAAAACTTCTTGTTCAATTGGATGATTGATACTAGTCTTGCTAACATTAAGTATTGGCCATATCTTTATCACTTATAATTTGCGACTTTTTCAATTTCAGCTTGGACATTAAATTATTTTATCTGTGGTGTAATTATGGTGTTTAAGGTGGATACATTTTGTTGTTTGTGTTTGATATTATATCTTTATATTAAGTATTGGATATTGTAGTTTAACTGGATGAAGGAGGTTTAATAGTAAAGCAGGTTTTAAGTTGGTTTTAATGGCAAAGCAGGGAAAAACATATATATATATATATATAACTTTTTCCAGTGATTTTAACATCGTTGGAAGAGAAAAATACTGGTTTTTAACTAATTTTTTGCGATATATAATCGCCGTTAAAATGATCACTGAGGGCAAAATAAATCGCTGCATAAAGATTTCTCATTAGCAGCGATACTAATCGCTGAAATAATTTATTATCGGTGACATTTATTCGCCGCAGTAAAGCTTCCATGACTTTTCAATTACCTAATTATGGCATTGTTATAAACATTTAGCAGCGGTATTAATCGCTGAAATTATCATTTTTTTCCAGCGATTAACTATATTCGCTGCAAGAAACTATAATTAGCATTTTAATACTGTCGAACGTCCGACGCCAAAGTAATCGCTAGAAAATATTTTTACCAGCGATTTTTGTAGGTTTTACCAGAGATTGGGCGCACTGGGAAAGGCCTTTTTACTTGTAGTATTCCTTTTGATTATATAAATTCGGACCCACATATTTATTAAGCATTTAATTGTTCAAAAAATTCACTCGGACAATTACAAATATTGTGGAGTTCACTTTATGTAGTTATCTCTCTCTACACACCGTAAATCCTATAATTGGAATAGAAATTATAAGAAGATTGAATCGCTCTCTTATGATATGGGATTAAATTGGTGATTTCGATCACATCACCATTCATGTTCATTTTAGAAGAGTTCGAAGGAGCCTGCAGCCAATTAGTTAGTTGAAGAAGCTTTGATCATATATTGTGAAAACAATACTAAAAAGCTATTGTGTGTACCTGTATGTACATAGTTTATTACATATATATTTTATTATTTTTCATATATAGCTTTACTAACTATTGATGGAAAATATATTACCCAATAAAGTTTTGAAAAAATCTGGCCAATTGTTGGTAGTGTACTATAGTGTAATTTAAACACAATAATATTCCAACTTTAGTTTGCTTGTTTATTATAAATTGTTAATTTCTTGACCTCATAATTGGTTTATCTTCCCTAACTCACATATATATTGAAAGAAAAAGTAAAATCATGTATATTTTTGGTTATTCTCACTCGATCTCTAGGCCATTTCCAACCACATGTACTCAATATTAAAACAAATAGTACCAAACCCAATTGGTCGTCCCAACGTATTAACTAATATGAGCTGTTCGATCCTGACCACATCTCTTGCAGTTTTTAACTAATCAATATGAGAAATTTTATTCTTCATCTCTAGCGTATATATTGTTGATGTTGAAAAAATCGATCAACAAGTCGGGACAGAAAAATGAGTCATTTCCGACCTACTAGTTCGAGTTGGGATTCATTTCGTGTTGTTTGGGGCCCCTAGCGAGGTTCGGGTGTGGCTAGCATGTGCATTGACAATGGATAAAATAAATAGGCAGAGATACAGTATTTACATGGTTCGGCATAAAGCCTACGTCCACGGGCGTTTGGGGAGAAGAATCCGCTATAATGAGTATTTTATAGTCTCTCATGGCTCACTGTACAAGAAAAATATACATAAATCTATGAATAAAATCTACTGGTTGGAGCTCTCAAATCCTTCTGAAAAGGCTGAAGAAGATGGTGCTGGAGAGGAAACAATGAGTTAGTCTGAGAGAGAGTGAGAGTCCCTCGTTTCATCTTATTGCTGCATTTTTATTGTAGTCATTCACTTGGTTGTGCTAGTCTCCCTGTTTTTCTTCCTTCCCTCATGTCACCTCCTACTTTCCTCCTTGTCTTATCATATCCCCTTTTACCCTCGTCCTATAGTGCACTATAAAATAGGCATGGCCCATATTTATTACTTTACAATGCCATAAATGGTTAGGCCCAACTCATATTTTTCTCCTCTCACAGTACCCTGCAAATTCTCAGCAAAGATATTTTAGAGGGAAGTCTAAGACATCTACTACCCGAGAACTGAGAAGGCGGTGGTTCGAGCCCAAGGTAAGAAAGTAAAACATGCGATAAATAAATAATTAAGAGAATGTTGTAATATGCTAAAATTTCAAAGCTCGGGCCTTGGTTAAGACGAAAGATAGGCCCGACCAAGAGTGTGAGAACGCAACATGCGAGCGTGGCAGGAGATGGACTCAACCGCGAGCGTGGGAAAGCGATGCGTGTGGATGTAGGAAGATGGACTCAATCGCGAGTGTGGGAATATGAAGCGTGAGCGTGGGGAGAGATGAACTCGATCGCGAGTGTGGGAACTTGAAGCACGAGGGTGGTGGGAGATGGACTCAATTGCAAACGTGAGAATTCGAAGCGTGAGCGTGGTGGGAGATGGACTCACATCACCTCCTACTTTCCTCCGTGTCCCATCATGTCCCCCTTTGACTCTCATCCTATAATGCGCTATAAAATAATCCTGGCCCATATTTATTACTTTACAATGCCATAAATGGCTGGGCCCTACTTATATTTTTTTCTCCTCACAGTACCCCACGAATTCTCATTAAAGACATTTTAGTGAAAATTCTAAGACACCTCCTACCCGAAAATCGAGAAAGCGGTGATTCCCACTTTTGAGCCCAAGGTAAGAAAGTAAAACATGCGGCAGATAAATAATTAAAAGAAAGCTAAAATACGCTATAATTTCAAAGCTTGGGGCTTGGTTAAGGCGGGAGATAGGCGCGATTGTAATACTACATATGATAAGGATAAGGGTGGATGATGTATGGGATTCCACATTGCTTGGGAATGAGAAATTCTTGCTCATTGACTAGTTCTTTTTTGAGTATAGGCCATATGGTTTGGACATTCCATTGGGGCGTTATAAATGGTATTAGAGCCTATCCCAACCAGAATTGTGGGACTTGAGGCTTGCCACCTACGAGGAACAGGCCCAATGAGAACGTTGAATATTTCAAGGGAGGTAGATTGTAATACCATATATGATAATGATAAGGGTAGGTAGTGTATGTGATCCTACATTGCTTGGGAATGAGAATTTTTTGCTTTCTATAAGGTTCTAATGGGGCTCCAATTATATCATTGACTAGTCCTTCTGGAGTATAGGCTATATGGTTTGGGCCTTCCATTGGGGCGTTATACCAATAGAGAGTGTGAGAATGCTAAGTGTGATCATGATGGAAGATGGACTCGACTGCAAGCGTGGAACGTGAAGCACAAGCGTGGCAGGAGATGGACTCGACCGCGAGTGTGGGAACTCGAAGCACAAGCGTGGCAGGAGATTGACTCAACCACGAGCGTGAGTGTGGCAGGAGATGGATTTGACCGCGAGCATGAGAATGCGAATCGCGAGCGTGGCAGGAGATGGACTCGACCGTGAGCATGAAAACGTGAATCGTGAGCATGGCGAGAGACGGACTCGATTGCGAGCATGAGAATGCGAAGCGTAAGCGTGGCGGGAGATGGACTCGACCGCAAGCGTGAGAATGCGAAGTGCCAGTGTGTCGGGAGATGGACTCGACCGTGAGCGTGGGAGCGCAAAATCCCGAGGTGGCGGGAGATAGAGTACGGCGAATCGGCATGTGAGAATTTATGAGCGGACTAGGGCCCTATACTCTCCCTCGTCTTTCAGTGGCATCCTGAAGGGTGAATCGGTGTGCGGGGGTTTACGAGGAGGCAAGGTCCCTAAACTTGACCTAGCAATTCACTTGCAATTTGCTGATAGAGATGGAGAAGGTTTATAAGTATGCTTGGGCTAAGGCTCTAGCCCGAGTCTCGACCTCATGGCGAATCCTGGTGTGGGGGTTTAGGAGTAGGCGAGAGCTCGGACTTGACCCGACAATTCGCTGGCGTCTTGTTTATGCGACGAGAGCGCGGAGCTTGTTCCATTGTGGGAGAAGTGTAGATGGAGATGGGAGAGGGTTTACAAGTATGCTCGGGCTAGGGTCCTAAGCTCGAGCCTTAAGTCTTGACCTCATGGTGAATCGTGGTGCGGAGGTTTAGGAGTAGGCGAGAGCCTGGACTCGACCCCTCAATTCGCTGGAGTCCCATGTGTGTGACGAGAGCGCGGAGCTTGTTCCATCACGGGAGAAGTGTTGATGGAGATGAAGAGGGTTTACAAGTATACTCGGCTGGGCCCTAACCAGGAGCATCGACCTAATGGTGAATTGTGGTGCGAGGGTTTATGAGTTGTTTCCTATTACCTATCTCCTTTTACTCTGAGCTAGATAGTTTAATGGCAGAATTTTGGTGGGAACAAAAGTACAATGAGAGGAAGATCCATTGGGTTAGTTAGAGAAAGATGTTTGAACCAAAATCATAAGGAGGGATAGGTTTTAAGGACCTCAGAATTTTCAACCTGCCTCTTCTAGAAAAATAGGGGTGGAGATTGGCAGAAGATGACTCTTCTTTGCTGTTTAAAGTGTTGAAAGTTAGACATTTCTCAAAAACAATACTTTTTATGCTTCTGTGGGTTTCTGTCCTTCTTACACATGGAGGAGTATTTGTGAAGCTAAGAAGTGGTTAAAGAAGGGGGGGTAGATGGTGTATTGTGGATGGTAAAACAGCAAGACTATGGATTGACCATTAGCTACCAAATCAGAGGTTATTGAGGGTTGAAGATAATTTTGTGATGCAAAATTGTGATGAAGTGGTGGCTGATATTTTTTATACTGAGTTAGGGGGATGGAATATCTAGAAAATAAGGGCTCCCTTCAATCCAATGATAGTGACAGAGATCCTAAAAGTAGTTATCAACCCGGGAAATACACTAGATAAACGGATTTACGCATATAAGAGATCAGGACAATTTTCAGTAAGAAGTAGTTATAGATTGATATGTGCAAAGGGGTGGGAGGAAGCTGCAGAGTCTTCAACAATGTTAAGGGAACCAAAATTGGGGAAGATTATATGAAAAATGAAAGTTCCAAACAATGTCAAACTCTTTGCATGGAAGGTGTGCTGAGAGAGGTTGCCTACTAAAGTGAATCTATTAAATAAAAATGTGGTAACAGATAGCATGTGCAGTCTGTGTAGTAGCTTCTAGGAAGATATATTTCATACTTTATTTAATTGTCCTCAACTCAGGAGCCCTTGGCATGATCATTTTCCATTGTTGCCCGGTCAAAATTGTTCAATTGTTTTTGAGTTAGCTATGCAGGTTGCACAAAATAAGAATTTAGGTTCCATTCTTTTTTTCTTTTTTTTTTCTGTTTGGCATGGTCTTTCTGGTATGGGACGAATAAGTATGTGTTTGATGAGAAAATATTAAGCCCAAAGTTAGTTATTAATCATCCAATGGCATTAATACAAACTTTTAAAGAAATGCAAGCAAAGAATAAGGTCTAGTTGAGATCCCATTATCAATTGTAGCCTCCTCTGGATTCAATTTTCAAGCTTATACTAATGGGACGATATTTGTGGATCTGCAAAGAGCTGGAATAAGAGCAATATTCATAGATGATAGAGGTAGAGTCCTTATGGCAGCAAGCTTGCCATGAAGTGGAGAATCCTAAGATGCTAGCAGTGTTTTGTGGTGTGCAAAGTGTTTTGTGGAGAATCCTAAGATGATGGAGCTGCTACCAATCACATATTATTGTTGAAAGTGATTGCTTGTTAATGATTCAATTGCTTAGAAATAATGATATGGAATCATTTTTATATGCGGCCCAGTTTATTGAGATTAAGAGGTCTAGATATGTTTTATATCTTGTAGTATTAATCATGCCTATAAGGAGAGTAATAGACTGCTTATTTATTTGTTAGGAATTTTAGAGAGATGTAAATGTTCAAATGTGGTACGAGAATTTTTCAGATTTTATTTTTCAAGCCTTTTGGCTTATAAATGTCTGAATTGTTTTGTCCTCGAATGAAATAAATTGATGTTTTTCTTTAAAAAAAAAAAAAAAGAAAACTGTTAATTTCTTGGCCTCATAATTGTTTATCTTCCCTAGCTCATATATATATATATATATACACATAGATATGTATATTTTGATCCCTAGCTCACATATATAATATTGAAAGAAACAGTAAAAAGATCATGTATACTTTTAGTTATTCTCAAATATCGATGTCAGGGCCATTTCCAACCACACGATCGATCACCTCTTGAATATTTGTATTCAACTAATCCATATACCACATGTAATTTTATATCTTTTTTAAAAAGAAATTCTCTTATTAAACATGCGGTGTATTAGATGATGAGCAGAAGAAATTAATTAACTTAAAAAGAATGAAAACAAAATGTTATGTAAGGATGATATTGGAGTATCTCAAAATCTCGTGAATAGTATTGAAATAATTTAATTCATGAAGAAATTTTAAAAATAAATAAAGATATAAAATAAGAAAAAAATCTTGAAATATTATTCTTTTAATTTTTCTCAAGTTTATAAAAATTGTATTGGTTTTTATGTTAGAATAATAATTAAATAAAAACTTTGAAAATTTAAATTAAAAATTATATTTTTTAGTGATATATAAAATTAAATTTATAAAACATTTTGAGAATTCTGAAAATTTGTAGTGTCTACATATGTGCTAAGCCAAAACGGTCATAAAAGTTATAATATGTGCATCCTTTGCAACTCGCCTACATTTCAATAAATTCAGTAATAAGAAATTCAAGTAATTATATGAATGGAAGGCCCAGGTAGCTAGGAAAAACAAAGTAATTATATATAGAAATATCTTGACTTAATTTTAGCAGTGGTAGCGATGAGCTGAAACTTGGTGATTAATTAGCTTTTTTTTTTTTTTTTAGTTAGAGATCAATGTACAAAGAATTGATTAAATGAACATGAATCAAAGAGTCAAAGAATATCTGTGCAAGAAACTGATCATGAACTAAAAAAGCTTGCTAGCGAATTCATCTATGGTTGTTCCATCTAGACGATAAGAAACTGCCTTTTTGGCAAGTTCTCTGAGTTGTGACAAGCTTCTCCCCAATTGTAATGCAACCTTCATTTCAAACAACTCCCCGTTTTCTCTTTTCTCCAAGTCTCCTTCCTCGAGTGTGGTTTCGATTGTTTCTTGCAATTGCCGGAAAAATCCACCGCTGTTTCGATACATCTCGAACACCATTCCAACTTGCCCACCGTGTTGGAAAGCATTAGCAGTGGTAGCTAACGCCCCCGCAACCAAGGCTAGGCTTGCTGCCCATGACCCGTTACCAACACATGCAGAGCCAACAGCTGCAATCCCTGTGAGTAATGGACCCGAGATGGATAAGATCTTATTAATCTTCAACACCAGGTTGCCCAGCCTTTCATAGTCCTTACTGTCCTTTCTCTTCACCACTTCAACGATGTCCAGCATTTCCACTTCAAGTTCTTCACTCCATCCATTGTGTTGATCACGTTGTTGTCTTTCATGTGATTTAGTTTTATTTTGGAGTAATTGGTGTGAAGGCCACCAAGTAGCAGGCTCAAACTTTGCGGGAAATTTGTCAAGCATTGATCCTAGCAAGGGAAGTGGGTAGGCTTGATCAAGAGGCAAAATCCTTTCCATCACGTCCTTCACATCTTCTTCAGTTGTTGCCCCAAGAGCGAGCATAGTTTCTATTTGGCTCTGGAGTTGCTTGAACAATCTGGTAGCATTGCGTTGTTCTTCTGCAAGTTGTGAAGGCTGAATTTTGTTCATCCCAAGTAGCATCCCAGTGGCTGCAGAATACAAGAGAGTGGACGACAACTTGAGAGGCAGAAGGGGCATTCCGGCGCCACCAATCGCAGCAACACCCACCATGGTCGCGGCGGTGAGAGTAATCATGTTGATAGAGTTGAGAAGAAGGCTATTCCAATTGTCTCGCTGCTTTCCAATGTTGGCGTGCATCTCAACTCTGTCAGCCACGGCCTCTAAGAGGGCATAGAGCTGGGTTGTGGCAAAAGCAGTTGACTTTTGTGCTTTAATATCATCGGCGAATGGCGTGGAAGTAAAATTGCTGTTTTTCAGAACTGGGATCGTGTTTGGGAATCCATCGACACCTATATTGTTCAATTCGTCAATCAAGTTTCTGGTGGTTGGAATTTTGGGAAGGGAGAAAGGGGCTTTTGGAAGCTTTGGGACATGAATAGCACCATTAATTTTCCTGGAACAACAGCACGAAGAAGAAGAAGAAGAAGGTAAATTGAGAGCTGAAGCTTGTAAGGCAGCCATAATTAATTGACAGAGGTTGTGTCGCAGAGTTTGTCGATGTAGCTAGCTGTGGCTTGGACGAGCAGGAGGGAATTAGGTTGAGAATGAAATTAATATTATGCAGGATGAGGATGCGGGTTGAGTCGTATTTATACCAATTAGGAGGTACTAGCGCTGAGAAGAAGGGGTCAGGCGTCATACGGAAATGAATATTTGGCTGACAGGTTGACTTGGCATATTGGCTGACCCGGCCATTCTCTTTTCATACATTTCAAGTTCAACATTTCCTTCCGTGATGTTGGGTCTCTCATGCATGCGACGTGGTAAATATCTTCGACTCGCAAGTTTAGGCTTTTTCACATATAATCCTCTTAAAGTATTTACAATAGTCTGACTATTATTTAACTAAATTTTAATTAAAAATTTCCCTTTTATAAGTTTCGGTTAGTTATTCTTTACTATATTAAAAATATTTTATCTTATATTAAAAGTTTTAATAAACTCCTTTCTAAACATAATTCAAATACAAAATATCTTTCAATTCAAATTTATAATTTTTTTTATTTTATCATTACAACTTTTCTAAACTGTTAAACACAATACAAAAGACAATATAAAAAATTATATTCAAACATTTTTTTAACGATAATATTTTTATTAAACTTTTTCTTTCTCATTTCTAAAAATTCAATTAAATATCTTAACTTAAACTATTGCACTAATATTTACAAAATTCTCTTCTCTTTTTTCCTCTTGGCAAAATTACTACTATATTATCATAAAAGGAAATGAAAAACATACAGAGTTTGAGAGTTGAGAGATTATTATAGACGGGGAGGATGGTTCCCACTATGAAACTTTAACAACAGAGAGGAGGGTGGGGGGAGAGATAGTGGCAAGTTTCCATAATAGTGATTGGAAGTAGTCCATGGCGCTATTTTATATGCACATCGATTTTGGAATCGATGGATTTTCCTCATCGACCATTATTGAAAGAGTTTGAGCATGTATTTTGTGTCTGAGACTATACGTTGGATTTCCCAGTTGATATTGGAGGAATTTGTTGAGAGAGCACTAACCACTTATTGAGAGTGTCCTTCTATTTGTAGCTTGACCAAATTTTGGTGAAGAGCCTTTTGAATGTCATCAAATACTGTTGTTGCTTTGCCCACTATAGGGGTGGTGTTGTTGATGAGACTTGTGTGGACAAAAATGGGAGAACCAACTCTGGATCTACAAATGGAGGTTGTAGTACTTTCTTCTTCCTTACTACACATCACATTGAAGCAGGTAAAGATGATCTTGTGCTATGTAAGGGCTTTCAATGGGAGGATCTAACTTTTTTTCCCACACTGATTAGTGTTCAAAGAGGAGGAAGGTGATAGATGCAACTAGTTCATTTGGAGTGGGTTTTATGTCATTGTGAACAACCTTATTTCGAAAAAACCAAATACTATCTATTACTAGAGAAGAAAAAAGTTAGAATTGATGAGATTCTTCTTCAGGAATGGATAGTAACCTTATTGGGTTTAGAATGTTATTGATCCAAGTTGTTAATGGAAAGGCATTGAATTTTGAATTATCCATGGGACATTTTGATTGCCTCTAAAGAACTCTGGCATAGGGGCAAAAAAAGAATAGATGATGGAGACTTTCCTCTTGATAGTCACATAGCAGACAGAGACTTTGATCCTTATTAAGGTATATGACATTTTTCAAGATGGATTTTGTGGGGAGGATATAATGGGATATTTTCCATATTAGAGTATTAAGCCTATTATGGATTTTGAGTTTCCACAATTTTTTCAAGAAAAGTTCTAGATGTTTGAGCCCAAGGAAAGTGTCATTACAGCATAAGAGGACTTCACTGATTATTGCTCAGAATAGTGGTGCATCCACTTGACTTTGTCACATAGGTATGAAGGCTTTCGAAGCTTTCTGGTCACTATCCCACCAAAATTTTTGAAACATGCTATCCATTTGGGAGGCCACATTGTTTGGCATTCTGAGTGTCATTATGGTGTAAGATGGGATTGAAATTGCTATTGGCTTGATAAGAGTGGTTCTACTTAGTTGAGAAAGGATTTTTCATTTCTGGCCCTAAATTTTATTTTCCATTTTCTCAATGGTATCTTGAAAGATGCTTTTTTAAGGATCTTTATGAAGCGAGAGAGTCCCAAGTATTTGGGTTTTGTGGGGCAAGTTTTGAAGTCTAGGAAGTTTTTAACCTTTCTTTCAGAGGGGATAGAGGTGTTGTTACTAAAATAAATGGTGGACTTGTTTTGATTGATTTTTTTTCCTGACAAAGAGGTGTAAGTGTCAATGCAGCGTGCAAAGGCTTCTGTTGTGGATGGGGACGCTTTACCAAAAAGAATGTGATCATTGGCAACAAGAAGATGAGTGATGGAGGGGCAACCTCTAGAGAGTTTTATGCCTTAAAGATGTTTAAGACTTTCTTCTCGAATAATAAGATGAGAGATGATCTCACTACCTAGGATGAAGAGAAAATAAGAAAGAAGATCTCCTTTTCTAAGCCTTCATGAGGGATGGAAGGATCCCATGGGTCTTCCATCCTATCTATCTTTTGTTAAACCCTTGGATTTCAAAAGGTTTGAGAATAAACTACCATTCTATATAATCAAAGGTCTTTTCCATCTTTATTTTGATGGTTATTAGACCTGATTTTCTTCATTTCTTTTTAAGGAAATGAAAGACTTCTTGGGCTAAAATGATGTTGTCTTGAATAAGACAGCCGAGTATATTTGTAAACCCTCTCCATCTCCATCAGCACTTCTCCCATGATGGAACAAGTTCAATGCTCTCGTCACACACGCGGGACGCCAGCGAATTGAGGGGTCGAGTCCGGGCTCTCGCCTACTCCTAAACCTTTGCACCGCAATTCGCCATAAGGTCGAGACTCGAGGCTCGAGGTTAGGACCCCAGCCCGAGCATACTTGTAAACCCTCTCCCATGTCCAATTGCACTTCTCCCGCAATGGAACAAGCTTCGCGCTCTCTTCACATAATAGGGACGCCAGCGAATCGCGAGGTCAAGTCCAGGCTCTCGCCTACTCCTAAACCCCCGCACCATGATTCACCATGAGGACGAGACTCGGGCTAGAGCCTTAGCCCAAGCATACTTATAAACCTTCTCCATCTCCGTCAACAAAATGCCAGTGAATCGCGGGGTCAAGTTTAGGGCCTTTGCCTGCTCGTAAACCCCCACACACCGATTCGCCCATCAGGATGCCAATGAAAGACAAGGGGGAGTGTAGGGCCCTAGGCTCGTAAACCCTCACATCCCGATTCGCCCTTCTCTATCTCCCGCTACCCTGGGACTTTGCGCTCCCATGCTCATGGTCGAATCCATCTCCTGACACACTGGCGCTTTGCATTCTCACACTCTCAGTCGAGTCCATCTTTCACCACACTCGTGCTTCACATTCTCGTGCTCGCGATCAAGTCGATCTCCCGCCACGCTCGCGCTTCGCATTCTTATGCTCACGATTGAGTCCATCTCCAGCCACGCTCACGCTTCACATTCTCATGCTGGCAGTCGGGTCCATCTCCTGCCACCCTTGCACTTCGCATTCTCATGCTGGCGGTCGAGTCCATCTCCCGTCACGCTCGCAATTCGCGTTCTCACACTCGCGGTCGAGTCCATCTCCTGCCACGCTCACGCTACTCATTCTCACGCTCGCGTTCAAGTCTGTCTCCTACCACACTTGTGCTGTGAGTTTCCACACTCGCGGTCTAGTCCATCTCCCATCACGCTTGTGCTTCATGTTCCACACTTGCGGTCAAGTCCATCGTCCATCACGCTCGCACTTAGCACTCTCACGCTCTCTGTCGGTGTAACGCCCCAATCGAAGACCCAAACCACATGACATATACTCCAAAAAGACTAGTCAATGATAAAATTGGAGCCCCATTAGAACTTTATAAAGAGAAAAAACTTTAAATTCCCAACCAATGTGGGATCCCATACACCACCCACCCTTATCCTTATCATATGTGGTATTACAATCGGGCCTATCTCCTGCTCTAACCAAGTCCGAAGCTAATTTTAGCGTATTTTAGTTTTCTCTTAATTAGTTATCTGTCGCATGTTTTACTTTCTTACCTTAGGCACAAAAGTGGGAATCACCGCCTTCTCGATTTTTGGGTAGTAGGTGTCTTAGAATTTTCACTAAAGTATCTTTGATGAGAGAATATGCGGGGTATTGTGCGGAGAGAAAAATATGGGTAGGGCCCAGCCATTTATGGCATTGTAAAGTAATAAATATGGGCCAGGATTATTTTATAGTGCACTATAGGACGAGAGTCAAAGGAGACGTGATGGGACACGGAGAAAAGTAAGAGGTGACGTGAGTCCATCTCCCGCCATGCTCGCGCTTCAAATTCTCATGTTCGCGGTTGAGTCCATCTCTCGCCACGCTCACGCTTCACATTCCCACACACATGATTGAGTCCATCTTCCTACACGCACGTGCTTCACCTTCCTACGCTCGCGGTTGAGTCTATCTCTTGCCACACTCGCACTTCACGTTCTCACACTCTTGGTCAGGCCTATCTCCCGCCTTAACCAAGGCCCGAGCTTTGAAATTTTAGCGTTTTACAACATTCTCATAATTGTTTATCTATTACATGTTTTACTTTCTTACCTTGGGCTCGAACCACCGCCTTCTCAATTCTCGAGTAGTAGGTGTCTTACCCACTAAAGTATCTTTACTGAGAATTTGCAGGGTACTGTGAGAGGGAAAAAATACGATTTGGGCACAGCCATTTATGGCATTTTAAAGTAATAAATATGGGCCAAGCCTATTTTATACTGCACTATAGGGCGAGGGTAAAAGGGGACATGATGGGACAAGGAGGAAAGTAGAAGGTGACATGAGGGAAGGAAGAAAAACAGGAAGACTAGCATAAGCCAGTGAAGGACTCCAATAAAAATGCAGCAATAAGATGAAACGAGGGACTCTCACTCTCTCTTAGACCAACTCATTGTTTCCTCTACAGTACCGTCTTTTTCAGCCTTTTCTAAAGGATTTGAGAGCTTCAACTAGTAGATTTTATTCACAGATTTATGTATATTTTTCTTGTATAGTAAGCCATGAGACATTATAAAATACTCATTATAGTGGATTCCCCTCCCTAAACGCCTATGAATGTAGGCCTTATGCCGAACCATATAAATACTTTATCTATGTCTATTTATTTTATCCATTGTCAATGTACGTGCCAGCCACACCCGAACCTCACCAGGGGTCCCAAACAACAAGAAATGAAGCCCAACTTGCACTAGTGGGTCGGAAATGATTATTTTTACTGTCCCGACCTATTGATTGATTTTTTCGACATCAACAATATATATGCTAGAGATGAAGAATAAAATTTCTCATATTAATTAGTTAAAAACTGCAAAAGAGGTGGTCGGGACCGAACAACTCATATTAGTTATATGATACATTGGGACGACCAATTGGGTTAGGTACTGTTTGTTTTAATTTTGAGTATATGTGGTTGGAAATGGCCCAGAGATCGAGTGAGAATAACTAAAAATATACATGATTTTACTTTTTCTTTCAATATATATGTGAGCTAGGGAAGATAAACCAATTATGAGGTCAAGAAATTAACAGTTTATAAAAAACAAGCAAACTAAAGTTGGAATATTATTGTGTTTAAATTACATTATAGTACACTACCAACAATTAGCTGGATTCTTTCAAAACGTTATTGGGTAATATATTTTCCATCAATAGTTAGGAAAGCTAGATATGAAAAATAATAAAAGATATATGTAATAAACTATGTATATGCAGGTACACACAATAGCTTTTTAGTATTGTTTTCATAATATATGATCAAAGCGTCTTCAACTAACTAATTGGCTGCAGGCTCCTTCGGACTCTTTTAAAATGAATATGAATGGTGATGTGATCGAGATCACCAATTTAATCCCATATTATAAGAGAGAGATTCAATCTTCTTATAACTTCTATTCCAATAATAGGATTTACGATGTGTAGAGAGAGATAATTACATAAAGTGAACTCCACAATATTTGTAATTGTCCGAGTGAATTTTTTGAGCAATTAAATGCTTAATAAATATGTGGGTCTGAATTGATATAATCAAGAGGAAGTGCAATAAAGTTTGATAGCCAATGCATGGTGGCTATGATAAAAGCATGCATGCAGGTTAATTTAAGCCCACACATGTTTTTATCGTAGGTATGGTGCCTATAGCAACCAGAACTTGATGTAGAAATAGTGTATGCTAGTTGTAATATAGTGTCTATTTTAATTTACTTAGATCGAGCGCATTGCCCTTGCTTGCTTGATATGATCTACAGTCTTCCCAATCACTCGAAAAAGCAAAAATTTGGGATGATCTAATTTTTGTCACTAATAATTTTTCGGGCCCTTCCATTGTCATTGGTGACTTTAATTCTATTCTCAACAAAAAAAGAAAAGCGTGGGGCAAACCTCATGCAAGTTCTTCAAAATCGAAGGACCTCAAGCTTTTTCTTAAAACAACAGGATTCATTTACATCAGAGCTTTCGACATTTCCCACACTTGGTCAAATAACAAGCAAGGTACCTAACACATTAGAGCAAAACTTGACAGAGCTATCATAAATCACCACTGGAACATTCTTTTTTCATATGCCTCTATCACCAACCTTCTCAGAAGGGCTTCAAATTACTCTCCAATCATTCTAGACACCTCTAAAGAGGATAATAGAAAAAAACCTTTTAAGTTTGAGGAATTTTGGAATAGAAATGCAAATTGTTTTGTTGTCATCAAAAGAGCTTCGATCACCCATTTTGAAGATTCCCTTGCCTACATCCTTGTAGAAAAATTGAAAGAAACAAAACACGCTCTCAAAATTTGGAACAAAAATACCTTTGGTCATATCCAAACAAGCATAAAACTTTTGACTGAATCCATCAAGGAAATCCAAACTAAGGATCCAACTCCCAACTCCATTCAAATGAACAACTACTTCTTGAAGAATTCCTATGGTGACAAAAATCTTGGAATACTTGGCAAACCACAACAAATTTAAGCACAAAATTCTTTCATGCTTCCACTACTATAAGACAGAGAAGAAACTCAATTAACTATCCTAAGGTGGAAGATAGTAAATGGTTCTCGAATCAATCAGAGATTGCCTCCAAATTTGAAGAACACTTCTAAAAAGTAGTCACCAGCTCAAATCTTGTATTCACTGAAGATTTAAAAATCCTCTTCCCTATGCAAATCTCAGCCTCAGGTAATGAATCTCTCCACAAAATCCCCAATGAGGGGGAAATTCTAAACACTCTCAAACAAACTCCTTCCTCTAAAATGCACTGGACCTGATGGTTTCATGGGCTTGTTTTACAAGACTTACTCGGATGTAGTCAAACCGAATCTCATCGCCACTATCAGAAATTTCTTCACCCATGGGAAACTTCTCAAGGCTCTAAATCGCACAAACATAGCCCATGTCTCAAAAATTAACTCCCTCAACCAAGTTCACCACTTCTATCCAATCAGTCTAGCAAAAATATGTTATAAAGTTATTGAAAAACTATTGGCAAACAAACAATTTTCATCTCGGGCTGTCTTATTCAAGACAACATCATTTTAGCCCAAGAAGTCTTTCATTTCCTTAAAAAGAAATGAAGAAAATCAGGTATAATAACCATCAAAATAAAGATGGAAAAGACCTTTGATTATATAGAATGGTAGTTTATTCTCAAACTTTTTGAAATCCAAGGGTTTAACAAAAGATAGATAGGATGGATTAGAGAATCTCTATAAAGAGCTGGAATAAGAGCAATAATCGTAGATGATATAGGTAGAGTCCTTATGGGAGCAAGCTAGCCAGAAGTTGAAGTGGAGAACCCTGAGATGATAGAGCTACTAGCAGTGTTTCGTGGTGTGCAAATCTGTTCTACTATGGGGATCTCATATATTATTGTTGAAAGTGATTGTTTGTTAATGATTCAATTGCTTAAAAATAATGTTATGGAGGGATCTTTATATGCGGCCCAGTTTATTGAGATTAAGAGGCTCTAGATTTGTTTTATATCTTGTAGCATTAATCATGCATATAAGGAGAGTAATAGGCTGCTCATTTATTTTCTAGGAATGTTTAGGGAGATGTGAATGATCAAATGCGGTAAGAGAATTTTTCAGATTTTATTTTTTAAGACCTTTGGCTTGATAAATGACAGTATTGTTTTGTTCTCCAACGAAATAAATTGATGTTTTTCTAAAAAAAAAAAACTGTTAATTTCTTGGCCTCATAATTGATTTATCTTCCCTAGCTCACATATATATATAGATATAGATATATATTTTGATCCCTAGCTCACATATATAATATTGAGAGAAAGAGTAAAAAGATCTTGTATACTTTCAGTTATTCTCAAATATCGATCTCAGGGCCAATTTCAACCACACGATCGATCACCTCTTGAATATCTGTATTCAACTAATCCATCTACCACATGTTATTTTACATCTTTTTAAAAAAAAATTCTCTTATTAAACATGCGGTGTATTAGATGATGAGCAGAAGAAATTAATTAACATAAAAAGAAGGAAAAAAAATGATATGTAAGGATGATATTGGAGTGTCTCAAAATCTCGTGAATAGTATTGAAATAATTTAATTCAGGAAGAAATTTTATGGAGTCTCAGAAAATTAGGGAATAAATGAACAAAGATATAAAATAAGAAAAAAATCTTGACTTATATAGAATTATCTTGTCTTAATTTTAGCAGTGTAGAGTTGAGATGAAACTTGGTGATTAATTAACTTCTATTTTTAGTTAGAGATCAATGTACAAAGAATTGATTAAATGAACATGAATCAAAGAGTCAAAGAATATCTGTGCAAGAAACTTATCATGAACTAAAAAAGCTTGCTAGCGAATTCATCAATGGTTGTTCGGTCTAGACGATAAGAAACTGCCTTTTTGGCAAGTTCTCTGAGTTGTGACAAGCTTCTCCCCAGTTGTAATGCAACCTTCATTTCAAACAAGTCCCCGTTTTCTCTTTTCTCCAAGTCTCCTTCCTCGAGAGTGATTTCGATTTTTTCTTGCAATAGCAGGAAAAATCCACCGCTGTTTCGGTACATCTCGAACACCATTCCAACTTGCCCACCGTGTTGGATAGCATTAGCTGTGGTAGCTAACGCCCCCGCAACCAAGGCTAGGATTGCTGCCCATGACCCGTTACCAGCACATGCAGAGCCAACAGCTGCAATCCCTGTGAGTAATGGTCCCGAGATGGATAAGATCTTATTAATCTTCAACACCAGGTTGCCCAGCCTTTCATAGTCCTTACTGTCCTTTCTCTTCACCACTTCAACGATGTCCCTCATTTCCACTTCAAGTTCTTCACTCCATCCATTGTGTTGATCACGTTGTTTTCTTTCATGTGATTTAGTTTTATTTTGGAGTAACTGGTGTGAAGGCCACCAAGTGGCAGGCTCAAACTTTGCGGGAAATTTGTCAAGCATTGATCCTAGCAAGGGAAGTGGGTAGGCTTGATCAAGAGGCAAAATCCTTTCCATCACATCCTTCACATCTTCTTCAGTTGTTGCCCCAAGAGCGAGCATAGTTTCTATTTGGCTCTGGAGTTGCTTGAACAATCTGGTAGCATTGCGTTGTTCTTCTGCAAGTTGTGAAGCCTGAATTTTGTTCATCACAAGTAGCATCCCAGTGGCTGCAGAATACAAGAGAGTGGACGACAACTTGAGAAGCAGAAGGGGCATTCCGGCGCCACCAATCGCAGCAACACCCGCCATGGTTGCGGCGGTGAGTGTAATCATGTTAATAGAGTTGAGAAGAAGGGTATTCCAATTGTCACGCTGCTTTCCAATGTTTGCGTGCATCTCAACTCTGTCAGCCACGGCCTCTAAGAGGGCATAGAGCTGGGTTGTGGCAAAAGCAGTTGACTTTTGTGCTTTAATATCTTCGGCGAATGGCGTGGAAGAAAAATTGCTGTTTTTCAGAACTGGGATCGTGTTTGGGAATCCATCGACACCTATATTGTTCAATTCGTCAATCAAGTTTCTGGTGGTTGGAATTTTGGGAAGGGAGAAAGGGGCTTTTGGAAGCTTTGGGACATGAATAGCACCATTAATTTTCCTGGAACAACAGCATGAAGAAGAAGAAAGAAGGTAAATGGAGAGCTGAAGCTTGTAAGGCAGCCATAATTAATTGACAGAGGTTGTATCGCAGAGTTTGTTCATGTAGCTAGCTGTGGCTTGGAGGAGCAGGAGGGAATTAGGTTGAGAATGAAATTAATATTATGCAGGATTAGGATGCGGGTTGAGTCGTATTTATACCAATTAGGAAGTACTAGCGCTGAGAATAAGGGGTCAAGCGTCATACGGAAATGAATATTGACTGGCTGACAGGTTGACTTGGCATATTGGCTGACCCGGCCATTCTCTTCTCATACATTTCAAGTTCAACATTTCCTTCCTGTGATGTTGGGTCTCTCATGCATGCGACGTGGTAAATATCTTCGACTCGCAAGTTTAGGCTTTTTCACATATAATCCTCTTAAAGCATTTACAATAGTCTAATTATCATTTAATTAAATTTTAAATAAAAATTTCGCTTTTATATATTTTGGCTAGTTATTTATTTCTATATTAAATAATTAGCTCAACAAATCAATAGTTATTCTATTAAAATATTAATTTTTAACTTTTTATTTATTTTAATTTCAATTGTATAATATTTTAATCCCAAAATTTAATTTAGCATGCTCTTACCCCTAACTATATTTGAAGAGTTAGAAGAAAAAAAACTAAATCTATTTTAGAATTATTGAGGATTTTGCATAATATTTTTAGTGTTTCTTAGATATTATTTAGCCAAACAATAAATTTGACTAGTCTATTATGAGTGTTCTAAGTCATTATATGCATTAAAGAAATTGGTTTAATATATTAATATAATTTTAGATATTCTCTCTTAAAATCATCTTCTTATACTATATATGACCTTTATATAAAGAGGATGTTTGATCTTTTAGATTAACTTATAAATAGCAAAGTTTCCCGTGGATTACTTTTATCAATGTTTTAAAATCCATTTCAGTAATCATTTCGATTTAAGTGATACAATATAATATTTCAATATAACCAATATATGCATTCCAACATACCATTTTGGCAGCTGCATGCATATATAATTGATAATAAAAGAAGTATATGTGTATATAAGTATATAATATATATATATATGAATGAATTGAAGATTTATGAATATCTATTAAATTTATTATAAAAAAGTAGAGATAATGGTGTCAAAAGTTAATACTAAAAAAATTCAAACTTCAGTTGAGATACAAAGAAAAAAAAAATGAAGAGACGAGAAATTATTTAAAGTAGTGAGCTAACATGATTTAAAAATGCAGAGAGAACAAGGGGAAATATTAAAGTTGTAAAAAAAACTAAATTATATAAACTCCTTTTAGATTTTAAAATGAAATGAATGTCATCTACATTTAAAGTTTATAAAAATGCTATCCAAATATTGGAAATTAATTAATTTTCACTAAAATCGTCAAAACATAATCACGGCAAGAAAAACAAGTATTCGTGACAAATTATTTACGACGAAAATGACTATGTGTTATAAAAACAGACTCCTTTTAGCAAGAAGTAGTCATTGTATAAAAAATAACTGGCCACAAATAAATAGTTTTCTTATAATAAATATAGTATAGAATTGGCAGGAATAAGTTTAAACATGCTAGACTTTAAAATGAAACCGGCGATGATGTATAATGCACCATGTATTGATTAAAAAATTTATTGCACTTCCATTTTATTATTTCCTCCATAATGAAATATGATACTCCTAGTCCTTGTTAATTTAAATCCCTTTGAGTTTGCCAAGTGTCTGATTGCTTGATGTATGGTGTGTGCATATATATATATATAACCAGTTCTTTAATTCAAAACCTTCCACTCCCTTGTAAAAAAAAGAAAAAAAAAAGATCCCTAAGAATTTTTCATTAAACTTTAGATTATACTATGACAGATAAATATATATATATATAAGTTAGGATCCATAATATTTATTAAGCATTTGTTAGAGAAATTATTTACTCGGATAACTATAAATATTGTGGAGTTTACTTTATATAATTATCTCTCTCACAATGTAAACCCTATAATTCGAATATAAATTAAAAGAACATTAAAGCTCTCTGATCTTATAATATAAGATTAAATTGGTGGTCTCGATCACCATCACCCTTGTTCATTTTAGAACAGTTCGAATCAGGAGCCAATAACTAGTAAGTTGAAGACATGACTTTGACCATATATTGTGAAAGCAATACTAAAAAGCTATTGTGTGTACATGTATATATATAGTTTATTACATATATATATATATATCTCTTATTTTTATTTTTCATATCTAGCTTTGCTAAATATTGATGCCTATATATTACCCCATAAGTTTTTGAAAGAATCCGGCCCATTGTTGGTAGTGCACTGGTGTAATTTATAGACAATAAGATTCCAACTTTAATTTGCTTGTTTCTTCATATATAAATTGTTAATTTCTTATTGCCTAGTATTATTGGTAAAACACAAAGTGCTTTTATTCCTGAGCAGCTAATCACAAATAATATTCTTATTGCCAATGAGGTAATGCATTTTCTTAGGCATAAGAAAAAAGGAAAGAAATGATTCATGTCGATATAAAGTTAGATATGAGTAAAACTTACGTCTGGGTTGAGTGAAGTTATCTTAGTAATGTTATGGGAGTGATGGGTTTTAAGCTTGTTTTTATTTAGTTGATTATGAAGTATGTCAGTTCAGTTTCCTTCCTGTATTGCTTAATGGGGATCCAAAAGGCCCTATTCTTCCCTCAAGCAGTTTAAGATAAGGGGATCCCTTATTGCTTTACTTGTTCTTGTTATGTATGGAGAGTCTTATGGCTTTGTTGAATCAAGCGAGTTAGAGGAAAAAGATCCCAAGCATAAAGATTTGTAGGGATGCTTCCATTATTAATCACTTGTTGTTTGCAGATGATAGTGTGATTTTCTGTAAGGCAGATGTGGAGGAAAATAAGATGGTTCAAGTTTTGTTGGATGTTTATGAAAATGTGTCTGGGCAGAAACTAAACCGGGAGAAGACAACAATGATTTTTAATAGGAATGTCAATGAGGATCAAAAAGAAGCAATCAAGCTAATGTGGGGTAATAGTGAGATTCAATGTAACGCCTCGAACCCAAATTATAAATGGATAGAGTTCCATCTTTATTTTTAAAATTTTCTCTGTGTTTACAATGTACATCATATACACAAATCTCCAAAGTATTCAAAACTAAATATAATGATCTTCAAAACTAGCTTACAAGTTCAACTAAAGTCACGCTATTCTAAATAATTATAGATACTAAAATTCCAACTAAAATTGTAAAACCACTAAAATATAACCATAACAAGATTCTCTATACAATCAAAATCTTCTCCTAACAACGAACCAAAAGTCTTCAACTCTTTCAACCTCCAGTGACTAAACTAAGTCCTCTCAAGAATCCTTGGTTCAAGCAATTATCTCAAGGAACTTCTACAACACTGAAAAAATATGAGAGATAAAGTGGTGAACTTCCACGTGCTCAGTAAGTAGCAATTTAATGGGGTTGTAGAAATTGACAATTTTCTTGATTATAAAAGAACATGAATTCTTAAAAAAAAATGTGAGCAATACAGTTTAACATCAACCAATACATTCAGCCAAAAACCATATTCAAGGCCACATGATAACAGGGAAATCACCAATAAACCACGAAGATATCATGCCATGAAGACATCATGCCACGAGGGCATCAATATACCACACAAATATCATGCCATGAAGACCTCACGCTACGAGAGGCGTCAAATATGTCACAAAAACATTTTTATCATGGGCTCAAGAATAAATAGCAAGCTCACATTTATCTTTCAAGTTTAATAATCACATGGCAATTTACAAATATTCCAACCACCACAGAATTTGCACAAATCCCACAAATAAAGCCAAAATAGTATTAGAATGTGCACAAATTCTAAATTTACACAAATTTTAAATGTAATACTCCAGTGCACCATTCTAAGCCAAACCAACAATTCTTTTAATAAAAGTCCAATAAAAAGCCACTTATCTCAATTTTTAGTTAAAAAGTCAAGATAGTATTCATTCGCCTACGGCCACTTGAAACTTATTTCAAGTAATTATAGTCCATCAAATTTCCACTCAAAAAAATCATCCCCCTAAACTCTAAAATTCCATATAAAGCTTAATAACATGAATTCAAACTTGTTCTAAAAGGTTTTCCTCCAAGATAGGTAACTACCAAATTTTCAAGCTCTATGTAAACTAGCAGACAACACCTACTTAGCCTCTACCCTTACAATTACAACCTCAATAATATCTATACTCATCCCTAGAAATATAACACAAACACAACGAAAATTCTATTCCCACCACAATTACTGAAAATTAACTGCTTTAATATGCCTAAGCAGCACAATAAACTAGCTAGGTATATTCTCAAAATTCACCAATCCAAATCTTAAATAACTTTAAACAAAATTAATAAAAATTACCACTTAAAATAGATGAGAAATTACCCAAATTATTGTTGATGGTCATCCTAGAACAATGGTTGTGGGTATGGTTTAAACCCAGAAATATAAAAAAATATATACGATTTAGAGAGAGAGAAAGAAAGAGAGCTGAAATTAATATGTATATGTACGAAAGTTTAGAGAATAAAGAGTAAATAAATAGTTATATATATGTATATGCGCAGTGGGCCGTGGGGATGGGGGAAAACAGAGTATAGGTGTGTGAGAGAGAATTAAAATGAGAGAGAGTGTTGTGCATGTGTGCATGATGCATGAGAAGAAAAAAGTGAGAGTGATGTGAGTGCAAAGGTAATTCTGTGTAAATTGAAGAGTCGTGAGAGAGGGAGGGAGAGAGAGAGAGAGAGAATGAATCGGTTTGTAAAGGAGGAGATGTCAATAGAAAGCAGGAAAGGGAGGAGAATTTTGAAATGTGTGGGTAAGTTACGAAGGGGGGGGGGGGGGAGAGGGGGGAAGAAAAGAAAAGAAAAAAAAGGGAGGGAGATTAATGGGCCAATTGATAGAGCTTGACTCGTGGGCTATTACATTCTTCAACAGTATGAAAAGTATCTCGGATTGCCTCCTTTAGTTGGTTATTCTAAATCAAGAGCCTTTCAGCCTATAAAAAA
This sequence comes from Platycarya strobilacea, assembly GCA_036898215.1. Classification (NCBI taxonomy): domain Eukaryota; kingdom Viridiplantae; phylum Streptophyta; class Magnoliopsida; order Fagales; family Juglandaceae; genus Platycarya; species Platycarya strobilacea. Next base: position 16,766,492 of record CM072547.1, read on the forward strand.
GAATTTGTGGGAGAAGCTTCAAAATTGGGAAGAGAGGTTATTATCTCAAGGGTGTAAGGAAGTGTTGCTAAAAGTTGTGGCAATATCGATTCCAACCTATGTCTTTTTGCTCTGAGCTACATAGTTTAATGGCAAAATTTTGGTGGGGACAAAAGTACAATGAGAGAAAGATCCATTGGGTTAGTTGGAGAAAGATAAATGAGCCAAAGTCATGAGGACAGATGGGTTTTAAGGACCTTAGAATTTTCAATCTTCCTCTTCTAGCAAAATAAGTGTGGAGGTTGGCATAAGATGACTCTTCTTTGCTGTTTAAAGTGTTGAAAGCTATATACTTCTCAAAACAAATTTTTTTTTTTTATGCTTCTTTGGCTTTTTGTCCTTCTTACACATGGAGGAGTATTTGCGAAACTAAGAAGTGGTTAAAGGACGGGGGTAGATGACATATTGTGGATGGTAAAACAACAAGATTATGGACTGACCATTGGCTACCAGATCAGAGGTTAATGAGGATTGAAGATAGTTTTGTGATGCAAAATTGTGATGAAGTGGTGGCTAATATTATTGATATTGAGTTAGCGGGAAGGAATATCCAGAAAATAAGGTTTCTTTTCAATCTAAGGATAGTGACAGAGATCCCAAAAGTAGTTATCAACCTAGGAAATAGACCAGATAAATGGATTTGGGCATATGAGAGATCAGGATAATTTTCAATAAGAAGCTATTATAGACTAATATGTGCAAATGGGTGGGAGAAAGCTGCAGAGTCTTCTACAATGTTAAGGCAACAAAAATTATGTAAACTAGGTTATATGAAAAATGAAAGTTCTAAACAAGATTAAAGTCTTTGCATGAAGGGTGTGCCGAGAGGGGCTGCCTACTAAAGCAAATCTGTTAAATAAAAATGTGGTGACAGTTAGCATGTGCAGTCTGCGTAGTAGCTTCCAGGAAAATATATTCCATGCTTTATTTAATTGTCCTCAACTCAAGGGCACCTGACATGATCATTTTCTATTGTTGCCCGATCAAAATTGTTCATTTGTTTTTGAGTTGGCTATGCAGGTCACTATGTGATAGGAGGAATAACTATGTGATTGATCATAAAATATTAAGCCCAAAGTCCGTTATTAATCATGCAATGAGATTAATACAGAGTTTTAAAGAAGTGCAAGTGAAGAATAAAGTCCAATTGAGATCCCATTATCAATGATAGCCTCCTCCGAATTCAATCTCCAAGCTTATACTAACGGGGCAATGTTTGTGGATCTGCAAAGAGCAGGAATTAGAGCAATGCTCAGAGATGATGGAGGTAGAGTCCTTATGGCAGCAAGCTAGCCAGAAGTGGAAGTAGAGATCCCTAAGATGATAGAGTTGCTAGCAGTGTTTCGTGGCATGCAAATATGTTCTACTATGGGGATCTCACATATTATTTTTGAAAGTGATTGTTTGTTGATGATTCAATCACTGAAAAATAATGATATGGAGGAATCTTTATATGCGGTCCTGTGTACTGAGATTAAGAGGCATTATATTTGTTTTATATCTTGTACTTTTAATCATGTCTATAGGAAGAGTAATAGGGCTGCTCATTTACTTGCTAGGAATGCTTACGGAGATGTGAATATTCAAATGTGATGGATGAATTTTCTAGAGTTTATTTCTCAAGTCATTTGGCTTGATAAATGTCTGTAATGTTTTACTCTCCAATAAAATGAATTATGTTTTCCTATAAAAAAATTGTTAATTTCTTGGCCTCATAATTGGTCTGTCTTCCCTAGCTCACATATATATATATATATTGTATTTCGATCCCTAGCTCACATATATAATAGTGAAAGAAAGAGTAAAAAGATCATGTATAATTTTAGTTATTCTCCATCGATGTCAGGGCCATTTCCAACCACACGATCGATCACCTGATCATGAATATCAGTATTCAACTAATTTATATACCACATGTAATTTTATATCCTTTTTAGAAAAAAATTATTTTCTTAGGTGATGCGTAAAAGAGATTAATTAATTTAAAGTTAATAAAAAATAAAAATAATATGATATGTAAGGATGATATTGGAGTATCTCAAAATCTCATGAATAGTACTGAGATAATTTAAGTCATGAAGAAATTTTATCGAGTCTTGGAAAATTAGTGAGAAAATGAACAAAGATAGAAAATAAAATAAGAAATCTTGAAATATTAATCTTTTAATTTTTTTCATGTTTATAAAAATTGTATTGATTTTTGTGTTAGAATAATAATTAAATAAAAACTTTGAAAATTTAAATTAAACAGTATTTTTTGTTTTAGTGATATATAAAAATAAAATTGTAAAACATTTTGAGAATTCTGAAATTTTAAATGAAACAGTATTTTTTGTAATGCAATCTTCATTTCAAACAACTCCCCGTTCTCTCTCTTCTCCAAGTCTCCTTCCTCGAGTGTGGCTTCGATTGATTCTTGAAATAGCCGAAAAAATCCACTGCTGTTTCGGTACATCTCGAACACCATTCCAACTTGCCCACCTTGTTGGAAGCTAATAGCAGCGGTGGCTAACGCCGCCACAGCCACGGCTACGATTGTTGCCCATGACCCATTACCAGCACATGCAAAGCCAACAACTGCAATCCCTGTAAGTAATGGACCTAAGATGGATAAGATCTTATTAATCTTCATCACTAGGTTGCCAGCCTTTCATAGTCCTTACTGTCCTTTCTCTTCACCACTTCAACGATGTCCCGCATTTCCACTTCAAGTTCTTCACTCCACCCATTATGTTGATTTCGTTGTTTTCTTTCATGTGATTTAGTTTTATTTTTGAGTAATTGGTGTGAATGCCACCAAGTAGTAGGCTCAAACTTTGCGGGAAATTTGTCAAGCATTGCTCCTAGTAAGGGAGGTGGGTAGGCTTGATCAAGGGCCAAAATCATTTTCATCACGTCCTTCACATCTTCTTCAATTGTTGCCCCAAGAGCGAGCATGGTTGCTATTTGGCTCCGGAGTTGCTTAAACATTTTGGTAGCATTCCATTGTTCTTCTGCAAGTTGTGAAGGTTAAATTTCGTTCATCACAAGCACCGTCCCTATGGCTATAGAATACAAGAGAACTTGAGAGGCAGAAGGGGCATTCCGGCACCACCAATCGCAGCAACCCCCGCCATAGTTGTGGCGATGAGAGTCATCAAGTTGATAGAGTTGAGAGGAAGGGTATTCCAATTGTCACGCTGCTTTCCAATGTTGGTGTGCATCTCAACTCTGTCAGCCACAGCCTCTAAGAGGGCATAAAGTTAGGTGGTGGCAAAAGCAATTGAGTTTTGTGCTTTAATATCCTCAACGAATGGTGTAGTACTAAAATTGATGTTTTGTAGAACTGGGATCGTGTTTGTGAACCCGTCGACTGTGATATTGTTCAATTCATCAATCAGCTTTTTGCTAGTTGGGATTTTGGGATTGGAGACGTTACGGGCTTTTAGAAGCTTCGGGACATGAATAGCAGCATGAAGAAGAAGAAGAAAGTAATAGGAGGGCTGAAGCTTGTAAGGAAGCCATTATTAAAAGCTTAATAGAAGGTTTGTCTCATATTTGTTTATGTAGCTAGCTGGGGCTTGGAGGAACAATAGGGAATATAACGCTCTGGTCCCGCAGGGGTCTAAAAGTTACTTCCTATCACAAAACCCATATTTCAACAAAATAATCAAAGACTTAGAATTCTCCAATATTATATAAAACTTGGTTCCAAAATCAATTTCCTCAATATCATCAATTCTGGAAATGCTACATCACAAGAATACAATAATATTTTTTTACTAAATCTTGTCAATATTCATATAAACTCTCTAGGTTTAATCTATCATTCTTAAGTCTTCTCACCCAATACTTCATAATCTGATTCTCCACTGAAATATCCAAATTCATTTGAAAATTATTCAGAGATAAGGGGTGAGTTTAACCACAACTCAGTAAGTGGATGACATATACAAGAGTGCAAATATGAGCATTTAAAAAAAAGCTTCATAGACATGAATAAGAAACCTTTTATTTCCATATACAGATTTTCAAAATATATTATCAATAAAAATAGAGTGACTTTTCATTCTTTTTATATTTAGAAAAATATTACTATTCATTATCAAAAACGCTTAGCACAAATAACTCTACAATCTTGTCTTATCATCATATCAGAATATATACCATGTTTAATCATCGTGGTAGGGTTGTGTTATCCCCCGTAACCAAATCAAACGATATTATATTGTGAGACTTTCTCTTATTCATTTTCGAAGCCCCGAGTGTGCACACAGGAAGGAAACATATAAAGGACTACCTTGTTTGTAAAGTCTTTGCACTCCTATCATATCATATCATGGTAGTACTAATCATATCACGTGAACCAGTATCATCATATAAGAACCATTTTCCAAAATAAATCAAACAAATAATAATGCCAAAAGTTTTTATATCCATATCATATCATGTCATGTCATATCAAATCATGTATCAAACTTTTTTATATCATTTTTAGATAACGAACAACAACTCTAAAACATTTCATATCACATAAATAAAATATCAATTTTCATGCTTACTCTTTTATGCATTTCAGAAACATGTCAATACTACTCATATCTACACTATGCATAACAGAAACATTTTTCTCTTTAGCACATAGATTTCATGAGTAATGCAAATAATTGACTGAGGTTGTTTTTTTCCAAATTCTCATTTATAATAAAAATATGCAAAGTTTTCAGAAAGTCAACCTCAGTCTCAGAGTTGGTGTAAAACCAAGTATAGGAACCCCGCTTACCTGGACGTCTTAGCTTTTTTAGAAATTTTCCCAATAATACTGAACGAAATATCAATCGGCACCTATAAAATAATCACGTAAATCATAAATTTTCAAATATTCACAAACCTCTAAAAATCTTCAAAACCTTGAGTATCAACTCTCTCCAAAATGCATTAAATTTACTAAGTTCTTCCAAAACCTTAAAATATTATAATTCTCTAAAACCTTGATTTTTACTTAATAAACACTTAACTCAATTTCCAACTCAAATCTAAGTCTTTTTGTAAACCAAAATCAAAATTTAACCTACTAAAGATCATGTAACACCCAAGATTCAATCCAAAATAATTTAGATTCAAAAAACATTTAATTTTCGAAAGATTTAAACAAAACACAATTAAAAAATAAAAAGGGACCTGAGAGAAAACAAGTCCGTAAAGTCAAAAGTAAGATGACCCCCCTGAAAAACATAACTATAAATACCTTGCTTTAAAACTAGGGGCAAAAGGTATAAATTTTGCAAAATATGCATCTTGTTATTAACGAATGAGGCTTACGTAAAACATAACACCAATAAAAAAAATAAAAGGAGTCTACTAAAACTCAAAGCCGTGTGGTCCACAATAAAAACCAATTCACTGGAAAGAAAACCTTAAAACACATGCCTTAAAACTGAGGGCCAAAAACGTAAACAATACACTTCATCTCCTTAACAATATGCAAAGCCTGGAGTCAAAATATTCACTTGAAAACTAGTTGATCAACACAGAAGTGATTCGGCTGAAACTTACTGAAGCGAAGATCTGGCGATAGAGCAGAAGAGGAAAGTGGCTTCCCTGATGTCGGACCATTGAGAGAGAGAGAGAGAGAGAGAGCAGTGATAATAGAAAGAGAGAGATGAGAACACACGGAGAGAGAAAACACTATGACTGGAAGAAATGGAAAGTGACTGTGGCTTACCATTAGAAATCCAACAGAGCTCGGGGTGTTGTTAGCATTTTCTAGGTTGGAAGAGATGACACGTAAGGGACCTGGCACTGGCAAGTGGCTCCAGACGAAATGGTACTAGGCTGTTGATGCTCTGTTTCGGGGAGCCAAAAATAGAGTATTTTCTAGGTTTTTTTGGACACCGTGCATGACAGTGGGATGCATCTAGAGGTGTGCAGCTCCAACGGGGCAGCTGTGGCTTCGAGTGGTGGGGGAAATTTTAGTCGCTGGCAACGAAAGTGCAGTGCTAGGTCTGCCATGAATGAGGCTGAATGTGGGTGGTGGTGTTTTTCTCATGTGTGGATGACTGCAGTGGTGGCTTACCAAGAGACATTGGTGGCTTGAGGTGACGCAAGGTGCTCGGCGACACCGTTTGTGCATGAGGCGACGACGGGGTGGAGGCTGGCAGCATGCAGTTGCATTCCCAAAGCTCTCTCTCTATTGTTCGGGTATAGTAAAACAAAGCACCCCTCCTGTGCTTTTCGGTGGTTTCTTGCAAAGGTACTGTGGGTCAAGCAGGGGTGATTCTGGGGTTGTAAACTGATGGAAACGGGGAGGTTTGAAGCAGTGGTCAATGTCTCACGGTGGGGCTGACGCTCGTGTAGTGGTAAGTGGCTACTAGAAAAAATTGGTTCTTTTTCTAGTAGTGGTCCGCACGGACGTGAAGGGCTTGCTGGAACGACAGGTTATGAGGCTAGGTGGAGCTAGCAACGGCGTTGGGCGAGGAGACTGCCATGACTTTGTTTTTCTTTTAGTCGAGTGTTGCAGCGGCGGCTGTTGGTAGTTTTTTCTCTATGTTGTATTGAATATATGAATGTTTATATATATATAGCTACTGGAACCCTAAAGAAAAGAGAGGGAGAGATGTGCATATGCGGTTTGCGGCAATGATGTTTTTCTCAAGCGCATGGTAGAAAAAGTAGACATGAATATTTAGAGCATGTTTGAGATTGCGTTTCGAGATTTTAAAAGTACTTTTAAGTAGTTAAAAATATTTAAAAAAAAAATAATATGTTTGGGTAACTTTATTAAAAGCACTTTAGTCGGATAAAAAAGGTAACAATCAACTTTTTCAATAAGCACCAAATTGGAACTTTTATCAAAAATCTTTTGCAGATAAGTATATATTTTTAAAAAACTACCATAACTAATTCTAAAAGTGTTTTAGAAATATGGATCGCAAACAATAAATGATTTTTTAGCAGTAGAGCTTATTACATTAAATTTTAAGCTGTAGGTCTTAAACTAAAAGTAATATTTATCACCGCAATCCCAAACATGCACTTATAAGAACCCAAAAACCCTAGAGCTGAAAATGCGCACAACGTAGTGGCAATGAGTTTAGGAACGTATATGATGGGAAGTTTAGGAGTGCGTGACGGCCGTGATCTGGGAAGTGAAATTTTGAAACGTGTTTTCATCCTATAATTAAGTTCGATGATTGAAAACTCTAAGAGAAAAATGAGAGGTAATGTCAAACGTTCATGGGGAGGAACATACATGCTAGCCCCTAAGTGTAGAGATATGCGCGTATGCTTAGGGACGTGCATGGGTGGGTTAATCCTTAAGAGAGAAGGAACTCGAGAGTTGTAACTCTAATCTATTCGAAAATGATAATAAACCTTTCAAACTAAAACGTGAGCCAGATCCCTAAATAAAATAAGCCTCAACTTAAAACAATAATAATAATAATAATAATAATAATAATAATAATAATAAATCAATTTGTCTAAAAAGAATTTCTCTACCCATAAAAATATTTTTTTAATAATCATCAAATCGAATGAAAAAAAGACAAAATTTACTAAAACATCAATTTTACATCGTGGTCAATTTTAAAACAAATTTTTGAATACCGAAAACGGGCCTTTTGCTTAAAAAAGATTTATTTAAAAAAATATTTATAAAAAAAAAACGTTGGAGCTGGGTGTTACAGGAAAGGTTGAGATGAAAGCAATTGGGCAGGATGGGGAGGCGGGTTGAGTCTTAGTTATACCAATTAGGAAGTACAGCTGAGAAGAAGGGGTCAGGCGTTATACGGACATTAATATTGACTGGCTGACAGGTTGACTCGGCATATTGGCTGATAGGCCATTCTCTTCTCATAAATTTCAGGTTCAACGTTTCGTTCCAGTGAAGTTGGGTCTGTCACGCGACGTGGTAAAATAGAATCCTAATATATACAAATAACATTTCGATCCGTTACTACATATGTGCTAGCCTCGGTTTCATACGATCTTCTATTGCGTCTCATGAAAATTATATATATAACTGTATGTTAATTTCTATTGTTCTGCAGGTCAATATCTTCGATCGACTCGAAAGTTTAGGCTTTTTCACATAATCCTTCAACGTCATATTATACATAAAAGAAATTGGTTTAATATAATATAATTTTAAATCTCTCTTATAAATCATCTTCTTATGTTATATATAACATATAGAGGATGTGTCTAATTTTAGATTAACTTATAAGTAGCAAAGTCTCACGTCGATTGTTTTTTATCAATGTTTATAAAACCCGTTTAGGTGATTATTCCGGTTTAAGTTTTAGGCTAGAGTATTTCAATACTGATGTGTTCTAATATACCGTTTTGGAATTAGCTGCATGTGTATATAAATTGATAAACAAAGAACAATTAATATATATATATATGTGTGTGTGTGTGTGAGTGTGCATCATATATATTAGAAAGGAATAACGTGTAAAATACATTTTTCTAATTTAATGAATCGGTTATTTTAAAGAAATGATATGGTTTTATAAAAAAATAAATTTCGATTAATAATATAATGGATAGAGGAAAACAAATATAAATTCTAACAAATATTTGATGGGTAATAAAAAAAAATATCTTAATAATGAATTAATTATATAAAAGTAAATCATAAACTGATGTGAAATGATAAAAGATAACTATTTAGTAATTATTATAATTTTATATATAATATACTATTATTTGACTTTAATGGTTCATTATAAATTTAAATTGAGAGATAAATAATATTTTATCCAAATAATTGTATTCGCAAATGTAGTTGGCAAACGGTTTTAACTTAACTATTTTAAAATTCTCTTTTTCTATAAACTATAAAGAATGAATTAATAGAAATTTTAAGTCTTAGATATAAATTTATATGTAATATGTAAATTATAATTTAGATAAAATAATGTTATATTATAATTTATATATATGTATATATAAAAGAATTGAAGATTTTAAAAAAGTAAAGATATTGGTGTCAAAAGATGATATTAAAAAATTAAAAATTTGAGTTGAGACAAAAAATATTAAGAGGCTAGAAATTATTAAAAGTAGTGAGATTTAAAAAAAGAAAGAGAATAAAAGGACATATTTAAAGTTATAAAAATTAAATTATATAGATCCCTTTTAAATTTTAAAACAAAATGAATGCTATTTAAGATTTACAAAAATGTTATCCAAATTCCAAACATAGAAAAATTAATTTTCATTAAACAGACCAAACATATTATAATATCCAATTGGTAGGAACAAGGAAAAACATGCTAGAGTTTAGAGTGAAACGAAATGAGATTTATAATCACTACAACATAATGGGGTTTTTAACACCAATATATCATCCCAAGACTAGCTCCTGTGGCTAATAAGTGCATATAACACGAACAGCCCGGCAAATAAAAAATCGTGTTTGCCACAAATCTTTCTTGGATACACTATTTGCCGCAGTAAAAAGAAGCATTTGCGGCGAATTAAGATCGCAGCAAAAACAAAATTCTGTATGAATCGCAACAAATTACCGTCATTTTGTGTAGTCTTACACGCACAAAATACTTCCCCCCCCCCCAAAAATAGATTCTGCTGTCCCTCTTTCCCCCGATTCTTTCCCCTTCTCCCCCCCTCCGATTCTTTTCCCTTTTCCCCCCTGCCCCGATTCTTTTTCCCTCTCCCCTCCTTCGATTCTTCTTGGCTTTCCCCTCCCCCCCTTCCCTTCAAAATAGTGAGATTCGTCTATGTGGAAAGTTTTGTGTGATCGCTCTCTCCCCTTCACGCCGTGCACTGCCGCCTCCTCCCATAATATACCCACCACGCTGTCCCCGCCTAGCCTAGTTGGTGACTCTCTCTCTCTCACTGTCTCTCCCCATTCGTCTCTCACTTTTGCCTCTCTCTGCATTCCCCTGTCTCTCAAGGTCGCAACTTAAGGTTGCTCTAAAAATGTTGTGAACACTTCCAGTCGAGAGTCCTCCTCTATTACTTTGTAAATGCACTTCCATTTCCCTTATTTTGAAGCTTAACTTTGCATCTTGTGAAGAATAAGAATTAGTTAATACATCTCTAGATGTTCTTTCCTGAATTTTTCGGCATCATGATCTCTTAAGATTTATTATATGCCTTTTATTTTTCTATTTAATGATTCCTAATCCTTTGTTGCATTTTGTTGGAGATTAATCTTGATTTTAGGTTTTCTTATTTTGATTGTAGTATTGTTGAGTATCTGCAGTGTGATGCTTCTAATTTTTTCTTTTGAAATAATATTGATTAATCTCTATTTAGTTATTTTTTTCCTAGGTTTACTTCAAAAAAATTCTTAGGTTTATTTTGTTGGAGACTAATCTTGATTTTCGATTTTCTTACCAGATATAATATAAGTTTCATTTGTCTACAACTATGCACTTTCATTGGAAACTACTTTATTTGTAAGCAAAGCTTTAGAACTAGGGATAATGTATCAAACTTGAGCTAGTTGGGCCTGTATGTTTTTTCAAATAGGCTAATTGAAAATCACAGGTATATGTTAGCTTAGATGATATTTGATGTAAGTTATGGTCTGGTAGTATAAAGTTCTAAAGCTTTTTCTCTTTTTTGCTTGGTGGATATCCCTATATTTTTATAACTGGCCAAACCAGTTATATTACTTGAACTTCAATTTGTTTCTCAGGAATACACATACAGAGACAACTTTGAGTAGTCTGTTCAATTTGTTCCTATTCCTTTGAACTTTTCTAATCCTCAACAATTTATATATGTATCTACTTATAAGGTCCCAGTCTTCATCGAGATATCTATATCTGCTTATAGTTCTTAACTACTTGTATTATCTTGAATACTTCCTGTGTACTTGGATTATTCTTATTTCAGTATTAATAAAATATCCTTTTACTCGTAGAAAAAAAATGTATCAAAGCCTGTAATGTTTTTCTTTTATGGATTACTAAAGTATTGTGTATATACCAAAAAAATATCAATGCCTATTCAGTATTGATACTAGAGGTGGTTTTATCATCCTAAACCCCAAACTTTAGATCTCTTTGCCTTGCTATTAAAGCCTTTGTTGTCTTAATATTCTGCATTTATTCAATTAATTACAAAGGGAAGATGGATTTTTTTTCGTAAGTTATTAACAAGATTTTTAGAAGAGAATAAACATGATGCCTAGGAATATGCCCCTTTCATGTTGAAATTGATTGCATGTCATGTGATATTTGTATAGAGTGAAGTTTGAGAGTTGTTTTTTACCCATTCATGCATTGGTGACTATAACATTATTAAAATTAGGCTCATGTCTGGGATTACCTTGAAGTCTTAAAATGAGGCTCATGTTTTTTAACCTTTTGCAGAGTCACCATTTTAGCATCATTATAATTTAACTACCGGTATACTTGTATAAAAAAAATATTTAGCTACTCTTTCGTTATGAGACTCATGATTAGCATTTCTTTGTCATTCAGATTTTGCCTGTTCTCAATAAATTCACCATCTTAGCATCATTATAATTTAGCCTATTATTTCTATTCCATCAATTTATATACTTTTATTCTATGTAGGTTCCACAAATGGAGGAGATCTTTTCCATACTGGAAACTAATAGAGTAAGTTACCAACTTTGCTATAGTTCCTCAGTTTGTCTTCTCTAGAGACTTTTTTAGATATCTGAAATGCATTAGACTTTTATTAGCTACTTGATAATTGGTTGCTAGATATGAGGTCTACACTTTAATTGGGTTTGGTCATTAATTATATAAATAACTATCCTTATTAATCAAGTGTGTCCTTTTCCTTTTTTCTTTAACTATCCTTGGGCATTTATTCTGTGACGACCCAAGATTTTCATATTATATTATTTAACTGAATAATTATTCTGATTAAGTGATTAACTAATTAATTTGATAATATTGAGAGGTGAGGAAAAGGGGTATGGGCTTAAGATTGGAGCTTTGAAAGTTAAGAATAAGTTGCTGGGCCTAGGAAGGAATGGCAAGCCCACAAGCCCATGAGATTGACCCATGACCCACCAAGCCCACACATGGGACACTTGTCACCCATAGAGAAACTCTAGTGAGTCAACTAAGACTAGTAGGTGAAAATGGGAAAGTACTAGTATGTAGGAGTTGACTAGTGGGTGGATGGTAAGGTTGAGTGTGAGATCTTGTGATAGGATTTTCCCATCATTGGGATATCTTTGGAAAATACTAAGGTAATATATATTTTAGTCTATCTAGTACATGTCTTGTTTAGAGGAGTGACACTTGTAGATTGAAATAGGAAGTGAAAAAGAATAGAAGAGAGGGCATTCGGTTAGCTTGTAGCCGAAACCCCTAGGGGTTTTTCCCATTCAATCCTCTCCAATCCAAGCCAATGATCACATGTAGGATCATGTAAGAAAGAAATGACAAGGTGATTAACAAGTGAAGAGAGGTGTCATGAGGAAGAGGAAAGGAAAAGGAAGAAGAAATGCTAGGAGGGATCCGGATGGAGGTGCCGTGTGCATCCTTTGGAGGTTTTCTAGATGTACTTGCAAGTCTAGTGAAATGGACAACTTAGACTTGTGTGGGAAGATGAAGTACAAGGTGTAAGGTGTATAAGAGGTATGGTAGTGTAAGGAAATGATTGGAGATTGCTTGTAATGGAAGGAAACTAGGAATGGAGGGGGGGAGAGTTTTGGATGACACCTAGGCCCAAGGCATGGCCGGACCATGCAAGCTCTCTTTCCCAAAAGCATGGCCTTAGAATCTTGTGGATTGACATGAGAGGGGTTAAATGAGTGTGTGATAGGGTTGAAATGACAAGAGAATGAGGAAAAAAGGGAGGGACGTTTCGGTGGAGACTTGGGGAGGCAAAGGAACCTGGATTCTCACTTCCTCCCATTTGTTATCATTTGCTTTCTTTTCCCATGCAACCACCTTTGTCTAGTCTTATGTCTTTCAAATCAAGGTATGGTGAGGTGTTCTTGAACCCTAGGAAAAGTAGCATGGCCGAATACCCTTGAGAAGGCTCACATCTCACTTGGCTAACTCACAATCCCACAAGCTCTCTTTCTCCCTACCTCTCGGCCAACTCCATTTCTCTCTCAACTCTCTTTTATTTTACTTTCTTCTAGCCTCTAAACATCACCTTATCCTTAGAAGAAAAGAGCTAGAACAAATATTCTGTAGAAGAATTGCTCTTGAAGAGGTAAGTGCATTCTTATCCTACCTTTAGCAATCTTAGTATACTTTTGAATGAATTTGGGTGTTTGCTTGAATCTTTGTGTATGTATATTGAAAATGAAACCCTTTAGAGAGAAATTTTACCATGTTTAGTTTAGTAGAAATTCATGCTTAAGTTATAATATTTTCTAAGTTGGGAATTTAAAATGGTATGTGGTTTAGTTAGTTACTCAACATGAGGTGGGATGAAGGAAATGCATGCATGATTGAAGGCCTACTAGCATGATGTTAGATGATGCCTCTAGTGTTGTTTATTTAGTGGTAAAAAATCCATGTCTAAGTTTAAATACCTTGCTAAGAGTAAAGATTATTTCATGTGAAAAATTTGAATATTTGATATGAAGGAAGAATATGATGTGATCAATATGATGAGTAAAGGTGAAAATATGTTTGCTAGATTTTGAATTGGAGATGAAAATGTTGGGTTTATGCATGCATATATTTCGAACTTAAGGTTTTCTTTGGGTGGAATTATTGATTTGATTATTATGCTATGTTATGATGATATGTTTAAATATTTGGAGACATTAGATGCATATAAATAAAATGGTTGTACTAGCATGATTGGTGGTTTTCACCTAAATCATTGGGTGAGTCATCTTGAAAGAAAAAGTGAATAAAATAATAAATTAAAAGACATAAAGTTTTGGCCAAGCTATGTTTTTAGGGTTAGAAAAATACATTTAAGTGGTAGAAGATTATGAGACAAAAAGCTAAGAATTTACAAAGCGAAGGTCTCCGCCCAACCCTAGTGGGAAGGGGCCGAGCACCCCTAAGTGTACAAGAGACCCATTAAGAGTTTTTGGGTAGGAAAGGAGTGGAAATTGTGGAGTGCGAGAATTGTGAAAGAGCCTGACATAGAATAAGCGTTAAGTTCATCACATATTTCATGTGTTCAGTGACATGAGTCTCACGTCTTATGCATACAGCACTAAAATCATGTTTTAAACATGTTTTTAAAGAAAAGAAATTAATTAAAGTTTTATAAGAACCCAAAAGGCTGAGACGGGGTAGTGCCCCAATGGAACTCCTTGTTCACTTAGGAGTGATTAAAGTCGAGTGAAAGCCCCTGGGTCGACAAAGAACCGTCGGCAGACCATGTATGGCTCCAAAAGGTGTCTGGAGCGTGGTTGCACCTAAAGCTAGTGGGTGCATACAGGATGGTGTTGGCTTCGGCCTCACCGATATAGAAAAGTTTGTAGTCGCTCGGTAAGTAATCAATCGCTGAGTGATAAAGAGTGCGAAAGGGTGTGAAACGTAGCTACTTAGGTTTGATATGATCGCCGGGTGCTACGGTAACTAGCAGGAACACACGGTGCATAGGAGAACCGTGAGGTGTCCAACAGAGGTCATGACAAAATAGGGGCCTTCGGGCTATATATGATATGATAAGTGGCGCCTAAGATAAGAAAAATGAAAAGTATTTGCGAAAAAATAAATTTTGAAAAGAAAGTCAAAAGTTTTGTTTTCTGTGATCATAAGCAAGCATATGACGAGAAAATGAAATGAAAAAGGAAATTGAAAAGGCATGGCATGAGCATGAGCATGTGCATATTATAAAGTCATGAGTCTCATAATGCATGAAGTATGACTAATTGTTTGCTATTCATTTATCAATATGCTTAAATTGCTTTTGTTATGATATTTCTGTGCTTAATGAGATTTCTCCCGAAATATCATCCCTGTTTATCTCTCCACTATCTCCTTTTGGGATGATAGAAGTAGTTGCAAGTAATGACAACTTTGACGAGTATGACCCCAGGGACGGGCCTCGGACCCCCATGGGCCCTACTGAGTCCGTCACCTCCGAGCTAGTGACTCTTGACTACCTAAGCCGTTAGGTGGCGGAGTCACTACTCCTAGCTGCGTATGTTTCGGGAAATATACACCCTATCGGGTGTTGTATAGTTCTTGACATAGACGATTCCCTCCACATAGGTCGCCTATATGAGTCAGCCTCCGAAATGAGTTGTGAGGTGGGACCAACCTTAGATTTGGACTGCCTCCGTTATGGCCAAAACTTCAAGGAGATTAAGAAGGAACCGTTGGATTAGGAAAGGATGGCTGGGGATCCTCTATACAGCTTTTGTATTTATGTGCATATATTTTGATCTTCCGTTATTTTGGAAGAATGAACACTTATGAATGATCCTTATGTGTATATGAATGGTAATGTAATATTTTGGGATGTTATTGTATTAAGCCATGTGATATATGCATAAAAAGGTTTGACCTTTTTCCGCTGCGACAACTTTATAAAAAAAAAAAAATCTAATACACGATAAGACGAAGGGTGAACTTCCCTATGACGCTCATCCCTAACGTCACAGTTTGCGTATGATCCCAAGCGCAAGTTGGGGTGCCGACATATTCAACATATGTTCTTGTTAGAGTCTCTTAAGACAAATAATACTAAGTTTAACTTTCAACTTGATAGTTTACATATATCATTATTTCCAACACTTCATTAAGTGATTTTATTTATGTGCTAATGGCCAAAGAAAAATATAAGTGGAATAGCTCTATTCCACTTACCCACTTAGTTCATACTACTCATTATGTCCTAGTAGGGAGAGGGGGGATTTAACACTTAATAGATCACTATTTTTGAATTTTAGTTTTAAATTTATGATGGTAACCTAGATGATTCTCTTTGTTATGATTAATTTTCACTCACATAAGTAGAAAAGAAAATCTATAAATAGTTTCAATGAAATGAAGATGACTGTAGTTCTTAATAGTTTCAATGAAATGAAGATGGCTATAGTTTCAATAAATAGGTTCTCTGGGCCGGTTTTCTCTCTTGTTATGCATGGCTGTAGTTCTTAAGGTTAATTTTTTTTATAAGTAGTTCTTAAAGCTAAAATACTTAGAGCATTAGCATTGGTCTTATCAAAATAAATCATCAAACTTGTATTTTGGCACACTTCTCAAAAACATCTGGTTATATTTGAATAAAGTGGGGAGAAGAATTGTGGGAAAAGGTCAAAAAGTACTTTTTGTCTTCAAAAGTGAGTAGACTCATCAAAAAATCTTTCAAATTTAATGCTCTTACTATGTTGTACTCTTCTATAGGTTTGGATGAGTCTTGGAGCTAGTCTTAATTTAGTTACTCTGGTCTGAACTGTTACTTGTTCGATGCATGAGAGTTTTTCTTGCCTTTAATCTTGGGAGGTTGCTGGGTATATCTTGTTCTTGGGTATACTAAAAGAGTTCTTTTCGCTTATAATAGAAGTTTTTTTTTATGATTTTTACAATTATTTTTGTAATAACCCAATTTTTTTAAGATAAAACATTTACTTGAGAATATTTTAAAGGGATTTATCAGAATTATATTTTCCCATGAAAATAGAATTCAAGACTTAGATGCATTCTAAGATAAATTTTGGATTGATGTTTGGGGATTTTAGAAAGGTGTCAACTAGAGAAATTCAATTTGGATCTAGAAAGAGATAAATTTTCAAAATTCGAGGAAGAAATTCAAAGGGAAGTTATAGAACAAAACATCAAATACTTGGCGTGCCAAAACGAGTTCTTAGGCTGATTCGTCGGATTTTGGTATAATAAGCATAACTCCTTCATATTAGGTTAGAACGAGGTGATTCAAACTCTTATAAAACCTTAAGAGGTATATCTAAGACTTTTATGTTTTGAATGTTTGAAGATAAGGATCAGATAAAGGACTAAATCAGATGTGAAATGGACAGACAGGAATAGCAGTCAACTAGTAACCGACTTAAGCAAAGTGCATTGATCTTGGCCATATGACGAAAATTGTGATTGGCTATCAATTTTTATGAGATCTTGACATGTGTGGAAACATGTGTCAAGTTGATAAGAATTGATCTAGAAGCTTTGGTGGGTAAGAAAATAAAGGAAACAAATGGAGAACTCGGATTGGATGTTCCCGGGTGAGTTTTGACGTGTTTTGGTGAAATAATCATATCTGTCTCATATGATCTCTGAATAAGGTGATTCAAAATATAGATTACTAAGAAAATGATATAAAAATTTTATGTTTTGAGTTGTCAAATAATCAAATTTTATCAATGACTTCTTTGGGATGGAACGTGGCTGACCCCTAGGAGAGGCCAGGTGGCCAGATACACTTCATTAGAAGAAACCATCATGATATTTTGTTTCCACCCCATGTGTTGCAATCATTTGAGCCCTTGATCAAGATAGATAGCAGCTGGAACAAACATGACCACTTAATGAGGGATTAGGAGCAACTAAGCCTAGATTAAAGTCGTGATGATGCCTAAAGGGAGGAGAGACACCTCACCTATTCAACTAAGACAAACACCCGAGTGCTTCATGCACTCTTACTCCTAATATCTGCATATGCCACTCATTTCACACATATATAAGTGAAAGAAGTACCTCAAGGTCCTTTTTATTAGAGATACACGGCAACTTAAGAAAAAGAAGTAAGAAAAACCTCATCCAAACCATACTTATTTTACCTTAAACTCAAAAGAGAGTGGTTGAGAGTTTTGAAGGAGATTTTCACAAAACCTACTCCAAACACTCCATCAAGCTTAGGAGAAATTTGCAAGTGCATATATTAACTTAATCTTGGTATAGAATAAGTGGTTTGGTGATTGGATTATGTTTGATATTTATTTGAGATTAATCTTTATTCATGGGTTAAATTAAAATATATTGAAGTTCGGAATGGTTTTTGCTATGTAAAAATACTAGGAAAATTATGAAATCTTAGAAATATATTCTATGTTGTTATTATAAGAGGATTATGTGAAAATATGAGGTCTTTATTTGGAAAAAAATGATAAACCAACTCTAGGAAATTTCATACTTAATAGGGGTATTACTGACAGATTCGACATATTTTAGTAAATGGGACATAACTTGTTTGTCTGATATCGGATTTGAATAATTCAAGAGGCTATGGAAATCTTAGAGAAAGATCTACAATTTTTATGTTTTGAGTTTTGAGAGATAAGGACTCAATAAAGGATAAAATTGGAATTGAAGTCAGAACTGAGTTAATCATAGTAGCATTGACTTTATGAATTGATGTGATGTAAATATATGTGCATGTGATGTATGCTATTGTGAAATATTCTCACATATTTATATGGACATAAAATATGCATTTCATGAATTGAAGTTAATGCAGATTGATGAGTGCACAAAAATGCACTCTAAATACTCTATTTAAATACTAAACAAAATGAGAAAATAATGGATATAACTCATGTTATTAAAATTAATGGTCATTTATCTTGAGATAGATATAAGCATGATTTAATATATTGATGAGAATATAAAATGCCATATTTTTCTCTCTTAATTTTTAATACTTTATTCTTCTTTGATGCCTAGATATACTCATTATTCTTATATTTTGATTTAGGATACAAATAGAGGCATTAGGAGCAAATGAAGATAATTGCGGAATTTTAAACAGTTCTGACA
Organism: Platycarya strobilacea; assembly: GCA_036898215.1. Classification (NCBI taxonomy): domain Eukaryota; kingdom Viridiplantae; phylum Streptophyta; class Magnoliopsida; order Fagales; family Juglandaceae; genus Platycarya; species Platycarya strobilacea. The sequence continues at coordinate 16,785,172 of CM072547.1, forward strand.
TCTTTTCGTAATATGGGCATAACTCTCTCATCCAATCTCCGATTGAGCTGATTCAAGATGATATATAACCGCAAGAGAAATATCTATAACTTTTATGTTTTATGTTTGAAGATATATCCACTCAATCTAAGACAAAATTGACCATCAAGTGGACAAACCTGCACTTGACGTTCCTAGATATTTTTCAGCCACTTGCATCAAATCCAAATGTCATCATAATAATTTCCAGCAAGCACTCCTACACCAACTTGGAAATTCAATGATCAATTCATATGCAAGATGAAGTGCACTCAAGTTTCTTTAAGACAAATTATTTGACCACAAGATATTAAGTCATACAAGACAACTAATGGATAGAGAAGCAAAATTGAAACACTCAACCTACAAGCAATTTCCAACTCATGCATAGTGAGAAAACAAATGATCAAAATGACAACTCACAAATCACTTGGATTCAAGAATGGCACATGGCAAAACAAGTTGAAATTGTAATGACTTTGTCATGACAACTTATATGAAAGATGCTTATAAATAGAAGGGAGGGGTGTGTGTTCTAAGACAATGCTTAGTGTGGGAGGATGCTTTGGAAGAGCCATTATTTTGAGAGCTTGAGAAAAGAAAAGAAAAACCAAAGAAGAAAGAAGAAAATAATGGTTGGCTCTTCCATATTATCCCTTGGAGAATTTTTGTTGCATATTTTCAATATGTGTAACTAAATTCTCAAGGAGGGCTAGGGATGAACTTGTGTGTGTGATGGTGTTTGTAATTTATTTTTGATTCATGTATTTGGTCTTTAAATTTTAAAACTCTTTTGTTCTATTATTGTCAATTTATTTGTGATGTTTTTCGTCTTCAAATAAATATAGAATCTATTTCGTTTATGGATTCAGTCATGCTTTTTCTATTAAGTGAATTAGTTCTATAATTATGTTTGGAGCAATTGATTATCTATATTGATTTAATTCTCTGCTGCAATATCGCCTCTTGGGTATATTGTCGTCGTTGGATTTTCTCAATATCGATAACAATTTATGAGAGTTAAGCGCGAAGAATGATTTTTCAAAGAGTTATATTTGATTTAAATTTTGATTATTAATGTTATATATTCCGATTAAGAATTTGGATATAGAATTCTTAATTGAGTTATCAATGAATTAAGAATAAATTTGAATACCACAAATACACAAGAAATTCCCTACGCTCTACTTTTCGTCTCATTTTTATACTTTTCAAATTACTCATTTAGTTTTAATTTACATCACACTCTAAAATTTACTTATCATACTCATTTAATCTTTTTGTTAATTTCGTTACTGTTCTTTAATTTCTCAATCCATCTCCCTGTGGAATCGACACCCCAAACCTATACTGCAAACGACCGCGTTATTCTTTGGGCGTAATCACATATGCATGTCATAATTCTAAATTTATGCGTATGTTGCATTTCGTCACATATATGTGTCGTCATAAGTCATGAAGTTTGTTTTAAGAAAATTTGTTAAGAAAACTTAACAAGTTGAAAGATTAATAAGTCAATCACATCATGACAGGGACCAATGATACGCCCGTATGACTGACGTGCCGGCAGAAACTTAAGCCTGTCGAGTATTTGAAAGCCGGCAGGAACCTAAGCCTGTTGAGTATTTGAAAACTGACAGGGACCTAAGTCTGTCCAGTATTTGAAAACCAGCAGGAACCTAAGCTTGTCGAGTATTTGAAAACGGCAGGGATCTAAGCCTGTCGAATATTTGAAAACCAGCAGGGACCTAAGTTTGTTGAGTATTTGAAAACCGGTAGGGACCTAAGCCTGTCGAGGATATGAAAGCCGGCAAGGACCTAAACCTGTCGATGATACGAAATAAGAAATATTCGATGGTAACACCTGTCGATAATAAGAAACAAGTAAGATTCACAATGTTACGAAAGAAAAGAAATAAGAGTTTAAGTATGATAAAGTGGATCTATGAAGAATATAAGTCTAAGTCATGCACGAGTCACATGACGCATGCTATAAATGCATATTTTGACTGTCTGGCTTGTATGTAATTATTTCACGATATTTATGTTTTTATTAAGTTACGTGTGTGCTTACTGAGATTTTCCTGAAAATCTTATTCTTGTATGTCTCATTTCTTTTGGAATTTCATTTTCGTTGTATGTCTCATTTCGTTGTATAGACCCAGAGGAATCCTAAAGGGTCTCCGGAGTACTCTCTCTCTAGATGTTTTAACATAGTTAGTAGTAGGAATTGACATCGGCATGAAGAAAGAGTTTTTCGAAGTGAAAAAGGAGCCTAGGCGATCCTAAGTTAAAGTTCTGAAAAGTTTGTATATGTGTATTAGTTTAGAAAACTAACTAGATTATGCATGTAAAAATAAAATGTTATTTTTAAAAATGGATGATGTAGATATTGTGGTTTTATTTCACCATGTAATCATTAGTGAATATTTTAGTTAAAACTTTTCCGCTGCGATTTGCATTAAATTTCGATAAGTACGGGCTTGAGTAGACAAGTGTTACTTATCCTAACACTCTTGTTTACGTTAAATCTGAAACGTAAATTGGAAGCGTCACAATTTTTTTTTTCTAAAATCTTTTAGTATTTGCCATGAAGACAAATTGTAGCAAAAAGCTTTTGCCCATGAAAATCTACTTTTTGTCATGAAACTTGTGGCAAATACTATTTGCACACAAAAGCATACCTTATTGGATGACAATGGTAACCGGATGTTAACAATCCACACAAACTCAAGTCATGGCAAAAGATTACTTACCTTAAACCCCTAGACCAAAGATGGTAACAAATATTTTTCAGTAGCTATACGAGTAGTGGGAACAAAATTTTTCCCATGACATGGTATCGTGGCAACCAAGCAATAGCCACTGCACAATAGAGATTTCAAGGTATCATTTACCAAATAGACCCCGTGGCAATAAGGTATGATTTGCCACGAGAACTTAAACTCATGGCTAAAAGTAGTATTTGTTGCGAGTGTTATGCCACGAACCTCTCACGGACCAAATTGGTGGCAATTGCTCTATGGCTGCGAAATAGATACTATTAGCTGCAAAAACCTTCCTTTACTAAAACTCAAAAATCTTGTAGTGAATGCACCGGATATTCTATTGGACTGAAAAATCCTAATCGAAATTAAAAAATATTAATTTTTTGGAGAAAAGTTATTATATTCTTAAGCTAATATGTAAAGCACATGAGTAACTACATTACTTAAATGGTAACCTTTGCCTTGTATGATTCGGATTCTAAAATTTATCTTTTAAATTAAACTATACCATATAAGCATTTTACTAGGAGTTTTGTTGTACACATCGACTTCACTGCATACAATATTCTAAACATTAAAGAATTCAGGTGTCGTTTTTATTTCTTCCATGCTTTGGCACTAATAGTTGGTATTTAAGGCAGGTTCGGAATTGAAATAAGATGGAAATATTTTACCTTATATTAAAAATTCTAATAACTTTTTTATTAAACATAATTCAAATATAAATATTATTCAATTTCAAAATTTTTATCTAATTATTACAAGTTTTCTAAACTGTTAAAAAAATAATATAAAATTTATACTTAAACAATTTTTTTTAACAATAATGTTACTATTCAATTTCTTCTCCCTCATTTTTAGAAATCTAATAAAATATCTAAAATTAGTCTGCTGAGCAACCCATCTTTTGCTTTTATGCTTCTACTTCTTGACGTGGGCCTAAATCAACCTCCAATCATTCATTATTATTATTATTTTTAACCAAGTTAAATATATTAGATAAACTAATAGATTATATGATATAAGTTTAAGTAGGTTGGAAGTCCTTTATAATCTTCTCAAAAAGCTAATACACAACGTAACATAAAAAAGGAAGCCAAATTAATGTCTCCAAAAAAAAGGGACAGTTAGAGTCAAATGAATGGCTCCCGCCCAATTCCCAATAAAGAAAGAGACTACTTGGAGATGGTTTTAGGCTGCAGCTGAAAATCGCAGCAATGAGGGGGGTGCTGCACGTTCACTTTCAAGTCTAGACTGACTGTGAGGAACTTCCACGCTCACTTTCACTTGATCATTGGTTATAAAAAGTAGGAAAATAGTAAAGTAGCAGTCGAGCCAAGTTGTCGGCGGTGGTCCTTTGAAGGAGCGTGTGGCACATGTGCCACCTGATGTAGTGAAAAGGGTCCCTTCCAAGAGGACCAAGGCCTTCGAAGTCGTTTGAGCCACGCATAGCTTAAAAAAGGTCCTCATTCAGCGAACACGTGTGACCAACACACACGAAATGAGCTGCGTGTCCGGCCAAAAGCATTGTCCCCATCTGCGACCTTGTAGATTGGTAGTTGGAGAGGTTGTTGGAGTCGCGCGTGGTGGTTGGAGGTTGCCGATTTTCAATTTAACGGCGGTCAGCGCTATTAATGGACAAAAACAAAATGGAAATAAATGAAAGAAAAACTAAAAATTAGAAACACACCAAAAAAAACAAACGAAAATAAATGAAAAACAGTCAAAAATGAATTGGAGGAGGTGTTCGCCCCATGGAAGAGGAAACAATCCAAAAGGAGTCGGTATTGACTAGATTAAGAAAGAAAACAGGATGAAAGTTACATTGATGTGCTACTTAAGAATGGCACATGGCAAAACAAGTTGAAATTGTGATGATTTTGCCATGACAACTTGCATGAAGGATGCTTATAAATAGAATGGAGGGGTGTGTGTTCTAAGACAATGCTTAGTGTGGGAGGATGCTTTGGAAGAGCCATTATTTTGAGAGCTTGAGAAAAGAAAAGAAAAACCAAAGAAGAGAGAAGAAAATAATGGTTGGCTCTTCCATATTATCCCTTGAAGAATTTTTGTTGCATATTTTCAATATGTGTAACTAATTTTCTAGTAGAGCTAGGGATGAATTTGTATATATGATGGCATTTGTAATTGTTTTTGATTCATATATGTGTTCTTCAAATATTAAATTCTTTTGTTTAGTCATTCGAAATTTATTATAAATGTTTTCGTCACCAAATAATCTTAGAATTTATTTCATTTATAGATTCAGTCATGCTTTTTCTATTGAATGCAATAATCCTTTGATTATGTTTGGTTCAATTGGTTATCTATTTTAATTTAATTCTCTACTGCAATATTGCTCTACGAGTATATTGTCGACGTTGAATTTCCTTAATATCGATAACAATTCCTGTTCTTATATTGTGACGAATGATTTTTCAAAAGATTATATTTGATTTAAATCTGGTTATTAATGTTTTATTTTCCAATTGAAAATTTGGACATAGAATTTTCAATTGAGTTATTAATGAATCAACAATAATTAAAATACCAATTATATACAAAGGATTCTCGATGTTCTACTTTTCGTCTCATTTTTATATTGTTCAAATTACTCGTTTAGTTTTAATTTATGTCACACTCTAAAATTTACTTTTCACACTCATCTAAATCTTTTTGTTAATTTCGTTACTATTCTTCAATTTCTCAATCCATCTCCCTGTGGAATCGACACCCCAAAGCTATACTGCAAACGACTGTGTTATTCTTTGGGCATAATCAAATTTTGGCGCCGTTGCCGGGGAGACGGTAGAAGAATTTGTAGTTTTTTTTAGTAGTTTGTAAAAAAAAAAAAAAAAAAAAGAGCGGTAGCGTCGTTCATTTTCTTTTTAGCTTTCTGCATTTTTATTTTATTTTACTTTTCTTTTCATAATTATTTTTTTTCAGTATTATGCTTTTTTTTACTTTGCATGCGCTGGTACAGAGACGCTTTTGGACGGTTTGCTAGTAGACCCGTGCTAGAATCAGATTCAGAATCTAATTTTTCTAATCGCTTGTTTGATAATTCTTCCAATTCTGACGCGATGAGTGAACATGTGGACCAACCTGTTAGAACCCTCCAAGATTATCTTCATCCCGTACGAACAGCCACACCATCCTGTATTATGTTCACACCTAATGTTCATCATGTAGATTTTAAAATAGGAATGATACAATTACTTCCGACTTTCCATGGTCTAGAAAATGAAAACCCCTATGTTCATATTAGGGAATTTGAGGAAGTAGTTGCAACATTTCACAGTTAAAATACCATTGACGAAATAGTAAGGTTAAAGTTCTTTCCTTTTTCTTTGAAAGATAAAGCTAAGAGTTGGTTGTACTCACTAAGACCATGGTCTATTGGAACATGGAGTGATATGACTCAAGTGTTTTTCAATAAATACTTTCCCCAACATAAGACCAATGCTTTAAAAAGACAAATCTCTACCTTTGCACAAAAGGATAGTGAGACTTTGTACCAGTCTTGGGAAAGATTTAAAGAATTACTGTGTATGTGTCCCCACCATGGATATGAGAATTGGCGCTTAGTGAGTTATTTCTATGAAGGACTTACGACCAGGGAACGTCAATTCGTGGAAATGATGTGCAATGGAGAATTTTTACAGAAAAATCCCGATGAGGCCATAGAGTACCTTAATGAGCTTGCTAAAAAAGCTCATACTTGGATTGGACCTAGTGCTACTGATAGCACAAACAGGTCACGACCTACAGGAAATTTGAGTGGTGGTATTTACCATTTAAGGGAGGAGGATAACCTTAAGGCTAAGGTTGAAATGCTCACCAGAGAATTAGAGTTATTGAAAACCAAAAAATCAAAACCAACACACACGGCTAATCATGCAGAATCTTTTGGGCCATGTGTTGTCTATGGTGGGATAGATCATCATTCCCAAGAGTGTCCTACACATACTAACATGAATGGTATGTATGAGGAACAAAGTAATGCTCTGGGTATGTACAAAAAGCCCTTCACACCTTACTTTGAAACCTACAACCCAGGATGGCGTAATCATCCCAACTTCAGCTGGAAATCTGAAAACCAGCAGCCTGCACAACCCTCTAGATCATATCCTGCACCATACCATGCACCTCAATCTTCTAGAAATTCTTTAGAAAATACTTTGCATACTTTTATTGAAATACAGGGTAAGACTAATCAGAAATTTGAATCTTTGATTATGCAGGTTGTCGAAGAAAATAAGGAAATCAAGAGCCAGGTGTCTAGAATAATGAGTTCATTGACTATGAATGAGAAAGGTAAGTTTCCTTCCCAAACTCAATCTGTACCTCATGGTCAACATATGGCACAAGGAGACCTGAAGGACATAAACGCCATTGTGACACAAAGTGGTAAGTCTCTACGTGATCCAATAATAGACAAAAAAAAGGATGTAGAGAAAGATTAAGATAGCAGTAGTCTTGAGCTTCCCAAAGAACTTGAGGTAACAAAACTCGAGGAACCTGTGGTAACAAAAAATCCTGGTAAGGTACCTTTTTCTCAAGAATTAAAGTCAAGCAAACAAACTCTAGATCATAACAATGATATTTTGGAAAATCTTAGACAGGTAAAAATTAATTTTCCTTTTTTGCATGTAATTAAACAAGTTCCTACTTACGCAAAAATTCTCAAAGATTTGTGTACAGTTAAGAGGAAGCATTATGTGAAGAAGACTGCATTCTTGACAGAGCAAGTTAGTGCTCTAATTGAACAGCGGATTCTCCCTAAGTACAAGGATCCTGGATGTCCAACCATCACATGCAACATTGGCAATCATGAGCTTGGACAGGCCTTGCTAGATTTAGGAGCTAGTGTAAATTTGATGCCATATTCTATTTATTTGCAATTAGAATTGGGAGAAATCAAACCAACTTCTGTGGTATTGCAATTGGCTGATCGTTCAGTCAGAGCACCACAAGGTGTGGTAGAGGATGTTTTAATTCAAGTTGACAAATTTTACTATCTTGTTGATTTCTTAATTCTAGACACTAGTTCTGCTGTAGAAACCACCTCTAAAATTCCATTAATTTTAGGTAAACCTTTTCTTGCTACTTCTAATGCTCTTATCAATTGCAGAAATGGATTGATGAAACTCTCTTTTGGCAATATGACTCTTGAGGTAAATATTTTTCATATTGCAAAACAGCCATGAGAGGATGTCGAGTGTCATCAGAAATACATGATTGACTCACTTATAGAAAGGGATGTTCTTACAACTCATGACTCAGATCCTCTCGAATACTTTATTGTTAATTCTGAATTTAATCCTATAAGTGATTCATCTGATGTAGTTGAAATTTGTTCTATTTTTGACAGAACTCATGATTATAGCACATAGGCATGGCAACCAAAGTTTGAGAAGTTGCCTGAAAAAAAAGAAAGACAGATTCCTTCAAGTAGGGAAGCCCCTAAAGTTGAATTAAAATCCCTACCTAAGGGTTTAAAGCATGTTTTCCTTGGTCCAGGTGATACTTTTCCTGTTATTGTTTTATCTGAATTATTTGAGTCCCAAGGTGAGAAATTAATTCGGATTTTATGCAAGTATAAATCAACCCTAGGATGGAGTATTGCTGATATAAAAGGCATTAGTCCCCTAATCTGTACTCATAAAATAAATTTAAAGGAAGGAACTAATCCTCGAAGAGACCCCCAGCGTAGACTTAATCCCACAATGAAAGAAGTTGTGAAAAATGAAGTATTGAAACTATTAGATGCAGGAATCATATATCCTATTGCTGATAGTAAATGGGTAAGTCCTACACAGGTTATTCCTAAAAAGTCAAAAGTAACTGTGATAAAAAATAACCTTGGAGAGTTAGTTCCTACAAAACTGGTGACTGGTTGGCAGATGTGCATTGATTACAGAAAATTAAATGCCGCCACACAAAAAGACCATTTTTCGCTTCCTTTTATTGATCAAATTCTTGAGCGGGTGGCTGGTCATCCTTTTTATTGCTTTCTGGATGGTTATTCTAGTTATTATCAAATTGAAATTGCATTAGAAGATCAGGATAAAACCACTTTTACTTGTGCTTTCGGTACTTATGCTTTCCGCAGAATGCCATTTGGACTGTGTAATGCTCCAACTACTTTTCAACATTACATGATGAGTATTTTTAGTGATATGGTTGAAAAGTGCATGGAAGTTTTTATGGATGACTTGACTGTTTTTGGATTTTCTTTTGATGCATGTTTAATGAGTTTAGAAAGAGTACTGACTCGTTGTGAAGAAAAAGAATTTGTTTTAAATTGGGAAAAATGTCACTTTATGGTACCTTCAGGTATTGTTTTAGGGCATATTATTTCTTCTAAAGGAATGGAGGTTGATCAATCAAAAGTTGAATTAATCTCTAAATTGCCTACACCTAGAACAGTCAAGGATATAAGATCATTTCTTGGTCATGCGGGTTTTTATAGGAGATTCATATAGAATTTTTCTGTCATATCTAGACCACTATGTAACCTCCTAACTAAGGATGCCCCATTTGAATGGACACAAGCCTGTCAAGAGGCTTTCAAAACATTAATTGGCAAGCTTACTTCAGCACCCATAATGCAACCACCTGATTGAAATTTACCTTTTGAAATTATGTGTGATGCTAGTGACTTTGCTGTGGGTGTTGTTCTTGGACAACGAATAAAAGGGAAACCTTTTGTCATTTACTATGCTAGTCGAACTCTAAATAATGCACAAATGAATTACTCCACCACTGAAAAAGAGTTGTTAGCTGTAGTATTTGCTTTGGATAAATTTCGCGCTTATTTGATTGGTTCTCCTATCATTATCTTTACAGATCATGCAGCCCTTAAGTACCTTTTTATAAAGAAGGATGCTAAGGCACGATTAATACGATGGATTTTGCTTTTGCAGAAATTTGACATCACCATCAAAGACAAGAAAGGAGTGGAGAACGTAGTGGCAGACCATCTCTCTAGACTCACATTCGAGGACACTTCTGACCTCATACCAATCAAAGATGATTTTCCCGATGAACATTTACTTTCTATTACTTTTCTACTATGGTTTGCTCATATTGTTAACTATTTAGCTGCAGGTGAAATACCAAAGGATTTTAGCACCCAAGACAAAAGGAAATTCATGATTGAGGTACGAAAATTCTACTGGGATGACCCTTACCTTTTTCAATACTGCCCTGATCAAATTTTAAGGCGTTGCATCCCTGATGAAGAGATTGCAAGCATTTTGGAATTTTGTCATTCCCAAACTTGTGGTGGCCACTTTTCAATGAAGAAAACCGCTACAAAAATCCTGCAGAGTGGATTTTATTGGCCCACCTTGTTTAAAGATACAAATATCTATTGTCGCTCATGCGAAAGATGTCAAAAGTTAGGAGTTATGACCCGTCGTAATATGATGCCCTTAAACTCAATTTTGGTAATTGAAATTTTTGACTGTTGGGGCATTAATTTTATGGGACCATTTCCTCATTCTTTTGGATATTTATATATTATTGTGGCAGTAGATTATGTGTCAAAATGGGTAGAGGCAGCACCTTGTAGGACCAATGATAACCGGACGGTAATTAAGTTTCTCAAAGAAAATGTATTATCTCGATTTGGTATCCCACGTGCTATCATTAGTGACCGAGGTACGTATTTTTGCAACCGTTCTTTTGAAGCTTTAATGAAAATATATGGGGTGATACATAAGCTTTCTACTGCATATCACTCTTAGACAAGTGGACAGGTTGAACTTGCGAATAGGGAAATTAAACAAATTTTAGAAAAAATGGTTAACCCGGATCGGAAAGATTGGTCTTTGAGACTAATCGATGCGCTTTGGGCTTACCGTATAACTTTCAAAATTCCCTTAGGCATGTCACATTATAGACTTGTTTTTGGAAAACTTTGTCACTTGCCCGTGGAGCTCGAGCATCGTGCATATTGGGCCATTAAACATTTCAATTTTGACTTGGAAAAAGCAGGAAAACTTAGAAAATTCCAATTGACGGAATTATAAGAATTGAGAAATGATGCTTATGAAAACTCCAAGATCTATAAGGCTAAAATGAAAGTATTTCATGATAAAAATATTTTGAGAAGAACATTTAAGCCTAATGATCGAGTATTTTTATATGATTCAAGACTCCATAAGCATCCAGGAAAACTTCGATCTAGGTGGACCGGCCCTTTTATAGTAAAAAACGTTTTCACAAATGGGGCAGTAGAAATAGAAAATCTAAAAGATGGATGTATCTTCAAAGTAAATGGTCAACGCCTCAAAATCTTAATTGATAGAAAAATTCCAGAAGTGGTAGACATTCCACTTATGGACCCAGTATATCAATCTTGACCATCTCCAGGTATGTTTTTCTTTTATTTTATTTTTGTTCATTTTATTTTTATTTATTGTTTACTTTATTTTGTTATAGGTTAATTTTATTTTGACAAGTATCATCTTTGATGCCAAGCAAGCCACCCACATCCCACATCAGGTGTATTCTGCCCTGTTTAGTTATTCAATTCTGATTCTTAAATATTGAGGACAATGTTTCATTTAAATTGGGGGTGAGAATACAAATCTGTTATTTAAACTCTATGGCATATTTCAATCAATATATAAAAAATTGCCAAATTTTTTCACACAGGCATCTTTTCACACATGATACTCATACTCATTCATAACCATCTTGGTGAATTCAACAAACCCATCTTAAATCATTTTGCTAAAACATCCACAGAACCATTTATGCACTTCTCCAAACTTTGTGATAATATAGTGATTTGACACATGTAACTAAAGAATTATTTTGCTCAAGTATTCATGTGAATTTTGTGAGAATTGAGAGCTTACAAATACAGAAATTGTGATAAGTATTCATTGATCTGTTGAATTTGACACTTCTTTTGAGAATATCATTACATGGTTTGTAGTAAGATGGTGGATATACTTGGGCTATGACGAAAGTCAACTTAAGATTAACGTTTGAGTCTTTCAAGCTGAGCCTTTTCATCATAGATCCCTAGCAGCCAATTTTGAGCCAATATACACATATGGCATTTTCTTTTCATATCTATATCATCCATACCTCTCCACATTGGAGTATAGCCTTATACACTATATTTTCCTACCATTTTACTTCCAAGTGTGTACTAAGTGTAAAATTATTATTTAAAAAAAAAAAAAAAAAGAAAACCATGACAAAAATGGCATGGTGCTAGATGTGTCCATCAAATTATTCATGAAAGAGTTCATCAAATTGCGAAGACACCAGTGGCAAAAGAAGATGGAAAAGTGTACTTAGTCAAAAATCTAAAAAATTGAAAAGTACATCAAAAGGAAATTATAGTCTACTGAAAAATTTAACAGATTCCCTTTTGTGTATACTTGGAAGTTTTTGAAACCTCTTCACCTTTTCTTCTTATGAACCCCAACCCTAAGCCACATTACAACCCTTTGTGTTTATTTTTCCGATCCTAAGTATGCTTGTTGAAAGAATGGTGGAAATCTCATTTGTTAGTATTCCTATCATAAGATCAATGTTTACTTGTTACTTATATATAATTGGCTAAATTTCCATGAGAGTAAATGTACACCTTTGTCAACTCCATAGAGAGAACCCATACATGAAACACTTCTATACCCGTGAGTTATGGAGTTGAACCTTTTTGCTTAAGATATTCTAATGTTGCATGTGTCGAAACCTCTGATTTGATAAAAATAGTTTGGAACACATACACACTCTGTGGATTGCTATATTTGAATTACTTGTGAAAGGATTATTGAATTTCTAAAATTGTTTTGATATGTAAATTTGAAAAATGTGTCTTGATGGCCCCTATGTGTGATTTTATTTGGTCTTTCTCATCATTTTGCATGAAAATTGCTAGGGACTAACAATGAGTAGTTGGGGGGTGTGATGAGTGCACAAAAATATACTCTACATACCCTATTTAAATACTAAAAGAAATGAGAAAATAATGGATATAACTCATGTTATTAAAATTAATGGTCATTTATCTTGAAATAGATCTAAGCATGATTTAATATATTGATGAGAATATAAAATGCCATATTTTCCTCTCTTAATATTTAATACTTTATTCTTATTTTATGCCTAAATATACTCATTATTCTTATATTTTGATTTAGGACACAAATAGAGGCATTAGGAGCAAATGAAGATAATTGCGGAATTTTAAACAATTCTGACATCTTTTCGTAATATAGGCATAACTCTCTCATCCAATCTTAGATTGAGATGATTCAAGATGATATAGAACCGGAAGAGAAATATCTATAACTTTTATGTTTTATGTTTGAAGAGCTATCCACTCAAGTTAAGACAAAATCGACCATCAAGTGGACGCACCTGCACTTGACGTTCCTGGATATTTTTCAGCCACTTGCATCAAATCCAAATGTCATCATAATATTTTCCAGCAAGCACTCCTACGCCAACTTGGAAATTCAATGATCAATTCATATGCAAGATGAAGTGCACTCAAGTTTCTTCAAGACGAATTATTTGACCACAAGATATTAAGTCATACAAGACAACTAATAGATAGAGAAGCAAAATTGAAACACTCAACCTACAAGCAAAATCCAGCTCATGCATAGTGGGAAAACAAATGATCAAAATGACAACTCACAAATCACTTGGATTCAAGAATGGCACATGGCAAAACAAGTTGAAATTGTGATGATTTTGTCATGACAACTTGCATGAAAGATGCTTATAAATAGAAGGGAGGGGTGTGTGTTCTAAGACAATACTTAGTGTGCTTGGATGCCTTGGAAGAGACATTGTTTTTGAGAGCTTGAGAAAAGAAAAGAAAAACCAAAGAAGAGAGAAGAAAATAATGGTTGGCTCTTCCATATGATCCCTTGAAGAATTTTTATTACATATTTTCAATATGTGTCACTAATTTTCTAGTAGAGCTAGGGATGAATTTGTATATATGATGGTATTTGTAATTGTTTTTGATTCATATATGTGTTATTCAAATATTAAACTCTTTTGTTTAGTCATTCGAAATTTATTATAAATGTTTTCATCACCAAATAATTTTAGAATTTATTTCATTTATAGATTCAGTCATACTTTCTCTATTGAATGCAATAATCCTTTGATTATGTTTGATTCAATTGGTTATCTATTTTAATTTAATTCTCTGCTGCAATATTGCTCTACGAGTATATTGTCGACGTTGAATTTCCTTAATATCGATAACAATTCCTGTTCTTATATTGTGACGAATGATTTTTCAAAAGATTACATTTGATTTAAATCTGGTTATTAATGTTTTATTTTCCAATTGAAAATTTGGACATAGAATTTTCAATTGAATTATTAATGAATCAAAAATAATTAAAATACCAATTATATACAAAGGATTCCCGATACTCTACTTTTCGTCTCATTTTTATACTGTTCAAATTATTTATTTAGTTTTAATTTATGTCACACTCTAAAATTTACTTTTCTCACTCATCTAAATCTTTTTGTTAATTTCGTTACTGTTCTTCAATTTCTCAATCCATCTCCCTGTGGAATCGACACCCCAAAGCTATACTGCAAACGACCGCGTTATTCTTTGGGCGTAATCAGGGGGCTGGGGGCGTGGACCACAAAGCTGCTCCAAGACGCTGTAACGAGCATGCAAAGCATGAGGACAAGGCTACGCGTGCGGTGCACGCGCCCATCGAAACCGTGAAGTCTCTCCCATAACTTGAAGATTGACAATTGTAAGGGTTTGTGGGGTGGTGTGTGTGGGTCATAGTGGGTCGGTAAGCAGCAGATCAACAATGAATAGCTTCGACAGAAAAACCAAGTAAAAACCAGTAGAAAATGGATAGGAAAATAAGTAAGGAAAAATAGTAGAAAAATAGAGGGGAGGGGGAGGAGGTGGCTGGAGCTTTTGGCCAAGGCTCTGAGCCACCCCCACCCGGAATGAGGATCAGAATGATAAGGGAGTTTTGCCAGAAATCGTCGAGCTAGACTAGAGAGAGAGAGAGAGAGAGAGTTTTTTTGGCTCAAATGCCTTAAGAGTTTGCTAATGCCTAATTGCTTGATTGCCAAATAAAGAATTTGAGTTCTAAACTCACAGCCCCTTGCATAAAAAAATTTCTTTAGAGTTTATATTTAAACTTCAAATCATCATACCATGAAAGACAAATATATGTAAGCTAAGACCTACAATATTTATTAGGCATATATTTAGTATTGGTCGGATAATTCACTCAAAGAATTATAAATATTGTAGAGTTCCATAATATTTTATATAATTATCTCTCTGATCACATTGTAAATCCTGTAATTGAATCTCTCTCTTATAGTATAGGATTAAAATGGTCATCTCAATTAGTTAGTTAAAGAAACTTTGACCATGTATTGTGATAACAATACTTATAAAAAAGCTATTGTGTGTGTGTGGATATATATATATATAGTTTATTATATATATCTTTTATTATTTTTCATATTTAGCTTTCCTAATTATTGATGCGTATATATTACCCAATAAATTTTGAAAGAATCTGGCCAATTGTTGGTAAGTACTTTAATTTGCTTGTTTCTTCATAAACGGTTAATTTCTTGATCTCATAATTAACTGTTAATCTGGCCAGTTATTCTCAAGCAATCCCAGGGCCATTTCCATCCACATGTATTCTAAATAAAAGCAAATAGAGCCTAACCCAACTGTCCCAGCATATCATATAACTTATGTGAGCTGTCGGCCAGTCCCAACCACATGATCTCTTGAATATCAGTATTCAACTAATCAATATGAAATATTTTTTTATCATCTCCACAATGTCCACATCACATATTATACATAGTTTTTTTTTTAATTTTTTCTCTTATTAAATATGAGATATATGAATGATGAATAGAAGAAATTAATTAATTTAAGAATAGTAAAAATAAAAAGGAAATAAACATAAATGGGATATGTAGGCCAGGTCATAAGCAACAAAGCTTAATCAATATAAGATGTTTGGAAAAAGTTCTGCCTCGTTATAATATAGGAATTTAGTTCTCTTTCTCTCCCCTCTCTTTCTCTCATTCGACTGAAATCCATTATATTCTCTTCTTCAATGGGCGGAGGGGAATTAGTGCTCTAGCACTGATCTTCTCCTCCTCTAACTAGCGAGAGCGGTGTTTTACCTTTAAGTGCCTAATATTTTCCTAGTTTCTGCTTATTTTTTGTTCAATTTTTCCTAGGAGAGATGGACGTTGCCGATCTGCTATCTACCGGTGTGTTACAACACACACGCGCCACCTTTACAACCACAACAAGCGCCGATCATTTAGTTTTTTTGGGGGGGAGGGGGAACTTGAGCTGTCTTCTGGCACATTTGCTATACGCGCAACCCTTACTGCACGCGTGGCCCAAGTAATAATACCCAATTAAAAATCGCCCTAGATCATGCCTTGACGCTGCTCTTGGAGGGTCAGGACAGTCACTTAACTAGCATGCATGCATGCCTTAGTTCCTTGATACGCAGCAGGCAACCAGGGAGGCTACTGCTCGCGCGCAGCCCATTTGTACAGCGAGGCATGCGCCCTTGTGCGCATCATTGTGTGCACACTTGCATGAGCACCTGCATATCATGTCCCACACACCCTAGTGTGCCCCAGCACCCTCTAGCGAGGTTAGTGGCGTATCTTCACAGGCACACCATCTAGTGCGCGGCACTAGTTTAGGCCTTCCAGAGCAAGCCAATGGCATGCCCATCAGGCATGCCATCCAACGCATGGATCTAGCCCATCTCGCACAAGGCTTTAGCCCATCCCTTGCAAAGCAGGCCAATGGCATGCACAACACGCATGTCATCCAACGCGTGGCCCCAGCCTCCGCCATGCAACCAGCACCCAGACCGCCAGCTTGGGCCATGCATACTCAGCATCCCAACACCTAGCCCAGGCCATGCAAGACCACTGCCCAAGCCACCTGATTGGGCCACACTACCACAACACGGCATCATCATGGGCACACCATCAGGCCGAGGCATATAACCATGCCATGCGCACTATCAGATGCCACGCAGCCAGGCGCCATATGGACAGCCATCCATGGGCCATGCCATGCCTAGGCCACAAAATGCCACGGCCGTAATACCATTGGCGCCACCTTTGCTTATTTATTTGTTAATTTTATTTATTCATGCATTTGGTTATTTTAGTAATTATCTTATTTTGCTAGGGACCCATTGGGCGTTTCCAATTTGTTAGACTCTATAAATAGGACCTCTAGGTTTTCATTTCACATCTTTTGAACATTTGACAATTGAAGTGGCTTCCTATAGCTTAGGCCGACCACCTAGTGTGGTTTGAATTTTCATTTGGTGCTTAGGCATTTGGACTTTTTGAGGTGCAATTCGTGAATTTCCTTGAAGAGGAACACGCCGTGCTATTCATGAATTGGTATTGTTCCACATCTATCATTTTTATTAATAAAGTTATTTGAGTTATTTCTTTCATTTTGGTGTTCTTATTTATTTGGTGTTGTTCTTGAGTCTTTGGAGTTTGTTGATTTGTTCTTTTATTCTTGGAGTTATTCGGAGCTCCTTTCAATTTGTTTGGATATGGAAAAATTACAAAAAGAGTGAGTGAGTGAGTGTTTACGTGTGAGTATTCTTAGTGAAGCCGAATCCACACCACTTTTAGATTTGAGAATTTGTGTGTGAGTGTCATAGAGGATTTTGCAGTCCACATCCCTCGTGAATTTTGAGTTTCTCAAGTGAGTTACGAGTAAGTTGTGTTCTTGGATCAATTGAAGAATTGTTGGAGTTGTTGGAGTAGTGGAGGCCGAACCATATTGGTTTGACGTGTTCTTGATTCCTTTGAGTGTTCAATCATTCTCTTAGTTGTTCATTCACAATTCTAGAAGTTCTCTTGTCCCAAAACACCATACACGTCAGCCCCATCCTTTCCCCAAAGCATACACGGCATCACAACCCTGGTTCAAGAATGGCACATTGCCAACTTTGCCCCTCTTGATCAAACCCTAGACCCACCATGATAAGTGCACAAAACCGCACTCTAAATACTCTATTTAAATGCTAAAAGAAATGAGAAAATAATGGATATAACTCATGTTATTAAAATTAATGGTCATTTATCTTGAGATAGATATAAGCATGAATTAATATATTGACGAGAATATAAAATGCCATATTTTTCTCTCTTAATGTTTAATATTTTATTCTTATTTGATGCCTAAATATACTCATTATTCTTATATTTTGTTTTAGGATGCAAACAGAGGCATTAGGAGCAAATGAAGATAATTGCGGAATTTTAGACAGTTCTGACGTCTTTTTGTAATATGGGCATAACTCTCTCATATAATTTTTGATTGAGCTAATTCAAGATGATATAGAACCGCAAGAGAAATATATATAACTTTTATGTTTTATGTTTTAAGAGATATCCGCTCAATCCAAGACAAAATTGACCATCAAGTAGACGCACTTGCACATAACGTTCCTGAATATTCTTCAGCCATTTGCATCAAATCCACATGTCATCATAATATTTTTCAGCAAGCACTCCTACACCAACTTAGAAATTCAATGATCAACTTATATGCAAGATGAAGTGTACTCAAGTTTTTTCAAGACAAATTATTTGACCACAAGATATTAAGTCATACAAAAAAATTGATGGATAGAGAAGCAAAATTGAAACACTCAACCTACAAGCAAAATCTAGCTCATGCATAGTGAGAAAAAAAATGATCAAAATGACAACTCACAAATCACTTGGTTCAAGAATGGCACATGGAAAAACAAGTTGAAATTGTGATGATTTTTTCATAACAACTTGCATGAAAGATGAATATGAATAGAAGGGAGGGGTATGTGTTCTAAGACCATGCTTAGTGTGCTTGGATGCCTTGGAAGAGACATTGTTTTGAGAGCTTGAAAAAAAAAAACGAAAAAAGAGAAAAAAAAATAATGGTTGGCTCTTCCATATTATCCCTTAAAGAATTTTTGTTACATATTTTCAAGTGTAACTAATTTTCTAGTAAAGTTAGAAATGAATTTGTATATATGATGGTATTTGTAATTGTTTTTGATTTATATATGTGTTCTTCAAATATTAAACTCTTTTGTTTAGTCATTCGAAATTTATTATAAATATTTTCATCCCCAAATAATCTTAGAATTTATTTCATGTATAGATTCAGTCATACTTTTTCTATTGAATGCAATAATCCTTTGATTATGTTTGGTTCAATTGGTTATCTATATTAATTTAATTCTCTGCTGCAATATTGCTCTACGAGTATATTGTTGACGTTGAATTTCCTTAATATCGATAGCAATTCTCGTTCTTATATTGCGACAAATGATTTTTCGAAAGATGACATTTGATTTAAATCTAGTTATTAATGTTTTATCTTCCGATTGAAAATTTGGACATAGAATTTTCAATTGAGTTATTAATGAATCGAAAATAATTAAAATATCGATTATATATAAAGGATTCCCGATGCTCTACTTTTCGTCTCATTTTCATACTTTTCAAATTACTCATTTATTTTTAATTTACGTCACACTCTAAAATTTACTTTTCGCACTCATCTAAATCTTTTTGTTAATTTCGTTACTGTTCTTCAATTTCTCAACCATCTCCTTGTGGAATCGACACCCTAAAGCTATACTGCAAATGACCGCGTTATTCTTTAGGCGTAATCACACCACTTAACCCTAGCCTTTCTCACTTTATTTGCCTCATAAAATCGTACCAAGACATCCCCATAATACCCTTGGTCGTGCACTAGAAGGCTCCCAAATAGCTGGCCACATCATCTCCCTCTAATTCAAATTAATTTAAATTAAAACCATAACCACTTATCATATCCAACATATTCGGCCATCTCACCCTTGCCATAACCAAAGATCATCTTGCCACCTCACATATTCTCATTTTCCATTACTTAATTGATTTATCAATCAACCATTGATTGAATAAATCAAATCCCTAACTACTAAGATCAAAGCCGCACCCTATTAGCCATTTCCCATAACCCATCATTCCCTTATCTTATCCTAAATTTTCTCAATTAAATCAAATATTCCCTCATCTAAAAATTGTCACCTTATCCATCATAACTTCCCATATTTCTCTCAACCAAATAAATTCAAATTCAAAACCCTATCCTAATCACCAAATCCATTCCATAATGAACCCCAACAAATATTCTGTCCATATCTATCCAAAGATGCCTCATTCAAACCCTCCACCAACTGGCCACATATCTTCCATGAATTCAAATCTTTCCAAATTAAATCTTTCACTTTCCTTATCCATACATACTCTGCCATAACCACCTTAACCTAGCCGAGATTCTCAATTGCGACCTCATCCAATCATCCCTTAATCCCCTCAATTGATTGATCAATTAATCAAGTGATTGATCCAATCGAATCTTACCAAAAAAACAACTCCATATACTTGGCCAACTTTCCTAGCTTATTGCCGCCCACCTTATCTTCACACAACCAATATTCCTATATTTTAGGAATCCTCCAAATCATCTAAAAACCCTAGACCACTTAACCTAAATCACCTTGGCTGAAACCCTACCCTCACCTTAGCATCGTTCGGTCACTCCCATAAGCCCTAGCAAGCCCTAGCAAGCCAATCTCGCCCACTCCTTCAAAGCCTTAAGTCGTGTACCTTTAAACCTCATAGCCAAACCATATCACCCCAAACCCTTCACCTTGCTCCACATATCTTAGCCTCATAACCCCATTACCATAACCATGACTACCATAGCCTAAACACCATCTTATTGCTCCATATTCTTAATCCATCCAACCCCAATTGCCGTGCACCATTCTTCTCTACCTTAGTCAAGACGAACTCAATCCATTTCCCTTAACAACCTTAACCTCATACCACCCCTTCTTCCATTATTGGTGCACGCGAACCATCACAAGCAAAATTAATTTTAATTGGTCATTGAGAAGCAACAAGAAGAGGAGGACCCATATAGTTGAGTGGGGACACGATCGAGGTCCCTATCACTAAGTGCCATGGCATTTTGGTACGGAAGTGGAGGCCATGTGTGGCCTCCTTGGCCTTAGAGATACCAGATTTGTCGGATTTATGGTTTTTTATTTCTCTTCAAGCGGCATGTGGGCTTCATGCATCGCCTTTGCCTGTATTGGTTGTTTGCCGGCAAATTGGCTCCACTCTTGGCTGCTTCTCTATGTTTCTGCTTTTCAATAATCGTGGTCTTGTTTGAGGGGTCGTGGACCCACTCAAAAATTATCTCCAGATGATAACTGATAGTGCTTTCGTCTCACCACTACTTTTTGCAGTAGTTTCACCGTATCTTATAGTGGACTTTGTGCTCGCCTTTTGGTGAACACTTTATTTCTGTCTTTTTAAAAGACGATGTCCCATCTTAGGACTATGGGTAGGGATTAAAAAATTGGTCATATATAAACCCGTTTTCCCCTTTTTTCCCATGTTTTCACATTATTATTTACTATTTTGAACTGATTGTTGAGGAACCCACCCTCTCCAGATGTACCTTTTGCCTAGTTTTAATGCTATTAACTCATCGAGAAAAAAAAATATAATATATTTGGAGTACTAATGGAGTATCTCAAAACTTGGTGAATAGCATGAGTCTTGGAAAATAATATAAAACTCTTCATGATATATGAAATGGGTAGTCGACTTCAAACAATGACATGTGAAAGTTTGCTGGCATAGTGTTGGCATTGTAAGATCCAAGGGCATAATTTAAAGATGTGTAAATGGGTGGGAATTAGAAACTGGAAGGCAAACGATGGGTGCATAAGGAGTCTCAACAGATGGTGGGAGAACAGAGAGATAGTGGGGAGGGATCTTCGTATAGTCTCTTTAAGAAGGGTAAATGCAAGGAAAATGATCAAGTTTTGGCGGTTGCAAAAACAATTATTTTTAAAGAAATAAAGGATGTGAATGTTTTGTGTCAAAATCGGCTTGTAGGGTATGGGGGGGATTCCAGTTCAGACCTAAAAGATAAGGAAAAGAATATAGTTGATGGTGTCCAAATCGGTCAATGCGATGACGTTGGATGATGGTCGATGCTTATGTTCCCCAAAATTTGTTCACGATGAAGCTGTCACTTATTTTTTTCCGTTTATGGAGACTAGACCTGGTAACTCATGTCTAGACTTGTAAAGGTGGGTTCATAAAGACATCTCGAATAATGAGAATAATAGGTTGCGTGAACTCCCCTTAATCCAAGATATCAAGGATACTATGTTCTCCATTCCGATAGAAAGCAGTCTGGGTCCGGATGGTTTCACTGATAGGTTTTTCAAAAGCTGTTGGGATATTATTGAGAATGATGTTATAAAAGAAAATTGGGATTTCTTCAGAGGAAGTGAGCTTCCTAGGTTCTACTCTTCATCGTATGTTGTTCTTATTCCTATGGTGTTGAATCCTACAAGTTTTGACAAGTTCAAGCCAATTAGTCTTTGCATCGACTCGCTCCTTTGTTGTCCAAGATTATTTCTATGGAGCAAGGAACTTTTATTCTAATGTAAGAAGCATTCTAGAAAACATAAGTTTAACCTAAAAGATGATGCATAGTATTAATAAAAATGTTAAATGAGGTAACATGATGATTAAAGTGGATTTTGCTAAACCTATGATAGCATTGTTTGGGAATTTCTTTTACATGTGTTCGAAGCTTTCAGGTTTTCTTCACAATTTCGCAGTTTGGGTAAGCAATGTGTCACTTCTTTTTGGTATTTTGTTGTGATGAATGGAATGGTGAAGGGTTTCTATAAGGGTGGAAGAGGTTTGCGGCAAGGAGATCCTCTGACTGGGTAGGTAATATGATGCCCCCAAATTCTTCTTAAAAAATACGGGAATCGAGGCGTCAGGATGATAACAACCTGGGTCACACATCCCAACGACAAGTGCCAAACGTGTGTGCACACGTGACATACATAAATAAAAGTCGCAGCGGAATAATTAAAGTCAATATCTAAGTACCAAAATTTTTAGAAATATATACAAACCAAGCCAAAGTAAATTCTCTAACCGGAGATTTAATACAGTCAACCAAGGTCCAAATAAAAAAAATACACAACCGTCAGAATTAATTGAATGTCATCTAATGAACTAACTACACTAATTCATTCCAGTGGTGGAGCCGCCTCTTCAGACTCAACCTCCTCGTTTTCTGCATCAAAATCTACGATACCAAAATAGTACCGCAGGTAAGTAGAATCCCAAACAAATCCAAGATAATAAATACATTTTTGCACAACCACAAAAAGACATGAACAAAATACCATATGCATGTGACTTAAAATCATTTTTCTCAAAATTAATTTAGACAACCACACACGCCAAAACCTCTTTTTAATCCACAATAAAATCCCAATAAAATCACCCATCCTTTCTCATAAAATAAAATCCTCAAAACCAATCATACCGGGCGTTACGTATCGCCGTCCCCGATATGATTCACACACACACCCAAAATCATAATGGGCGTTACGTATCGCCGTCCCTATTACGATCCACACACACTCATTTCATACCGGGCGTTACGTATCGCCGTCCCCATTATGTCATCCACACACACACACGCTGATTACAACAGGCGTTACGTATCGCCGTCCCCGTTATGACTTAGCCAAAAACCATTAAAATCTATTAAACACAATTTAAATCTCATTTTCCATTCTCAACACATGAATATTCGAAATCACGCAAAAACCCACTTTCCAAATATTTTCATGAGCATGCGCGTAAATACACAATGCAGACAACCATGCACCAGATAGCCAATAATTAAATAGTCCAATCAATCAACAAATACCAACATCAACCAACACATAGATGTTAATGCAAAAATATATTTAAATCTTAAAGTTTATTTAGAAAATACTTACGGTACACTCGCTAATTATTTTCGAAAATGCTGCATAGCGATTCTGAGCTTCCAACTGTGGAATTATTTCTTATAGCCAAAACGCATGGCTTAATTAAAAGGTCTCATGGCTGGGTAAAAAGACTTACATGGTCTGGGCTTGATTTATCTAAACCAACACTAACTCAAGTATATATATATATATATAAGCCCAACGTAACAAGCATAAATATAGAAATATTCGCATATGCGCCAAAACTAAAGTCAACTAAACTTATGTCCCCACGTACGTAATATATATAAAATCTAACACTATAAGTAATACATATAAAAGCCCAATGTATACAATCTTAAATCCTACTATAAAATCATCTAAAATAAAAATAAAAAATAAATAAATATAACACTTTAATTTATAATAAAAATAAAATGCAACAATTTAATTTAATCACCAACATAATAAAATAAAGTAATGATATTAAATTTAAGCATTAAATTAAATGCATCACAACAATATAATGAAATAATTAATTAGCTTACAATTAAATCATAAAAATAATATCTTTAAATGAAAATGAAATATATTCAAATATTTAACCGCAAGCACAATAAAATAATATTAATATCCACTAACTCAAAACACATAATATCCTTATTAACAACAATACATATTTAATATTAAGATAATATATTACAAAAGTAGTAAAATTACGGATTCTCACAGGTAAAGTTGATGATCGAACTCTACCTCCGCCCACATCAACTTCATTGGCTCAAATCCTATTTGGTGGAGCTCCAAAAAATAGCGAGTTGTTGCTTGCTTCACCACGAAAGCAAAATATCAGGCCCTAATTGTTAATGCTACTTCAAAAACAATGTGGTTACTTGCTCTTTTCCATGAACTTGGAGTCCCACTCAGCACCATCTCTTCTACGTGACAACCTTAGAGCTACACATCTCTTCTTCATGTGTGGCATGTTCATACTCAGGACCAACTTGCAAATTTAATGACAAAACCTCTATCTTGGCAACGTACTGAAATACGTCATCATAATAATGGTCTTTTTGATGGATGCACAATCTTGTCATGATGTATGAAGGAAGGCTCCATGGATCAAGCCACAAGAAACGACCAGACTTCCAGCCTGTGACTTTTTATTGTTACAATTATTCCATTAATTGTATATTTGCTTGTATAGCTCAGTATCTGTTAATATAGTTGACATTAGCATAATTCCTGTAGTTACCTTAAATACATGTCTGTAACCAATGTATAAAATAGATCATAACATACATCAATGGATGACATAGTGTTCTTCGAGAAAACGTGTACAGTGCATATTCTCTATACACCTAAGCCTAACATATCGTATAATCTAAGCCGTCCAGTCCCCATCACATCTCTTGAGTGTTCAACTAAATAATATAAAAATTTTATGTTCTTCAAATGGGAATATATTACTGTATGCAAGAGTACTCTCCATCGACCTCAGTCAAGCTCGTAAATTAGTTATATATGATCTCTGCATACTTGCAACTTGACTAATATTCAGTTAGTAATTCGTAAAAAAAAATTCATATATATATATATATATATGAAGAAACTAAGAAAATAGATGAATTGCGATTAAATTTATACCATTGTTTGTACGTTGGTGATTGTACAAAAGAATTAGTCGTATGAAAAATCAAAGAATATCAAAGAATTAGTTGTACTAAAGAATTAGTTGTATGAACTAAAAAAGCTTGCTAGCGAATTCATCTATGGCAGTTTCGTCAAGACGATAAGAAGTTGGCTTTCTGGTAAGTTCTCTGAGCTGTGACAAGCTTCTACCCAGTTGCAATGCCACCTTCATTTCAAACAACTCCCCGTTCTCCCTTTTCTCCAAGTCTCCTTCCGCGAGTGTAGCTTCCATTGTTTCCTGCAATAGCCGGAAAAATCCACCGTTATTTCGGTACATCTCGAACACCATTCCAACTTGCCCACCGTGCTGTAAGGCATTAGCCGTTGTAGCTAACGCCCCAGCAGCCACCGCTACGATTGCTGCCCATGATCCATTACCAACACATGCAGAGCCGACAGCTGCAATCCCTGTAAGTAATGGACCGGAAATGGATAAGATCTTGTTAATCTTCAACACCAGGTTCCCCAGCCTTTCGTAGTCCTTACTATCCTTTCTCTTCACTACCTCAACGATCTCGCGCATTTCTACTTCAAGTTCCTCACTCCACCCATTGTTCTGATCTCCTTGTTTTCTTTCATGTGATTTCTTTTTCTTTCGGAGTAATTTGTGTGAAGACCACCAAGTAGCAGGCTCAAACTTCGCGGGGAATTTGTCAAGCATTGCTCCTAGTAAGGGCAGTGGGTAGGCTTGATCAAGGGCCAAAACCCTTTCCATCACGTCCTTCACATCTTCTTCAGTCATTGCCCCAAGAGCGAGCATAGTATCTATTTGGCCCCGGAGTTGCTTGAACAATCTGGTAGCATTGCGTTGTTCTTCTGAAAGTTGTGAAGGCTGAATTTTATTCATCACAAGCACCATCCCTGTGGCTGCAGAGTACAAGAGAGTGGACGACAACTTGAGAGCCAAAAGGGGCATTCCGGCGCCACTAATCGCAGCAACACCAGCCATGGTTGCTGCTGTGAGAGTAATCATGTTGATAGAGTTGAGAAAAAGGGTATTCCAATTGTCACGCTGCTTTCCAATGTTGGCGTGCATCTCAATTCTGTCAGCCACGGCCTCTAAGAGGGAATAGAGCTGGGTGGTGGCGAAAGCAGTTGAGTTTTGTGCTTTAATATTGTCGGCGAATGATGTGGTACTAGTAAAATTGATGTTTTGTAGTACCGGGATTGTGTTTGTGAACTCGTCGACCCTTATATTGTTCAATTCGTCAGTCAGCTTTCTGGTCTTTGGGATTTTGGGAACGGAGAAGTTAGGGGCTTTTGGAAGCTTTGGGACATGAATAACACCATTAATTTTCCTGGAACAACAGCACGAAGAAGAAGAAGAAGTAGGTAAAAGGAGAGCTGAAGCTTGTAAGGAAGCCATAATTAATTGACAAAGGTAGTATCGCACTAGAGTTTATTGATGTAGCTAGCTGTGCGCCTTGGAGGAGTAGGGAAGAATTTGGTTGAGAATGCAATTATACAGGATGGGGAGGCGGGTTGAGTCTTATTTATACCAATTAGGATGTAGTCAGGGCCGTCGGGCGTTATACGGAAATTACTACTGGTTGACTCGGCATATTGGCTGACCCAGCCGTTCTCTTCTCATAAATTTCAAATTTCGTTCCTGTGAAGTTGGGTCTCTCACGCGACGAGGTAAAACCTTGGTTTCATTCTTCTATTGCGTCTCAAAAAAATTATATATATAATTGTATGTAATTTTGTATTGTTCAGCACTCAGCAGGTCAATATCTTTGACTCCAAAGTTTAGGCTTTTTCACATGTTAATTCTTCTACGTCATATATATACATAAAAGAAATTGGTTTAATATAATGTATATGTATATATATTAAAAGAAGAAATATATATATATATATATATATAGAAGAATTGGATGTTTATGAATACACACCGGAATGTTAAAATAAAAAATGTAGAGATATTGGTGTCAAAAGATAATATTAAAAAATCATAAATTTGAGTTGAGACACAAACAAAAAAGTAAAGAGACGAAAAATTATTAAAAGGTAAGATTTAAAAAAAAAAAGAGAGAGAATAAGGGCCGTCCTATAAAAAAATTAAATTATATGAACGGAATTATATTTAAAATTAAGAAGTGTTTTGAGAAGAGTTATTATATTTTCAAGCTGGTGTATAGAGTAAACTATCTATTAGGGCCGGCTCAATAATTTAGAAGGTCCAAGGCAGAATTTTTGATTGAGATCTTTCATTTTTTAATTAAAGTAAAATTAAATTAATTAATTATAATTTTTACATTATATTTTTATTGAAAATATTGCCATTGTTTGTCAAGTAAAATTATTAATTAAGATTTATTCCACCTTTTCAACTAATTACCAACTTAATCTTATTAAAAAAATTCGATTTAAAAAAGATTTTATCAAATCTAGCTAGTTTTATAATACGTGCTCTTGAGTTTTAGGGATCGTTTAAAAACAAAATTGTTTTTATATATTTTCACACATTTTTAAATTCAAAATATTTTTTTTCTCATTCAAAATCCAATAAAATTATACTTTAAACTTTTTGAAAATGGACATTAGAATCCTTAGACAATTGTCTAACTTGTCTATAACAAGAGCAAGCCACGCTATCTACTTTACTTAAATACCAGTAATTACTAAGTGTGTTATAATATCTGATTTGTGTGATTTAGATTTGAAAAGTTATCTGCTAAATCAAATTATACAGTATGCACTGTACTAAGTGTGTTATACACACCAACTTGAAAATAAAATTATCTTTTAAAAAATCATACAATTATAATTATATATATGGGCACAAGGACTGCATGCAATATTTAAGTGAGATGAGATAGTTTTGATTTTTTGGGATTGATAAATTAGTAGGTTCTACCAATTATTGATACTTTTTAATAATAATTGATTAATAGTTATGGATTTATTAATAGAAAATAATATTTATGTCTACTTCAAAAATATATTATAAATAAATTTAAATTACAAAGTATATTATAAATTTGTTGGTATCTTTATAATTTCAAAAAACAATATATTTTTTAAAATATATACTTTTATAAGATTTTATTATTCTATAAAATAATTTAAATTTCAAAATATGGCTGCTAAAAACTCCAAATATTTTTTTATTAATATTAAAAACTAAAAAGGTAAGGTCAATAGAAGTGATGTAAATACGAATAAGTAATTGTATCGAATCAAATTGTAGCTATTCTCATCTGCACCTACACGTATTGGTTTGCAGTTCGTTTAGGAACTTATCGTCAAAGTTTTGAATTTTATTTTGGTGACTGTTTTGATTGAGATACTGGAACAAAATATTTTGATATGGGTTTATTTCGGTGTGCCGTTTCGAGATAAATTATATAATATAATAAATATTTATATATATATATATATATATAAACTAACAATTAATAGAATAAAAACATATATATGTAAGTGTGTATCATATATATGTACATATTAGAAGAATTGACTATTTATAAAATGATTATAAGTTGAAAAAATACAAACTTGAGTTGAGATACAAAAATAAATAAATAGATAAAATATTAAAAAATAATGATATTTGAAAAAAAAACGTATTTAAAATTATAAAGTATATAAATATATTTTATATTTTAAAATTAATTAAATACCATCTAAATTTAAAATTTTAAAAAAATGTCATTCAAATACAAAATAATTACAAAAATAATCTAAACTAGAATAGGGACCGGAATTTGGACTGGAATGGCCGAAATTTGACCGGAATGACCGAAACAGACTGGAACGGGCCGTAATTTGGACTGGAATGGAACAATGAGGTATAGTGTATCGGTTGAGGCACCGAAATGGAACATTCCGACCGTTTGGACCAGAACGGAACGAAATTCAAAATTATGCTTATTGCTACTTAGAAGGTTGATGAAAAGCAAATGCGATATTTTTACTTGGTGTAATCAATGAGAAGGTGAGCAATGTATTAGTTAAAGTCTTGAGTCCTTGACCGTTTCTTAGAAATTCTGTTTGGTGTCAATTATTCCCATATCCAATTGTCACTTATGGCTTTGTTGCGTATTTGGATCACATTCCAATATGGATGAATTTCTAGGGTGAGGTGGTGCATTCTAGAATGAAAAACCCTTCCAATTTGAAGGCATATGGGTGGGAGAGCAAGCATGTGAGAATATTATTTAGGAAACTTGGGGCGGAGAGCCGAGCATTCAACTATGAGTGAGGTGATGAGTGTTGCCCAGATGACTAACACAAGAGGGGGGGTGAATTGAGTTGTATTTAAAAAAATAACAATTATAAATCAAATATATAATATAAAATATAAACAAAATATGAAACAACAATAAATATAAAGAGTAAGAGTAAGAGAGAAGCAAACTCAGTATGTTAACGAGGTTCGGCCCCACTGCCTACGTCCTAGCCTCAAGCTACCTCTTGAAGATCCCCAAATCCACTATTCAATCTCCTTTAGGTGGAAATAGAAACCTATTACACCTTTGAGCAGCACCGCTCCAAAGAATCCGTGTAGAACACCCTCTATACTTCCAATCACCTTACACTTGGTGATTTAACTATTCCCCGTGTAGAACACCTTCTACACTTCCAATCACCTCACACTTGGTGATTTAACTATTCCCCGTGTAGAACACCTTCTACACACACAAGGGTTATACACTCCCTTTTACAAATACAAGAGTTGATAGTAGGTAGACTATCAAAGTACACTCCTCAATGAGTGAGATAGAAATAATACAGCGCAACCTATATCTCTCTCAACAAGAACAAGAATTAAGGCTCAAAATTTTAGAAAAGAGAGAACGAGAGCTTTGAAGAAATGATGCAAAACTTAGCAATAGATGTGTAAGCTCTTGTTATGAATTTTGCAAAACTCAAGTGAGCTATTTATAGGCAAATGAGTTTTCAATTTCAAATTTGAAAAGATTCCCATGTCAAAAACATCATCATTCACTTTTCAAAAATTTCAAATCTAATATTTTTACTTTTTGCATGTGACAAAAGGAGCACACTTTACTTTTCAAAAATTTCAAACATAATCTTTTACTTTTTGCATATGACAAAAGGAGCACACTTTACTTTTCAAAATTTTCAAATAAAGACATCTACCTTTTGCATAAGTCAAGAAAATCATCCACCACTTTTGAAAATATTCAAATAAAACATGCACATGTGAAAGATGACAATCAATCATCTTAATATTTTCAAAATTCAAACTTTTAATCATGTCATGCACATGTGAAAGATGACAATTAATCATCTTTCAAAATTTTCAAATTTAATTTTCAAAATATTCATGCATATGTGGAAAATGTATTTTAATGCTTTATGATAAAATATTAATTTTGAGCCTTAATCCTAATTTCAAAATTTTTTAAGAGATTTACAAAATTACTCTATGATTTTAATATGAATTTGTTCCCTTCTTGCTCATGCTTGCTTCCTTGATGTGCTTGATTATATTGTGTGGACAACTTGAGCTTGAGACTCCTTTATTCTTTGGATTCATTTGTTATCATCAAAATCCATTTGTAGATTTACATGAAACTTGAAACCTTGGGTTCAACAATCTCCCCCTTTTTTATGATGACAAATACTTGATAGAACCTGAAGTCTGTATTAATACTTAAGCTCCCCCTGAGAATGTGCGTTAGTTTTTCAAGCAAAAATATAAATATAATTCCAAGCATATATAACAAGTTTAGCAATTTAAACAATATTAAAGTTCTAGTCTAAAACTTCTCCCCCTTTTGGCATCATTAAAAAGGAATCATAATTAATTCAATAAGATATATTCCTACAATAACCAATAGATAAATAAAACGCTGCGTTAGTAGAGACTGTAGAAATTAGAACCACCCGTATCCGACAAAACTTGCAAACATTGAAGCCGACTTTTATCATCTCGGTGCGGAAGAAGATTTAAATCCTGATGAGTGCACAAAAATGCATTCTAAATACTCTATTTAAATACTAAAAGAAATGAGAAAATAATGGATATAACTCATGTTATTAAAATTAATGGTCATTTATCTTGAAATAGATATAAGCATGATTTAATATATTGATGAGAATATAAAATGCCATATTTTCCTCTCTTAATGTTTAATACTTTATTCTTATTTGATGCCTAAATATACTCATTATTCTTATATTTTGATTTAGGACACAAATGGAGACATTAGGAGCAAATGAAGATAATTGCGGAATTTTAGACAGTTCTGACATCTTTTCGTAATATGGGCATAACTCTCTCATCCAATCTCCGATTGAGCTGATTCAAGCTGATATAGAACCGCAAGAGAAATATCTATAACTTTTGTGTTTAATGTTGGAAGAGATATCCACTCAATATAAGACAAAATCGACCATCAAGTGGACGCACCTGCACTTGACGTTCCTGGATATTTTTCAGCCACTTGCATCAAATCCAAATGTTATCATAATATTTTCCAGCAAGCACTCCTACACCAATTTGGAAATTCAATGATCAATTCATATGCAAGATGAAGTGCACTCAAGTTTCTTCAAGACAAATTATTTGACCACAAGATATTAAGTCATACAAGACAACTAATGGATAGAGAAGCAAAATTGAAACACTCAACCTACAAGTAAAATCCAGCTCATGCATGGTGGGAAAACAAATGATCAAAATGACAACTCACAAATCACTTGGATTCAAGGATGGCACATGGCAAAACAAGTTGAAATTGTGATGATTTTGTCATGACAACTTGCATGAAGGATGCTTATAAATAGAAGGAAGGGGTGTGTGTTCTAAGAAAATTCTTAGTGTGGGTGGATGCTTTGGAAGAGCCATTATTTTGAGAGTTTGAGAAAAGAAAAGAAAAACCAAAGAAGAGAGAAGAAAATAATGGTTGGTTCTTCCATATTATCCCTTAGAGAATTTTTGTTGCATATTTTCAATATGTGTAACTAAATTTTCAAGGAGAGCTAGGGATGAATTTGTGTGTGTGGTGGTATTTGTAATTTATTTTTGATTCATGTATTTGGTCTTTAAATATTAAAACTCTTTTGTTTTATTATTCTCAATTTATTTGTGATGTTTTTTCGTCTTCAAATAATTATAGAATCTATTTCGTTTATAGATTCAGTTATGCTTTTTCTATTGAGTGAATTAGTTCTATAATTATGTTTGGAGCAATTGATTATCTATATTGATTTAATTCTCTGCTGCAATATCGCCTCTTGGGTATATTGTCGTCGTTGGATTTTCTCAATGTCGATAACAATTTATGAGAGTTAAGCGCAAAAAATGATTTTTCAAAAAGTTACATGTGATTTAAATTATGGTTATTAATGTTATATCTTCCGATTAAGAATTTGGACATAGAATTCTTAATTGAGTTATCAATGAATTAAGAATAAATTTGAATACCACAAATACACAAGGAATTCCCTACGCTCTACTTTTCGTCTCATTTTTATATTTTTCAAATTACTCATTTAGTTTTAATTTACATCACACTTTAAAATTTACTTATCACACTCATATAATCTTTTTGTTAATTTCATTACTGTTATTCAATTTCTCAATCCATCTCCCTGTGGAATCGACACCCCAAAACTATACTGCAAACGACCGCGTTATTCTTTGGGCGTAATCAAATTTTGGCGCCGTTGCCGGGGAGACGGTAGAAGAATTTGTAGTCTTTTTTAGTAGTTTGTAAAAAAAAAAAAAAGAGCGGTAGCTTCGTTCATTTTCTTTTTAGCTTTCTACACTTTTATTTTATTCTACTTTTCTTTTCGTAATTATTTTTTTTCAGTATTAAGCTTTTCTTTACTTTGCATGCGCAGGTACAGAGACGCTTTTGGACGGTTTGCTAGTAGACCCGTGCTAGAATTAGATTCAGAATCTAATTTTTCTAATCGCTTGTTTGATAATTCTTCCAATTCTGACGCGATGAGTGAACACGTGGACCAACCTGTTAGAACCCTCCAAGATTATCTTCATCCCACACGAACAGCCACACCATTCTGTATTATGTTCTCACCTAATGTTCGTCATGTAGATTTTAAAACGGGAATGATACAATTACTTCCGACTTTCCATGGTCTAGAAAATGAAAACCCCTATGTTCATATTAGGGAATTTGAGGAAGTAGTTGCAACATTCCACAGTCAAAATACCACTGACGACACGGTAAGGCTAAAGTTCTTTCCTTTTTCTTTGAAAGATAAAGCTAAGAGTTGGTTGTACTCACTAAGACCACGGTCTATTGGAACATGGAGTGAAATGACTCAAGTGTTTTTCAATAAATACTTTCCCCAACATAAGACCAATGCTTTAAAAAGACAAATCTCTACCTTTGTACAAAAGGATAGTGAGATTTTGTACCAGTCTTGGGAAAGATTTAAAGAATTACTGAGTATGTGTCCCCACCATGGATATGAGAATTGGCGCTTAGTGAGTTATTTTTATGAAGGGCTTACGCCCAGGGAACGTCAGTTCGTGGAAATGATGTGCAATGGAGAATTTTTACAGAAAAATCCCGATGAGGCCATAGAATACCTCAATGAACTTACTGAAAAAACTCATACTTGGATTGGACCTAGTGCTACTGATAGTACAAACAGGTCACGGCCTACAGGAAACTTGAGTGGTGGTATTTACCATCTCAGGGAGGAAGATAATCTAAAAGCCAAGGTTGAAATACACATGGCTAATCATGCAGACTCTCTTGTGCCATGTGCTGTGTGTGGAGGGGTAGATCATCATGCCCAAGAATGTCCTACACATGCTAACATGAGAGGATGGCGTAATCACCCCAACTTCAGCTGGAAGTCTGAAAACCAACAGCCTGCACAACCTTCTAGATCATATCCTGCACCATACCATGCACCCCAATCTTCTAGAAATTCTATAGAAGACACTTTGCATGCATTTCTTGAAGTACAGGGTAAGACTAACCAAAAATTTGAGTATTTAATTATGCAGGTTGTTGAAGAATAAAAGGAGATAAAGAGCCAGGTATCTAAAATAACGAGTTTCTTGAGTGTAAATGAGCAAGGTAAGTTCCCTTCTCAAGCTCAGTCTATACCTCATGGTCAACATATGGCACAAGAAACTGTGAAGAATCACGAATGCCAGCAGATATATATGATTGACTCACTCATAGACAGGGAAGTTTTCACAACTCATGATTCTGATCCCCTTGAGAATTTTATTGTTGATTTTGAGTATAATCCTATCAGTGATTCCTCTGATGTAGCTAATATTTGTGCACATTTTTACAATACTCAAGATTATAGCACACGGGCTTGGCAACCGAAGTTTGAGGAGTTTCTTGAGAAAAATGAAAAACAGATTCCTTCAAGTGGGCAAGTAACCAAAGTTAATCTTAAACCTTGCCACCTACCTGTGAAGTTCGAGCACCGATTTTATTGGGCAAATAAGCGTTTCGTTTTTGACCCAGGAGGAATAGTTCAAGAAGTGGAAGATAGTCTAGTTGTAAACTTGGTCTACCAACTTTGACCACAGCATGCAACAATAATTATTATTATTATTATCATCTTATTTGTTTTGTTTTGTTTTTATTTACTACTGTTTTCTTTATTTTTGTTTGCAGGATAGTATCATTTTGTCATTTCAGATCACTACTTTTGACGTTTAGCGAGCTATCTACATCACACATCAGGTGTATCCTACCCTTTTTAGTTACTCCCCATCCAATTTTGATTATTAAACATTGAGGACAATGTTTCATTTAAGTTGGGGGGTGGAAATACAAATCTGTTATTTAAACTATGTGGCATATTTCAATCAATATATAAAAAATTTCTAAATTTTTTTCACACAGGCATCTTTTCACACATGATACTCATGCTCATTCATAACCATCTTGGCGAATTCAACAAACCCATTTTAAATCATTTTGCTAAAACATCCACAGAGCCATTTATGCACTTCTCCAAACTTTGTGGTAATATGGTGATTTGACACATGTAACTAAAGAATTATTTTGCTCAAGCATTCATGTGAATTTTGTGAGAATTTAGAGCTTACAAATACAGAAATTGTGATAAGTATCCATTGATCTGTTGAATTTGACACTTCTTTTGAGAATATCATTACATGGTTTGTGGTAAGATGGTGGATATACTTGGGATATGACGAAAGTCAACTTAGGATTAACGTTTGAGCCTTTCAAGCTGAGCATTTTCATCATAGATCCCTAGCAGCCAATTTTGAGCCAATATACACATATGGCCTTTTCTTTTCATATCTATATCATCCATACCTCTCAACATTGGAGTATAGCTTATACACTATATTTTCCTACCATTTTACTTCCAAGTGTGTATTAGGTGTGAAATTATCATTTGAAAAAAAAAAGAAAAAGAAAAAAGAAAACCATGACAAAAATGGCATGGTGCTAGATGTGTCCATCAAATTATTCATAAAAGAGTTCATCAAATTGCGAAGACACCAGTGGCAAAAGAAGATGGAAAAGCGTACTTAGTCAAAAATCTAAAAAAATTGAAAAGTACATAAAAAAAAAAATATAGTCTACTGAAAAATTTAACAGATTCCCTTTTGTGTATACTTGGAAGTTTTTGAAACTCTTCACCTTTTCTTCTTATGAAATCCAACCCTAAACCACATTACAACCCTTTGTGTTGATTTTTCCGATCCTAAGTATGCTTGTGGAAAGAATGGTGGAAATATCATTTGTTAGTATTCCTATCATAAGATCACTCTTTACTTGTTACTTATATATAATTGGCTAAATTTCCATGAGAGTAAATGTATACCTTTGTCAACTCCATAGAGAGAACCCATACATGAAACACTTCTATACCCGTGAGTTATGGAGTTGAACCTTTTTGCTTAAGATATTCTAATGTTGCATGTGTCGAAACCTCTGATTTGATAAAAATAGTTTGGAACACATACACACTCTGTGGATTGCTATATTTGAATTACTTGTGAAAGGGTTATTGAATTTCTAAAATTGTTTTGATATGTAAATTTGAAAAATGTGTCTTAATGGCCCCTATGTGTGATTTTCTTTGGTCTTTCTCATCATTTTGCATGAAAATTGCTAGGGATTAGCAATGAGTAAGTTGGGGGGTGTGATGAGTGCACAAAAATGTACTCTAAATACTCTATTTAAATACTAAAAGAAATGAGAAAATAATGGATATAACTCATGTTATTAAAATTAATGGTCATTTATCTTGAAATAGATATAAGCATGATTTAATATATTGATGAGAATATAAAATGCCATATTTTCCTCTCTTAATTTTTAATACTTTATTCTTATTTGATGCCTAAATATACTCATTATTCTTATATTTTGATTTAGGACACAAATGGAGACATTAGGAGCAAATGAAGATAATTGCGGAATTTTAGACAGTTTTGACATCTTTTCGTAATATGGGCATAATTCTCTCATCCAATCTCCGATTGAGCTGATTCAAGCTGATATAGAACCGCAAGCGAAATATCTATAACTTTTGTGTTTAATGTTGGAAGAGATATCCACTCAATATAAGACAAAATCGACCATCAAGTGGACGCACCTGCACTTGACGTTCCTGGATATTTTTCAGCCACTTGCATCAAATCCAAATGTTATCATAATATTTTCCAGCAAGCACTCCTACACCAACTTGGAAATTCAATGATCAATTCATATGCAAGATGAAGTGCACTCAAGTTTCTTCAAGACAAATTATTTGACCACAAGATATTAAGTCATACAAGACAAGTAATGGATAGAGAAGCAAAATTGAAACACTCAACCTACAAGCAAAATCCAGCTCATGCATGGTGGGAAAACAAATGATCAAAATGACAACTCACAAATCACTTGGATTCAAGGATGGCACATGGCAAAACAAGTTGAAATTATGATGATTTTGTCATGACAACTTGCATGAAGGATGCTTATAAATAGAAGGAAGGGGTGTGTGTTCTAAAAAAATGCTTAGTGTGGGAGGATGCTTTGGAAGAGCCATTATTTTGAGAGCTTGAGAAAAGAAAAGAAAAACCAAAGAAGAGAGAAGAAAATAATGGTTGGTTCTTCCATATTATCCCTTGGAGAATTTTTGTTGCATATTTTCAATACGTGTAACTAAATTCTCAATGAGAGTTAGGGATGAATTTGTGTGTGTGATGGTATTTGTAATTTATTTTTGATTCATGTATTTGGTCTTTAAATATTAAAACTCTTTTGTTTTATTATTCTCAATTTATTTGTGATGTTTTTTCGTCTTCAAATAATTATAGAATCTATTTCGTTTATGGATTCAGTCATGCTTTCTCTATTGAGTGAATTAGTTCTATAATTATGTTTGGAGCAATTGATTATCTATATTGATTTAATTTTCTGCTGCAATATCGCCTCTTGGGTATATTGTCGTCGTTGGATTTTCTCAATGTCGATAACAATTTATGAGAGTTAAGCACGAAGAATGATTTTTCAAAGAGTTACATGTGATTTAAATTTTGGTTATTAATGTTATATCTTCCGATTAAGAATTTGGACATAGAATTCTTAATTGAGTTATCAATGAATTAAGAATAAATTTGAATACCACAAATACACAAGGAATTCCCTACGCTCTACTTTTCGTCTCATTTTTATATTTTTCAAATTACTCATTTAGTTTTAATTTACATCACACTCTAAAATTTACTTATCACACTCATTTAATCTTTTTGTTAATTTCATTATTGTTCTTCAATTTCTCAATCCATCTCCCTGTGGAATCGACACCACAAAGCTATACTGCAAACGACTGCGTTATTCTTTGGGCGTAATCAAATCCGCTTGATGTTATTGACGAATTAGATGTTTCAGAGATTTGAAGATGAATAATTAAAATTATTCGTGTCCGACAAAGACAGCAAAAGCTGTAGGCCTAGCTTTGGCAATGCGGTGCGGAGCCATGCATGTCCGACAAAACTTGCAAATGTTGGAAGTCTAACTCTGGGAATTCGGTGCGGAGCCACGCGTGTCTGACAAAACCTGCAAAGATTGGAGGCCTAGCTCTAGCAGTCGGTGCGAAAGCAGATTTAAATCCGCGTGATATTGTTGAAAAATTAAATATTATCGAGGTTTGAAAGTTATTGTTTAAAAGACCGTTTTCACCTGTCGGATACTTAAATAAATTTTCACCCCATCCATTGATCCAGTTTCTGTTTATTCAAAACGATAGAATGGCAGAAAAGATTTCATCTGATAATCTTCCGGATTTGAATCAGGAACCGTCTCAACCAGTCATTTTATCTCATGAGGTTGTCAACACCATGATAGAAGCAGAAATGCATTTTTCAAATAGAACTGATTCTGAGGTTGTTGCAGCATCAAGAACTCTCAGTGCTCAATATGCTGCCTCTGTTACGACCATGTCTCCGAGATTACTAGCGAGGGCAAATGAGATTGATCGACTAAACAATCAAATATCTGTTCTGCATCAAAAACTTGCAAATAAAGGCAGAAAGAATAAGAGGTTAAAGCAAGAAAATAAAGATTTGACGGAATTAGCTCGTGTTTTGAAACTTCAAATAGAGGAATCGGAAAGAGTAAGAGTTCAAGCACAGAGTCAACATCAGCAGATAATGGCAGCGTTTCACGAGAGAAACAGGGACAATTATAATTAATCTCGCTAGCTTAGTTCGGTAACTTTTGACAATATGCATCCGGCATATCTTGTAAGTTTGACTAAGTAAGATTTGAAGAGATGACAGTTTGTCTTCTACTTATTTCAATCTTTATAAAAGCAATCCTTAACTTTATCTAATCCGCATCAAATCTTCTTCTCATTGTTGTAGTTCATCTTCATTCTCACTTTACAGAATCTTAATGGCTCATCAATTCTCCTTCAGTGCTTCTCGTGATCAATCTATTTCTGCATCTGTCGTAGATGCCATGAAGCAGCAAAACACTAATTTGGCTAATAAATCAGATCATGATGCCATTTACGAGCTTGTGGGTCTCGGGACTCGATACTCATCTTCCATTGTTGCTTTTTCCGGTCGGTTGCAGTCCAAAACCCGCGAGATAGAGAAGCTTAATGAGAAGATCGATATTCTTCAACGACTTGTTCAAGAGTCTAACAAAAAAATAGTAGACTTAAAACAGCAGAATAAGGATTTAAAATCCTTACTTGTCTCTGCATTTCGATTGCCTAATCCTTTAGACAAGGATGGCATGATAATTTATGAGGAGAAAATGCATTTGAATGATGAGGCTAAACGTCTCAAGTTTCTGTAGGTCATTTGAGATAATGGAATAAAAATATCTAGCAGATATTTATGGCATGCATAATTCCTATGTCTCTTCTAATCATACATAGTTATCTTCTGGTAGGGGTTTTATGAAAATTTCTACCAATTGATCATGTGTACTAGTGAATTCTAATACAATATCGCCCTTCTGCACATGATCTCTAAGAAAATGATATCTAATTTCAATATGTTTGATCCGAGAATGTTGTATTGGATTGTTTGAAAGATTTATAGCACTTGTATTATCACATTTGATTGGAATGTGATTGTACATAAGTTTAAAATCCTCAAGTTGTTGCTTCATGTAAAGAACTTGAGCACAACAACTACCCGCAGCAACATATTCTGCCTCAGCGTTAAATAGTGCAACAAAATTTTATTTTTTACTAAACCAGGAAACTAGTGCACGACCTAAGAAATGACATGTTCTACTAAAACTTTTTCGATCATCTTTGCAACCAGTATAATCGGTACCTAAATAACTAATAAGATCGAAAGAAGTGAGTTTAGGATACCATAACTCTAAGTCAATGGTATTGGCAAAATATCTAAAAATCCGCTTGACTGCAATCAAATGAGATTATTTTGGAAATGATTGAAAACGTGCACATAAACATACACTAAACATAATATCTGGTCTACCGGCTGTCAAATATAATAAGCTACCAATCATACCTCGATATACCTTCGAATCAACTAGTTTACCAGATTCATCTTTATCAAGTTTAGTGGATGGGCTCATTGGTGTTTCAGCAATTTTTTAATATATTTTGATTGATTGATGAATATCCCACTTTTTGCTTGCTTAATTTGCAATCCGAGAAAGAATATAAGCTCTCCTATCATACTCATTTCAAATTCTTCCTGCATAGTCTTAGCAAAAACTTGGCATATATTTTCATTAGTAGTACCGAATATTATATCATCAACATAAATTTGAATCAAAAGAATATCATCATTTTCGTATATAATGAAAAGAGTTGTATCAATTTTTCCTCTTAAAAAGCCTTTTTCAATCAAGAAACTACTGAATCTCTCGTACCGCGCTCTAGGAGCTTGTTTGAGTCCAAATAGTACTTTTGTGAGTTTGAAAACATGATTTAGAGAAATATGATTTTCAAAACCTGGAGGTTGCTCAGCATATACTTCTTCATTTATAAAACCGTTTAAGAAAGCACTTTTAACATCCATTTGAAAAAGTTTGAAATCTTTATAATAAGCATATGTAAGTAGCATTCGAATAGCTTCTAATCTTGCGACTGGTGCATATGTCTCATCATAATTGATTCATTCTTTTTGATTGAAACCTTGGACCACTAGTCGAGCCTTATTTCTAGTAATGACTCCGGACTCATGTTTCTTGTTTCTAAAAACCCATTTTGTTCCAATAATAATATGATTTTTGGGTTTAGGAACAAGTGTTCAAACATCATTTCTTTCAAATTGATTAAGCTCTTCTTACATAGCTAGAATCTAAGATTCATCAAGAAGTGCTTCATCAATATGTTTAGGTTCAATCTGAGATAGAAAAGCAGTATGATTGCAAATATTTCTAAGAGATGATCGAGTACTTACATCTCGTGAAGGTTCTCCTAGAATTTATTCCGCTGGATGATCTTTCACATGTTTCCACTATTTGGTTGCATCTTGTACTAAGTTTTGATGATCTTTCCTTCTATTTCCATGATCTTCCCTTTTGAATTGTCCCCAAATATCACACATCCTTTTTCTTTAGAAGTGAAGTTAATGAATTTAGTTTTGTCTTCTGTCACGTATCTTGAGCATCCGTTATTTAAAAATCATTTATTTTTACCTGTAGAATACTTCATGCATACCTACAAAAGCAATTAAAAACAATTCCTGGTACCCAAGTTCTTTGGTCCTTTATTTATT
Source organism: Platycarya strobilacea (assembly GCA_036898215.1). Lineage (NCBI taxonomy): Eukaryota > Viridiplantae > Streptophyta > Magnoliopsida > Fagales > Juglandaceae > Platycarya > Platycarya strobilacea. The sequence continues at coordinate 16,826,730 of CM072547.1, forward strand.
AGTATTAGAAGAAATAAGATTTTTAGGTACCCATATGGCCTTAATAGTCATTGAATGTTTTCTTCTAATAGGACAAGCAAAATAATTATGACCATTTCTATTACAAAAATTGCAAATAGCATGTGACGACATATATGAAGAACTTGAGTGATTATAATAGTATCATTTTTTAACAAAATTATTTTTATGAAAAGAATTTTGAATATTGGACTTTGATGTAGAAGGATTATCAAAAAAGTTTTTATAAGATTTGTATTTTTGTTTTCGCTTATATCCCAAGCCTGCCTTATGAAAAACACATATTTGACTACCAAGAAATTTTTCAAAATTTCTTTTTCCATTCGTAAAGTTTTCAATAATATTTTCTAAATCAGTTTTCTTTTTCTTCAACTCAAGATTTTCATCTTTCAAAACAATACTTTCTTTTCTTAAAATATCAATTTCGTTTGTTAAAAAAGAATTTTTCTTTTTCAAAACAGTATACTTGGTACCCAATTTTTCAAATTCCTCATATAGTTCTTCTAAAACATTTTGCAATTCTTCATATGAAGGATCTTCAATATTATCAAAATTTGTTACCTCAATGTCATCTTTAGCCATAAGACAAAGATTTTGCTTGCTTCACTATCTGAGCTACTTGAATCATCATTCCACGTAGCTTTCATTGCTTTTTTGCCTTTGTTTCGATCTTTCTTTAGTAGAGGACAATCTGGCTTGATATGACCAGGTTTATTGCATTTATAACAAATTAAAGTGTCATTTTTACCTGAATTTTTCTTGGAAAACTTATTGAAGGATTTCCTCGGAGGAGATTTATTTTTCTTTAAAAACCTCTGAATTCTTCTTATTATCATCGCAACTTTTTCATCTTTGTCGTCATTTTCCTCATCTTCATCACTTTCACTTTCATGTGGAACAGCTTTAAGTGCCAAGCTCTTCTTTGACTTTCCTTCTTCTTCTCCTCTTTTCAATGTGTACTCATGGGTGATAAGTGACCCGATGAGTTCATTCACTTTGAGCTTCTTGAGGTCTCTAACTTCAAGAATCACTATCACTTTTGATTGCCAACGTTTTGATAGAGAGTTGAGAATTTTTCTTACTATCTCCACTTTGGAATAAACTTTGCCAAGAGCTGTCAAGCTGTTTATGATGTTAGTAAAACGAGTGTGCATACTAGAAATAGATTCATCATCATTCATCTTAAACATTTCATATTCATGAGTAAGAATATAAATTTTTGATTCTTTGATTTGAGAAGTTCCTTCATAAGTAACTTCCAAGTTATCCCAAATTTCCTTTGCTGTAGTACAAGTCATTACTCTATTAAATTCATTACCATTGAGAGCATTATATAATAAATTCATAGCAGTTAAATTCAAAGTATAAAGTCTATCTTCTTCACGATCAAACTCTTCTTCTTCTTTTTTGACCTTTACTCCATCAACTACTTTTGTTGGAATATAAGGTCCATTTACAATGCATTTCCAGATTTCTCGACCTTGAGCCTGAAGGAATATTCTCATTCTAACTTTCCAGAATGAGTAATTGTCTCCGCAAAAGAGTGGAGGCCGACTGCTAGATTGACCTTCACCAAATGAAGCTGCAATGTTAGCCATAAGATCTTAACTCAAAAGATAGTTAATCTTATAATAGAGCTCTAGCTCTGATACCAATTGTTGCCCAGATGACTAACACAAGAGGGGGGGTGAATTGAGTTGTATTTAAAAAAATAACAATTATAAATCAAATATATAATATAAAATATAAACAAAATATGAAACAACAATAAATATAAAGAGTAAGAGTAAGAGAGAAGCAAACTCAGTATGTTAACAAGGTTCGGCCCCACTGCCTACGTCCTCGCGTCAAGCTACCTCTTGAGGATCCCCAAATCCACTATTCAATCTCCTTTAGGTGGAGATAGAAACCTATTACACCTTTGAGCAGCACCGCTCCAAAGAATCCGTGTATAACACCCTCTATACTTCCAATCACCTTACACTTGGTGATTTAACTATTCCCCGTGTAGAACACCTTCTACACTTCCAATAATCTCACACTTGGTGATTTAACTATTCCCCGTGTAGAACACCTTCTACACACACAAGGGTTATACACACCCTTTTACAAATACAAGAGTTGATAGTAGGTAGACTATCAAAGTACACTCCTCAATGAGTGAGATAGAAACAATACAGCGCAACCTATATCTCTCTCAACAAGAACAAGAATTAAGGCTCAAAACTTTAGAAAATAGAGAATGAGAGCTTTGAAGAAATGATGCAAAACTTAGCAATAGATGTGTAAGCTCTTGTTATGAATTTTGCAAAACTCAAGTGAGCTATTTATAGGCAAATGAGTTTTCAATTTCAAATTTGAAAAGATTCCCATGTCAAAAACATCATCATTCACTTTTCAAAAATTTCAAATCTAATATTTTTACTTTTTGCATGTGACAAAAGGAGCACACTTTACTTTTCAAAAATTTCAAACATAATCTTTTACTTTTTGCATATGACAAAAGGAGCACACTTTACTTTTCAAAATTTTCAAATAAAGACATCTACCTTTTGCATAAGTCAAGAAAATCATCCACCACTTTTGAAAATATTCAAATAAAACATGCACATGTGAAAGATGACAATCAATCATCTTAATATTTTCAAAATTCAAACTTTTAATCATGTCATGCACATGTGAAAGATGACAATCAATCATCTTTCAAAATTTTCAAATTTAATTTTCAAAATATTCATGCATATGTGGAAAATGTATTTTAATGCTTTACGATAAAATATTAATTTTGAGCCTTAATCCTAATTTCAAAATTTTTTAAGAGATTTACAAAATTACTCTATGATTTTAATATGAACTTGTTCCCTTCTTGCTCATGCTTGCTTCCTTGATGTGCTTGATTATATTGTGTGGACAACTTGACCTTGAGACTCCTTTATTCTTTGGATTCATTTGTTATCATCAAAATCCATTTGTAGATTTATATGAAACTTGAAACCTTGGGTTCAACAATGAGCTTGATTAAAAGTTGTGGAAGCCAAATGAACTAGTGAAATAGGCAGTCGTTTAGGCATGTGCAACGGTAACTTCAAAGGGCCAAGGAGCGTCGTTCAATTTTTCATAATAGAGGTAGGTAGGTGCTACTAAGGTGGAATGTGTTTTAGCAGGAGTTGAGGTTCAAAAATGGCTAAAAATAAATGAAATTATGTGGCAACAAAGATCCAAAACTCTGTGGCTTAAAGAGGGAGACCAGAATTTAAAGTATTTTCATACGAAGGCATGGTAAAGAATGAGGAAGAATAAATTAGTGAAAATACAAGATGACAGTGGTGAATGTCATGAAGCTGAGGGTTGGAATAGAGTGACTTTGAACTACTTTCAAAATTTGTTCTCCACTTCTGATTCGAGTGGCAATTTGGGCTTTTTGAAATCTTTAGCTAGAAGAGTGTCTTCTAATATGAATGATGAGCTGACTAGGGCATATTTTGAAGATGAAACAAAGGATGCACTTTAGCAAATGAGTCTTTCAAAAGCTCTAGGACCGGATGGAATATCATCAATATTTGTTGAGAAATATTGGTATATGGTGGGAGATTCAGTGACTTCAACAGTTCTTGATGCCTTGAACTCAGGTTCTTTTCCAATCTATTTAAATCATACATAAATTTCTCTTATCCCAAAATAGAAGCATCCTGTGAAAGTTAGTGATTATACAATTAGTCTTTATAATGTGGCTTATAAATTAAATGCTTAGTGTTGTCAAATATATTGAAAGCTATTTTGCCTAATGTCATTGGGGAAAGTCAAAGTGCTTTTGTTATGTTCATATGATTACAGATAATGTATTAATTACTTATGAATTAGTGCATTATCTTAAACGAAAGAAGAAAGGAAGCAAATGGTATATGTCTTTATAATTAGATATGAGTAAGGTGTATGACAGAGTTGAATGGAGTTTTCTGAGCTCAGTTATGGAGACAATGGTTTTTCATCATGATTTTATTTGGTTGGTTCTATTTTGTGTAAGCTTAGTGTCCTATTTAGTGCTTATTAATGGTGATCCCAAAGGTCCTATTATTCCAACAAGAGGTTTAATACAAGGGGACCCATTGTCCCCTTACTTTTAATTCTGTTTTGTACGGAAATGTTGATTTCTCTATTAAACGAGGCTGGTTAAGTGGTGAGATTTCAGATCTGAAAATTTGTAGGTCCTCCAAACATAAACCACCTGCTTTTGCCGATCACTATGTTATTTTCTGTAAACAAAGGTGGGGGAAAATAGGAGAATATAGGTTGCTAGATATTAATCAGTGTTAGGGCAAAAAATAAATAAGGAAAAGACTGCAATGATTTTAGTAGCAATGTTGGAAAGGTTGTTAGAGATAAAATACAATAGCTTTGGAGTAATTGCGAAATCCAATAATATGAGAAATATTTAGAACTCCCTCATATAGTGGGTAGATCAAGGCATAAAGCTTTCCCATCTATTAAACAAAAATGTTCAAAAAAATTTTAATGTTGGAAAGAAAAATTACTCTCACAAGGGGGAAAGGAAGTGCTTTTAAAAGCAGTGGCACTTTCTATCCCTACTTATTCAATAAGTTGTTTCTTGTTACCTTTGTCTTTGTGTTCAAAGCTAGAGCGTTTAATGTCAAATTTATGATGGCGACAAAAAAGAGAGAAAAGGAAAATCCATTGGGTGAGTTGGGCTCGTACGTGTGAGTCCAAATATTGTGGGGGGATGGGGTTTAAGGATTTAAGAACCTTCAATTAAACTCTCTTGGCTAAACAAGGTTGGTGTTTAATGCAAGATGAAACATCCCTTATCTTCAGATTAATGAAGGCTAAATGTTTTCTAGATTCAAGTTTTCAATAAGTTAGGCTAGGAAGATGTCCTTCTTATACAAGGAAGGGCATATGGGAAGCTAAAAAATAGCCGCTTTTTGGCTATAGATGGCAGATTGGAGATGGTAGATTAGTTAAAATTTGGATAGACCAGCGGATATCAGGAAATGGGATCTAATTTCTGAAGGCTTTGCTGGTCTAATAAATGTACTTGATGATGTTGTGTATTCCCTTATAAATGATGTTAGAAGTAGCTGGAATGTTGATATATTAAATTCTCTTTTCAATCACAAAGTAGTGATTAATATTTTGAAAATAGTACTCGGTCCAGGTAAAGCTTCTAATAGATGTATATAGCTCAAGAGAAGTGGGATCTTCAGTGTACGCAGCTGTGACGGGTTTATAAAAGCAAGGCAAGGATCACAAATTCCAAAAACCTCAACTACCTGTTCATAAAAGCTGCTATGATGGCAAATCTAGAAAATGCAAAGGCCTAACAAAATTAAAATTTTTGATTGGCGTGCTTGTAAAGAGGGGCTTCTTGCAAAAGATAATTTGAGAAAAAACGCGTGTTATCTAAATGTCAATGTCAGTGTGTTTTTTGTGGTTTTTCATGCGAAAATCTCCTTCATGCTTTAATGAGTTGTATTGAGTTATAGAATATATGGAGATAATTATTACTAGAACTTTTCTAGGAGCCTAATATGAAGATATGTGATGCTGCACGGTAATATGAACTTTTCTAGGCAAGCATTTCATAGATAAAAATTACACGGTTATAGGATACAGGTTTTAGTAGGGTGGGAGTTCCCAACAATCCTCCTAAAACAGACAAAACAAGCAACAACACTGGAAAAAAAAAATAGATTTTAGAGCCAAAAATATGGCTCCGACCAATCCTACTGAAGGGATGCCGCATAAAGCGGTTTTAAAATAGTTTGATGAACAGACTATTTGATTGCGACTAAAAGTCACAATAAAAGAGGTGTGCTGCAGTTTGTTGAACTTGTTCGGTTGAAGGAGATTCTTACACCCGCTTTATCTTGATCCTTAGTTAGGGAAATAGAGAAATAGGGAAATAGCAATCGGAAGAAGTACTGATGCACCACCAGAAGACCACCACCTGTTGTGACGGTGTGTGAGGAGCACACACTACACTAAAAAGAAAATGGGTAGCCAAAATTGAAAGATCCGAGGCTGCTGATCCCATTGGTGCCACGCATGGCAACAATGGGCTCATCGTGGCACTGCTGCACGTGGTTCTCATGCAGACTGACGCACAAGAGACTCACCATCGCACTTTTGGGCAGTTTTCTCCATCCCTCTAATAGATCGATGGTTGGGGATTCCAGCAGTTCGACGCATGGCAGTTGAAAAAGTCTGGCAAGTAAAAGATCAAGGCTTCTTGGTTCTTTGGGCAAAAAGTTAGGTAAAAAATTAGGAAAGCTGAAAAAAAAAAACAAGGGGAAAAACCCTAAGAAGGTTGGACGGGAGGGAGGGAAAGAGGAGCTAAGCTATTCCACCTCCCCTCTGGACAGAACGACGATGGCTATAACGAGTAAGGAGGCGAAAATGCTAGAGAGAAAAACAAGTTGGGGAGTTCCCTAATTAAAGTTGTATTTGTTATGTAAAAGCGTATAAATGAATTATAGATAAAATAGAAATGAAATAGAGATAGAAACTATTCGTTTAAAAGAGAATATTATCTACCCCTTTCCCCCCTAAAATACATGCCCCCTCCATCTTCAGATACGTCCCCCCTCCAAAATACAGGCCCCCTCCATCTTGAACAACAAAAGGCGAGTCAGAATGCTCAAGTGGCGTTGTGCAAGAAGTGATAGAAAAATAGTGACCTTCCCATAATTTCTTTGAGATTTTTCAACCTGCGTCGGAAGTACAAAAGGTAGGGGAAGACACCCTCAAAATATAAGCCTAGGAAGTTAACCCATTTTCTTAAGAACTAAAGAAATAAAGCTATAAAGAATCGTAGAGAAAATTAGGCAAGAAGATTGGAAGTGTCGACGTCGAAAATGATCAGAAGGTGAATTTTGTTCTGACTGATGAATTCGCATCTTGAATAGCAACACTTCTCCCCTCCAGACTTTAGATCCAACAACCCCCAAGTGATTCGACCGGAGAGTTCGCATTTGGGATTTGCAAGCTTTTTTCGAACATTTTCTTTTAAGTTCATCCGAACAATATTTTTTTTTTTAGTTTATGGAATTCGTAAGTTGTATTGTTGTTGTGGTTGGGTCCAAATTTTTTGCGGGGTTGAATCAAGTTGTATTGTTGTTGTGGCTGAATCCATGTAAATGTGGTGTTAAATTCTGTGTCCCGCATGAAATGTGTTCTGTGAGGGGAGGGTTGGATGTCAAAGATGGAGTTTGTTTTCACAGAGATAGTTGTCGGAGATGGAGGTCAGGTCGGTGACACACACAAGCTCTTAAATGGGGATGGTGACCATCTTTGAAATGGAGATGGAGATGAGTTTGTTAGAGAGGAGGGAAGATGTCTCTGAACATTGTGTGCGTGATGGGAACATTGCGTGAGTTCGATTTTTCAGGAAGGTTGTGTGGTGCTAGCTCAATCTCCTCTTTCACCAAATATGCTTTCCACGTCAAGCAGGACATATTAATAGGATCCTGTAACGCGTCCCCTAGTATTTTCCTATATCTTATAATGTGAGCTGTCCAATCCTGACCACATCATCTCTTGTAGTTTTCAATTGATCATTATGAAAAATTCTATTCATTATTTCTACAATATATTATACATAAATTTCTAATTCCTAATTTTTAATTTTTTTACTAATTGTGTGATAAATAAATAATGAGTAGAAGAAATCAATTAGCTTAAAAAAATAAAAATAAATGTTATATATAGAAATGATGAGTGGAAGAAATCAATTACTAAACGTGTGATTCTCAATTAGTTTAAGAATCCAAACTATAGGATGTTTGGACTACTGGAATATTTCAAAATCTAGTGAATGTTATTGAGAGATTATAAGTGCAGGTATTTTATTATGTATTGGAAAATAAAAGGAAAAAATGCTGAATAAAAATATTATAAAATATTCACATATTATTTTTCTGATTTTTTTAAGTTTATAAAATTGTATTGATTTTTGTATTAGAATAATAATTAAGTGAAAATTTAAGATTGAAAAGTATTTTGTATTGTGGGTAATATATAAAAATAAAATTATAAAAAAAATTTGAGAATTCAGAAAATTCGTGGTGTCTATATGACAGGTCCAAGCCAGTACGGTCCTAAAAGTAAATTTGTGCATCCTCGCAACTCGACTACAATTTAATAAATTTAGTAATAAGAAATTCAAGTATTTTATGAATGAAAGGCCCAACCGGGAAAAAGAAAAATTATACATACAATCAACTTGACTTAATTTTAGCCCTGGTAGGGCTGAGATGAAACTTGGAGATCAACTAACATTTTTTTACGTTAGAGATCAATGTACAAAAAATTGATTATAGAACATTAATTAAAGAATCAAAGAATATATGTGCACGAAGTACTCTAGCTTGAACTAAAAAAGCTTGCTAGCGAATTCGTCTATGGCAGTTCCATTGGTATCACAAGAAGCTGACTTTCTGGCAAGTTCTTTGAGCTGGGACAAGCTTCTCCCCAGTTGCAAAGCCACCTTCATTTCAAACAACTCCCTTTTTCTCTTTTCTTGAAGTCTCCTTCCTTGATTGTGGTTTCAATTGTTTCCTGCAATAGCTGGAAAAATTCACTGCTGTTTCGGCACATCTCGAACACCATTCCAACTTGCCCACCGTGCTGGAAGGAATTTGCAGTAGTAGCCAAAGTCCCCGCAACTACGGCTACGATTAATGCCCATGACCCATTACCAACACATGCAGAGCCAACAGCTGCAATCCCTGTGAGTAATGGACTAGAGATGGCTAAAATCTTGTTAATCTTCAACACCAGGTTGCCCAGCCTTTCGTAGTCCATACTGTCCTCTCTCTGCACTACCTCAAAGATCTCGCGCATTTCTACTTCAAGTTCCATACTCCACCCATTGTTCTGAAATCGTTGTTTTCTTTCATGTGATTTAATTTTATTTTGGAGTATATATAATTGGTGTGAAGGCCACTAAGTAGCAGGCTCAAACTTTATAGGGAATTTATCAAGCATTGCTCCTAGCAAGGGAAGTGCGTAGGCTCGGTCAAGGGCCAAAACCTTTTCCATCACGTGCTTCACATCTTCTTCAGTTGTTGCCTCAAGAGCGAGAGCATAGTTTCTATTTGGCTCCGAAGTTGCTTGAATAATCTGGTAGCATTGTGTTGTTCTTCTACAAGTATTGAGGGCTGAATCTTGTTCATCACAAGCACCATCCCTGTGGCTGCAGAATACAAGAGACTGGACGACAACTTGAGAGGTGGAAGGGGCATTCCGGCGCCACCCATCGCAACAATACCAGCCATGATAGCGGCGGTGAGAGTCATCATATTGATAAAGTTGAGGAGAAGGGTATCAAATTGTCACGCTGCATGCTTTCCAATGTTGGTGTGCATCTCAACTCTGTCTGCCACAGCCTCTAAAAGGGTATAGAGCTGGATGGTGGCAAAAGCAGTTGAGTTTTGTGCTTTAATATGTTCGATGAATGGTGTGGTAGTAAAATTGATGTTTCGTAGATCTGGGATCGTATTTGTGAACCCATCGACCTTGATATTGTTCAATTCATCAATCAACTTTGATCTGCTGGTTGGTGTTTCGGGAACGGAAAAAGGGGCTTTTGGAACCTTTGGGACATGAATAGCGGAATTGATTTTGCTGGAACAACAAGATGAAGAAGAAAATGAAGAAGAAGAAGAGAAAGGCAATAGGAGAGCTGAAGCTTGTGAGGAAGCCATAATTAATTGACAGGTTGAATCGAAGGGTTTGTTTATGAAGGTAGCTGTATTTTAATTATAAATACTCATTTGATCATAAATAAATCATCATAAATAAGTAATTCTTTTTGTTTTAGTGGGTTGGGAATGAAATTATATATATGCAGGATGGGGAGGCGGGTTGAGTCGTATTTATAGAGAGGAAGTAGTGCTGAGAAGAAGGGGTCAGGCGTACTTATTCCGTATACGTAAATGAATATTGACTGGCTGACGGGTTGACTCGGCCGTTCTACTCATAAATTTCAAGTTCAACATTTCGTTCCTGTGATGTTGGGTCTCTCATGCGACGTGGTAAAAACTAGTAGCCTAATACAAATAACATTTCTGTTACTAAGTACTAGCCTTCGTTTCATTAATCTTGATTCTTCTACTGCGTATCATGCCGGTCAATATCTTTTTCTATATATTGTTCAGCCGGTCAATATCTTCAACTCAAAAGTTTAGGCAGCTTTTACGTCATAAAGAACATAATCCTTCTACGTCATATATATACATAAGATAATTTGGTTTAATATAAAATAATTCTAATTCTCTCTTATAAATCATCTTCTTCTGTTATATATAAGTACCATAAAGAGGATGTCTTTTAGATGAACAGCTTGTAAGCAGCAAAGTTTCACGTAGATGCTTTTTTTTATCAATGTTAATATAAAATTCATTTAAATTATTTCCATTAATTTAACCTTGTGTTAGAATAGAATATTTCAATATCGATACATTCCGGTATATCATTTTAGAATTAGTTGCATGTATATAAAAACTGACAATAAAAGAAGAAATATATGTATATATAAGTGTGTAATATATATATATATAAAAGAACTGATCAAGCGTTTATCATATATATATATATTATATGTATATATGAAAGATTTGAAGATTTATGAATATACATTGAAAATATTAAAAAAATTTGAAAGATATTGGTATCAAAATATAATATTAAAAATTACGAATTTGAGTTGAGGCACAAAGAAAAAAAATAGAGACTAGAAATTATTAAAAGTAGTGAGATTAAAAGAGAGAGAGAGAGTGAGAGACTAAAGGGAAATATTTAAAGTTGTAAAAAAAATATATATATATATACCTTTTAGATTTTAAAACAAAATGAATGCTATCTATATTTCAAATTTACAAAAATACTATCCAAACATAGAAAAATCAATTTTCATTAAAACAGACAAAACATATTAATGTAGATGGAATTGGCAGGAACAAGCTGGAACATGCTAGAGTTTAGAATGAAATGAAATGAGATGTATAATGCACCAAATACTATATTGAAATGAAAAATCTCAGTTGTTATGTTATGAAAGGATTGAAATTCAAAATCATAGAATGTTTTGAGAAGAGTTATTATACTCTCAGGCTAATATGTAAAGCACATGACTAACTACATTACTTAAATGGTAATGTTTGATTTGTATGATTCAGGTCTAAGAATTTATCTTTTAAATCAAGCTATACCATATAAGCATTCTACAAGGAGTGTTGTACCCACCGAATTGACTGCATGCAATATTCTAAACGTTATAAAATCCACCCGTCATTTTCATTTCTTACATGCTTTGGCACTGTTACTGTATTTAAGGCTATTTAAAGTCATGTTTGGAGTTGAGATGAGATAAAAATATATTATCTTATATTAAAATTTCTAATAATTTACTTTCTAAACATAATACAGATACAAAATATATTTCAATTCAAATTTATAATTTTTTTTATCTAATCATTACAACTTTTCTAAACTATTAAACACAATACAAAAAACAATATGAGAAATTATATTCAAACATTTTTTTAACTATAGTATTTTTATTCAACTTTTTCTTTCTCATTTCTAAAAATTCAATCAAATATCTTAACTCAAACTATTTCACTAATATTTACAAAATTCTCCTCTTTTTTCCTCTTGGCAAGATTACTACTTAATTATCATTACAAGAAATGTAAAAAATACAGAGTTTGAGAGTTGAGAGATTATTATAGACTAGGAGGATCGTTCCCACTGAAATTTTAACAAACAAGGGGGGTGGTCGATAGGGGCAAGTTTCCATACTAGTGATTGGAAGCAGCTCGTGGCGCTATTTTGTATGCACATGGATTTTCCTCGCTGACCATTATTCAAAGGATTTGAGCATGTATTTTGTGTCTGAGACTATACCTTGGATTTCCTAGTTGATATTGGAGGTATTTGTTGAGAGAGTACTAACCACTTGCTGAGAGTCTCTTTCTATTTGTAGCTTGAACAAATTTTGGTGAAGAGCCTTTTGAATGTCGTCAAATACTGTTGTTGCTTCGCCCATTGTGGGGTTGCTGTTGTTGATGAGACTTGTGTCGACAAAAATGGGAGAACCAACTCTGGATCTACAAATGGAGGTTGTGGTACTTTTATCCTTCCTTACTACCACGTCACATTGAAGCAGGTAAAGATGATCTTGTGTTATGTAAGGGCTTTCAATGAGATGATCTAACTTTTTTTCCCAAGTTGTTTGGTGTTCAGAGAGTGGGGGAGGTGACAAATGCAACCAGTTCATTTGGAGTGGGTTTAATGCCATTGTGAACAACCTTATTTCAAAAAAACCAAATACTATCCATTACTAGAGAAGAAAAAAGTTGGAGTTGATGAGATTCTTCTTCAGGATTTGATAATGACCTTACTGGGTTTAGAATGTTATTGATCCAAGTTGTTATTGGGAAGGCATTGAATTTTGAATTATCCATAGGCCATTTTGATTGCCTCCAAAGAACTCTAGCATAGGGGCAAAAAAGGAATAGATAATGGAGACTTTCCTATTGATAGTCACATAGCAAACAGAGAGTTTGATCCTTATTAAGGTTTATAACATTTTTCAAGATGGATTTTGTGGGGAGGATATAATGGGATATTTTCCAAATTAGAATATTAAGCCTATTATGGATTTTGAGTTTCCACAATTTTTTTCAAGAAAAGTTTTGAATGTTTAAGTATCAATGCAGCGTGCAAAAGCTTCTCTTGTGGATGGGGATGCTTTACCAAAAAGAATGAGGTTATTGGCAATAAGAAGATGAGTGATGGAGGGGCAACCTCTAGAGAGTTTTATGCCTTCTAGATGTTTAAGACTTTCTTCTCAAACAGGAGATGAGAAATGATCTCACTGCCCAGGATGAAGAGAAAATGAGAAAGATGATCTCCTTGTCTAAGCCTTCAAGAGGGATGGAAGGATCCCATGGGTGAACCATTGATTGGAATGGAGCAAGAGACCGTTGATAGAGATTCTCTAATCCATCCTATCTATCTTTTATTAAACCCTTGGATTTCAAAAAGTTTTAGAAGAAAATACCACTTTATATAATCAAAGGCCTTTTTCATGTCAATTTTGATGGCTATTAGACCTAATTTGCTGCATGTCTTTTTAAGGAAGTGAAAGACTTCTTGGGCTAAAATGATGTTGTCTTGAATAAGTCAGCCCGAGATGAAAATTGTTTGGTTCAGAAAGACTAATGATGGAAGGATATCTTTTAGTTTGTTTGCCAATAGTTTTGCAATAAAATATAAATAAATGTGTGAGTAAAATCTACTGGTTAGAGCTCTCGAATCCCTCTAAAATAACTAAAGAAGACAGTGCTGGAGAGGAGACAATGAGTTGGTCTAAGAGAGAGTGAGAGTCCCTCATTTCATCTGATTGTTGCCTTTTTATTAGAGTCCTTCGCTTGCACGTGCTAGTCTCCCTGTTTTTCTTCCTTCCCTCACGTCACCTGCTGCTTTCCTCCTTGTCCCATCATGTCCCCTTTTACCCTCGTCCAATAGTGCACTATAAAATAGGCCTGGCCCATATTTATTACTTTACAATGCCATAAATGGCTGTGCCCAGCCTGTATTTTTCTCCCCACACAATACCCCGCAGCAAAGATACTTTAGTGGAAATTCTAAGACACCTACTAAGGTAAGAAAGTAAAACATGCGATAGATAAATAATTAAGAGAATGTTGTAATAGGCTAAAATTTCAAAGCTTGGGGCTTCATTAAGGCGGGAGATAGGCCCGACCAAGAGCATGAGAACGCGAAGTGCGAGCGTGGAAGGAGATGGACTCGATCGCGAGCGTGGGAATGCGAAGCGCATGCGTGTAGGAAGATAGACTCGATCACGAGCGTGGGAACGTGAAGCGTGAGAGTGGCGAGAGATGGATTCAACCGCGAGTGTGGGAACTTGAAGCACGAGCGTGGCGGGAGATGGACTCGACCGCGAGCTTGAGAATGCGAAACACGAGCGTGTCGAGAGATGGACTCGACCGTGATCATGAGAACAATGTCCGAACATGGCGAGAGATGGACTTGACTGCAAGCGTGTAAGCGCGAAATCCCAAGGTGGCGAGAGATAGAGAGGTGGGAATCGGCATGTGAGGGTTTACGAGCGGGTTAGGACCCTATACTTCCCCTTGTTTTTTGCGGGCGAATCGGTATGAGGGGGTTTACGAGCAGGCAATGGCCCTAAACTTGACCCCGCGATTCACTGACATTATGCTAATGGAGATGGAGAAGGTTTATGAGTATGCTCGGGCTAAGCCCTAGCCCGAGCCTCGACTTAATGGTGAATCGTGGTACGGGGGTTTAGGAGTGTGCGAGAGCCCGGAACTCAACGCCTTAATTTGTTGGTATTCCACGTGTGTGACGAGAGCACAGAGCTCGTCACGTCACGGTAGAATTGCTGATTGAGATGGAGAGGGTTATGAGTATGCTTGGCTGGGGCCCTAGCCTAGAGCCTCGATCTAATGGTGAATCGTGGTGCAATGGTTTATGAGTTGTTTCCTATTACCTATCTCCTTTTACTCTGAGCTAGATAGCTTAATGGCAGAATTTTGGTAGTGTCACGCACCCAACTCCCACATATAGAAACATGGGAATCGAGGCGTCGGAATGCTGACAACACGGGTCACACACCCCCAACATCAAGTGCTAAGTGTGTGAACACATGACTTGTATAAGTAAAAGCAGTAGATAATTAAAGTCATTATCTAAGTATCAGAATTTTTTTGAAATATTTTACAAACTAGTTTAATATAAATTCTCTAGCATTTAATACAGTCATTCGAAAATCAAAATATAAAATACTTACATCAAAAATGAACATTTCCCAAGATAATAAATTATAACATAATTACTTTAATAGTGGAGTCGTCTCCTCAGACTCAACCTTCTCGATCTTTGCATCCAAAATCTATAATACCAAAAATGACATCACAGGTAAGTACAACCCAAACAAACCACAAGATATAAATATATTCATGCAACAATAATACGCATGAATATGACACCATATACATGAAGTTTAAAATCATCTTCCTCAAAATAAATAAAATAACACACGCCAAAATTCCATTTTGGTCAACGATAAAATTCCAATAAAATCATCCATCATTTTCCAGAAAAAGATATCTATAAATCCAATCATAGAGGGTATTACGTATCGTCGTCGTCGATATGACATACACATAACACCAATCATAATGGGTGTTATTTATCATCGTCCCTATTATGACTCATCCACACTTATTTCATAGCAGGCATTACGTATCGTCGTCCCCGATATGAAATACACACAACACCAATCATAATGGGCAGTACATATTGACATTCCCATTATGACTCATACACACTCATTTCATAGCAAGCATTATGTATCACCGTCCCCAATATAAAATACACACAAAATGACCATAACGAGCGTTACGTATCGTCATCCCCATTATATCATTCACACCCACTAATCATAATAGGCGTTGCGTATCATCGTCTCCGTTATGACTTAGTCAAAAACCATTAACCACATCTCATATTAAAATCCAAACACCAAATATACACATGATCAAGCGTGTAATTACACAATGTATACCACAACATACAAAATAACCAACAATTAATAAATTCCAACATCAACCAATAAATCTCAACTTCAAACAAATATAATATTTGTGGATGCAAAAATATATTTAAATCTTAAAATTCATTTGGAAGATACTTACAACGGGTAAAAACATGAATCATTGAGCAAGCGCCAGTCCACAACGCTCGTAGCGGTCACTTTATATGTTGGGTTAAACTATTCGGTTTGACACCAAAATTTAGGGAAATACTCAATGAAGGGTGGGGAATCTCATGAAGGTGATGGTGTGGTGGTACAACCACCAGAATGTGGTGAATCGGGTGCAAAATAGGTGGAAACCCATTTTCGAATTTGGGGTTGTACAGGAAAGGTGGGGCCAAGTATGGGAAAACTGAGTTAGGGGGTTGGTCGGCTAAGTTAGGGGAGTGTTTTGGTGGCGGTGGTGTGGCCTACGGTGACCGGACGGCGGTGCGGCGAAGAACAACCCATTTAATGACCCATTTTAGGTGGAGGAGCAAGTGGCAGAACTGAGTAGTTCTAGGCGGTGGGTTATGTTCGCCGGAGTGAAGGGAGGTTGTTGGTGGGTCGCCGGCATCATGGGTGGGTAACAGTGCCAAAATGGGTCGAAACCTATTTTCGAATTTGGAGTTGTATAAGCAAGGTGGGGCTGTGGTTTGAGGAGCTAAGCTAAGAGGGCTGGTTAGCTGAGCAAGGGGGACCTTTTGGTGCCGGTAATGAGATCAAATGGTGGCCGGTGGCAGCGCTAGGTGGAGTGGGTTTCACACCCATTTCGGGTGGAGAGAAAGAGAAGGAGATGGAGCTCGTCGGTGGTGAGTTATGCTCGTCGGTAAAGGGGGAGGATGCTAAAAGGTAGCCGGAGGCTGCGGCGGCGTGGCCTGAAAACACAAGAAACTCATTTCGGTTAGGACGCCGTGTGTGGGAGGTGAGGCTGCCATGGAGCACATCGACGGTCGGGGAGGCTTGCCGGCGTGCGGGGGTGGTGGTGGACTGGGTAGTGTCGGTCACAGGCCGCGCACAGCGGCACGGGGTGGAGAGGGGCAGAACAGATGAAGAGAAGAAGAGGGAAGGGGAGCTGGTCGTGCGAGCTAAGGGGGAAACAGGGGAATAAGAAAAAGAAAGAAAAGAAAAGAATAAAAAGAAAAAGAAAAGAAAAGAAAAAGACAAAAGGAAAAGGAAATGAAGTCTACTAGAAAAAATAGTACAATAAATTAAATAAAAGCTACTTGAAAATACTACAATTCAATATCAATAAAATAAAATATTTAAAGTTTAACAATAAAATAAATTAAACCAAAGCGCATTAAAATTATAAAACAATAATTAATATAAAGAAGACACATCAATTAAAATCACATAATAAATAAAGGAATTTAATTCCAATCATTAAAATAATTATCTCCCATTAAAATTAATAAGAAAAATAACGTAACACAATATTTAAGCATAAACACAACGTAAAACTAATATTAACTAATTAATAGCTTAAATAACACTTTTAAACAAATAAAACACAACCAATAATATTATTAAAATAAATTAAAACAATCAACAATAAGAATAAAATAATACGTAAAAATGCACGTAATTTAGGATCTCACAGGTGGAGACAAAAGCACAATGAGAGGAAGATCCATTTTATTAGTTGGAGGAAGATGTGTGAGCCAAAGTCATAAGGAGAAATGGGTTTTAAGGACCTTAGAATTTTCAATTTTCCTTTTCTAGCAAAATAAGGGTGGAGATTGGCATAAGATGACTCTTCTTTGTTGTTTAAAGTATTCAAAGTTAGATACTTCTCAAAAACAATATTTTTTTTTTATGCTTCTTTGTGTTTCTATCCTTCTTACACATGGAGGAGTATTTGTGAAGCTAAGAAGTGGTTAAAGAAGAGGGGTAGATGGCGTATTGTGGAAGGCAAAACAGCAAGATTATGATTTGACCATTGGCTACCATATTAGAGGTTATTGAGGATTGAAGATAATTTTGTGATAAAAAATTGTGATGAAGTGGTGGCTGATATTATTGATATTGAGTTAGGGGGATGGAATTTTAAGATAATAAGGACTCTCTTCAATCCAATGACAGTGACAGAGATCCTAAAAGTAGTCATCAACCCAGGAAATACACCTGATAAATGGATTTGGGCATGAGAGATCAGGACAATTTTCAGTAAGAAGTTGTTATAGATTGATATGTGCAAAGGGGTGGGAGGAAGATGCAGAGTCTTCTACAATGTTAAGGAAACAAAAATTGTGGAAGGTTATATGAAAAATGAAAGTTCCAAACAAGATCAAAGTCTTTGCATGGAGGGTGTGCCCAGAGGGATTGCCTACTAAAGTAAATTTATTAAATAAAAATGTGGTAATAGATTGCGTGTGCAGTCTGTGTAGTGGCTTCCAGGAAGATATCTTTCATGCTTTATTTAATTTTCCTCAACTCAAGGGTGTTTGGCATGATCATTTTCCATTGTTGCCCGGTCAAAATTGTTCATTTGTTTTTGAGTTGGCAGTGCAGGATGCAGAAAATAAGCATTCAGGTTCCATTAATTTATTTTTCTGTTTGGCATGATCTTTCTAGTATAGGAGGAATAAGTATGTGTTTGATCAGAAAATATTAAGCCCAAAGTTAGTTATTAATCATGCAATGGGATTAACACAGACTTTTAAAGAAGTGCAAGCGAAGAATAAGGTCTAGTTGAGATCCCATTATCAATTTTAGCCTCCTCCGAATTCAATTTCCAAGCTTATACTAATGGGGTGATGTTTGTGAATTTGCAAAAAGCTAGAATAAGAGCAATAGTTAGAGATGATAGAGGTAGAGTCCTTGTGGCAACAAGCTGGCCAGAAGTGGAAGTGGAGAACCCTAAGAGGATAGACCTGCTAGCAGTGTTTCGTCGTATGCAAATCTATTCTAGTATGGGGATCTCACATATTATTGTTGAAAGTGATTGTTTGTTGATGATTCAATCACTTAAAAATAATGATATCGCGGGATCTTTATATGCAACCCTGTTTACTGAGATTAAGAGGCTCCAGATTTGTTAGGCCCGGCCCAAGGCCTTCAGCCAACCCGTGACCCAGCCCAGACCCAGCTCGAAAACGGCACCGTTTCCGTCCCAGGTAATTAAACCCCCGCCCCCCCCCCCCCCCTTTTCCTTCCTTCTTTCTTTCTTTTCCTTTCTTTCTTCTTCTTTTCCTTCTCTTCCCTTGGGCGACAGTTTCCTCTGTTTCGGTTACCACTTCCAGCGCACATCTCCCCCACGATTTCCTCGGCAGTTCTGATTTCTAGGAGGCTCAACAAAAATTTATTTCTTTCCCTCTCATTTTTTTCAGCAGTTGCAGTTGGGTCTGGTCCTCCTCTCTTGCGCCGAGCTCCCCTGTTCTCCGTTCACCGTTTGTTCCTCGCTGGTAAGTTTTCTCTTAATCCCCTAGTGTATTTCGAATTTCTTCTATCCAAAATGAGTTGTAGATTTGGTGTTTTAATCACTTAAAAACTTGGTTGATTTTCCTTGTTTATAGTCGATTTTTTTGAGGAAACTGGAAAGCATTCTCGACCTCTGTTCTTCGCGGGTTGCCTTCGTTTTGCTGGTAAGAACTTCTATTTTTTTTTAGACCGATTTGAAGCCCGTATGCTGGTTACGCATCATATTTTTATGTATATGTTGGCAGTGGTTTTGGGTTTTGGGTGATTAGTTGCGGAACCTTGTATGGATTGAGGAAAATCTGATTTAATTAAAATGTATATAGACCCGGTTGAGTACTTTTTGTATACCGAAATATTTATGGAGTTATATTCTCTATTTTCCAAATCCATTTTTTAAGGATTTTTGGTGGAGGTTCAAGGGTTGGTTGGCTAAATTCTTTTTGTTGTTTTGGTGCTGTCGATGAGTTGTTTGGAGCGTGTTGGGGGTTGATACAGGATGAAGGAACATGATTTTGAGTGTTGAAATTT
The DNA here is from genome assembly GCA_036898215.1 of Platycarya strobilacea. Lineage (NCBI taxonomy): Eukaryota > Viridiplantae > Streptophyta > Magnoliopsida > Fagales > Juglandaceae > Platycarya > Platycarya strobilacea. The sequence goes on from CM072547.1 coordinate 16,846,342, forward strand.
TGCAGTTTGTGAAGTGCTGTTGAAACGCATATAATAATACTCGGTTTGGGGGCTAACGGTATGTATTGAAGAAATCATTTTTATGGTATTTTGGGGTTTTGAGAAAAATACATGGTAAGCTGGAATGATGAATAGTTGCTGAAATTTTGTGGGTTTGGAAAAATAGTCGTTGAGCGTTTTCGATACTATATTTTTTGGGTTGCTGGAAATTTGTGAATTTTTGGACAGACATTGTAGTTAATTTATAATTTATGATTTTAGACCTTTGGAGTGGTCATTAATATAAAGGGAATTATTTTCGTGTATAGGTGACGAAACTTTTAGCGTTGAGACTCAAAGTTTTGATTTTTCACTACAGCAGTCAGGTAAGCGGGGTTCGTGTGCTCGGTTTTATACCAAAAGGGGACTGAGGTTGACTTTAAAAAAAAAATTGTATTTTTTTTGTTGGTTACGAAATGAAAACTTGAGAAAAATCAACCTCAGTCGATTGTTTGCATTATTCATGACGCATATATAAAAGAAGGAAAAATATTTCAGACATGCATTGTGTAGACATGAGCTGCTTTTTGTCGTGTTATTTTTCTGAAATGTGAAAAGAACATTTTTGTCTATTTGAGAAAAATTATGCCTTGATTGTGTTGACTATGTTTTATTTACATAAGCTTTATTCTGAAAAATAGTTTGGATTTATGTGTCTTTATTAATTCTAAAAATCTTTGGCATAGTATTCTGGTTAGTATTTGACTTTATCTCTGCTTGGCTCTGCTCTGCTCTGTATTTGCTCTGTTTGGATTTGGTACCAATTTCCTATCTCTGAGTGCACCCACTTTGGAAACAAAGTGGTTTATTGTGGGCTTTCCTATGTGCGCGCTCGGGGCTCCGAGAACGAATAAGGGAAAGTTCCACCTCTGTCTCTGCCTGGTTTGGCCACCGGGATTTGCACAACCCTACCATGGGGGTTAAACATGGTCTTTGCTTTGTGAGATGCTCCGATTGATATAGTGATAATACCCAGTTTGTTTATGCCAGAGTACTTGATGATTTAAATTATCTTGAAAATCATTTGTTTTCTTTTATGCAATATTATGTTTTGTTTCGTATTTTATTACTTGGTAAATGCTCATGTTTACACGCTTGTATAGGTTCTTCGCTTACTGAGTTGTGGAAAAACTCACCCCTCTTATCTCATATATTTTTCAGATGATTTGGATGTTCCATCAGAGGGCCAAGAGTAGAGTCTTGATCAAGTTTTAAGCTGTTAGGGCCATGGGCTAGATGGGAGAAAACAAAAATTTAATTTATTTATTATTTGGGTTCTAGTTTCATTGGATTTATGGAATGTTAGTTATTTTTTATCGTTAAGCTTCTTGGGAGAATGTGAACCCTCTCAGTTATGATTTATTCATATTCTTTTATTTATGACTTGGTGGACATTGTTATATGGATTGGTTCGTGACAAATATTTTTTTTATTTTGGGATATGGTCGGAGACCTACTATTATTTGTATTTGAGGATGGAATATACCAAACAGGTGAAGTTTCGTGACCCCCTATGAGTACGGGGCGTTATAGTTGGTATCAGAGCGAAGGTTTAAGATTCTGCAGACTTATACAATAAGGTTTTAGGAATTTGAGGTTCTAGAAATTGCCAACTTTAGGAATTATTTGAGGTGTAGAATTATATAGACTTGTGAGCTGATTTCATATTGTTGGAGAATTAAGGGTTGTATATTTATGTCTTTTATTTTTGGTATCATGTGATCTTGTTTGTGGTGGGTACTTTCTTTGTTTGGGGATTATTATATACTTTGTTTTGACTACTAAGGTTACCTGTAGTTCTTTATTTTAGCTAGTTGGTTATATGCTTTAGTGAACAATGTGTTTAATAGTCCAAGTGTTCTCAGGATGCCTCCTCGATGTGAGCGAAGTGTGTCGGACTTGAATGCGACCAGAAATGAAAGGGAAGCGAATCCAAGAGCTTCTGAAGTACTTTGAGCAGCAGCGCATCAGCTGATTGATGATCTCGCACAAAATTCTTCTGGCCGTCACCGCACCACAAGTGAAAGGGGTTGCACTGTGGAAGATTTCAACAAGTTGCATCCCACGTCTTTTGATGGAAGAGGCGACCCGATACTGGCAGAGGATTGGGTACAGGATATTGAGGAGATATTTCGTGTCTTGCCTTGCACGGATGAGCAAAAGGTGGCGTTTGCTACATTCAAGCTGACTAGGGAGGCTAAAAGGTGGTGGATTCTGAAAGGACTATCAGGGAAGCTGAAAAGAAGGAAATAAAAAGTTGGTCGCTGTTCAAGGAAGTTTTCCTAGAGCGTTTCTTCCCAGTCTCAGTTAAGGAAGATAAAGCTATGGAATTTGCCACCTTAGTTCAGGGAGCGATGTCAGTACATCAATATGCAGCAAAATTTACCGAGCTGGCACGTTTTGCGGCATACCTGATTCCAGATGAAGAGAAGAAGTGTCGCAAATTTGAGCAAGGGCTGAACGAGAAGCTTTTTGAGCGAGTAGTGGGCTTCCAAGTAAAAAAATTCACAGAATTGGTGAATAAGGCTACATTGTTTGAAAGAAGCTTTCAAAGAAGTACAATTTTATCTGATCAAAGGAAGAGATCTACCTCATCTGGATACCATACAAGCGTCAATCAAGGATCGTGGAAGAAGAAAAATGAAGGGGGTAGCTCAAGCAATAGACCAGGCCAAAGTAACCGGCAGCCCTACCAGTGTAAGACATGTAACCAAGTGCATTTTGGAGAATGCAGAAGAGAGGCAAGACCATGTTTGTGGCAAGTTAGGACACTACATCAGGAATTGCCCTCTGCAACCGGACAACAATAACCCAAGCATGTTGCCACCCCAGAGAAATGAAGTTGCAGGACGAGGTAACAATCAGCGTCCTACTGCACCTGCTCGAGTCTTTGCATTGACACCAGGAGAAGCTGAAGGCAGGGATGATGTGATCACAGGTATTCGGTTTTCGTTTTCTTTTAGGATTAACTTGGTATTCAATGCGGATCGTTACTAGAAGGAGCATGTCTTTATTTTTTTTTATTTTGTGATCACAGGCATTCTTTCATTGTTTTCTAACGATGCTACTGTATTATTTGATTCTGGGGCAACGCATTCGTTTATTTCTTTGAATTATGCTAAGTTTTGCACTTGGGAAGGTGAAAGGTTGGAGTATAGCATAGTAGTCGCGACACCGACAGGAAATTCAGTATCTTGTCATAAAATCCACCGTGGCTGCCCCATAACTGTTGAAGGAAGATTAATGCCAGCTGACCTTATAATATTTGATATGTTTGGATTCAATGTAATTTTGGGGATGAACTGGCTGGCTTCATACCATGCTAGTATTGACTGTTTCAAAAAGGAAGTAACCTTCAAGCCTCCTGAGGGGGGAGGAATTCGATTTGTGGGGTCGAAAGTGCGATCACATCCATCAGTCATATCAGCAGTTCAGGTTGGAAAATTATTGCGAGATGGGTGTCAAGGATTTTTGGCTTGTGTGATAGATGCACCAAAGGAAGAGTTGAGTTTAGAAGAGATTCCTGTTGTGAGAGATTACCCAGAAGTGTTTCCTGAAGACTTGTCTGGGTTACCACCCGACCGAGAAGTAGAATTTGCGATTGATCTTACTCCCGGCACGGCACCGTTGTCCAAGGCCCCTTATAGAATGGCGCCATCAGAGCTCATCGAACTCAAAGAGCAGTTGCAAGACTTATTAGACAAGGGTTTTATCCGACCCAGCGTGTCCCCATAGGGTGCACCAGTTTTATTTGTTAAAAAGAAAGACGGGACAATGAGAATGTGCATCGACTATAGGGAACTCAATCGAGTAACTATCAAGAACAGATATCCCTTACCCCGTATAGAGGACCTCTTTGATCAACTACAGGGTGCACAAGTTTTCTCTAAGATTGACCTTCGGTCAGGATACCACCAATTGAAGATCAAGGCAGAAGACGTATCTAAGACCGCTTTCAGAACCAGATACGGTCACTATGAGTTTTTGGTCATGCCTTTCGGCTTGACTAATGCTCCTGCGGTATTCATGGATTTAATGAATAGAGTATTTCATGAATTCCTGGATAGATTTGTGGTCGTCTTCATTGATGACATCTTGATCTATTCTAAAAGTAAGGAGGAGCATGAGGAACATTTGAGGCTAGTACTCAGAACACTTAGGGAGGAAATGTTGTTTGCTAAACTAAAGAAATGTGAGTTCTGGCTGGATTCAGTTATATTTTTGGGGCATGTGGTTTCAAAAGAAGGTATTTCAGTAGACCCAGGGAAAGTAGAAGCAGTAGTTAACTGGCTGGCACCGAAGAATGTTCGTGAGGTTAGGAGTTTCTTGGGATTGGCGGGATACTATCGTCGATTCATTGAGGGTTTCTCCAAAATAGCAGTTCCTCTCACCGCTCTTACCAGGAAGAATAACAAGTTTGAGTGGACAGAAAAATGTGAAGAAAGTTTTCAGACCTTGAAACAAAGACTTGTGACCGCCCCAGTTTTAACAGTTCCCACTGCGAGAGGAGGTTTTGTGGTGTATAGTGATGCTTCAAGATTGGGTTTGGGGTGCGTATTAATGCAACACGGAAAGGTTATAGCTTACGCTTCTCGACAACTGAAAACTTATGAACAAAACTACCCCACACATGATCTAGAGTTGACAGCAGTGGTATTCGCACTCAAGATTTGGAGGCATTATCTCTATAGGGAAAAGTGCGAAATCTACACAGATCATAAAAGTTTGAAATATTTCTTCACCCAGAAAGAATTAAACATGAGACAGAGAAGATGGCTCGAGTTAATAAAGGATTATGACTGTACTATAAATTACCACCCAGGCAAAGCAAATGTTGTGGCTGACGCCTTAAGTAGGAAATCTTTGAGTCCAGCAATGGCAACCCTTACCACCCAGCCCCAGTTGTTATTGGACTTAGAGAGGGCCGGTATTAAGGTTATCACTACTGATACAAGCACTTTCGTAGCCATTTTAATAGTGCAACCAGATTTGTTAGAGAGAATTAAAGTAGCACAGAAAGTGGATTCGGCATTGATAAAGCTAGCTGAAGAAGTTAAAAACGGGGACAAAGCTGATTTTAGCATTTCTGAAGATGGAGTTTTGAGGTTTAGAGACAGATTGTGTGTGCCGGCAGATGATGCATTGAAGAAAATAATCCTTGAAGAGGCACACCGCTCTTTATACACAGTCCATCCGGGGAGTACCAAGATGTATTGGGACTTGAGAGAGTCTTTTTGGTGGAACGGTATGAAGAGAGAAATTGCTAAGTTTGTAGAACAATGCCTAACATGTCAACAGGTGAAAGCAGAGCATCAGAGACCAGCAGGATTGTTACAGCCATTGCAAATTCCAGAATGGAAGTGGGAGCATATATCCATGGATTTTGTGACAGGTCTACTGAGGGTTTTAAACGGACAGGATGCAATATGGGTAATTGTGGATCGCTTAACGAAGACTGCACGTTTTGTGCCCATTAAAGTTTCTTATAAACTGGAGAAACTAGCTGAACTATACATACAAGAGATCGTGAGATTGCATGGGGTACCAGTGTCCATTGTGTCAGATAGAGATCCTCGTTTCACTTCTAGATTTTGGAGAAGTTTACAAGAGGCAATGGGTACTAAGTTAAATTTCAGTACGGCTTATCACCCTCAGACGGATGGGCAATCAGAAAGGACTATTCAGATTTTAGAAGATATGTTGAGGGCATGTGTGATGGACTTTAAAGGAACTTGGATACAACACTTACCATTGGTGGAATTTGCTTATAATAACAGTTTCCAGACTAGTATTGGGATGGCACCGTATGAGGCTTTGTATGGCAGAAGGTGTAGGTTCCCTTTATATTGGGATGAGGTTGGTGAAAGAAAAATACTGGGACCAGAGATCATTCAGAAAACCACAGAAAAGATTGACATCATTAGAGCTAGAATTAAAGCAGCTCAGGGTCGACAAAAGAGCTATGCTGATAACCGACGTCGTCCACTAGAATTTGAGGTTGGAAATGAAGTATTCTTGAAAATAGCACCAATGAAAGGGGTTATGAGATTTGGAAGTAAGGGCAAGTTGAGCCCTAGATATATTGGACCCTTTGAGATTCTAGAACGAGTTGGACCTTTAGCATATAAGTTAGCACTTCCTCCAAATCTTGCGGGAGTGCATAATGTATTTCACGTGTCCATGCTGAGGAAGTATATTCCCGACCCAACTCACATCATTCTTTATGAGCCGCTGCAAATTCAGGAAGATATGTCATATATTGAAGAACCAGTGCGGATCTTGGAAAAGAAAGCACACATGCTGCGGAATCGTAGCATTCCCATGGTTAAAGTTTTATGGAGTAATCATACAAGCAGTGAAGCTTCCTGGGAACTCGAGGAGGAAATGCGAGAGAAATACCCACACCTCTTCAATGAAGATTTTGAGCTCTTGTAGTAATTTCCGTGGACGGAAATTTGTTTAAGGGGGAGAGGATGTCAGGCCCAGCACAAGGCCTTCAGCCAGCCCGTGACCCGGCCCAGACCCAGCTCGAAAACGGCACCGTTTCCGTCCCAGGTAATTAAACCCCCGCCCCCCCCCCCCCCTTTTCCTTCCTTCTTTCTTTCTTTTCCTTTCTTTCTTCTTCTTTTCCTTCTCTTCCCTTGGGCGACGGTTTCCTCTGTTTCGGTTACCACTTCCAGCGTACATCTCCCCCACGATTTCCTCGGCAGTTCTGATTTCTAGGAGGCTCAACAGAAATTTATTTCTTTCCCACTCACTTTTTTCGACAGTTGCAGTTGGGTCTGGTCCTCCTCTCTTGCGCTGAGCTCCCCTGTTCTCCGTTCACCGTTTGTTCCTCGCTGGTAAGTTTTCTCTTAATCCCCTAGTGTATTTCGAATTTCTTCTATCCAAAATGAGTTGTGGATTTGGTGTTTTAATCACTTAAAAACTTGGTTGATTTTCCTTGTTTATAGTCGATTTTTTTGAGGAAACTGGAAAGCATTCTCGACCTCTGTTCTTCGCGGGTTGCCTTCGTTTTGCTGGTAAGAACTTCTATTTTTTTTAGACCGATTTGAAGCCCGTATGCTGGTTACGCATCATATTTTTATGTATATGTTGGCAGTGGTTTTGGGTTTTGGGTGATTAGTTGCGGAACCTTGTGTGGATTGAGGAAAATCTGATTTAATTAAAATGTATATAGACCCGGTTGAGTACTTTTTGTATACCGAAATATTTATGGAGTTATATTCTCTATTTTCCAAATCCATTTTTGAAGGATTTTTTGTGAAGGTTCAAGGGTTGGTTGGCTAAATTCTTGTTGTTGTTTTGGTGCTGTCGATGAGTTGTTTGGAGCGTGTTGGGGGTTGATACAGGATGAAGGAACATGATTTTGAGTGTTGAAATTTTGCAGTTTGTGAAATGCTGTTGAAACGCATATAATAATACTCGGTTTGGGGGCTAACGGTATGTATTGAAGAAATCATTTTTATGGTATTTTGGGGTTTTGAGAAAAATACATGGTAAGCTGGAATGATGAATAGTTGCTGAAATTTTGTGGGTTTGGAAAAATAGTCGTTGAGCGTTTTCGATACTATATTTGTTGGGTTGCTGGAAATTTGTGAATTTTTGGACAGACATTGTAGTTAATTTATAATTTATGATTTTAGACCTTTGGAGTGGTCATTAATATAAAGGGAATTATTTTCGTGTATAGGTGACGAAACTTTTAGCGTTGAGACTCAAAGTTTTGATTTTTCGCTACAGCAGTCAGGTAAGCGGGGTTCGTATGCTCGGTTTTATACCAAAACGGGACTGAGGTTGACTTTAAAAAAAAATTTGTGTTTTTTTTGTTGGTTACGAAATGAAAACTTGAGAAAAATCAACCTCAGTCGATTGTTTGCATTATTCATGACGCTTATATAAAAGAAGGAAAAATATTTCAGACATGCATTGTGTAGACATGAGCTGCTTTTTGTCGTGTTATTTTTCTGAACTGTGAAAAGAACATTTTTGTCTATTTGAGAAAAATTATGCCTTGATTATGTTGACTATATTTTATTTACATAAGCTTTATTCTGAAAAATAGTTTGGATTTATGTGTCTTTATTAATTCTAAAAATCTTTGGCATAGTATTCTGGTTAGTATTTGACTTTATCTCTGCTTGGCTCTGCTCTGCTCTGTATTTGCTTTGTTTGGATTTGGTACCAATTTCCTATCTCTGAGTGCACCCACTTTGGAAACAAAGTGGTTTATTGTGAGCTTTCCTATGTGCGCACTCGGGGCTCCGAGAACGAATAAGGGAAAGTTCCACCTCTGTCTCTGCCTGGTTTGGCCACCGGGATTTGCACAACCCTACCACGGGGGTTAAACATGGTCTTTGCTTTGTGAGATGCTCCGATTGATATAGTGATAATACCCAGTTTGTTTATGCTAGAGTACTTGATGATTTAAATTATCTTGAAAATCATTTGTTTTCTTTTATGCAATATTATGTTTTGTTTCGTATTTTATTACTTGGTAAATGCTCATGTTTACACGCTTGTATAGGTTCTTCGCTTACTGAGTTGTGGAAAAACTCACCCCTCTTATCTCATATATTTTTCAGATGATTTGGATGTTCCATCAGAGGGCCAAGAGTAGAGTCTTGATCAAGTTTTAAGCTGTTAGGGCCATGGGCTAGATGGGAGAAAACAAAAATTTAATTTATTTATTATTTGGGTTCTAGTTTCATTGGATTTATGGAATGTTAGTTATTTTTAATCGTTAAGCTTCTTGGGAGAATGTGAACCCTCTCAGTTATGATTTATTCATATTCTTTTATTTATGACTTGGTGGACATTGTTATATGGATTGGTTCGTGACAAATATTTTTTTTATTTTGGGATATGGTCGGAGACCTATTATTATTTATATTTGAGGATGGAATATACCAAACAGTTGAAGTTTCGTGACCCCCTACGAGTACGGGGCGTTACAAGATTTGTTTTATATCTTGTACTATTAATCATGCCTATATGGAGAGTAATAGGGCTGCTCATTTATTTGCTAGGAATGTTTAGGGAGATGTGAATGTTCAAATGTGGTATGGGAAGTTTTCAAACTTTATTTCTCAAGCTCTTTAACTTGATAAATGTCTGTAATGTTTTGTTCTCTAATAAAATAAATTGATGTTTTTCTATAAAACAAAAGAAAAAAAACGGTCAATTTCTGGGCCTCATAATTGGTTTGTCTTCCCTAGCTCACATATACATATATAATATATATATATATATTATATATGTTTTTTTGATCCCTAGCTCACTTATATAATATTGAAAGAAAGAGTAAAAAGATCATGTGTACTTTTAGTTATTCTCAAATACCGATGTCAAGGCCATTTCCAACCACATGATCGATCACCTCTTGAATATCTGTATTCAACTAATCCATATACCACATGTAATTTTATATCTTGCAGAAGAAGTTAATTAATTTAAAAAAGAATAAAACAAAAATATATGATATATGTATAATATTGGAGTATCTCAAAATCTCGTGAATAGTATTGAAATAATTTAAGTCATGAAGATATTTTATCGATTCTCAAAAAATTAGCGAAAAAATGAATAAAGATATAAAGTAAAAAAGAATATTGAAATATTATTCTTTTAATTTTTTTCAAGTTTATAAAAATTGTATTGATTTTTGGTTAGAATAATAATTAAATAAAAATTTTAAATTTTAAATTAAAAATAATTTTTTGTTTAGTGATATATAAAAATAAAACTATTATACATTTTGAGAATTCTGAAAATTTGTAGTGTCTTCATATGTGCTAAGCCAAAACGGCCATAAAAGTTATAATTTGTGCATCCTTTGCAACTCGCCTACATTTCAATAAATCCAGTCATAAGAAATTCAAGTAATTATATGAATGGAAGGCCCAATTAGCTAGGAAAAATAAAGTAACTATATATAGAATTAACTTGACTTAATTTTAGCAGTGGTAGAGCTGAGATGAAACTTGGTGATTAATTAATTTTTTTTTTAGTTAGAGATCAATGTACAAAGAATTGATTAAATGAACATGAATCAAAGAATATCTGTGCAAGAAACTGATAATTAACTAAAAAAGCTTGCTAGCGAATTCATCTATGGTTTTCTGTCTAGACGATAAGAAACTGCCTTTTTGGCAACTTCTCTGAGTTGTGACAAGCTTCTCCCCAGTTGTAATGCAACCTTCATTTCAAACAACTCCCCGTTCTTTCTTTTCTCCAAGTCTCCTTTCTCGAGTGTAGTTTCGATTCTTTCTTGCAATAGCCGGAAAAATCCACCATTGTTTCAGTACATCTCGATCACCATTCCAGTTTGCCCACCGTGTTGGAAAGCATTAGCAATGGTAGCTAATAACGCCCCTGCAACCAAGGCTAGGATTGCTGCCCATGACCCACTGCCAACATGCAGAGCCAATAGCTACAATCCTTGTGAGTGATGGACCCGAGATGGGTAAGATCTTATTAATCTTCAACAACAGGTTGCCCAGCCTTTCATAATCCTTACTGTCCTTTCTCTTCACCACTTCAACAATGTCCCGCATTTCCACTTCATGTTCTTCACTCCATCCATTGTATTGATCTTGCTGGTTTCTCTCATGTGATTTAGTTTTATTTTGGAGTAATTGGTTTTGAGGCCACCAAGTAGTAGGCTCAAACTTTGCGGGAAATTTTTCAAGCATTGATCCTAGCAAGGGAAGTGGGTAGGCTTGATCAAGAGCCAAAATCCTTTCCATCACGTCCTTCGCATCTTCTTCAGTTGTTGCCCCAAGAGCGAGCACAGTTTCTATTTGGCTCTGGAGTTGCTTGAACAATCTGGTAGCATTGCATTGTTCTTCTGCAAGTTGTGAAGGCTGAATTTTGTTCATCACAAGTAGCATCCCAGTGGCTGCATAATACAAGAGAGTGGACGACAACTTGAGAGGCAGAAGGGGCATTCCGGCGCCACCAATTGTAGCAACACCCGCCATGGTTGCGGCAGTGAAAGTAATCAAGTTGATAGAGTTGAGAAGACGGGTATTCCAATTGTCACACTGCTTTCCAATGTTGGCGTGCATCAATACTTTGTCGGCTACGGCCTCTAAGAGGGCATAGAGCTTGGTTGTGTCAAAAACAGTTAACTTTTATGCTTTAATATCATCGGCGAATGGTGTGGAAGTAAAATTGATGTTTTTTAGACGTGGATCGTGTTTGTGAATCCATCAACACCTATATTGTTCAACTCGTCAATGAACTTTCTGCTGATGGGAATTTTGGGAAGGGAGAAAAGGGCTTGCGGAAGCTTTGGGACATGAATATCACTACAATATATAAGGCCTTTTGCAGCGACTCAAAAAGCCTCTAATATTAAGTACTATTTGCTGCGATTTGGACATTCCACATACAAAATCAAAATAAAAGACTGTTTACCGCGATCTGATGTCGTCGCAAATAGTGTCACAATTAGAAATTGCAAATAGTGTCAGAATTAAAAAATATATATAATCAACTAATAAAAAGCCAAAATTGGCCCCATACAAAATCAAAAAATTTATATCAAAAAATCATATTTCCAAAGGTAATTCAATGCTAATAATCCCAAAATTAATAGCAAAACACTTACATAAACACCACCAAAAAAAAATCTATGGTGCATATAAAATACATTAAAAATACCAAAAATTGATAACAAAACACTTATAGAAACACTTTAAACTATCTAGCCAGCAAATGTACATCAAAAGTGTATCAAAATATCAAAAATTGATGATAAAAAATATCTACATAAACACCTCAAACTGCTGGCCAACAAAAGTGGATCAAATATACCAAAACTTGATAACAAAACACCTACTTAGAAATTCCAAGCTGTCCATCCAACAAAAGTGCATAAAAAATACCTACATAAATTTGTATTGATATGATACATTCTAGTATTTTCACCACTTCATACAAATATAACAAAAGTACATACATGTTCAGCAATCAACCTAATACATCACTTCAAACTGTCCAAATTATACATTTTCATCTAACAAATTGATGAAAATTCCTTACAACCATCAAAAGTATTCATGGCTGTCCAATCAAGTAAGGTTCATCAAATAGCAAAACAAGATAAAATGACAAGATACAACATGAATATTCAGTCCCTAAGAAAAAAAAATTATCATCAAAGTCAGTAGCTATCAATTCAGCAATCCAATATCAGTTAAATGCTGCTGAATTGCAAAAATAAATTATTATGGGGGAATCATGACTTCACTGGTTCATGAGTATTCCACTAGCATGAAGACTGCGTCCAACTTTAGCAATGTCATAAATCAACCACCATCCCATTCATACCATTTTTTGTTCCTGCATAACCAAAAAATAAATAAAAAAATACACAAGTTAGGGTGCATGCCACATTGCGAATACACATCGTGAGTTATGCATAAAATGGGTGTCTTAGGTATTCTAGCTAGTTAATTTCTAAACAAACAGCCTATTTGATTTTGAGAATATATTGCTTGCATCTATTTAGATATGAGTAAGACTTACGACTGGGTTGAGTGGAGTTATCTTAGTAATGTTATGGGAGTGATGGGTTTTAAGCTCGCTTTAATTCAATTGATTATGAAGTATGTCAGCTTAGTTTCCTTCTCTGTGTTGATTAATAGGGATCCAAAAGGCCCTATTCTTCCTTCAAGAGGTTTAAGATAAGGGGATCCCTTATCGCCTTACTTGTTCTTGTTATGTATGGAGGGTCTTATGGCTTTGTTGAATCAAGCAGGTTTGAGGAAAAAGATCTCGAGCATAAAAATTTGTAGGGATGCTCCCATTGTTAATCACTTGTTATTTGCAGATGATAGTGTGATTTTCTATAAGGTGGATGTGTAGGAAAATAGGAGGGTTCAAGCTTTGTTGGATGTTTATGAAAATGTGTCAGGGCAGAAACTAAACCGGGAGAAGACAACAATGATTTTTAGTGGGAATGTCAATGAGGATCAAAAGGAAGCAATCAAGCTAATGTGCGGGTAATAGTGAGATTCAATGTAATGCCTCGAAGCCAAAGTATAAATGGACAGAGTTTCATCTATATTTTCAAAACTTTATCCTTGTTTAATATGTACATCATATACAAAAATCTCCAAAGTATTCAAAACTAAATACAATGATCCTCAAAACTTGCTCACAAGTTCAACTAAAGTCACGCTATTCTAAATAATTATAGATACTGAAATTCTAACTAAAACTGTAAAACCACTAAAATATAACAATAAGAAGATTCTCTATACAATCAAAATCTTTTCCTAACAACGACCCAAAAGTCTCCAAACCTTTCAACCTCCAGTGACTAAACCAAGTCCTCTCAGGAATCCTTGGTTCAAGCAATTACCTCAATGGAACTTTTACAACACTAAAAAAATATGAGAGATAAAGTGGTGAGCTCTCACGTGCTCAGTAAGTAGCAATTTAATGGAGGTGTGGGAATTAACAATTTTCTTGATTATAAAAGAACATGAATTTAAAAAAAAAATGTGAGCAATACAATTTAACCTCAATCAACACATTCAGCCACAAACCATATTCAAGGCCACATGATAATAGGAAAATCACCAATATACCACGAAGATATCATGCCATGAAAATATCATGCCACGAGGGCATTAATATACCACACAAATATCATGCCACAAAGACCTCATGCCGCGAGGTGCATCAAACATGTCACAAAAACATTTATATCATGGGCTCAAGAATAAATAGCAAGCTCACATTTATCTTTTAAGTTTAATAATCATGGCATTTTTCAAATATTCCAATCATCACAAAATTTGCACAAATCCTACAAACAAAGCCAAAACAACATTAGAATGTGCACAGATTCTAAATTTACAGAAGTTTAAATGTAATACCCCAATGCACCATTCCAAGCCAAACCAACAATTCTTTTAATAAAAATCCATTAAAAAGTCACTTGCCTCAATTTTTAGTTAAAAAGTCAAGATAATATTCATTTGCCTATGGTCACTTGAAACCTATTTCAAGTAATTATAATCCATCAAATTCCCACTCAAAAAAATCATCTCCCTAAACTCTAAAATTCCATATAAAGCTTAATAACATGAATTCAAACTTGTTCTAAAAAGTTCCTCAAAGATAGGTAAATACCAAACTTTCAAGCTCAATGTAAATTGCTAGACAGCACCTACATAACCTTTACCCTTACAATTACAACCTCAGTAATATCTTTACTCAGCCCTAGAAATATAACACAAACATAACTAAAATTCTAACTAATGCCCACCACAATTACTGAAAATTAACTGCTTTAATACACCTAAATAGCATAATAAACTAGCTAAGTATATTCTCAAAATTCACCAATCCAAAACTTAAATAACTCTAAACAAAATTAATAAAAATTACCACTTAAATAAGATAAGAAATAACATAAATTATTGTTAATGGTGATTCCAAGACAGTGGCTGTGGGTATGGTTAATTTAAACCCACAAATATGGAAAAATATATACGGTGTGCATGTGTGCATGATGCATGAGAAGAAAAAAGTGAGAGTGATGTGAGTGCAAGGGTAATTCTGTGTGAATTGAAGAGTTGAGATAGAGAGAGAGAGAGAGAGAGAGGATGAATCGGTTTGTAAAGGAGGGGATGTCGATAGAAAGCACGAAAGGGGGGAGAATTCTAGAATGTGTGGGTAAGTTACAACAACGGGGGGGAGGGGAAGAAAAGAAAAGAAAAAGAAAGAAGAGGGGGGGGGGGGGTAATGGGCCAATTGATGGGGCTAGACCCGTGGGCTATTACATTCAACAATATGAAAAATATTTCGAATTGCCTCCTTTAATTGGTCATTCTAAATCAAGAGCCTTTCAATCTATAAAGAAGGTGTGGGAAAAGCTTCAAAATTGGGAAGAAAGGTTATTATCTCAAGGGTGTAAGGAAGTGTTGCTAAAAGTTGTGGCAATGTCAATTCCAACCTACTCTATGAGTTGTTTCCTATTACCTATCTCTTTTTGCTCTGAGCTGGATAGTTTAATGGTAGAATTTTGGTGAGGACAAAAGCATAATGAGAGAAAGGTCCACTGGGTTAGTTGGACAAAGATGTGTAAGCCAAAATCATGAGGAGGGATGGGTTTTAAGGACCTTAGAATTTTCAATCTTCCTCTTCTAGCAAAATAAGGGTAGAGGTTGGCACAAGGTGACTCTTCTTTGCTATTTAAAGTGTTGAAAGCTAGATACTTCTAGAAAACAATTTTTCTTTTATGCTTCTTTGGGTTTCTGTCCTTCTTACACATGGAGGAGTATTTGTGAAACTAAGAAGTGGTTGAAGGACAAGGGTAGATGACGTATTGTGGATGGTAAAACAACAAGATTATGGACTAGCCATTGGCTACCAAATCAGAGGTTATTAAGCACTGAAGATAGTTTTGTGATGCAAAATTGTGATAAAGTGGTGGCTAATATTATTGATACTAAGTTAGGGGTATGAAATATCTAGAAAATAATGGCTCTCTTCAATCTAAGGACAATGAAAGAGATCCTAAAAGTAGTTATCAACCCAGGAACTACACCAGATAAATGGATTTGGGCATCTGAGAGATCAGGATAATTTTTAGTAAGAAGCTATTATAGACTGATATGTGCAAAGGGGTGGGAGGAAGTTGCAGAGTCTTCTATAATTTTAAGGCAACAAAAATTATGGAAGCTATGTGGCGGCCACGAATCCCCCTCCAGGACTTAAAGGGACTCGCGTCACCAGAACGATCATCACACGGATTAATCATCCCTTTGATTAGAGCTCCTAGAGTGTGTGAAACATGCATAAAGTATATAATAATTGTTTGCAGCGGGAAAATAGAAAAAAGTCAACCAATCTAGTACTAGAGATTCTTAGAATTTACAAATTAAATAAATCTAATTTCTCCAACCGGACAAATTACAATCTTTCAGAAGAAATAAATAAATAAATAAATAATATAACTTCCGAGTTCATAGTTCCGGTCTTCATCTTTTCAACAAATCTATTTTCCGACGGGGTCTTTACCTCGGGCTCAATTTCATTCTCTGCAATCACAACTACAAATCCCGTAAATTGGGATCATAGGTGGGCGCGATCCACCGAAGTGAGATGTGAATCCCAATAAACAACAGGCAACATACAACCAATTCACACAACAGAACATCATCAACATATACAAGTAAACTCAATGGGTGCATGTACCATGAATATGAGACTTGCGACATGACTTGTGCACATACACTTTCATATAAAAACTTTAATAATCCTTGACAGTTTTCGAAACTTTGCTTCATGTATGTGCTTTTCATAAAAATTGCTTTCATATAACTTTGATTTCTTTCATATGTACTGTTTGAACTTCTTTTCAAAAGTCATCTTTTCAAAAATGCTTTTCGACTTTTCTTATCTTAGGCACCACTTATTATATTATATCATATATGGCTCGAAAACCATTTTCTTTTCATCATGAATTCTTATTTTGGACACCTCACGGTTCCCCTATGCACCGTGTGCTCCCTACTAGTTACTGTCACACCCAATGACCGTGTCAAACCTAGGTGAATACGTTTCGTGCCCTTCGAGCTCTTCGTCACTCGGAGATTGCTCTCCGAATAACTACAAACTTCTTATATGGTGAGGCCGAGACCAACACCGTTCTTAGGGCACCCACTAGCATTAAGTACGACCATGCTCCGGACACCTTTTGGAGCCATACATGATCTGCCGACTGTTCTTCGTCGACCCAAGGGCTTTCACTCGACTTTAATCAATCCTGAGTGAACAGAGAGTTCTATTAGGGTACTATCCCGTCCCAGCCTTTGGGGTTCTGCTAAAACTTTAATTCTTTTTTTTTCTTCTTTGAAAACACATTTGACTCAAAAATATGTCTTTCATGCTTCATGCATGTGACATGCAATACTTCATACTCAATATGTGAACCATGGAATTGATCGAACACACGCATTGTCATGCTTACTCACAATCAAACCATCACGTGATTCCATTAATAATTCATACAAAGCATGCAAATAGATTTGACAAATACAAGGCATTTCAATAGATAAACTAGCCTAGCATCTCCAAGAAATCAACAATCTTTATCTTAACCGTGCCTGCTGACACATGATTATAATTCTATTTTTTTTTTCTTTATCTCAACACATCGTGCCCATTTGCAATAAAGAGATAATTAAATCTAATCACCCAAATTGAATCAAATCAATCTTTGCCTATAGATATTAAGGTCGCAACTTATGGTGGAGTCTAACCCAAACTCATATTCTCATTTCTCTTTACCAAAACACTCATTTTCGTAAGATTCTCTTAAAAGTTAGCAACCAACTCATAACGAATTATTAGCCAATCATTTATGTTGCTTATAAAGTTACTCTCTTCAACAATTTGCCATCATATGATCTTTTCCCCAACTCAAACACTTATTAAACCGTACATCAAGGAAATCAAAGAGTATACTTTAATACATCAGGAAAATCAAAGAGTATACTTCATAAATTTTCTATCATATGGTCTTATCTCTAATCTCAAGTCATAACCATACATTAGCCATAAATTAACGCCTAATGTCTCCCCAGAAAAATACATCATGATTGATACTTATAAGATCCTAATGTCATACCATTGTTTCAATCCTAAACCAATATTTGCTTAATTTTACTCTTTTAGTTTCCTCATCAATTTTTTTAATTCATTCTTCTATACGTCTCTTAGATTAAAATCTTAGTATATTGTCTTAATACCACATAGAGAAAAAATATTGGAATCAACCAACCAAACCATTATACCATCAACAAGTAATGTCCATACAATAATCAATCACAATCATATTAATTCAGGTGTTTCTATTTTCCATTAAAAGACCTTAAACTCAGTCAACATACTTTTGAATTGTTTATCACATCTAGCTAACAAATCAACAGTCAAAATAGAGGTTAGTACACAATCAAACAATCAACCAAACATCAAACAAATATCTATTACTTACAGTGCACATACGAACGGCTTGCACGTCGAATATCACTCCGATCGCCGGTCCAAGATCCGTAGTAGGTAAGTCGCGCGTTTCTCGTCTCCAGGCTTGGCAAGCGATGGGTTGGGTTTGGGTACTCCGTTTGACACCAAAATTTAGGGTAATACCCATTGGAATATGAGAAATCTCATAGTGGTAGTGGTGAGGCGGTGCAACTACCAGAAAGCGGCGGATCTAGCTCGAAATGGTGGAAACCCATTTTCGAATTTTCCCTTGTACAAGGGAGGTGCGGCCATGGATGGGAAAACTATTTTAGGGATGTAACAATATGATATAGGGGAAGCTTTTGACGGTGGAGGTGAGAGTCACGATGACCGCAGCGTGGCAAAGGGAAGTTCATTTGGAGACCCATTTCAGTTTTATGGATGGAGAGGGAAGGTGAGGGCTCCGTTGGGGCTGAAGTTTCTGATGGTAGGTCGTCTATAGATAGCAGATCAAATGGCGAGGGTGGTGTTGGTGTACGGTGGCTCATGGTAGAGATATGGGTGAAGCAATGTGCGGTGTAGAGGATTAAACACCTATCGGATTTGGGGTTGCCGGCAGGACGTGGGGCTGCCGTGGTCAACACCTCTAGTGAGGTTGGACTTGCCGGAGGGTGGCGGCTAGGCGAGGTCAAAGGTGAGGCTTGGCGGGCAGGGGTGGCGCCGGCACGGGCTGAAAACTAAACTGCCTCCCCGCGGTTACTGTAGTACGCGGGAGAGAAAAGAGAGTGGAGAGAGAGAAAAGGAAAAGGGAGAGGGAGAAAATGAGGGATTTGACCATTTTCACGTTATTTATAGGCCCGACGTTTTTGGTCTTTAAACTGACAAACGATGTGTTTAAAACATTGAAATAAAAATACATAAAGTTAATTAACCTTAAAAACATTCAAGAAAATAAAATAAAATATCATTTCAACTTAACTCTAATTTTATAATACAATATTTTCCATCCTCAATTAAAATAATGAACCTTCTAATCATTTAAAAGAATAGAACCTTATATTTAGATTAGATGCTTAAAATACATTTAAGATCTCGCAATATTTTAAACAACTAAAACCAAGGCAATAAAATGATCGTATATTATGTAATATTAAGGAGCTCTTCAAAAGCTACCAAATAAAATAGAATAAACATAACAGGACTTAATAATTTAATAAGTTTAAGATCAACGAACCAGATTATACCAAAATAAGATAAAATGCTCATCAAAAGAAATACAACAAATCAAACTATATATTATGACGATTAAAATCATAATAATGAAAATAACATTTCAAATGAAGATACCAATAGTATCAATTAATTAAAATAACTAAAAACACTGTTATCAAGAAATCTTTCAAAAGTTTGTAATAATAATAGAACTAAAACCACTAAACTGAGATAACATTGATAACAACAAAAATGACAAAAACAATAATAATCATTAAATAACTAAAAATATTGAAATCGTAGATTTCACAAATAACCAAACACAATCATAAATAAAGCGTACCTCAAAATAAATTGAGTGAGGTAGAAATCTAATTTATTAAAATAAATTAAAACATCCAATGATAAAATATAATCAAATAGAGATATGCAAAGATCTGGGATGTCACAAGCTAGGTTATATGAAAAATGAAAGTTTCAAGCAAGATTAAAGTCTTTGCATGGAGGGTGTGCCGAGAGGGGCTGCCTACTAAAGTAAATCTATTAAATAAAAATGTGGTAACAAATAGCATGTGCAGTCTATGTAGTAGCTTCTAGGAAGATATATTCCATGCTATGTTTAACTGTCCTTGATGCAGCGGGATCCGAGACAGATGATGCTGAGCTGTCTGATTGCACGTTGATGGCGCTGAAGTACCATGAATTGGCAAATCAATGTAAAGGCCGGAAGTGATCGTGATCTCTTTCTAATTGGGAGAGTTTTAGGTGTGTTTCAGTCTTTTGGCCATAACTTTGGCTACAGGTGTCAGAATCGCGCATAAGACCCCAATTCGGAAAGCTCTTTTCGACGCGCACACTATCCACATCGAGCATGGCTCCATGTGCCTTTTTTCGACCTCAAATTCCACTGTTTTCCCTTCCAAATTGTCATTTTTAGTTATTTTTTACTATTTTTGGTAATATTTCGTATGTTTGTTAGGAAGTCTTTTTAAATCCGATTTGTTCCGGATTTTTCGCAGATTGCTTATTTTAATTTAAATTTGAACTTTACGTTATTTTCAGGATTTTGCCATTTTTGGTAAAATTCAGTTACAGACGAATTTTAGCTATTTAGTCCGGCTTGTGGACTGATTTTCGACATTCTTTTATTTGATAATATTCAGTTTTTCCTCAGAGACGTATTCTCTGTATTTTGGGCGAAATTCTCGTGTTCTTCCCTGTGAATTCATCTGTTGAAACTAGCCTGTAGAATAATCGCTATTCTGTCCGGCGTCAGTCCTCAACTAAGGGACACCTGGCATGATCATTTTCCATTGTTGCCTGATCAAAATTGTTCATTTAGTTTTGAGTTGGCTATGCAGGTCGCAGAAAATAAGCATTCAGGTTCCAGTCATTTATTTTTCTGTTTGGCATGGGCTTTCTGGTATAGGAGGAGTAAGTATGTGTTTGATCAGAAAATATTAAGTCCAAAGCCCTGTATTAATCATGCAATGAAATTAATAAAGAGTTTTAAAGAAGTGCAAGTGAAGAATAAGGTCCAGTTGAGATCCCATTATCAATGACAGCCTCCTCCAGATTCAATTTCTAAGCTTATAATGATGGGGCAATGTTTGTGGATCTGCAAAGAGCAGGAATAAGAGCAATACGCAGAGATGATGGAGGTAGAGTCCTTATGGCAGCAAGCTGGCCAGAAGTGGAAGTGGAGAACCTGATATGATAGAGCTGTTACCAGTGTTTCATGGCATGCAAATATGTTCTACTATGGGGATCTCACATATTATTGTTGAAAGTGATTGGTTGTTGATGATTCAATCGCTTAAAAATAATTATATGGAGGAATCTTTATATGAGGCCCTGTTTACTGAGATTAAGAGGCTCCAAATTTGTTTTATATCTTGTACTTTTAATTATGTCTATAGGGAGAGTAATAGGGCTAGCTCATTTACTTGTTATGAATGCTTAGAGAGATGTGAATATTCAAATGTGGTGGAAGAATTTTTTAGACTTTATTTCTCAAATAATTTGGCTTAATAAATGTCTGTAATATTTTGTTCTCCAATAAAATGAATTGATGTTTTCCTGGAAAAATAAAAATAAAAAACTGTTAATTTCTTGGCCTCATAATTGGTTTATCTTTCCTAGCTCACATATATAATATTTAAAGGAAGACTAAAAAGATCATGTATATATAATATTATCAGGGCCATTTCCAACCACACGATCGATCACCTGATCTTGAATATCAGTATTCAACTAATCCATATACCACATGTAATTTTATATCTTTTAAAAAAAAAAAGTCTTTTCCTAAACATGTGGCATATTAGGTGATGAGCAGCGCAGAAGAGATTAACTAATTTAAAAAGAATAAAAAAATAAAAATAATATGATAGGTAAGGATGATATTGGAGTAACTCAAAATCTCGTAAATGGTATTGAGATAATTTAAGTAATGAAATTTTTTTATCGAGTCTCGGAAAATTAGAGAGAAAATGAAAAAAGATATAAAATAAAATAAAAAATATTGAAATATTATTCTTTTAATTTTTTTCAAGTTTATAAAAATTGTACTGATTTTTGTATTAGAATAATAATTAAATATAAACTTTGAAATTTTAAATTAAACAGTATTTTTGTTTTAGTGATATATAAAAATAAAATTATAAAACATTTTGAGAATTCTGAAATTTGTAGCGTCTACATATGCTCTAATAAGCCAAAACGGTCATAAATGTTTTAATTTGTGTATCCTTTGCAACTCGCCTACATTTTAATAAATTCAGTAATAAGAAATTCAAGTAATTATATGAATGGATGGCCCATAGTTATCTAGGAAAAATAAAGTAACTATATATAGAATTAACTTGACTTAATTTTAGCAATGGTAGAGCTTACACTATAAGAGAATAGGTTTTTTGAGATAAATAATTTTATTTTAAAAAGTAGATTTTTTGTCCCAAAAAAATCTTCAGAGATAAAAAAAATTCATCCCAAATTTGTCTCAAAAAGCCCGTCTCAAAAAATTTTTAGAGACGAAAAGTGAATTTCATCCCTAAAAATGATTTTTAGAGACGAAATCTCACTTGCCCGTCCAAATTCGTTTGGACGGGTTTTTTTATTTGAGACAAAAAAAATTCATCTCAGAAATCCGTTCGGACAAAAATTTCAGCTGTCCGAACTGATAGTTTCCATTCAAACTGATAATATTTCATTCGAACAGATTGCCTTATTCGAACGAAGTTAGCATCCGGACGGATATTATCTGTTCAAACAAATAAATTTATTGGAATATAAATCTTGTTCGAACGGACTCTTTTTTGTTCGGATGAATTTTAAATCATAATTTATCGTTCGAACGCATACAAGAATTGTTCGAATGGATATTATCTGTTCGAACGAAGACAAAAGTTGTTCAAACGATACTGCTATACAGATTGCATTTAATTAAAAGATGCATTACAATTATAATAAAAATGTAATTTGCACCTCCAATTTGTTCAAATATTATTGTTAAACAGAATAATAAATGCACAATTAGTAAAAAAAATAGATTTTAAGATCGTGATGGTGGCATAATGTTTTGAGACATCCTCTGTCATTTTTCAAATATTGCTCGAGTCCTCGACTCCAGTCTCTCTTATATTCTTGACTCTAACTCTGCTGTTCTATCTCAAGTTGTGCTGTTTCTAACTCCTTAATTTTGTCTTCATTGGATCTAGTCTTAAAAGAGGATGATGAACTAGAGGATGGCTTCACACAACGTCCTAAGCCCCTTAAATATCCAGAACGTGATCCGATGTAATAGCCCTAAAAATCTTCATATTAATTTAATTATTTAATTAAGTGCTAATACACAAAATTAGTGGTAATTTGTAAAAGAATAAAATAGGCTTTAAAGAGATGGGCTTAGGAATGAGACTTTTGAGGAATGGATCAAGTAAATAGACCAAGAGAGCAATGGTGAGCCCAAAAGCCCATAGAATGAGCCCATGGCCCATCAAGCCCATAGTAGAGATATATGTCACTTAGAGAAAAATCCTAGAAAATTATCCAAATACTTGTAGGAAAATCCTAGTTGGTGGAGATTGACTAGTAGGTGGATACATGCCATGTAGGATTGACTGTAGGATTGACTGTAGGATCTAATGGAATGATTTTTCCTACCATGGAATCTTAGAGGTACAAAACACCATTCCTTGACTTGCCAATTAAGATCATGGTGTGTAGGGAAGTGACAAATGGCATGAAGAGAAGTATGGAGGAAAGGAGCAAGGTGGTTTCGGTGAAGGCAACCCGTGGGGTACTTTTCGAGGATCTCATGGGGTATGGCCACCAACAAGTTGATAGGACAAAGAGGAAGAGTGTGTAAGTGAATAAAGTACATGTGTAAGAGAGTATGGTGATGTGAAGAGAGGTATGGTGTGGGTGTAGATGATGGAAATGACAAAAACTAGGAAAATGGATAAAGTGGGTTTTGGTGGAGGCCTTGGCTTGGCCGGATCATGCTTTGCTCAAATTCCAAAAAGCATGGCTTTGAGATCACTTGGATGGACACATGAGAGGATAGGAGAATGATGATGGAGTGAAAAGCAAGAAAATGGGTGCTAAACACTCAAAGAAGCCACCGGCCATAGCAAGTGAGAAGGAGAAAGGAGAATCCACCAAGGCATGGTCAAGATTTGATCTTGGAATGGCCTAGAGTTGTCAATCACTTAATCTATCATTGGCCATACCTAAGTATGGTAAAAAGTGTACCAAAGACCCTAGGAAAGAGAGTTGCCCGTGTGACCCCATATGCGATTCCCTTAGCTCATTTCACTTGGACACATGCAAATACTCTCATATCTCATTCTCTCTTCACCTCTCGGCCAAAACTACTCAAGCCACTTCTACTTTTGCTTCTTCTCCTTTCACCACATAATTTGAAGAATCCTATAGTAGTGAAGTCAAAAATCAAGAGTGTTGAGGTGATCAATTCATTGGAGAAGGTTAGTGACTAAATTTATGCAAGCTTAGGAAGAACACACACACACATGTGACACTTTGTTTTGGTTAGAAGGAAATAGGGTTTCCTTTAGAATTTTGTTTTTATAGTTAATCTAATAAGAGATTTCATATGTGTATTTTCAGATTTTAACCAAAAATCTAATAAGAATATTGTAAGTATACTTTCACCTTTTCCTTAACAATTCTTGTATATAGTGAGGTGATCATGTTTGTTGGATTAATGATTGTATTGCCATGTTTGGGTTAAATTGATATGAATATTCTTGTGTAAACTTGTATGATAAAATAAGCTTAGAATGTGAGTAGAGATGATGGATCAAGTATTAGTTGCAAAAAGAAGTGAAAAGCATGATTATTATATGAAATGATGAAGTTGATGCATGATGGATTTTAGTGTCAAATATTAAATTTGGTGTTGCTAAGATAAAGTTTATTTGAGGAAATTAGTAATGAAGTTGAATTATTCAAGGAAAATATTATCTTGAGGAAATGACAATGGACATGGGAATAAAATACATGGTTGGTATGAATTGAATTGGTGTATACTTGTATATGGAAATGAGTAACCACTTGTGCATGATGACTAGTAACGTTTACTTGGAATTTTATGATGATAAATGTTGAGATTAGAAGATTTAATTATATTGCTTTGTGGTGGAATTATTTAGTTGAACTTATAGAAAAAACTTATAGAAAAGGAAAGTTTGAATAGATTAATGGAAGAAAATTTCCGAATTGGAAAGGTGAAGAAAGGAAGTTAGAAATAATTAAGTTGGAAATGAAAAATGTTTACTTGGGAAATAGTTAAGGTTTCAGCTACCCCTTTCTAAGGATGGTTTATGTTTTAATTTAACACTTTTAAATTGTTGGAGGATAATTTGAGTAAAATGATGAAGGAAAGCCCTAGGAATTCCCTAGGAAGGTTCGGCCATGATGGGTTGGAGATGGCCAAGTACCCCACTTCACTCTTAGGCCCAATTTTGGGTATAGAACATGATGACTAAGTAGGAAGTTGTGAAGTTATCCCCATGAGGGAGAAAAGAAAATGAAATGTGAATGCACTCGAGCTTGTCTCGAGTTTTGCATGAAAATAAGTAAGCATGCATGTCCCATGCATAAGTCATGAAAAGAATGTTTTTAAAGTCAAGCATGTTTTTAAGAAAAAGAAAAGAAAGAAAAGATTGAGTTTTTTGAAAGAAAAGAAAAGAAATAAAGTTTTTATAAGAACCCCAAAAGCTGGGACGGGGAAGTGCCCCAGTGGAACTCCCTATCCACTCAGTAGTGTTTAAAGTCGAGTGGAATCCCCTGGGTCGACGAAGAACAGTCGGCGGACCGTGTATGGCTCCAAAAGGTGTCCGGAGCGCGGTAGCACATAACGCTGGTAGGTGCCAAGGACGGATAAGGTATAAGGACCTGCTGTTTTAAAGTTATAAGACGCACTCACGTTAAAGTGATGCGGTAACCAGCAGGAAACACGCGGTGCTTAGGGGAGCCGTGTTGTGTCTCATACATGTTAAGTGAAAAGTCATGACAAGATGAGCTTTCGAGCCATAAGAAAGACTTGTTTAAGATAAGTGGCGCCTAAGAAAGAATAAAATATACGAAATGTTTTAAAGGAATGATTTGAAAGCAATGATATGAAAAGAAGTTTGAAAGAAGAAAATTCGTATGAAAGTTTTATGAAAAGAAGTCTGAAAGAAACAAGTCTGTTTAAAAGTTTTCATGAGCATGTGCATGAGTCAGTCATTCATTGCATATGCATTGGTTACTATTGTTTTGTTCACTTATCTGTATATTGGAAATGTTCTGGTTTAAGTGCTAGTATACTTGCTGAGATTTCTCCCGAAATCTCACCCCCTTTTTATTATCTCTACTATCGCTCCCTTGGGAACGATAGAAGTTATTGCAGAACATGATGGATCCCCGGATTACGACTCTCGAGAAGATGGGTTGGACCCTTATGGCCCCGACTAAGACTGAGACTGCTGGGCCAGTGACCCTAGACCTGTTGGGTCAGTGGGCAGCATAGTCGCTTCCTGTAGCGACGTATTTTTTTGACGACTTACGCCCTACGGGGTGTTGTTTGGTGTTAGGAGTTGACGGGCTCCTCCACATGGGACGCCTGTTTACGTCATCCTCTGGGATGATGTATGACGTAGGCCCAGGACTGAGTCTGGACAGCCTTCGTTATGGCCCAGACTTTAAGAAGATAAAAAAAGAACCCGCCTATTAGTAGGGTTGGCGGGAGGAGGAGTGGATTCGCATTATCTTTATTTTGTATTCGCCAATGTATTTTGAGGAAACATCTTCTCGTTGTTTTGGGAAATACTTTTGTATAAAACTGTTTACATTGGTGACTTTAGCTTTGATATATGTATATGTATGTGATGTTTAATTTGGGTTTTATTTTCGTTTACCATGTGATGTGCGACAAGCGTAACGTTTTGTCGATTATTTATGACTTGACCTTTTTTCGCTGCAAGAAAGAAAAAAAAATAATAGTAATAATAATAACAATATAAAATAAGGCTCTCAGACGTAAAGATGAGGGATGACTTCCTTGTGACGTTCGTCCCCGGCGTCGCAATTTGCGTACGAACCCAAGCGCAGGCTGGGGCACCGACATCCGAGAACTTCAGATAGGATCTGAGCATCATTGACAGATGATTCATCAGATGGATCTGTAGTAGTGTCTTTTAGAGATTTCATCTTTTTCTACAAAAAAAAATATTAAAGTTAGTATAAATAATAGGAATATTCTATTAGACTTGACTTAATATACTTAAACTTACATAATTTGCCTCAGATTCAGGACTGGTCCAAACACCATCACGATTTTAATGTACTTTAGCATATAAATGAGTTAGATCAAAGTCACCAGAACTTTCAGCTTGCTGTAAAAGATAAATTATATTAGAACTTAAAAATCAAGTGCATATTTTAACATGAGATCGGAATTAGTAGTACTGACCATTTTTTGATACAAACGATGAAAAGACCGAGAACCCGCATGATGGTGAATCTTTAAATTTGATCTATTTACTTTGTTCTTAGCACTCTGTTGCTTTAACAAAAACAAAAATTATAAATTCCAAACTCTAATACATATAAATTTTCTATTAGAAAAATATGAATGTGATATTACCTTATAAGCCGAATCTTCAAACAGATCACAAACCTTTTGCCACTCAGTTGATGGTATTGCTTGGAATGGATTTTGGCGTGCCTCTGCAGTAGTGCTGAATTTCTCAAAATGTGCATGGCACTAACCTTTGTACCTCTGGAATGCACTCGACAGTAGCTCCTCAACTATTTTTCGATGCTCTCATCGACTGAAATCTAGATCAAACTCATCATTGAAAAAATTATAAATAATTAGTGTAAATACACTTAGCATTAAATTTGAATTTTCTTGGGATGTAGCTCATTACCAAACATCGATTTTTTATGTGCTCTTTTATATCTTCGAGAACGTTAACCCAGTAGGCTGCTGACATCGGAGTATACGTGGAAGTGAGGGCACCAACATAAGTAGAAAGCCATGCTTGTGAATCACTATGCCCACCAGTGTGACCCTCTAATATATCAACTTTAATTTTACCCATTTTTCTAACTTTCTCTATGCAAACACCCCTAGTGATGCCTCGCCCTTGGTGTTGGCTTACAACTACAAGTACAGTAATTAGAACATATATATATCATTTGATAAATATATATTAACTCATGTAGTAAATACCATAATTTGGCAAAATACCTGGCTCTGGGTCTAGTGATGCTGATACACTATTGCTAGCCAGTGAATCACGTGCATGAGAGTCAATAATGGGTAGAGGTGGGGATGGCGCACAAACTACTTTGCATTTAGGAGGCATATCTATTTGAAATTGTAATTAATTAAATATATAACCAGATAGATATTGTTGATATTTATCAAATTTATACTTACACATATATTTTAACTCATTTACTACAAGTTTTGCTGGACCAGTCTCCTTCATCTTCACTAGACACGTCAGTAGATTCATGTTCTTCCGACATTCCACCCTTAATCACTTCTGGTGCAACATCTTCTCGACGGAGTGGGATCATGTCATACTGAATTAGGTCAACAAATAGATTAATCACTGGTTCATTTTCTTGATATGCTTCTTAATTTGTCGAACCATCGAAGTCTTCATGTGGTTCATCTGCCTCTGGAATATAATTATATATATTTCTTGGTGCAAACTTCACCACTCGCCATGGGTTCCCGTATTCCAGATCATCTAAATAAAAAACTTGATTCGCTTGACAGACGAGAATGAAATGATCATCCTCGTACTAGGTTCGGGATGTATTCACACTAACAAAATCCCCATCTTTATGCACTCCCAATCTAGAATTTGAAACATCCAATCAAGTACATCTAAACAATCAAGCAATATAACCTCCCACATACTTTAACCCTATAATATTTTCTACAACTCCGTATAAGTCAATGTTATCATCTCCATGGCTCCCTTCGACTGTGACCCTACAATTCTGAGTTTTTCTATATCGTTCTCTATCACGTGTGTAAAATCTATATCCACGCACCAAGCAACCCGAATACTTGATCGCCCTCTTGCTTGGACCACATGCTAGTGCATAAAATTCTAGTGAGATCTCATCGGGATTTGTAGCATATTTTAATTTAACCTATATCAATAAATATATTTAGTATAAGATTAAATATCAATAGAATCCATTTTAATTATTTAATATTACCATATGTTCGAACCACGAGGCGAACTCCTCTTCATGCTTCTTTTGTACGTCAGCTCCACCACCAGAGTTAAGCAGTTCTAAATGTTCACTGCACATTTTCATATGAGATATTAATTTATACAAAAATACTAATCTCAATTATTTTAGTTTTACATAAATTCATTACTAACCTCAAGTAGTGCTCAATTTCTGCACAGTTATTCAGGACATACCATCGAGCTTTATACAAATCTCATCCACACAAGTCGTAACCCCCCCGTGCACCCATTGGATGTACAGTTTGTGAAAATACAGAAAATGATGATGAGACACCCATCTGTTCACCTTTATAATTTCAATCCGGTCTCGTAAATCTGGTATTAATCCCACGAAAATACATTGAATAAAAAGTGTGCCATTAATTATCAATGTAGGACTCTGCAATCGAACCTTCTGGATGAGCCTTATTTCCCACATTTCGCTTAAGCTTCCTTAAA
Source organism: Platycarya strobilacea (assembly GCA_036898215.1). Taxonomy (NCBI): domain Eukaryota; kingdom Viridiplantae; phylum Streptophyta; class Magnoliopsida; order Fagales; family Juglandaceae; genus Platycarya; species Platycarya strobilacea. The sequence goes on from CM072547.1 coordinate 16,875,810, forward strand.
AATCGCTCAATTGGATACATCCATCTATATTGAACCGGGCCAGCAACTAAAACCTGACAAGGTAGGTGAATAGCCAAATGAACCATTACATCAAAGAAAGAAGGCGGGTACAAACTCTCTAGTTTGCACAATCACTGGGATCTCAGTCTCCATTTTTAACAATGCGTCAACTTGTAATATCCTATTACAAATGCCTCTGAAAAATGTCTCTAACTCTGTAAGAGCTGTACAAACATCCCAAGTAAGCTTTCATCGCACACTAACTGCTAACAAACATTGTAAAAATATATGACAGTCGTGACTTTTAAGACCAATTATCTTCCAGTTATGTGTTCGCACATATCTTGACATGTTCCCAGCATATCCTTCAGGTAATTTGATTGACAATAACCAGTCACAAAATTTCTTTCTCTCATCGCTTGATAGTGTATAGCATCCAAGAGGCATGATGGCTCGAGACCCATTATCTTGTAAATGCAACTCCAGTCTTATTCCCAACTCCTTAAAATCTTTATGGAAGTTAACTTTATCTTTTGTTTTCCCTTCTATTGACATGAGATTACCCAAAATATTTTCACATATATTTTTCTCAATGTGCATGACATCTAAATTATGTCAAAGTGTCAATATAGACCAATATTGCAGCTCGAAGAAAATACTTTTTTTTGTCCAATTGAATTCCACTGCATTTCGTTTCCTTTTTCGCACTCGTGTGTTCTTCCCAAATCTATTTTCTAGAATCTTAAGTAGTTGTGCCAGAATATCATTGCCAGACAGTGTTGGCGGTGATGACCTCTGCTCAGTCTTCCCATCAAACATTGTCCTGTTCGAACGCCATCTATGATTATTATGTAAATATCGACGATAGCCCATGAAGCATAATTTTCTTCCATTTGTTAGCCACTGCGACTGTGTATCTTTGTTGCAAATAGGGCAAGTCAATTTATCTTTTGTGCTCCATCAAGATCAGTTTCCATATGTTGGAAAAATATTTATTGTCCATAAGACTCTGGCATGCATCTTGAATTCCCATGACAAGGCCACATCATACGTACTGACACCAAGTTCCCATAACTCTTTCAACTCTGCTATTAGTGGTTGTAGAAATACATCTATGTCGTTTCCTGGTGACCTCGGTCCTGGGGTCAATAAAGCCATCATGAAATAAGAGTCCTTCATAAACTTCCATGGAGGCAAATTATAAAGTATTAATATCACAGGTCACATACTATGCGAAGTACTCATATTGCCAAATGGATTAAAACCATCAGTTGCTAACCTGAGGAGTACGTTCTGAGGCTCTTTGGCAAATCATGGATACTCTCGATCAAACTTCCTCCACAGTAAGGAATCTGCCGGATGCGAGAGAAATTGATCATTTCGAACTCTTTGTACATTATGCCAAATCATATCCTTTGCAGTCACTCGAGAAGTAAACAACCGTTAAAGTCGAGGGATCAAGGGAAAATGTCTCAACACTTTATTCGGTATATTATGCTTATCTGAAGTCCATCTTGACTCGTGGCACACCGGACATGAATCAAATTCTGCATACTGCTGCCAAAAGAGTACACAATCATTCTTACAAGCATGGATAATATTATAATCAAATCCCAATCCTCGCTTCAATTTTTTCACCTCATAAAAGTTATGAGGCACCACATTATCTTGTGGTAGAACCTCTTTAAATAACTCAAGTAGCATATCAATGGCCTTTGTAGAAATCCGGCATACTGACTTAATATGTAGCAACCTCACTGTGAATAACAACTTACTATGGCGGGTACACCCCTCATATAGTTGTCATTGTGCATCCTCCCACAGTCTTGCAAAGTTCTCGTTTCCCTCAAAAGATTTTGAAGATATTCCTTCTCCAACTCAAACACCAAACATGCATGCGCCAATATCATCTAATATCTCAGTGATATCCTCTCCATTATCATCACTATCATCCGAAACGACCACATTTGTATTGTTGATATCGATATCGGCATTAGTTTCCTCCATTCGATTGGAATAACTCTCAAATCTAACTCCTGTAGGAAATGGTTCGCCATGAAGAACCCAATGCGAGTATTTATAATCTATCCCATTAACGAACAAATGGGACTCCACTACTACCATAGTTAAATAACTCAGGTTCTTGCACTTCTTACACGGGCATCTTATGAAACCCCGACTATCAGCACTGTCTTTCACAAACTTTATAAATACTTTCACCCTCCGTGCATACTTCTTATAGTCTCGCCCAAGTCTATCTCCCAATAGCATCCAACTTTTGTCCATTATATTTTCGTTACCCCTCTACTGCCTATTAAAAAAAACCTAAATCATTTCATAATCATCATCAGTAATACTGTAATTAATATCCTCATAATACTATTTATTTATTCTGTCTACACGAATTCCGTTCGAACGTATATTTTTACGTCCAAACGGACATCAACATTCGTTCGAACGTGAACAGTTTCGTTCGAACGGAAATTGTGGAGACAGCATACCAGAACCAATCCTCAACATCAACTAAGTAAGCAACAAATACCCAAATAAATAAATCATGCTCGAAATTGGTTATATAATAAAATTCCAAATATCAAAATAAGTATGCAAAATCTATATAAAATCACCCCAAAATATCAAAATAAATCTCTAATCTTTAAACCCTAATAATTAGAAAACTAACCTCAACTTTTGCCCATCCAACTTCAAATCCAATTCAATAACACTTCCCACAATTAAAAATTATAAGATGAGAAAACTATCAACCATTTTTAATGTTAAAAAATATACAAAAAAAAATATTGAGAATTGAGATTTACCTATTCCCTCTCAAGAATATCAAGTCTTCCACACTCAAAAATCCTCCTACAATATGCAATCCTTCTCTGCCTCCCTTTTAGTCTCCCTCTCTAAAAAATAGCTTAATCCCGAGTAAGAAATGAACTGAAGAGTCGGTGTTTAAATCTGCGAAGTTTCACTCGAATGTAAAATTTATTCATCTGAACGCCAAAATGTCAAATTGCCACTAGTTTTCCCGCAAGGAATTTCAAGTTTTTGCTTTCGAACGGATTATTTCGGTGTTTGAACGCGTTATTCTAAGCATATTCTGAATATTTTCTGTTGGAACGCATGAGAGGTCGTTATAACCTATAATAAGTGTTATATCTTATATAGTTACACTAGTATTATAATACTAATATACTAGATAATATTTAATTATTATTATTATATATATATACTAATATTACTAATACTATTCTAAATAATCTATATTATAAGTTGTATAACCTCAATAAGTGATGACACTACAAATTATATATTAAGTAATCTAAGTAACATCTACTTAATTATTATAAATTAAGCACTACATGTAAATAATCAAATACTTATGTTCTAACTAATATATACTAGTATATACAAAATAATTGATATATATGAAATTAAAGTACTTGATATATATTTATTATATATAACATTATCATCTTAGTGTTATGTATAGTGCATGTTTATTAAGTAATCTAAGTAATGTGTACCTAATTACTATAAACCAAGCACTACATGTAAATAGTATAATACTTATGTTCCAACTAATATATACTAGTATACACAAAGTAATTGATACATATGAAGTTGAAGTACTTGATATATATTTATTATATATAATATTATCATTTTAATGTTATGTATAGTGCATGTATATTATAAAGATTAATTTTAGTATTTTATTTTTTACTAAGAACTTTATAATATTATTAATGTAATATGATACATAATAATATCGTTATAACTAGCTGAACTGATAGCAGATTGCTTAAACCCAAACTCTCTTCTTTCCGTTCTAATAAATACCCTTCCATCCAAACATATACCCTTATCGTTCGAACGCCTGCAAACTATGTTCGAACGAGAAATATCTCGTCCGAACGAGTGTCGGGGTATATGTGCCTAGCCCTCACCGAACGCCTCATTCTTGCATCAAACGGTATATTCCAAAACTCACTCTCATTCGAACGAGAATCACACTCCACCTTCCTGAAACCATCATCTACACTGAGATATATAAGTATGGTCTTTTTAACCCCTCCTATTGGTTGAAAATGGGTTATGAACACCCATTTTTGTGTGAGTCGGATTTCAAATTGAATCCGACCCATTTTTCATAGTTTTTGTAATTTATTTCCTAGTATTCATTGTTTCAAACTTTTAGGAGTGATATTAGGTTGATTTGGTCCAAATAGATTTGAGTTTTGTAGGAAAAAAGTAATGGCCGAGTCAACTCGGCCATTTCTCTTCGCAGGGGTTTCCGTTCGGATGAGAATGACCCTGTTCGAACGAGATGTAGGGGATAATTTTGTTTGTTCGAACGGGCATATAACACGTTCCAACGTGTTATTTGTCCGTCTGAACGAGTAAGTTCCAAACAAAACAGTTTGATATACGTATTGGTTTGATTTAGATATTTTGGGTTCCATCAAGCCTGTCTAACTTATTCCATCACTTATTTGTACACAGTATACAAATGGTGAGTAGAAGTCAAAAGCGTGGGAGTGATCAGTTGAGCACTACTAGGCCAGTAATCGCAGATCCAGTTGCCTCCACTCCCGTCTCTCTCACTACTCCCATATTTTCTAGTAGAGCGACTTATCACTTTGGATGACTTCAGAGAGATGGAATGGGAGGGACACACCATCCACCAGATTTTCACGGAGTGAGAATGGACTTCGATTTGCACACAGAAGGGGATCGCATATCCTGATAAAGTATGCAAATTCTATCGGGCATTAGGAGATCAGCCTGGAGATATCCACCACTACGTACTCATGGTGCGGGGAGTCAGCATCACCTTCCCTCCTCGAGTGATTGCAGAGTATTTGGACATCCCGCGCGTGTTGGATGCATATCCTTATCCATCCGCAGCAGCAACGTCTAGATTTGTTAGGGCAGACACGGAGGCTGAATCCTCATCACCCTTCGCTACATCGACTGCCGATGAGTTGGGTGTTAGCTCAGATGCTGATGATAGAAATGAGGAGTACGTACCTAATGATGGTCTCATAGACGATCAGATACGTGAGCTACTATGGCATCCCGAAGCTCTTGCATATGATGGCGTTGATTGCATTCCATTCTTCAGATTGCCGAAAAAGCATAAGACAAATTTCGGGATGGATCTGGCATGACTTCTGGTGCGGGTAACTAGGGGGGACCCGATTGATCTAGCATTGTATATTTTCTACCGCATAAGACAGGAGTCACGATATGGGAGTGGAGGCAGCTTACCATTTGGACTGTTGATATCTGGCCTCCTACTTCAAGCTGGAGTTACAAAGCAGATTTGTGAGAAAAGAAAATTTCAGATGAGGGCTCTCAACAAGATATCTATCAGTAAAAGCAATGGGCACCCCTATGTATATACTCCAGGGTCGACAGATGCTACTACTAGTGCTATTACCCAGCCTGCTCAGAGCCAGCCTGCAGGATTTACACTGGAGCAGTTGGAGGTGATGGTTGAGCGTGTGATGGAGAAAGTGGCAACCCGCGTGGTAGCAGAGGCTGAGGACCGCATCATGAAGATGATAGATGATGTAGAGACACAGATGAAATCTATGCAGGAGGACATAGATTTGATACCGAAGTAGTATGAGTATTTTTATTTTATGTGTTGTATCGAATAATATTATATATATTTTGAAATGTAATTAGTATTTTCTTTTATTTTTGGTATTCATAACAATGTTCTTTTTTATTTTCGTCATTTTACTTATTGCTTGTGATAATGAAATAAATAACATTTTAAAATTAATTACATAAAATTAATTTCTGCATTTATAAATATTTTAAATGTTTCATAAATCATAAAATGTAATATAAACACATTTTTTATATTTTAAAAATGATAAAATAAAATTAATAGAAAACAATATATATATATGTATATATATATGTAAATGAATAGTGATAAAAGAAATTAACCATTTCCAACCTGTTGTCCGTCCGAACAGTATAATTTAGGTTCGGACAGGCTTGCAATTCCACCACCACATTTTCCTCCAAATATATTCCATTCGGAAAAATATTACTCCATTTGAACGTATTTCTATGCTCATTTGGGCGAATTTTTGTCCATTTGAACATATTTTGCAACTTGTCCAGTTTTTGGGATGAGTTTTAAAAAATGTCTTGGAAAACCACTTTTGGGGATGAAATTTATTTGGTCCCTAATAAATTTCATCTCTAAAAATAAAATTAGTTGTCGTGTGGGATGAAACTTCGTGATTATTTAACACTTTTTTTACGTTAGAGATCAATGTACAAAGAATTGATTATATGAACATGAATCAAAGAATCAAAGAATATCTGTGCAAGAAATTGATCATGAACTAAAAAAGCTTGCTAGCGAATAATCTGTGGCTGTTCCATCTAGACGATAAGAAACTGCCTTTTTGGCAAGTTCTCTGAGCTGTAACAAGCTTCTACCCAGTTGTAATGCAACCTCACCACAAGAAATTGGGGCTTTTGCCACTAATTTCTTTTCCACGATATACGTTCCTGGCAAAAAGTGATTTGTTCACACCAAAATTTGATGGATATAAAATCTTAGTTGTTGCCATGAACTTTTAGTAGTGAATTAAAAATGGTGAGAAAAAAACATTTGCCACAAGAAAACAAGTTATTGCCACAAGGTTAGTTTCGTGGAATACAAAAGATATCAATATTATGATGTTCCTGGGAAAAATATTTTTTCCAACGAGTTGAACTTCTTTTGCCACGAGTCTTGGTTGTTGCAAAAGTTGTTAATTAATAAAACCCCACTGCTGTGACTTTTTATTATTTGCGGCAACCTATTTTAGCAATTGCCACGACATGGTTTCATCGCAAATATCAGTTATATAAAAACACAAAATTAGTCTTCCCTCCCTCGATACTTCTAATCTACCGAATCCCTACAGCTCCTTCCTTCGATACCCTAGGTTTTCCCTCGATACCCTAGGCCACAGCTAGCCCTGCCGCTGGCCATTGAGTACAGTGCCGCACCACCACCACCTCATTGGCCACCACCACTCGCCAAACCCAAACCCTCCACGATGCCTCTCTCTTCCTCTCCTACCTCCGTGAGACAAACTTCCTTCCCTTTGGCTTCTCCATGTCGCCATCACAACTCGCATTCAAGTGATCGCCATTCGTCGTCGACGAAACTATTTTTTGCGATTTCAAGTTCCTGAAGCTGAGCCTCCAACCCCTTTACTGCATTTTCAAGTTCTCGAGCCCCTACCCCCCGGGAAGCCCCCAACTCCTTTGGAACTACGATTTCGTGTTTGGGATGCAATTTTGACGTCTTCTGCAGGTAATCCTAAAAACTTCTTTTGATTTCCTCTTCTTTAAGATTTCTTGTTCTTATTTGGGATTTCTTCTTCTCTGCGAGTTCGACACACTCAAATTTACAAGAAGCACACAGTCGAGGTCCTCAGTCCACCGACATGAAGCCCTCAAATCTGCAGGAAGGGTAATGTATCGTTTCTTATAAATAAAACATCAAAATTTTTCATGTATTTTTCTGTAATTCTAGGGTTTAGGCATTCATTTATTTTTTCTTTTGTGTTTACAACATCTTTTTTTTCCTCTAGGATTTAGTTATATTAGCTGTAAATTAATGGCATTTGGTTACAAATTAATGGGGATGTTTCTGGATGATGCATAGATGGTGTTAGCTAGAAATTGTAAGTTGTTGTAAAAGCAATGATGTTTTGAGTGCAGAATATTGACATATCCCACTACTCAACTATCATGTTCTAGTAATTCAAGTAAGCATGCTAATCTAAGTGTATCATGTTTTATAGTTATGAAAAAAAGGTGTTTTCTGTTTTATGATCACCAAGGCTAAAAATCATAATCATATTGATGTTAGATATATGAGACAACTTTTCATTTCTTCTTGAATTGGTCTTAATACTTGAGTTTGAACTCAGTCTCACATGTTGCTTTTCATTCCTTTCTTTTTTGTTCATAGCAATATATTTTCATATGTTTCTTTATGTTCCTACTTCTC